>CM038677.1:639570071-640962002 GCA_021605205.1 Aegilops longissima
AAAAAGGGGGTATAATTCACATAAGCGATGAATAAACTAAGCAGATGGCATTCGCACAAAGGATGTCTAAACTAAGAAGATGACATATTTGATGTATAAAGTAAGCAATGCAAGACACCATATGCATGATATAACCAACATCGGCATGCCAAGTTAGGCGAAGACCTCGAGGGTAAATAGGAGTTATCTTCTCCCACGATCCCCTCGAAAAAGATATCTTCCTCTCGATTACAATCCGAAATGCGTGGAGGGGGCTGCCTTTGCGCCTACCATGGGCGGCGTCTGCATGAAATTATATTGCCACGCAAGGCTCGTCTCTTTTGCTCTACATGTTCAGTTCCATTGTTTACAATAACTGTCATGCATAGGAATAAAACATAGTGAGATTATGTAAGGAGTGCATGCAGAATCCAGTGATGGTAGCAACCTCGTGGATAGACCCAAAACCAATAATAGCAGGCTTAGATAATGGCTTGGTTAATAAATACTGAGATAATGGCTTCTTTCTTTTTGTTTCCCACCCAACATGAAACTCATAGTAGACACGGTAGATTAACGGATAGTAGATAGATACTATTGATAGCGGCCCGATATGTACCCACAACCATTTAAAAACTCAAGTTTGACCATTAGTTTGGAGCTGACTCGAGTCTAATCGGTGAAAAGGATGATAAAGTAGCATGTAATATTAAGCGATGCATAACGTAGCGGACACGAAAAGTGTGACCTCTCTGCGGACCCGTGTAGTCCTCGAGGTCATCTGCTTGGTTGATGATGGTAATGCAGTTTTCATGGCTGCCGTAACGGGAAGAAAGATCTGGAGGCGAAAGACAGTCTGGAGGCGGATCCTCTGTGCTTTGACCCATACGTCGTTGGGCAGGTGAGCTGGGGTGGACGACGCAATGCAGCAAGCGGGACAAACCACACAAGATTTTCTTTGACAACTATCGTAAGAAAGTAATTCGTAATGGCTCGTTTGAATTGGAGGATTCCAACAATGCAGGGATAGGAAATAGAGCAGAATAGGATAGGAATGCTGCGTGCAAAGCAGAGAATTTAAAAACACAGGTTTCTCGCCAATCTGGTGTTTGATTCACAACAATTGGAAGATCACAGGATGCAAAGAAGCATGGTGAGATTAAGTCAAACCACAAGAAAATGTCACGGTTATAATGCTATTATGCTACTATCTCTTAGTCTTGTGCTTCATGAATAGGAATTTGAAAAGGAGGACTAGTGAAAATTAAAATTCCTATGTTTTTTCTTTCAAGGAGACACTAAAGGAACAAATCCGTGTGCTCGTGGACAATATATATAACATGTAGAGTAAAAAGAGATGCAACATGTACAACCTCTTTGGCGAAGCCATGTCGATCTCAGCGTGATTGGGTTGGCGGTGAGGATGCTCGGCTGACTTTCTGCAGTCGGAGGAGGAAAGAAGATCTTAGGCATCCGGAGATGGAGCCAGTCTTGCTCCGCTTGATGGAGGGTTTTATCGTTGGAGCAGCTCCGATGAGTTGTATGGCGCCGAGGCTGAAGCGAGACAAGAGAGACAACGAACAACGTTAACTTGAGTGGAATTCTAATAGCATCTCCAATACATGACGTAAAATACATAACCACAAAGTGCTAGATGTAAAATACATCAGCGCTCATCTCTCGAACTTAGCTCACAAAGCTGAACTTAAGCGTCGAAACTGAACCTAACTATCGAAACTGAATTTTGGTGTAAAACTGATTTTGCTATCTAATGAGAACGCACTAGCAAGGTGAGGCTACGTCGGTCGACCGACTTTTCATCTCTAGTCGATCGATTTTGCAGCCGTTGGATACGAAATCAAGGGCCTGCGGTTCATCTTCAACCTCCACCCCACGAGCCACCACCACCACCGGCCAAATAGCAGCCCCCGCCGCCCGGCCGTGACGCCTCCCACCCGCCCAAAACACTCCCCAGCGGTCCTTCCGCCGCTCGCCATCCTCTAGGCCCCCACGTGCAGAGCTTTTCTCCGGGCGATCCCACGCCACCGCCCGTAACGCCCGCCACCGCCAAGCGACCACCGCCCATCCACGAACCCTAAGATAGATAGTGGGTACCTCTCGGTGAGCCCCCCTCCCGCTTCGGCTGGTTCTTCCTTCACCACGCGAGCCCACCCTTGAATCGGCTGACCCAAAAGTCGATTCAATCGGTGAAGTGTAGCCAAATTGGAGCAGCATCACAAGCAAGAGCAAGGCGAGAGCAGCAGCCATGAGCAACAGCAATAGCAAGCGCAGATTAGGCAGGGGACGAGAGCAAGAGCAGAGCGGCGGCGGCGAAAGCTAAAGCAGCAGCAGCTCCTCACGATGTGGGCGTCGCCGAGGGGGCGACACCATGGAGAAGTGGGCGGCGACACCGCGTGGATGGAGCAGCCTCGTCGGCATTCGGGATCGGCGCCCGTAGCAACCGTGAGATTGAATCAAGAAGAAATCGGCGATTAGTGTACAACCTCTTTGGTGGCGCCCGATTAGGCGCAGCTTCATCGAGGAAGCGGTGATGCTCTTCGGTGGTGCGGTGAAGGCGGCGGTGTGGGAATGGAGGTGGCGCGAAAGGCGAGGGGAACATCGGGGTAGCTCCTTGGAGGTGGAGGGAGGGTGGCTGAACCAGCGGACGATGAGATCGACGGCGGATCCTCATCGATGCGGTGGATGAGGGACGTCGAGGTGTTTTTGTGGACGGCGTCGTCGGGAAGAGGCTCCGGCTGGGTGGCGGGCGGAGCAGGTGTGGGGTTTCATGCGTGAGTTTCAGGCCTCGGTGTCTGAATGGGTGGGAGGATGGGATGGCGTGGGGAACCATGGCAAGAGGCGCTTTGTCCGAAATGTGGGTAGATTGAAAGTACCCCACGATTTGAGCGCGGTTCTTTCGGTTCAGGGTACCACGGGCATTTTGCGTGTCGATTTCCAGAGGTGGGAGTTTTCGGCTGCGTTGTAATTTGGAATAGCAAGCGCTGGTTGAGATGGAGGGTTTTCCGAGCACTGCGAGACAAAGATATATCTTAAATATTTCGGCTAACAAGGCGCGGTTGAAATTTCGGACAAGACTAACATGTACTGTACCAAATCAATACGCACTACAAATGTCATTGAAAACTTTGAATTCATGTTATGTTCAATTAAAATATTTACGCTACGTGTATAATGCATGCAACCTACTACTCAAATGAGCGTTTTAGTGCATTCCAAGCGTATATACTACCGCTTCAATATGAACTAAATTTGAATAAGATCTCTGATAATGATTGTTGTGAAGTCAAAGCATTTGAATTCGTTTTCTCTTTTAATAAGATCTACAATCATCATTATTGTCAAGTTAAACCATCGTTTGTGTATTATCTTCACAACACACCACATGATTAGTCTCGAGTTACATATGAACTATGTGTACTATATGAACTCGAAATAGATTTTTTGAGTCCACTTTATTTTGATTTCAAATCACATTACATTTCTAGCTCTAGCTAGATCTTCATAATCTAAACCATATCTCATATGTATAATGTGTTTATCACATTATGTATGGTGCCCTGCCCCTCGCCTACAAGTATTTAGATGTGAGTTGCAAACACACACATTACCACAAATTCAAATAAAATGTGAGAATGTTACGATATATAGTATTGTTTAGATTGCTTCGATATTTAGTTGTAAGCTCAAAGCGCCGCACATTATCACAAATTCAAATAAAATGTGAGATTTTTTGATGTATAGTATGGTTTAGATTGTTCGGCATTTAGTTGTGAGTTGCAAAGCCATGCATTATAACATTATGGTATAACATGTGCACAACCGTGTATCACCGCTATATTCATGCATGCAATGTTTAAAACACTATGATCTCCTATTCAAATATATGAATCCTTTGATATCAAATTATGATCTTTGTTAGTCTCTTACACACACAATCCTCTAGCCTTTGTAGCTACCACTAACTTTCTCTGGTGCATGCACCGCCCTCCTCCCTCCTCCTCCCTGGCATTCTATCCACGGGCACATTCATTTTTTCTTTAGGTCGTTCTCCGAGTCTCCACAACTCCTTTCCAGACACACACCAATCGATAAACCTCTCCAGCGATGCCTCCACTCAACATACACACAGCTTCAATCTCCTCCTTTATGTGTCCTTGCCTCGTGTCCCTCAAATGGTGAGACACTGCGTGTAAACTCTCGCCCTATTTTCATCGATCTCACAAGCGCACTCCTCCCCTATCTAGCTAGTAGTTGGGCCTCTGCACCACCTCCTAGCTCCATTCTCTCTGTCTATCCGTCTCATGGGCCTTATTTGCCTCTAACAAATGGGCGTACACCGACCGATCTCTCGCTATATATAGCCAGCTAGGTCCTTATAACTTCGTTTTACCCACACATCGATCGATCTACCTCATTAGTTGTGTCTCTCCTTTCCTCCGACAAACAACAATTGATCTACCGATCTAGTTAGGTTTGCTTACCAAACACATGGTTCCCCTTCATCATCCATGGATGCGTCCCACAGATCTATCACGCATAGGCACACACGAAAACACATCCCCACTCTTATTGATAACATTGCAGTTCCACCCTCACTTTGTCTAGTAGGCCTCTCCCAACATCTCCAGAAGCAACTCCATCACCAATCCAGCACTCTACCTCTCCCCTCCCTCTCCCTCCCTCTCTCTCCTCTCTCTCTCTCCCTTCATATTTCCCGTCCTTTAGTTATGTATGGATGTCGACCGATCTCCCTCAAGACATAGCTGGTCTCTCCTTCTCAACACATATCTGAGTCGTTCTACCTATATAGTTAGGCCTCTGCCTACCCCTCCCCCACCCCCCCCCACACACACACCGATACATCAAGCTCCTATTCATGTCTACCTGCCACACACAAACTTGACATGTGCCCTCTAACGTTCGTAGGCGAGCGCCCTATATGTTTGACTTGCACACACACACACACACACACACACACACACACACACACACACACACACACACACACACACACACACACACACAATTTGATGGCTCTCTTCATCGATCTCAAGACCCACCCACTTGATCCTCTCTTTGACTCTATCGATAGCTATGACCCCTCCCTCTCTTCTAGTGGATTGCCGACCCTCTATGTATGATATGGATGGCCTCCATTTCACACACATTGCATGCAAAATTTTGTTTGAGATGTCATAGACACATATTCCCACAAATAATTCACAAATCAACCCCCACCCCACCCCCACCCCCCACCACAAACAAAAACACTCACGAACACGGTTTGTATCTCTCACACACAGCCCGTGGGTGGGGGCGTGCCAGAAGAGAAGAGGTGCATGCACGGCGCGCGTACTCCCTCTCTTTCACAACCACACCAGCTGGCAGGTACGGTGGAGCTCATTTCTGTCGAAAAAGGCAGCCCACGTGGTAATTTGGCGCGTGTCTTGGTTGTCCACTTGGTGGAGGGAGGATCGTCTACCACGGGTGAACAAACAAATTGCGACTTGACGCGTTATGTTAAATTAAAAAGAGGCCAAACCATGTGGGGCCTACCTTAGAGGGAAGGCTCTATACTTTGGAGTACTTTTGATGTGTCCGTCAACTCGCAGAGCGAGAAGCTTGCTTAGTACGTCTCCCCATGCCAGTAGCGGCTCGCTCTGGGATGAGGTGAAGCTTGCTCCTCCCTCGCCCATGCAGCGCATGGCTCCAGGGCGAGCGAGGAGAAAAATTTACTACTCCTCAGTTTACTCCTCTGTCCCTACTACCTTGGTTATAGAGATTATATCATATTGTTTGGAATATATATGTACTTTAGTAGATTTCAATATGAACTACTAGTACATACTCCAAACGATGTATATAGGCGTATTTTAGAGTGTACATTCACTCATTTTGCTCCGTATATAGTAGCACTCTCCCTCGCCCCTCGACCCTCGCATACGTGGTGGGCGTGCAGCAATTCATTCGGTCTCATATAGCGAGCGATATATCTTTGCACTACCATTATTTCTCGACTTCCGAAGAAGCGAAGAGCCAATAAAGGTTAATATTTTGGAGATGCCAAGCGCAAGGTTAGTAGGTGCCGCGTCATTTATAAATAATTTTTTCTTCATGTACGTGTCACGCAATATGATAGGTTCATATGGAGAGAAAAGGAAACCTCTCCACTATATACATAGTCGGGGATGGGCCAGCCTACGGTTGCTTCTTTGGGGTTGCTCTCTTCACACTCTCTCACAAAGCAATTTGGCCACATCTCTAACATCCCGCGGATCACGTCCACTTGGGAAGGGGTGGATGCTTAGTGTAGAATCACGGTGGCCGTCATGCCGTGGCGAAAACCCACTATCGGCGCGTCTCGATAAGGGGTCCCGCGTTCTCTCTCACAAAGCGGTGAGGTTGCCTTAGTCCCTTGCTCCTTTGCCGCGACGTGGGAAGTTGCCACCTCCGCCGCCCTCCTCAAGGTTGAGCTACGTCCCTCGGGTACAACTCCTTTACAGCCGGCTTGCACCATTGCTCCAGCTGCCCACATCACTCCTGTGGATATTTCTCTACTTCTTTGCCCTTTTATACATGATACCTCTCTTGGCTTCTACATCTGGATTTGTGATGAGTTTATGTCTCATCAACTAGTCCTAGTAATCTTATTCTAATCACGCTTCTTCAATTTCTTTGCCACAGGATGCTCATCTCGATTTTGGTGAAACTGCACAAAATGATCCGATGGTCAAAAGGTTGCAAACTTCATTTATTAGGAAGCTTCGAGCGTTGCCCGACAAATTGAAGCTGGTCGGGGTTCATGGTTCAAGGGCTAGGGACTGCATGGATCATTTTTTCTTTAGCTGCCTCTGTTCCAAAATAAGTGTCAACTTTAGTAGTAGTACAACTTTGTACTAAAGTTTGCAAAAGTTGAGACACTTATTTTGGAGCGGAGGGAGTACATATTGCTATGATCTATCAATCATTGAGATGCAATAGCATGCATGTTAGTCTCCTTTGTATTTGATGAAATGTTGCAACGGGCAACCTTGGGCCATAAGATACATGTAACAGAGCTGGAAGCTTCATAGCATTGTACAAATTTATCTATTTGATAAATTACAGTACATACTAGTACTATACTAGTACTTCCTCCGTTCCTAAATATAAGTCTTTGTAGAGATTTCACCATTAACCACATGCGGATGTATATAGATGCATTTTAAGTGTAGATTCATTCATTTTGTTCCGTATGTAGTTCACCTAGTGGAATCTCTACAAAGACTTATCTACTAATAATAGCTAGCCCCACTACTAGAATTCTCTATCCTCTCCTTGAGCCACATCATCAAAATTGACGTAGCCGTTAGATGAAGTAAATCAGTCATAATAGCCGTACGATCTAGGCGTTGAGAGGCTCACACTAAGCCACATGCAAGCATGCAGAAATACCGTGGCACATGCATGTGAGTGGGTTTTAAATCACATCAACATGTCGCATGCAAGCATGCACCGGTAGCATGCATGTAAGTGAGCTTTTAAGTCCCATTAACATGTCAAAAAGAAAATATAATCCCATTATGCAGATGGGAGTTGGCTGATCTTTTTCCTTCGTGGGATGATCTAAATGATGATGGGAGTTTATTTAGTTTGGCTACCACATTTGTCATGCGGTTATAGATTTTTTTAGTTCTATGAAATCGATAATTTTGCTTGCAGAGAGATATACGCTGTTCATGACAACGCAGGGACTCATCTAGTAATATTTAGGAGCGGGGGAGTACTATGTAAAGAGTTAGGTGTCGCGGTGATAGTGTGAGGTGGGCCATGTAATCACTTGAGCCTGCGTGTTTTCACTGCTCTTGCACTCCTCCGCCGTAGAATGGAAAAATTGTAATCTACTACCTCCTTTACGCGGCGTGGGACATCCAGCAGTCCTACCACCTCGGTAATAAAGACCAATGAGCCGTCAAATCACATGGACCCAACATAAGTTGGACGGACGAAGAAACCATCACTCTTGCGCCCGTGAGAGGTCGCGTCCTCTGCCGGGCATGAATGCGGCACCGATTCTTTGGGCGCGCTGACCGTTTAGGGCGGGAAGCGGCAGGTGATGGAGGGGCTTTGGGTGGGCCAGGCTGGTCGAGGAGCGGCGTGGCAGCTGTCCGCATGTCCCTACCGGACACGCCGAAACGAGAGGATGCACCGACTCTCAGCGCTAAAATCATACACTACACACCATATCTCTGTAGGAGTAGGTCGATCTGTCGCACTCTCTAACACACACATGTTAAACACACACGCACGCACATGCACGCACCTTGGTCCTGTTGCACCTTCTAACGTGACTTATTACACCTAGACGGAGGGAGTAGTAAGTATACGAGATCTGATGGCACACCGACTTAAGTCGAATACAAGTGCCTAAAATTTGTGTGCATGTTATAATAAGGATTCACTTAAAATAATGCATTGAGCAACAGAGGATCAATTGGACAGTGTTCCCAAGCAGTAGCGAGATGTGTGAGGTAGTAAGATACACCGTTGGCGCTTTTAATTTTTCTTATTAATTTGTTTGTTTCACCCTCTGACTGGTGGGACCCAACGTACTACGTGGAGAGAGGTAAGGTGACTAAGGTTGCATTATTTCTACACCACTTTGGATAGTCTTACCACCAAAGCCACATGACACGATTATGATTGAAATCCTAATGACTCCCACACACACAAATAAAAACATGGCATGCCTGTCACATGAATGCAGGAATATATAAAAGGTTATTTTCCTCTCCTTGAACATAACGGGAGGGTTGTGTAGCTGGTTAGCCTGTTCGCTCATCAAACTTGAGGTCTCGGGTTCGATAACTACACTTGAGCATAATTTTTGCCAGGAGGATTCTTTGACTGGTCAAAATGTTTTCTAGGGTTTGCACTTCACACTCTCTCCATTATATATATACGCTGGAGCCTCAGCGCTTGGTTGCTCTCTTCACACTCTCTCGCCCTCTCCGGCTGGAGCCTCGGCGCTTGTAGTTTCTCTCTTCACACTATCTCGCCCTCTCCAGATCTAAACAAGACTTCATTGGCCTCTCTCTCCCCTCACTGCTGCTCAAAGAGCCGGCAGGATCCGTCTGCCGGGAAGGGAAGGAGGCTTAACGCTGTCGCCGTCCGCAAGGGAGGGAATCCACTACCGGCGCTGTTGTTCACTTTCCACCCAATGGCCACGCTGGAGGGCCTCGACCCTTCTTCTTCGCAGATCGTCCGTCGCCCACGAACCACGCCCAAGAACCTTAAGGTATATTTACTTACTCCACATGCATTGCTCTAGCTGCATGTATACCATGAATCTAGGGCGTGGTTCAAAGAGGAAAGGAGTGGGGAAAGTAGTGGGAAAAGTTGTATATAGCATGAATCTAGGGCGTGGTTCAAAGAGGAAATGAAGGGGAAAGTTGTATAGCATGAATCTAGGGCGTGGTTCAAAGAGGAAAGGAATGGGGAAAGTAGTGGGGAAAGTTGTATCGCATAAATCTAGGACGTGGTTCAAAGAGGAAAGGAAGGGGCGAAAGTACTAGTTCAAAAAGGAAAGGAAGGGACAAGGCTGTAGAGTTTGAGCAGGACTAGATTTGCTACGCTCACATAGGGAAAGGTGTCTAAAGATAACAAAACTAGGACCAACACAAATATGCTCCTTGGTTGTTTGTTCTTTGTTGCAACAGACTGTGCATGACCACGGTACATCGGTAGATGCACATGGTGCTGGTGCGTCCACTGTCCCATGCAACTCATTAGTTGTTGTTAATCTAAGGCCCTGTTTGGTTAAAAACTCCCTAGTCCCTACCTGCTTGGTTCCAGGGACTAAACATGGACTAGAGGTTATTAAATGACATGATAAAAGACCATGTTACCCCTAGTAATGAACTAATAGAAAGAAGGTGCGATGCGTGGCAGGGGAAACTATTGGAAAAGTCCCAAAAAGACTCCCTCGGGGTCTTCTTTCTTTAGTCCGAAATGCCCACTTTTAGTCCCGAAAAGTCCCTCCTGTTTGGTTTAGATGTGACTGACACGGAGTTTTTTTAGTCCCTACACCAAAATGTCCCTATAAACAACACCCTCTAATAATGCCGCTGGAAAATTGATGTAATGCCACAGTTAAAAGCAAATTACATGTTTAACGAATTTTATTGTTATATAATCTCTATGTTAATATTAATCAATGCCACTGTTTGAGAAATGCTACTGTCTTGCTTTCTTTCCCATTTAGATAAGGTAGATGCTTCTTTTTGTTGGCTTTTGTGTCATCCACCGTTATTGACCACTAATTGTTTCCTTTGCACCTCTGTGTAAAAAGGGTTATCTACTTCACCTCGTTGCCACTGTGACCTTTTGTTGCACTGCACAAAACACTTTTGTTTTAAGAGTGTTTTGTGCAGTTCAACCAAAATGTCACAATCGACAATGTTAGCTTGATTGCTTGATCTTAGTGGAATTGCACAAGAGGAGATCTTACTTCCTATCCGTTAAGGCAAATTTGGTTCAGATCTTCTTCTTGTGAGTTTTTTGAATTCCGCATCATGAGAGGTCAGTACTAGCCTTCTTTCACATGATTCGGCAGTGTGCTTTCATATGTTGTGCTACTTGTACGATAATGTTGCTTGATTTTAGTGAACTGCACAAATGGAGACAAGACTTCCAATTTGTATGTGCACCGTAATATCCCATTGAGGTAAGATAAGGATATTTCACAACTGCTGGCCTGTATTTTGCCACTTTCATCAGAAATTTAAGTTTAGTACTATACTTTTGCTCCCTAATTCACATGCCAAATCTTACATTGAAGGCGAAGCTTGTCTGTTATTGAACCAAGTGATGAAGGGGAAGAACAAGCACTGGGACTGTGATGACACAAGTAATGATATAGTTTTGCATCTTAATTTACTGCTATGGCTGGAACGAGCAATTTTTTTGCCACTGATTTGATGCCATACGTAATTATCTCTACTTGTGCAAACAGGGATCTTCTTTGAAGATACCATATATTTTAGTGGAACTGCACAAGAAGATGTTGGAAACATTAAACTAATCGAGGAGTATATAGTAAGCATGGCCACCCCCATAGATAGCAACAGATGGTTCCGGAGAAGTGCTTCATCTGTATGCTCTACACAATCAGCCTCCTGACAAATGTTGGTACTCACCCACTGATTTCATCCATATGATTGAGCTTTTTCATCTCTATTGGTGTTATGCTACTGTTTAGATACTGTCATGAAAAAGTGGTATTGTCCTTGAGAAGTGCTTCATCTGTGTTGTTTTAAATATTTCCTTTCCTTTTTTCGAGCAAACAGGGATCATCTTCCTCTGAAGAAGAATATGGAGTACGTGAAGTGACTAGTTCCGATTATGCCAGGATGAAGAAGCCATGTCTATCTTCTCATCAGAAGGAGCACTTGAAGGATGGTTACATTACTCCTCACAAGACCAAACTAACTTCAGCTCAGAAGGACCGACAAATCTCCATTTTGTTGTTGTGATGTGCGAGTACAATGTTGTTCTAGGATTCTTTCGGTGAGTTCCATTTTCTAAAAGTGTGCTCTACATGGACCATGTATGTGCTGTTGAAACTGTCAATTCATAGTACAGTTTGCTTTATACTAATCACTTTTTGTATTTGTGCAAACAGGGTGCTCAGCTTGATTTCAACGGAACTGCACAAAATGTACATGAATACATCGAATCATTCATTTCCACCACAAGAAAGGAGGTGCCCATAAGTTCAAGGCGTTGCAACATATAAGGGCGAAATCATACAAGCTACGCCGCGAATTTGGTTGATTTTGGTGGAACGCACAAAAAGAACAGCTGGTTTATTTAGCACGAGGTGCCATGTCAATGTCTGAACGATGGCAAACCCGCCCATTCCACAATCGTAGGCATTTGATATTTTGGAATGGGACAACCTTGTCAAATTTTGCTCATTTATTTTAGCAAGATATGCGTTTGATATTTTCGAATGGGACGCCTTTGCTGTCGCCAGCTGGCGATTAATTTTTCTTTATTCTTTAGTTGTGAAGTAAATATTGCCTCGACATGTGAGTCGCTGAGATGCATAATCATCGATTGTTTTGAATGTTCTCTATGAATTGCCGGCCTGTGTGTTTGATTGCAATGTACGTAAACGCTAAAAAGCTGCTCAAACTCTTTGTACTCATACATTTCCTTTTTACTTAGCACATGGTGAAAGTGCATACTTTTTGTATGAGATTGGTCAAAGTAGAGATACTTTGACTACTGCATAAAACTTGTATGCAGACTAGAAAGGACCGGAGGAGTACATGTGAAACTGCTGCAAACGTGGTGATCACCCTAGGAATAATGCTAGTACGTATTGTTTTGCATGTTCATCCAATGCCGGTGATACAGAATTGAACTAATCGAAATAAATTCGTTCATACACAACAGATTTCATATAAACATGCCGGATTTCATTACATTTCATACATTCTTCAACTAAAAGGGGTGTTTGTGGCGCATGCATCTCCCGATGCGAGGCGGGGTCATCCTCCTTTTGAAAAAAACTAAAAAGGTGCTTTGGAGGTATAATTAATTAACCGGCTACCCACTGTGTCCCGGCTGAGCGAGCGAAGCTTGGTGACTTAATCTGCAGGTGGAGTTGTGTAAGCGACATGTGGCCTATTGGGCCCACGTGTCAGTCAGCCAACTGCACCAGCAGCTAAGTAGAAGCAGCGTTCTTCTCCAGCACAGCTCTCCGACTCCACGTCGCCGCCAAGAAGCTAACCGGCCATCAATGGTCAACCCGCCTAGCTTGGCTTCAACCGGAGGGTAGCAGCGGTGGCCTTACTTGGACCAGAAGGCGGCGACCTACCGTGTTCTCTCTTCCTCGTTTTTTGTGTGGCGGCGGCCTCGTTGGCAGGGGGGCTCGGCGAGCCGGGCGATGTCCTCCGTCTGGTTGCGGCGGCAGCGCCTCGGCGAGGGTGGAAATCCTCCCCATGTTGATGGCAGGTGGGGCCTCGGTGAGCCGCGATGTCCTCTGCCTCGTTGTTGGCGGGCGGGGCCTCGGCGAGCCGGCGGTGTCCTCTGCCTCGTTGTTGGCACCAAGGCCTCGGTGGAGCAAGCGTCGTCGGCGCCCGGGAGCGAGGACTCGTCGAGCCGGGCATTGTCCTTCTGCCTGCCCTCGGTCTCGCCAAACAGCGCCTCGCCCGCTTCATCGCCCTCTTTGCTAGCCTCTTTGTAGGCAGCCGCAGCCTCCGCCACACGCATGCGGTACCACCAGCGCTCGAGGCGGCCCTTGCGGGCGAAGCGGTACAAGTCGAGCAGCGCCTCCTGCTCCGCCCGCTCCGCGGTGATCTGCTCCTCCGCCTGCAGATGCTCCTCGAGGAGATGGTGGTTGTAGGCGGTGTCGGTCTGCGCCTCCCAGAACTGCTCCTCACTCATCGGCCTCACCCTGTCCATATATTGGGCACGGGCCTCGCCGATGGTCATTGTGTAATGCACCGGCGAGGATGGTGCGGAGGAGGGGGTTGGCGCCGGATCATCGACTACCATGTTCTCCATTAGGACGTCGTCGTCCTCCGGCTGCCTGCCGGCCAGCCGGTCGGCAGCAATGGCTGCCATCTCCTTGTGGTCCGCCGTCCACCCGTCCCGAAGAGCGCTGGAGCGCGAGGAAGCCATGGTGGGCAGTAGTGGTGTGGACAAGAGAAAGGGAACGGATGCGGATGACTACGGCTATGGCCGGCGCAGCAGTTTATATAGCAATGGTGGGCGGGCGGAGGGACGAACGTGTGGCGCCGGAGTAGCCGCCTCGACAACCGTGTATCATTAATTTGTGCGGCAGATGGACGGACAAACGGCACTTGTATCGTTTGAAGGCGGAGCAATCGCCGCACCGAAAGCGGCGGCGGTGCTGACTTTTTCGGGAGGAAAGCGCGCACGGGCGAGGAGATGACTTTACTTGGATAGGATGACAATGGGGACCCACCAGGTCCATAGCCTAACGTACGCAAGTGCCTCCTTATTTTCTATATATATATATATATATATATATATATATATATATATATATATATATATATATATATATAACTATAATTTATTTTGCTTCCTCCTGGTTTCTCGACATCACGGTCCCACACCATTGTCAACCTATGTACTCTAGTCAATAAACGAGAGAATTGCACAAGAAGCGGCCGACAGGCTGGGACCAAGCAGCTCGAGCAAGATTTGTGTCTTTGAGGTGTGAGCACTTTGCAGATTTTTTCATGTTTAACCCAGATATTAATTTTTCTCCTCCGAACAACAACGAAAACATCGTTGGAGGTATTAATCGGCGGGTTGTGGCCCGTCTAGCCCAGCCGATATCCAGCCCAGATATTAATTTTTTCAAGCTGAAAATGGCTAGCCCAGCTATACTTTTTTTAGGAATACCCAGGCAAGGTCAAGTTGTTATTCACCGCCCCGCTGGGCTGCAAATCTTTCCTAGAAGGGATGCATTAGGCTTGACAAGAAAATGGGCTTTCAGAAATAATAAATGTGATCTAATTATAAAAACTCGGTAGTAACTATTAAAAAATGCACCAAACAGTGATTACTTTATAAAATATATTTTTTGGAATATTGAAATTTTTAATTTCATTAATTGTTGTGAGCGCAATATTCGTTGGATTTTTACGTAATATAAATTTATAGTGAAATTGTATTTAATCTGACTAGAAATTTCGGGATAAAAATATTCGGATCCCATCAAAATGTGGGAAATTTTATTAAATTCTGTTTTGAACGGTTGGTTGAAATGGGCTGTAGTTTTAACAAACTGTAAATGGGCTGTAGTAAATTCCTTTAGAATTCAAAAATGGGCTACACATTCTTACAAATCTCAAATGGGCTATAAGTTCTCTGCCACACACTTCTGGCCTTCCTAAGTTGACGCGTCCCCTAAAAAAACAGAGTTGACGCGTATGCAAGGCTTTGTCAACTTATAATCAACACACGGTTCTAGCAGCAGTGGCTGTTGGATGTCCATCCAACGGATGCCGTGCTTCTTCTTCAATCTCGGATATTCTAGCTTCACCGCCCAAAAATGATTCCTCCCACGACACATGGGATGCACCGTTTGAAGCTGACCTATGGGCCTACTAAGTTGACGTACCAAGGGCTTTGTCAACTTTAGTCAATAATAAACGATTCTAGCTGCAAAGGACCGTCGATGCCCATCCAACGGCCGTCGTGCTTCTTCAACCTCTGGTCTTCTTGCTCCGGCCGCCAAAGCAGCGCCGGTCGTGCCGCTTGCTCCTCGCCTCCCTCCGTGGTCGGTGTCTTGCCGCGAGGCCTCACCGCCTCTACTACTCCCACCACTGGCCAGGCCATCCCTCCACTCACCCACACCCCCTGTTATTCTGCGGCGACGGCAGCGCAGCCGAACCAGTGAACCCTCGTACTCCTCGCCGCGTGTGCATCCACTGCCGCGTCTTCCCCGCCTCCGCGTCGTCCCCTTCCTAGGCCTCGCCGTCGTCCACCGCCGTGGTGCTCTCGGCGCGGCATGGTCAACGTGGTCAAGGAACGACTTCCGTCGGACATGGACTGTACGTGGAGAGGCTGACAGCTGGGTCCACGGTAGCCACAAGGAAGTGCCTCCTTATTACGCGCAAAATAATTATTCCTCCACCGACAGCGGGACCCACGGACGGGCCACCGTATTCGCGAAAAAAATGATTCGCCTCGACTGCTGGGACCCACGAGCTACATCTTCGCACGCAAGGAAGTGCGTCCGAAAAACGATTCGCCCCGACTGCTGGGACCCACCAGCTACACCTTCGCACGCAAGGAAGTGCGTGCGGGCAAAAAAGCGATTTGCCCCGGACCGCTGGGACCCAGCTACACCTTCGCGACGCAAGAAAGTGCGTCCGGGCAAAAAACGATTCGCCCCGACTGCTGGGACCCAGCAGCTACACCTTCGCACGCAAGGAAGTGCGTCCGGGCAAAAAACAAAACGATTCGCCCCCTGACTGCTGGGACCCACCAGCTACATCTTCGCAGGCAAGGAAGTGCCTGACATTCGGGACCCTCCTGGTCGAAGCGTACGTAGTGTTGTCATCCTGGTCGCGAACATGTACGTACATAGTGGTCGATGTAGAGGCGCGCACGTGTCGTAGTAGAGGCGCACACGTGTCGTAGTAGAGGCGCGCACGTAGCATGTACACGTACATACAGCGGCCAGGGTGCAAGAAATAAAATACAGACACATATGTGTACATACGGGCGGGGTCTCGAACGCCTAGTCGCGCATACGTACGGCGAGGGCTCGTGTTCATGGGGAGGCAACGAAATGCGTCGTGTTCATGGGGAGGCAACGGAATGCGTCGTGTTCATGGGGAGGCAACGGAATGCGCCGTGTTCATCGGGAGGCAACGGAACACGTGGGAGCCAACCGGCTTGGACGGAATAGGTGATGGAAACGAGGCCCGGCGTACTACAGAACGGAGGAAACGGCCTTGTGTTCGACCGGCCATGTTCGGAACGGGGTCCTGTTGATCGGGAGGGGTGTGGCGTACCGCAAAATGGAGGAAATGGACCTCCTACGGTCGAAACGGGGGTCCTGTTGATCGGGAGGGGTGTGGCGTACCGCAAAACAGAGGAAACGGACCTCCTACGGTCGAAACGGGGGTCCTGTTGATCGGGAGGGGTGTGGCGTACCGCAAAACAGACGAAACGAACCTCCTACGATTGAAACGGGGGTCCTGTTCATCGGGAGGGGTGTGGCGTACCGCAAAACGGGACTCCAAGGGATATTGTTCATCTCCACCGTCGACCTCCTCCAGCCTCCACGGGCTACCGTCGACCTCCTCCAACCTCCACGGGCTCCTGTTCATCCAGCCTCCACCGCACGCTACTCCACCGGCTAGTGTTCAACCACCCCTCGACGGGCACCCCTCCACCGTCTACTATTCATCCAGCCCTCCACACCACGGGGTCCTGTTCAACCACCCCTCCACGGCCACCCCTCCACCGTCTACTGTTCATCCAGAGGCAAAGCCACCGCTCATCGCTCATCCCCATAACGCTCATTGTTCATCAATCGATCGGCTTGATTAGCGGCGATAGCGAAGAATCGCTCCATCGGGTTCGATTAACAGCCATCGATCGATCGCTCGGTTCGATAACGCGCATAGCTGCAGTGCAATCGCTCAGTTCGATTAGAACCCAACGCCGCTTCGGTTCGATTAGAGCCAACGCCTACGCACACGCCACAGACGTGTACAAGAGAAGCGCATCGCTCGCCGCCCCGACCTCCCACCCTAACCAGCAACTCCCAAAATTTTCCTACCCTCGCTTCTACCATGGTTTTTCCATCATGGACAGCCCAAAGAATGTCATGCAGCTGTGTCTCGGCCCGCCCGGGACGAAAAAGCCCATTTTCTCATCATGATTTTTGTCATAGAAGTAGGAGCCCACCACATCTATGATGATACCGGGTTCTGTCACAATTATCGTCATAGAAGTGTCATATGTATGACAGAAAAAATTTCGTTCGGCCCAAAATGTCACGGATGTGTCTTTTTTTTGTAGTGTAAACGGTCAAAGGATCAAACATTATATCTCAGGTAATCCTATAAATGTTGAAACCAATATTATTGAAACCGTAACCCCGGAGGAATACACAAGGGACACTTTCCGGAACGTTTCAGACTCCGAAAAGGAGTAGGTATGTGGTACGGTAAGTAAACCGACTCCAAAATGAATTTTTAAGGCAATATTTCTCCGTTTTGGAATATTTAGAAAAATAGAAAAATAAGTAGCAGTCCGGGAAGGACACGAGGGCCCCATGAGGGTGGTGGGCGCGCCCCTACCTCTTGAGCACCCGTGTGCCCTCCGGACTCTGTTTTCTTTCACGATCGTATTTTGGTCGGTAAAATTAGTTATATATTCTCCCAAAGGTTTTGACCCCGTATCATGCAAATATCCTCTGTTCTTGTTTTGAGCTGTTTTTCTGACAGGTCTAGATCATCATGACGTCCCCAAGTGCTTCCAAGGACAAGTTCTTCGAGAAGGTGATCAACCCTTACCTCGCGGAGGTGCTGCGACACCCTCAAATCATTGAGATGCGTGATGGGTTGCTGCACATCCGCGATGTTGAGGACCAAAGGAACCGGGCGTGGAGTCGAGGCTCGAAGCAATGGAGCAACAAGTTTTCAAGTGCCAGGGGATGGTGGAGCGTGGAATCAACGCTAGCCACACGATGCTCGCGGAGTTCACCAACAACTACGAGCAGGATGCCAAGAACACCGAGGAGGCCATCTTCAAGCTACATGAGAAGATCGAGCACCTCCAAGCCCAAATCTATGATCTGCAAATTCAAAACTGTGAGTATGAATATAGATTCAAAAGGATGAGTTTGGCTGCAGATTTGAGGATCCCGGAGACTCGATCATCCTTCTATCATGGTGATCCGATGCCTTGGAAGATGGACGACAAGCCCGCATCATCAACAACACCTCCACCTTCTTCACCAGCAAAGGAGACATAATCACATGGGTATGGGCACTCCCCTTGGCAACTGCCAAGCTTGGGGGAGGTGCCCCAGTATCATATCACAATCACAACTCCTACCTTTACCGTTTTTCTTAGTTCGATCCTTTTAGTAGTATCTTCATTTAGTAGAATAAATTCATGGCATGATCTAGTTTTGAGTTTTGCTTTACGATCTCTCTATGTAATCGAGTCCGTGAGCTATATATATAATAAAGATTAGTGTTGAGTCAAGGGCTTGATTATTTTGCCATGATCTTGGGTGAATAAAAGAAAGAAAGAAGAAAAAGAATAAAAAGAAACAAAGAGTTCATATTGATCTTATTGAGAGTAATGACTTCATATAGAAAGAGTATGATGATTAAAAGTTGTTGGGAGTTGGCAAACATAGCTTTGGTCATCGTTGCAATTAATAGGAAGTAATAAGGAAAGAGAGGTTTCACATATAGATATATTATCATTGACATCTTTTATGATTGGGAGAACTCATTAAAATATAACATGCTAAAGAGTTGATGTTGGACAAGGAAGACAACGTGATGAGTTATGTTTTCTTATATGTGAGATGAAGTACGTTGTCATGGATCCTCTAACATGTTGAGCTTGCCTTTCTCCCTCATGCTAGCCAAATTCTCAGCACCAAGTAGAGATACTACTTGTGCTTCCAAAAACCCTTAAACCAGTTTTGCCATGAGAGTCCACCATATCTACCTATGGGTTGAGTAAGATCCTTCAAGTAAGTTGTCACCGGTGCAAAGCAATAAAAATTGCTCTAAACATGTATGATTGATTGGTGTGAGAGAAATAAGCTTTATACGATCTTGTGATGTGAAAGTAATAAAAGCGACGGACTGCATAATAAAGGTTCATATCACAAGGGGTAATATAAAGTGACGTTCTTTCGCATTGAGATTTTGTGCATCCAACCATAAAAGCGCATGGCAACCGCTGCTTCCCTCTGCGAAGGGCCTATCTTTTATTATTATCCTCTACCTTATGCGAGATTCACGGTGATCTTCACCTTTCCTTTTTCATTTTATCCTTTGGCAAGCCCAGCATGTTGGAAAGAACATGATGTATATATCTAATTGGATGTAGGGGAGCATGAATTATTATTGTTGACATTACCCTTGAGATAAAAGGTTGTGGGGCAAAACTATAAGCCCCTATCTTTCTCTGTGTCCGATTAAAACTCCGTAACCACAAGTATTGCTTGAGTGTTAGCAATTATGAAGGACTAGATGATAGTTGAGTATGTGGACTTTCTTTTAAGCTCTGACATAGACTCTTTACGATGTTATGATAAATTGCAATTGCTTCAATGACTGAGGTTATAGTTTGTTGGTGCTCAATAAGGTTTCTGATTCATACTTTTGCATCGTGAAAAAGATCATCACTTGAACATAAGTAACCATATGACAAAATCTATATGTGTTGCTGTTATGAGAACAATCATGATGCCTTCATGTCCGTATTATATTTTTATCGACGCCTCTACCTCTATACATGAGGACATATTTATTGTTATCGGCTTTTCGCTTGAAGACGAGCGAGGTCTAAGCTTGGGGGAGTTGATACGTCCATTTTGCATCATGATTTTATATCGATATTTATCGCATTATGGGCTGTTATTTCACGTTATGTCACAATACTTATGGCTATTCTATTTTATTTTACAAGGTTTACATGAAGAGGGAGAATACCGGCAGCTGGAATTCTGGGCTGGAAAAGGAGCAAATATTGGAGACCTATTTTGCGCAACTCCAAAAGTCCTGAAACTCCACGGAATATCTTAAATAAAGAAAGAAAAATCATCGCCAAAGATGAAGGCCAGGGGGCCCACACCCTGCTCACGAGGGTGGGGGCGCCACCCCCCCTGGGGCT
This sequence comes from Aegilops longissima, assembly GCA_021605205.1. Lineage (NCBI taxonomy): Eukaryota > Viridiplantae > Streptophyta > Magnoliopsida > Poales > Poaceae > Aegilops > Aegilops longissima. Next base: position 639,590,478 of record CM038677.1, read on the forward strand.
CGTCAAGAAAAAAATAAGAAGCAACGTTTCGGGACAAGACTCCGCCGCCACGAGGCGGAACCTTGGTGGAACCAATCTAGGGCTCCGGCAGAGCTGTTCTGTTGGGGACACTTTCCTCCGGGAGGGGGAAACTCATCATCATCAACAATGCTCCTCTCATCGGGAGAGGGCAATCTCCATCAACATCTTCACAAGCACCATCTCATCTCCAAACCCTAGTTCATCTCTTGTATCCAATTCTTGTCTCCAAGTCCGGGATTGGTGCTAGTAGGTTTCTAGTAGTGTTGATTACTCCTTGTAGTTGATGCTAGTTGGTTTATTTGGTGGAAGATCATATGTTCATATCCTTTATGCATATTATTACCCTCTGATTATGAACATGAATATGCTTTGTGAGTAGTTACGTTTGTTCCCGAGGACAAGAGAAGTCTTGCTATTAGTAGTCATGTGAATTTGGTATTAGATTCGATATTTTGATGAGATGTATGTTGTCTAGCCTCTAGTGGTGTTATGTGAGCGTCAGTACATAACACTTCACCGTTATTGTGCCTAGAGGAAGGCATTGGGAAGTAATAAGTAGATGATGGGTTGCTAGAGTGACATAAGCTTAAACCCTAGTTTAAGCTTTGCTTCATCAAGGGCTGATTTGGATCCATATGTTTCATGCTATGGTTAGGTTTACCTTAATACTTTTGTTGTAGTTGCGGATGCTTGCAATAGAGGTTAATCATAAGTGGGATGCTTTTTCAAGTAAGAACAGCACCCAAGCACCAGTCCACCCACATATCAAATTATCAAAGTACCGAAGGCGAATCATATGAACGTGATGAAAACTAGCTTGACGATATTCCCATGTGTCCTCGGGAGCGCTTTTCCTTATATAAGAGTTTGTCCAGGCTTGTCCTTTGCTACAAAAAGGATTGGGCCACCTTGCTGCACTTTATTTACTCTTGTTACTTGTTGCTCGTTACAATTTATCTTATCACAAAACTATCTGCTACCACTTATTTCAGTACTTGTAGAGAATACCTTGTTGAAGACCGCTTATCATTTCCTTCTGCTCCTCGTTGGGTTCGACACTCTTACTTATCGAAAGAATTACCATAGATCCCCTATACTTGTGGGTCATCACGCATCAAGAAAGTAGAGATCAGCAAGCCAGATCCTTGTCTTCCTTCTTCTTTTGCCCTTGTGTATTTCGGGCGTAGCCGCATGTGGCTTTTTAATTATCTTTCTAATTATGCAAGACAATTAATCGTCCTTATCTTTTGTGGAAGATCAATGTTGCGAGGCTGGAATGAAGAAAACTCTTCTTTGTGGCGACCATGGTGTTGTTGTTCTTCTAGTTGCTGCTGGGCTTCCTTCAGTTTCCTGGTTTATTTTGTTGTAATAATCGGTTTAGGATGTGGATTGTGTCGTCGGTTGTGAAATGTTGGGTTCTAGCATGGATGTTTGGCCTTTGTTGGCCTCTTGGGATGTTTAGATTTCAATGTGGTACTACCTCCGTCTCATAATGTAAGACTTTTTTGACACTATGCTAGTGTCAAAAAGCGTCTTATATTATGGAGACGAAGGAGTAGCTTTTAGTCCTTCGTGTTAGGCTGGAGTTGTGCTGAACTTGTTGTGAATTGTGGTGGTTTTCAGTAATGAAAATCGGAAGGGGCAAGCCCTTCTTTGATAAAAAAAACCGTCCTTATATATTCATCAGTCTTGCTATAAGTCGCAGTAGATGCTATATAGGTCCGTCAGATCTTACATCAAGATCCGTGCTTTCAGATTTTCTTTTTTCTCTCTTAAATCTCAATCGAGTGAGACATAGCCACGCCATTAAACAGAGGCTCGAGCGCCATTAATGGAGACGTTGGGAGAGAGGTGGACGGCGGATTGAGGTCAAAGGGCTCTCCTCCCGATAAGCACGTGCAGGGGTCTGATCGAACGCCTCTCGTACTCAAATAGCTACCCTGCACGGCGCCTCCTAGCTAATAAAAAATGGGGACGCGTGGCGGCACTTAAATGGTACTAGTAAGTAGAACGCTCATGGTTTCAATAATACTTGTGTTTCTGATTGTAACGTGACATTACTTGTTCCAAAATGACTTTGTTGATTGTTAATGTGTGCGCCTTCGCAAATTGGACTGCAAATTTACCACAACATGTTGGTGCCATGTCATGGCACCAAGCCAAGTTTCATTATTTTCATGCGTGTTTTGGATTTACAGGAATTAAAAAACTAAGTTTCTCAATGTTTCCAACCCATCCACGGCGCCTGAATTTTGAATTTCATTCCCATTTCTTGCATGGAACCTAGAATTTTACCGAGGACACACATGTGATTTTTCAACCAACTTTGGTGCCTTTGGAACATGTGCTTGTATTTCAAATTTGAATTATGCACACAAAGGTGACACGTTCCTCCCGAACCACGAGCCTTCTCGAGAGAAGCTCTGATTTGCAAGCTTATACCAAAATTTGTTCCTATTCGGCCAATTTTTTTACCACGGCATGGTACTACCATGACATGACACCATGCCAAGTTTCATGATTTTAAAACCAAGTTTCTCAATGTTCTCGGCGAACCACGATGCCCGATGTTTGAATCTTATTCTCATTTTAGCATGGGAGTAGAAATTCACCCGAGGACACAAATGTGATTTTCAACCAACTTTGGTGCACGGAGCACGTGCTTGTAGTTCAAATTTGAATTATGCACATTAAATGACCAAAACTCAATTAATGTGTAAATAAGGAAAAGCAAGCGGAATAATTCCAAAATTTAACAGGGCACTCATGTAGTTCTATGTTGCATTTGTAAATAAACTCAAGGGGACAACGTATATCGTTTACACTTTCGAAGGTGACACGTTCCTCTCGAACCATGAGCCTTCTTGAGAGAAGCTTCGGTTTGCAAGAAGCTTATACCAAAATATGTTCCTATTCGGCCAGTTTTTTTACCACAACATGGTAGTACCATGACATGACATCCATGCCAAGTTTCATGATTTTCAGACGTGTTTTGGATTTAGAAGAATTTTAAAACCAAGTTTCTCGATGTTCTCGGCTGAGCCATGATGCCCAGATGTTCTAATTTTATTCTCATTTCTTGCATGGGACCTAGAAATTCACCCGAGGACACAAATGTGATTTTTCAACCAACTTTGGTGCACGAGAGCATGTGCTTGTAGTTCAAATTTGACTTATGCACATTAAATGACCAGAAACTCAATTAATGCATAAAAACGACAAACGAACCCGAAATAATTCCAAAATTTAACATGGCACTAATGTAGTTCTATATTGCCTTTGTTAAGAAACTCAAGGGCGGGGGCGGGGGGGGGGGCAGCATATATCGTTTCACACTCAAAGGTGGCACGTTCCCTCTTAGAACCACGAGCTTCCAAATCGGCCCAATTTTTTACCATAACATGTTAGTGCCATGACATGACACCATGCCAAGTTTCATGATTTCCAGCCGAGTTTTGGATTTACATGAATTTAAAATCTAAGTTTCTCGATGTTCTCGGCAGAGTCATGACGCTTGAGATGTTTGAATTTCATTCTCATTTCTTCCATGGGACCTAGAAATTCAACCAAGGACACACATGTGATTTTTCAACCCACTTTGGTGCACCGGAGCATGTGCATGCAATTCATATTTAGATTATGCACATTAAAAGTCCAGAAACTCAATTAATGTATAAAAAGGCCAAATGAACCCGAAATAATTCCAAAATTTAACATGGCACTCATATAGTTCTATGTTGACTCTGTAAATAAAATTAGGGGGGAGGCAGCGTATATCGTTTCGCACACAAAGGTGACACGTTCCCTCTCGGAACCACGAGGCTTGTTGAGAGAATCTCCGGTTTTGCAAGAGGCTTATACCAAAACTTGTCCCAATTCAGCCAAAAATTATACGTATGAAAACAGGGTTTAGATTATCCCGAACATCTCGCTACCTAGACCAATAATGTACTATGATTTGAATTCAACATAAAATGGATACAGATATTTGAATTGGAGGCGTATGGTACATGTAGTTCATAGTGAAATATGATTACTGCTATATGCATGTCTTTTGTTATCAAGATAATATTTAAATTATTGTATAACTTGACAACAATCGTGTTCAAATAAGGAAAATTGATTCAAATTTAGTCCATATGGTATCGACAATATATATGTTCACATGGTTGAGTAAAATGTTCATATATGATGGAAGATCAAAATGTACGACTACATCAATTATAAACCGCAAGGTCACCTAATGATATATTCGAATTCAACATAATGTGGATCCAAAATTGAAATTGAGATCATGGCATCTGTAATCATATAAAAGGGACATTACTCTTTCTTTGGTGGGAATTGATTTGTTTTTGTTGTTGTTGAGGGAAGTGCGAATCGATTTGGTACTTGTGCAGGGGTAATCTTGTTCTCCGATTTTTTTACATTTTTCTTGTAGTTTTTCAATAGCATCTATAGCAATATAGTAAAGGGACATGACTCTCTTGTGTCTTGTATGATTGTTTTACACGTTAAGTTTGTTCTGCGAACAAGGAATCCGCACCTTGTTATCCCAAAATTTTCAAGCTCGAGTATCTTTTGTCTCACCTTCTTTGAAACTCCGCTTCTTCAACCCGCTACTGCCTTTGTTATCCCGAATTTGGGCCAGAGAACTCCCTCCTCATCCAAATCGCTCCCTCAGCCCGGACAAGCGAGATCCCCTTGTACCCCTCAGCCGGAAATGAAGTTCCACGTCGCGGTGTCAAAACTGGTGGGGGTACGCTGGTAACTTACCCTACATTTCGGACAAGCGCGTCCCTAAGCTTGGCTCCCCCCCCCTTCTCCCCCCCCCATTCGTACACCGAGGCCGCCAAAACCCGTGAAACCCCATGCTCCTCCGTCGGCCTCCCGACCGCCGCCAGCCGGAGACTCTTCCCCGACTACGTCGTCCACCGCAACAGCTCGCCGTCCCTCATCCACCGCACCGGATGAGGATCCGTTGTCGATCTCGTCGTCCCGCCGGATCAGCCGCTCCATCCTCCACCTCCAAGGAGTTGCCCCGACGTTCGCCTCGTCTATCGTGCCACCTCAATCCCCACAGCACCGTCTTGACCTGCCCCACCGGAACCGCAGCACCCTCACCAATTCCTCCGATGAAGCCGAGGCCAACTCGGCACCACCAAGGAGGTTCTGCACTCACCGCTGCATTTTATATTTTATTCGATCTCATGGGGCTGCCGGTGCTCGATACCGAGCAGACATGGCGTCTCCATCGACGGCGCCGTCGCCGGCCACATCATCCACGGCGTCTCTCACCCATGTCGTTGCTTCCTCGGCGGCGACTTCCACAAGGGCACTAGCTGCAGCTGCTCCGGCTCTCGCTCGCGCTGCGGCTCTGTTCTTGCTGTCGGTCGCGCTGATGCACTGCTCCTGCTTTTGTTCGTGTTGCTGCTCTGCTCTTGCTCTCGCTTGCACTGCTGCTGCTGCTGCTGCTGCACGACCTCCGGCAGCTACAGGAGTTGCTGCTTTAGCACTCGTTCATGGGTGCTCTTGCACGACTTGCTCTCTGCTAGTGCGTTCCTGCTCGGCGTCTGCTGATTTAGATCACTGCTTCTCTGCTACTAGTGCTCGAACGCCCTAAACATCTATTGCAATGCTCACACTAGTTCAATCAGTTTCGACAAGAAAATTCAGTTTCGACTATGAAGTTCATTTTCTTCAGTTAAGTTCTGAGTGAACAGTACTTACGGCATCTGTCGGAGCGGTCGTGGCCTGGCTGATGCGTTTTACATCTAGCACTTTTTGGTGATGTATTTTACATAATATATTGTAGATGATATTAGGGTCCCACTTCAGATTAAAGTTGCCTGTCTTGTCATGCTTCAGCCTCGTCGCCGTACACCTTAGAGGAGCTACTCCAACGACGGAACCGTCCATCACAGCGGAGCAGTACCCTCGGCTCCGTTTCCAGAGGCCTTGGATCTTCTTCCCCACCTCCGACAGTCACACCAGCATCATCACCATCCTCCACGTCCAACCCAATGATGCTGAGGTCCACAAGGCTATGCCAAAGAGGTTGTATACTCGTCGCATCACTTTGTTTCTCCATTCCTCTGTTCTTCCAATTCATGTGAGCCAAACACCCAGGTTGACTGAAATCCTATGTTTCCAAATGCTCTGTTTTGCACGTGCATTCCTATCCTATTCATGTGTTTTTCCTGTCCCTGCGTTTATAGAATCCTCCAATTCTAAGGAGCCCTTACAGTTTTACTTCATTTTCAGATTGGCGTCAAAGAAAACTCTGTGTGTTATGTCCTGCTCCTGTCGTGCCGTCATCCACCCCACCTGAGGTGCACCATCGACATAAGTGTTCACTGCAGTAGAGATCCCCCCTGCAGACTTTCTTTCGTCGCCTCAGATCATCTTCCCCTTTGCTGGCAGCCACGCCAACTGCATTACCATGATCGACTGAGCAGATGAACCTGAGGACTACACAGTTCCAGAAGAGAGGTTGCAGTCTTTCGTGTTTGCTTACGTTATAAATCGGTTATTATTACCTGCTACTTTATCGTTCAATCTTGAGTTTTGAATTGCCCATGGGTCTCATATCGAGCCAGCAACAAATAGTATCTGTCTACTATCTAGTTCATCTAGGGTCTTCTATGTGGTTCATGTTGGGTGGGCAACAAACAATAGATGACCCATTGTCTATCTTTTTAAACTGAAGCTATAATCTACCTGCTATCATTAGTTTTGGATCCATCCACTCGTTTGCTACCATCAGTCTTGATTTTTGCATGCACCCTTAGGCCTTACAAAATCTAACTATTTTTTATTATGCATGTCGATATTATACAAAATCGTCTTGAACATGTAGAAAAAGAGAGACCGTTATGCTGCGAATATAATGTCATGCAGACGTTGCTCCATGGTGGGCGAAGTGCCCCCCACCTCTCCTGCATTTCCAGATTATATTCCAGAGGAAGATAACTGTTCAGATGGAGATTCGTAGGAGCCGACCATGCCTGTTTACCACCGAGGTGTTTGCTCTAACTTTGGCATGCTGATGTTGGTCATATCATGCATATGGCGCCTTGCATTGCTTACATTATACATCTTATATGTCATCAGCTTAGTCTAGATTTGCTTTGTGTGAATGCCACCTGTTTGGTTTCTATATCGTACTCCCACCATTCCTAAATATTTGTCTTTTCAGAGATTTCAACAAGTGACTACATACGGAACAAAATGAGTGAATCTACACTCTAAAATATGTCTATATACATCCGTATGTGGTAGTCCATTTGAAATCTCTAAAACACAAATATTTAGGAACGGAGGGAGTATATAAAATTATGCAATGCCATCTTCTTTAGCCGCATCATATCGTGAATCATGCAATGACATCCTGTTTAGCCACCATCGTATATGTGAATTTTATCATGCCATATTTTTTCCATAATGTATTCCATTTGTCAAAAATGTTTATACATTCATCTACTCTTCCCGTGCATCAGCCATTTGAGTCGGTCATGGGAAAATCTAGAGTGAAAACAAGGTCTTCTGAGCAGTCGGTGCTACACATCGATGCAGATTTCTTGCTGGTTATAGATAGCTCCTTAGAGGAGGATTTAGAGAGATGACCAACTATCCCCCAGTGCATGCTCTAACCTGGATGGGTTATATTGCTCATATCATGCATATGGTGTCTTGCATTGCCATGTCATCTGCTTAGATTAGACATGCTTTGTGTGAATGCCTCCTGTTTGCTTTCAATATCAGATATGTGAATTATGCAATGTCATGTTTTTCAGCCGGTTATCATATATGTGAATTATGCACCACCATGGAGCTAGACATCATATATGTGAATTATCTCATGCCATCTTTTTTTTCATTACGTACTCCATTTGTCGACAATCTGTGTATATTGAACTACTCTTCATGTGTATCACCCATTTGAGCAGGCAATGGTACCTGTTGAAGCATATATCTCGATGGTTACAGGGAGCGCCTCAGAGGAGGATTCAGAGACAGATGACCAGTCCTATATCCCACCTGAGGTGTATGCTCTAAGTTGCAATGTTTGTATTTCTCATATGATGCATATGGCGTCTTGCATTGCTTAGTTTAGACATCATATGCACAATATTGAATTCTATCTGCTTCGTTTAGAGATCATACATGCGAGTGCCAGCTGCTTAGTATATGAATCAATTATGTCAATTCTATCATGCCATCCTGTATACTTAGACAACATGTATGTTAATTATTTCATCCCAACCTATTTTAGAAAGACATCATATAGTTTTGTCATGTCATCCTATTTAGGTACTCATCATATGTTGATTTATGCCATTATATCCTGTTAAGTTATCCATCATATATCTAAAACTGTGTCATGCTATCCTGTTTAGTTAGGCATCATATATGTGAAATTGTGTCATACTGTCCTGTTTGGTTAGACAACATATATGTGAATTACCACATCTGCCTATCATAAAATGTCTGTACCTTCAATTACTTTTCTTGTTTATCAGCCATTTCAATTGGAGGGGGTGATGGCAGTATATAAGGGAGCAAAAACCCGTTATTCACAAAAGACAGTGCTACCCGTCGATGCAGATAGAACCATGGTTGTACTGGCCCACAAACTAGCCCCACCACACATAATCGAGACTCTTCCAGATTGCACACTTACACCGTTAGGCGAGAACCGCTACAACCCATCTAACCGCAACCCCAGCGGATAGTAACCCACTTATAGTTGACAAAGCACCATGTCCACCACAGTACCCCCACACGAGCAGTTTGTAAAGCTCTGCGGTGCCCAAAGCACGAAGACCACCACAGCTAACCCAAACTCCACGTTTAAAGAAGAAGAGCAACTGTTCTCGTGTCGATTCGTAGCTATGGTCCATACTCCTTTCTTTGTTGCATCACCAGTATTTACTCATACCAACTACTTTCGAATTTGAAGGATCCAATTGAAACTCCAATGGCGCAATACGTATGTTTTAAACCTATTTCTTTAACTGGATTGCTGTTCTAACTTCTTGCTCTATGTTGATTTCAGTTTAAGTTGTATAAATAGTTATGTTCTCATGTGATGCACATTACAAGTGCTGCCAATGTTGTGTAGTTTCTCACACTTATATTCTGTCTATGCTGATGTGTCTTAAAATATATGAGTTGAACTGTGTCTCTATCTTGATTAGGGAACATAAACTAGAATGATATGGACAATAGAGTGACCATAGTACATAGATATATGTTTGTTTCATGTTGTTATCCTGTCCACCTTACTACTGAACCGCTTTACCAAAATGAGTTTGGTATACTACAAGATAAACATGTGATGTGTCTGCTTGTTTCTCTTGTAGTATGCAAACAGAATATTGGAGAAGAGCACCCCACTATGCAATGGTAGAGAAAGTAATGCAGATAAGGTTCAAGATAGTGAGACAACCCTGTTGTTCTCCAAGAAAGGTGATAAAAACGATCTTGTAGACGGTGAGAAACCCCACATCCTGCGTTGATGTAGTGTTCGGATTCTTGGCGAGCATCACTGGCACAAGCTCTTCGAACTCGCTGCCTGAATCACTTCGACTTCTTCAGTCTCAGCTACAAGCTGAAAGGCATCAGTCAGCTATGCTGCGGCAAGAAGCCGAAGGACTGAGGAAGTCCCTGCAGAATTCAGATGCATACTTTCTTGTGCAACAGCAAGCGCTGGAGGATTTAAGCGCCAAACAAGAGAAAGTTAATAAGCTTGCTAAGCATCTTGCCAGCATTATGGGTACCCTTTGTCACAGCCCCAGAGATGGTTGTAATTAGTGGCATCTGCATCCATGCATCATGTTTGTTTTCAAAGGAAATTTTGAAGTGGGGATGACCAAGCCCTAGCACTAAAGCAAATCAAATAGGTTCAACTAAAAATACTTTTCAGTGAATCCAAATGGCTTTAAGAAAATGTTCATCATTTCTGGAAAAATGTTATAAACCATAACCAGAGGTGTTGCTCATTTTTCATGACATATTTGGTCACTGAATTAATTCATTAAGTATTTGCATTTGGGCATTTAATGCTAATAAATAGTTTAAATGTTCAAATAATCATAAACCAAAATGTTTGATGTTTGTTATATTCCAAACAGTGGCATTGATTAGTTTCATGGTTTTTGGGTTTGACCTAGTATTTTTAATAAAGCCAAACAGTTGCAGATAAATAGAAAACTGTAACATAATTAGAAAGAGAGAGAGAGAGAAGCCGACCAGGCCCACTTAGCTGTAGCCGGCCCAGCTTGACCAGCCCAGCCGACCTACCTCGCCGCTCGTCGTCTTCCTCTGCCAGTAGGCAGAGGCGAGGCGTGGTGCGCGCCCGAGAGCCCCGGCCACCTCCTGCTTACCTGCTCGCCGCTGGAGGCACCCAAGGGTGCCACGCACTCCCCCTCGCCCCCCTGCACCTCTCCTCTCTCCCCCTGGACCCCATCCCCTCCTCTGCTCCCCTCTCGCGTGCACCACCGAACGGAGGCCGTCGCCGCCGCTCACTGCCGCTGCGCCCACCGCCGTACCCTTGCACCGTTCCCGTGCCCCCGTGCTCCGCCCCAACCCCAAGCACCTCTCCGCCAACCAATGCAAGGCCGGACGACCCGAGGACGACGCCGCGACCTTTCTTCCCCGTCCATGGCCGCCGGATGCTGCCGTCCGATTCGCCGTCTCCGCCGCTTCCCCGAGCACGCTGGGTTTCTCTGCGAGTCCGCTGTGAGCTCCTCTCCAATCCCCCCCTGTTCCCTTCCTCCAGCGTGTCCTCTAACACCGATTCCGCCATGGTCGGCTTCGCCGCTGCCGCCGCTTATGTTGCCGCCGTGGCTATAGCCACTGGAGCTCCCACCCGAGTACACCATCGTTCTCAGAACGTCTCCACGAGCCCGTTGCGTGCCGCGGCTCCTCCTCCCGTGCCCCAAAACGCCGTGTCCGAGCGTGCCCGAGCTCCGACCGCCGCATAGCTCGTCGCCGGTGCCTTTGTAGGCCGCCCCAGCTCCATCTGCCACCACCACTGGATGCGCCCCACCGCCAGCTCTCCGTAGCCGCAAACCGTGCACGAAATGGTCCTCCGTAGCGCGAGCCCGAGCAACTCCGGCGAGCCTCCGCCGCGAGATGTGGTCGCCGGCGCCTAATCCGGCGACGCTGACGTGGCGTTGCCATTAGCGGCTAATCCCCCAATTAGCACACTAACAGACACTGACAGCGGGCCCCACCACAGGGTCAAACCCCAGTCAGCGCTAGTTTTGACCGTGGTTTAGTCCCTGGGTCAATGACACGCAGGTCCCACCGAATCGAAGTTGACCTGGTCAACTCGGACTTCTTGCCGACGCAGAATAGGTTTTTCGGATTTATTTTAATACAGAATTCCGGAAAATAGTGCTAACTTCTAAAAATCATAGAAAATCAACCGTAACTCAAAATAAAATAAATTATATATGAAAAATTATCAGAAAAATCCAATCTATCCATCTGTACCATTACCATGCATGTTTTATCAAGTTAACTTCACTGTTTAGGATGAAACATGAATAGGGCAACTTTGATAATAGTTTTGGAGTTGGGATTTGATATAGTTTTGAATTCCACTCCAATCAAATGACTTGTTGTTGCATTAGCCCAAATCACAGCATATTGCCATGTCATGATCATGCATCATATTGCTGCATTGCATTGATTGTGTTTCTTCCTTGTTTGCCGGTGCTTGTTCCCTCTCGATAGACGTGGTTTCGACGATGAGATCGATGACACTGATGAAGAGCTATATTATCTTCGGAAGTGCCAGGCAAGCAAAACCCCCTTGTTCATTCCGATACAATCCCACTCTCTCGCTCCTGCTCTCTTTTACTGCATTAGGACAACAACGATTCATCTGTTACTTGCTGCGGTAGCTGAACCCCTTTATCCTCTCGTGATGACCTGTCATTCCACAAGAATTAGATGAAACCCACTAGCATGAGTAGGAGTTGTTTGAGCCCTGATGTGCCTACTCATTCATGCTTGTTTGTCATGCCTGCTACTGCTTAGAGTTGAGTCAGGTCTGATTCATTGGGAATGAATTGGAATGGTTGTGTGAACATGTCCTACTGTGTGTGAGCTAAGTGTGTGAACACGATTTGGTAAAGGTAGCGGTGAGAGGCCATGTAGGAGTACATGGTGGGTTGTCTCATTTCAGCCGTCCTCAGGAACTGAGTTCTGTGTTTGTGATCCATGAAACAGTTACTGCCACGCATTGGGCCCGAAACCAATGGACAATCTCGGCTTCTTAACCACCCTCGTTCTCTGTCCAGGAGTTGCAATTAGTTTCTGGTGTTTGTAGGATATGTGTTGGAGGTCGTGCGTAGCGCTGACCCTAGGGGTGGGCTATGATACGGTAGATACACCGTAGCCAGGTGTACTGAATGCCCGTTTGGTATCTCGGGAACCCTGCACACATAGTTCGGGGCCGTTAGTGGAAACCTCGGCCGGACTCCCTGCGGATGGAACCCGAATAGGCGATAAACCTGGACTAGGGACTTGAGTGTTTAGGTAGGCCGTGGCCGACACCCACGTTGGGCTTCGCTTGAAGGTTGCCGAGTACATGTCGTGTAAACGGCGGTAAGTGGTGAGAGTGTGTGAAGAAGTACACCCTGCAGGTTAATATGATCTATTCAATAGCCGTGTCCGCGAAAAGGACTTCGGGTTGCCTATATCAGTTCATAGACAAGTGAAAGTGGATACTCTAAAATGCGCAAGATAAGCGTGAGTGCTATGGATGGCGTTCTCGTGGGAAGACGGAGCGGGTCCATAGTGGTGTATTGATATGGTGAATATGTGGACTCGTGCGCCACCTCAAGAGAGTTACTTGCAAATGTAGTTCAGGATAGCCACCGAGTCAAAGCTGGCTTGCTGCAGTCAAACTCCACCACCCCCTTTTGATAATGATGCATATGTAGTTAGTTCTGATGTAAGTCTTGCTGAGTACATTTGTACTCACGTTTTCTTATTTTATGTTTTGCAGAGAGACGTCAGCCTCGCTGGTAGTTCCGCTTGGACTTCGACGTTTAGCTTGTTACCTCAGCTACGATCTTGTGCCCTCGGCAGGATGTGGTAGATAGTCAGGCTTCTCAGCCTTTTTCATTTGTAGATGTCTGTACTCAGACATGTTAAGCTTCCGCTTGTGCCTTGACTTGTATGTTTCGAGTGTTGGGTCATGAGACCCATGTTTGTAATATCTCGCCTCTCGAGCCTAATGAATAAATATTTGAGTCGTAGAGTTATGTTGTGATGCCATGTTGTATTTACACATATTGAGCATATTGTGTGTATGTTTGAAATGCTTGGTATGTGTGGGATCCGACAATCTAGTTGTTTATCCTTGGCAGCCTCTCATATGGGGAAATGTAGTCTAGTGCTTCCTGAGCGATAGTAGTCCGCTACAGCCCGGTTCACGGAGTCCTGCTAGCCCAGCACTACTGCTTGGACACTTGACTGGCCGGCATGTGTTTCACTTCGTTCCTATGTCTGTCCCTTCGGGGAAATGTCACGCGGTGACATCCGAGTCCTGCCTAGCTGCTACAGCCTGGTTACGAGTCCTGTTAGCCCAGTGCTACAGCCCGGATTCATACGTTGATGACCGACATGCTCGATGTGATTCATGTATGCCTGTCCCCATGGGTTAGTACCGCTTTGGGTTCACGACTAGCCATGTCGGCCCGGGTTCTTTGTCATATGGATGCTAGCGACACTATCATATACGTGAGCCAAAAGGCATAAACGGTCCCGGCCATGGTAAGGCGACACCCGTGGGAATACCGTGCGTGAGGCCGCAAAGTGATATGAGGTGTTACCGGCTAGGTCGATGTGACTTGGAATCGGGGTCCTGACAGCGTTGGTATCAGAGCCCGACTTCCTGTAGGATTACCAAGCCAAACTGGTCGAAGTTGTGTCTAGAAATGCTTTAGTTATGTAAGGGAATTGATTGTGGAAGGGAACGTAAGGCTCTTTTTACTCCTTATACCTCATGGCCTTCTGATCTGAGTCAACCTATTCTCTTCTACAGGGTTTAAGAACTAGGCTTCTCATCTATCTTTCAGGATGACGTGCTACTAATCCTTAGACCTTTAAGATTGTTGGATTTAAGCCTCAGTTCAGTTCCTACTATTTCTGTATGATAATTGTTGATCTCGGAACCTTGATATTGTGATGTTGAGTGGTTATGCCGCCATTTTTGTAGGATTTCTCAAATCATTTTGAGCATTTACAGCCGTTATGCTGTCCGAGTCATCCCAGGTCTCTAAATAGTTTGATGCATTTGCAAATCCTTTCCTTCCGTTCCCGATGTCCTTTTTGGTCAGAATAAGCACACTAATCGGTAGGTTGAGGTACTTTGTTGCCTCGGCGTAGATGTTGGAGCTATTATTATGACCCTAGGTGTTTAGGAAGTCATCTAGCAATTTAGCAATGCTTTTGTATCCCCAGTGTGATGATTCTGGCCATTATTCTTGAAAGCATCTCGTGATGTTATTAGTTAGTAGGCATTCTACTCCTGGGTTCTTGAACCCGAGATCCACCCTACTTCATGTTGTTAGTATTTGCTAGTTCCTTTAGGATATTAGTAACCTTGCATTAGTCCTTGAGGTCCGTGGTATTTCCTTCTTCCAAATGCTATGAACCGCTTATGGCAGAAGTTCCTCGCTGAACTGAAGGATCACAATCAGAGTACTCTTGAGGAGTTCTCCATTCATAATTGTGACTCTGCCAGTTCTACCTTCTCTGCATGGGTTATCTGGGAGAAATGTTGAGCTTTGCTCGATATACTAATCCATGCCTCCACAACTCAAAAAGTTATATGTTCCTCGAGTTGTTCCTCCTTAGTTGTATTCCGATCCCCGTCTATCACTTGATAGTCAAGAGTAGTCGTGCTCTCGTCCTCATCGATGCCCATTTTTCTTGTGGTCCGTCAAGCCATTCTGTTCTGGAATGACTAGGATAAACAAACTCCAGTACCTTGTCCATTTCTAGGATTGGGTCAAAGCAGTTGTATTCTGCAGATCAAAGTGCCCATCCAGCTTTTGATTCTGTTCTATCCTGAAGTATTACCCACTTTATGTCAGGAACGTCATGAGAATTGCACCTTCTCTTATGAATTCTTGATGCAGTGATACTTCTCGCCATCATTATTCATTCCTCGGTCCCGAGTTGTTGTAACCGGAATGCCGACAAGTGAATTGTGATGTGTGAAATCAATACTCCGAGAAACTCGTTGCTTGGTAGCTAATGGACAATATCCTCATTCTTAGCGTGTTGGTTATTAAATCATCATCCTAAGATTGATCGTGCTACCTAGTCCTTATTTCTGGTGCACACTTCGATTGATGAGTTAGGATCTTGTCAAGTCCTCACTCATTTGATCATATCGTCTTGCCCTCAAAAGCAAGATTGTTCTCGAGCTTAGTAACATACCGGTGGTTTGTGACTTTCCAAATATCTTCTTGGAAGTGTTACGGGTTGTCTCCTGACTGTTATGTTGAGCTCGTGATCAAGTTGGTTTCTTGTGAACCACCCTTTCTCCAAGAATCTGTGTTGGTGAAAGTGCGTTATATCGACTAGAGGGGGGGTGAATAGGCGATTTTTAGAAATTCTTCACTGAGGAATTTGCTGGTGAGGAAATTCCTTAGCGAAGAACTACATGCAGCGGAATAAGTACTCAGAAGTAAGCATAACAGATTACAAGCATAGTCATCATGATGAAATGAAGACTATCACAGAGTACAGAAAGCGTAATCACAGGATAACACAAGATGAAGACAAATAGACTGAAGAAATTGAACTGAGGAAATTGAGAAAGTCTTCAGTCAAAGTCTTCAAACACAGATATGAACAAACACTCAACACAATGTGAGGAAATGAAAGGGTTGAGGAAATAGAACCAGTTATGTTGGTGAAGACAATGATTTGGTAGACCAGTTCCAACTGCTGTCTCGGTTATACGTCTGGTTGGAGCGGCTGAGTATTTAAACTCGAGGACACACAGTCTCGGACACCCGATCCGAGCACGCAGCTCCAACACCAAGTCCTCATCGTATTCTCCTTGAACTAAGGTCACATGCACCTCGTCCAATCACTCGTGGTAAGTCTTGAGCGACTTCCAAACCTTCACAGACTTGGTCACTCGGCGATCCACAATTCCTCTTGGATGCTCTAGACCATGACGCCTAACCGTCTGGAAGATGCACAGTCTTCAAAGGTAACAAGCGTCGGATCCACGCAGGATCAATTTCTTGATGATGCTCAATCACTTTGGGTTTGTAGGGTTTGGTTTTGGGATTTTCCTCACTTGATGATTTTCGCTCAAAGTCCTCGGAGGATGGGTTGCTCTCAAATGACAAGTGTCAAGTTCTCTCGAGCAGCCAACCAACTAGTGGTTGTAGGGGCGACTATTTATAGCCTAGGGAGCAGCCCGACATGATAAGACATAAATGCCCTTCAATGATATGACCGTTAGGTGGATAAGGTATTTGGGACAGGTGGCCAGAAGACAAGAACGGTCGGAAATTTGAACATCAAATTCCTCGGGGCTATCATGTTCCTCATCGTAGGCAATTCAGACTGGCGAATTCCTAACTCCTCGCTTAGAACAAATTCCTCGGCGACCGGAAGAGCTTCGTCTCATCCTTCAAGAAATTGACTGAATCTGTATGAGATTTCCAAGAGCTTCACTCAAGGGATTGGTAGGTGTAGGATTTTGAGTTGAGCATCACATGGAAATTTTTCCTTAGTATTTCCTCGACCCCCTTTAACAATCACGGTGTTTCCTATGACTCAAGAAAGAGAAAATGAAACTACGAAAACAAAAGTCTTCACGCTTCATGTTCCTCAAATGAATACCAAGTCTTGTAAGGTCACACCAATTTCTTCACTTTCAAAGTCTTGAGAAAGTCTTGAATATCAAAGTCTTGATTGAAGAACTTCATTTTTTGGGGTCGACTTTCACTGTAAATATCAAACTCCTCATAGACTTATAGACCTGTGTACACTCACAAACGCATTAGCTACTTAACCTATAAGTCTTCAATACACCAAAATCACTAAGGGGCACTAGATGCACTTACAATCTCCCCCTTTTTGGTGATTGATGGCAATATAGGTTAAGTTTTCAACGGGGATAAACATATGAAGTGTAAATACTGATAATGAGGAATTTGATTGCAAGATATAGAAGAACTCCCCCTGAAGATGTGCATAGTGAGGAATTTGCTTTTGAGGCAATGCACATTTGAAGAATTGAATCATGGAGATCTCCCCCTATATCTTGTAATTCATACACGCATTTAACATATTGTATGAAGAATTTGAAATGCATGATGAAAATATGGTGCTTGATGTTATGCAAGGTAACGCATCAAGAGTATCAGAGCCCAAAGGCCAAATCGATTTGCTATGAAGATTTTCAAGGAGCTCACGAGAATCAGAGCATAGATAAACTACTGTAATCAGAGCATAGAGCAAGAGCATAATGCATCAAAAGTATCAAAGCACCATCGGGTTTAAGATTACAACTCGATCCAATAAAAGGTTTCGGAAGAACGAGAGTTGTAACTTAATAAAATACTGTATATAGACAAAAACTAGACCCGCTTGAAGACTAACTCAAATTTCTCCCCTTTGTCATCGATGACCAAAAGGATCGGCGAGGACTAACGCTCTTGAAGAATTTCAAGTTGAAGACGGACCGCCAAACATTGTTGGGGTCGGTTGTCAAGTAGGACCAGCAGCGGTGTCTTCCAAATCTTCATTTTCATCGATTATCGCGAGATGAAGAATAGGAGCTGGCCACCAAGGAAGGAACTTTGACCTTCTTGAATTTCTTCGAGGAGGTGCAGACCAGTCAAATTCTTCCTTGAGTCCCATTGATGTCAGTTCTTCTTCACTGTATACATGTGAAAGAACAGCCCAGGTGCGCTTGAAGGTTTCATGGAGGTAGTAGTGGTTTTTCTTCACTGCATTGTGTGTGGAGGTCATGTTGTAAAGAAGAGTACCAAACTGACGCTTGACCCATTTATGATTACGATCAACCTTCTGATGAAGACTGAGGAGTAACTCACGATCAGTCATCACCCTGGGTGCAGTAGCTTGAGGACTTTGCTTGACTGAGGTATTTGCTGCTAAGTCATGTGTGGCAGAGTCGTCATTGGTGGAGTAAGATGCTGCTTTGCGAAACTGTCCATCCAATGGACGAATGCCTTCATCTATCACAGCAGTAGCCTTGCCCTTTTCATCAGCTGAGGTAATTGTCCGTTTGAGGACTTCAATCGGGGGCAGGTAGCTGCAGTGGTTCAAAGTATCAGCCTTGTAATTTAGTGAAGACCTTGACCTGATGAATCTCATAATCCAAGGCGCATAAGGCTTCAGCTCAAAAGGTGACATGGCAATGTTAGCCAGAGTCCTCATGAAGAAATCATGGAAATTGACGGGAACGCCATGGATGATGTTGAAAAGCATATTCTTCATGATGCCAACGACTTCTTCATCGTTCGAGTCGTGGCCTTTGATAGGACTCATAGTCTTCGTCAGAATCCGATAGACTGTCCGAGGCACATATAATAATTCCTTGACGAGGAATTTGGTTCTTGGGGCCTGCCTTGGTTTCAAAGGCTTCATCAGCACTTGCATATAGTGATTTGAAAGTTCTTTTTCATCGTAGATACGACGTGCACCATCAAGCGGAGGACTGAGTGGTAGGGCACGAAGCAATTCAGTTGCTGGTGCCTTGTAGTGGGTATTTTCAGTCATCCAATCTAAGACCCATGAGCTCACGTCTTCAGCGTCTCCGGTGATGTGCAGCGTTGCATAGAACTGAAGAATTAGCTCTTCATTCCAGTCACAGATATCAGTGCAGAAATTTAGAAGTCCTGCGTCGTGAAGAACACTGAGGACTGGCTCAAAGCCTGGCAGCGACTCCATATCCACATGAGGAATATGAGCATGATCGAAGATTTTGTCCTTGTTGAAAAGCACTGAGGAATAGAAGTTGGCTTGGCTGGCAGTCCAGAAACGCCTCTTCCTAATGCGAGCAGAATCATAAGGATTATATTCAATGAAGAACACGTGCTCGGCAAAGAAATCTTCAGCCTTGAACTTTTGCTTGCTTGAGAACGGATTCTTTTGCTTGGGTAGAGGGGTGTCAGTGAGTTGCATCACCACCTCAGGAATCGTAAGTTCAGGTTCTTCAGTCTGAGGATTAGCAGCAGCAGCAGTTTCATCAGCACTAGCGGCTGGAATTTCTTCATGCACAGAACCAGTGGGTTGATTTTCTTCAGAGTCCATCTGGACTGTTTATGCAGGGGAGTGAGGAACTTGTTGGAGCGGGGTGAAGAGAGGAGTATTGGGATGCTGACTTTCCCAAAAGTCATCATTTATCACTGGAGTGGTGCATCCAATATCCACATCTTCATTTTCAATTTCCTCAGCACCAAATTTGAGGAATTTAATAGCTGATGAGGAAATAACTGGGGTTGAAGGGATTGCTTCCACTTCAATTTCTTCATCAATTTTCTCTGACGAAGCAGCAGACTGATGTTCTTCATCAGATCCGATTGGGATCTCATAGTCTTCTCCAAACGGAACAACTTCCTTTGATGGTATGGAGGAAATTGGAACAACATCAATTGGGTTTTCAAATGAGCTGGTCATTGACTTCATTTTCTTCGCGGCCGAAGAATCTGACGCAGCTGATGCTTTCCTTTTCTTCACAGCAGCTCGTTCTGCAGCCTTGGTTTTCTTCACATTAGAAGCAGATGGAAGAATTGGAGTTGGAGTTGGCGCAGGAGGAGCGGAGGAATTTGGTTCAGTTTCTTCAGGAGCAACTGATGCAGTTCCCCTGTCTTGAGCAATTTCTTCAGGCGCACCACTAGTGGGTGCCCTGGCAGTTTCTTCAGCGGCTGGGATGAGATCATCAGCTCTGGTATCAGCATTTTCTTCAGCAGGCTGAATGATATCAGTGGTGCTGGCATTTTCTTCAGTAGGCTGAGCTGAGGCTCCAGCCTGAGGAATTTCATGTTGCACTGGGGCAGCAACACTTGTGAATTTCTTCGTCAGGTTGACGAATCTGGTCTTGACTCCTTGCCAATCAGCATAGTAGTTATCGAATTTTTTGCTGAGGTCTTGAATTTCAGTTTGAACTTGGAGAAGCTCCTCGGGTGTCATCTTGACAACGTTTTTCTTCAGGAACTTCTCCTTCCTGTATTGAGCCTTCTTGATTTCCCTTGCCTTCTCAAACTTCCATTTTTCTTCAGCGATGAAGTGAGTCAGCGCATGACTTTGACCAGGTGTCAGATGAAGATCAGGCAGAGGGGTATTGGGATCCTTGTGCCAGAGATCAATAAAGTCGAGGACTTTCTTGGATCAATAGCGATGGCACAGATGTACCTTTGGCTCTAGCGGCCTTCACTTGACGGTCTCTGATGATTTCTTCAAGTTCTTCATCAGATGCCTCATCATCAGATGGCACATGGAGTACAACTTGTTTCTTCCTTGGGCTAGGCCGAGGACCTCGTCCAGCTGTTGCTTTGGTCTTCAGCTGAGTCGAGCCAGATGAAGAAATGGGAGCAGCTGAGGAACTTGCAGAAATGCCTGAGGCAATTGAAAAACCAGCAGTCCTTTGACATGTAGCTAGGTGCACAGGCACTGAAGGTTTTGACGGAGCTGTTGAGGACTTTGATGGAGCAGCAGTGTGAGGAATTTGCTTGGAAGGTGCTGCTGAGGAACTTGGCCGTGAGTGCGCAGATGGTGAAGCACTTGGCTTATGAGCAGGCTTCTTTTGCATTGATTTCCTCGGTTTGACCGAGACCTCTGTGGCAGTAGCAGCGGCAGAGTCCTCATTGAATTTCTTCACTGCCTCCTTTGCTTGCTTTGCCAATTTTGCTTGACGTTTAGCCCATTCATCAGGAAAGTCCTCACCTCGTTTGATGCTTGTGGGATCAGCTACTTGGCCAGGTGCCAAAGGAGCTCTTGGGCATGGAGGATTTAAAGCGAATTTCTTCATGTACTTAGGAGTTACATATCTGTATTCCTTCCATTCCCGTGCCCATCTCCGTTCAATCTTCTGAATACGCACCTTGCGTTGATTTTTGCTTTCTTCATCCGGTGTGCAATAGTCAGCATATATTTCCTCAGGGATTTCAAAAGCAGTCATAACCTCAGGTTTCTTTCCTCCCTTCTGCGGCTTCTTACCGTCTGCCATGTTCTTCAGGTGAGGAAATTGAACAATTGAGTTCTCTGAAGAAGTATGCAGTTTTTCTTCGAGGAACGCTGCAAATGAGTTAAGTTGATGAGAACCAAGGGATTCAGCAGCGGACATTTGTACCTGTGAACAGAGTATAGGTGCGAGGAATTTGGAGAGGTCATATGCGTTCTCACAAGGTTTTTTCAAAAAAAACAAGTTTTGAGGATTTTGACCAGATGAGCCTTGAAGAATTTCACTAAGCGTCCTTTGTCTTAGGTTCCAGAGTTGTATAGATCGAGGATCCACACAATTGAGGAATCTTGAAGAAAATCATTGCTTAGAGAGACGAATCAAGAGATTTGAGGTGTTCATATGTGTGAAGATTTGAAGAATAAACACCTTTGAACAATTTGAAGAAGATTTGAGAATCAAAGCGAGGAATAAAAGTAACTTTTAATTACCCGAAGTGAAGAACACGACGAACTGAGAAGAACAGTTGGGAAGTTCGTCCGTTCAGATCTTCCACGCCCTAACTTGGCAGAGGAAATCAGCTACGGCGACGGCGGAGTGAAGATTTTCCACGGTCGGCGCGAGTACGTCGGCGAAGAGGTCAAGGCAGTGAAGCTTTTCCTCACCGGCGACGATGGAGTAGCGGCGGCGCTAGGGTTTGAGGAGCTCGAGCGGAGAGAGAGGTCGAGCGAGTAAAAGAGTGAGGAAGGGAGAGGGTATTTATAGACACGGTGAAAAGCGGATCGCTCAAGATTTAGGACGAGCATGCCTGACTATTTCCTTCTCACGACATGTGTCACACATGTCTTGTGTAGTGGAGATCGTAAAGCGATCGTGGGTGAATAGAGTAATGCATCGTGGGATGCGGAGCAGTTTGATGACAAAAGCGAAGGTTTGAATAAGATTCGTTTTAAAGTTCCGTTGCAATTTCTTCAGCTGTCAAGGACACGGTGAAGAATTTGAGCGAGTTTCAAAGTAGAACGCACATGAAGAATTTGTGAATGGATTGGGTTGAGTATAGCATAGAGGGAAGGGTCCGATCACATTCACTTAGCAAAAAAAACGACTTGAAGAAATAGCCATAAGTGAATCTTGTAGAGGACATAAACCCATATATATATATATATATATATATATATATATATATATATATATATATATATATATATATATATATATATATATATATATATATATAATGAAGAAAAAGACGACGGAAACTGTGAAGATTTTGCAAAGTTGAAGAATTTGAAAAACTCAAGAATTTCAAAACGAGGAAAAACTCAAATTGAAGATTTTCAACTTTGGTGGTGGCGTGACCCACCGTATAAGAATGATGATTTCAGACACGCGCATACAATTGTCGTGGGTTACGAGAATCAAATTCTTCATTAATTTCTTCACACTTAGAGTGTTATTCTTCATTGGTTGAAGAAAAACGTTTCTTCATGTGTTGCACATCTAAGTCATCAATTTTGCATAAGTGTTAGGATGTGTGCCTTTTCAAAGAACGTTCGAAGATTCTAAGATATTTAGCTCACACCGCAACTCGCTAAATCTCTTCTCATCCAGTGAAGATATCAGCTAGCTGTTCTTCAGTCTTCACGTGCTCGATGGAGATGTCGCCCTTCAACACATGATCACGAAGAAAATGATGACGAATTTGAATGTGCTTTGTCTTCGAGTGCTGAACTGGGTTGTGAGCAATCTTGATGGCACTCTCATTGTCACAATAGAGAGGCACATTCTTCACGTTGATGTCGTAGTCCTTGAGGGTTTGCTTCATCCATAGTAATTGAGCACAACACGAGCCAGCAGCAATGTATTCAGCTTCCGCAGATGGACGGTGATCGCAGATTCTGTTTCTTCGAGGACCAACGGACCAAAGATCGTCAGGAAATGACAAGTACCAGATGTTGACTTGCGGTCCACACGATCACCAGCATAGTCGAGTCGAATATCCAATGAGATCAAAAGTAGAGCCCTTGGGGTACCATAATCCTAGTGTTGGTGTGTGAGCTAGATATCAAGAATATGTTTCACAGCCTTATGGTGTGATTCCTTGGTGTAGCTTGAAATCGGGCACACATGCAAACACTAAGCATTATATCTGGCCTAGATGCACATAAGTACAATAAAGAACCAATCATGGGCGGTATACCTTGTGATCAAGTCAATACCATTTTCATCGATGCATAGATGGCCATTTGTGGGCATAGGAATTTTGACACCTTTGCAATCTTGCATGCGAATTTCTTCAGGACATCTTTGAGGTATTTCTCCGAGATATAAATATGCCATTGTGTTGTTGATTAATTTGAAGACCTAAGAAGAATTTCAACTCTCCCATCATAGACATTTGATATTCTTCACTCATCATATAGGCAAATTCATCACTATAACGTTGGTCGAGACAGCCAAAGATAATATCATCAACATATATTTGGCATACAAACAGTTCACCATCATATGATTTAGTAAAGAGAGTAGGGTCGAGTGAACCGGGTGTGAAGCCATTCTTCACGAAGAATTCCTTCAATGTATCGTACCACGCCCGAGGGGCTTGCTTGAGGCCATAGAGGGCCTTATTGAGTCTGAAGACTTTGTCAGGATTCTTTGGATCTTCAAAACCTGGGGGTTGAGCAACATATACTTCTTCCTCAAGCTTACCATTGAGGAATGCACTTTTCACATCCATTTGATATAAAGTGATATTGTGATGGTTAGCATAGGCGAGTAATATGCGAATAGACTCAAGTCTAGCAACAAGTGCAAAAGTTTCATCGAAATCAATTCCTTCAACCTGCGTGTAGCCTTGAGCTACTAGTCGTGCCTTATTCCTCACCACAAGACCATTTTCATCTTGCTTGTTGCGATAGATCCACTTTGTGCCAATGATATTATGCTTGCGAGGATCTGGACGTTTGACCAGTTCCCACACGTTGTTGAGCTCGAACTAATGTAATTCTTCTTGCATGGCCTGAATCCACTCCGGCTCCAGAAATGCTTCATCTAACTTAGTGGGCTATTGGGTTTCTTGTCAGTGAGGAGTTCATACGCAGTCTTCTTGAAGAATTTGTGAAGATATACTATGTTGATGATGTGGCACGCAGTATCAATTGCTTCAATCCAGAAACGACTAGGCGTCTTGTATTCATCAAGCATAGTGCGAGCCATCTCAACAAGAGTTCTGTTCTTGCGCTCCACGACGCCATTTTGCTGCGGAGTATAGGGAGTAGATAACTCATGAGTAATACCAAGTTCATCAAGATAGTCATCAAGACCGGAATTCTTGAACTCAGTTCCATTGTCAGTCCTGATGTGCTTGATCTTCACACCAAAGTTAGTTGAAGCCCTCGAGGAAAATCGTTTGAAGATTTCCTGCACTTGAATTTTGTAAGTAACAATGTGTACCCATGTGTAACGAGAGTAATCATCAACAATAACAAAGCCATATAGTGATGCTTCATTAACGACAGCTGAGTAATGATTGGGACCAAAGAGGTCCATGTGAAGCAATTCGAATGGACGAGTAGTGGTCATGATAGTCTTCGCTGGATGCTTGGCCTTGGTCATTTTTCCCGCTTCACAGGCTCCGCATAAGTGATCCTTGAGGAATTTGACATTCTCAATGCCAATGACATGCTTCTTCTTATGGCGTGTGCAAATTCCTCATGCCTGCGTGACCAAGTCGTCGATGCCATAGCCAGCCTACGAAGCTTTTGCAAGTAGGCACACGGCTGGTTGTGGACCTGTTGAGGAATCAACAATATACAAGTCTCCTCTCATAAAGCCTTCGAAGACTTTGGAATGGTCAGCTTCCATAATCACAACACAACGATATTTGCCAAAGATAACGACCATATCAAGATCACAAAGCATTGAGACTGACATGAGGTTATATCCTAAAGACTCAACAAGCATGACCTTGTCCATGTGTATGTCCTTAGAGATAGCAACCTTACCAAGTCCCAATACCTGACTTTTGCCTTTGTCAGCAAAGATGCTATGCTTCAGATGTGACGGTGATAAGGGAGCATCCATCAATAGATTCTTGTCACCAGTCATGTGATTTGTACATCCACTATCGAGAACCCACTCAGTGGCTTTGAGTTGATCATCCTGCAGATGAATTAGTACAATTTACGATCTCATATACTTCATCAGTGAAGAATATGATATCAAGTTCATCAGATGAATTTCATCAGTCAGTGTCAATCAGATAAGCAGTATGAGGACGTGTGAAATGAAGGTTCATTTCATCATGATTAGCCTGCGTCCTTTTAGGCATTTTTGTCAGGCCCCCAGCAAATTCTTCAGACGTTAAGGCACGTCTGGAGACCTGACCCTGCAGAAGAGATTAGTTCTTTTTCTTCACCACCCACATCTGAAGGGGTGGCAAAGAGTTCATCACTCTGCGAGCACCATATGAGAATGGTGGCATAGAAGCCAAACCATTTCGTTTCACATAAGAGGGGTTAGGGTAAGCATATGAATAAGCAGAGAAATTCTTCGAGGACTTATGAACATATTGGTTTGAAGAATAATGCACATATTCATAGCCCTTAGCTCTACCTGCGAAGCGAGTTGTTAGCACGATGATAATCATATGAGGACTTTGATCCTTTTGAGGAATTTGATCCACGTGAGGAAATTGGTCCGTATGAGGACTTGGATCCATATGAAGAATTTGGTCCATATGAAGAATTTGATCTGGGTTCCTATTCTTCACGGTGGTGTCATGAGGACATTCACGAAGACTTTCAAGGCACTTCTTGGGAACCCAGATTTTCTTCATAGGGGAACCGTTCTGCGATTAGTGCCAACATATCTAGCAAATACTTCACCATTCTGATTTTTGAACAGTTTATAGTTTGAGTCAAATGACTCATCAGCAGAATGAGGAAATTCACATGTAAAGCCAGATAAGGTAGATGGATCAATGGAGGTCCCTTTGCAGCAACCCATGAGGTTTTGGGATCTTGCTCGGGCTTCAATATGTTCCATCAAGATTGAGTTTCCTCTCAAAGGCAATACCCTCTTTCCTAGGGTTCTGTTGAGGATCTGCTTTTAAGCACATCACAAAGAGTCGATGCCCTTTGAGGCTTTTGTACATGCTGTCATGTACAATTCCTTCACCCCTGCATCGTCAGTGATACTAGCAATGTCCTCAGATGAGGAATTAGTGATAGCAGAGGCAGGTGAAGAATTTGTAACAGTTGAAGCATTTGAACATTCAGGTGAAGAATTAGCAGATTCACGTTCAATGCACTTTAAGCATGGAGGAACAAATTCTTCTTGAGAAGCGCTGATTTATTGAGCAAGTAATGAATCGCGCTCCTTCTGAAGATCTTCATAACTCACTCTTAGCTTCTCAAGATCTTGCTTTCTTTGAAGAAATTCATAAGAAAGTTTCTCATGATCAGATAAGAGAGTGTTATGATGACCTTGAAGGCTGTCAAGCCTAGACTGAAGTCTCTGAAGATTTTCAGTCAGGGCTTTAGTGCGATCCATTTCTTCACGTAACATATCATCACTTTTACCTAACATGTTTTGAACCTTTTCCAAGGCATGTTGTTGTTTGGTGGCAAGACAAACAAGTTTGGTATAGTTAGGTTCAATATCATCATCAGATTCATCATCATCAGATTCATAGTCACTAAGTTCAGATGAGGAACATTCGGTTACCTCATGACCCTTTGCCATGAGACAAGATGCAGATGATGATGATTCTGGCTCGAAATCCATCGTTTTGAGAGATTCCTTGAAGTCCTCAAACCAGGGATCATGACGGGTTTGATGACCTTCATAAACGTCGGAGATTCGGTCCCAGATGAGCTTCGCATTGCAAAGATGCATAATGCGCTTGAATTCATCTCTAGATAGGCAAGAACAGATGATATCCTTCGCCATGATGTCAAGTCGAGTGAACTTGCGAATATCATCGGTGTTCGCCGCCTTGCATAGATCAGTAAGGCCAATTTCAGTGACGGTCCACAGCTCGCTGTCCATTGCCATGAGGCGCTTCCTCATCATGGCCTTCCACTTGGGATAATCGTGACCGTCAAAGATAGGGCATGTCACTTTCTTCATACCTGCGGTCGACATAACTAAAACTCCAGGTGGTTAAACCAAAATCACACAGAACAAGGGAGTACCTTGCTCTGATACCAATTGAAAGTGCGTTATATCGACTAGAGGGGGGGTGAATAGGCAATTTTTAGAAATTCTTCACTGAGGAATTTGCTGGTGAGGAAATTCCTTAGCGAAGAACTACATGCAGCGGAATAAGTACTTAGAAGTAAGCATAACAGATTACAAGCATAGTCATCATGATGAAATGAAGACTATCACAGAGTACAGAAAGCGTAATCATAGGATAACACAAGATGAAGAAAAACAGACTGAAGAAATTGAACTGAGGAAATTGAGAAAGTCTTCAGTCAAAGTCTTCAAACACAGATATGAACAAACACTCAACACAAAAATGAGGAAATGAAAGGGTTGAGGAAATAGAACCAGATTATGTTGGTGAAGACAATGATTTGGTAGACCAGTTCAACTGCTGTCTCGGTTATGCGTCTGGTTGGAGCGGTGAGTATTTAAACTCGAGGACACACAGTCCGGACACCCGATCACCGAGCACGCAGCTCAGGACACCAAGTCCTCACCGTATTCTCCTTGAACTAAGGTCACACACCTCGTCCAATCACTCGTGGTAAGTCTTGAGCGACTTCCAAACCTTCACAGACTTGTTCACTCGGCGATCCACAATTCCTCTTGGATGCTCTAGACCATGACGCCTAACCGTCTGGAAGAAGCACAGATCTTCAAAGGTAACAAGCGTCGGATCCACGCAGGATCAATTTCTTGATGATGCTCAATCACTTTGGGTTTATAGGGGTTTGGTTTTGGGATTTTCCTCACTTGATGATTTTCGCTCAAAGTCCTCGGAGGATGGGTTGCTCTCAAATGACAAGTGTCAAGTTCTCTCGGGCAGCCAACCAACTAGTGGTTGTAGGGGCGGCTATTTATAGCCTAGGGAGCAGCCCGACATGATAAGACATAAATGCCCTTCAATGATATGACCGTTAGGTGGATAAGGTATTTGGGACAGTGGCGCAAGAAGACAAAGAACGGTCGGAAATTTGAACATCAAATTCCTCGGGGCTATCATGTTCCTCCTTTGTGTAGGCAATTAGACTGGCGAATTCCTAACTCCTCGGTCGAACAAATTCCTCGGCGACGGAAGAGCTTCGTCTCATCCTTTGAAGAAATTGACTGAACTGTATGAGATTTCAAAAGCTTCACTCAAGGGATTGGTAGGTGTAGGATTTTGAGTTGAGCATCACATGGAAATTTTTCCTTAGTATTTCCTCGACCCCTTTAACGATGACGGTGTTTCCTATGACTCAAGAAAGAGAAAATGAAACTACGAAAACAAAACTCTTCACGCTTCATGTTCCTCAAATGAATACCAAGTCTTCAAGGTCACACCAATTTCTTCACTTTCAAAGTCTTCAGAAAGTCTTCAGAATATCAAAGTCTTCAGTTGAAGAACTTCATTTTAGGGTCGAATTTCCTTTGTAAATATCAAACTCCTCATAGACTTATAGACCTGTGTACACTCACAAACGCATTAGCTACTTAACCTATAAGTCTTCAATACACCAAAATCACTAAGGGGCACTAGATGCACTTACAGTTGGATATCCCTGAGCTAGTTGGTTGAGCTAAACAACAACTTGGAGAGTTGGAAGATAAAGCTTTGCTTAACTTAGTTCATCTCTAAGGGATATCTTCTGTGCGTGTGTGTGTGTTGAAGAAAGATGATATCTCCATCGGTTGGTCCTCGTGATCAGTTGTTGGATCTATTGCCTTGTCAAAACTTTGACTTGAGTATGGGCTATCATCAAGTCAAATCAGAACCAACGATGCTCGTAATGTTGTCTTACTCGTGATTGATCCCTCGAGCATACACCATTACATATTTTGGTCTGACCAATGCTATCACCATGTTCACATGATGGTGGAAGTCCAGTGATATGGAATTTCCGATGAGTTGCTGTTGAGCCCATCAGTAGCATTTTGTCTCCCCCATGATTCATGTTGAACATCAACCTAGCGTTGGAAACTTTGTAAGCAATGCCTTCGTGTTCCACTCATGAAGCCTATGCTTGGATGGAAGAAGTGACTTCCTCGAATTCATGTTCTTTAGGTGTAAGTTGCCGCCATGAATTTGAGAAAGGTTTGTTTTTGCGTCCTCTGGAATCATCCCAAGTCAGTCATGCATGTGCGAAGTATTCTATGGTCTGATAGACTGATCATCTTCATTCCATATGAATTCCCTAGCACACCAAGCCACTAACTGATTTGTTCAAGGAGAAGAAGTTTCTTCATAAGAGCTAATCATATGACTTATGCAAGGACTTCGTTATCCGCGATGATGGTTCCCCACCTGAACTTGGTAGTGTTAAATATAAGATTAATACGTGGCCATGCTTGTCTGGGACAACGTGTCACCTGTTTGTAGCAGAACCCGCTCATGTTTTGGAGCTTACTATCATAGTCCATCTCCCGAGAATCTCGCAACATCATCTCGTCGATTTGTGTTGCAACCTTTCCTTTTCAGACATGCTGAGTCTGAAGCATCCTATCACCAATCGGATCTGAATCTCAGGCAGATATGATGGTTGGAACATTCCAACAGTTGCATTTCGTTCCCAGCTTGCACCATCCTTGTGCCATTTCACTATGGGCTGCCTTCTTAGTAATTCGTGTCCAGGTTCATCTTCAAAGGTGGACTTACCATGGGTCCCCTCCACCTCCGATGATAAGCAAAAATCATCCATTGCGTTGTCTTCAACAAGGTAGTCCACATCATCCATTCTAGTCCGGGTGTACCATTCCTTTGCACTCCGCCAAACGATCGTTGTGAATTGCCTTAGGCTAGTATGAAGAGTTTCAATGATCTCTGAATCAAAAGTAATTCTTTTTGCCACTTAAGGGAATAGTTCATCGCGTCACCTCCCCTGAGGTGCCCCGTTATTGAATCATGGCAATTATTTCCTCGCCACCTTGACACCATCCACCATCTCTCTAAGCGTGGAATTGTTGCCCACTAATCAAACCTCGTTGTTTGTTCTTCCATCCCCCTCGATGTGTTCTGTGCCTCAACTCGAGATGTTTCAACATCTCATTCCACGAGTTGATCTTGAGTGCTCGATCTTCGAAGAGATCATCTCCTATAGAGTCTCTTTTTGTCGCCATCGTGTTGGATGAAGATCCCGAAAGCAAGGACGCCAAGATCAATTGGAGCAATGAACCAAAATCTTCGGGAAGGGAAATTGGATCGACAAGATCGTGTTAGCCAGTGTCCCCTCTGTCTTCTTATCTCACGTCTTGAATCTCGGGACGAGATTCTTGTTTAGTGGGGGTGAGTTGTCACAGCCCCAGAGTTGGTTGTAATTAGTGGCATCTGCATCCATGCATCATGTTTGTTTTCAAAGGAAATTTTGAAGTGGGGATGACCAAGCCCTAGCACTAAAGGAAATCAAATAGGTTCAACTAAAAATATTTTTCAGTGAATCCAAATGGCTTTAAGAAAATGTTCATCATTTCTGGAAAAATGTTATAAACCATAACCAGAGGTGTTGCACATTTTTCATGACATATTTGGTCACTGAATTAATTCATTAAGTATTTGCATTTGGGCATTTAATGCTAATAAATGGTTTAAATGTTCAAATAATCATAAACCAAAATGTTTGCTGTTTGTTATATTCCAAACAGTGGCATTGATTAGTTTCATGATTTTTGGGTTTGACCTAGTATTTTTAATAAAGCCAAACAGTTGCAGATAAATAGAAAACAGTAACATAATTAGAAAGAGAGAGAGAGAGGAGCCGACCTGGCCCACTTACCTGTAGCCGGCCCAGCTTGACCAGCCCAGCCCACCTACCTCGCCGCTCGTCGTCTTCCTCTGCCAGTAGGCAGAGGCGAGGCGTGGCGCGCGCCCGAGAGCCCCCTCACCTCCTGCCTGCTGCTTGCTGGAGGCACCCGAGGTGCCACGCCTCCCCTCGCCCCCTGCACTCTCCTCTCTCCCCCTGGACCCCATCCCCTCCTCTGCTCGCCTCTCGTGCGCACCACCGAACGGAGGCCGTCGCCGCCGCTCATTGCCGATGCGCCCACCGCCGTACCCTTGCACCGTTCCCGTGGCCCCGTGCTCCGCCCCAACCCCAAGCACCTCTCCGCCAACCAATGCAAGGCCGGACGACCCGAGGATGACGCCACGACCTTTCTTCCCCGTCCATGGCCGCCGGATGCTGCCGTCTGATTCGCCGTCTCCGCCGCTTCCCCGAGCACGCTGGGTTTCTCTACGAGTCCGCTGTGAGCTCCTCTCCAATCCCCCCTGTTCCCTTCCTCCAGCGCGTCCTCTAACACCGATTCTGCCATGGCCGAAGCTCGCCGCTGCCGCGCCATGTTGCCGCCGTGGCTATAGCCACCGGAGCTCCCACCAGTACACCATCGTTCTCGAAGCGTCTCCACGAGCCCGTTGCGTGCGCGGCTCCTCCTCCGTCCCCAAAACGCCGTGTTCGCGTGCGAGCTCGAAGCTCGCCGCGCGATAGCTCATCGCCGGTGCCTCTGTGAGGCCGCCCAGCTCCATCTCGCCACCACCACTTTGGATCGCCCACCGCCAGCTCCCGTAGCCGCAAACCGTGCACGAAATGGTCCTCCGTGGCGCGAGCCGAGCAACTCCGCGAGCCTCCGCCGCGAGATGTGGTCGCCGGCGCCTAATCCGGCGACAGCGCGTGGCGTTGCCATTAGCGGCTAATCCCCAATTAGCACACTAACGAGACAACGACAATGGGCCCCACCACAGGTCAAACCCGATCAGCGCTAGTTTTGACCGTGGTTTAGTCGCTGGGTCAATGACACGCGGGTCCCACCAGTCGGAGTTGACCCTGGTCAACTCGGCTGACCTGCTGACGCAGTAATAGGTTTTTCTGGATTTATTTTAATACAGGAATTCCAGAAAATAGTGCTAACTTCTAAAAATCATAGAAAATCAACCGTAACTCAAAATTAAATAAATTATATATGAAAAATTATCAGAAAAATCCAATCTATCCATATGTACCATTATCATGCATGTTTGATCAAGTTAACTTCACTGTTTAGGATGAAACATGAATAGGGCAACTTTGATAATAGTTTTGGAGTTGGGATTTGATATAGTTTTGAATTCCGCTCCAATCAAATGACTTGCTGTTGCATTAGCCCAAATCACAGCATATTGCCATGTCATGATCATGCATCATATTGCTGCATTGCATTGATTGTGTTTCTTCCTTGTTTGCTGCTTGTTCCCTCTCGATAGACGTGGTTTCGACGATGAGATCGATGGCACTGATGAAGAGCTATATTATCTTCGGAAGTGCCAGGCAAGCAAAATCCCCTTGTTCATTCCGATACAATCCCACTCTCTCGCTCCTGCTCTCTTTTACTGCATTAGGACAACAACGATTCATCTGTTACTTGCTGCGGTAGCTGAACCCTTTATCCTCTGCATGACTGTCATTCCACAAGAATTAGATGAAACCCACTAGCATGAGTAGGAGTTGTTTGAGCCCTGATGTGCCTACTCATTCATGCTTGTTTGTCATGCCTGCTACTGCTTAGAGTTGAGTCAGGTCTGATTCATCGGGAATGAATTGGAATGGTTGTGTGAACATGTCCTACTGTGTGTGAGCTAAGTGTGTGAACACGATTTGGTAAAGGTAGCGGTGAGAGGCCATGTAGGAGTACATGGTGGGTTGTCTCATTTCAGCCGTCCTCAGGAACTGAGTTCTGTGTTTGTGATCCATGAAACAGTTATTGCCACGCATTGGGCCCGAAACCAATGGACCCTCTCGGCTTCTTAACCACCCTTGTTCTCTGTCCAGGAGTTGCAATTAGTTTCTGGTGTTTGTGGGATATGTGTTGAAGGCCGTGCATAGCGCTGACCCTAGGGGTGGGCTATGATGCGGTAGATACACCGTGGCCCGGTGTACCGAATGCCCGTTTGGTATCTCGGGAATCCTGCCCACATCGTTCGGGGCTGTTAGTGGAAACCTCGGCCGGACTCCCTGCGGATGGAACCCGAATAGGCGATAAACCTGGACTAGGGACTTGAGTGTTTAGGTACGCCGTGGCTGACACCCATGTTGGGCTTCCGCTTGAAGGTTGCCGAGTACATGTCGTGTAAACGGCGGTAAGTGGTGAGAGTGTGTGAAGAAGTACACCCTGCAGGGTTAATATGATCTATTGAATAGCCGTGTCCGCGGAAAAGGACTTCTGGGTTGCCTATATCAGTTCATAGACAAGTGAAAGTGGATACTCTAAAATGCGCAAGATAAGCATGAGTGCTACGGATGGCGTTCTTGTAGGAAGACAGGAGCGGGTCCATAGTGGTGTATTGATATGGTGAATATGTGGACTCGTGTGCGCCACCTCAAGAGAGTTACTTGCAGTCGTAGTTCAGGATAGCCACCGAGTCAAAGCTGGCTTGCTGCAGTCAAACTCCACCACCCCCTTTTGATAATGATGCATATGTAGTTAGTTCTGATGTAAGTCTTGCTGAGTACATTTGTACTCACGTTTGCTTATTTTATGTTTTGCAGAGAGACGTCAGTCTCGCTAGTAGTTCCGCTTGGACTTCGACGTTTAGCTTGTTACCTCAGCTACAATCTTGTGCCCTCGGCAGGATGTGGTAGATAGTTAGGCTTCTCAGCCCTTTTTCATTTGTAGATGTCTGTACTCAGACATGTTAAGCTTCCACTTGTGCCTTGACTTGTATGCTCTGAGTGTTGGGTCATGAGACCCATGTTTGTAATATCTCGCTCCTCGGAGCCTAATGAATAAATATTTGAGTCGTAGAGTTATGTTGTGATGCCATGTTGTATTTACACATATTGAGCATATTGTGTGTGTGTTTGAAATGCTTGGTATGTGTGGGATCTGACAATCTAGTTGTTTATCCTTGGCAGCCTCTCATATGGGGAAATGTAGTCTAGTGCTTCTGAGCGATAGTAGTCCGCTTCTGACCCGGTTCACGAGTCCTGCTAGCCCACACTACTGCTTGGACACTTGACTGGCTGGCATGTGTTTCACTTCGTTCCTATGCACGATCCTTGAAAATGTCACGCGGTGACATCCGAGTCCTGCCTAACCTGCTACAGCCAGGTTACTGGAGTCATGTTAGCCCAGTGCTACAGCCCGGATTCATACGTTGATGACCAACATGCTCGATGTGATTCATGTATGCCTGTCCCCATGGGTTAGTGCCGCTTTGGGTTCACGACTAGCCATGTCGGCCCGGGTTCTTTGTCATATGGATGCTAGCGACACTACCATATACGTGAGCCAAAAGGCGCAAACGGTCCCGGGCCATGGTAAGGCAACACCCGTGGGAATACCGTGCGTGAGGCCGCAAAGTGATATGAGGTGTTACCGGATAGGTCGATGTGACTTGGAATCGGGGTCCTGACACCCTTGAACTCTTCTGAAGTGGTTTCAGTTCTGGACTTGTTTTGCTCCGGCGTTTATATGCTGATGTGTTCCCTATATATGCACTGGTGGTGAACTTTGATGCCCAGTGGATGTAATATGTGTAATAGCCGTGAAAGCCTAGCATAAGTTGCTTGCTTATTTATTTCCTTGTTGTCTTGTTTATTTGTTTGCTTGTAGTCAGAGCTAGTGGCTACAATAACCTATTTTTTAAAACTAGGCCACAATAACCATGGGCTAATATTTACTGTAGTGACACTGGGCCTCCGTACGGGCCATAGAAACAGTAGGCCTTCTACGGGCCGTAGAAACATTGGGCCTTCTACGGGCCATATCATCAATGGGCCTTATACGGGCCGTATGATCGATTGGCCAAACATGGGCCAATAACAGGCCGCATTATGGCCGTAAACAGGCTTGAGTTGGAATCGTCCGTTCATGGGCCGACCATAACGGGCCATCGTTAATAGGCTGTATTTGATGACGCTATGAAAACGGCCCAATGTTTTAACGGACCACAAACGGGCCGACTGTAACCACGGGCTGAATTTGGCCCACAAGTAGAAAATAGCGATGTGGGCCGTAAGTAAACGAATGCTCGAAATGAGCCCAAGAATAAATGGGCTCGAGAAGGCGAAAGATAACATGGGCTGGAAACGCCCAATCGAATAACGGGCCCTTAATGGGCATAAAGTGATACTTGTCCATTACGGGCCAGTTTCACCACGGGCCGTTAATGGGTCTAAAGTGATACACTGTTCATTGCAGGCCAGTTTCACCACGGGCCGTTAATAGGCCAAGAGTTACATAGGGCCTCATATGGGCCGAAAGATGTCATGGGCCATACATGGGCCAGAAGTGAAAACGGGCTGGAATCATATTGGATGGCCTAGTTGATGCTACTGGGCCTAATTCAGATAGGGCGTAACGGGCCTTGGGTTAGCGGGCTGTAAGTGGGTTATATGCGAACAGGCCGTTAACAGGCTTTCCATGGGCCGGTCCGTCACCTTTTGACCAAGTCAAACGGGCCGGCCTTTTCACAGGAATGGGTCTCTGTTGGGCCGTGCCACGTGTCAACGTATCATAGGCGCCTTCTGTCCAATGAGTGGATGACATCTGTCCCTACAACGAGTCGACACGTGTTTCCTCCAGCCAATGATGATTTTACATGTGGAAAATCCCAATTGGTCGGGGCTATTAACGGGTTATCGGATCCAAAACCCGACCAGATAGCTTAACGGCGTTCCGTTACGGTGGATGCCACGTGTCGGTCACCCTTGACGAAAGCACTTCACGCGCGATTTATCGTCATGGAAGTGGACACTTCGTGATGATAATTTTGGTAATGTCGTGGAACACTTCTCTGACGACACGACGTATATGACTATCTTGATTCTGTCATAAATTTGTCATGGATGTACATGCATGAAAAAAAACGCGACCTACTGTGACAAACACGTATCATCACGGAAGTGTATTTTTTTTGTAGTGGAGATTCAAATAATATTCATAGATAAGTTGATCATAAATCCACAATTCATCAGATCTCGGCAAACACACAGCAAAAGAGTATTACGTCGAATAGATCTGCAAGAACATCGAGCAGAACATGGTATTGAGAATCAAAGAGAGAGAAGAAGCCATCTAGCTACTAGTTATGGACCAGTAGGTATGTGGTAAACTACTCACGCTTCATCGGAAGGGCAATGGTGTTGATGTAGAAGCCCTCCGGGACCGAATCCCCCTCTGGCAGAACGCCGGAAAAGGCCCCTAGATGGGACCTCATGGGTACAGAAGGTTGCGGCGGTGGAAAAGTATTTTCGTGGATGCCTCTGGTGGTTTGGGCATATAAGAGTAAATATAGGCGAAAGAATTAGGTCAGGGGTGCATGAGGGGCCCACAAGGGTGGGGGCGCACCCTACCCCCTGGGCGCGCCCTCCGTCCTTGTGGCCTCCTCGTGGCTTCTCCGACTTCATCTCCAAGTCTCCTGGTTTCCTTCTAGTCCAAGAAAGATCATCACGAAAGTTTTATTCCGTTTGGACTCCGTTTGGTATTCCTTTTCTGCGAAACTCTAAAACAAGGAAAAAACAGAAATTCGCACTGGGCTCTAGGTTAATAGGTTAGTCCCAAAAATAATATAAAATAGCATATTGATGCATATAAAACATCCAAATAATATAATAGCATGGAACAATAAAAAATTATAGATACGTTGGACGTATCATCACACAACTTGGTATTGTCTTGAGTCATCATGAAAAAGCAAGCAATCTAGCACACAAGCAAACAAAAAGCAAACGGAAAGGCGAACGAAAGAAGGGTGAATAAAATGGCAAATATTTTCGAAAATCGTTTTAGAGGTGGGGGAGAGGAAAACGAGAGGCAAATGGCGAGTAATGTAATGCAAGAGATGAGAGTTTTATGATGGGTACTTGGTAGGCCTCACGTAAATCTCCCCGGCAACGGCGCCAGAAATTCTTCCTGCTACTTATTGAGCTTGCATTGGTTTTTCCTTGAAGAGGAAAGGGCGATGCAGCATAGTAGAGATAAGTATTTCCCTCAGTTAAGAACCAAGGTATAAATCCAGTAGGAGAAACGCGCAAGTCCCCAATAGATGCATGATGTTGGCTAGGACTACATCGGTATTTCCCCAAAGAGGAAGGGATGATGCAGCACAGCGACGGTAGGTATTTCCCTCAGTGAAGAAACCAAGGTTATTGAACCAGTAGGAGAACCAAGCAACACAACGTAAACTGCCCCTGCACACAGATAACAAATCCTCGCAGCCCGACGTGTAAAAGGAGTTGTCAATCCCTTTCGGGTAGTGCCGCCCCAGGATGGGCAAACGGACGTGAGGAAAATGTAGTAGATTGATAGATCGAATGCCAAACAAAATAAATAAGAATAAATTGCAGCAAGGTATTTTTGTATTTTTAGTTTAATAGATCTGACAATAAATGCAAAGGAAAAGTATATCGCAAAGGCAAATATATGAGAAAGAGACCCGGGGGCCGTAGGTTTCACTAGTGGCTTCTCTCGAGAAAAATAGCAAATGGTGGGTAAACAAATTACTGTTGGGCAATTGATAGAACTTCAAATAATCATGACAATATCCAGGCAATGATCATTATATAGGCATCACAACCAAGATTAGTAGACCGACTCCTGCCTACATCTACTACTATTACTCCACACATCGACCGCTATCCAGCATGCATCTAGTGTATTAAGTTCATGGAAAAACGGAGTAATGCAATAAGAACGATGACATGATTTAGACAAGATCATATATGTAGAGATAGATCCCGTCGTT
This sequence comes from Aegilops longissima, assembly GCA_021605205.1. Taxonomy (NCBI): domain Eukaryota; kingdom Viridiplantae; phylum Streptophyta; class Magnoliopsida; order Poales; family Poaceae; genus Aegilops; species Aegilops longissima. The sequence goes on from CM038677.1 coordinate 639,628,598, forward strand.
TTATCCTTAGTAGCAACGACACATACGTGTCAGTTCCCCTTCTATCACTGGGATCAAGCACCGTAAGATCGAACCCACTACAAAGCACCTCTTCCCATTGCAAGATAAATAGATCAAGTTTGCCAAACAAAACCCAAATATCAGAGAAGAAATACGGGGCTATTAGCAATCATGCATAAAAGAGATCAAAGAAACTCAAATACTTTCATGGATATAGAAAGATATAACTGATCATAAATTCAAAGTTCATCCGATCCCAACAAATACACCGCAAAAAGAGTTACATCATATGGGTCTCCCAGAGACCATTGTATTGAGAATTCTGTGAGATAGAGGAAGCCATCTAGCTACTAACTACAGACCCGAAAGTCTACAAAGAACTACTCACGCATCATCGGAGAGGCACCAATGGAGGTGGTGAACCCCATCCAAGATGGTGTCTAGATTCGATCTGGTGGTTTTGGACTCGGCAGCGGCTGGATCAATATTTCGTCGACTCCCCAAGGGTTTTTGGAATATTTGGGTATTTATAGAGCAAAGAGGCGGCCCGGGGGCACCCGAGATGGGCACAACCCACCAGGGCGCGCCTGGGCCTCCAGGCGCACCCTGGTGGGTTGTGCTCTCCTCGGAGCACCCCCAGGCGCAGCCAGGGCCCATTACATGTCTTTTGGTCCATCAAAAAATCTCCGTAAAGTTTCGTTGCATTTGGACTCCGTCTGATATTGATTTCCTGCGATGTGAAAAGCATGCACAAAACAACAACTGGCACTTGGCACTATGTCAATAGGTTAGTACCCAAAAATGATATAAAATGGCTATAAAATGATTGTAAAACATCCAAGATTGATAATATAACATCATGGAACAATCAAAAATTATAAATTGGTTGGATGCAATGCAATATGTGTCTCGCTACCCCTACTTTGTCACTGGGTGAAATCACGCAAGATTGAACCCAAAGCTAAGCACCTCTCCCATTACAAGAAAAACTAATCTAGTTGGCCAAACAAACCGATAATTCAAAGAGAAATACAAAGATACCAAATCATGCATAAAAGAATTTAGAGAAGATTCAAATAATATTCATAGATAAGCTGATCATATGTCCACAATTCATCGGATGTCGACAAACACACCGCAAAAGAAGATTACATCGGATAGATCTCCAAGAACACTGAGGAGAACATGGTATTGAGAATCAAAGAGAGAGAAGAAGCCATCTAGATACTAGCTATGGACGTAGGTCTGTGGTAAACTACTCACTCTTCATCGGAAGGGCAATAGATTTGATGTTGATGCCCTCCGTGATCGAATCCCCCTCCGGCAGGATGCTGGAAAAGGCCGCAAGATGGGATCTCATGGGAACAGAAGGTTGTGGCGGTGGAAAAGTGTTTTCGTGGATGCTTCTGAGGATTTTGGAATATATGTGAATATATAGGAAGAAGATCTATGTCAGGAGGTCACCGAGGGGCCCACAAGGTAGGGGCGCCCCCCTAGGGTGCACCCTCAACCCTTGTCGCCGCCTCGTGGCTCTTCTAACTTGCAGTCCAAGTCCCCTGGGTGTCATCTAGTCTAAGAAAATCATCGTGAAGTTTTATTTCGTTTGGACTCCGTTTAGATTCCTTTTCGGCGAAGCTCAAAAATAAGGAAAACACTGAAACTGGAATTGGGCTCTAGGTTAATAGGTTAGTCCCAAAATAATATAAAATAACATATTAATGCATATAAAACATCCAAAACATATGATATAATAGCATGGAACGATCAAAAATTAAAGATACATTGGAGACGTATCTCTCTCTCTCTCTCTCTCTCTCTCTCTCTCTCTCTCTCTCTCTCTCTCTCTCTCTCTCGTGTTCTTGCTCTCAAACACACGAATTTCTATCTCTTTGCTCGAAGCTCCGTTTCCAAAACTATTTTGGGGGAATGCTACTTGGTATGTGATACGTCTCCAATGTATCTATAAGTTTTTAATGTTCCATGTTGTTATATTATCATTCTTGGATGTTTTATAGTCATTTTGTATCATTTTCTGGCACTAACTTATTGACGTAGTGCCAAGTGCCAGTTGTTGTTTTCTGCATATTTTTTACATCATAGGAAATTTGTCGGCATTCTGGGAATGGGGGTGTCGGTGTCAAAACCGGCGGATCTCGGGTAGGGTGTCCCGAACTATGCGTCTAGGCGGATGGTAACAGGAGACAAGGGACACAATGTTTTTACCCAGGTTCGGGCCCTCTGATGGAGGTAAAACCCTACTCCTGCTTGATTAATATTGATGATATGGGTAGTACAAGAGTAGATCTACCACGAGACCAGAGAGGCTAAACCATAGAAGCTAGCCTATGGTATAATTGTTGTTAGATCCCACGGACTAAAACCCTCCGGTTTATATAGACACCGAGAGGGCGAGGTTACAGAGTCGGTTACAATGGGAGGAGATCTACATATCATGACGCCAAGCTTGCCTTTCACGCCGAGGAAAGTCCCATCCGGACACGGGGCGAAGTCTTCAATCTTGTATCTTCATAGTCCAGAGTCCGCCGAAGGTTATAGTCCGCTATCCGGACACCCCTAATCGAGGACTCCTCAAGAGCCCCGAACCAGGCTTCAATGACGATGAGTCCGGCGTGCAGATTGTCTTCGGCATTGCAAGGCGGGTTCTTCTCCAAATTCCGTGTAACTGTTGAATAGTGTCCGGCTTCTCATGAATATTGCGCTCCTTGGCTTCCACGCCCAATAATGGCCATCTTCCACGTCGACGAATGCGAAAAGCCGGTGGTGTTTTACATTTATCCCCTAGCTGTGTAAATGAGCTGCCTTTTAAAGAGACGAGGATCTAGATCCAAATCACACCATCTTCCCTTCGCGAGCATTCATCGGAGCGCATCCGACAGAGATCCATTCCATCATGGCCAGTCGACGCAGCTCCTCCTCTCGCCCTCCCAGCCCTCAGCCTGGAGATTGGGAGAGATGCTCCGTCCCGCACAGCGAGCTAGTGACGCTCCAAGCCAAGGGGTTTCTCCCCCCAGCCTACATGGTCCCGGTTCGAGCCGGGCTTGCCACCTATAATGGTGGAGAGCAAGCGGAGAGCGTCCCAATCCCTCAAAGGAGGCGGGTCTGCCTTGTCCCTTATTTGATAAGAGGCTCGGTTTCCAATTCATCCGTTTCTCCGGGGTTCTGGAGTTCTCTGACCTCCAGTTGCACAACCTTCGCCTGCCTCCATATTGCATATTGCGGGCTTCGTAGCCCTTTGCGAGCTGTTTTGGGCATCGAGGCTCATTTCGCCTTTGTGGAAGAAGCTGTTACGCCTTGTGCCCTGTTCTCGAGAAGAATTGATATATCAAGTGGGCGGAGCCGAAGTATGGCCCATCACCAGGACCGGATATCTATCCGGAACCCCAAAGAAGGTGTCCGAAGACTGGCCTTCAGAATGGTTTTACATAGAAGATGTCCCCCTGCCGGATCCTGTTCGGATCAGCCTCCTCGACTTTGATAATGCTCCCTTGAAGAAGCGCCTGAGCTGGCGTCCACGGAGCCCTCAGAAGGAAAATGACAAGGACGTTCTTTATCTGATGAGCCGGATAAGGCTGTTAGCTCATTCAGGACTGACCATGATCGAGGTCATGGCCACATGCATTATGCGGGGGGTGCAGCCGCTTCAGTATAGAGGCCACCCCATGTGGGATTTCAACGGGGAGGATGATGCCACCTGCTGCGGCCGTAAGGGGCCGGAATCGGTTGCCGCTTTGACGAAGATCTTGTCTGCATTGTACAAGGGAGAAGAGGAGGAATTCCTCCGCGTCAATTCTCAGGGCGGATTTTCTATGTACAATCCTCCAAGCTGGGTAAGCGGACACTTCTTTTTGCCCATCCATTCCATATTCCCATAGTCAAGTACTTTATCTTGTGATTTCGACGCAGGAATTGCGCCGGGTCGTAAAGGATATAAACAGCCCTCCTCCACAACCCGAGGATCCGGAACGGTCCCTCGATCCGGTCTCCCAAGAGGATCCGGACATATCCGTGGAGCTGATCGATGGGGTATTTTACCAACTGAGCATCGACAATGCCTTGGTGGCTATTACAGCCGATTATCTGGACTGCTCCCGCCTCACAAGTAATCGAGACCAAGTCCTAATACTTGAAGATGATCCATCCATGCTTATTTTTATCACCGTATACCAATGGTGTTTCGCGAGGGAGGATCTCGGCGGAATGATGAGCCTCGCGCGACTAGCCAACAAGGACCGCGAGGGCGGTAGGGTAAAGAGACACGCAGTCGGGTCGAGGCACCGGCGCAGCAATAAGGCATGCTGCCTTATTCCAAGGTATTATTCTTCGATGCATACTAACGCCCGTGCTCTCCTTTTTTAGGAAAAGAGGGCTCGCGGACTATATCCGGAGAGATTGCCAATCGCGCCTCCACCAGCCAGGCTCAAAGCCAGGTCGAGCGAGGCGAACACGAGGCGTCGTCGAGCGCTCCTCGACAGAGGATGCGGACAGACTATCGCCACCAATTCCGAGTGGAGAGTGCCATGAATCCGCGGCGCCGCCCGGACAGTTCTTCATAGCGCTTGTTTCTCGCAAGAGGCATTGGGCGCCTTCAATTCGGAGATCGTACCTCCGTGCCGCTCAAAATGGTCTAGCGAGCCATAGAGCGTATGTGAAAGACATACGGGTAAGAAAATTTGATGGTTATATATGTCAGTAGCCCCCGAGACTTGAAACAGTTAGAATAACAGATTTAAGGATCATTTGTTATGCAGGATCTTACAGAAAAGAATACCCAACTGTCCCAGGAGCTAGAAGAGTGCAAAGCCCAACTTGAGGCCGCAATAGCCGCGACAGGGGAGGCCAAGGAGACCCCCTCTGGTAATATATGCTTCGAAAGATAAGTATGTTGTGAAGTGTGGCGTGTGTGCAAATCAGACAATAACATTGCAGATGGCGTCGGAGTAGATCCGGACAAGCAACAACTCTTGCGCTAGTTAAAGGCCGGCGAGAGCGTGCTTACGAAGGTGAGGCAGGAGAAGAATAATCTCCAAGATGCCAACACCCAGCTGGGCGAGGAACTAATGGATGTTCGTGCCCACCGCCGGACTCCGTGAAGGAGAATCGGCGGCCGGTAGCGGCAAGTTTAGTAAGTGCTTGAGCGAACTTTGAAAAAGAGTTGGCGAGGAAGTCGACTAACGAGTTATGTCTGTAGGTATGCTCACAGTCGTCCTCACGGAGAAATACCCGTTCTGGGTGACCTTCTTCGAGCTCTTACAACTGCATTTAACGAGCGAGTTCGACAAAGTGATGAAAAGCGTCGCCCGGGCCTTGTGGCCATCTGTCTCCATGCCGAAGGCCTTGGAGAGCTTGCGAGAGAGGCTTAAGGGGCTGGCAAGGCTTCCGATTATGGAAGATATCGGCCTACCGTCGAGGCGCCAGGAGGCCTGGTGTCGGTGTCAAAACCGCGGATCTCGGGTAGGGGGTCCCGAACTGTGTGTCTAGGCGGATGGTAACAGGAGACAAGGGACACAATGTTTTACCAGGTTCGGGCCCTCTCGATGGAGTAATACCCTACTCCTGCTTGATTAATATTGATGATATGGGTAGTACAAGAGTAGATCTACTACGAGATCGAGAGGCTAAACCCTAGAAGCTAGCCTATGGTATGATTGTTGTTAGATCCTCTGGGACTAAAATCCTTCGGTTTATATAGACACGAATAGGGTTAGGGTTACAGTAGTCGGTTACAATGGTAGGAGATCTACATATCCGTATCGCCAAGCTTGCCTTCCACGCCAAGGAAAGTCCCATCCGGACACGGGACGAAGTCTTCAATCTTGTATCTTCATAGTCTAGGAGTCCGGCCAAAGATGATAGTTCGGCTATCCGGACACCCCCTAGTCCAGGACTCCCTCAGTAGCCCCTGAACCAGGCTTCAATGACGACGAGTCCGGCGCGCATATTGTCTTCGGCATTGCAAGGCGGGTTCCTCTTCCGAATACTTCATAGAAGGTTTTGAACACAAGGATAGTGTCCGGCTCTGCAAAACAAGTTCCACATACTACCATAGAGAGAATAATTTTTGCACAGATCTGCTGACGTATTCCGCGGCGTGACATCACCCCACGGCCAAACCTTTATTCGAATCGTTTTTTACTGTTCCACCTTAGCGCGTTTAGCGAGGCGGTTTCCTTGGCACGTCTTATCATAGCATAGATCATGCCCCCTTATTCCGGGATTCTCATCAATACGGACGTGGGTAACCCGATCGTGCCCGTTGGCAAGCCTCCTCTATCGAAGGCGAGTCCCAATCGACCACGGGGAGGGCTCTTGGTATTCAACCTCTTTATAATGAGACCAAGGCCCTCTTCTTTTTTCCACCCTCCATCGAGTTCGCCTCGCTTGAGTTCTAACACCCAAAGCTTCAGATTTAGGCTCTTGGACATTCGACGATGTCCGGCTCCGACCAACCACGGCCGATGGATGTCTTCTTCATCACGAAGAAGATGTGCTAAAGCTGCGAGACACCGGTATCTAACCGCGAGATTTCAGATAGGCTGCCTGCTCAGGGCAGGTCATTCCCACTCCCGAGCCCGGCGAGAGCGTGGTGTTCATGTCTCACTTCCTTGGGGTTTAGGCTTCCGACGGATCCCTTTGTCTTGGGGCTCATGTTTTATTATGGGCTGGATTTCCATGACTTGAATCCAGAGTCCATCCTCCATATCTCGTCATTCATTGTCGTATGTGAAGCCTTCCTCCATATTACCCCTCACTTTGGATTGTGGCTCAAGACCTTCAAGGTGGAGCGAAGATGATCGAGGGCAACAAGCGAAGTCTTGGAGGGGTGGTCATAAGCAAGTGTCTTGATGCTCCGTGGCCCGAGGTTCTTTTCAAGAGGAGCTTGGTTTGTGGCAACGGGAGTGGTTTTATATCACCGCTCCCAGGGGCACCAAATGGGTGGCGCCACCCGCCTTTCGCTCAGGTCCACCACAGCGGCTGGCATCATGGGTCGACCGGGGGCTTGACTGGGGGCCGTCCAAGGATGTTCCTCTGTTGCAGGGCCGTATTCGAGACCTCCAAGAAAGAGAGATCAATATGGTCGTAGCGGCGCAGGTTATGCTGATTCGGCGACTTCTGCCCTGCAAACATCGCCCCCTCCGTCTGTGGGAGTTTAATCCGGAGGGACCACGAGCTCTCCAACATTTTATGGGCGCGACGCCCACGGAGATGTATAAACTGTTCTTCGGATCACAAGAGAAGTGCCCGGACTTGACCGAGGATGCAGGTCTAAGCTTTCATCACCCAGATACTCAAGTAAGTAAACCTGTAACCGGACAGGTTGTTCATTCATTTATCATATATATGCCCTTTAAGGGAGCCGTTTCTTGAACAGGAGTGGATAGCCACGGCAAAGTTGATAAGGTGTCCGGCTCCCCTCCCAGAGACCACGCCGGATCCCATGCTGACTAAGATGTTGAAGGCCGCGCCTTTTAAAGAAGGCGAAGGGGGGAGCAGGGAAGCAACTGCCTCCGCGAAGGAGGCTTTCAAGGAAGAGGGGATCTGGGATCCTCCCCTCCAAGCGGAGAAGAGGACCGCTTCCGAAGACCCGGAAGCCAAGGCCTCAAAACGTGGAAAGAAGTCTTCTTTAGAAAGTCCGGCGCCGGGAAGTACCCCAGCCGCACTATTCCCCCAAGGGGATCAGCCCTCCAGCGAGCCGTAAGTGAAAAGAAGGGGTCCTGTGAATAAAGAACATCCTGTATTTATTTCTCGAAGATAACGAAATTGTACCTTGTAGTTCGGATCTCAGCCCTTCTTAGCGAGCTCGTCTTGAGGATCTTCTTCCGGAGATGATGGAGAGCGGCGCCTCCACCTGTAGCACCTTCATGCGAGGCGACCACCTCGAGGTGTCGTCGCGGAGGTTTTCTGAGTCCGGCGGGCCGGAAGGTCCGCGCCAAGCGGCGCGTCGGTCGGAGGAGCTGAAGGATCTGCTCGGGTGAGCGGCTATCTCAGAAGATCACCGTGCGCTAATGAGTACGGTGATTGAAAGAATTGCATCCGCTGAGAGCGGATGGCATGAAGCCGTCAGAAGCTTACTGACGGGGTTCGAGGTACGCAAAAATGATGTACCTTTCTGACAGTTATGCATATATAATGCGCCTTGTATAGATAGTAGCCCCTGAGACTCGGTATGTTGTCAAAATTGACAGCGTGCCGAGGATCATAATCTCAGTTATAACATATCGCCGCTCCTAAATAGGTGGCGGGGCGTCCGGTGGCTAGCCGGACTGATGAGTTTGCCGAACTAAAGCGGCAACTTGACGAGGCGGATGCCGACATCGCGCTGGTCAATAAACGGTTTGTCGAGTCACAAGGTATGCGACTTCTCCGTGGACACCGGTAAGGAGCTTGGCGCCCATGCCTTACTACTTGTATGCTTTGATGCAGACGGTGCGGCTGGTGTGGAGAGGCTGCGGGCGGAACTTGCCCGAGCTAAAGAGCAAGCCGAAGAGTAATGCGGCCGCTTTAAAGGCGGCCAAAGAGCTGAAAGCGAGCGGGCTGCTCACCGCCGAAAGAGGAAATGGCCGATTGGCCTGAAATTGAAGAATGCTCTTGACCGCTGCGGGGTTCTTGAAAAAGACGTCAAAGCGGAGCAAGAGGACCTGAAAAAGGCCACCGCCGAAGCCAAGGATGCCCGCTCCGCAATGAGAGCTGCAAAGGAGGAGCTGCGTCGGTGTGGATATTGCTGCTTTGGAAAGCCTTTTCTCTGCGGAGGAAGTTCACGGATCCGAAGTATGCTCGCTTGGACCGGTTGTAGAGTTCGGAGGATGCTTATCTAGATTTAGCAATGAAAAGCTGCGGACGCGATCGAGCACTTCCGAGGCGAAGGGGCACGAAGGAAGAGCTGTTTTGGTCGCATTCCATAGTCCAGGCGTCCTCTTCCGTTAGCGATCGGTTGGCCGAATGGGCCGAGCTGAATAGGTTGTCCGGACTTGCCATGAAGGCTGTCGTGACTCATTTGTGGCCGAAAATCCCCAAGCGGAAGAGTTATTTTGGCTTGATGCAACAGTTCCTTGGTGCGGTGCTGCATATCGATGCAATGAAGCGGTCAGCATACATAGAGGGAGCGCGGATGGCTCTTGCCCGTGTCAAGACATACTGGGCGGAGATGAAGGCCACCGACGTTGCATCCCAAGATTGAGACAGAGTTTAGTACCGCCGAGCACTATTTTGGGGAAGTCCTGCAGGGCGCTCGTTTAATAGAGACGCAGTGCTCGAAGGATATCATGTATGATTTGTGAAAACAATGTTTCAATATAATATAAGAGCTTTTTATACTTGTGCGTTCAAGTATTAAAACGCCTCCTGTGCGGCCGTTGATGTATATGTGTATATAACCTGAAAGATGGCAGTCTTCGGCTTCAGCCCCCATGCAGATAGTGCGGGGGTGTTTGCAAAAAAAGCTCATTTTCACACTTAATCCAATGTCTTGGTCCTGTGAAGGAGGTCATAGCGTAGCAAACTAGGCAACCGGACTATAATTCTTTATCACTTTCACTTAGCCATAGGATCTCGATGGTGGGGCTACTATATAGCCCCTAGGGGCGCCGCGCTCTTCCGAATTCGGGGCGCGTATGTGCCTGACTGGGAAACGGTCCTTCATCAATGCAGGGGAATTATAAACATTCCAGTGGGTCATCGAGTGGTTGACCAGTCTCACGCTATATCATGACAGTCAGTTTTAGCTTTCTCCACTGAGGTGCTCAACCCAGCTCAACCGGGCACAATCGCGGTGGTTCTCCAGTCTACCTTAGCCGATATAACGGAACGTAAGGTACCAAAACATGGGAGCCGGGCAAACCCAACATTTGACCAAAGACATGATTGGAGCTGATGCATATAAGGCCTAACTCGAGACGCCGAACACTCCCTAAGGTATTCGATCTTTATAAAAACGGGCAGAATAATGCCCTAAGCCCCCGTGTCAGTGCGTGCAAAAGATTCTGGTGTGGCCGATGCCAAAACGCCAGCCTCCTCCTCGGTTATAGTAAGAAACCGGGGGATGTGTATCAACAAGAGATAGTAAAAAGGTTTACGAGGGTCTTAATCTGAAAAGAATCCTTGCGGCGGGTCCTCGCTGCGTCTGCGCTGTGTCTCCGTTGTGCCGTATCCTGGACGGGTGTAGCACAGTGTTCATCTGTAAAAGATAAGAACTTAGTTGAAAAGAAAAAAATATCATGCGAGAAATGTACTTTATACTAAATAAACAGAGTATAGTTCGGAAGGTAAATAAAATTGAGCTTTATTGTCTCTTGTTGTACGTGCGTGCAGCCCCTTGTATGGGGTATACGCTAGTATCGCGGACTCGTCTAGCCGTGTCCGGGTTTGAATGACCTATTCAGGTGCTTTGATTAGAGGAGCCGGATTGGTGTGGGGCTGTCAAGGCAGTCTCATGTTCTTCCATGCTCGAGTAACACTTAATACTCCCTTTTAATGAGATGATGCCGCGTGGACCGGGCATTTTAAGTGTAAGAGATGCATAATGTGGTATTGCGTTAAAGCGGGCGAAAGCTTCGCGCCCCAGTAGTGCTAGATAGCTACTTTCGAATGGGGCAATGTGGAAGGTTAACTTTTCATGGCGGAAGTTGTCGGATGAGCCGAACACAACTTCTAGCAGTAGGGAGCCCGTACAATGGGCATACAGGCCTGGCATTACCCCTTTGAAGGAGGTGTTGCTATGGCGAATTTTGGTTGGGTCTATCCCCATCCTGCGGATTGTGTCCTGATATATCAAGTTTATGTCACTGCCGCCGTCCATGAGGACTTGTGTAAATTGGAATCCGTCGATTATAGGATCCAGTATCAAGGCAGTCCATCCTGCGTTCCGGATACTTTCGGAGTAGTCCTGGTGGTCGAAGGTGATTGGTTTTGACAACGGTGTTGGTACTCCGCTAGGAGTAGTATGTGCGTGCGCGCATTTTAGTGGGCGCCGCTCTGTTTTTCCCTTTTATCACGTGAAGTGAGTTTACTGTTTTAACCTCTTGTGGGAAATTCTTTTGTTTTCCGTGCTCTGCTTGTGGGGTTCGTCATCATCCTCACTTGGTGTGTCGAGCCCCTTGTGTTCAGCGTTGAGTCTGCGGACTGCTTGAAGACCCAACAATCTCTGTGGGTATGTTTTGCGAGCTTCCCGAGTCTTGTGGATTTGGCATATCTTGTCCAAGATTTTGTTTAAGTTGGATAGCTCATCGCTATTGTCCTTAGGGGCAGTTTTTATTATTCTGCGTGAGCTTTTGAATCCGGCGTTGACTGCCGCGCTCTTTGGACCGTTCCCCATAATCCGGCGTTGGTCCTTGCTGCGTCGTGGTTTCCCATTCCCATCCCTGACTTCGGATGTACTTGGGTCGCTGGTACTGCATCTTGCTAGCCAGCTATCCTCTCCCGTGCAAAGGCGGGTCATGAGGCTTGTTAGTGCGGCCATTGTTCTCGGCTTCTCCTGGCCGAGGTGTCTGGTGAGCCATTCGTCTCGGACGTTGTGTTTGAAAGCTGCTAAGGCTTCAGCGTCCGGACAGTTGACTATTTGGTTCTTTTTGGTGAGGAACCTGTTCCAGAATTTGCGGGCTGACACTCCAGGTTGCTGAGTTATATGACTTAAATCGTCTGCATCCGGAGGACGGACATAAGTCCCTTGAAAATTTGCCCAAAAAGCATCCTCGAGCTCTTCCCAACTTCCAATGGTATTTTTAGGGAGGCTTTTGAGCCAATGCCGGGCTGGCCCTTTGAGCTTGAGGGGTAAGTATTTTATGGCGTGGAGGTCATCTCCTCTAGCCATATGTATGTGGAGGATGTAATCCTCAATCCAGACTCCAGGGCCTGTTGTTCCGTCATATGCCTCTATGTTTACGGGTTTGAATCCCGCTGGGAATTCGTGATCCAGCACCTCATCGGTGAAACACAGGGGGTGTGCGGCACCCCTATATTTGGGTGTGCCGTGATGTTCGGATATTTGACGTGTTGTATTGCTCGCCGGAACTTGTTTCCTTGGCCCGTAGATAGATCTAACTGGGCCATCCTTTTGGTGCGAATCCTTATGCGGATCGCGTGCCGGCTTGTGTGCGGTGCCGCTTGCCGCTCTCTGTTTGCCGTGGGGTCATCCATCCGACCGGGTGGCCTTCTTACTTTTTGATTGTGGGGGCTCTACGGCCTCCACATCAAATTCGGGCAGTAGTTTTCTCTTTGGCTAGCTCTTTGTTCGGCGACTGTCGCTGTATTTGTCTACGGTGTTGAGTACTTTGCTCCATCTGATTCTGAGTGCATCTTCCTCTATTTTGAGCTTCCGCTTCTGCTTTTTCAGGCTACGCGCAGTGGCGACGAGCCTTTTGTGGAGGTTCTTCTGCTCCAACAATTTGTCCGGCGTGAGATCGTCCGGACTGTTATCTTCGCCGGGGATGGGTTGTTTATCCAAGTTGTCTTGTTCGGACGGTTGCTCGATAGCATGTTTGTCGTCCACCGGTTCGCCCTGCTCTATGGCTGGGTCTTTGTCAAAGCGGGACTTGGTGCGGCGTTCGTTGCCGTTTGACTGCTTTTCGAGGGATTTATCCTTCGTAGTGTCCCGTTGTTCCTCGTCGTCACTTCCTTTAGGTGTATCCACCATGTATACATCATGGGATGAGGTGGTTGTCCAGTATCCTATAGGTGCTGGTTCATGGTTGTCTCCTACATCGTCGTCCATACCGTTGATGTCTTTGGAGTCGAAATCGAGCACATTGTTTAAGCTTTCGACAGTGGCTACAAAGTGGGCGGTGGGTGGGCGTTGAATTTCTTCGTTGTCCGCATCCCAACCTTCCTGACCGTAATCCGGCCAGGGCTCTCCTGATAAAGAGACAGACTTTAGTGAATTCAGGATGTCGCCAAAGGCGAGTGCTGAAAGATGTCCGCGGCAGTGAAATCCATAACCGACGCCCAGTCGGATTCGACAGGCAGGGGCGCGGGAGGTTCGGAGTCCGGAAAGGAGTCCGGCACCTGGGAGTCACGAGCTTTGCAAAGGACAGGGATGGTGTTCGACTCAATCGCCATAGAGATTTCAGCCCCCGAGGTGGTGTCCAACCAACCATCCTCGATCGGCGAGATCGGCTCCGAATCAATGGTCGGAGCATACACTAGTGCGGCCTCCAGGACACTGTTCGGCGGCAAAGTTAGATCATGCCCATCGAGATAGTGCGGCGCGCTTGGCTGCGGCTCGAATCCGTCGAAGATCAAGTCTCCGCGGATGTCGGCCGTGTAGTTTAAAATTCCAATCCTGACCTGATGGCTAGGGGCGTAGCTTTCGATCTGCTCTAGATGGCCAAGCGAATTGGCCCGCAGTGCAAAGCCGCCGAATACGAAGATCTGTCCGGGGAGAAAGGTCTCACCCTAGACCGCATCGTTGTTGATGATTGAAGGAGCCATCGGGCCTATCGGTGACGACACAGAGGAACTCTCAATAAAAGCACCAATGTCGGTGTCAAAACCGGCGGATCTCGGGTAGGGGGTCCCGAACTGTGCGTTTAGGCGGATGGTAACAGGAGACAAGGGACACGATGTTTTTACCCAGGTTCGGGCCCTCTCGATGGAGGTAAAACCCTACTCCTGCTTGATTAATATTGATGATATGGGTAGTACAAGAGTAGATCTACCACGAGATCAGAGAGGCTAAACCCTAGAAGCTAGCCTATGGTATGATTGTTATTCGTTCCTACGGACTAAAACCCTTCGGTTTATATAGACACCGAATAGGGTTAGGGTTACACAGAGTCGGTTACAATGGTAGAAGATCTACATATCCGTATCGCCAAGCATGCTTCCACGCCAAGGAAAGTCCCATCCGGACACGGGACGAAGTCTTCAATCTTGTATCTTCATAGTCTAGGAGTCCGGCCAAAGATGATAGTTCGGCTATCCGGACACCCCCTAGTCCAGGACACCCTCACCTGGGCCATGGTGAAGATGCGGTACAGGAAGGCTGACCCAAACCACATGGCCGAGGTCGGACCTGTGGGGGCCGATGGGAAGGAGATCCCTGCGAGCTTAGTCTACGGCCAAGTAGAGTTGGCCGCCAAATATTCCCAAACGGAATGTAAACTAGACAGCCTGTTGGATGGTATTGAAGAGGAATATGCCCAGTCAAATTGACTATGTAATTTAAGATGACATGTAAAATGCCTTCTAGCGGATTGTAGATCGTTTGCCATGGCGGACCTTTTTCGCTTCAACCTCGGGACCCGATAGTCGGAGTGTGTCCTAATACCCTCTCGGTTATGTAAGAACCGGGGCATGCATGGAGACCAGGCGTAAGGGTCATTAGTGCTTGAATGCAGACAAGTGCCCAACTAGTTATGTTATATTACATGGTTAGTAAGAAACATCTTCGTGGAGAATAGTTCCGTTAGGGTTCCTTTCTCGGGAGGCATGCCCTAAAGTGCATGTCCGACTGCGAAAAAGCGTAAAAGCATGCAGGGCCAGATAAATAATCAAGTGAGAAATCATCTTTAGTTCACCGACGAATATTCCCTTAAGAATGCTAGCTGGCTTCACCCGATCGAGGTACACATCCGACCCGACCCAAGATAACAATCGCAGAGGTGCTCCTTTACCGCCTAGCCGAACAATCGGGAACGTAGGGGTAAGCACGAGCCAAACAACCCAGCTTGGCCAAAACTTAAGTCATATCGATGCATATAATGGTGAATAAAAGGTACATGCGGAAGTGTGACACATGTGTTGGGCATGAAGCCCGTATAAATAAGCTTCTGTTAAAGAAGCCCCCAGGCATAATGAGCGCGGATAGCGCATCAGTTTTGTGCGAACAAGGCGCGAATGAGCCCTTAAGGCTGTAAGGGAAAGGGAGGGAGAAGGAGAGAAATATAAGATAGCTAATGTGTAAAAAATAGACAGAGGAAGGAGACGAACACAGAGTCCGGCGCTAGGCGTAGAATCTTCGGAGACGGGCTGCGTTCCATGGGTTCGGCTCGAGTGGGTTATCCGATGCATCTCGCAGACGCAGTCGCTCCACCAGTCAGGACTTGGTCAATAATAAAGGGACCTTCCCATTTGGGCTTGAGTTTGTCCTTTTCTTGTCCGGCGGCGAGAACTAACTTCGCCAACATTGTAAGTTTTGGCCCGTACTTCTGCTTTGATATCTTCGAGCTTTGTTGTTGATAGAATGCGGAACGGGCTTTTGCCACGTCACGCTCCTCCTCCAAGGCGTCCAAACTGTCCTGCCGATCGAGTTCGGCTTCTCTTTCTTCGTACATGCGCACGCGAGGTGAGTCATGAATTATGTCGCAGGGCAGAACCGCCTCTGCACCGTATACCATAAAGAATGGTGTGTATCCGGTGGTGCGATTCGGCGTGGTCCGCAGCCCCCAGAGCACGGAGTCGAGCTCCTCTACCCAGTGCGTGTTGGATTCCTTGAGGGAACGCACTAACCTGGGTTTGATGCCGCTCATGATTAGACCATTTGCTCGCTCGACCTGACCGTTAGTTTGTGGGTGATAGACTGAAGCATAGTCGAGCTTGATGCCCATGTTTTTGCACCAGAGTTTGACCTCGTCGGCCGTAAAGTCCGTGCCGTTATCAGTGATGATCCTGTGGGGGACGCCGTAACGGTGTACGACCCCTGATATGAAGTCTATCACCGGTCCGGATTCGGCCGTCTTAACGAGCTTGGCCTCTATCCATTTGGTGAATTTATCCACCATGACCGAGAGGTATTTTTGCTTGTGGGTTCCTCCTTAAAGGGTCCAACCATGTCAATCCCCTGACCCGCAAGGGCCAGGTGATGGGTATAGTTTGGAGGCGGTGGGTGGCATATGGCTTTGGTTAGCAAAGAGCTGGCAACCGACGATCATTGGACTAAGTCTGAGCATCTGCCGGGCCGTCGACCAATAAAATCTTATGCGGAAGGCCTTGCTTACAAGGGCACGGGCTGCGGCGTGGTGCCACCGAGTCCGCATGAATTTCAGCCAGAAGATTCCGCCCTTCCTCTTCAGAGATACACCTTTGAAGGACTCCGATGGTGCTTTTCTTATAAAGCTCTCCCTCATGGACTTTATAGGCTTTAGATCGTCGCACTATGCAGCATGCCTCGTTTTGGTCCTCAGGAAGTTCCTGCCTGGTTAGGTAGGATAGGAATGGTTCTGTCCACGGGGCAACGACTGCCATCATTACGTGGGGTGAAGATGTTACTTCGTTGGCAGAGCCTCCCGTTGTGTCAGAATGTTCAGTGTCGGGCAGTGTGGTTGTGTCCGGGCTGTTATTTCTGGACTCCCCTTCCCATAATACGGATGGCTTGAACAGCCTCTCCAAGAAGATATTGGGGGGGACGACATCGCGCTTTGCCAATGCATGCCAAGGCGTCTGCTGCTGATTGTTTTCCGAGCTATATGGTGAAATTGAGCCCTTGAATCGAGTGACATTTTAGGGCGGCGTTGCGATAAGCTGCCATTTTCGGATCCTTGGCGTCAAAGTCTCCATTTATTTGGGATATCGCGAGGTTCGAATTCCCGCGCACCTCTAGGCGTTGAATGCCCATGGAGACTGCCATCCGGAGACCATGTAGAAGGGCCTCGTATTCGGCTGCGTTGTTGGAGTTCGTATACATTATCTGGAGTACGTATTGAACTGTATCTCCTGTTGGGGATGTCAGAACGACGCTAGCCCCCAGACCAGCCAACATTTTGGAGCCGTCGAAGTGCATGATCCAGTTGGAATATATGCCATACTCTTTAGGGAGTTCGGCTTCAGTCCATTCGGCGACGAAGTCGGCCAAAACTTGCGACTTAATAGCTAGCCGTGGCCCATTTGGCAATCCGGCCCGTCGCGTCGCGGTTGTTTATAATATCATTAAGAGGTACTCAAGAGGCTACTGTTATCAAACACTCTTGAAAGTAGTGTTGCAGCTTCCGAGATGCCATAAATACCGCGTACGCTATCTTTTGATAATGCGGGTACCGCGACTTGCATGGAGTGAGGAAAGTGGACACGTAGTAAACTAGCTTTTGAAGGGGGAATTTATTTCTGTCTGTTTCTCGTTCAACGACGAGCACTGCGCTTACAATTTGATGAGTTGTCGCGATGTATAATAGCATTGGTTCGCCCATGTTAGGCGCGGCCAGGACCGGGTTTGTTGCCAATATGGCTTTTATTTCTTCGAGTCCGGCCATGGCGGCATCAAATCCACTTGAAGTGTTGATGCTTGAGGAGGCGATAAAGAGGTAATGCCTTTTCTCCCAAGCGGAGATAAAGCGGCTTAGAGCCGCCACGCATCCGATCAATTTTGTATTTGCTTGAGGTCCTTTAGGATATCCAATTGTGACAGAGCTCGGATCTTGGCTGGGTTTGCTTCTATTCCTCTACGGATACTATGAAGCCAAGAGCTTTCCGGTGATGCGCCAAAAACGCATTTTCGGGTTAAGCTTGATGTCATATGTTCGGAGGTTGTCGGATGTGAGCCTCAAGTCGTCTACTAGAGTTTCGACATGCTTGGTTTTGACGACCACGTCATCTACGTATGCCTCCACTGTTTTGCCGATCTGGTTTGCTAGACATGTCCGAATCATGCGCTGATATGTTGCGCCAGCGTTTTTTAGCCCGAAGGGCATTGTGTTGAAGCAGAATGGGTCGTATGGGGTGATGAATGCCGTTGCGGCTTGGTCTGGCTCTGCCATCTTAATTTGATGGTAGCCGGAGTATGCGTCGAGGAAACACAATGAAATGTGTCCTGCGGTAGCATCGATAATTTGATCGATGCGGGGAGGGGAAGGATCCTTTAGGCAAGCCTTGTTGAGGTCCTTGAAATCGGCGCATAGGCACCGTGATTTGTCCTTCTTTGGTACCATCACCAGGTTTGCTAGCCAGTCAGGAAGTTTTATATCTCGATGAATCGGCCTCCGTAGTTTGGCTAGCTCCTCTCCCATGGCTTGTCTCTTAGGTTCGGAAACGCCGAAGAAGCCTGCTTGGCCCGGCTTGAAACCTTTTAGGATATTTAGGTTGTGCTCGGCCAGCGGCGTGGGATTCTGGCATGTCACGAAGGTGCCAGCAAAATATCCCAATTTTCGCGTAGGAATTCTCGTGGTCTGGCGTCTACATCCGGGTTTAATTGCCCGATGGAGCCGTTTTGTAGGGTCCGTTGGATGGACTTGGAATTTGACTATTTCGTCCGCCGGTTTAAATGAGGTGGACTTGGATCTTTTATCGAGTATCACGTTGTCCCTGTTCACCGTGGAAGCGCTTGTAGCTGATTACTTCCTCGGCGGTAGGGCTTTGGATAGTGCCTCAAGGGCTAGTCGCCTGTCTTATTTTCGGTAGGAGTGCTATGTCGGTCATAGGCAAGAGTGATGATACCGTTGGGCCCGGCATTTTGAGCTTCATGTACCCGTAATGGGGTATAGCTTGAAAATTGTGAATGCCTCTCGCCCTAATAGGCGTGATATCCGGCTCTCGAGCGGGGCCACTTGGGCGTGAACTCCTCGGACCTGTAATTGTCCGGCGTGCGAACACCACATCCAAGTGATTTTTCCTATCAAAGACGCTTCGGCTGGGGATTATTCCTCTAAAGGTTGTGCTGCTTCGCTTAATGCGGCTCCAGTCTATTTCCATTTTTCGAAGGGTTTCCTCGTAAATGAGGTTCAATCCGCTGCCACCGTCCATGAGTACCTTGGTAAGGCGAAAATCGTCCACTATTGGACTGAGGACCAATGCGGCTGGTGCTCGGGCTGTTCGGAATTTAGGTTCATCACTGGCATTAAAGGTAATAGCCGTGTCACTCCATGGGTTTATTGTTGCTACTTGGTAGACTTCGGTAAGGCTGTGGAGTGTTTGTTTCCGCATATTATTTGATGCGAAAGTCTCGAACACTGTTAATACCGTATTGGTATCCCTGGGCTGGTGCTCTGTGGATTCTGGAGTAAGAAGCTCTTCGCCACTTCTGGCCACCTGCCGGAGTATCCAACATGCTCTAAGGCTATGAGTTGGTGTGGCGCCCTCTGTACTATGAATTTTGCAGGGTCCATTGAGCCATCCCTCCAGTACGGTTTCATGCCCTATTGAGGGTTTTTGCTTTTTCGTGTTTAACCCAGGTGCCTGGCGATAGTGCACCCTTTTATTTTGGACTGGGATTGTATTTAGGGCCGGATTGTCCCAAAATTTTATTTCGGTTTTCCAGGCGCTTTCCATCGCACAGTACTTTCGTACTATGGACGCACAGTACTTTCGTACTATGGACGCCAAGTCAGCGAAGCGTGTAATTTCACGGCGACTTATGGCGTTGAGGATTCCGTTGTCCGTGCAATTATTGCAGAAGAATGAAATCGCATCCTCCTCGCGGCATTCCTTTATCCTGTTCATGACCAAGAGAATCGGCCCATAATGGTGTCTTGTTTCTGGGCTCTTGCGAATTTGAGATAGATCGCTAATGTTTGGTTGGTGGGTGGAATTAAATCCGGAACCTTGCCCAATCTGAGACTTCGAGGCCAAGGGGTTTCGAACTCGGAAGCTTGGGTTCTTGGATGTTGTCAATGAATCTAGCCCGCTGCCTGACTTTAGGTTCAGGGCTTGAGTGACGTCCTCCCCTCCGCGGGTATCCGGCTTGGAGGGATCGGGAATCCGGACATAAGTAGTCCTTAATATAGATGAAGTCTTGCCGCATTGTTCCTCCACCACTACAAGTGATGGGTGACCTGGGGAGAGTTAATCTCTCTCGGATCGGGTTTAGGCCCAATCTGATCATAGTCTGTAGCGACTCGCAGGGCGGCGATGCGATCCAAGAGCACGTTTAAGGAAGAGAGCTCCATCGGATCCAACTGCTCGGCAAGTTCTGAGTTGACGTGAAGATTGCTTTCGATGACCCGAGAAGTCACCGTTGGCGCGGCGGCCGAACAGGCGGTCATAAGAAAACCGCCTAACCGGAGAGTTTGGCCGATAGCCAAAGCTCCTTTAGCAACAGTGATGTCTTTAAAGACGGGATGAGGCATCCTTCCTGATGGCGACGGCACAGAGGAACTCTCAATGAAAGCACCAATGTCGGTGTCAAAACCGGCGGATCTTGGGTAGGGGGTCCCGAACTGTGCGTCTAGGCGGATGGTAACAGGAGACAAGGGACACGATGTTTTTACCCAGGTTCGAGCCCTCTGGATGGAGGTAAAACCCTACTCCTGCTTGATTAATATTGATAATATGGGTAGTACAAGAGTAGATCTACCACGAGATCAGAGAGGCTAAACCCTAGAAGCTAGCCTATAGTATGATTGTTGTTCGTCCTACGGACTAAAACCCTCCGGTTTATATAGACACCGGAGAGGGCTAGGGTGACACAGAGTCGGTTACAATGGGAGGAGATCTACATATCAGTATCGCCAAGCTTGCCTTCCACGCCAAGGAAAGTCCCATCCGGACACGGGATCGAAGTCTTCAATCTTGTATCTTCATAGTCCGAGTCCGGCCGAAGGTTATAGTCCGGCTATCCGGACACCCCTAATCCAGGACTCCTTAGGGGTCCCAGACTTTCTGCTGCTTGCCCACGTGGCTCCACCAATGGCCCCCACGTCGGCCCCATCTTCACCGGCAAACACCTAAGACCCTATCGAGGGGCCAAGCCTCGCGAGGGGAACGATGCAAGACCTCCTTGGGGGCGGCCTCACCAGGTTGGCTTGCGAGGGGCGGAGAGATCAAGGCAAGGGGCACCTCGCGAGGTTCCCGTGACATAAACCATGACGACCAAGGCCAGGCGGGCGCCAGCGCGTGCAGTGTCCTTGTTTCCTCTTTGGTGCTAAAGAGGCAAGCGCAGGCGAGGAGTCCCAAGGCATCAGGAAAAGGTTTCCATGTCGGTGCAGAGACCTAGACCAGCAGGGCGGTGGGACGGAGGTCACCGTGGAGCCAAGGCGGCGTCACCACTAGAGCCTTTGGCAAGGCGAGACCACCTTTAGTCGATAACTTGTACTAGTTGTCTCCCTTCGAATTTGGCCGTTGTGGGATCCCTTCCCGCTCAATATTTGGGAAGAGGACCAGGGCCTCAATAAATAGGACTAGCCACCACCATAGACAGGGGGGACAAACCCAGATCTCCTCAACCACACAAGTTCTCCAAGCACAAGAACACCTCTCCTCAGGAGGCTGTTCTTCCCTTGTAACTGTTCATCCTCGGCCCAAGAGGCAATCCACCACACCACACTAGAGTAGGGTATTACACCACATCGGTGGCCCGAACCAGTATAACTCTTGTGTTTCCTTGCTCTTTGGGTTCGTCGAGCTAGGCCTTGTGATTTTAGCGAGAGCGATCTAGGGTGAGAGAGATCTTCGTGCGCACCCCAGTGTTCGAACCTCAGGGGTTTTGCCGGAACCCGAAATCTGACATTTGGCGCGCCAGGTAGGGTGTGCCGAAGCCTTTCTTCCATCGATCCATGCTCCGCCACCACCGCGCCTTGTCCCCATGGTGGCGTTGCTCTTCCGGATGCGACGAATGATGCCTGTGGCGGGGCCAGGGGCTCCGAGCCTTGGCCCCCGCCTTACGGCAGGTGAAGTGGCCACCCAAGTTCAAGCCTGAGATGCCACCGTGCTACGACGGTGCGGCGGACACATAGTCTTTCTTGCTGGCGTACGAGGAGGCCGTTCTGGAGGCTGTGGGCGACAACAAGGTCATGGCCAACTGGCTCCCCATGGCCCTCGTCGGCGTGCCGCACGCTTGGCTCCTCCATCTAACCGGATCTTCTGTGGCCTCCTGGGGGGAGCTGCGCGACCTCTTCATCGCGTGCTTTGGGGGACCAGCACCCCGCGTTGTCGCGGATCTCCTAGGCGGCTCGCAGGCGCCGCCCTCGCACCGTCACACCAAGCCGTTCTTTCGCCAGATCGGCGCCGCCTCCACACGGAAGGGTGCTCTGTCGGATGTCGGGTTCCGGCAGACCCTTAAGGTTCGAACTCTGGGGTGCGCACGAAGATCTCTCCCCTACCGATCTACATCCGATCGCCTCGTGAGATCTAAGCTGAAAACGATGAACAACACAAGGGACGCAAGATTTATACTGGTTTGGGCCACCGTTGTGGTGTAATACCCTACTCCAGTGTGTGGTGTGGTGGATTGCCTCAGGGGCTGATGATGAATAGTACAGGGGAAGAACAGCCTCGCGAGAGGTGTTCTTGAGCTGGTGCGATGAACTGCTTGGGTGAGTTCGATCGCCTCTCTCTCTGGCTTGGGCTCCATCCGATCTCCCTGTCTACGGTGGTGGCTAGCTCTATTTATAGAGGCCCTGATCCTCTTCCCAAATATTGAGCGGGAAGGGCGCCAACAACGGCTATTTTGAAGGGGAACATCTAGTACAAGTTATCCTAACTAAAGTTGGTCTTCGGCTGCCAAAAGCACTGGCGATGACGTCGTCTTGGGCTCCACTGTGACCTCCATCCTTCCACTCCGCTGGTCTTGGTCTCTGTTGTAATCGAAATGGCAACCTTTGCCTGATGCCCTGTACTCCACGCCCTGTGCTTTCCCTTTGCACCAAAGAGGAAACAAGGACATCAGTGGCAGGCCGGGCGCCTCGCCTGGTCTCAATCGTCATGGCTTAAGCGCCACGAGCACCTCGCGAGGTACCCTGCCTCATTTCTCCGCCTCCTCGCGAGCCTGCCCGGCGAGGCCGCTCCTGAGGAAGTCTTATGTCATCCGCCCTGCGAGGCTTGGCCCTCGCGAGGGTCTTGAGTCTTGCACTGATGAAGATGAGCCAGACTGGCCACCACTTGAGCCACGCTGCAGGGCCAGCAGGCAAGTCTGGGACCCCTGCCGGTGTCAAACCGCAGATCTCGGTAGGGGGTCCCAATCATGCGCCTAGGCGGATGGTAACAGGAGACAAGGGACACGACAGTTTTACCCAGTGTTCGCCCTCTCGATGGAGGTAAAACCCTACTCCCGCTTGATTAATATTGATGATATGGGTAGTACAAGAGTAGATCTACCACTAGATCAAAGAGGCTAAACCCTAGAAGCTAGCCTATGGTATGATTGTTGTTCGCCCCACGGACTAAAACCCTCCGTTTATATAGACACCGGAGAGGGCTAGGGTTACACGTAGTCGGTTACAATGGGAGGAGACCTACATATCCGATCGCCAAGCTTGCCTTCCACGCCAAGGAAAGTCCCATCCGGACACGGGACGAAGTCTTCAATCTTGTATCTTCATAGTCCAGAGTCCGCCAAAGGTTATAGTCCAGCCATCCGGACACCCCTAATCCAGACTCCTCAAGAGCACCTCGAACCAGGCTTCAATGACGACGAGTCCGTGCTGTGATTGTCTTCGCATTGCAAGGCGGGTTCCTCCTCCGAATACTTCATATAAGATTTTGAACACAAGGAGAGTGACCAGCTCTGCAAAATAAGTTCCACATACCACCGTAGAGAGAATAATATTTACACAAATCCAATCTGTGGACGTATTCAGCAAAGATGACATCACCCCACGTGCCAAGCCTTTATTCAATCGTTTTACCGTCCCACCTCAGCGCATCTTAGCGGGCGGTTTTCTTAAGCGCCGTCTTGTCAAGCAGATGGTGTCCCCTTATTCCGGGATTCTCATCAATACAGGCGTGGGTAACCCAACCATGCCATTAATTATGGCGCTTGGGAGATAAGCGAGTTTTATCAGGCTGGTGGGGGGCACCTAGTTTCGTCCGCCCATATAAGGGGATAAGGATCCACCTTTCTCATCTACGCCTTCTTCCTCCTTTGCTTATCCATTTCGCGCACTCGATCTCCAGCGCCCAAGTCCGCACATCCCACCTCAACCTTCTCCAGCCATGTCCGGAGCGGGAGGCAAGTGGATGGTCTCCTCCGTCATGGAGGGACACATCAAGAAGCTGAGTGAGGCTGGATACTTGTCTAACGACATCGCGCACCGGCTCCCAGACAAGGGGCAGCTCATCCCCACCCCCAGGCCCCATGAGAGGGTGGTGTTCCTCACCCATTTCCTCTGTGGACTAGGTTTCCCACTTCACTCATTTGTCCGGGGGCTCATGTTCTACTACGGCCTGGATTTCCACGATCTGGCCTCAAACTTCGTCCTCAACATCTCGGTGTTTATCGTCGTGTGCGAGGCCTTCCTCCGCATCAAGCCCCACTTCAGCTTATGGCTGAAGACCTTCAATGTCAAGCGAAGGTAGTGGGCGGCCAGCAAGCGGAGTCGCGGAGCGCCATGGTGGGCAAGATGCCCAACGTTACATGGCTCGAGGGCTCCTTCGTGGAGACCATAAAGGGTGTGTCAAGGGGTGGTTCTACATCACCGAGCAGCGTGACCCTGAATGGGCAGCGGCCCCAATTCGATCTGGCATCCCCATGGCTCACCTCCTGGAAAGAAAGGGCATGTCTGGGTTAGTCGGAAGAGTGGGCGGATGGACAAAAAGTTAAACTTGTCAACGTAGTCCAGGTCATGCTCATCCGCCCGGATCCTCCCGTGTCAACAACGGGCTTTTAACTTGTGGGAGTTCAACCCGCCCAGCACCAAACTCTGACCAGGCTCTTTGACTGCTTGCGAGGATGCAGGAAGGTGCTACTCAAGGTGTCGAGGTTCCCCTCCCATCACCGAGGATCATGGATTCCGCGCAGCGTAAACCCGCGTAGTAAGCTTATTTTACCCTTTACGGATACTTGTTTTTCATAGTTTGACTCTGTCACGGGATCTAAGCTCCGTTCCTTTGACAGGAATGGCGAAGAAGACCGACGGATCGATTGTCCGCTCCTTTGCCAAGACTCAGCGGACGCCCGCAGCGGGGCTGCTGGTTCCGGCACTTACATGGTGCCGGAGAAGAAAACCAAGAAGAAGGCCACGGAACTCGAAGAGTTCCGGCGCCAGTGGAGTCGGATTCATCGTCCGATGACTCGAGCGCCTCCTCCACGAAGCGAGGAGGAGGAAGAAGAGGCCTCTCCTCCTCCGGGGAGGAACGAAAGGAAGGTCGCCCCAACCGGGGGGCCGGAGGATCAGAAGGGAGGACCCTTCCTCCGGACTACTCCACCAACGCCGATGACGGCGAAGAGGAGTGGCCATCCAAGACCAAGCCCCTGGCAAAATCGTAAGTATCCGGATACTAGAATAACTCATGGCGTTCCTTTGTTGCACAGTATCTTCTGACGCCGAATATAATCATGCAGTCTGCCCAAGGCCGGGCTCGATGCTTCGTCGGCGGCTCCACGGGTTAAATCGGATGTGAATAGCACTTCACTTCGGCTGCCTCTCCTCCTCGTGCTACGGATGATGCCGAGGTGGAGTCCCAAAAGGTCCAAGCCAGGAGGAGGTGGTCTGGGCGCCCCAAGGCGACCTCTCGACTCAGGCGCCAAAGGGACAAAACCCCAAGGGCTCCAAGTCGGCCCTAGGCGGACACCGCATCGAAACTTCCAGGTGGTTCCGGAGTCCAGTGGCGCCCCTAGTAAGAAGGGCAAGCCTACGCGCCGGGTGACCTCCGGCTCAACCGGAGGCACGGATAATCTCTTGGAGGTGCTTAACGGCGCCTCCATCGACGAGGAGCACCGCACTATTATGAGTGTGGTGATCCGGAAGGTTCAGCCGCCAGAGCGGGCTGGTCAAGCTTGTGCCAGCCTTCTAACAAGGCTTTGAGGTATGTATTTAAGATATGTAAAAAATATTACCGATAGACAGGTAGCCTCGATGCTCAGTTTGGCCATGTTGGAAGAAAAACAGGCTGAGGATCTAAAAAGATATCACGAGGAGTCTAGCATAAGTATGTCAATATGGGAATGCAGGTTGCGCTGGCGACCTCGCCCGCCTGATCATGGAGGTCGATGCAATGAAGCAGAGCCTCGAGCGGTCCGAGAACAAGCTCGGCCTTGCCAAGAAGCAGCTCGAAGACAAGGAAGGTAAATAATACCTTATGTAAGTATATAAAAAGAGCGTGGTTGCAAAAAATGCCAGGACCAACATGAGTATTACAGGGCCTGGCCGAGGTGGCGACTCGAAGCGTTGTCCAAGGCCGAAGACAAGGTGGCCGTGGAGCGCATCGAGCGAGAGAAGCAAGAGGCGCGGGTGGCGGAGGTGCAGCAAGAGCTCCAGGCTCTCGTGGAAAAACATGAGAATTTGGAGCTTGACTCAAAGACTCGAGTCCGAGCTCGCCTCGCCCTTGAGAGCCAAATCTGCCAAGGCCAAGCCCAAAAGCCCTCCAGAAATTGAGGCGATGAAGAAGATAGCGGCGGTAAGGCATTCTTTATGCAAAGCAAGCACGTGAAAGTGAATTACTTGTTACTTACCCGAGTCCGAGCTCTCCAGAGCATTCGCAGATCTTCCCTGAGTGTCCGACGCTGCCGGATTCTACCGAGCCAAGAGGGAGCTCGACGGAGAAGGTGTTCGTCTCAAGATGTCGAGGCCGGACACCTGTGCTTTTGAGCGACCAGCTGAAGCAGCTGGTCGAGCTCCATAAGGTGGCCGAACAGGCCATGAAGGGTCTCATAGTCCGGGCCGTGGCTGGGGAAGCCATGCCTCGGAGCTACTTCCTGGCTGGTGAGGCGCCGGTGGATGCTGCCCATGGCTTGAAGTCAAGCGCCCCAGATGCATCGAAGGTGCTCAGAGGGCCTTGCCCGAGCTAAAAGTGCACTGGGCAAGATGGACGCTGAGAAGCTTGTGACGGACGGACCACCGGGCAAGGAGCATCGCAAGTCCGAGATGTATTATGAGGGCGCCCAAGGGTGCCCGCCTTTATAGCGGATGAATGCTCCAAAGATGTAATTTTGAGTAAACTCTCATTTGTGATCCTGCTGATCTGAAAACTTGTTCATATGCGCTAAGCAACGCTTTTGAATTTAAAATATTACCTTTTGCGCGGCCGTATATTAAATTTGAGAGATGGCAGTCGTCGGTTCTACGCCCTCATGCCATGAAAGTGTCAGTGTTCGGATAAACTTGAGCGCTTTTTCCCATTCTTGGGTCCTTCGAGGGAGGCGCCAACACAACGAACAAGGCAATCGGACTATAATGCTTGAACACTCTCACTTAGCCATAGAATTTATAATTTTAAATTTCGGCGAAGCCCCTAGTATTCGGAGACCGAAGTTCGGGGCGCTTATCCACGCCTAGGCCGGACAAAGCCGACTCCTCGCCTAAGCGGCATAAGTCTTTAGGGACTCGAAAACCTCTCGAACAGCGACCAGCTCTCGCCTCTATCATGACGGTCAGTTTAGCTTTCTCCACCGAGGTGCTTAGCCCAGCTCAACCGGGCACAATCGCATGTGTTCTCCCAGCGCTACCTTAGCCGATATAACGAACGTAAGGTACCAAAACATGGGAGCCGGGCAAACCCAACTATTGACCCAAGACATGATTCGGAGCCGATGCATATAATGCTATAAGTTCGGGGTGCCGCACTTGTGAAAGTGTTCGGACTTATCACACCGTATGTTGGGGTACTTTAAGCCCTCGGTGTATTGGCCATACTAAAGTGTAATGGTGCAACATGTCATTAATGAACATATATAGATAAAAAAGGGAATGCAATAATAGACAAAAGCTATGTATTGTTTATTCGAAAAGGCTGCGGTAAAAGCAGGACGATACAAATAGTGCGATAAGCAAGAGATGGGACTATTTGGCATGTCCCCCTCCAGGGGCAAGCTGCGGATGATATGTGAAACAAGTATACTGCTCGTTATAGAGACCACCTGGACACTCGACGAGCTTTCGCCTCCCCCGGCCGTCTGCATCGTGTGTTCGGGCGATTTTATCACGGACAGGCCTTCCGAGAGTGGAGTCCTGAAAGTAAGAAAAGAATGACAAAATCGGAGCCCTAGTGCGGTTGAGCCGCATTTTGGCATGCCGTGGTCGTGCCTCTCCCCTATGCCCATGGTATTTCCAGAGCGTAGTTATGTACGCCTGTAGTACTGGTTTCGCAATTTCGAGGGCTGGGGTTAGGGCGACATTGTTATGCTTGCTCGGAACGTGCCGAGCGGTCTTGTTGTAGGTTACTCCGGCGCGCTTGACGGTGTCCGACGCTTAATAGCCGGATCGAGAATTGCCTTGAGAGGCTGCTTTGTACTTCCACCGCGAGGGCAGCCAGATGTTCCTCGTTCGAGAGAGCGCTCAGTGTTTCCATTGACCGTAATGACTCGAGGCCCCGCATCTTGAGCTTGAGGTATGCGAGATGCGGCACCGCATTGAACTTTGCAAATGCGGTTCGTCTCGAGCAATGCGTGATAGCCATCGCGAACGGGACTATGTCGAAGATTAACTCCTCGCTCGGAAATTATCCGGGATCCAAGACCACCTCAAGTGTAACCGAGCCTGCATAGCTTGGCCTCTACACCTGGTATGACGCCTTTAAAGGTCGCCTTTGTGGGTTTAACTTTGAGGATCTATGCCCATTTTTCAGACTGGATCCCGAGCAGCAGGTTCAGGCTGCTACCGCCATCCATAAGGACTCTAGTGAGGTGAACTGGCCAATGATTGGGTCTAGAACCAATGCGGGAATCTGCCATGGCGGATGCTAGTGGGTGGTCCCTTCGATCAAAAGTGATCGGGCAGGAGGACCATGGGTTGAACTTTGGGGCGACTGCTCCAACGCATATACGCCCCTCGAGTGCACGCCTCGCCTCCTTTTGGGGATGTGGGTTATGATATCATGTTCACCGTCTCGCACTTGAGGGGGGAAGCCCTTCGTCCCCTATTGTTCAGCGGTCGGGCCTCCCGCCATCACTATGCAGCCTTGTCTCTGTTTTCGCACTTAACTTGCTCGCTTACTTAAACACCCAACAATCCATGTTGGTGTGATTGGCTGGTTTTTCGGGGTGCCGTGTATCCGCACGAGCGATCGAGTATTCGGGTCCAAACCGGACGGGCCCGAGTATTTTTTTAAATGGCTTTTTTCCTCCGACCGGTTTAGAGCCTCTGAATCCGCATTGACCGTCAGATCCTCAGCATTGTCGCCAAGTCACGGCGCTTTGTGCTTGTTATGGACGCTGACCTGCCATTGCTGTCCTTGTTATCCTAATTACCAGTGGCTCTTGGTCATGTTATTACTACGTAGCCAGCCAGATGTCTTCTCCCGCAAAAAGCGGGTCATGAGTGTTGTGAGGGCTGCCATGGATTTCGCTTTTCCTCGTCCTAGGTGCCGCCGCGAAGCCACTCGTCACGGATGTTATGTTTGAAGGTCGCAAGGGCCTCTGCGTCCGGACAATCGACTATTTGATTTTTCTTGGTTAGGAACCGTGTCCAGAATTGTCCGGCCGATTCCTCCGGCTGCTGAATTATATGGCTTAGGTCATCGGGCTCTCGTGGTAGCTCATAGGTGCCCGGAAATTTTCGAGGAATGCGGCTTCTGTGTCCTCCCAACAACCAATTGATTCTGCCGGCAAGCTGTTAAGCCAATGCCGAGCTGGTCCTTTGCTTGAGTGGGAGGTATTTGATGGCGTGTAGATCATCACCGCGGGCCATGTGGATATGAAGCAGATAATCCTCGATCCATACCGCAGGATCTGTTGTGCCATCGTGATATTCGGCATGTTTACGGGTTTGAAACCCTCGGGATTTGATGATCCATTACTTCATCCGTGAAGCATAGTGGGTGTGGTGCCTCAGACTGGCTATATCACGACATAGCTCGAACGAGCTTTGTTCATTTTGTTCGCCCCGCCGGATTTACTATATCCGCATGACGTTATCGCCACGCGTCATGGGTTTCCCACGCGATCCATAGATCGATCTTGTTTGCCTTGCCTTGTCCTCCAATATATCTCGCAGGTCCGCGATTTCCCGTGCCTTGGTATTCTTTTGAGCGATGCCGGTGCGGCTTGAGTGGAGGGCCGAGAGGCCTTCGTCAATAGCCACGAGGTGGCCGGTCGGCCGCATCATGCGCGCTGGTGATGTAGGTCTAGGTGCTTCCTCTAATCGGGTAGCAGCCTGCGCTTTGGGTAGCTCTTGAGGGGCGTCGAAGTTCAGATTTTCTTCGGGCCGCAAGGACTTCAAACATCCGCCGGCTAGCAAGTCTTGGTCGATCATGCGCCGGTGATGTAGGTCTAGGTGCTTCCTCCTCTAATCGGGTAGCAGCCATGCGCTTTAGGGTAGCTCTTGAGGGCCTCAGTTCGTGACTTCGGCCGCAAGGACTTCAAATGTCCATCCGTCGGGCTAGCAAGTCTTGGTCACTCTGTTGTTGCTGTTTTCTTGAGGCTGCTCACCGTGGCCATAAGCCCGCTTGAAACGCTTCTTGTTCGACGAGGTGGCCGATTCGGCCGTCTGATCATGTGCGCGCTGGTGATGTAGGTCTAGGTGCTTCCTCCTCTAATCATGCCACGAGGTGGCCGGGTCGGGCCGCATCATGCGCCGGTGATGTAGGTCTAGGTGCTTCGTCTTCTAATCGGGTAGCAGCCTGCTGCTTTGGGTAGCTCTTGAGGGCTGCTCGAGTTCGTACTTTTCGCCGCAAGGACTTCAGTCCATCCGTCTGGCTAGGAAGTCTTGGTCAGCTCTAAGTCGTTGTTGTTTTTTCTGAGGCTGCTCGCCATTGTGGCTATAAGCCCTCTTGGGCGCTGAAACGCTTCTTGTTCGACGGGATCCTCGTGCACTATACAACTTGCCGCCGCCGAGGCTTGCCTCGCCTTCGGAGGGAGGCATGTAATTATCGCCCTCACCTCTCTATCCGCCGCCTCTCATGAGGGCTGGTTTCTCCATCCTCCTGCATTGAATCCTGCCCGAGGGGCTTGTCTTCGCACCGTCCTGGGTGTTATTCTCCCGCGCCGGAATCACCGCTTTTTGCTTTGCATGGATTTAGAGGCCCACGACGCCGCGCTTAGGCTGCTTCTTGAGGGGTCATCCTCCGCTGTTCCATCGGGCATTCCTTTCTTTTGGGGTGTCCACCATGTATATGTCATACGCATTTAGGTGGCCTTCCAATGCCTCAGTAGGCGCTGGTTCTGGTCGCCTCTCGCATCGGCGCCCATACCGCCGATGTCATCAGAGTCGGTCGAGTATGTCGGTTAAATCATCGATTAGCTCTAAAGTGGGTGGTGGTGGGCTTGAATTTCTTTTGTCGTCCGTGATCCCAACCTTATAGACCATAGTTCGCCAGGCTCTCCTGAGCAAAGAGAGAGACTTTAGTGAATTCAGAATGTTGCCGAAGGGCTTAGTGCCGAAAGATGTCCGCGGGCGTGTGAACTCCATGATCGGCGCCTCAATCGGATTCGGACAAGGGGCGAAGGTTGGAGTCCGGAGGGGAGTCCCTTGGCTTGAGTCACAAGCTTCGCAAAGGACAAGGTTGGTGTTCGCCCAATACGCCGTAGAGATTGAAGCCCCGAGGCAGTGTCCAGCCACCCGCCCTCGACATGCAGCTGGCTCCGGAATGAGGGTCGGAGCGACACGTATGCGCCTCTAGGGAGAATCGCCTGAAGGCAGTGAGCTAGATCATTCCCATCGAATACAATGGTGGCGCTCCGGCTGTTGCTCAAACCCATCAAAGATCAAGTCTCCGCGACGCCACCGTAGTTCAAATCTCCAAATCTGACCTGATGGCCAGGGGCGAAGCCGATCTGCTCCAGATAACTGGCTTAATTGGCCCGGCAGGTAAAGTCGCCCGAATCGAAGATCTGTCTGGGAGAAAAGTCTCACCGACAGCGCTCGTTGTTGATGATCGGAGGAGCCATCGGCCTAAAGATGACGCACACGCAGGAACTCTATGAAAGCACCAATGTCGGTGTCAAACCGCGGATCTCGGGTAGGGGGTCCCAACTCGCAAGGCCTAGGCGGATGGTAAGGAGACAAGGGACACGATGTTTTTACTCAGTGCTCGGGCCCTCTCGATGGAGGTAAAACCCTACTCCTGCTTGATTAATATTGATGATATGGGTAGTACAAGAGTAGATATACCACGAGATCGGTAGAGGCTAAACCCTAGAAGCTAGCCTATGGTATGATTGTTGTTCATCCACGGATTAAAAACCTCCGTTTATATAGACACCGGAGAGGGCTAGGGTTACACACAACGGTTACAATGGGAGGAGATCTACATATCCATATCGCCAAGCTTGCCTTCCACGCCAAGGAAAGTCCCATCCGACACGGGACAAAGTCTTCAATCTTGTATCTTCATAGTCCGTGAGTCCGCCAAAGGTTATAGTCCGCCATCCCGGACACCCCCTAATCCAGACTCCTCAACCCCGCTCCCTGTAACGCCAACAGAGTCTCCCGCCCAAGGCCAGCTTTTCGGACTTGGCTTAGCGAAGCCGGCGGGCAAGTGCGGAGCAATCATGGGCCCATCAGCCCCACGGCCTTGGCGCCGATGATGGCGGTTGATTGGACGGGGGCGCTCCGCTTCCCCACGCTTCCCATTACGCTTACTCGCTAGGCAGCCACTTGAGGCTTGTACACGCTATCCTCCTTCGCAGCCCCAAGGCCTTGTTCCCTTACCCCTCGAGCCTCGCTTCGCTCCAATCCATCTCGAAGTTCTTCTCACTCCTATTGCCATGGCGCCAACGAAAAAGGATAAGGGAAGAAACTTCGCGCCGACCAGCGCGCCCCGTCGCCTCGGCTTCCGCTGTCGACAAATCGATCATACTCAACCTGGAAGCCCTGGAGAAGGTCCGCTCCGCGCTTGCCTCCAGCTTCAATGAGTGCGGGAAGACAACAACCTGGCCCACGTCCCACGCCTCCTTCGACAGGATTGTTATGGAGGTCCGATTCTTTGCTGATGCCTTGTGGGTAGGCCTGGTTCCCCCCTTTTCCGCCTTCTTCAACGCGGTGCTTTCTCATTACCTGATTCACATGCAGCATCTTGGCCCCCAATCCATTACTCTGCTTGTTGTCTTCGCCTTTGTCTGTGAGGCCATGGTGGGGATTCCTCCTTCCGTTGCCCTTTTGCGCCACTTCTTTTCTCTACACTTGTCCGACCCTTCCCGGTGTTCGGGATGCGTGAGCTTCCAGGCCATGCCGGAGACGGCCGCCTCAGGGATCGATTTCGGCCTCCCACCTTCCACGAGCGGGTTCCGGGAGCGGTGGTTGTATGTGGACGTCGGGGTGCCCAGCCCCCTTCTCTCGCACCTGACGCTGCCTGCCATCCCCAATCCTGGTTGGGGTCATGAGAAGCTTACGAGCCCCCAGCTTGCCTTCACCTGGCATCGCTTCGAGAGGCTGAGGGAGCTCGGGGTGACGACGCCCCGGGTGGTGAAGGAGTTCCTCCGCGCCGTGATCGCCCTCCTCTCCGCCATTCCCGCCTAATGTGGGCTTAATCCGCCGTCAGACCGCATGAGGCTCCGTGAGGGGATCTCGCTACCGAGACGCTGAAAAAGGTGCCTGGTCCCGACCGGCGACTCTCTCCTCCCGGGCAGCTGTCATCATGGAAGCGCCTGTTGTACCTTTGCTCAAACAGGGTCGACTTCATGAAGCAGATGCCTCACTTCGACGAATGGGGGTTGCGTCCAGCTGGCCTTGTGGGGCTCCACGAGAACCCAGTTGCTGTGGTCCTTCCCCCAGTTGCTCAAGGCTGCCCTTGCCCCTGTGAGCTGCCGCTGCAGGCAAGCATCGACAGGAGGTGGGGGGCCAAATATCGAGGTCTTGATGTCGCGTGGGACTCCCGAAGCGTCATCCTCCGGAGCTTATGGAGCCCTCGTGAGGTGATGGCTGATGAGGGGGCGCGGCCTGCCACTCCCGAGGCCGAAGTCCCCGAGGCCTCGGCAGCTACCAAGAGGTGACACCTGGTTGCTCCTCTCGTGCTGGTGCCCTTGATCTAGGCCGCCCCTGATTCTTGGCTCCATGCCGCGACCGCTGCCCTCACGCCGCGAGCCCGGGCTTATTCCGCATAGATTTCGAGGCCCTTCACAAGAGGAAGGAGGCTTCCGGTGGTGATGATCGCCTGCTCCGGCTTAATCAAGCACGGAAGTACTTTGCCATGATTTGTGTAAGTCCTCCTTCTCACAGCCTTCCTCTCTGCAACTCCCTTTGTTGATCGTGGTCTTTCAGATTCCTTCTTGAGCAAGATCCTCAGTGCTTCTCCTTCCTCAATGACCTTGGTTGTAACGCCCGGATTACGATGCGCTGTGTGTTTGCCGCTTATTCGTGCGCCTTTGCCATGTCATGTGCTTGTGGTTGCACTTTGTCATGTCATCATCTGCATTTCATATCATGTCATCATGTGCATTTCATTTTGCATACGTGTTCGCCTCATGCATCCGAGCATTTTCCCGCTGTCCGCTTTTGCAATCCGCACTCCTATGTCCACCGGCGCCTCCCTTTTGCCTCTTTTAGGTGCGGGTGTTGAACTTTCTCGAATGGACCGAGGTTTGTCAAGTTGCCTTGGTATAGCACCGTAGACCGCCTGCCAAGTTTCGGTCATTTGAGGTCGCTTGATACTCCAACGTTAACCGGCAATCAGAAAGCCCCTCTCTTTGCAGCCCAACACCCCTTCCAAGTGGCCCAAACCCAGCAACTCTCCTCCATGCTCTCGGGTTGCTCGATCACGATCACAAGGGCCGAAAACCGCCTCCTCATTTGGACTCTCCTAGCTCCCTCTACCTATATAAACACCTCCCTCCAAAAAATCGCAGATCCAAACCCCTAGCCTAGCTCTCTCCTCTCATGGATTGTCACGACGGCCCGGACATGTCCAGCCACCTCAAGCGAATCCGGATGCGCCACGCCAGCCTGGCCCTCTCTCTCCTCCGCACACAGACTTGAATCACGGCTCAGATCCGCCCGCCTGGGTCACACGCTGGCTCCACACACATTACCACAAGGCTCAGCTCCGCACATTCTCCGCTCCGCGTCATGGGTCAGGCCTCCTCCGGGCTTGGCACTTGCCGCCCGCACGCTGGCCCTCAGCTCGCCATGTGGCCTTGCCG
Organism: Aegilops longissima; assembly: GCA_021605205.1. Taxonomy (NCBI): domain Eukaryota; kingdom Viridiplantae; phylum Streptophyta; class Magnoliopsida; order Poales; family Poaceae; genus Aegilops; species Aegilops longissima. The sequence goes on from CM038677.1 coordinate 639,663,420, forward strand.
CTTTTCCACCGGCGGCCAAGGCTCGCCTGCCCGCCGCGCCGCTCAAGGTCTGAAGGCCAAAGGCGCCTTTCGCCGCCTCTGCCTCTCCGCTGAGCTCCGGCCACTGCAGGAGCTTCGTCGCCGCTTTAACCGCCGCTGCCGCTTCAAGCTGATCCGGCCGGATCCGCCAGATCCGGCCCGAGCTCCCCTCCTCGGCCTTCGACTTCGCTTGGTCAGCCTCCTCGTCATCTCCCTGGTTTCTCGACTCGCTGAGGCTCCTCCGCTCACTCCGGCCCGAATCTACTCCGTGCGAGCCCATTTCCAGATCCGCATTTAGGTTGACTTTTTTCCCTTCCCCGATTTTGCCAAAGTCCCAGATTTCTATTTTCATGCATTTTCATCGTGATCATAACTCTGCGCATGTAGCTCCGTTTTGTGCGTATAATATGTCAAATTGTTCGCCTCGATGAGTACATCATTTCATTCCATTGCATCATTTACATTTGAGCTCATCTTGATGCCCGAAATGCTGTTAGAAGAGTGCTATGTGATGTTAGTTTCAGATTCTTATCAGAACATGCACTTTTGTCATTTTTGCCATGATTGATGTGTGCATCCTATGAACTTGAGTCCTACATGTGTTTTGTAATATGCCATGCCAGGGGTGTATGCCATGTATTTTTGTGATCTATGTGGTGACTAGCACAAGCATGCAAACTAGGCTTCATGATGTTGCAGATTTCAGCATTTCTGCTCTGCTGATATTTATGCCATGTTAACTTGATGCTACAGAGAGATCCATGCTTATTTTGAGATACTTCAGTAAGGATGTTTTGAACATATGGTTATTCTATATCCATCCATGCCCTTGTTTGCAATTATGGAGTGCCATAGCTTGAGTCAATCGAGCTCTACTTTTGCTATAAAATGTTTCCTGGCAGATTGTTTACATGTTATTCAATTTTTCCAAGGTTGTTGTTAGTGATACATGCACCCTATGATGTTGTTCTTTCCATGTATAGCTTCTATGCCATGTATTCTTACTGTGAGTTGCCTTTCCATGCCATGTATTGCTCTGTGGTGAGTGGTTCAATCTCACCAACATGTCTACTTATTGTTGTTCCTGCCATGTATGAATCTGTAATATAACTTGCCATGTTTACATGGGTGCCATCATATCTTCTGATCATTTTTGGCTCATGGTCAGTAAAGGACTTTTGTTCTATGCAATTAGTAGGTTCATGCCATGCCTTTGTTTGCCATGATAAGTTCCTGTAACATGTTGTTTCATAGCTCTAAACATGTTAACCTGATGTTATTTCTCTCGTCCCGTGAATTTCTGCTAAAGTCTAAATCAGTATTATTTGCAATCTTGCCATGTGTTTTTGAGCATGTTCTAGTGATTTCTGGAGATAGCTCAGTGTTCATGTTTAGCAGGAGAAGGCCAACCGCGATCCCCATGATCACAGATAATGATGATTTTTCTTTGCATGCAGCAGGGACTCGTCAAGTCGGGCAGTTGCCGAGGCAGCGTGGGGAAGGGGAGACACCCACATCCAATCAACCACCATGCATCGACCAAGGCCGCAGTCTGTGGGGGCACTTTTTGATCATTAGTTGTCGTGATCGCTCCTTTGTTTCTCTTCTCGCTCTCATTTGGCGTATGTTAGCAACGCGGTGCTCAGACTTGCCCCTTGGCTTCGCCTCGAAGCCAAGTCCGAACGCGCCTTGGGCTCGGGGGCTACTGTCGGCGTTCTGGGAACGGGGGTCCCTAGACTTGCGTGCCTGCAGCCCATGGTGTGGCTCCACCAGTGGCCCCGTACGACCCATCTTCACCGGCAAACACCCAAGACCCTCGTGAGGGGCCAAGCCTTGCGATCGGAACGACGCAAGACCTCCTTGGGGGTGTCCTCACCAAGTTGGCTCGTGAGGGGCAGAGAGATCAAGGCAGGGGGCACCTCGCGAGGTTCCCGTGACGTAAGCCATGATGACCAACGCCAGGCGGGCGCCAGCGCGCATAGTGTCCTCATTTCCTCTTTGGTGCTAAAGAGGAAAGCACAAGCGAGGAGTCCCAAGGCATCAGGCAAATGTTTCCATATCGGTGCAACGACACCAAGACCAGCAAGACGGCAGGACAGAGGTCGCCGTGGAGCCCAAGATGGTGTCACCACCAGAGCCTTTGGCAGGCGAAGACCACCTTTAGTCAAGATAACTAGTACTAGTTGTCTCTCTTCAAATTTGGCCATTGTGGGATCCCTTCCCGCTCAATATTTGGGAAGAGGACCAGGGCCTATATAAATAGGACTAGCCACCACCATAGACAGGGGGACAGACCCAGATCATCCTCAACCAGACAAGTTTGCCAAGCACAAGAACACCTCTCCTCAGGAGGCTGTTCTTCCCCTGTAACTGTTCATCCTCAGCCCAAGAGGCAATCCACCACACCACACTAGAGTAGGGTATTACACCACATCGGTGGCCCGAACCAGTATAACTCTTGTGTCTCCTTGCTCTTTGGGTTCATCGAGCTAGGCCTTGTGATTGTAGCGAGAGCGATCTAGGGAGAGAGAGAGATCTTCGTGCGCACCCCAGTGTTCGAACCTTAGGGGTTTTGCCGGAACCCGAAATCCGACAAAATCAACCGAACCGAGTCCAAACACAGCGAAACTTTTTGCGGATTTTTTTTGGACCAGAAAACATCCAGTGGGCCAGAGAAGCATCTGGGGGTGCTCCGAAGGGAGCACAACCAGGTGGATTGTGCCCACCTCGGGTGCCTCCCGAACCGCCTCTTTGCTCTATAAATACCCCAATATTCCAGAAACCCTAGGGGAGTCGACGAAAATCAATTCCAGCCGCCGCAAGTTCCAGAAACCGCAGATCTGATCTAGACACCATCACGGAGGGGTGCATCATGTCCATTGGTGCCTCTCCGATGATGCGTGGGTAGTTCTTTGTAGACCTACGGGTCCGTAGTTAGTAGCTAGATGGCTTCCTCTCTCTTGTTTGATTCTCAGTACAATGGTATCTTCGAGATCCATATGATGTAACTCTTTTTGCGGTGTGTTTGTTGGGATCTGATGAACTTTGAGTTTATGATCAGATCTATCTTTTTATACATGAAAGTTATTTGAGTCTTCTTTGATCTCTTATATGCATGATTGCTTATAGCCTCGTATTTCTTCTCCGATATTTAGTTTTCTTTGGCCAACTTGATCTATTTATCTTACAATGGGAAGAGGTGCTTTGTGATGGGTTCGATCTTACGGTGCTTGATCCCAGTGACAGAAAGGGAATCGACACGCATGTATCGTTGCTATTAAGGATAACAAGATGGGGTCTATTTCTACATAAATAGTTCTTGTCTACATCATGTCATCATTCTTATTGCATTACTCCGTTTTCCCATGCACCTAATACACTAGATGCATGTTGGATAGTGGTCGATGTGTGGAGTAATAGTAGTAGATGCGGGCAGGAGCCGGTCTACTAATCTTGGACGTGATGCCTATATAATGATCATTGCCTTGATATCGTCATGATTATTGGAAGTTCTATCAATTGCCCAACAGTAATTCGTTTACCCACCGTTTGCTATTTTCTCGAGAGAAGCCACTAGTGAAACCTATGGCCCCCCGGTCACTTCTTTATTATATTTGGCTTTGCGGTCTACTTTTATTTGCTCTTATTTTCACATCTATTAAACCAAAAATACAAAAATACCTTGCTGCACTTTATTTTATTTGGCGTTCAATCTATCAAATTATTACAACTTTCTCACGTCTCTTTGCCAATTTCTGGCGCCGTTACCCGAAAGGGATTGACAACCCCTTTAACACATCAGGTTGCGAGTATTTGTTATTTGTGTGTAGGTGTTGTTTACGTAGTGTTGCTTGGTTCTCCTACTGGTTCAATAACCTTGGTCTCATCACTAAGGGAAATACCTACCGTCGTTGTGCTCCACCATCCCTTCCTCTTTGGGGAAATACCGATGTAGTCTAGTAGACATCAAAAGGAATTTCTGGCGCCGTTGCCGGGGATACATGATCAACATCTACCAGGTTTCTAATCACATATCTCATCTCCTAGAAATTTACATTATTTTCCATTTGCCTCTCGCTTTCCTCTCCCCCACTTCACAAAAATTTACCATTTTATTCGCCCTCTTTTTCGTTCGTCATTTTCTCGTCAGATCTGTTTTTCTGTGCGTTCTTGTTTGCATAGTCATGATGCCTCAAAGAAAATATTATGATGTTCCTTACCCCAATATTTTGCTTGAAATTGAGAAAAGTACCAAGGAATATATGACTACACAATTTGATCACAATAAATATTTTACTGAAGAACTTAAGGAGCACTCTGTTGTGCTAGATGCTATAACAAAACAACTTCATGATATTAGTAGAGAAGTTTGCAATCTCCAATATATGTATGCTTTTGCTGAAAGTTTGCTAGGAAAAATATCCGATGCACAAGCTACCCTAGTAAATCAAATGGCCGCTTAACCAATCTAGTTAGAAGATAAAAGTGATGAAGATCTTAAAATGATTGGCGTTTCTTCTATTGTTTCCTTGTTTAGTAAAATTAAAATTGATGATAAAGGGACTGGAGAAGAGTCAACTTTAGCTAGAAGGCGTCCCGATAATTCGGAGGGTGAAAATCTTGTTGAGAAAATTGATAAAAATGAGTTTGAAGAGGTCAAAACTTTAACTAGTGATGTGCCCACCCTTTTGGATTACAAAGACTTTAATTACGATAGTTGTTCTTTGATTGATTGCATTTCTTTGTTGCAATCCATGATAAATTCACCCCATGCTTATGAACAAAATAAAGCTTTTACTAAACATATAGTTGATGTTATGATGAAAGCTTTGGAAGAAAAGTTGGAATTGGAAGTTTCAATTCCTAGAAAATTACATGATGAGTGGGAACCTACTATCAAAGTCAAGATTAAAAATTATGAAGGTTTTGCTTTATGTGACTTGGGTGCTAGTGTTTCTACAATTCTGAAATCTTTATGTGATGTGCTTGGTCTTACCGATATTGAAGAATGTTCTTTAAATTAGCACTTGGTGGATTCTACTATTAAAAAGCCTATGGGAAGAATTAATGATGTTCTTATAATTGCGAATAGGAATTATGTGCCCATAGATTTTATTGTTCTTGATATTGATTGCAACCCGTCTTGTCTAATTATTCTTGGTAGACCATTTTTACGCACTATTGGTGTCGTGATTGATATGAAAGATGGCAATATTAAGTTTCAATTTCCACTAAGGAAGGGCATGGAACGCTTCCCTAGAACAAGAATTAGGCCACCATATAAATCAATCATGAGGGCATCTTATGGATCTAGAAATAAAGATGACAATACTTAGATCCTTGCTCTATGCCTAGCTAGGTGCATAAAACGATAACGCTTGTTGGGAGGCAAACCAATGAATAAAATTTATTTATTTTCTTTTTGCTTTCTGTTCTTTAGTTTTTGCACAATTATGCTACTGTTATGGTTGTGTTTTTTGTGTTTTAGTTAGTGTTTGTGCCAAGCAAAGCCTTTAGGATCTTCTTGGGTGATAGTTGATTTCATCTTGCTGAAAACATAAAATTGTACGCTCATGAAAATAATTCTCATTTTTAACAGAAGCATGCTAAAATACCAATTCTTTTTGCAGAAGATTAATATACATTTTTTCACGTGGTCCTAATTTTCAGAACTTTTGGAGTTTTAGAAGTATTCGAAATATCCAGATTGCTACAGACTGTTCTGTTTTTGACAGATTCTGTTTTCTTTGCGCTGTGTGCTTGTTTTGATGATTCTATGGTTTTCTTTGATGATTTTTTGCCATAGAAAAGTTTTAATACAGTAGACATAATGCAAGAATAAAATATGAGTTGGTTTACTACAGTACTTATAGTAGTGATTTGCTCTCTTATACTAACGGATCTCACGAAGGTTTTGTTGAGTTTTGTGTGATTGAAGTTTTCAAGTTTTGGGTGAAGTTACGATGGATGAAGGAATAAGGAGTAAGAAGATCCTAAGCTTGGGGATTCCCATGGCATCCCAAGATATTATCCAAAGAGAAGCAAGCAACTAAGTGTTGGGGAACGTAGTAATTTAAAAAAAAATCCTACGCACACACAAGATCATGGTGATACATAGCAACGAGAGGGGAGAGTGTGTACACGTACCCTCATAGACCGAAAGCGGAAGCTTTAGCACAACGCGGTTGAATGTAGTCGTACGTCTTCACGAACCGACCGATCAAGTACTGAACGCATGGCACCTCCGAGTTCAGCACACGTTCAACTCGATGACGTCCCTCGAACTCCGATCCAGCCGAGCTTTGAGGGAGAGTTCCGTCAGCACGACGGTGTGGTGACGATGATGATGTTCTACCGACGCAGGGCTTTGCCTAAGCACCGCTATGATATGACCGAGGTGGATTATGTTGGAGGGGGGCACCGCACACGGCTAAGAGAACCAAGGGATCAATTGTTGTGTCTATGGGGTGCCCCCCTCCCCCGTATATAAAGGAGTGGAGGAGGGGGAGGGCCGGCCCTCTCTATGGCGCGCCCTAGGGGAGTCCTACTCCCACCGGGAGTAGGATTCCCCCTTTCCTAGTAGAACTAGGAGCCCTTCCAAGTAGTAGGAGTAGGAGAGAAGGAAAGGGAAAAGAGAAGATAAGGAAGGAGGGGGCACCGCCCCTCCCCCTAGTCCAATTCGGACTAAGCCTTGGGGGGGCGCAGCATCCCATCTCTCTTTCCCCTAAAGCCCAATAAGGACCATATACTCCCCGGCGAATTCCCGTAACTCTCCGGTACTCCCAAAAATACCCGAATCACTCGGAACTTTTCTGATGTCCGAATATAGTCGTCCAATATATCGATCTTTATGTCTCGACCATTTCGAGACTCCTCGTCATGTCCCCGATCTTATCCGGGACTCCGAACTACCTTCGGTACATCAAAGCACATAAACTCATAATATAACCATCATCAAACTTTAAGCGTGTGGACCCTACGGGTTCAAGAACTATATAGACATGACTGAGACACATCTCCGGTCAATAACCAATAGCGGAACCTGGATGCTCATATTGGCTCCCACATATTCTACGAAGATCTTTATCAGTCAAACCGCGTAACAACATACGTTGTTCCCTTTGCTATCGGTATGTTACTTGCCCGAGATTCGATCATCGGTATCTCAATACCTAGTTCAATCTCGTTACTGGCAAGTCTCTTTACTCGTTCCGTAATACATCATCCCGCAACTAACTCATTAGTTGCAATGCTTGCAAGGCTTAAGTGATGTGCATTACCGAGTGAGCCCAGAGATACCTCTCCGACAATTGGAGTGACAAATCCTAATCTCGAAATACGCCAACCCAACAAATACCTTCGGAGACACCTATAGAGCACCTTTATAATCACCCAGTTACGTTGTGACGTTTGGTAGCACACAAAGTGTTCCTCCGGTAAACGGGAGTTGCATAATCTCATAGTCATAGGGACATGTATAAGTCATGAAGAAAGCAATAGCAACATACTAAACGATCAAGTGCTAACCTAACGGAATGGGTCAAGTCAATCACATCATTCTCCTAATGATGTGACCCCGTTAATCAAATGACAACTCATGTCTATGGCTAGGAAACATAACCATCTTTGATCAACGAGCTAGTCAAGTCGAGGCATACTAGTAACACTATGTTTGTCTATGTATTCACACATGTACTAAGTTTCCGGTTAATATAATTCTAGCATGAATAATAAAATAAACATTTATCATGATATAAGTAAATAAATAATAACTTTATTATTGCCTCTAGGGCAATTTCCTTCAGTCTCCCACTTGCACTAGAGTCAATAATCTAGTTCACATCACCATGTGATTTAACACCAATAGTTCACATCACCATGTGATTAACACCCATAGTTCACATCGTCATGTGACCAACACCCAAAGGGTTTTCTAGAGTCAATAATCTAGTTCACATCGCTATGTGATTAACACCCAAAGAGTACTAAGGTGTGATCATGTTTGGCTTGTGAGATAATTTTAGTCAACAGGCCTGTCACATTCAAATCCGTAAGTATTTTGCAAATTTATATGTCTACAATGCTCTGCACGGAGCTACTCTAGCTAATAGCTCCCACTTTCAATATGTATCCAGATTGAGACTTAGAGTCATCTGGATCAGTGTTAAAACTTGCATCGACGTAACCCTTTACGACGTACTTTTTGTCACTTCCATAATCGAGAAACATATCCTTATTCCACTAAGGATAATTTTGACCGCTGTCCAATGATCTACTCCTAGATCACTATTGCACTCCCTTGCCAAACCAAGTGGTAGGGTATACAATAGATCTGGTACACAGCATGGCATACTTTATAGAACCTATGGCTGAGGCATAGGGAATGAATTTCATTCTCTTTCTATCTTCTGCCGTGGTCGGGCTTTGAGTCTTACTCAATTTTACACCTTGTAACATAGGCAAGAACTCTTTCTCTGACTGTTCCATTTTGAACTATTTCAAAATCTTGTCAAGGTATGTACTCATTGAAAAAACTTATCAAGCGTGTTGATCTATCTCTGTAGATCTTGATGCTCAATATGTAAGCAGCTTCACTGAGGTCTTTCTTTGAAAAACTCCTTTCAAATACTCCTTTATGCTTTCCGGAAAATTCTACATTATTTTCGATCAACAATATGTCATTCACATATATTTATCAGAAATTTTGTAGTGCTCCCACTCACTTTCTTAATACAGGCTTCACCGCAAGTCTGTATAAAACTATATGCTTTGATCAACTCATCAAAGCGTATATTCCAACTCCGAGATGCTTGCACCAGTCCATAGATGGATCGCTGGAGCTTGCACATTTTGTTAGCACCTTTAGGATCGACAAAACCTTCTGGTTGCATCATATACAACTCTTCTTTAAGAAATTCATTAAGGAATGTAGTTTTGACATCCATTTGCCAGATTTCATAAAATGTGGCAATTTGCTAGCATGATTCGGACAGACTTAAGCATCGCTACGAGTGAGAAAATCTCATCATAGTCAACACCTCGAACTTTGTCAAAAACTTTTTTTCGACAAGTCTAGCTTTGTAGATAGTAACACTACTATCAGCGTCTGTCTTCCTCTTGAAGATCCATTTATTTTCTATGGCTTGCCGATCATCGGGCAAGTCAACCAAAGTCCACACTTTTGTTCTCATACATGGATCCCATCTCAGATTTCATGGCCTCGAGCCATTTTTGCGGAATCTAGGCTCATCATCACTTCCTCATAGTTCATAGGTTCGTCATGATCAAGTAACATGACCTCCAGAATAGGATTACCGTACCACTCTAGTGCGGATCTCACTCTGGTTTACCTACGAGGTTCGTTAGTAACTTGATCTGAAGTTACATGATCAGCATCATTAGCTTCCTCACTAGTTTGTGTAGTAGTCACAGGAACAGATTTTTGTGATGAACTACTTTCCAATAAGGGAGCAGGTACAGTTACCTCATCAAGTTCTACTTTCCTCCCACTCACTTCTTTCGAGAGAAACTCCTTCTCTAGAAAGGATCCATTCTTAGCAATGAATATCTTGCCTTCGGATCTGTGATAGAAGGTGTACCCAACTGTCTCCTTTGGGTATCCTATGAAGACACATTTCTCCGATTTGGGTTTGAGTTTATCAAGATGAATCTTTTTTCTTATAAGCATCGCAACCCCAAACTTTAAGAAACGACAACTTTGGTTTCTTGCCAAACCACAGTTCATACGGTGTCATCTCAACGGATTTAGATGGTGCCCTTTTTAACGTGAATGCAGTTGTCTCTAATGCATAACCCCAAAACTATAGTGGTAAATTAGTAAGAAACATCATGGATTGCACTGTATCCAATAAAGTACGGTTATGACGTTCGGACACACCATTATGTTGTGGTGTTCCAGATGGCATGAGTTGCGAAACTATTCCGCATTGTTTCAAATGAAGACCAAACTCGTAAGTCAAATATTTGTCTCCGTTATCAGATCGTAGAAACTTTATTTTCTTGTCACGATGATTTTCCACTTCACTCTGAAATTCTTTAAACTTTTCAAATGTTTCAGACTTATGTTTCATCAAGTAGATATACCCATATCTGCTCAAATCATCTGTGAAGGTCAGAAAATTACGATAACTGCCGCGAGCCTCAACACTCATCGGACTGCATACATCAGTATGTATTATTTCCAATAAGTCAGTTGCTCGCTCCATTGTTCCGGAGAACGGAGTCTTAGTCATCTTGCCCATGAGGCATGGTTCGCAAGCATCAAGTGATTCATAATCAAGTGATTCCAAAAACCCATCAGCATGGAGTTTCTTCATGCGCTTTACACCAATATGACCTAAACGGCAGTGCCACAAATAACTTGCACTATCATTATTAACTTTAAATCTTTTAGCTTCAATATTATGAATATGTGTATCACTACAATCGAGATCCAACAAACCATTTTCATTGGGTGTATGACCATAGAAGGTTTTATTCATGTAAACAGAACAACAATTATTCTCTAGCTTACGTGAATAACCGTATTGCAATAAACATGATCCAATCATATTCATGCTCAACGCAAACACTAAATAACATTTATTTTTAGGTTCAACACTAATCCCGAAAGTATAGGGAGTGTGCGATGATGATCATATCAATCTTGGAACCACTTCCAATACACATCGTCACTTCACCCTTAACTAGTCTCTGTTCATTCTGCAACTCCCGTTTCGAGTTACTACTCTTAGCAACTGAACCAGTATCAAATACTGAGGGGTTGCTATAAACACTAGTAAATTACACATTAATAACATGTATATCAAATATAGCTTTGTTCACTTTGCCATCCTTCTTATCCACCAAATACTTGGGGCAGTTCCGCTTCTAGTGACCAGTCCCTTTGCAGTAGAAGCACTCAGTTTCAGGCTTAGGTCCAGACTTGGGCTTTTTCACTTGAGCAGCAACTTGCTTGCCGTTCTTCTTGAAGTTCCCTTTTCTTCCCTTTGTCCCTTTACTTGAAACTAGTGGTCTTGTTAACCATCAACACTTGATGCTCTTTCTTGATTTCTACATTCGTCGATTTCAGCATCGTGAAGAGCTCGGGAATTACTTTCGTCATCCCTTGCATATTATAGTTCATCACGAAGTTCTAGTAACTAGGTGATAGTGACTAGAGAATTCTGTCAATTACTATCTTATCTGGAAGATTAACTCCCACTTGATTCAAGCAATTGTAGTACCCAGACAATCTGAGCGCATGCTCACTGGTTGAGATATTCTCCTCCATCTTGTAGGCAAAGTACTTGTCAAAGGTCTCATACCTTTCAACATGGGCGTGAGTCTGAAATACTAATTTCAACTCTTGGAACATCCCATATGTTCCATGGTGTTTCAAAAATGTCTTTGAAGCCCCGATTCTAAGCCGTAAAGCATGGTGCACTAAACTATCAAGTAGTCATCATATCGAGCTTGCCAAACGTTCATAACGTCTGCATTTGCTCCTACAATCGGTCTGTCACCTAGCGGTGCATCAAGGACATAATTATTCTGTGCAGCAATGAGGATAATCCTCAGAACACAGATCCAATCTGCATTATTGCTACTAACATCTTTCAACTTATTTTTCTCTAGGAACATATCAAAATAAAACAGGGGAGCTAAACGCGAGCTGTTGATCTACAACATAGATATGCTAATACTACCAGGACTAAGTTCATGATTAATTTAAGTTCAATTAATCATATTACATAAGAACTCCCACTTAGATAGACAACCCTCTAATCATCTAAGTGATCATGTGATACAAATCAACTAAACCATAACCGATCATCACGTGAAATGGAGTAGTTTTCAATGGTGAACATCACTATGTTGATCATATCTACTATATGATTCATGCTCGACCTTTCGGTCTCAGTGTTCCGAGGCCATATCTGCATATGCTAGGCTCGTCAAGTTTAATCTGAGTATTCTGTGTGTGCAAAACTGGCTTGCACCCGTTGTAGATGGGCGTAGAGCTTATCGCACCCGATCATCACGTGGTGTCTGGGCACGATGAACTTTGGCAATGGTGCATACTCAGGGAGAACACTTTTATCTTGAAATTTAGTGAGAGATCATCTTATAATGCTACTGTCAATCAAAGCAAAATAAGATGCATAAATGATAAACATCACATGCAATCAATATAAGTGATATGATATGGCCATCATCATCTTGTGCTTGTGATCTCCATCTCCAAAACACCGTCATGATCACCATCGTCACCAGCGCGACACCTTGATATCCATCGTAGCATCGTTGTCATCTCGCCAACTATTGCTTCTATGACTATCGCTACCGCTTAGTGATAAATTAAAGCAATTACAGGGCGATTGCATTGCATACAATAAAGCGACAACCATATGGCTCCTGCCAGTTGCCGATAACTCGGTTACAAAACATGATCATCTCATACAATAAAATATAGCATCATGCCTTGACCATATCATATCACAACATGCCCTGCAAAAACAAGTTAAACGTCCTCTACTTTGTTGTTGCAAGTTTTTACGTGGCTGCTACGGACTGAGCAAGAACCGTTCTTACCTACGCATCAAAACCACAACGATAGTTCGTCAAGTTAGTGTTGTTTTAATCTTCTCAAGGACCGGGCGTAGCCACACTCAGTTCAACTAAAGTTGGAGAAACTGACACCCGCTAGTCACCTGTGTGCATAGCATGGCGGTAAAACCAGTGCCGCGTAAGCGTACGCGTAATGTTGGTCCGGGCCGCTTTATCCAACAATACCGCCGAACCAAAGTGTGACATGATGGTAAGCAGTATGACTTGTATCGCCCACAACTCACTTGTGTTCTACTTGTGCATATAACATCTACGCATAAAACCTGGCTCGGATGCCACTATTGGGGAACGTAGTAATTTCAAAAAAATTCCTACGCACACGCAAGTTCATGGTGATGCATAGCAACGAGAGGGGAGAGTGTGTACATGTACCCTCGTAGACCGAAAGAGGAAGCATTAGCACAACGCGGTTGATGTAGTCATACGTCTTCACGATCCGACCGATCAAGTACCGAACGCACGGCACCTCCGAGTTCAGCACACGTTCAACTCGATGATGTCCCTCGAACTCTGATCCAGCCGAGCTTTGAGGGAGAGTTCCGTTAGCACGACGGCGTGGTGACGATGATGATGTTCTACCGACGCAGGGCTTCGCCTAAGCACCGCTACGATATGACCGAGGTGGATTATGGTGGAGGGGGGCACCGCACACGGCTAAGAGATCCAAGGGATCAATTGTTGTGTCTATGGGGTCCCCCCCCCCTCCCCGTATATAAAGGAGTGGAGGAGGGGGAGGGCCGGCACTCTCTATGGCGCACCCTAGGGGAGTCCTACTCCCACCAGGAGTAGGATTCCCCCTTTCCTAGTAGAACTAGGAGCCCTTCCAAGTAGTAGGAGTAGGAGAGAAGGAAAGGGAAAATAGAAGAGAAGGAAGGAGGGGGCGCCGCCCCTCCCCCTAGTCCAACTCGGACTAAGACTTGGGGGGCGCGCAGCCTCCCATCTCTCTTTCCCCTAAAGCCCAATAATGCCCATATACTCCCCAGCGAATTCCCGTAACTCTCTGGTACTCCGAAACATACCCGAATCACTCGGAACCTTTCCGATGTCCGAATATAGTCGTCCAATATATCGATCTTTACGTCTCGACCATTTCGAGACTCCTCGTCATGTCCCCGATCTTATACAGGACTCCGAACTACCTTCGGTACATCAAAACACATAAATTCATAATATAACCATCATCGAACTTTAAGCGTGCGGACCCTACGGGTTCGAGAACTATGTAGACATGACCGAGACACATCTCCGGTCAATAACCAATAGCGGAACCTGGATGCTCATATTGGCTCCCACATATTCTATGAAGATCTTTATCGGACAAACCGCATAACAACATACGTTGTTCCCTTTGCTGTCGGTGTGTTACTTGCCCGAGATTCGATCGTCGGTATCTCAATACCTAGTTCAATCTCGTTACCGGCAAGTCTCTTTACTCGTTCCGTAATACATCATCCCACAACTAACTCATTAGTTGCAATGCTTTCAAGGCTTAAGTGATGTGCATTACCGAGTGGGCCCAGAGATGACTCTCCAACAATCGGAGTGACAAATCATAATCTCGATATACGCCAACCCAACAAGTACCTTCGGAGACACCTGTAGAGCACCTTTATAATCACCCAGTTACGTTGTGACGTTTGGTAGCACACAAAGTGTTCCTCCGATAAACGGGAGTTGCATAATCTCATAGTCATAGGGACATGTATAAGTCATGAAGAAAGCAATAGCAACATACTAAACGATCAAGTGCTAAGCTAACGGAATGGGTCAAGTCAATCACATCATTCTCCTAATGATATGACCCCGTTAATAAAATGACGACTCATGTCTATGGCTAGGAAACATAATGATCTTTGATCAACGAGCTAGTCAAGTAGAGGCATACTAGTGACACTATGTTTTTCTATGTATTCACACATGTACTAAGTTTCCGGTTAATACAATTCTAGCATGAATAATAAATATTTATCATGATATAAGGAAATAAATAATAACTTTATTATTGCCTCTAGGGCATATTTCCTTCACTAAGCTTGGGGATGCCCCGAGTGGCATCCCTCTTTCTTGTAACGACCATCGGTATTTTACTCGAAGCTATATTTTATTCGTCACATACAATGAGTTTTGCTTGGAGCATCTTGTTTGATATGAGTCTTTGCTTGTTTTGCCTTTTGTCTTAAGTCTTGAATCCTTGCTAGACACACCTATTTGAGAGAGCCAAAATTATGCCATGACTTGTTAGAATTGCTCTCTATGCTTCACTTAAATTTTTATGAGCTATGGAATTGCTCTAGTGCTTCACTTATATCTTTTTGAGCACGGTGTGCTTTAGTATTTTTGAAGGAATGCTCTCATGCTTCACTTAGATTTATTTGAGAGTTAGTAAAAAATTTAAGAAATTCTCTCTTGCTTCACTTAAATTAATTTGAGAGAAAGAAATATTATGCTCATGATCTTCACTTATATTTGTTTGAGCTTATCAAAAGCAACATATGAAAATTAGTTCCAAAGTGATAGATATCCAAGGGGGATCTAATAAAAACTTTCATGACGGTTGTTGGACATTATAAACTTGATTCTTTGTAAAAAAATTGACATATGATGATGCGGTATGTGAGTCATGCTGATGAGTAATTGTGCTTTAGTAAGAATATTGGTGTTAAGGTTTGTGATTCCCTATGCAAGCACGAAAGTCAATAGTTATGCAATGAAATTATATCCTACTTGTGGTGCACTGTTCGGTGTCAATTATGCTTAATGCTCGCTTATGAGATTATTCGTTTCTTGGTTGGTCGCTTCTCAATCTTTTGTTAGCCTTCATTTTGCACTAAGTATGATCTCTACTTGTGCATCCAAAATCCTTTAAGCAGTTTTGCCACATGAGTCCACTATACCTACCTATATGTGGTATTATATTGCCGTTCTAAGAAAAATTGTATGTGCCATCTCTAATTTTCAAAATAAACTTCTCTTTTGTGTGTTCGTACCGCTCGTGAGGCGGTGAGGGGTGGCTAATATTTTCCATGCTAGATGTGTTATTCTCACGATGAGTGTTTATTGACTTGTCATTGCACGTGAGTATGGCAAAGTTATTAGGGATGCCCAGTCCCGAAATGAAAAAAGAATTTACTTTATGTTGTCAAATAATAAATTCCTTGGAAAGTGTTGGTATGGGCACCCATGAATGTGGTTAGCCATCAAAAGTGAAAGTATGGTGGAAAAAGGAATAAACTTTATTTTCTGTTTGGGAAACGCCTATGATATATCTAGCATGGAAAGTGTTGGGAACTCTAAGTCGTTTTCGTTGGTGGGAAAAGCATGCCTCCAAAAATGTTTTTATCTCTATGTTTTTTGCTTTGAGCTCTGGCACCTCTGCAAATCCCTACTTCCCTCCGCGAAGGGCCTTTCTTTTACTTTATGCAATTTTTATTTTTAATTTGAGTCTCCATCTTCTGTTATAAAAGCACCAACTCGGGGGCACTATGATCGTACTTGCGCATTGGGTGTACCTAATATGCGAGTGTGTTTCATGAATGGATCAATGATTGAGCATGATGGGCTAGGGATAACTTATGTTAGCATTGATATTTTGAAAGACATGGTTGCTTGTTGATATGCTTGAGTATTAAAGTCTC
The DNA here is from genome assembly GCA_021605205.1 of Aegilops longissima. Lineage (NCBI taxonomy): Eukaryota > Viridiplantae > Streptophyta > Magnoliopsida > Poales > Poaceae > Aegilops > Aegilops longissima. The sequence continues at coordinate 639,679,703 of CM038677.1, forward strand.
ATGTCAAAACTAGGCTATTGCTTTGAACCATATAAAAGTCCAAATCCATGCTATAAAGAAAAGAATATGAGATGACATGTTAGGCAACATTCCACATGAAAAATTTTGTTTTTATCATTTACCTACTCGAGGACGAGCAGGAACTAAGCTTGGGGATGCTGATACGTCTCCAACATATCTATAATTTTTTATTGTTCCATGCTGTTATATTATCATTCTTAGATGTTTTACAATAATTTTCTACTCATTTTATATCATTTTGTGTACTAACCTATTGACATAGTGCCAAGTGTCAGTTGTTGTTTTCTGCATGTTTTTTACATCGCAGGAAATCAATACCAAACAGTGTCCAAACGCAACAAAACTTTTTGTTGATTTTTTGGACCAGAAGATATCCGATGGGCCGGACAAGCACCTGGGGCTGCTCCGAGGGGAGCACAACCCACCAGGGCACGCCTGGAGGCCAAGGCGTGCCCTGGTGGGTTGTGCCCACCTCGGGTGCCTCCCGAACCGCCTCTTTGCTCTATAAATACCCCAATATTCCAGAAAGCCTAGGGGAGTCGACGAAAATCAATTCCAGCCACCGCAAGTTCCAGAAATACAGATCCAATCCATACACCATCGCGGAGGGGTGCATCATGTCCATTGGTGCCTCTCCAATGATGTGTGAGTAGTTCTTTGTAGACCTACGGGTACGTAGTTAGTAGCTAGATGGCTTCCTCTCTCTCGTTTGATTCTCGATACAATGGTCTCTTGGAGATCCATATGATGGAACTCTTTTTGCGGTGTGTTTGTTGGGAACCGATGAACTTTGAGTTTATGATCAGATCTATCTTTTTATCCATGAAAGTTAATTGAGTCTTCTTTGATCTCTTATATGCATGATTTCTTATAGCCTCGTATCTTCTCCGATATTTGGGTTTTGTTTGGCCAACTTGATCTATTTATCTTGCAATGGGAAGAGGTGCTTTGGGATGGGTTCGATCTTACGGTGCTTGATCCAAGTGACAGAAAGGGAACCGACACGTATATATCGTTGCTATTAAGGATAACAAGATGGGGTCTATTTCTACCTAAGTATATCTTGTCTACATCATGTCATCGTTCTTATTGCATTACTCCGTTTTTTCATGAACTTAATACACTAGATGCATGCTGGATAGCGGTTGATGTGTGGAGTAATAGTAGTAGATGCAGGCAGGAGTCGGTCTACTAATCTTGGACGTGATGCCTATATAATGATCATTGCCTGGATATTGTCATGATTATTTGAAGTTCTATCAATTGCCAATAGTAATTTGTTTACCCACCGTTTGCTATTTTTCTCGAGAGAAGCCACTAGTGAAACCTACGGCCCCTGGGTCTCTACTTTATTATATTTGCCTTTGCGATCTACTTTTCTTTGCTTTTATTTTCATATCTATTAAACCAAAAATACAAAAATACGTTGCTGCACTTTATTTTATTTGGCGTTCGATCTATCAAATTATTACAACTTTCTCATGTCTCTTTGCCAATTTTTTGCGCCGTTATCCGAAAGGGATTGGCAATCCCTTTAACAAGTCGGGTTGCGAGTATTTGTTATTTGTGTGCAAGTGTTGTTTAGGTTGTGTTGCTTGGTTCTCCTACTAGTTCAATAACCTTGGTCTCATCACTGAGGGAATTACCTATCGTCATTGTGCTGCATCATAACTTCCTCTTTGGGGAAACACCGACGTAGTCTAGCAGACATCAGTATGTGACTCCTCCATTGCTCCAATTAGTTTTTGCTTTAGTTGATTATATTTTGAATAATTAGCTAATCTTGTTGCTGCTGTAGATGAGCTTGCATGTTGAATTCTTAGAGTTCTAAGTAGTTTGAATGCTTGATATGGCCTCTATGCATCTCTATGAGTAGTTGCTATCAATCTTGTGAAGCTAAATTCATCGCAGTCTAATTTATATGTTGAAACCCATCAGATGCCACTCACTGATTTTTGCAATGTATGCTTGATCCCTTCTGACGGAGAAATAAGAGAGCCTAGGCCTGCAGAGTTTGAGGACTTTTATCGCACTCTGTCAGTGGGAGATGAGAGAGGTGTGTCGAGTGTCACTCCTACTAGTTTGCAGTTTCCTGTTGTGCATTATTTGCTCTATTCATTGCTAAGTGTTTAATTGCTAGAGAGAAAGTCGGTGCACTTTGTGCTCCTGACTTCGCCATCTTACACCGTGCACTATACGGAGATAACACCTATAGCCTAGGGGCCATTATTGCACGCTGTCTACACCTTAACAGAGCCAAGGGCAAAATTCATGGCGGTATTTATGCTACTCGTTTAGCGAGTCACTTTAAAGCTCAGATTCGCCAACATGATTATCATTTACCCAAGGTTTATTTGGATCACCAAGCGATGAAAGATCACCAGTTTACTGATATTGATGATTCTATTAATAATATTCCTTACAACCTGGTTTTCGGAGTGGATACCCGTGACATTATTCCGTTGCCTGCACCTGCTTTGTTTGATTCTATTACCAGGGGCGGATATAGGATCATGCCTGAGGATATTATTGCCTACTGGAACGCCCAGGCAGAGGCAGAGGAGGAGCCTCAGGAGTGGGACGCTCAGGTGCCCGCCCCACAACAGTTCGAGATGGAACCAGACGGCTACTATGGATGGTGATTACCAAGCTAGGCCAAAAGCTTGGGGGAGTACGTATTTCCACCGACATTACATTCATGCTCATACATTTCATTCTAGTTGTCAGCGTTCATACTTTTTCATTGTATTATCCATGCTAGATTTATTTTTCTCGCTTTCTTCTTGTGTGTTTGAAAAACTTTGAGAAAGTCCAAAAATATTTCTTGCTTCTTTTCGGTTTTCTTTCTTGTTAAATTAGTGGTAGTATTAAAAGAAAAGCCAAAAAGATTTCTCGATTCTTCTTTTGCTTGTTGGGAGCTTTCCCGTGTAAATAGTTTTTCTCGTTTTTGTTTTTCTTTCTCTAATTTTGCTTTCTTCAAGAAAAACTAAAAACTCCAAAAATATTTCAGTGTGTTTCTCTGAATTTCTTTTCTGTTTATTTAGTCATACCAAGGAGAAGACCACGATGAAAATGTTCAGTGGCTCTCATGTGCATTGCTATTGATCTAACGAAGAGCCCAAATTGCTTCTTCTCCTTTTGAATAAAATGTTTTGCAGATCCCAGCTTAGTCCATGACACTCTTGCATTATTATTATTTTCAAATCATTCGGTCGTGCAAGTGAAAGGCAATAATGACGATATTTGATGAACTGGTTGTGGCAGAGAGAAACGGGTATGAACTCAACTTGTTCTGTTTTTGTAAATATGTTTAACCTAGTATCCACGATTCAGCATATTATGATCAAACATGTTTGCAATCACAATTAGAGATTATAGTTTCTCATGTCATGCTTAAGTAGCTAGGAGTGGATAATGATTTATCTTGGATGCCAACATTGTGTTAAAATGATTGTGATGTAGTAAGATGATATGGTATCGTCCTCTGAATGTTTCAAGTGGCTTGACTTGGCACATGTTCATGCATGTAGTTGAATCAAAACCAACATAGCCTCTATGATATTTATGTTCATGGTGTCCATATCCTACTCATGCTAGTATCCAATGTTACTTATGCATAATGCATGTTCATGACCGTTTTCGCTCTCTAGCTGGCCGCTTCTCAACCTATTTGCTAGTCTTTGCCTGTACTAAGAGGAAATACTTCTTGTGCATCAAAATCCTAAAACCCAAGTTATTCTAGATGAGTCCACCATATCTACCTATGTGGTATTACCCTGTCATTCTAAGTAAATTTGCATGTGCCACCTCTAAAAACTTCAAATAAGCACCTATTTTTGTGTGCCTGGATCGTTCATAGAGCGACGGGGGGCGGTCGGTATCTTCCATGCTAAGCGGGTTATTCTCATGATGAGTGTTTATTCACACGTCCTTACACGAGAGGGCGGTAATAGGGATTCCCAGTCTCGAACTCAAAAATTGCAAATAATTAAACAAAAATCCCCCAGGACTGATGTTGGTATGGACGGTACCCGTGGATTCGGCTAGCCGTGGAGTGTGTTTGTTGGTGAAGGGGGAGAAATCCTTTACTATTATCGCTTGGGAACCGCCACTAATGTGTTTAGCATGGAAGATATTGATAACTTTCGGTCGTGACGTAAACAGGAAGGGTGCATTTCTCAAAATTTCATTTATCTCTGTTGTAAAAACTTTGAGCTCTGGCACTGCTGCAAATCCCTGCTTCCCTCTGCGAAGGGGCTATCTATTTACTTTTATGTTGCGTCATCACCTTCTCAAATAAGTGCTAGATCTGAGAGCACTATTGTCATCCTTATGCATTGTGTATAGCTAATGTTGGATGCATCATGACCGGATTGTTTCTACCATGAATTAGAATGTTTAGTCACTGCTTTTACTTTGGAGGTGCTCTGCATTTATGTTTTGCGATCTCAGAAATGGCTAGCGAGATACCACTGTTGTCATATTATATTATGATTGTTTTGACAAAGTGTTGTCATTTGAAATATTTTATTATTCCTTGCTAGTTGCTTATGCCATTGATATGAGTTAATATAATTTCTAAGAGTTATTGTTGACATGGTTAGTTATAATCTTTGCTGAAAACCTGGGTGCTACTTAAGCTTATTTACGTAAACAAGAGCAAAAGAGTTCGTAAAAGTTTTACTTTTTCACTTTCAGTTTGTCAACTGAATTGCTTGAGGACAAGCAAAGGTTTAAGCTTGGGGGAGTTGATACATCTCCGTCGTATGTACTTTTCCAAACGCTTTTGCTCTTATTTTAGACTATAAAAATGTGCATGATTTGAATGAAACTAACCCAGACTGACACTGTTTTTAGCAGAACTACCATGGTGTTGTTTTTGTGCAGAAATAAAAGTTCTCGGATTGGAACGAAACTTTTTGGAGAATTTTTATACAATAAAAGAAAAATACTGGAGCCAAGAACCACCGGAGAGTGCCCCTGGGTGAGCAAAACCCACCAGGGTGTGCCCCCCTCCAGGCGCGCCCAGGTGCGTTGTGCCCACCTGGTGGCCCGCAGACCCTGATTCCGACTCCTTAAATACCTATATTTGGCGGAAAAAATCAAGGAGGAAGAATTATCGTGTTTCACGAGACGGAGCCGCCGCCACCTCCTGTTCTTCATCAGGAGGCCAGATCTGGAGCCCGTTTGGGGCTCCGAGGAAGGGGGTCTTTGGTCTTCGTCATCACCAACCCTTCTCCATCGCCAATTCCATGATGCTCCCCACCAGGAGTGAGTAATTCCTTCGTAGGTTCACTGGTTGGTGAGGAGTTGGATGAGATTTATCATGTAATCGAGTTAGTTTTGTCAGGGCTTGATCCCCAGTCTCCATTATGTTCTAATGTTGTTATGACTTTGCCATGCTTAATCCTTGTCACCTTAGGCCCGGGTGCCGTGATTTCAGATCTGAACCGTTTATGTTTTCACCATTATATCTATGTTCCAGATCCAATCTTGCAAGTCATATTCACCTACTGCGTGTTATGATTCGCAAACCCCAGTGTAACAGTAATTGGGATACTTTCCGGTGATGACCGTAGTTTGAGGAGTTCATGTGTTCACTAGGTGTTAATGCTTTGTTCTGGTTCTCTATTGAAAGGAGGCCTTAATATCCCTTAGTTTCCTTATGGACCCCGCTGCCACGGGAGGGTAGGACAAAAGATGTCATACAAGTTCTTTCCATAAGCATGTATGACTATTTACGGAATAGATGCCTACATTATATTTATGAACTGGAGCTAGTTTTGTATCACCCTAGGTTATGACAGTTACATGATGATTATCATCCATCCAATGCCTATGAATTTTCCACATATTGTTCTTGCTAAGTTACTACTGTTGTTGCTACTGTTACACTTGCTACAAAATCATTGCTATCACTGTTACCGTTACTGCTACTATCATCACTACTATCACTATTATCAAATTATTGTGCTACTGATAATATTGTTGCATATATTTAATCTCCAGGTGTGGTTAAATTAACAACTCAACTGCTAATACTTGCAAATATTCTTTGGCTCCCCTTGTGTCGAATCTATAAATTTGGGTTGAATACTTTACCCTCGAAAACTGTTGTGATCACCTATACTTGTGGGTTATCAGATGTCTCCGTGAAATTGTGTCCTCGTGCGTCCTTCACAATGCCAAAACACAAGCAAGTGTGATGTAGAAACGCGTCGTTCGAAAGTGGCTCGCTCTCAATAGCTCGAATGGTCAACTCACGGGAAGTGGAAGTTAACATGTAGTCGAAGCATCCTACACATACACACAACAAAGCAAACAACATATGTGCATGGTACATAAATACATCATCCATCATGATGGTTCTCTTTTCTTGCACATAACCCTTAGTAGAAAAAGTGCATGAATAATATGATGCAACTGTTGGAAATATGCCCTAGAGGCAATAATAAAAGGATTATTATTATATTTCCTTGTTCATGATAATTGTCTTTTATTCATGCTATAATTGTATTATCCGGAAATCGTAATACACGTGTGAATAAATAGACCACAATATGTCCCTAGTGAGCCTCTAGTTGACTAGCTCGTTGATCAATAGATAGTCATGGTTTCCGACTATGGACATTGGATGTCGTTGATAACGGATAACATCATTAGGAGAATGATGTGATGGACAAGACCCAATCCTAAGCATAGCACAAGATCGTGTAGTTCGCTTTTGCTAGAGCTTTTCCAATGTCAAGTATCTCTTCCTTAGACCATGAGATCGTAACTCCCGGATACCGTAGGAGTGCTTTGGGTGTACCAAACGTCACAACGTAATCGGGTGACTATAAAGGTACACTACAGGTATCTCCGAAAGTGTCTGCGGGTTGACACGGATCGAGACTGGATTTGTCACTCCGTGTTACGGAGAGGTATCACCGGGCCCACTCGGTAGTGCATCATCATAATGAGCTCAAAGTGACCAAGTGTCCGTCACAGGATCATGCATTACGGTGCGAGTAAAGTGACTTGCGGTAACGAGATTGAACGAGGTATTGGGATACCGACGATCGAATCTCAGGCAAGTAACATACCGATTGACAAAGGGAATTGTATACGGGATTGTTTGAATCCTCGACATCGTGGTTCATCCGATGAGATCATCGAGGAGCATGTGGGAGCCAACATGGGTATCCAGATCCCGCTGTTGGTTATTGCCCGAGAGCCGTCTCGGTCATGTCTACGTGTCTCCCGAACCCGTAGGGTCTACACACTTAAGGTTCGGTGACGCTAGGGTTGTATGAATATGAGTATGCAGTAAACTGGATGTTGTTCGGAGTCCCGGATGAGATCCCAGACTTCACAGGAGTTCCGGAATGGTCCGGAGGTAAAGAATTATATATAGGAAGTGGTATTTAGGCCATCGGGAAAGTTTCGGGGTCACCCGGTATTGTACCGGGACCACCGGAAGGGTCCCGGGGGTCCACCGGGTGGGGCCACCCATCCCGGAGGGCCCCATGGGCTGAAGTGGGGAGAGGAACCAGCCCATAGTGGGCTGGTGCGCCTGGCCCACCCCCTGCGCCTAGGGTTGAAACCCTAGGGGGGGCGCCCACTTGCCTTGGGGGCACTCCACCCCCCTTGGCCGCCGCCCCCCTTGGGAGATGGGATCCCCAAGGGCCGGCGCCTCCCCTGGGGGCCTATATAAAGGGAGGGGCAGCCGCACCTGAAGTTCCGCGCCTCCTCCCCTGCTACACCTCTTCCTCCTCCGTCCACGAAGCTTGGCGGCCTGCCGGGTGCTGCTTCTCCACCAACACCACGCCGTCGTGCTGCTGCTGGAGCCATCTTCCTCAACCTCTCCTTCCCCCTTGCTGGATCAAGAAGGAGGAGACGTCATCCGCTCCGTACGTGTGTTGAACGCGGAGGTGCCGTCCGCTCGGCGCTAGGATCTCCGGTGATAGGATCACGACGAGCGACTACTTCATCCCGTTCTTTCGAACGCTTCCGCTCGCGATCTACAAACTGGTATGTAGATGCAATCTCTCTCCCATGACTCGTTGCATAGATGAACTCATAGATAGATCTTGGTGAAACCGTAGGAAAAATTTTAATTTTCTGCAACGTTCCCCAACAGCAACAGTCTTAATGTTCATGGCACTAGGTATAGGGTGCAAAGAAGTTGTTGGGAAATATTGCATGGAAAAAAATTCTACGCACACACAATGATCTATCCGTGGAGATTCATAGCAATGAGGGGGAGAGTATGTCTACGTACCCTCATTGACCGTAAGCGAAAGCGTTTGACAACGCGGTTGATGTAGTCGAACTTCTTCTAGCTCTGACCGATCAAGTACCGAACATATGGCACCTACGAGTTATGCACACGTTCAGCTCGGTGACGTCCCTCGCCTTCTTGATCGAGCAAGATGTCGAGGTAGTAGATGAGTTTCGTCAGCATGATGGCGTGGTGACGGTGATGGTGAAGTGATCCTCGCAGGGCTTCGCCTAAGCACTACGAAAATATGACCAGGGCACCGCACACGGCTAGGCAATTGTCTGTTTGTGCTAGGCACCCCCCTCCCACATATATATAGGTGGGGGAGGAGGGAGCATCTAGGAGGGCACCCCAAGTAGGCCGAATCCTACTTGGGTTCCTCCCAAGTGGTGCCCCCCCTTTCCTTATTTGTCGTAGCGGGAAGGAAAGAGAGGGGAGAGGGAAGGAAGGGGGAATCCTATCCCCTCTCTTTCCTTTCCCTTCCCCTCTTTACATCTCCTTCTTGGCCGGCCCATATGGGGGCGCCAGCCCCTTGTGGCTGGTGTGTTTCCCCTCTTGTCCCATAAGGCCCATATCTTTTGTCAAGGGGTGTTCAGAACCCCTTCCGGTGACCCGATATGTACCCGGTACCCTCCGAAACACTTCCTGTGTCCGAATATCATCGTCCTATATATCAATATTTGCCTCTCGACCATTTCAAGACTCCTCGTCATGTATGTGATCTCATCCGGGACTCCGAACAACATACGTTCACCAAATCACATAACTCATATAATACTATATCATCGACAAACTTTAAGCGTGCAGACCCTACGGGTTCGAGAACTATGTAGACACGACCGAGACACCTCTCCGGTCAATAACCAATAGCGGAACCTGGATGCCCATATTGGATCCTACATATTCTACGAAGATCTTTATCGGTCAAACCGTTATGACAACATACTTAATTCCCTTTGTCCATCGGTAGGTTACTTGCCCGAGATTCGATTGTCGGTATCTTCATACCTAGTTCAGTCTCATTACCGGAAAGTCTCTTTACTCATTCCGTAATACATCACCTCGTGACTAACTCCTTAGTCGTTTGCTTGCAAGCTTATGATGTGTATTACCGAGAGGGCCCAGAGATACCTCTCCAATACTCGGAGTGACAAATCCTAATCTTGATCTATGCCAACTCAACAAAAACCTTCGGAGATACGTGTAGAGCATCTTTATAATCACCCAGTTACGTTGTGACATTTGATAGCACACAAGGCATTCCTACGGTATCCGGGAGTTGCATAATCTCATAGTCGAAGGAATATGTATTTGACATGAAGAAAGCAATATCAATAAAACTGAACGATCATTATGCTAAGCTAACGGATGGGTCTTGTCCATCACATCATTCTCCTAATGATGTGATCCCATTATCAAATGACAACACATGTACATGGTTAGGAAACCTTAACCATCTTTGATCAATGACCTAGTCTAGTAGAGGCTTACTAGGGACACGGTATTTGTTTATGTATTCACACATGTATTTAAGTTTCCGATCAATACAATTCTAGCATGAATAATAAACCTTTATCATGAATAAGGAAATATAAAATAACAACTTTATTACTCTCTCTAGGGCATATTTCCTTCAGTCTCCCACTTGCACTAGAGTCAATAATCTAGTTCACATCGCCATATGATTTAACACCAATAGTTCACATCGTCATGTGATTAACACCCATAGATCACATCGCCATGTGACCAACACCCAAAGGGTTTACTAGAGTCAATAATCTAGTTCACATCGCCAAGCGATTAACACCCAAAGAGAACTAAGGTGTGATCATGTTTTGCTTGTGAGAGAAGTTTAGTCAACAGGTCTGTCATATTCAGATCTGTATATTTGCAAATTTCTATGTCTACAATGCTCTACATGGAGTTACTCTAGCTAATTGCTCCCACTTTCAATATGTATCCAGATCGAGACTCGGAGTCATCCAGATTGGTGTCAAAGCTTGCATCGGCGTAACCCTTTACGGCGAACTCTTTATCACCTCCATAACCAAGAAATATTTCCTTTGTCCTCTTAGGTGACTAAGGAAAATTTTGACCGTTGTCCAGTGATTTATTCCTGGATCACTATTGTACCCCCTTGCCAAACTCATGGCAAGGTACACAATATGTTTGGTACAAAGCATAGCATACATGATAGAACCTATGGCTGAGGCATAGGGAATGACTTTCATTCTCTCTCTATCTTCTCCCGTGGATGGGTTTTGAGTCTTACTCAACTTCACACCTTACAATACAGGCTAGAACTCCTTCTTTGACTAATCCATTTTGAACTCCTTCAAAATCTTGTCAAGGTATGTATTCATTGAAAATCTTATCAAGTGTCATGATCTATATTTATAGATCTTGATGCATAATATGTAAGCAGCTTAACCGAGGTCTTTCATTGAAAAAATTCTTATTCAAGTATCCTTTTTCATGCTATCTAAAAATTCTATATCATTTCCAATCAACAATATGTCATCCACATATAATATCAGAAATGCTACAGAGCTCCCACTCATTTTCTTGTAAATACAGGCTTCTCCGAAAGTCTATATAAAACCATATGCTTTGATCACCTCATCAAAGATTATATTCCAACTCCGAGATGCTTGCACCAGTCCATATATGGATCGCTGGAGCTTGCACACTTTGTTAGCACCTTTAGGATCGACAAAACCTTCTGGTTGCATCATATACAACTCTTTAAGAATCCATTAAGGAATGCAGTTTTGACGTCCATTTGCCAGATTTCATAATCATAAAATGCGGCAATTGTAACATGATTCGGACAGACTTAAGCATCACTACGGGTGAGAAAGTCTCATCATAGTCAACTCCTTGAACTTATCAAAAACCTTTCGCGACAAATCGAGCTTTGTAGACAGTAACATTACCATCAGCGTCAGTCTTCTTCTTGAAGATCCATTTATTCTCTATGGGTCGCCAATCATCGGGCAAGTCCATCAAAGTCCACACTTTGTTCTCATACATGGATCCTATCCCAGATATCATGGCCTCAAGCCATTTATCGAAATGTGGGCTCATCATGGCTTCTTCATAGTTCGCAGGTTCGCCATGGTCTAGTAACATGACTTCCAGAACAGGATTACCGTACCACGCTGGTGCGGATCATGCTCTGGTTGACCTATGAAGTTCAATAGTAACTTGATCTGAAGTTTCATGATCATCCTCATTAGCTTCCTCTCTAGTTGGTGTAGGCATCACAGGAACGGTTTTCTGTGATGAGCTACTTTCCAATTCGACAGAAGGTACAATTACCTCATCAAGTTCTACTTTCCTCCCATTCATTTCTTTTGAGAGAAACTCCTTCTCTAGAAAGGTTCCATTCTTGGCAACAAAGATCTTGCCTTTGAATCTGTGGTACAAGGTGTACCCAATTGTTTCCTTAGGGTATCCTATGAAGACGCACTTCTCCGATTTGGGTTCGAGCTTATCAGGCTGAAGCCTTTTGACATAAGTGTCGCAACCCCAAACTTTAAGAAACAACAACTTAGGTTTCTTGCCAAACCACAGTTCATACGGTGTCGTCTCAACGGATTTAGACGGTGCCCTATTTAATGTGAATGCGGCTTTCTCTAATGCATAACCCCAAAACGATAGTAGTAAATCGGTAAGAGACATCATAGATCGCACCATATCTAATAAAGTACGGTTACGACGTTCGGACACACCATTACGCTGTGGTGTTCTAGGTGGCGTGAGTTGTGAAACAATTCCACATTGTTTTAAATGAAGGCCAAACTCGTAACTCAAATATTCACCTCCGTGATCAGATCGTAGAAACTTTAGTTACTTGTTACGATGATTCTCCACGTCATTCTGAAATTCTTTGAACTTTTCAAATGTTTCAGACTTGTGTTTCATTAAGTAGATATACCCATATCTTCTCAAATCATCTGTGAAGGTCCGAAAATAACGATACCCGCCGCGTGCCTCAACACTCATCGGACTGCATACATCGGTATGTATTATTTCCATTAAGTCATTGGCTCGCTCCACTGTTCCAGAGAACGCAGTTTTAATTATCTTGCCCATGAGGCATGGTTCGCAAGTATCAAATGATTCATAATTAAGTGACTCCAAAAGTCCATCCGCATGGAGTTTCTTCATGCGCTTTACACCAATATGACCTAAACAGCAGTGCCACAAATATGTTGCACTATTGTCGGTGTCAAAACCGGCGGATCTCGGGTAGGGGGTCCCGAACTGTGCGTCTAGGAGGATGGTAACAGGAGACAAGGGACAAGATGTTTTACCCAGGTTCGGGCCCTCTTGATGGAGGTAAAACCATATGTCCTGCTTGATTAATATTGACGATGTGTGTTACAAGAGTGGATCTACCACGAGATCAGAGAGGCTAAACCCTAGAAGCTAGCCTATGGTATGATTGTTGTTCGTCCTATGGACTACAGCCGTCCGGTTTATATAGACACCGGAAAGGGCTAGGGTTACACAAAGTCGGTTACAAAGGTAGGAGATCTACATATCCGTATCGCCAAGCTTGACTTCCACGCCAAGGAAAGTCCCATCCGGACACGGGACGAAGTCTTCAATATTGTATCTTCATAGTCTTGGAGTCCGCCGATGATGATAGTTCGCTATCCGGACACCCCTAGTCCGAACTCCTCGGAGCCCTGAACCAGGCTTCAATGATGATGAGTCCGGCGCGTCGATTGTCTTCGGCATTGCGAGGCGGGTTCCTCCTCCGAATACTTCATAGAAGGTTTTGAACACAAGGATAGTGTCCGGCTCTGCAAAACAAGTTCCACATAACACCGTAGAGAGAATAATTTTTGCACAGATCTGCTGTCGTATTCCACGGCGTGACATCACACCACGGCCAGGCCTTTATATGAATCATTTTTTATTGTTCCACCTCAGCGTGTTTAGCGAGGCGGTTTCCTTGGCACCTCTTATCAAAGCGTAGATCGTGCCCCCTTATTCCGGGATTCTCATCAATACGGACGTGGGTAACCCAACCATGCCCGTTGGCCTGCCTTCTCTATCGAAGGCGAGTCCTAATCGACCACGGGGTGGGCTCTTGGTATTCAAGCTCTATATGATGAGACCAAGGCCCTCTTCTTCTTTACACCCTCCATCGAGTTCGCCTCGCGCTTCGAGTTCCAACACCCAAAGCTTCAGATTCAGGCGCTTCGGACTTTCGACGATGTCCGGCTCCGACCAGAACGGCCGATGGATGTCTTCCTCCGTCACAGAAGAAGATGTGCTAAAGCTGTGAGACGCCAGGTATCTGACCGGCGAGATCTCGCATAGGCTGCCTGCTCCAGGGCAGGTCATTCCCACTCCTGAGCCCGGCGAGAACGTGGTGTTCGTGTCCCACTTCCTTCGGGTTTAGGCTTCCGACGGACCCCTTTGTGCGGGGCTCATGTTTTATTATGGTCTTGATTTCCATGACTTGAATCCGAGTCCATCCTCCATATCTCGTCATTCATTGTCGTATGTGAGGCCTTCCTCCATATTACCCCCACTTTGGATTGTGGCTCAAGACCTTCAAGGTGGAGCCAAAGATGATCAAGGGCAGCAAGCGGAGTGCGGAGGGGCGGTCATAAGAAAATGTGCTGATGCTCCGTGGCCGAGGGCTCTTTTCAAGAGGAGCTTGGTTGGCAACGGAGTGGTTTTATATCACCGCCCTGGGGGCACCAAATGGGCGGCACTCCCTGCCTTCTCGCCAGTCCACCACAGCGGGCCGGCATCATGGGTCAACAAGGCTCGACTGGGGCCGCCCAAGGACGCCCCTCGCTGCAGGGCCGATTCGAGATCTCCAGAAAGAGGGATCAATCTGGTTGCAGTGGCGCAGGTTATGGTGATCCGCGCCTTCAGCCTCAAGAACGCCGCCTCCGCCTGTGGGAATTCAATCCGAGGGACCACGAGCTCTCCAAAATTTTATGGGCACGACGCCTGTGGAGATGTATAAACTGTTCTTCGATCACAAGAGAAGTGTCCGGACTTGACCGAGGACGCAGGACTAAGCTGCAATCGCCAGATACTCAAGTAAGTAGTCCCAGAACCGGACAAGCTGTTCATTCGTTTATTTCATATATATATGCCCTTTAAAGGAGCTGTTTCTTGAACAGGAGTGGATAGCCAAGGCAAAGTTAATAAGGTGTCCGCTCCCTCCGGAGACCACGCTGGATCCCATGTTGACCAAGATGTTGAAGGTCGCGCCTTTTGAAGAAGGCGAAGGGGGGAGCAGGGAAGCAACCGCCTCTGCGAAGGAGGATATAAAGGAAGGAGGGATTAGGAGTCCCACCTTCCGAGGAGAGAAGAGGACTGCTTCGGAAGATCCGGAGGTCAAGGCCTAAAAGAGGGGAAAGGAATCTTCGGCAGAGAGTCCGGCTCTGGGAAGTAACCCAGCCGCATTATTTCCCCAAGGGGATCAGCCCTCCAGCCAGTCGTAAGTAAAAAGAAGGGTCTTGTAAATAAGGAACATCCTGTATTTATTCATGAGGATAACCAAATTATACCTTGTAGTTCGGACTTCAGCCCTTCTCAGCAGAGCTCGCCTTGGGGATCTTCTTCGAGATGATGGAGAGCGAACGCCTCCACTTGTCGCACCCTCATGTGAGGCGACGACCCGGAGGTGTCGTCGCGAGGGTTCCCTAAGTCCGGCGGGGCCGGAAGGTCCGCGCCAAGTGGCGTCGGTCGGAGGAGTGAAGGATCTGCTCGGGCGAAGCGGTTATTTTCAGAGGATCACCGTGCTCTAATGGGTACGGTGATTGAAAGAATTGCATCCGCGGAGAGCGGATTGCATGAAGGCGCCGAAGCTTCTCGACGGGTTTGAGGTACGCAAAAATGATGTACCTTCTGACAGTTATGCATATAAAATGTGCCCTGTATAGATTGTAGCCCCTGAGACTTGGTATGTTTTCAAAATTGACAATGTGCCGAGGATCAAATTCTCAGTTATAACATATCGCCGCTCCTGAACAAGTGGCGGGACGTCCGGAGGCCAGTCGGACTGCTGAATATGCCGAACTAAAGCGGCAACTTGACGAGGCGGATGCGGACATCGCGCTGGTCAATAAATGGTTTGACGAGTCACAAGGTATGTGACCTCTATGCTGACACCTTGTAAGGGAGCTTGACGCCCATGTCTTACTGTTTGTATGCTTAATGCAGATGGTGCCGCTGCCGGGAGGAGCTGCGGCAGAACTCGCCGAGCGAAAGAGCAAGCCAGAATTAGTAATGCGGTTGTTTGTAAAGGCGGCGAAGAGCTAGAAGCTGAACGGGCTGCTCATCGCCGAAGAAAGAGGAGATGGCCGATATGGCCAAAAAGTTAAGGAATACTACCGACGCTGCGCAGTTCTTGAAAAGGAACGCTGCGCGGAACAAGAGGCCCTAAAGAAGGCCGCCGAATCCAAGAATGCCCAATCGGCTTTGAGAGCTGCCAAGGAGGAGCTGAGTCAGCCGGGCAATTGCGGCCGGAAAACCATTTCGCTATGGAGGAAATATACAGATCCAAAGTATGCTCGCTTGGATATTGTGGAGTTCAGAGGATGCTTATCTCGACTTGGCGGCGAGCGCCAGGACGCGGTTGAGCACTTCCGGGCGTAAGGGGCACGTAGGGAAGAGCTATATTGGTCGCTTCCATAGTCCGGAGCGGCCTCTGCCGCTGACCGATCGGTTGGCCAAATGGGCCGAGCTGAATCGATTGTTCGGATTTGCCATGAAGCATGTCTTGACTCACTAGTGGCCGGACGGACCCCAGCCGAAGAGCTATTTTGGTTTAGTGCAGCAGTTTCTTGGTGCGGTGCCGCGTATCGAAGCAATGAAGCGATCGGCGTGTATTGAGGGAGCGCGGATGGCTCTTGCCCGTGTCAATACATACTGGGCAGAGATGAAGGCTACTGACGTTTCATCCCGTGATTCGGACAGAGGTCGAGTACCGCCGAGCACTCTTTGAAGAAGTCATGCGTCGGGCGCTCGCTTAATAGAGATGCAAGGCTCAAGGATATTATGTTTAAATGACATGTATGATTTGTGAAAACAATGTTTCACCGTAATATAAGTGCTTTTTATACTTGTGCGCTCAAGTAGTAAACTACTCCTCGTATGCGCCGCTTATGTATATGTGTATATAACTCGAAAGATGGCAGTCCTTGGCTTCAGCCCCATGCACATAGTGCGGGGTGTTTGCAAAAAAGCGCTTTTTCACACTTAATCCAACGCCTTGGTCCTGTTAAGGAGGTGATAGCGTAGCAAACCAGGCAACCGGACTATAATGCTTTATCACTTTCACTTAGCCATAGGAGTTCGAGGGTGGGGCTACTATATAGCCCTCGGGGCACCGCACTCTCCGAATTTGGGGTGCGATGTTCTGACCGAAACCGCCCTTCGTTAATGCGGAGGAATCCTAAACATTCCTGTGAGTCATCGAGTGGTTAACCAGTCTCTCGCTATATCATGACAGTTAGTTTTGGCTTTCATCGAGGTGCTCGCCCGCGGCGAACCGGGCACAATCGCAGAGTTCTCCGGTGCCGCGTTAGCCGTGAAAACGGAACGTAAGGCAGCAAAACACGAGCCGGGCAACCCAACATTTGACCAAAGACATGATTCGGAGCTGATGCATATAAGGCCTAATCTCGAGACGCCAATACTCCCTAAGGTATTCGGTCTTTATGAAAATGGGCAGAATAATGCCCTAAGCCCCGTGTCTAGGTACGCATAAAAATTCTGGTGCGGCCAATGCCAAAGCACCAGCCTCCTCCTCGTTATATTAAGGAACCGGGGATGTATATCAACAAGAGACAGTGAAAAAGGTTTACGCAGGTCTTAATCTGAAAAGAATCCTTGCAACGGGTCCCTACTGCACGCTCTGCGCTGTGTCTCCGCAGTGCGTATCCGGGCGGGTGTAGCACGTTGTTCATCTGTAAAAGAGAGGAACTTAGTTTCAAAAAAGGGTCGTGCGAAAGGTGTACTTAATATTAAATAAACAGAGTACGGTTCGAAGAATTAAATAAAATTGAGCTTTATTGTCTCTTGTTATACATGTATGCGGCCCCTCGTATGGGGGTATGCCGCTAGTAGGCGCCTGACTCGTCTAACCGAGTCCGGGGTTTGAATGACCGATTCAGTGTTCTTTGCCTAGCGAGCCGGATAGTCGTGGGGCTGTCAAGGCAGTCTCCCGTTCTTCCGTGCTCAAGTGACACTTAATACTTCCTTTTAACGAGATGATGCCGCGTGGACCGGGCATTTTAAGTGTTAGAGATGCATAATGCGGTATTGCGTTAAAGCGGGCGAAAGCTGTACGCCTCAGTAGTGCTTAAGGGCTACTGCTGAATGGGGCGATGGGGAGTGAGCTTTCCGCGACGGGGGTTGTCGGATGAACCGAACACAACCTCTAGTGGTACAAATCCTGTATAATAAAGAAGGCCTGGTGTCATTCCTTTGAAGGAAGTGCTGCTATAGCGAATTTTGGTAGGTTCTATCCCCATTATGCGGACGGTGTCCTGGTATGGCAGGTGCCGCGCTGTGTGTTATCACATGAAGTGAGTTCACTGTTTTGACTTCTAGTGGGAAAGTCTTTTGTTTTCCGGAGTGCTGCTTTTGGGTTTCGTCACTTTCACTTGGTGTGTCGAGCCCCTTGTGTTCGGCGTTAAGTCGGCCGGACTGCTTGAAGACCCAACAATCTCTGTGGGTATGGTTTGCAGGCTTCCCGGAGGTACCATGTATTTGACATAGCCTATCCAGAATCTTGTTTAGGTTGGATAGCTCGTCACTGTTATCCTTTAGGGGCACTGTTTTGTTGTTCGGCCGAGAGCTTTTGAATCCGGCGTTGACCGCCGCATTATTTGGGCCATTTTCCTTATTCCGCGCTGATCTTTTCTGCGTCGTGATTTCCATTTCCATCCCTGATTTCGATGTACTGGTCGCCGGTGCTACATCTAGCCAGCCAGCTGTCTTCCCCTCGCAAAAGCGGGTCATGAGGCTTGTTAATGCGGCCATTGTTCTTGGCTTTTCTTGGCCGGGGTGTCTGGCGAGCCATTCGTCTCGGACATTGTATTTGAAAGCTGCCAAGGCTTCGGCATCCGGACAGTCGACTATTTGGTTCTTTTTAGTAAGGAACCTGTTCTTAACTTCCGGCTGACTCTCCGGCTGTTGAGTTATGTGACTTAGATCGCTCAAGGTCCGAGGGCGGACGAGGTCCCCTAAAATTTGCCTGAAATGCATCCTCGAGCTCTTCCCAGCTTCCAATGGTATTTTCGGGAGGCTCTTAAGCCAATGCCGAGCTGTCCCTTTGAGTTTAAGGGTAAGTATTTTACGGGCGTGGAGATCATCTCCTCTAGCCATGTGTATGTGGAGGATGTAATCCTCAATCCGCACTCTGTGGTATGTTGTTCCGTCGTATGCCTCTATGTTTACGGGTTTGAATCCTGCTGAAATTCATGATCCAAAGACCTCATCGGTGAAACATAGGGGTGTGCGGCGCCCTATATTTGGGTGTGCCGTGGTTTTGAATTTTGGCGTGTTGCATTGCTTTGACGAAGCGTGCTTTCTTGGCCCATAGATGGACCTAGCTGGGCCATCCTTTTGATGTGAATCCTTAGGCGGATCGCATATTGGCTTGTGTGCGGCACCATTCGCCGCTCTCTTTTTGCCGTGAGGTCGCCCATCCGACCGGTGGCCTTCTTGCTTTTTAATTGTGGGGCTCTAAGGCCTCCTCGTCAATTCGGCAGTAGCTTTCTTTTGGGTGGTTCTTTGTTCGGCGATCGTCGCCGCATTTATTCTGCGGTGCTGAATACTTTGCTCCATCTAATCCGAGTGCATATTCCGCTGTTTTGAGCTTCCGCTTCGCTTTTTCAGGCTACGTGCAGTGGCGACGAGCCTTTTCTGGAGGTCAGTTTGCTCCAATGGTTTGTCCGGCGTGAGGTCGTCCGGACTGTTGTCTTCGCCGGGGACAGATTGTTTATCCAAGTTGTCATGTTCGAACGATTGCTCGATAGCTTGTTCGTTGTCCACCGGTTCGCCCTGCTCTATGGCTGGGTCTTTGTTGAGGCGGACTTTGTTCGCGCTTACGCTGCCGCTTTGACTGCTTTTCGAGGATTTATCCTTCGTGGTGTCCCGTTGTTCCTCGCCTTCATTTCCTTTAGGTGTATCCACCATGTATACATCATGGATGAGGTTGTCCAGATCCTATAGGTGCTGGTTCATTGTTGTCTCCTACATCGTCGCCCATACCGTCGATGTCTTCGGAGTCGAAATCGAGCACGTCGTGTAAGCTTTCGACAGTGGCTATGAAGTGGGTGGCGGGTGGGCATTGAGTTTCTTCATCGTCTGCATCCCAACCTTCCTGTTCGTAGTCCGGCCAGGCTCTCCGGATAAAGAGAGAGACTTTAGTGAATTCAGGATGTCGCCAAAGGGCGAAGTCTTGAAAGATGTCTCGCGTCCGTGAACTCCATAACGGGCGCCCAATCGGATTCGATTAGCAAGGGCGCGGAGGGTTCGAGTCCGGAGAGGAGTCCGCACCGGAGTCGAGGTCTTCGCAGCGACAGGGATGGAGTTTGGCTCGATCGCCAGAGATTAAAGCCCCGAGGCGGTGTCCAACCACTCGCCCTCGATCGAGGAATCTGGTTCCGGATCAACGGTCGGAGCGGATTCTGGTGCGGCCTCCAGGGCACTGTTCGGCTGCAGAGCTAGATCATGCCCATCGAGACAAGTGTGGCGCGCTTATGCGGCTCGAATCCGCCTAAGATCAAGTCTCCGCGGATATCGGTCGATAGTTTAAACTTCCAAATCTGACTCGACGGCCAGGGCGTAGCTTTCGATCTGCTCCAGATAGCTGCTTAATTGGCCCGCATGCAAAGCCGCCGAACACGAAGATCTGTCCAGGAGAAAAGTCTCACCTGGACCGCGTCCTTGTTGATGATCAAAGGAGCCATCGGGCTTGGTGGTGACGCATACGTAGGAACTCTCAATGAAAGCACCAATGTCGGTGTCAAAACCGGCGGATCTCGGGTAGGGGGTCCCGAACTGTGCGTCTAGGCGGATGGTAACAGGAGACAAGGGAAATGATGTTTTACCCAGGTTCGGGCCCTCTTGATGGAGGTAAAACCCAACGTCCTGCTTGATTAATATTGACGATGTGTGTTACAAAAGTGGATCTACCACAAGATCAGAGAGGCTAAACCCTAGAAGCTAGCCTATGGTATGATTGTTGTTCGTCCTATGGACTACAGCCGTCCGGTTTATATAGACACCGGAGAGGGCTAGGGTTACACAAAGTCGGTTACAAAGGTAGGAGATCTACATATCCGTATCGCCAAGCTTGCCTTCCGCGCCAAGGAAAGTCCGATCCGGACACGGGACGAAGTCTTCAATCTTGTATCTTCATAGTCTTGGAGTCCGGCCGATGATGATAGTTCGGCTATCCGGACACCCCCTAGTCCGGAACTCCCTCAACTATCATTATAACCTTTGCATATTTTGGCATCAATATTATGAATATGTATATCACTACGATCGAGATTCAATAAACCATTTACATTGGGTGTATGACCATAGAAGGTTTTATTCATGTAAACAGAACAACAATTATTCTCTAACTTAAATGACTAACCGTATTGCAATAAACATGATCCAATCATATTCATGCTCAACGCAAACACCAAATAACATTTATTTAGGTCCAACACTAATCACGAAGGTAGAGGGAGTGTGCGATGGTGATCTTTTCAACCTTGGAATCACTTCGAACACACATCGTCACCTCGCCCTTAACTAGTCTCTGTTCATTTTGTAACTCCTGCTTCGAGTTACTAATCTTAGCAACTGAATGGGTATCAAATACCCAAGGGCTACTATGAACACTTGTAAGGTACACATCAATAACATGTATATCAAATATACATTTTTTTACTTTGCCATCCTTCTTATCTGCTAAGTATTTGGTGCAGTTCCACTTCCTGTGACCATTTCCTTTGCAGCAGAGGCACTCAGTTTCAGGCTTGGGTCCAGCTTTGGGATTCTTCATGGGAGCGGCAACTTGCTTGCCATTCTTCTTGAAGTTCCCTTTCTTTCCCTTTGCCCTTTTTCTTGAAACTAGTGGTCTTGTTAACCATCAACACTTGATGCTCTTTCTTGATTTCTACCTTCGCCGATTTCAGCATCGTGAAGAGCTCGAGAATCGTTTTCGTCATCCCTTGTATTTTATAGTTCATCACGAAGTTCTAGTAGCTTGGTGATAGTGACTGGAGAACTCTTGTCAATCACTATATTATATGGAAGATTAACTCCCACTTGATTCAAGTGATTGTAGTACACAGACATTCTGAGCACATGCTCATTGGCTGAGCTATTCTCCTCCATCTTGTAGTATTTGTGAAAGGCCTCATACAGGCATGAGTCTCAAATACCAATTTTAGCTCTTGGAACGTCTCATATGCTCCGTGGCGCTCAAAACGTTTTTGAAGTCCCGGTTCTAAGCCGTAAAGCATGGCGCACTAAATTATCAAGTAGTCATCATATTGAGCTTGTCAAACGTTCATAAAAGTCTGCAACAGGTCTGTCACCTAGCGGTGCATCAAGGACATTATTCTTTTGTGCAACAATGAGGATAATCCTCAGATCACGAACCCAGTTTGCATCATTGCTACTATCATCTTTCAACTTAGTTTTCTCTAGGAACATATCAAAAATATGGGAACTACATCGCGAGCTATTTGATCTATAGCATAGATTTGCAAATACTATCAGGACTAAGTTCATGATAAATTAAGTTCAATTAATCAAATTACTTAAGAACTCCCACTTAGATAGACATCCCTCAAGTCATCTAAATGATACATGATCCAAATCAACTAACCCATGTCGGATCATCACGTGAGATGGGGTAGTCATGAATGGTGAACATCTCTATGTTGATCATATCTACTATATGATTCACGTTTGACCTTTCGGTCTTGTCGGCGTTCTGGGAACGGGGGTCCCCAGACTTGCCTTCCTGCAGCCTGCGGCGTGGCTCAAGGGGCGGCCCATCAAGGCCCATCTTCATCAGCACAAGCTCAAGACCCTCGCGAGGGGCCAAGCCTCGCGAGGCGGACAACAGGAAGCTTCCTCATGCACGGCCTCGTCAGTGGCTCGAGAGGCGGAGAGATCAAGCGGGTACCTCACGAGGTGCCCATGACGCAAGCCATGATTTACCAAGGGCGCCAAGCGGGCGCCAGCCAGCGATGTCCTCCTTTCCTCTTTGGTGCAAAGGGAGCAAGCGCAGGCAAGAGTATCAAGCAAAGGCATCTGTTTCGGTGCAACAAGACCAAGACAACGCAACGGCAGGAAGGAAGTCATTGTGGAGCCCAAGCTGGCGTCACCACCAGAGCCTTTGACAGGCGAGGACCAACTTTAGTCAGGATAAGTGTACTAGATGTTCCCCTTCAAAATGGCCAATTGATGGCGCCCTTCCCGCTCAATATTTGGGAAGAGGCCCAGGGACTTTGCCTATAAATAGGACTAGCCACCCGCAAGGTAGAGGCATGGAGAGAAAGGATCCAGCATCTGGGATCAGCAGAGAGAGAGCGACTGAACTCCCCCTAGCAGTTCATCGCACCAGCCAAGAACAGACCCTCACGAGGCTGTTCTTCCTTGTATTGTTCATCATCAGCCCAAGAGGCAATCCACCACACCACAAACTAGAGTAGGGTATGACACCACAATGGTGGCCCAAACTAGTATAAACCCTGTGTCTCTTGTGTTGTTCCTTTCATAGTTTAGATCCTAGCGAGGCGGCGAGGTGCAGGTAGGTAGAGGGAGAGATCTCCGCGCGCACCCAGTGTTCGAACCTAGAGGGTCTGCCGAAACCCGAAATCCGACATTTGGCGCGCCAGGTAGGGGTGCGCCGGAATCCACCTTCTGCCGCTTCGCGTCTCGTCACATCGTCATCATCATGTCCGGCGACCAGGCGGGCAACCCTGATCCCTGGGCGGCCTGGCCCGCCCATGCAGAGCCGCTCGCCTCGGGCGACCCCACGCCCCAGGCAGCTCGCGGTCCGCAGGGCGCTGCAGGTCAGCGGCGACGCGACAATCAACAACAGCTCTCACGCCACGGCAGCGCGATCGGCGGCGAGGGCTCAAACCACGCCATGGCCACGACGCCAGACACCCAACGGGAGCAGCGAACTCAAGGGCGCGCTCACGGTGGCGAGAGCTACTGCAATGCAAGGCTCGGAAGGCGGTCGCGACGTCTTTGCTAGAGCGGGTGGCAGAGCTCCTGGGCTTCGCCGCCTCGGGGGCTCACCCCTTCTGCACCCAACTCCCACCTCAGGTCCAGGGCGGCCCACGCGGAGGCTCCACGCATGCCCGCGCAGCTCCAAGCGGACTCCAAGGCCACCCCAACGCCAGCCAGGCCGTCAGCACCGGGCCAGCAGCGGCGCTACCTCCGCCACCGGCCAGCGAAGAAGGACTCGTCACGACTCACGGCCCCAGTGGGCCGCCGCACTACCACCCCCAGGTGGGCGCCTCAAGCAGAACTGCGTGGCACACGAAGCACTACGGCGCAGCCTTCGGGATGGCGGCCCCAGAAGAGTACGTGCCCCACATGATGGACCAAGGGCACGCGCATGAGGACGAACAAGGCTCGCTCCACGGCCCAAGCTGGGGGGACGAAGCACCAGAAGCTGAGCTCTTCCAGGAGTCCCGGGAAGGCGCAGTTGGCCACGCTGGAAGCAACGATTATCGGGTACCACTAATTCCTCAGGAGCAGGCATACGCTAACCATGGGTCGCAGGAGGTGTAGGTCGCCACAGCGGGCGGCTGCCCCACTCCGGTAGTTTCCTACCCCTCAGGAGGAGGGCGCCGGGGGCTGCAGGAGAGGGGCCGAGATTCGGCATCACCACCGCGGCGTTCGGAGCAAGGCGTCCTCAAGAGGTAGGCCCTCTGCTGGGGAGGTGCCTCAGGGCCTGCCCCTGGCAGAGGACCCGTGGTCGTCGGCGGAACCACTGGCGACCGCTCTACCCCATCGGCGGCGTCCTGGTTTCCGGTCGTCGTCGGTGGCACTAGAGTGTGGCGCAAGGCGGGGCCCTCGTCTGGCGATATGAAGCAAGGCTGGTACCTGTGAAGAAGGCCCAGTGCCTGTGAAGCTCGCCGCCCCGTGACACTCTCACGTAATAATGAGTGGGGATATACATGCCCCGGAGTCTCAGGGGTGCCGGCCTCAGGCCCTGGGGCTCCCTCCCACGCCAAGTGGCAGCACTTAGCTCCGCGCTAGTGAGAAGACGTCCAAGACTAGACTAGGTGCCGAACGCGGCCTTTTTCTGCTTTCATTGCTTTTTCCCTTGGCTGTCGTTTTCCCCCGTTGGATTTAAGTTGGATTTGAGCTTGAGATTTGCGTGTGTCCGGGGAAGGGGTGTTTAGTCTCGTTCGAGCAATCTCTCGCGTTCTGGTTACCACATTGCCTCAGCTGCCTCCCCTCGTGAGCCCCTCGCGAGCCGGGTCAGGCCAAGCTTGCGTGCAGCCCAGACTGTCGTCGCCGCGCCCTCTCAGGAGGTTTTTATTACAGGTCCTATGGGCTCGATCAAGAGACACTCGAGACACCGCAGCCCTCCGCAGTCTATCTCAGGGCCCACGCGGGTCGAAGGTAAACTAGCCAGCCAGCTCGTCGCAAAGCCAGCCACTTGGCGCAGGCGTACGGGAGATATCGCATCTACTAATACGCTGAATGCAAGTTTTTACATGAGGGGCTCCCCCTCCCACTCTTACAACCTTCAGGGCAAATCCCGAACTCTATCTGCACAGGGTAAGGAAGCAGGGACGGCACGCGGTCAGTCGGATAAATCCCCTAATGCATCCTCAGGGGCACCTCCTGAATCGTCGCTGGCGTCGTTGGCCTCGCCATCGCTCTCCGTGTTGCCGTCAGTGGCGTCAGGACCGTTCATCACGCCGCCTTCATCAGCAGCCACGACCACACCGTCGTTATCAGAAGCGAAGGCCCTGACGAGGGCATCCACGTTGTCTTCCACCCAGTGCGCCAGGTCGTCCCGGACGGCCTGAGGTACTAGGGCGATGGCGGCGTCAAAGTCGAAGTTGGGGTCCGTGTTTCGGAGATGGCTGAAGACACGAGAAAAGGCGCGCCCGAGCAGGGCGCGGCTCCTCTCCTCCACCAACCTGTTGGCCCTGACCGACCGCACCTCCAGCTGCGTCACCACGTTGGTGAAGAACTGAAGGTTGCCGGCATAGTTGACTGCGTGGGGCTCGCCATCGGCCGCCTCGCAGATGTTACCCAAGGCCGTGTCGGCTCTCCCCCGGAGCGTGGTGAGCATGGGGCCATGCTCATGCTCCAGGATCCGCCGCTGGCGTATCTCGTCCTCGTTCTGCCATGCAACGGCCTCAGCCTCGTCCACCCGTTGGCGGAGAAGAAGTGCCTCAGCGCGGGAGGTAGTCAGCTCCTCCTGCGCCACACCAAGGGCGGCCCGGGAAGCATCGGCCCGCCGCGTCACTTCATCCAGCTTGGCCCTCAGGGCAGCGGTCCTGCCTTCAGCTTCGACCCGGATCAACCCCAGCCTCTCCTCGAACTCGCGCTCAAGGTTCAAGCGGGCCGTCGCCACCCGGCGTCCAACCTCTTCCAGGACTCGGGCCTCGCGCGCAGCGACTCGTCCTCCGCCTGCGCCACCAAGCGCTCCCTCGTCTCCAGACGCTCAAGATCGCGCTGCGTTGGCGCTTCGGCGTCGGTGCCTCCTCACGCCTCTAGAGCTCTGCCTGGTCGACCGTAGCCACCTTCATCGACGCAAGGGTCGTCTCACGCAGCTCCACCTGCTGCTCCAGGGAATGGCACCGGGCCTGGAGTTCCCGCGCCCGCTCCTCCGCCGCCACGTGCCGCCGGTCAGCCTCTTGGGCCTCCTCGACGACCCGGGAGCGGGCCTCCCGAGAGGCCGCCAGCGGCGCCTCGGCTTCCTCATTGTCGAGGTCGTGCTGGTGGCGCGCAAGGGCAACAGCCGCCTTCAACTTGCGCCTCTCTTCAGCCAGGCGCAGGCCCTCAGCCTCAAGGCGCGCGTCTTCGTCAGCGAGCTCTTCACCAAGCAGGCTCACCGCGTCAGCCGCCCTCCGAAGAAACCCTTGGTGAAGAGCGCGACGCTCCCGAGCGCGCTCAAGCACGTCTTCTGCACCGTCATCCGCCCCAAGTAAGCGCGGAGGGCCACGAACCAGCACTCCCCCTCTGGGCAGGGGGCTGGGGGCTGGCGCCCACGCGATGGCCGGGCACGCCTTGCCAGAAGCCCGGCCTGGAGCCACCCCATCCCCAAATGAAGAGCGCAGGGCTGACCTCAGCCAATCGCCATCCACGACCAGTCAAGAAACCCACGGCAGGCTGGCTATGCCACGAGAAGGCTCGCGAAGGAGGGTCGCGAGGCGCACAGAGCCGCGATGCGCCTCAGATGGCTCACCTCTCCGACCGGCCTCACCACAAGGGCTCGCTTGAGCTCGGGCGCCAAGGCGGTGGAGAGGAGAGACCTGGGGATGGCTCAGCAGCCATCTCCATGAGCTCAAGGGAAGGGCCTGCAGAGCAAGGATCAGCCAAAGCAACAGGAGGATCAGGAAGCTAGGAAAGGGAAGGCTTACTCATCAATGGCGAAATACTTCCTGCGCTTCAGCAGGCGGCAAGGGTAATCGTCACCCAAGGCCTCCCTTCTCTTCCGAAGAGCCTCGAAGTCCATGCGGAAGCGGCCCAGGAGTTGAGCGCAGGGGTCAGCCTGCGACGAGGAAGAAGCATCAAGGTGACCAGCGTCAGGAGCGTCGTCCTGATGCACACCGACGGTCGCCTCACCAAGAGGGGTAGCTGGGGCCTCAGGGGCCTCAACAACGGGAGCCGCGGGCAGCGGCTCAACGCCTCCAGCCACAGCAGCACGGGCCTCAGAAGCTGCCCCCTCAGGAGTACTGTCTGGCGTCGTCATCCCGGCGGGGGCCCCCTCAGCCTCCAGCGGCCCGTGCCTCCCTGCTCCGCCACTCGAGGAAGGGCCACCGTGGGCGACTGGAAGGGCAGTCACCACCACTGGGTTCTCACGAGGCCCCATGAGGCTAGCGGGGCGCAGCCCCCATTCATCGAAGCCGGGCATCTGATTCACAAAGTCGCTCCTGTTCGAGCAAAAGTACAGCAAAGCCCCCCCTTGCCGGACTCTGCCGGGGGAAGGGTCCCCAGTCAAGACCAAGAGCACCTTGCTCAGCGCTTCAGGCGTCAGGTCCTCCTCCTGGAGCCTCATGCGATCTTCACGACCGCTAAAGGCCCACATCCGGCGGGAGTGGCGCTGGAGAGGGGCAATGCGGCATAGCAGGAACTCCTTCACCACCTTGGGTGCCGTCACGTCGAGCGCCCTCAGGAACGCGAAGTGACGCCAGACGAAGATGAGCCGGGGGCTCGTGAGCATCGCCTGGCCCCAGCCAGAATTGGGGACAGCGGGAGATGTTAGCTCCGAAAGCAGGGGGCTGGGCACCCCGACATCCACGTACAGCCACCGCTCGTGGAACCCAGGCGCAGGCTGAGGAAGACTGAAATCAATCCCTGAAGCCATTGTTTCTGGTGCGTCAATGAAGCGCACGCACCCCGAGCATTGGGTGGGGTCGACGAGGCGCAGAGAGAAGAAGTGACGCAGCAAGGCAACTGAAGGAGGGATACCCATCATTGCCTCACAGACAAAGGCAAAGACGGCAAGAGGAGTAATGGATTCAGGACCCAAATGCATCATATGGATGGGAAAGCACATCGTTGAAGAAATTGGAAAAGGGGGGAACCAGTCCCGCCCACGGGGCGTCGGCAAAGTACCGGACCTCGGTGACTATTCTGTCGATGGAGAAGTGAGACGCGGGCCAGGCCGTCGTCCTCCCGCACTCATTGAAGATGGTGGCCAGAGCAGAGCTGACCTTGCCCAAGCCTTCTCGGTTGAGTATGATTGACCGATCGACGGCAGGGGCCGCCGACGACGGCGAGCGAGGCGGAGGCAGGGGTTTCTTCCCTTTCCCCTTCTTCGTCGGAGCCATGGCGACGGAAGGGGGAGGATTAGAGATTGTATTGGAAGCGGAGGCTGGAGCTCGAGAGGAGGAAGAGCAGGGGACGGTCGAGCAACGAAGAGGGGAACGACTGTGTGCAACCGCGGGTCCGCCTAGCTGGGCGCAAAATAAGGAGGCGTGGGGGAACAGTGCCGCCCACGTCCAATCAACCGCCACGCGGTGCCCGAGGCCACAGGCTGTTAGGGCCCGCAGCGCTTCACCCTTGCCCCTTCGCTTCTCTGCTCAGCCAAGTCCAGGCGCGCCTTGGGCCCGGGGGCTACTGTCGGCGTTCTGGGAACGGGGGTCCCCAGACTTGCCTGCCTGCGGCCTGCGATGTGGCTCAAGGGGCGGCCCATCAAGGCCCATCTTCATCAGCACAAGCTCAAGACCCTCGCGAGGGGCCAAGCCTCGTGGGGCGGACAACAGGAAGCTTCCTCAGGCACGGCCTCGTTAGGCTGGCTCGCGAGGAGGCGGATTGATCAAGGCAGGGTACCTCACAAGGTGCCCATGACGCAAGCCATGACGACCAAGGGCGCCAGGCGGGCGCCAGCCCGCGCAGTGTCCTCCTTTCCTCTTTGGTGCAAAGGGAGCAAGCGCAGGCAAGAGTATCAAGCAAAGGCATCCGTTTCGGTGCAACAAGACCAAGACCGTCGCAACGGCAGGAAGGAAGTCATTGTGGAGCCCAAGCCGGCATCACGACCAGAGCCTTTGACAGGCGAGGACCAACTTTAGTCAGGATAAGTGTACTAGATGTTCCCCTTCAAAATGGCCAATTGTTGGCACCCTTCCCACTCAATATTTGGGAAGAGGCCCAGGGACTTTGCCTATAAATAGGACTAGCCACCCGCAAGGTAGAGGCATGGAGAGAAAGGATCCAGCATCTGGGATCAGCAGAGAGAGAGCGACTGAACTCCCCCTAGCAGTTCATCGCACCAGCCAAGAATGACCCTCATGAGGCTGTTCTTCCTTGTATTGTTCATCATCAGCCCAAGAGGCAATCCACCACACCACAAACTAGAGTAGGGTATGACACCACAATGGTGGCCCGAACTAGTATAAACCATGTGTCTCTTGTGTTGTTCCTTTCATAGTTTAGATCCTAGCGAGGCGGCGAGGTGCAGGTAGGTAGAGGGCGAGATCTCCACGTGAACCCCAGTGTTCGAACCTAGAGGGTCTGCCGGAACCCGAAATCCGACAGGTCTCCAGTGTTCCGAGGCCATGTCTGTACATGCTAGGCTCATTAAATTTAACCCGAGTATTCTGCATGTGCAAAACTGTCTTGCACCCGTTGTATGTGAACGTAGAGTCTACCACACCCGGTCATGATGTGGTGTGTCAACACGACGAACTGTCTCAATGATGCATACTCAGGGAGAACACTTATACCTTGAAATTTAGTGGAGGGATCATCTTATAATGCTATCGTCATACTAAGCAAACATCACATGCAATCAAAGTATGTGACACGATATGGCCATCATCATCTTGTGCTTTTGATCTCCATCTCCAAAGCATCGTCATGATCTCCATCTTCATTGGCTCGACACCTTGATCTCCATCGTTGCATCATGGCCGTCTCGCCAACTATTGCTTCTACAACTATCGCTAAAGCATAGTGATAAAGTAAAGCAATTACGTGGCGTTTGCATTTCATACAATAAAGAGACAACCATAAGGCTCCTGCCGGTTGCCGATAACTATTACAAAACATGATCATCTCATACAATAATGTATATCACATCATGTCTTTGACCATATCACATCACAACATGCCCTGCAAAAACAAGTTAGACATCCTCTAGTTTGTTGTTGCAAGGTTTACGTGGCTGCTACGGGCTTCTAGCAAGACCCGTTCTTACCTACGCATAAAACCACAACGGTGTTTCGTCAAGTTTGTTGTGTTAACCTTCTTCACGGACCAGCCGTAGTCAAATTCGATTCAACTAAAGTAGGAGAAATAGACACCCGCCAGCCACCTTTATGAAAAACTAGTTGCATGTCTGTCGGTGGAACCGGTCTCATGTACGTGGACATGTAAGGTTGGTCCGGGCCGCTTCATCCCATAATACTGCCGAATCAAAATAAGACATTGGTGGTAAGAAGTATGACTATCACCGTGTAACGCCCCGGATTCGATGCGCCAGGTGTCTGCCAGTTATTCGTCAGCATTGCCATGTCATGTGCTTGCGTGTTGCACTTTGCCATGTCATCATCTGCATTTCATCTGCATGTTTTTAAAACTTGCATCCGTTCGGGTTCCCCCGGTTCTCTCCGTTGTCCGTTCGGAGTCCAGACACACTCGCACGCGCCCGCGGCACCTCCGAAATATTATTTTATAAGTGGCATAAAAATGTTCTCGGAATGGGTTGAAGCTTGGCATGCGGTCTTATTATAGTGTAGACAGGCCGCCTGCCAAGTTTTGTCGCATTCGGAGTCCATTTGATAGCCCAACCGTTAAACTTAGCGGTACCGTTGCCGGTACCTTCGTCGGACGTTTTCGGTATGCGGAAACTGCTGTCGGGCCTCTCTCTCTCTCTTCTCTCCCGCAGCCCATGGTCTCTCCACAGCCCACTAACTCCTCCTCGTGTCCGGAGCCGTCAGATCGTGATCCGAGGGTCCGAAAACGGAGCAAAACCCCTAACCCTAGCCTCCTTTTCTATTTATAGACGCCTCCCCTGCCATTTTTGGCCTCCTACCAACCCCCTCCTCAATTCCCGCAGCCAGCCGCCGCTCCCTCCTCGTTTTCAGCGCCGGTGCACTCCCCCGCCGCCAAGTGTTGCCGCCCCATTCGCTGCGCCGCCGCCAGCCGCCGCCTCCACCATCCACCGGGCGCCACTTGGCGTTCCACGTCCTCCCGCGCCTCCCACCGCGCAGAGCCCGTCGGAGCCCATCCGCGGCCCGCCATCGGGCCGAATCGGGCCCGCAGCCCGTGCGGCCTGCGCCTCGAGCGCTCGTCCCCGAGCTCCCCGCCGGAGCCCCTTCGCTGCTTCGCGTCGCCGCCGTCTCGCCGTGGTCCGCCGCTGTAACACCCCGGATACAAGTTTCCATATTCGTAACTCCGACTCTTGCCATTTCCGGCTATGTGATTTTTTATTTCCTCCGTGGTTGGGTTTTTGTTTTTTGTTGTTTTGCTTTTCGTTTTGTTCGTTGCATTCATCATTGCATCATTTGCATTTTGTTCTTGCCATGCATTTCATCTCATCGCATCATGTGCATTGCATCTGCATGTTTTCTTAAAACCTCGTAACCGTTCGTAGTTACTGCTTCTCTCTTTGTCTTCGTCGACTGTTGTCGGACCGCTTGTCCTTGTTGACCTTCTCTCGGACCAATTGGACCCTCTTTTCTCTCTTTCTCCGAGACCAACAAAACCCCTTGCCCCTTGCTTTCGTTGGCGTCCCGAGACCAACCGTGTAGCGTTCCCCTCTTGTCCAGCCGACCCCCCCTCTTTCGTGCGTCCGAACTGCCCCGAACCCGACCGGGTTTCGTTACCGTTGTGTCCGGATCATCCCCTAACGTCTACAAAACATCTCCGTTTTGTTAATTGGGCTCCCTAACTATTTTATTCTCGACCGCTCGATTTCAATCGGACGGACCGGATTAGTCCCTAATCTAATCCGCAGGCTTTATATAACTAATCTAACCCTAAAACCTAGGCCGGCTGTCCCATCCCCATCCTCCCGCCGCCACTCCTCTCCCTCGGGATCCAAGCCCGCACCTGATCCAAATCCTCTCCCCCTCCACTCACAGCCTCCGCCTACCTGCCCGATCCATCCAACCACCTCCTCCCTGTCCCCTGGACGCGTCCGGCCGCCGCAGCTGCCTTCATCCGCGACCGCTGCCGGCAAGACCACGGCCAGGCCGTGCCTCGTCTCTTTGGTCCGCTCCTGTTCTCTCCTTCTTCCCTTTCTCTCTCTCGCCTCTACCTCTCTCTATCTGAGTGCGAACAGGAGTTCGCTTTGCCCGTTCGCATCCGCGCTAGTCCGTCGAGGCGGTCCTCACCGCTTCGCTTGCTCGCCAGCGCCCGTGGCTGTCGTCGTCTGCTGCGCGGGCCACCGGCTCCTCCGCGGACCCGGCAACGCGCCAAGGCACGCCGCCGTTCCGAGTCCCCTGCTGCCATGGACACCAAGCCGACCTTCTTGAGCCCTGCCGCCCGCGCTTGTTGATCGCTCCAGCAGCGACGCCGCCATCTTCTTCCCGAGAGCTCGCTGCGCCCCTCCGTCTCGTCGGCTGGATCCTGCCGCCGGATCCTCCCGAGCTCCAAGTCCTCGACCACCAGAACGAGCAAGCCCGGCTCCGCCATGCGGCCTGCTTTGTTCGCCGTCGCCGTGCCCTTCCCCGCGCTGGATCCGTGCGCCCCTCGGCCTGCGCGCCAAGTCCCCACCTCGCCGCCCCTTCGCCTCGCTCGCCGGAGCTCTGCTCCCGGTCACCGGCGCCCTGCGTCGCCGGCAGCCGTTCTCGCCGCCCGCAGCTCTGCATCGAGCAGAGCCTCTCTGCTCGTCCCGCTCGCCCGTGGTCGTTGACCGCGTCGACCGCTGCCCTGCGTGTGGCCCAGTCCGCAGCTGGCCCAACCGCCTCCTCCACCCATCCGGTGAGCCCACTGACCAGCCAGGCCAGTCGCCCCCCGGCCTCTCTTCCTCTCCGACTGGGCCTCACCATGGTGAGGCCACCCCAGCGCATCATTTTTTTTCCCTTCTGTTGGACCTCTGCCAGATTTGGCCCGTGTATGTTTTTTCCAGATCAGCGATTTGTCTATTTATCCAAGATTTACAGCTTTTGCGAAAACCCTTAGACTTCATGCATTTAATAACTCTTAAACTGTGCATCGAATTAAATAATTTATATATGTAAAATGCTCGAGAAAATTGTGTAGATTAATAATATGTCATTTCCATCCATGTTTAAAATATTTAAATTGATGTTTGCATTAATTTCCTAATTTGCCATGCCATGCCTCATTAAACCGACATGCATCATACTTGATTGTGCATCATGCCATGTTTATGATTGTGTGTTTACTATGTTGTTTGTTTCTTTCGGTGTTGCTTCTCGGTTCCGGTAATGTTGCGATTGTGAGGATTCGTTCGACTACTTCCGTTCGTCTTCTTCATGGACTCGTTCTTCTTCCTAGCGGGATTTCGCAAGATGACCGTCACCTTGGATCTCATTACTATCATTGCTATGCTAGTTGCTTCGTTCTATCGCTATGCTGCGTTACCTACCACTTGCTTGTCAAGCCTCCTAATTTGCCATGTCGACCTCTAACCTTTGCACCCTTCCTAGCAAACCGTTGTTTGGCTATGTTACCGCTTTGCTCAGCCCTCTTATAGCGTTGTTAGTTGCGGTGAAGATGAAGTTTGTTCCTTGTTGGAACATGGAGATGTTGTTCCTTGTTGGAACATGTTTACTTGTTGGGATATCACAATATATCTTATTTAATTAATGCATCTATATACTTGGTAAAGGGTGGAAGGCTCGGCCTTATGCAGTGTTTTGTTCCACTCTTGCCGCCCTAGTTTCCGTCATATTGGTATTATGTTCCCGGATTTTGCGTCCCTAACGCGGTCGGGTGATTTATGGGACCCCTTGACAGTTCGCTTTGAATAAGACTTTTCCAAAGAAGGCCCAACCTTGGTTTTACCATTTGCCTCACCACCACCTATACCCTTCCTTGGGTCGGCCAACCAAAGGGTCATCTTTATTTAGCCCCGGGCGGTGCTTCTCTAAGTGCTGGTTCGAACCGAGCTACTGCTGGGGCCACCTTGGGGCAACTTGAGGGTTGGTTTTACTCGTAGCTAGTCTCATCCGGTGTTGCCCTGAGAACGAGATATGTGCAGCTCCTATCGGGATTGTCGGCGCATCGGGCGGCTTTGCTGGACTTGTTTTATTGCTGTGAAATGTCTTGTGGCCGGATTCGAGACTGATCGGGTCTTCCGGGAGAAGGTCTATTCCTTCGTTGATCGCGAGAGCTTATCATGGGCTAAGTTGGGACACCCCTGCAGGGTTTTGAACTTTCGAAAGCCGTGCCCGCGGTTATGTGGCAGATGGGAATTTGTTAATGTTCGGTTGTAGAAAACCCGAAGTTGATCTTAATTAAAATACACCAACCGTGTGTGTAACCGTGAGTGTCTCTTTTCGGGGTTGATCGAGAGGAGAACACGGTTTCTGGGTTATGTCTGACGTAAGTAGGTGTTCAGGATCACTTCTTGATCATTGCTAGTTGACGACCGTTCCTTTGTTTCTCTTCTCGCTCTCATTTGCGAATGTTAGCCACCATATATGCTTAGTCGATGCTGCAACCTCACCACTTTATCTTTTCCTTTCCCTTTAAGCTTTGCTAGTCTTGATACCCATGGTAATGGGATTGCTGAGTCCTCGTGGCTCACAGATTACTACACCACCAGTTGCAGGTACAGGTTTGCGATGATCATGACGCGAGAGTGATGCTTGCTTGCGTTGAGTTCTTCTTCTGCTTCTTCGATCGGGGATAGGTTCGGTCGGCAGCTGGGCTAGCGAGGTGGATATTGTTTGAGTTTCTGTTTATGTTTCATCCGTAGTCGGATGTTGATCTTGTATATGATGTGATGTTGTATTCATGTGCCATTGTATGCCCTTTTGTATGTATCCCCACTATTATGTAATGTTGAGGTAATGATATCCACCTTGCAAAAGCGTTTCAATATGCGGGTCTATCCTTGGTGGGACCGTCGAGTTCCTTTTGGATAGGGTCGCATATTGGGCGTGACAAGTTGGTATCAGAGCCTCGACCCACCTTAGGAGCCCCCTTGTTTGTTGGTCGTTGTTGAGTCTAGAAGAAAATTATTTTGAGTCTTAGGATTATATATATCGGAGAGTAGGATTCTTTTTACTCCTCAGTCCCTTCGTCGCTCTGGTGAGGTCTCCTGACGTAGATGTTTTGTCTTTCCTCTCCTCAAATTTCACGATTTTTTTTTTAGGATCACGCGGGTATCTTGGAATCGTTCCGATGGTTTTGTGACGAGAACATTGTTCTTGGTGCCTCCTGACATTTAGGGGTTGTGGCAGTGTCCCGGGGAGTTGAGCTCCGAGGTGTTGTCGTCACAATTTTATCGTTGCGATTCTGGAATACCTGAGTTTTACCGACATCGAAATCTCTTTTGTG
Source organism: Aegilops longissima (assembly GCA_021605205.1). Lineage (NCBI taxonomy): Eukaryota > Viridiplantae > Streptophyta > Magnoliopsida > Poales > Poaceae > Aegilops > Aegilops longissima. The sequence continues at coordinate 639,715,173 of CM038677.1, forward strand.
CAGTTGTTGGTGAGATAACCTGATAGCCCGATCTTGTGGCGAGTCTTGAGATATTGCCATGACTTGTATAACGGATGCTTTTCAAGGTCGAGGTACCGATTTCGAAGGTTTCTTGGTTATGTGTTGACGGATGGATACAATTGGATCTAGGTATTGTTAGTTTGGGTGATATATTTTGTGTCCCTGATCCCCAACACCAGATTGCATAACCGAGAAAGTTTCGGAGTTTATAGGTGGGAATTCAAGTAGCTCCTAGAATATCTTTTCGACGGATGCATGATATGAGATTGGATAAGTCTCTATCATATGTATTTGTTCGGCTTATTCTGCAAGCCAAATCCTTTGTTTTGTTTTATTTGTGGTATTGAGTTGCTTGAAGTCAAATGTTGAATCCATACCTTTTCCTCAAATGGTGTTCTCATATTTCTATGTGGATGTTAATCCTTCTTGATCATCAAGGTCTTCATGTTAATTCTTTTCTGCGGTGTGCTTCTTTAAGTGGATCCGATCATTCCAACATTCGCAAGATCAATTCTAAGCTTTTTCTCAGCGGTGTTTGCTTCATCCATCCCAAGTTATCTTTGTTTTCCGCCTCCACCCTTTTTCTTCAGGGACTCAGATTTCTTAATCATGTATCCTTTTATTTGTGGAAGTCTCTTCATTCTTTTCTTTCAATGTTCTTATCCGGTGATTTCCCATGAAGATGCTCAACAGTTTCAAGTTCATCATTTATCATTCTCGTATTCTTTTCCGTGGATTTAAATCAAGCTTTCAGTGTTGATCATATTCTTTTCCTCGTTTCAAATGTTTCTCCACGCCGGTGCACCTCTTAATTGTTCACCTCTCGCTTTCCATTTGTTCCGGAGTGTTGAAGATATCTCGGAAGAATCATGTTTCCTTTCTTAATCCGTTCGAGTTACTTCAAGTTTTCTCTCTTTCAAGCCATTTAATTCAACGGTGCAATCTCTCTTCAAAATTGTTCAGCGGTGTTTCTTTTGAGTGGGCCCTAACCCACGGTCTTTTCCTGGATCTTACGACTCTTCTAATTCTCCGGAGTTATTCTCAAATTCATTGCAAAGTTTGGCGCAAGAATGAATTATCATCATCAAACGTCTTTCTCCAAGATCGCTTTCAAATTCTTTTTCATTGTTGGCTCAACATCTTTGCTTTTAATTCTCCCGGAGTATCTCAGCAATTTTGGTGGTGTTTCTCGTCGTCAGTTGAAGACCGAAGAAGAGTTTCTCTTAAATCTTGCTCCATTCTCTTCAAGATCCATGGTTCTAGCTTGATGCCATTCTCTCATAATTGTTTTCGATTGTGGGAATTCTTTTCACCCATCCGGAGCATTTCAGGAGTTGTTTTCCATTTCTTTCCTCCGAGGGCCATCATGTCATAATTCTTCATTCTCAGCGTGTAGCTATTATTCTCCAAATCTTACCGGTGAATCGTTCTAATATCCTCTAATCAGTTCATGATTTCTTCGTTTTCATGTATCTAAATCCCTTCAAGTATCTTCATTCGTTTTCAAATTCTTCCCGGTGAATTGTGCCTTTGCTATGTTCATTTTTAATTCTTACGGTGGTTCGTTCAAGATTTCTCTTCCTTCGTTATCATATCAATTCATTCATTCTTTCGTTGTTTCAAGTCCACCGGTGGTTCCATCAAGACCTTCTCAAGTTTGCGCTATATCTCTATCTGTAATCATTTTTTTTTCTATGAGAATGAGTAGTATGCCTAATCCATTGCTTGTCATCAATTTAATTTGATGAAGGATAAGCATACAATAAATCTTATTCTTATTTCCTCGAGGTGATTCAATTCTTTTCTTCCGGAGATTGTTCACGATGAAGTAATTCTCGGTTCTAGTGTTTCATCTATTCTTTTCCCGGAGTTCCAAGTTTTCCGTATTATCTTGTCGCGAAGCTCCATCTAAATTTTTGCAAGGCTTCACCTTGTGTTTTCAACTTCTCCTAATTTTTATCATCCTGTTATTACCGGAGTTCTTCATGGAGGCTCTACATGTTGGTTCATCAAGAACTCCTTTCATTCTTCAATTGTTCTTCAAGCTTTCTCTCGAAGTTATGATCCGCCAAGCCATACTTCAAATAAACTTGGTGTTCCAACACATGTTTTGTTTTGACTAGTTCAAGCTTTCTTCATCTTGCATTCCGAAGTGCAATTCTTTCTACCTTATCTTTTGAGATGGTGTTATGTCATCCTTGGCAATTTCTCTTCATGTTTCATGATTCACTTGTTGTCAAGAATGAGGTATTTTAAATCCATCATTTTCTCTTCGTTCAAAAGATCTTTTCAACCAATCAATATTTTTGTTGGAGTTATCTTGGGTCATATTTCACCTAAAGCCTTCCCTAAGGAATGTTGCTATTTGTGGTGCATATCTATGATCCAATTTTCTCCTTCTCATCTCGGTGAAGAAGTTTCTCTTATCTTCATGATCTCATCCAACCATTTGTTTCCGTTGGTGGCAGAAGCTCACCTCATAATTTGGAGGTCTTTTCCATAAGCCCACTACAAGCTTATCCTTTCATTGTTGATTTTCCAACAACTCCGTTCAATCCTACTTCGTAAGGATGCTCGTTCAAATTCAATTATGGTAGGAGATGTTGGTTTCATTCTTCGTTCTATTCATTCCAACTATATTCTAACCTTCTTGCAAGGATGCCTTCCAAATTCAATTATGGTAGAAGTTGGCATTTTCTTCTCCATTCTTTTATTCCAATGATCTATCTTCTATTCTTTCTTTCGGAGGCATTGTGATGTTGCTCTCTTCTACCAATTATCTTATTTTGTCAATATCATGTTATTTTCCTTGCTTATCCGTTTAGCCGGAGTGTTGTGTTCTCATTCGAGTTCTTTCATCTTATCAAGTTTTGCCTCCCTTCTCAACCGGAGTGCGGTCTGAAATGTTTCTTACCCCTTGTGCCATTATTTCAATTCCGGAGGCAGGTATTGTTGATTTCATCAAGTATCCTCTCATTTGTCAAGTTCATATTCAACTCCTTCCATTTACAGTCGGAGTGCTGCCCAAATTATATCATTCTTATTCATTCTTATCTCGTTTCAACCAGAGTGGTTTCAATTTCCTTCTTGTCCTTTGTGCTTGTCATTCATGGCTTTGCAACCTTCAAGTTCTCGTAATGTTCCTTGTTCCTCTTTTCTAACGGACTGTTTGCAATCTTGGTCATCTCCGTTGTTTTGTTTCTTTCAATTTCGTCAACCTCTCAAGGTTCTTTGGTTTCACTCATGGGTCGAAGAAGCAACTTAGTTTACCGTTTTTCTTCCTCCTCCTTTTCCCTCCGGTGCCATCCTAGATCTCGGGACGAGATCCTCTCGTAGTGGTGGAGTGTTGTAACACCCCGGATACAACTTTCCATATTCGTAACTCCGACTCTTGCCATTTCCGGCTATGTGATTTTTTATTTCCTCCGTGGTTGGGTTTTTGTTTTTTGTTGTTTTGCTTTTCGTTTTGTTCGTTGCATTCATCATTGCATCATTTGCATTTTGTTCTTGCCATGCATTTCATCTCATCGCATCATGTGCATTGCATCTGCATGTTTTCTTAAAACCTCGTAACCGTTCGTAGTTACTGCTTCTCTCTTTGTCTTCGTCGACCTGTTGTCAGACCGCTTGTCCTTGTTGACCTTCTCTCAGACCAATTGGACCCCTCTTTTCTCTCTTTCTCCGAGACCAACAAAACCCCCTTGCCCCCTTGCTTTCGTTGGCCGTCCCGAGACCAACCGTGTAAGCGTTCCCCTCTTGTCCAGCCGACCCCCCCTCTTTCGTGCGTCCGAAAACTGCCCCGAACCCGACCCGGGTTTTCGTTACCGTTGTGTCCGGATCATCCCCTAACGTCTACAAAACATCTCCGTTTTGTTAATTGGGCTCCCTAACTATTTTATTCTCGACCGCTCGATTTCAATCGGACGGACCGGATTAGTCCCTAATCTAATCCGCAGGCTTTATATAACTAATCTAACCCTAAAACCTAGGCCGGCTGTCCCATCCCCATCCTCCCGCCGCCACTCCTCTCCCTCGGGATCCAAGCCCGCACCTGATCCAAATCCTCTCCCCCTCCACTCACAGCCTCCGCCTACCTGCCCGATCCATCCAACCACCTCCTCCCTGTCCCACAGGCGCGTCCGCCGCACGCAGCTGCCTTCATCCGCGACCGCTGCCGGCAAGACCACGGCCAGGCCGTGCCTCGTCTCTTTGGTCCGCTCCTGTTCTCTCCTTCTTCCCTTTCTCTCTCTCAGTTCTCTACCTCTCTCTATACAGGTACGAACAGGAGTTCGCCTGGCCCCGTTCGCATCCGCGCTAGTCCGTCGAGGCCGGTCCTCACCGCTCGCCTGCTCGCCCGCGCCGTGGGCGCGTCGTCCTGCTGCGTGGCCACCAGCTCCTCCGCGGACCCAGCAACCGCGCCAAGGCCGCCGCCGTTCCCGAGTCCCCTGCTGCCATGGACACCAAGCCGACCTTCTTCGAGCCCCTGCCGCCCCGCATCGCTTCGTTGACCGCTCCAGCAGCGACGCCGCCATCTTCTTCCCAGAGAGCCTCGCCTGCGCCCCTCCGTCTCGTCGGCTGGATCCTGCCGCCCGGATCCTCCCCGAGCTCCAAGTCCTACGACCACCAGGAACCGAACGAAGCCCCAGCTCCCGCCGCGGCCCTGCTTTGTTCGCCCGTCGCGTGCCCTCCTCCCTCGCGCTGGATCCGTGCGCCCTCGGCCTGCGCGCCAAGTCCCCACCTCGCCCCCTTCGCCTCGCTTCGCCGGAGCTCTGCTCCGGTCACCGGCGCCTGCGTCACCGGCGGCCGTTCTCGCCGCCGCAGCTCAGCACGAGGCGAGCCTCTGCGCTCGTCCCTGCTTCGCCCGTGGTCGTTGACGCGCGTCGACCGCTTCTGCGTGTGGCCCAGTCCGCACTGGCCCAGCGCCGCCTCCTCCACCCATCCGGTGAGCCCACGGCCAGCCAGGCCAGTCGCCCCCCGGCCCTCTCTTCCTCTCCGACTGCCTCGGCCATGGTGAGGCCACCCCCCAGCGCATCATTTTTTTTCCCCTTCTGTTGGACCTCTGCCAGATTTGGCCCGTGTATGTTTTTTTTCCAGATCAGCGATTTGTCTATTTATCCAGTATTTACAGTTTTGCAGAAAACCCCTTAGACTTCATGCATTTAATAACTCTTAAACTGTGCATCGGAATTAAATAATTTATATATGTAAAATGCTCAGAAAATTGTGTAGATTAATAATATGTCATTTCCATCCATGTTTAAAATATTTAAATTGATGTTTGCATTAATTTCCTAATTTGCCATGCCATGCCTCATTAAACCGGACATGCATCATACTTGATTGTGCATCATGCCATGTTTATGATTGTGTGTTTACTATGTTGTTTGTTTCTTTCCGGTGTTGCTTCTCGGTTCCGGTAATGTTGCGATTGTGAGGATTCGTTCGACTACTTCCGTTCGTCTTCTTCATGGACTCGTTCTTCTTCCTAGCGGGATTTCAGGCAAGATGACCGTCACCTTGGATCTCATTACTATCATTGCTATGCTAGTTGCTTCGTTCTATCGCTATGCTGCGTTACCTACCACTTGCTTGTCAAGCCTCCTAATTTGCCATGTCAGCCTCTAACCTTTGCACCCTTCCTAGCAAACCGTTGTTTGGCTATGTTACCGCTTTGCTCAGCCCTCTTATAGCGTTGTTAGTTGCGGTGAAGATGAAGTTTGTTCCTTGTTGGAACATGGAGATGTTGTTCCTTGTTGGAACATGTTTACTTGTTGGGATATCACAATATATCTTATTTAATTAATGCATCTATATACTTGGTAAAGGGTGGAAGGCTCGGCCTTATGCCTGTGTTTTGTTCCACTCTTGCCGCCTAGTTTCCGTCATATTGGTATTATGTTCCCGGATTTTGCGTCCCTAACGCGGTCGGGTGATTTATGGGACCCCTTGACAGTTCGCTTTGAATAAGACTTTTCCAAAAGGCCCAACCTTGGTTTTACCATTTGCCTCACCACCACCTATACCCTTCCCTTGGGTCGGCCAACCCAAGGGTCATCTTTATTAGCCCCCCGGGCGGTGCTTCTCTAAGTGCTGGTTCGAACGAGCTACTGTGGGGCCACCTTGGGGCAACTTGAGGTTGGTTTTACTCGTAGCTAGTCTCATCCGGTGTTGCCCTGAGAACGAGATATGTGCAGCTCCTATCGGGATTGTCGGCGCATCGGGCGGCTTTGCTGGACTTGTTTTATTGCTGTGAAATGTCTTGTAGCCGGGATTCCGAGACTGATCGGGTCTTCCCGGGGAGAAGGTCTATTCCTTCGTTGATCGCGAGAGCTTATCATGGGCTAAGTTGGGACACCCCTGCAGGGTTTTGAACTTTCGAAAGCCGTGCCCGCGGTTATGTGGCAGATGGGAATTTGTTAATGTCCGGTTGTAGAAAACCCGAAGTTGATCTTAATTAAAATACACCAACCGTGTGTGTAACCGTGAGTGTCTCTTTTCGGGGTTGATCGAGAGGAGAACACGGTTTCTGGGTTATGTCTGACGTAAGTAGGTGTTCAGGATCACTTCTTGATCATTGCTAGTTGACGACCGTTCCTTTGTTTCTCTTCTCGCTCTCATTTGCGAATGTTAGCCACCATATATGCTTAGTCGCTGCTGCAACCTCACCACTTTATCTTTTCCTTTCCCTTTAAGCTTTGCTAGTCTTGATACCCATGGTAATGGGATTGTTGAGTCCTCGTGGCTCACAGATTACTACACCACCAGTTGCAGGTACAGGTTTGCGATGATCATGACGCGAGAGTGATGCTTGCTTGCGTTGAGTTCTTCTTCTGCTTCTTCGATCGGGGATAGGTTCGTGTCGGCAGCTGGGCTAGCGAGGTGGATATTGTTTGAGTTTCTGTTTATGTTTCATCCGTAGTCGGATGTTGATCTTGTATATGATGTGATGTTGTATTCATGTGCCATTGTATGCCCTTTTGTATGTATCCCCACTATTATGTAATGTTGAGGTAATGATATCCACCTTGCAAAAGCGTTTCAATATGCGGGTCTATCCTTGGTGGGACCGTCGAGTTCCTTTTGGATAGGGTCGCATATTGGGCGTGACAGCCGCGCCCCAGGACGCCGCGCCACCTCGCCGCCCCTCTCCTTCCCGTCCTCCTTCCTCCTCATCCTCTCACCCTTCCTCTCTCCCTCGCAGGGCACCCCCGCCGCCTTGGAGGTCAACCGCCGCCGCCATCTTGCTCTGCCGCCGTGCTGCCCGCAGGGCCTCGCCGCCGGCCTCCCCGGGGCCAGATCCGTCCGGATCCGGCCGGAACCGCGCCCCCATGGCCTCCTCCGCCCTCGTCGGCCCGTCGGACCCGCCGCCGTCCACCATCGCTGGAACCGCCGCCGGCGCGCCTTCCTCCTTCCTCGACCTAGCAGCGTGCGAGCACACAGCAGCAACCGTGCCTCTGCGTGGGCGCTTCACTGCCCATCTCCTCGGCCCAGCCCCGGCCTGCCTCACCTCCTCTGCTTATGGGCCAAAGCCCATGGTGAGAACCCACCAAATCCAGCCCTGGTCACATATTAGTTATCCCGCGCTCGTCCTTTTTTTTCCAGAAAAACTGCTAAGTCTCGAATCTGCTAATATTTTGTTGCCTTTTCATCGCATCATATCTCTGTCATCGATGCTCCGTTTTGCGCGTGTAATATGTCAATGTTCGTCTCGAAGAGTAGATCATTTCATCTCATTGCATCATTTTCATTTGAGCTCATCTTGATGCCCGAAATGCCGTTAGAAGAGTGCTATGTGATGTTAGTTTCTGTTTCTTAACAGAACTTGCACTTGTCATTTTTGCCATGATTGATGTGTGCATCCTATGGACTTGAGTCCTACATGTGTTTTATTATATGCCATGTCTTCTTTCCAGTGGTGTATGCCATGTATTTTTTTGATCTATTTGGTGACTAGCACAAGCATGCAAACTAGGTGTCTTGTTGTTGCTGATTTCAGCCCTGTTTTGCTGATATTTTGATGTCATGTTAACTTGATGCTACATAGAGTTCCATGCATATTTTGAGTTACTTCAGTAAGGATGTTTTGTTAAAAATGTCTTGCTCTATCCATCCATGCCCTTGCTTGAAATTATGGAGTGCCATAGCTTGAGTCAATCGAGCTCTACTTTTGCTACAAAATGTTTCCTGGCAGGTTGTTTACATGTTATTCAATTTTGCCAAGTTTGTTGTGATTGATCCTTGCATGCTATGTTATTGTTCTTGCCATGTATGTCTTCTATGCCATGTCTTCTTGATGTATGTATGCTTAGTTTATCATATAAGGCTCTGTAGTGAGTGCATTGAGCTTCTAAACATGCCTACTTGTTATCAGTTTTTGACATGCCATGTTGCTGAATCTGTTAACGAAACTTTCAATATTGACATGGGTGTTACTATATTTTATGATCCTTTTTGGCTTATGGTCACTAAAGGACTTTTTTTCTATGCAATTAGTAGATTCATGCCATGCCTTTGTTTGCCATTATAAGTTCCTGTAACATGTTGTTTTCTTGCTCTAAACATTGCAACCTGATGTTATTTCTGCAATGCCTGAAACTGTTATTAGTTGCAATCTTGCCATGTGTTTTTGAGCATGTTATAGTTGTTTCTGGAGTTAGCTCAGTGTTCATGTTTTGTAATGCTTTACCTGTACATCATGCCGATGCCTTTTGTTTTCATGTTGAGATGCTGTAGCATGTTGTTTTGATGCTTGCAATATGCCTAGTTGCTGTTTTGGACAGATTGTTGTCATAACTTGTATAGGGTGTATGCGTTGAACCGTTGCTTCGTTTTGAGTGTGCTCTATATGAAACTTGCTTGATTTTGCATGTAGTTTCATATTATCATGTTGGATCCTTGTTTTGAGGTGTTTTCTTGATGTTTATATGTTTTTTGCATCAATGCCATGCTTATCTTGTTTTGCTCATATCTTCTAGGCCGTAGCTCCGAATCTAATGAACTTTATATGTAACTTGACTAGAATTTCGTGTAGATCTTCGTGGTGCATCTTAACTTGCTGTTTAACAATTTGAACATAAAATTAATTCAGATCTGGACCAATTTCGAAATTTGCATATGAGGACTTACCGGAATTGTTATATGTTGTTTCCGGCCTCATTTAAACTTGCTTTGATGTGTTGCTCTTGTTTGCATCATCTCTTGCCATGAGTAGCTTCATGTAGCTTTGTCATGCATCATGCTTGGTTGTGCATCATGTCTTGTTCATGTGTGATGTGTTTACTATGTTGTGTGCTTCTTCTTGTTAGTTCCTGTTTCGTTGCGATCGTGAGGATTCGTTCGTCTTCGCTTGGTTCGGCTTCATCCGTTCGTCTTCTTCATGGATTCGTTCTTCTTCCTTGCGGGATTTCAGGCAAGATGACCGCTACCCTGGATCTCACTACTATCATTGCTATGCTAGTTGCTTCGTTCTATCGCTATGCTGCGCTACCTATTACCTGTTTATCAAGCCATCCCAAATTGCCATGTCAGCCTCTAACCTTTTGCACCCTTCCTAGCAAACCGTTGTTTGGCTATGTTACCGCTTTGCTCAGCCCCTCTTATAGCGTTGTTAGTTGCAGGTGAAGATGAAGTTTGTTCCTTGTCGGAACATGGAGATGTTGTTCCTTGTTGGAACATGTTTACTTGTTGGGATATCACAATATATCTTATTTAATTAATGCATCTATATATTTGGTAAAGGGTGGAAGGCTCGGCCTTATGCCTGGTGTTTTGTTCCACTCTTGCCGCCCTAGTTTCCGTCATATCGATATTATGTTCCCGGATTTTTGCGTCCCTAACGCGGTCGGGTGATTTATGGGACCCCCTTGACAGTTCGCTTTGAATAAGACTTTTCCAGCAAGGCCCAACATTGGTTCTACATTTGCCTCACCTAGCCTTTTTCCCTTGGGAGTCGCGCATCCCGAGGGTCATCTTTATTTACCCCCCCGGGCCAGTGCTTGTCTAAGCGTTGGTCCAAACTAGAGCACCGTGCAGGACCATCCCTTGGCAACTTGGGTTACGTCGGTTCTTGTACGCTTCGCTTATCCGGTCGTGGCCTGAGACGAGATCTGCTGCTACTATCGAGGTGTCGGCACGCCGGAGGTCTTGCTGGACTTGTTTTATTGTTTGTCGAAATGTCTTGTAGCCGGATTCCGAGACGATCGGGCTTCCCGGGAGAAGGTCTATTCGCCGTTGATCGCGAGAGCTTATCATGGGCTAAGTTGGGACACCCTGCAGGGTTTTGAACTTTCGAAAGCCGTGCCAGCGGTTATGTGGCAGATGGGAATTTGTTAATGTCCGTTGTAGAAAACCGAAGTTGATCTTAATTAAAATACACCAACCGTGTGTAACCGTGAGTGTCTCTTTTCGGGTTGATCGAAAGGAGAACACGGTTTCGGGTTATGTCGGCGTAAGTAGGAGTTCGTGATCACTTCTTGATCATTACTAGTTGACGACCGTTCCTTTGTTTCTCTTCCCGCTCTCATTTGTGTATGTTAGCCACCATATATGCTTAGTCGCTGCTACAACCTCACCACTTTATCCCTTCCTTTCCCATTAAGCTTTGCTAGTCTTGATACCCATGGTAATGGGATTGCTGAGTCCTCGTGGCTCACAGATTACTACACCACCAGTTGCAGGTACAGGTTGCGATGATCATGACGCGAGAGCGATGTTACTTGTTTTGGAGTTCTTCTTCTGCTTCTTCTTCGATCAGGGGATAGGTTCCAGGTCGGCAGCCTGGGCTAGCAGGGTGGATGTCGTTTGAGTTTCTGTTTATGTTTCATTCGTAGTTGGATGTTGATCTTGTATATGATGTTGTTGTATTCTGGTATGTATTGGATGTATCCCCACTATTATGTAATGTTGATGTAATGATATCCACCTTGCAAAAGCGTTTCAATATGCGGGTCTATCCTTGGTGGGACCGTCGAGTTCCTTTTGGATAGGGTCGCATATTGGGTGTGACACACCGCCCACAACTCTTTGTGTTCTACTCGTGCATATCATCTACGCATAGACCTGGCTCATGATGCCACTGTTGGGAAACGTTGCATGGAAAACAAGAAAATTTCTATGCACATGCAATGATCTATCCATGGAGATGCATAGCAACGAGGGGGAGAGTATGTCTACGTACCCTCGTAGACCATAAGCGGAAGCGTTTGACAACGCGGTTGATGTAGTCGAACTTCTTCTAGCTCCGACCGATTAAGTACCGAACATACGGCACCTTCGAGTTCTGCACACGTCCAGCTCGGGGACGTCCCTCGCCTTCTTGATCCAGCAAGACGGCGAGGTAGTAGATTAATTCCATCAGCACGACGGCGTGGTGACAGCGATGGTGAAGTGATCCTCGCAGGGCTTCGCCTAGGCACTATGAAAATATGACCAGGGGTGTAAACGGTGGAGGGGGCGCCGCACACGGCTATGCAATTGTCTGGTTGTGCTAGGCGCCCCCTCCCACATATATATAGGTGGGGGAGGAGGGAGCAGCCAGTAGGGCGCCCCAAGTAGGTCGAATCCTATTTGGGGTCCGCCCAAGTGGCGCACCCCCTTCCCTTATTCGCCGGAGGGGGAAGGAAAGAGAGAGGGAGAGGGAAGGAAAGGGGAATCATATTCCCTCTCTTTCCTTTCCATTCCCCTCTTTCCTTCTCCTTCTAGGCCGGCCCATATGGGGGTGCACCAGCCCCTTGTGGCTGGTGTGTTTCCCCTCTTGGCCCATAAGGCCCGTATCTTTTGCCGGGGGTGTTCGGAACCCCTTCCGATGACCCGATATGTCCTGGTACCCTCCGATACACTTCCGCGGTGTAACCCGCCGGATGTATGACCCGGCTGGAGCTTGGCGATTCACTGGCGACCCACCCGGACCTGGCGGTTTATGGACAACCCACCTAATATTGTGACTCATTGGTGACCCGGCGGGCGGGTCAGATGGATGACAAGGCCCAAGGCCTAGAAGGCCGGCTCATGTTACGGTGGGCCGGCTTAAGAGGAAAGCGTAAGGAATATTCCCTTACAAAGAAAGCAAGACTAGGACTCCACTTGTAATAGAGTAATCTTAATCCTACTAGGACTAGTCATGTAACCCGCCCCTTTAACTTATATAAGGAGGGGCAGGGCACAGGGACAACAAAATAATCTCTAGGCTAGACACGACTAGGAGAGCCAGCTTATACGGTGACTCCCTCATGAGCATAATGAGACCTAGCCACAAACAGCATGTAGGGCTATTACCGGATGATGTTTCCCGGGGCCCGAAGCTGTCTAAACCCTTGTCTTGTGTTGCGTCTCTCGATTCTGATCAACCCCTCTCAAGCTACTACATAAATGCGTTGGCCTCACGACTAAGTCCTCACACTAGGAAATCTGTCGTGACAATTCCACGACAGTTCGCGCCCACTGTGGGGCTCGCGCACGGTGGTGTTGAGTTCTTGGAGGGAATTACTCAAGGATCGAAAAATTCGAGACTGTCCGAATGAAGAAGAGTCAACACTGAAGGATTCATATTGGCTCTGAATTGATCGGTCGAAATCGAAAAAGGTCTCGGTGCCAGCGAAAGTCAGATCAGAGTCAACCGCAAAAGATCTCACGGTTTTGCAAACGGACAGCTCCCATTGACTTTTGTTTTGGCTATTCTTTTTGTCACGTCTGTCTAATCCACCGCTTTCAGCAATAATTTTCTAGGGTTCAAACTGATTTCGTCCGACGTATTTTGTGGCTACCGTTGCCCAAGCTATATTTTCTTTTCCTTGACTCTGATCTGACTTTCGCTGGCACCGAGACCTTTTATGATTTCGACCGATCAATTTAGAGCCAATATGAATCCTTCAGTGTTAACTCTTCTTCATCCGGACAGTCTCGAATTTCTTGATCCATGAAGAATTCCCTCCAAGAACTCAACACCACCGTGTGCGCGCCCCATGGTGGGCGCCAACTGTCGTGGAATTGTCACGGCAGATGTCCTAGTGTGAGGACTTAGTCGTGAGGCCAACGCATTTATGTAGTAGCTTGAGAGGGGTTGATCGGAATCGAGAGACGCAACACAAGACAAGGGTTTAGACAGCTTCGGGCCCCGGGAAACATCATCCGGTAATAGCCCTACATGATGTTTGTGGCTAGGTTTCATTATGCTCATGAGGGAGTCACCGTATAAGCCGGCTCTCCTAGTTGTGTCTAGCCTAGAGATTATTCTGTTGTCCCTCTTGGGGTGCCCTGCCCCTCCTTATATAAGTTGAAGGGGTGGGTTACATGACTAGTCGCTACAATAAAATAGGCATGTAGGGACGTTTTCGTGTTGACGCTTTTATGTACGTCTCATTATTCAAAATCACTTTGTGCATATAGACGATTTATGAGGCGCAAAGGACATCGTCCCTTGATTCCAATAAAAAAAAAGATCCCGGTGGTTCAGAATATCTTGCTCCACCACCATCACCATAATCCCCCATCGTGCGAGATGTCCCAAGAAAGTAGTAACTACCATGTAAAAAGGGTGTGATCTCTAGCCTAAACCTAGCACCGCCCCGCCGCCTCTGCCAAGATCCTGCTCCTCCTCACCTCAGACTCGCTGTAGCAGGCCCACCCCCCTCGTCCGTCGGCATCCAACAGCAGGCCCGGGGACGCCGGCCTCCAGGCGGTGGCCCAGCCCCACTCCGGCCGCCTCGACCTGCAGCTCCGGCACACGGTGCACTCCGGCTGAAAGGAAGATGATGGGTGGCGGAGTGGGCGACGGATCCGAACTGGACATCGCACCTTGTACTGAGATCGTAGTGACATACGACCCGACAGGAAACATGGTAGAAGATGAACAAGATCGACGAGGAGGACAAAAAGTATTGATCAATTAGGCGCTCTTTTATTTGTATGTTCGTTGTCCTTGTCGTTCATACTAAGATTGAGATCCACCTTTCTGTATGTTGCTGTTTTATTTGGTCGCCCACTACATCAATGTTATTAGAGACAGGGGGATATATGCCCCTGTGACGACTCCCACCCGGCCCTCCATTTGCTCGTCGGCATCCTCTGTCTCTAAGAACACGACGTCTTGCGACCAAAAAATCCTCCAAGTGTCCTCCGCCATGTGAAGCTCGTTTCCATCAGGTAGGCTGACCTCGTGCTTGCCACTGTCGAACTGCAGCAACGCGGCAAGTTCATTTATATGTGAGTCGATCTACTTTTTTATTTTAGTTTTTCTATCAATTCGTTCCAAGTAAGAATTGGAGCCGCTCCCATGATGCGTACTTAAGTGTGGAGGAGAATCTTGACATTGTAATTTAGATTATCTTATTAAGATAGGACAACGCTGCTTTGCAGGGTTTTTTTTCTGAACTCTCGTCTGTTTACTGATTAAACATTTAGACTACTACAATTTAAAGTAGATCTGACACATAGCTTTCTTCGTTGTTTGCTCCCAAATTATTGGCACTCACGTATGCAGGTTCTTGATAAAAAGCCTCTGAGAATATCCTGATAGAATAAGATGGTCAGTGTTCTTAACACATTTTTCTTTTTCATGCAGTTAATAATGCTCGTGTATCAACTATCAAATCACCTTCACCCTCCTCCCCTCCCATAACTAAAATTAAGAGCTTGCACCCACGTTCTAACATTTCTTAAAATTAACATGGCTTCTACTCTAAACGGAGAGATCAACTCATACATGCAGTTTCTCACCTGCAGAAACTTTTCTCATGTTGTCTGATAAAGAGCACCATGGATGGATATATTATCATGTTTGGTAAGATTTAATCACATGTGTTGCACTATGTCTAGAGCAGCTAAATGGTATCATGCTCGCTTAAATACGTAGATATTGTGTTACACTGAAGATAATTAATATGAACTACCATGAGAATTCAGTATTTTTTATGGTAATCCGCCCCCTTAATAAGTAGAGCTAGTATTAAGGCTTAGAGATTATCAGTGTCAACAACCACTAGAATTCAGTCCCTGTATGTTAAGCTGCTGTTATTTCTTTACATATATATGCTTCGTATGGTAATACTTACTTAGTTAATTGTTATTTTTCTAACAAATACATTTCAAGCATTCTCACCTTGGCCAATCTATCGATGACATAATTATGTTTCTTCTTAATACAGTATGTATCTATATTTCATATGGGCACATGAAATCTACACGGCTAGACTGAACTTCTGAAGTGCATGTTTACTCATGTGGTATATGTAATACCGTTCTTCTCTAATCTTATGGCTGTATGTTCAGCAAACAAAAACTTACTGATAGAAGTTCCAGTAAATTTATGTATATCTCATTGGGCTTTCTTGGCAGAAAAACTTCTATGTGCGGATTTTGAAGGCAGTTGCCACAAGGATGAACTAGAGAAGCAGAGAAAGCAAGGAGCCATTGTTCCATTATCAGCATGTAGAAACTAAAAATCATATAGATATGTTTCACCTACTTTGTGACATGTAATTTTTCATAGGTGATGTGTACAATTAAGTTTGTAAGCTACTACTACTCTCAGTAATACAATGTTATTATTTTGTGCAATGCCATACAATTTTCGAATATTTTCTGATATGTAAATGAGAATCCAATTATTTCATAGGAGCAAGTAACTCTATTAAGCGCAATTGATTAAAAAAATTACACAATAGAAAGAGGATATATGCAGTTGCATCTAGCATGAATTTATCAAAGCGTCCCTAGGGGCATAAAGATTCTCTCAAAACACCTTGTATCCATGTTGTCACGCTTTTTTAGGACGCGCTTAAACGTTTCATATCCATGTTGACACGCTTTGTAAGGACGCTCTTAAACGTCTCATTTCCATGTAGACACGCTTCCTCCGTGTCTCAGTGTCTCAATGGTCTTTGAGACGATGCGTGAGGAGACGCTCCTAGGACGCTTTAATGAGCGACTCTAAAATCAGCGAGAGATGATTTAGTGCGTCTTTAACACCTACATTTAGCGTCTCTACGTGGAATTTTTGTTGTAGTAGGATTAGGATTAGGATTACTCTATTACAAGTGGAGTCCTAGTCTTGCTTCCTTTGTAAGGGAATATTCCTTACGCTTTCCTCTTAAGTCGGCCCACCGTAACATGAGCCGGCCTTCTAGGCCTTGGGCCTTGTCGTCCGTCTGACCCGCCCGCTGGGTCACCAGTGAGTCACAATATTAGGCGGGTTGTCCATAAACCGCCAGGTCCGGGTGGGTCTCCAGTGAATCGCCAAGCTCCAACCGGGTTATACATCCTGCGGTTTACACCGCAGTGTATACCCCCGACAGTGTTCGAATACCATCGTCCTATATATCAACCTTTACCTCTCGACCATTTCGAGACTCCTCGTCATGTCCGTGATCTCATCTGGGACTCCGAACAACATTCGGTCACCAAGTCACATAACTCATATAATACTATATCGTCAATGAACGTTAAGCGTGCGGACCCTACGGGTTCGAGAACTATGTAGACATGACCGAGACACCTCTCCGGTCAATAACCAATAGCGGAACCTGGATGCCCATATTGGCTCCTACATATTCTACGAAGATCTTTATCGTCAGACCATTATGACAACATATGTAATTCCCTTTGTCCATCGGTATGTTACTTGCCCGAGATTCGGTCGGTGTCTTCATACCTAGTTCAATCTCGTTACCGGCAAGTCTCTTTACTCGTTCCGTAATACGTCGCCTCGTGACTAACTCCTTAGTCGTTTGCTTGCAAGCTTATGATGTGTATTATCGAGAGGGCCCAGAGATACCTCTCCAATACTCAGAGTGACAAATACTAATCTCGATCTATGCCAACTCAACAAACACCTTCGGAGATACCTATAGAGCATCTTTATAATCACCTAGTTACGTTGTGACGTTTGATAGCACACAAGGCATTCCTCCGGTATCCAGGAGTTGCATAATCTCATAGTCGAAGGATTATGTATTTGACATGAAGAAAGCAATAACAATAAAACTGAACGATCATTATGCTAAGCTAACGGATGGGTCTTGTCCATCACATCATTCTCCTAATGATGTGATCCCTTTATCAAATGACAACACATGTCCATGGTTAGGAAACCTTAAACATCTTTGATCAACGAGCTAGTCTAGTAGAGGCTTACTAGGGACATGGTATTTGTTTATGTATTCGCACATGTATTTAAGTTTCCGATCAATACAGTTCTAGCATGAATAATAAACCTTTATCATGAATAAGGAAATATAAAATGTCAACTTTATTATTGCCTCTAGGGCATATTTCCTTCAGAAGTAAGACAAGCATGCTTCACAAGAAATATGCCAAAATCTCCAAATATATGCGAGAATGCTATGGGGGCAATCTCATGAGCAAGACTAAAATCATTGTTGCACTAAATACATAGCAAATTATCGAGCATGAGAGAGGCAACATATGGAGACATATGACAACATTTAATGGCGATCATGTGTGAAGCATGGAAGTGGTTGTCATCAACCACATGAAATGAGCAAGTATGAATCATGGGTGATGCAACATAAGCAAGCATATCAATCATGTTGTGCAAACTAGTGGAGCTTGGTGGAGATCATGGCTATCATGTCATGTGAGCAAATAGTGGATATATGAAATGCACATGACATATTGCAAGCACGAACACAAAGCAAGAGCAATTATCATCATAGGCATTGGGTACAAGTGAAACATGGCAATAGCGAGCAATATCTCCACCAAGCTTGCAAATACACATACAAGTACTAGAATCCATCATCGTGTGTAATGCAAAACATGGGTCACAAATTCATGAAAAACGTGTGTAATGCAAAGAATAGTGAACATGGCAATATGGGCAAAGGATATATAATGGACAATAACCCATAACCATGTGAGGGCCATGTAGAAGAAATGCGCAAAGTTATTGCACAATGGAAATGGTGTGTAAACCAATCCACGGGATCCCAAGATATCGTTGCTCTCTAGAGCTTGTTTCGTCAACTCATGGGATTGTGAAGTTGACAAGTATGCATGGGTACCTACACAAAAGAGACACAAACCAAAGAAATTGTGTGCGTAAATGTACACATCATCCATCATGATGTGTATGTGCACGTGAAAGTTAGCACAAGATAAGCATTGCTCAAAGAAATTTGAAGCATGGTATATGAACATGTCATCCATCATGAAAGAATGGTTGTTCTGTATGACACAATGGGGACACAAATTGAGCATACAAGTATATGGCACATCAATATCAGTTTCATTCATGGGGAGTGCTACTTCTTGAGCTTGCCTTGGTTTTTCCCTTGAAGAGGAAAGGGTGATGCAGCAAAGTAGAGATAAGTATTTCCCTCAGTTTGAGAACCAAGGTATCAATCTAGTAGGAGGTACAAGCAAGTCTCCAATCTATGCACCCGCATAAACAATCAAACACTTGCACCCAACACGATAAAGGGGTTGTCAATCCCTTCACGGTCAATTGCAAGGATGAGATCTGATAGAGATAGATATAAAAGATTACTAAAACATAAAACAAAGGAAAAACAAATAAATTGCAGAAAGGTACTTTTGGGTTTTTTGGTTTATAGATATGAAAATATATGACGGAAAATAGACCTGGGACCATAGGTTTCACTAGAGGCTTCTCTCTTGAAAGAAAACATACGATGGGTGAACAAATTACTGTCGAGCAATTGATAGAAAAGCGCGAAGTTATGATGATATCCAAGGCAATGATTATCAATATAGGCATCACGTCTGTGTCAAGTAGACCACCTCCTGCCTGCATCTACTACTATTACTCCACACATCGACCGCTATCCAGCATGCATCTAGAGTATTAAGTTGATAAGAACAGAGTAACGCCTAAGTAAGATGACATGATGTAGAGGGATAAACTCAAGCAATATGATGAAAACCCCATCTTTTTACCCTTGATGGCAACGATACAATACGTGCCTTGCTACCCCTACTATGTCACTCGGTGAGGACACCACAAGATTGAACCCAAAACTAAGCACCTCTCCCATTGCAAGAAAAACCAAACTAGTTGGGTAAACCAAACCGATATTTCAAAGAGAAAAACAAAGATATTTAATCATGCATAAAAGAGTTCAGGAAAGACTCAAATAATATTCATAGATAATCTAATCATCAATCCACAATTCATCGGATCTCAACAAACACACCACAAAAGAATATTACATCGGATAGAACTCCAAGAACATCGAGGAGAACATGGTATTTAAGACCAAAGAGAGAAAAGAAGCCATCTAGCTACTAGCCATGGACCTGTAGGTCTATGGTAAACTACTCACACATCATCAGCAGGGCAATAGATTTGATGTAGAAGCCCTCCGTGATCGAATCTCCCTCGGCAGGGTGCCGGAAAAGGCCCCAAGATGGGATCTCACGGGAATAGAAGGTTGCGGCGGTGGAAAAGTATTTTGGTGGATGCCTCTGTTGGTTTGGGAATATTTGTGAATATATAGGCCAAAGATTAGGGTTGGAGGACTCCCAGGGGGCCCACAAGCCAGGCCCCCCCTAGGGCGCGCCTTGAGGGCTTGTGGAGCCCTCGGGACTCTTCTGACCCCCTCTCCAAGCTCTGTGGATGTCTTCTGGTCCAAGAAAAATCATCACGAAAGTTTTATTTCGTTTGGAATCCATTTGATATTTGTTTTCTGTAAAAACTCAAAAACAAGGAAATTAATGTATATAAAACATCCAAAATAGATACTATAATAGCATGGAACAATAAAAAATTATAGATACATATGCACACAAGTATTGGGATCATGCAATGGATGGGGTGTATCAAAATCTCCTAACATGTATGTGGAAACTATGGGGGTCTCCTCATGGGCAATATCAGAAACATCATATGGAGAATATGAACAACATCCAAAACAATTCATATCTGTATCTAGGTGATCATGGCATGGCATTTTATGGCAATGATGCAAAGGGAGCATATCAATATCATCACAAGAAAAACAAATGCCAATAACCATGGGCATGTCATCTATGCCATATGTGCAAATTGGGTTTATTTTAATGGCATATGCATAGTTACTACAATGAGATTGCAAACATGCGATATGGTTGAT
This sequence comes from Aegilops longissima, assembly GCA_021605205.1. NCBI lineage: Eukaryota > Viridiplantae > Streptophyta > Magnoliopsida > Poales > Poaceae > Aegilops > Aegilops longissima. Next base: position 639,735,281 of record CM038677.1, read on the forward strand.
CTCATGCATAGCATATGACAAGTCAAGCGGATTGTCAAACATGATGTGAACGAGAGAATTATCACAATAAATCCTATGCAACATGGCATCACAACTAATAGACTCCACATGACAATCATTAAACTCAACATAAATGGGTAAATAATCGCATGGGGAAATCATACTAGCATGAAGCATGGTAGTAGGTGGATCAACATCATGCAAGCAATCAATGTCAAGATAGTCCACTAATGGGACAAGAGCATCACCTTCACCTATGTTACCTTTTTCATTCCACTCATGTGGTGTAGGTGAGGTGGTAAAGACCAATTTGTGGTCGTCTTCATCATGATGGAACCATGTGGGGTGCATCATATTCCACTATGGCCATCGTCTTGTCCAAAGGAAGGACAAAGTCATCGAAGATTGGGGCGTCGTCATATGGACCTAGCACCGAAGGAGAAGACACGGTATAGGTAGAGGTTAAGTCGTTAGAGTTCAAATGTCCTCACATGACCTATCAACTATCACACTCTCTCTATGTGGTGAATCACTCACTCCCTCAAAATAGGTGCACTCAAAGTCACATATGGTGGAGTCACTCATCTCACTCAAGTGGTGGGGTTGTGGCTCTCCTCACATGGGAATTGGAGCAACTCATCATATATGGGGCTAGTGGTGAACTCGCTCTCACTCTCAATATGGGTACTCATGTCACTCAACTCATCATATGTCGTCGTGGTCGAAGGGAAAATCCCATGCTCAACCATATCGTCACCATCACCATGGATGAAGGCCGAAGATGGCACATCATCACTCTCGCCTCCAAAGATGGAAGCAACATCCTTGATCGTCACCATGTCACTCGCCTCCAAAGCATGTTCCTTGAGAGACTCCGTAGTCGTAGTCGTCATCACAGCGTCTTCAAAAAGAGTCGTGGTAGACTCGGCATCATCAATGCCACAAAGAGGGATGGTGGTGAAGTCAAATTTGGGAGCGTCGTCTTGCAGCTCATCGGGCTTGGACATCTTGGTGGTACTATCCTCATGCTCGTTGTCGTGGAGCTTGGTTGTAGCAAAGTGTACTTGGGGTGGAGTAGCCTTGGCCTTCATGAGTTCTTGTTGCACATTGAGAGCACCAATGTAGTTGTTGTCGAGGGACTTGTAGTTCTCAAGGAAGATAGTCTTGGAGATGTTGTTTTTCAATCCCATCGTGAAGTGGAACTTCATTGAAATGGGTCCGTCCATGCCGGCTCATCGCAAGACTTTCTTCATCTCCTTGAAGTACTCATCGATGAACTTGGATCCTTGGATAGTGTTCTCCAATTGGCGTTGATGTTGTTCCGTGTAGGTTGAAGGCAGAAACTCTCATCGATAGCTCTCTTCGTCTTAGGCCAACTCATGTTGAAGCTCTTTGAAGGTGTATGAAGCCACCATGTCGACGCATAGTTGTGGAAGTTACTTGCACTACAAAAAAACCACTTCCATGATGATACGTGTTTGCCATAGTAGGTCACGTTTTCTGTCATGCATGTACATCCATGATGATTTTATGACAGAATCAAGATAGGCATACATGTGCTGTCGTAGAAGTGTTCCATGACAATACCAAAATTATCATCACGGAAGTGTCCACTTCCATGATGATAAATGGTGCGTCATGGAAGTGTTTTCGTCCAGGGTAACCAACACGTGGCATCCACCGTAATGGGTCGCCGTTAAGCTATCGGGTTCCGGTTTGGATCTGATAACCCGTTAACAGCCCGGACCAATGAGAAATTTCCATGTGTAAAATTCTCATTCACCGGAGGATCCACGTGTCGGCTCAGCGTTGGGACAGATGTCATCCGTACAATGGACGGAATGCGCCTATGATACCTCGACATGTGGCACATCCCAATAGTAGCCCATTTAAGATAAAAAGCCTAGCCCAGCCGAGGGCCCACAAGATTTTGTCATACTCTACTGGGCCGGCCCGTTAACAACCTGCCATGGTTTAGGCCAAATTATGGCCCACATAAGATCCAGCTCGTTAGATGTTTGTCACGTTTTGGGCCAAATGACATCCCTCATCAAATCCGGCCCGTTAACAGCCTACCATATTTTGGGCCAAATTATGACCCATATATGATCTGGCCCATTAACAGGCACGGTGCTTTCGGCCCCATTGGGGGCCCATTTGAACTACGACCTCTTAAAGGCCCATGTAATAGTTCAGCCCGATATTACTTTCGGCCTGTTAATGGCCATTGGTAGATATGGGTCGTTGTCGGCCCGGTTTCACTTTCGGCCATTTAACAGCATGTGATGCATGTGGGCCTTTTTTTGGGACGAAGTGACTTTCAGCCTCTTAAAGGCCCATAGTCTTCGTGGATACATTTTAGCCCAACTTAACTATTGGCCCATTAAAGGCCCGTGAGATCACTGGGCCTAATGATGGTCCGCTTTGAGACCGGCTTGCTTACGACCCATAATGTTATTGGGCCAACTGTGGTCCAAAACACAATTCGGCCTGTCGACGACCCGTTTTGTGGCTTGGCCATCCATGGGCCTCCGACACTATTCAGGCCCAATCTACTTTTCAAGCTGTTAAAAGCCCATTGTATTTTCTGGCCCAACTTAGGCAACAACTGATAGTTGGTGAAGTTTACGTCTAGGCCTGCTATTGGCCGGACATGATTGTAGGCCCACTTTTCGGCCCATTCACGACGGTTGGCGGGTCGGCCTGTTTTAGTACTGTAATTTTTTTATATAATAAACCGAATGTTTAGGCCCATTCGCTCCGTCAAAGCTTACGGCCTTTTCAGGGAGTGACGACAGCGTATACAGAAATTAAATCATAACATCATGACAAAGAATATACCTAGACTATACAACAAAGAAATTACTGCATATTACATGCACTTGTAATAAACGTTCACCACCAGCAATAATAAAGCGCAACCACATGACAGATTACATACAATGGGCATCAAAGGTCGCCACCAGTGCAAATAATCACGCCGCCTAAAATAACATACAGAACCGACAACACTTCAACACAGTTCAACAAAGGTTAGTGTAACACCCCAAAATTTTAACCATGATTTATTAATTAAAATTTTGCCAGGAAATTAAATTTTTATTTTCTGGATTTATCCTTTGAATTCAGAACCACTTCTTTCTTCTGAATGGTGGAGTTTTTCCCACCAAATGGAAACTTTTCAAAAAAAATATTTTTGGACTTGAGTGCATACTCAAGAACATTTATTTTATCAGTGGAATTATTTCTATAAATTATTTTCCTAAGCTTTATTTATTTATTTTAAATGGTTTCTCATAAGTTTTAAAGTCCCATTTGCACTACAACCCTTTGATAGATTCATTTATAAATTCCACCAAAATTTGGGGATGACATGTGATTTTCCTAAATCACTTTTATGCAAAAACCTCTCTTAATCATTTGGGTATTTTGAGCCCTACCTCAAGTTTTCAAATCTGGATCTGTTTGTGGTTTGCACTGCAACCTATTTAAATATTTCTTTAAAAAATACCTAAAAATTTGGAGATATCAGCTGATGCATATAACTCGTTTTTATGCAAAAATCCAGCTTTGTGCTTTATAAAATTTGAGCAAACCATCCTCATCTCCATTCTGGTCCAGTTTGGTGATTTGTACTGCAACCATATTTTATCTTGCTCTTGTTGCCTTGGGATTTGTCCTGCTTGGAGTACACCCTACCAAACCCTTAAGTCCAGGATTTGGGAACCATTTGAATATTTTTGGTCCATGCATTAGTGACCTTTATTTTCTGTCCAGATTTGGTTTTCTCAAAAACTTGCACTAACAAGTTTCTGGTCTTGCCACCATCACCTACATCTAAAGAGACTCTGATTTGGAGATTTTGGCCACCAGAAGGGATGCCCAGATGCCCAAGGCATTCTGTCGAGCACCTTGTGTGCATGGCCAGATTTGACATAGGTTTTTAGTTTGCGTTATGAACTTCATCCCCTGACCCAACAACCATGTCCACTAAGCTCCTAGCTACCTCTAACCTGGCCCTGTTAATTCCGAGCCTCATCCAGGCCCCCTAGCATGCTTTAGCATTTTGCCGAACACATGGCGTGCATGCTCTGGGCGCGGCCAGAACGCGTGTTTTGCACGTGTGTGCGCCCGAGATGCCGCGTCTCGCTGCCGCCCTCCCCGTGCCCGTTCTGATCCTTTACCACTCGCCGCCAACGCGCCCGACCCCTCTCTCGTCGCAGAGTCGCCCTGGTCCCTCCTGGCACCCCACAGCGCCACCACCGCAAGCCGCCACTGTCGTCCCGCCAGCCTCTGCCATGGACGGCGCCGCTCGAGCCACTCCAGCGCGCCAGCTGCCCCAGGAGCAGGACGATCTCATCCTCGAGGCCGTCCGCTAGCGCCCGTCGCCGCCACGCGCCCCTTGGCTAAGAGCGGCGGTTTGCCGGTCTTATCCTCGGCCGTCGGTGGGACCAACCTCCCTTCCCTATAAATAGGAAACCCCCGTGCTCAACCAGACCCTCAAACGACCTCGGGCCATCCCTCTAGAGCCCCCACAACCAGCAATCGATGGAGGGAGGCCTTCCTCCTCGTCTCCGGTCAGTTCGGCCGCCGCCACACTCCGGTCCCGTCCGTCACGAGCAGGGCCTCCCTAGTCCTTCCAGCGCCACCATCCGACTCCCCTCGGACGTACAGAGCCGCCCAACCTCTCAGCTTTGACTGGGAGCCACCATAGGTCGGGACCCAATTCTTCCCGAAGATGTCGTCCACCGCGGAGCTCGCCGCCGGCGACCCCCTTCGTCCCCGCGACCCTCTCGACCACCGGGAGGATCGTCCTAGTGCGGTGAACCTGTTCCCGCAGTCGGAGCCCCGCGAGGAGCCGCCAAATCACCGGCGTTGGTCGCCGGAGCTCCGCCTCCGCTCGGACAAAGGAGGAAGGAGGCGCGGGCGACTAGTCAAACCTGACCAGTGGGCCCTATGGACCCACTGTCAGTGATACAGCGACGGCCCGCGCTGGTTTAAGTGGAAACGTAAACCCAGAAGTATGTCTCCTCCGTCTCGAAAACGTATTCTTATTCAAACCGTTTTTCTTTTTCTGTTTTATTTTAAAAAACAAAGTTTTGACTAAACTTTGACTGGCTCTTGTTTCTAAACCACAGCTCCAATGGACCTGATTCTTTTTCAGTTGTTTCTCAAATTTTGTCTAGTTTATTTTCATATTTATTTAAAAAAATTCCGAACAAATTTTTTTGTATTGTTTGAAAACTATGTGTTAATTTAATTTTTTTTAAATAGGATTATGGAGGGAGAAGAAAACTTTCAAAAGTTTAGGAATGCACCCTGCCTCTCCAGAACTTGAAGGCAAGCATTCTGAACCCTGGCATAATATTGTTGTGTGGTTACAACACCACCTTGACGCGAAGTATTTGTTATTTTATGTGATGATGTGATCATGATTATGAGTGCATGATAAAGACTTTTGTTGTTGGAAATTGATATACTTGTGATAGTAATCACCCTCGTCTACCTCTCATGCCTACCGGAAGGATTCCGGGAAAATCCCTGTCTTGGGTAGACACGAGCCTGTTACTGATATTTTGTTGAAACGAGTATAGTCAGTAGGGCATGGTATGGTATGGTGAGTGGTGATTACATGCATTGGTGTGGAGTATATTTGTCATGCTAATCACGCAGGTGATGCTTTAACCTCCTGAGTCGACCGTAGATCGAGTCTTGTTCCAGTAACCCCCATACTTGTTTCGTACTACCACTTGTCCCTGCCACCTGTAGGGTACGGTTCAGTAAGTTGTCAACCCCTTTCTTAGCACACACCGTACAGAGAGGCCATGGTGGAGGATACCGGCGGCCTCCGGTAGACATGCCATCTGGCCCGGGGGCATGGGTGTTTCCGGTTGGAGACGAGGGGGTAGCTTCCCTAGTTTGCGCGCGTTATAAATTTTTTGATCCCATGCTAGTCGAGGTTCACTACAAAAAAAGACACATCTGTGACATTTTGGGCCGAACGAATTTTTTTCCTGTCATACATATGACACTTCTATGACAATAATTGTGACAGAACCCGGCATCATCATAGATGTGGTGGGCTCCTACTTCTATGACAAAAAATCATGACAGAAAATGGGATTTCGACCTGGGCGGGCCGGAGACGCAGCTGCATGACATTCTTTGGGCCGTCCATGACGGAAAAAACCATGGTAGAAGCGAGGGGTAGGAAAATTTCGGGGAGTTGCCGGTTACGGTGGGAGGTCGGGGGCCGAGCGATGTGTGTTCCTCTCGTACACGTACGCGCGTGTGTGCGAGGTGTCGGCTCTAACTGAACCCGAGCGAGGCGTTGGGCTCTAATCGAACCCGAAATTGCAGACTGCAGAGCTACGCGTTCTCGAACCCGGCGATTGATGGATGTTAATCAACCCGTTGGGTGATTCTTCGCTCTCGCGCTAATCAAGCCGATCGATTTGATGAGCAATGGCGTTATGCGGGGGTTGGATGAACGGTGAGCGGTGGCGTTGCCTCGGATGAACAGGACCCGTGGTGTGGAGGGCTGGATGAACGATGACGGTGGAGGGGTTCCCGTGGAGGGGTGGTTGAATAGTAGCCGTGGAGTAGCGCGGTGGAGGTTGGATGAACAGAGCCCGTGGAGGCTGGAGGAGGTCGACGGTAGCCCGTGGAGGCCGGAGGAGGTAACCGTGGAGATGAACAGATCCGTGGAGTCCCATTTTGCGGCACGCCACACCCTCCCGGCGAACAGGACCCCGCTTTCGACCGTAGGAGGTCCGCTTCTCCGCTTCTGCTGCACGCCACACCCTCCCGATCAACAAGACCCTGTTTCGACCGTAGGAGGTCCGTTTCCTCCGTTTTGCGATGCGCCACACCCTCCCGATCAACAGACCCCGCTTTGACCGTAGGAGGTCCGCTTCCTCCGCTTTGCGACGCCACACCCTCCCGATCAACAGACCCCGTTTCGACCATAGGAGGTCTGTTTCTCCGCTTTGCGATGCGCCACACCCTCCCGATCAACAGACCCGTTCTCAACGTGGTCGGTCGAACACAAGGCCGCTTCTTCGTTACGAGGTACGCCAGCCTCGCTTCCATCGCTGTTCCGTCCAAGCCGTTGGCTCCCACGCGTTCCGTTGCCTCCCGATGAACACGAGGCATTTCGTTGCCTCCCCATGAACACGACGCATTCTGCTGCCTCCCCCATGAACACGAGCCCTCGCCAGACGTATGCGCCGACTAGGCGTTTGAGACCCTGCCCGTATGTACACATACGTGGGTCAGTAGTTTCTTTCTTGCACCTCGGCGGCAGACGCGTGTACATGCTACATGCGGCGCCTATACTACGACACGTGCGCGCTTCTACATCGACCAAGATGTACGCACACGTTCACGACCGTGATGACAACGCTTCGTGCGCTTTGACCGTGGGTCCCGACCGCCGTGCACTTCCTTACTGCGAAGATGTAGCTGGTGGGTCCCAGCAGTCAGGGGGGCGAATCGTTTTTTTGCCCGGACGCACTTCCTTGCGTGCGAAGGTGTAGCTGCTGGGTCCCAGCAGTCGGGGCGAATTGTTTTTTTTTTGCCCGGACGCACTTCCTTGCGTGTGAAGGTGTAGCTCTTTGGGTCCCAGCAATGTGGGCGAATCATTTTTTTGCCGGACGCACTTCCTTGCGTATGAAGGTGTAGCTGGTGGGTCCCAGCAATCGGGCGAATCGTTTTTTCGGACGCACTTCCTTGCGTGCGAAGATGTAGCTAGTGGGTCCCAGCAATCGGGGCGAATCGTTTTTTGGACGCACTTCCTTGCGTGCGAAGATGTAGCTCGTGGGTCCCAGCGGTCGGGCGAATCATTTTTTCGCGAATCGGTGGCCCATCCGGTGGGTCCCCGCCGTCGTGGAGGAATAATTATTTTGTGCATAATAAGGAGGCACTTCCTTGCGGCTGCTGTGGACCCAGTATGTCACCTCTCCACGTCACATATCCACGTCCGATGGAAGTCGCCCTTGACCACGCTTGACCATGGCGGTGGACGACGGCGAGGCCTAGGAAGGGACGACGCGAGCCGGGAAGACGCGCGCAAAGGATCCACACGCGAGAGGAGTACGAGGGTTCATTGGTTCGGCTTGCCGCCATCGCCGCAGAATAATAGGGGTGTGGGTGAGTGGAGGGATGGCCCGCCAGCGGTGGGAGTAGTAGGGGCGGTGAGGCCTCCGCGGCAAAGACACCGCCACGGGAGGCAGGAGCAAAGCGCACGACCGGCGCTACTTTGGGTGGTCGGAGCAAGAAGACCAGAGGTTGAAGAAGCACGATGGCCGTTGGATGGACATCGTCACGGTCACCGCAGCTAGAATCGTTTATTATTGACTAAAGTTGACAAAGCCCTGGTACGCCAACTTAGTAGGCCCATGGTCGCCTTCCAAACGGTGCGCCCAGATGTTAGGGGAGGAATCATTTTTGGGCGGGTGAAGCTAGAATATCCGAGATTGAAGAAGAAGACGGCATCCGTTGGATGGACATCCAACGCCATTCGCTGCTAGAACCGTGTGTTGACTATAAGTTGACAAAGCCTTGCATACGCGTCAACTCTGTTTTTTAGGGGACGCGTCAACTTAGTAAGGCCGTAAGTGTGTGGCGAGAACTTATAGCCCATTTGAGATTTGTAAGAATGTGTAGCCCATTTTTTAATTCTAATGGAATTTACTACAGCCCATTTACAGTTTGTTAAAACTACAGCCCATTTCAACCAACCGTTCAAAACAGAATTCAATAAAATTTCCCACATTTTGATGGGAAACGAATATTTTTATCCTGAAATTTCTAGTCATATTAAATACAATTTCAATATAAATTTATATTACGTAAAAATCCAACGAAACATTGCGCTCGCAACAATTAATGAAATTAAAAATTTCAAAATTCCAAAAATAATATTTTATAAAGTAATCACTGTTTGGTGCATTTTTTAATAGTTACTACCCAGTTTTTATAATTACATCCCATTTATTATTTCTTAAAGCCCATTTTCTTGTCAAGCCTAATGCATCCCTCCTAGGAAAGATTTGCAGCCCAGCGAGGCGGTGAATAACAACTTGACCTTGCCTGGGTATTCCTAAAAAAAAGTATAGCTGGGCTAGCCATTTTCAGCTTGAAAAAAAATTAATATCTGGGCTGGATATCTGGCCTGGGCTAGATGGGCCACAGCCCGCCCAGTTAATACTTGCAGCGATGTTTTCGTTGTTGTTCAGAGGAGAAAAATTAATATCTGGGGTAAATATCGAAAAAATCTATAGTGCTCACACCTCAAAAACACAAATACTGCTCGAGCTGCTTGGTCCCAGCTGTCGGCCGCTTCTTGTGCAATTCTCTCGTTTATTGACTAGAGTACATAGGTTGAAAATGGTGTGGGGCCATGATGTCGAAACCAGAGGAAGCAAAATAAATTATAGTTATATATATATATATATATATATATATATATATATATATATATATATATATATATATATATATATATATATATATATATAAGGAGGAGGCACTTATGCGTGAGGATATGGACTTGGTGGGTCCCCATTGTCATCCTATCCAAGTAAAGTCATCTCCTCGCCACAAGACGCTTCCGCCAAATAAATCAGCGCCGCCCGCCCGCTTCCGGTGCAAAGATTGTTCGCCTTCAAACGACACAAGTGCCGTCCGTCCGTCCATCTGCCGCACACATTAATGATACGCGGTTGCCGAGGCGGCTACTCCGGCACCACACGTCCGTCCCTCCGCCCGCCCACCATTGTTATATAAACTGCTGCGCCGGCCATAGCTGCAGCCATCCGCATCTGTTCCCTTTCTTCTGTCCACACCACTACTGCCCACCATGGCTTCCTCGCGCTCCAGCGCTCTTCAGGACGGGCGGACGACGGACCACAAGCAGATGGCAGCCATTGCTGCCGACCGGCTGGCCGGCAGGCAGCCGGAGGACGACGACATCCTAATGGAGAACATGGTAGTCAACGATCCGGCACCAACCCCCTCCTCCGCGCCATCCTCGCCGGTGCATTGCACCATGACCATCGGCGAGGCCCGTGCCCAATATATGGACAGGGTGAGGCCGATGCGTGAGGAGCAGTTCCGGGAGGCGCAGGCCGACGCCGCCTACAACCACCATCTCCTCCAGGAGCACCTACAGGCAGAGGAGCAGATCGCCGCGGAGCGGGTGGAGCAGGAGGCGCTGCTCGACTCGTACCGCTCCGCCCGCAAGGGCCCCCTCGAGTGCTAGCGGTACCGCATGCGGGTGGCGGAGCCTGCGGCCACCTACAAAGAGGCTAGCAAAGAGGGAGATGAAGCGGGCGAGGCGCTGTTTGGCGAGACCGAGGACGAGGCAGAGGACAATGCCGGCTCCGACGATTCCCCGCTCCGCTGGGGTCGACGACGCCCTGCTCCGCCGAGGCCTCAGCGGTGCCAACAACGAGGCGAGAGACACCGCCCGGCTCCGCCGAGGCCCCGCCCGCCAACAACGAGGCAGAGGACATCGCCGGCTCAGCCGAGGCCCCACCCCGCCATCAACGTGGGGAGGATTTCCACCGCTCATTGGCGCCGCCCGCCGCAACGAGACGAGGACATCGCCCGGCTCCGCCGAGCCCGCCCGCCGCCAACAAGGCCGCGCCACACGTAAAACGAGGAAGAGTAGAACACGGTAGGTCGCCGCCGCTCGGGTCCAAGTAAGGCCACCGCTGCTACCCTCCGGTTGATGCCAAGCTAGGCGGGTTGACCATTGACGGCCAGTTAGCTTCTTGGCGGCGACGTGGAGTCGGAGAGCTGCGTTGGAGAATAACGCTGCTTCTACTTAAATGCTTTGATGCGATTGATGGCGGCATGTGGGCCCAACAGGCCACATGTCGATTCGCAACGCACTGCAGCTAAGTCACTTGAGCTTCTGCTCGCTCAACGGGACACAGGTGGGTAGCTTCGGTTAATTAATTATACCTCTAGTGCACCCCTTTTTAGTTTTTTTCGAAAAGGAGGATGACCCCCGGCCTCTGCATCTGGGAGATGCATGCGGCCACAAACACCCCTTTTTAGTTGAAGAATGTATGAAATGTAATGAAATCCGGCATGTTTATATGAAATCCGACCGTGTATGAATGAATTTATTTCGATTAGTTCGAATTCCTGTATCACTGGCATTGGATGAACATGCAAAACAATACGTACTAGCATTATTCCTGTGGTGATCACCACGTTTGCAGCAGTTTCACATGTACTCCTCCGGTCCTTTCTAGTCTGCATACAAGTTTTATCTGCAGTCAAAGTATCTCTACTTTGACCAATCTTATACAAAAAGTATGCACTTTCACAATGTGCGAAGTAAAAGGAATGTATGAGTACAAAGAGTTTGAGCAGCTTTTAGCGTTTACAGACATTGCAATCAAACACACAGCCTGGCAATTCATAGAGAACATTCAAAACAATCGATGATTATGCATCTCAATGACTCACATGTTAGAGGCAATATTTACTTCACAACTAAAGAATAAAGAAAAATTAATCGCCACTTTGACAAAGAAAGGCGTCCCATTCAAAAATATCAAATGCATATCTTGCTAAAATCAATGAGCAAAATTTGACAAGGTTGTCCCATTCCAAAATATCAAATGCCTACGATTGTGGAATGGGCAGGGTTTGCCATCAGTTCGGACATTGACATGGCACCTCGTGCTAAATAAACCAGTTGTTCTTTTTGTGCAGTTCCACCAAAATCAACCAAATTCACGCGTAGCTTGTATGATTTCGCCCTTATATGTTGCAATGCCTTGAACTTATGGGCACCTCCTTTCTTGTGGTGGAAATGAATGATTCGATGTATTCATGAACATTTTGTGCAGTTCCCGTTGAAATCAAGCTGAGCACCCCTGTTTGCACAAATACAAAAAAGTGATTAGTATAAAGCAAACTATACTATGAATTGACAGTTTCAACAGGCACATACATGGTCCATGTAGAGCACACTTTTAGAAAAATGGAACTCACCGAAAGAATCCTAGAACAACATTGTACTCAAGATCACAAAGAAAAAATGGAGATTTGTCATTCCTTCCGAGCTGAAGTTAGTTTGGTCTTGTGGGGAGTAATGTAACCATCCTTCAACTGCTCCTTCCGATGAGAAGATAGGTAGGGCTTCTTCATCCCGGCATAATCGGAACTAGTCACTTCACATACTCCATATTCTTCTTCGAGGAAGATGATCCTGTTTGCTCGAAAAAAGGAAAGGAAATATTTAAAACAGCATGATGAAGCACTTCTCAAGGACAATACCACTTTTTCATGACAAGATCTAAACAGTAGCACAACACCAATAGAGATGACAAAGCTCAATCATATGGATGAAATCAGTGGGTGAGTACCAACATTTGTCGAGGCTGATTGTGTAGAGCATACAGATGAAGCACTTCTCCGGAACCATTTGTTGCTATCTACGGGGGTGGCCATGCTTACTATATACTCCTCGATTAGTTTAATGTTTCCAACATCTTCTTGTGCAGTTCCACTAAAATATATGGTATCTTCAAAGAAGATCCATGTTTGCACAAGTAGAGATAATTACGATGGCATCAAATCGGTGGCAAAACAATTGCTCGCTCCAGCCATAGCAATAAATTAAGATGCAAAACTATATCATTACTTGTGTCATCATAGTTCCAAAGGCTTCATTACAGCACCGGAGTTGATTTTGTTTTTCTTCCGCTTGTTCTTCCCCTTCATCACTTGGTTCAATAATGACAAGCTTCGCCTTCAATGTAAGATTTGGCATGTCAATTAGGGAGCAAAAGTATAGTACTAAACTTAATTTTCTCGATGAAAGTGGCAAAATACAGGCCAGCAGCCAGAAATATCCTTATCTTACCTCAATGGGATATTACGGTGCACATCTGATTGGAAGTCTTGTCTCCATTTGTGCAGTTCACTAAAATCAAGCAACATTATCGCATAAGTAGCACAACATATGAAAGCACACCGCAGAATCATGTGAAAGAAGGCTAGTAATGACCTCTCATGATGCGGAATTCAAACAACTCACAAGAAGAAGATCTGAACCAAATTCGCTTAACGGATAGGAAGTAAGATCTCCTCTTGTGCAGTTCCACTAAGATCAAGCAATCAAGCAACATTGTCGGTGTGATATTTTGGTTGAACTGCACAAAACACTCTTAAAACAAAAGTGTTTTGTGCAAAGGCAACAAAAGGTCACAATGGCAACGAGGTGAAGTAGATAACCTGCTTACACAAAGGTGCAAAGGAAACAATTAGTGGTCAATAACGGTGGATGAAACGAAGCCAACAAAAGAAGCATCTACCTTATCTAAATGGGAAAGAAAGCAAGACAGTAACATTTCTCAAACGGTGGCATTGATTAATATTAACATAGAGATTATATTAACAATAAAATTCGTTAAACATGTAATTTGCTTTTAACTGTGGCATTACATCAATTTTCCAGCGGCATTATTAGAGGGTGTTTGTTTACAGGGACATTTTGGTGTAGGGACTTAAAAAACTCCGTGTCACTCACATCTAAACCAAACAGGAGGGACTTTTCCGGACTAAAAGTGGGCATTTGAGACTAAATAAAGAAGACCCCGAGGGAGTCTTTTTGGGACTTTTCCAACATTTGCCCCTGCCACGCATCCCACCTTGTTTCTATTAGTTCATTACTAGGGGTAACATGGTCTTGTGTCATGTCATTTAATAACCTCTAGTCCATGTTTAGTCCCTGGAACCAAGCAGGTAGGGAATAGGGAGGTTTTAACCAAACAGGGCCTTAGATTAACAACAGCTAATGAGTTGCACGGACGGTGGACCTTTCAGCACCATGTGCATCTACCGATGTACTGTGGTCATGCACAGTCTGTTGCAACAAAGAACAAACAACCAAGGAGCATATTTGTGTTGGTCCCAGTTTTGTTATCTTTAGACACCTTTCCCTATGTGAGCGCAGCAAATCTAGTCCTGCTCAAACTCTACAGCCTTGTCCCTTCCTTTCCTTTTTGAACTAGTACTTTCGCCCCTTCCTTTCCTCTTTGAACCACGTCCTAGATTTATGCGATACAACTTTCCCCACTACTTTCCCCATTCCTTTCCTCTTTGAACCACGTCCTAGATTCATGCTATACAACTTTCCCCTTCATTTCCTCTTTGAACCACGCCCTAGATTCATGCTATATACAACTTTTCCCACTACTTTCCCCACTCCTTTCCTCTTTGAACCACGCCCTAGATTCATGGTATACATGCAGCTAGAGCAATGCATGTGGAGTAAGTAAAATATACCTTAAGGTTCTTGGGGCGTGGTTCGTGGGCGACGGACGGACATTGCGAAGAAGAAGGGTTGGAGGCCCTCCCGCCACCACTGGGTGGAAAGTGAACAGCAGCGCCGTAGTGGATTCCCTCCTCGCCGGGCGACAGTTAAGCCTCCTTCCCTTCCCATGGACGGATCCTGCCGGCTCTTTGAGCAGCAAAGAGGGGAGAGAGAGGCCAACAAAGTCTTGTTTAGATCTGGAGAGGCGAGAGAGTGTGAAGAGAGAACTACAAGCTACCGAGGCTCCAGCGGAGAGGGCGAGAGAGTGTGAAGAGAGCAACTACAAGCACCGAGGCTCCAGCGTGTATATATATCTTGGAGAGAGAGTGTGAAGCGTGCAAACCCTAGAAAACATTTTGACCAGTCAAAGAATCCTCCCGCAAAAATTATGCTCAAGTGTAGTTATCGAACCCGAGACCTCAAGTTTGATGAGCGAACAGGCTAACTAGCTACACAACCCTCCCGTTATGTTCAACGAGAGGGAAATAACCTTTTATACATTCCTGCATTCGTGTGACAAGCATGTCGTGTTTTTTTGTGTGTGTGGGAGTCATTCGGATTTCAACCATAATCGTGTCATGTGGCTTTGGTGGTAAGACTATCCAAAGTGGTGCAGAAATAATGCAGCCTTAGTCACCTTACCTCTCTCCACGTAGTACGTTGGGTCCCACCAATGAGGGTGAAACAAACAAATTAATAAGAAAATTAAAAGCGCCAATGATGTATCTTACTACCTCACACATCTCGCTACATCGCTCGGGAACACTGTCCAATTGATCCTCTGTCGCTCACGTACTATTTTAAGTGAATCCTTATTATAACATGCACACAAATTTTGGGCACTTGTATTCGACTTAAGTCAAGTGTGCCACAGATCTCGTATACTTACTACTCCCTCCGCCTAGGTGTAATAAGTCACGTTAGAAGGTGCAACGGGACCAAGGTGCGTGCGTGTGCGTGTGTGTGTTTAACAAATGTGTGTGTTAGAGAGTGCGACAGATCGACCTACTCCTACAGAGATATGGTGTGTAGTGTACGATTTTAGCCATGAGAGTCGGTGCATCCTCTCGCTTCCGGCGTGTCCGGTAGGGACATGCGACAGCTTGCCACGCCTGGCCCTCGACCAGCCTGGCCCACCCAAAGCCCCTCCATCGTCCCAAGGCTTCCCGCCTGAACGGTCAGCGCCGCTCCAAAGAATCGGTGTTGCATTCATGCCCGGCAGAGCACACGCGACCTCTCACCGGGCGCAAGAGTGATGGTTGCTTCATCCGTCCAACTTCTCGCTGGGTCTATGTGATTTGACGGCTCATTGGTCTTTATTATCGAGGTGGTAGGACTCTTTGGATGTCCCACGCTTTTGGCGAAAGGAGGTAGTAGCTTACATTTTCTCCATTCTTACAGCGGAGGAGTGCAAGAGCAGTGAAAACACGCAGGCTCAGTGATTACATGGCCCACCTCACACTATCACCGCGCGACACCTAACTCTTTACATAGTATTCCCTCCGTTCCTAAATATTACTAGATGAGTCCCCGCGCGTTGCCGCAGAACAGCATGACAAACTTGACAAATGTGGTAGCCAAACTAAATAAACTCCCATCATCGATTTCATAGAACTAAAAAAAATCTATAACTGCATGAAAAATGTGGTAGCCAAACTAAATAAACTCCCATCATCATTTAGATCATCCCATGTAAGGAAAAAAGATCAGCCAACTCCTACTGCATATTGGGATTATATTTTTCTTTTTGACATGTTAATGGGACTTAAAAGCTCACTTACATGCATGCTACCGGTGCATGCTTGCATGCAGACATGTTGATGTGATTTAAAACCCACTCACATGCATGTGCCACGGTATTTCTGCATGCTTGCATGTGGCTTAGTCTTGAGCCTCTCAACGCCTAGATCAGACGGCTATTATGACTGATTTACTTCATCTAACAGCTCGCTCAATTTTGATGATGTGGCTCAAGGAGAGGATAGAAAATTCCTAGTAGTGGGGGCTAGCTATTACTAGTAGATAAGTCTTTGTAGAGATTCCACTAGGTGAACTACATACGGAACAAAATGAATGAATCTACACTTAAAATGCATCTATATACATCCGCATGTGGTTAATGGTGAAATATCTACAAAGACTTATATTTAGGAACGGAGGAAGTACTAGTATAGTACTAGTACGTAATGTAATTTATCAGCGAGATAAATTTGTACAATGCTATGAAGCTTCCAGCTCCTGTTACATGTATCTTGCGTCCAAGGTTGCCCGCTGCAACATTTCATCAAATACAAAGGAGACTAACATGCATGCTATTGCATCTCAATGATTGATGATCATAGCAATATGTACTCCTCCATTCCAAAATAAGTGTCTCAACTTTGTGCAAACTTTAGTACAAAGTTGTACTACTACTAAAGTTGACACTTATTTTGGAACAGAGGCAGCTAAAGAAAAAATGATCCATGCAGTCCCTAGCCCTTGAACCGTGAACCCCGACCAGGCTTCAATTTGTCGGCAATGTTCGAGCTTCCTAATAAATGAAGTTTGCAACCTTTTGACCATCGGATCATTTTGTGCAGTTTCACCAAAATCGAGATGAGCATCCTGTGGCAAAGAAATTGAAGAAGCGTGATTAGAATAAGATTACTAGGACTAGTTGATGAGACATAAACTCATCACAAATACAATGCGTAGAAGCCGAGAGAGGTATCGGTATGTGCGGAGTAGAGAAATATCCACGAGGAGTGATGTGGGCAGCTGGAGCGATGGTGCAAGCCGGCTGTAAAGGGAGTTGTACCGAGGGACGAGCTCAACCTTGAGGAGGGCGGCGGGAGGCGGCAACTGCCCACGTCGCGGTAGTGAGCAAGGGACGAAGGCAACCTCACCGGCTTTGTGAGAGAGAACGGCGGGGACCCCTGATCGGGACGTGCCGACAGTGGGTTTTCACCGTCGGCGACGGCCACCGCATCTACACTAAGCATCCACCCTTCCCAAGCGGACGTGATCCGCCGGGATGTTAGAGATGTGGCCACAGTCGTTTTGTGCGAGAGAGTGTGAAGAGAGCAACCCAAGCAAGCAACCGTGTAGGCTGGCCCGTCCTGACTATGTATATAGTGGAGCGGTTTCCTTTTCTCTCCATATGAACCTATCATATTGCGACGTGCCCTCAAGAAGAAAAAAATTATTTATAAATGATGCGGCACCTACTAACCTTGCGCTTGGCATCTCCAAAATATTAACCTTGCGATTGGCTCTTCGCCTCTTCGGGAAGTCGAGCAATAATGGTAGTGTAGTATATATCGTTCTGGCTATATGAGACCGAATGAATTGTTGCACGTCCACCATGTGGGCGAGGGGCGAGGGAGAGTGCTACTACATATGGAGCAAAATGAGTGAATATACACTGTAAAATACGTGTATATACATCAGCGTTTGGAGTATGTACTAGTAGTTCATATTGAAATCTACTAAAGGACATATATATTCCAAACAATATGATATAATCTCTATAACCAAGGTAGTAGGGACGAGGAGTAAACGGAGGGAGTAGTAAATTTTTCTCCTCGTCCTGTGAGCCACCGCGCGCATGGGCGAGGGAGGAGCAAGCTTCACCTCATCCTGCGAGCCACCGCGCCCGTTGGCGGGAGAGACGGCGTACTAAGCAAACTTATCCTTGTTCTGCGAGTTGACGGGACACATCAAAAGTACTCCAGTGTATAGAGCCTTGCCTCTAAGGTAGGCCCCACATGGTTTGCCTCTTTTTTAATTTAACATAACGCGTCAAGTCGCAATTTGTTTGTTCACTCGTGGTAGACGATCCTCCCTCCACCAAGTGGACAACCAAGACACGTGCCAAATTACCACGTGGGCTGCCTTTTCAGACTGAAATGAGCTCCACCGTGTACCAAGCTGGTGTGGTTGGGAAAGAGACGGAGTACGTCGCCTGCATGCACCTCTTCTCTTCGTGCACGCCCCCACCTACATGGGTGTGTGTGAGAGATACAAACCGCGTTCGTGAGTGTTTTTTGTTTCGTGGTGAGGGGTGGGGTGGGGGGTTGATTTCGTGAATTATTTGTGGGAATATGTGTCGATGACATCTCAAACAAAATTTTGCATGCAATGTGTGTGAAATGGAGGCCTATCCATATCATACATAGAGGGTCGGGCAATCCACGAGAAGAGAGGGAGGGGTCATAGCTATCGATAGAGTCGAAGAGAGGATCAAGTGGGTGGGTGCGAGATCGATGAAGAGAGCCATCAAATGTGTGTGTGTGTGTGTGTGTGTGTGTGTGTGTGTGTGTGTGTGTGTGTGTGTGCAAGTCAAAGATATAGGGCGACTGCCTACCGAACGTTAGAGGGCACATGTCAAGTTTGTGTGTGGCAGGGAGACATGACTAGAGCGCTTGATGTATCGGTGTGTGTGGGGGAGGGGGTGGGGAGGGGTAGGCAGAGGCCTAACTATAGAGGTAGAACGACTCAGATATGTGTTGAGAAGGAGAGACCCAGCTATGTCTTGAGGGAGATCGGTCGACATCCATACATAATCAAGGACGGGAAATATGATGGGACAGAGAGAGAGAGAGAGAGAGAGGGAGGGAGAGGGAGGAGAGGGTAGAGTGCTGGATGGGTGATGGAGTTGCTTCTGGAGATGTTGGGAGAGGCCTACTAGACAAACTGAGGGTGGAACTACAATGTTATCAATAAGAGTGGGGATGTGTTTCTGTGTGTGCTTGTGCGTGATAGATCTGTCGGGACGCATCCATGGATGATGAAGGGGAACCATGTGTTTGGTAAGCAAACCTAACTAGATCGGTAGATCAATTGTTGTTTGTCGGAGGAAGGGAGAGACACAACTAATGAGGTAGATCGATCGATGTGTGGGTAAAAACGAGTTATAAGGACCTAGCTGGCTATATGTATAGCGAGAGATCGGTCGGTGTACGTCCATTTGTTAGAGGCAAATAAGGCCCAGCGAGACGGATAGATAGAGAGAATGGAGCTAGGAGGTGGTGCGAGAGGTCCAACTACTAGCTAGATAGGGGAGGAGTGTGCGGTTGTGAGATCGATGAAAAGAGGGGCGAGAGTTTACACATGTGTCTGGCCATATGAGAGACACGAGGAAAGGACACATAAAGGAGGAGATTGAAGTTGTGTGTGTATGCTGTAGGTAGGCATCGCTGGAGAGGTTTATCGATCGGTGTGTGTCGGAAAGGATTTGTGGAGACTCTGGGAGAATGACCTAAAGAAAAAAATGAATGTGCCCGGTGGATAGAATGCCGAGGGAGGAGGAGGGCGAGGAGGGCGTGTGCATGCACGGGAGAAAGTTAGTGGTAGCTACAAAGGCTAGAGGATTGTGTGGGTGTAAGAGACTAACAAAGATCATAATTTGATATGAAAGCGGATTCATATATTTGAATAGGAGATCATAGTGTTTTAAACATTGCATGCATGAATATAGCGGTGATACACGTGATGTGCACATGTTATACCATAATGTGATAATGCATGCGTTTGCAACTCACATCTAAATGCCGAACAATCTAAACCATATTATACATCAAACAATCTCACATTTTATTTGAATTTGTGATAATGTGCGGCGTTTGCAGCTTACAACTAAATATCGAGCAATCTAAACAATACTATATATCGAACATTCTCACATTTTATTTGAATTTGTGGTAATGTGTGGTGTTTGCAACTCACATCTAAATACTTGTAGGCGTAGGGGCGGGGCACCATACATAATGTGATAAACACATTATACATATGAGACATGGTTTAGATTATGAAGATCTAGCTAGAGCTAGAAATGTAATGTGATTTGAAATCAAAATAAAGTGGATTCAAAATCTAGTTCGAGTTCATATAGTACACATAGTTCATATGTAACTCGAGACTAATCATGTGGTGTGCTGTGAAGATAATACACAAACGATGGTTTAACTTGACAATAATGATGATTGTAGATCTTATTAAAACAGAGAAACGAATTCAAATGCTTTGACTTCACAACAATCATTACTGTAGATCTTATTCAAATTTAGTTCATATTGAAGCGGTAGTATATACGCTTGGAATGCACTAAAACGCTCATTTGAGTAGTAGGTTGCATGCATTATACACGTGGCGAAATATTTTAATTGAACATAACATGAATTCAAAGTTTTGAATGACATTTGTAGTGCGATTGATTTGGTACAGACACGTTAGGCTTGTCCGAAATTTCAACCCGCGCCTTGTTAGCCCGAAATATTTAAGATATATCTTTGTCTCGTTGTGCTCGACAACTCCTCCATCTCAACCCGCGCCTTGCTATTCCGAAATTACAACGCTGCGAAAACTCCCACCTCCCGTGAAATCCCGACACGGAAATGCCCGTGGTACCCTAAACCGAAAGAACCGCCTCAAATCGGTGGGGGTACTTTCGAACTTACCCCACATTTCGGACAAGCGTGTCTCTAAGCCATGGTTCCCCACCGCCATCCCATCCACCCACCCATTCAGACACCGAGGCCGCGAAAACCCGCGACGAAACCCCACACCCTGCTCCGTCCGCCACCCAGCGGAGCCTCTTCCCCGACGACGCCGTCCACAAGAACACCTCGACGCCCCTCATCCACCATACCGATGAGGATCCGTCGTCGATCTCATCGTCCCGCCGGTTCAGCCACCCCGCCCTCCACCTCCAAGGAGCTGCCCCGACGTTCCCCTCATCTTTCGCGCCACCTCCATTCCCACACCGCCGCCTTCACCGCACCACCGAAGAGCATCATCATCACCATTTCTCGGATGAAGTTGCGGCCTAATAGGCGCCACCAAAGAGGTTGTACACTAATCGCCGATTTTCTTCTTGATTCGATCTCACGGTGGTGCGGCGCCGTCCCGAGCCGACACGGCGCGCTCCATCCACGGTGGCATCGCCGCCACTTCCTCCACGTCGCTCCCTCGGTGGCGATGTCCACATCGAGGAGCTGCTGCTGCTTTAGCTATCGCCGCCGCTGCTCGCTTTGCTCTCGGTCCCCGCCTGGTTCGCTCTTGCTCTTGCTGCTGCTGCTCTCGCTCTTGCTCTTGCTTGCGATGCTGCTCGATTTATTACACTTCATCGATCGAATCGACTTTTGGGTCGATTGATTTTCAAGGGTGGGCTCGCTGGGTGAAGGAAGAACCAGCCGCAGCGGGAGGGGGCTCACGGAGAGGTACCACACTATCTATCTTAGGGTTCGGGATGGGGCGGTGGTCGCCGGCGGTGGCGGGCGTTGGCGGGCGGTGGCGTGGGGATCACGGAGAAAAGCTCGCACGTGGGGGCCTAGAGGATGGCAGGCGGCGGCGGACGGCGGGGGGGAGTGTTTTGGCGGGGGGCGGCGACGCCGTCAAGGGCGGCGGGGCTGCTGTTTGGCGGTGGTGGTCAAGGCTCGAGGGTGGAGGTTGAAGATGAACCGCAAGCCCTTGATTTTGTATCCAACGGCTGCAAAATCGACCGACCAGAGATGAAAAGTCACGACCGACGTGTAGCCTCACCTTGCTAGTGCGTTTAGTTTCGACAAAGAAAATTCAGTTTCGACGCTTAGGTTCGGTTTTGACAGCTAAGTTCAGTTTTGACGCTTAAGTTCGAGATGAGTGGCTGATGTATTTGTGGTTATGTATTTACATCATGTATTGAGATGCTATTAGAATTCCACTCAAAGTTAACGTTGTTCGTTGTCTCTCTTGTCCTGCTTCAGCCTCGGCGTCGACAACTCACGGAGCTGCTCCAACGATTTAAACCCTCCATCACAGCAGAGCAGTACCTCTGCTCCATCTCCGACGCCTAAGATCTTCTTCCTCCTCCGACAAAGAAAGTCAGCCGGAGCATCCTCACCGCCAACCAAATCACGCTGAGATCGACATGGCTTCGCCAAAGAGGTTGTACACTTGTTGCATCTCTTTTTACTCTACATGTTATATATATTGTCCACTTAGCACACGGATTTGTTCCTTTAGTGTCTCCTTGAAAGAAAAACGAGGAATTTTAATTTTCACTTGTCCTCCTTTTCAAATTCCTATTCATGAAGCACAAGACTAAGAGATAGTAGCATAATAGCATTATAACCGTACATTTTCTTGTGGTTTGACTTAATCTCACCATGCTTCTTTGCATCCTGTGATCTTCCAATTGTTGTGAATCAAACACCCAGATTGGCGTAAATCCTGTGTTTTTAAATTCTCTGCTTTGCACGTGCATTCCTATCCTATTCTGTCTATTTCCTATCCCTGCATTGTTGGAATCCTCCAATTCAAACGAGCCCTTACAGAATTACTTCTCTTACAGATAGTTGTCAAAGAAAATCTTGCGTGGTTTGTCCGCTCCTGCTATACTGTCGTCCACCCCAGCTCAGCTGCTCCAACGATAGAAGGGTCCAAAGACAAGCAGGATCCGCCTCCGGACTGTCTTCGCCGCCTCGGATCTTCTTCCCCATTACCGGCAGCCATGAAAACTGCATTACCATCATCAACCGAGAAGATGACCTCGAGGACTACACGGGTCCGCAAGAGAGGTCGCACTCTTTCGTGTTCCGCTTCGTTATGCATCGCTTAATATTACATGCTACTTTATTTTCCTGTTCACCGATTAGACTCGAGTCACCTCCAAACTAATGGTCAAACTTGAGTTTTAAATGGTTGTGGGGTACATATCGGGCCGCTATCAATAGTATCTATCTACTATCCGTTAATCTCCTGAGTCTACTATGAGTTTCATGTTGGGTGGGAAACAAACAAGAAAGAAGCCATTATCTCAGATTTATTAACTCAAGCCATTATCTGCCGCTATTATTGGTTTTGGGTCTATCCACAAGTTGCTACCATCACTCGGATTTCTGCATGCACTCCTTACATAATCTCACTATGTTTTATTCCTATGCATGACAGCTTATTGTAAACAATGGAACTGAACATGTAGAGCAAAAGAGACGAGCCTTGCGTGGCAATATAATTTCATGCGACGTTACTCCATGGTAGGCGCAAAGGCAGCCCCCTCCACGCATTTCGGATTGTAATCGAGAGGAAGATATTTGTTCGAGGGGATTCGTAGGAGAAGATAACTCCTATTTACCCCCGAGGTCTTCGCCTAACTTGGCATGTTGATGTTGGTTATATCATGCATATGGTGTCTTGCATTGCTTACTTTATACATCAAATATGTCATCTGCTTAGTTTAGACATCCTTTGTGCGAATGCCATCTGCTTAGTTTATTCATCGCTTATGTGAATTATGCAACGCCACCTTGTTTAGCCAGCATCATATATGTGAATTTTGCAATGCCATCCTGCTTAGCTAGTCATCTTATATGTAAATTATATCAGGCCATCCTTTTTTTGTTACATATTACATTTGTCAACAGTGTTAGTACATTCAACTGCTCTTCGTGTGCATCAGCCATTTGACACGGTGATGGCAAATTCGAGTGAAAACAAGGTCTTCGAGCGACTATGCTATCTGACGAAGCGCATATCTCGCTGGTTACGGATAGCTCCTCGAGGGAGGATTCGAGACAGATGACCAGTCCTATCCCCGAGGTGTATGCTCTAACTTGGCAGGGTTATGTTGCTCATATCGTATGTATGGTGTCTCGCATTGCTATGCCATTTGATTAGTTTAGACATGCTTTGTGTGAATGCCACCTGCTCAAAGGTGTCTAATTACCATATATGTGAATTATGCATTGCCATCTTGTTGCAAGACATTATATATGTGAATTATACAATGCTATCTTGTTGCAAAGGCATTATATATGTGAATTATGCAATGCCATGCTGTTTAGCCAATCATCATGTATGTGAATTATATCATGCTATCATTTTTTTGTATTACGTGTTCCATTTGTCGACAACGCTTGTATATTCAACTACTCTTCCCGTGCATCAGCCATTTGAAGCGGTGATGGAAGTATCTGGAGTGAAAACAAGGTATTCAGAGCAGATAATGCTACTCGCCAAGCGTACATCTTGTTGTTACAGAGAGCTCCTCGAGGAGGATTCGAGACCGATGACCAGTCCTATTTCCCCAGGTCTATGCTCAAACTTGGCAGGGTTATATTACCCATGTCATGCATGTTGTCTTGCATTGCTTAGTTTTTACATCATATATAGATTGCCATCTGCTTACTTGCTTACTATATAAATCATATATTTGAATTATATCATGCCATCATGTTTACATAGTACATACACATCATCTATCTGAATTATGGCATGGCAACCCATTTAATAAAGACATCATATAGTTATATCATCTCATCCTGTTTAGTGTTTACAAATATCATATTTAGAATTATGGCATTCTATCCATGAATGTATGTGAATTATGGCATGCCAACCTATTTAATAAACACATTATATAGTTATGTCATGTCATCCTGCTTACATAGTCTCATATTTTGAACTATGTCTTTCCATCTTTTTAGTTAGCCATCATAATGTGAAATTGTGTCATGCTATCCTGTTTAGTTAGCCATCATATATGTGAAATTGTGTCATGCTATCCTGTTTGGTTAGACAACATAAATATGAATTATTTCATGCCCTCTTTTATTCCCCACTATCCATTGCACCTGCTCATCATACAATGTCTATACTTTCAATTACTTTTCTTGTTTATCAGCCATTTGAATTGGAGAGCGTGATGGCAGATCTAAGGGAGTAACAACACGGTCTTCGTAAAAGATAGTGCTACCAGTTGATGCAGATAGAACCATGGTTGTACTTGCCCAAGGACCAGATCCACCACACATAACCCAGACTCTCGCAGATTGTACCCCTACCCGCTTGGACAGAGAACCAGCTCCACCCCTTCTAACCCCAACCCCGCAGATAGTAACCCAGCCCAGCTTGACACAAGACCGCCTCCACCACAGAGCACCCAAACACGAAGCGGTTAGTAAGGGAACTGCAGTGCCCAAAGCACGAGGACCAACACTCGAATCCCAACTCAACGCTTAAAGGAGAAGAAGATTTGTTCTCGTGTCAGTTTCAGAGCTATGGTTCATACTCCTTTGCTCTTGCATTATCAGATTTACTCATACCAACTATTTTCAAATTTGAAGGATGGAATTGAAACTCCAATGGCGCAATGTATGTTTTAAACTTGTTTCTTTAAATGGTTTGTTGTTGTAACCTGCTCTATGTTGATTTCAGTTTCAATTGAATAAACAGTTATGTTCTCATGTCATGCACATTACAAGTGTTGTTATTGCTCTATAGTTACCCACACTTATATTCTGTCTATTCTCGCTTTGTCTTGAACAAATATTATTTGAACTGTGTCTCTATCTTGATTTGGCAACAAAACTAGAATGATATAGACCATAAAGTGACCATGGTACATAGATATATGTTTGTTTCATGTTGTTATCCTGTCCACTTTACTACTGAACTCATTTACCAAAATGAGTTTCATATACAACATGGTAAACATGTGATGTGTCTGCTTGTTTCTCTTTTAGAATGCGGACAAAATATTGGAGAATAGTACCGCGTTATCCAATGGTAAAGGAAGTAATGCAGATGAGGTTCAAGATAGTGAGACATCCTGTTGGTCTCCAAGAAAGTCGATAAAAACTATCTTGACGACGGAGGGAACCCAAAAGTCCTGTCTTGATGTAGTGTTCGAAGTTCTCGCCACTATCACGGCACAAGCTCTTCAACTCGCTACTCGAATCAGTTCATCTTCTTGAGTCTCAACTTCAAGTTGAAAGACATCGAATCGATGTGTCATGACAGAAGTCAAGGACTGGGAAGTCCTGCAGAATTCAGATGCATATTTTCTGGTGCAACAACAAAGTTACCGGAGGATTTAAGCGCCAAACAAGAGAAAGTTAATAAGCTTGCTAAGCATCTTGCCAAATTATGGGTACCTGTGATATTGTTTCTTGAGATCTTCAAGTGGTTTCAGTTCTGGATTTGTTTTGTCATGCGTTTATTTGCGTTGGTCGCCAACTTTGACAACCAAAGTATATGATATGTTGCTTTGTTCCCTATATTTGCACCGGTGGCGAACTTTGATGCCCAGTGGATGTAATATGTGTAACAGCCGTGATAGCCTAGCATAAGTTGCTTGCTTATTTATTTCCTTGTTGTCTTGTTTATTTTTTTGCTTGTAGTCAGTGTAGTTCTTTTTAAAACTAGGCCACAATAACCATGGGCTAATATTTACTATAGTGACACTGGGCCTCCTACGGGTCGTAGAAACAATGGGCCTTCTACGGGCCGTAGAAACAGTAGACCTTCTACGGGCCATAGAAACAATGGGCCTTCTACGGGCCGTAGAAACAATGGGGCTTCTACGGGCCGTATCATCAATGGGCCTTATACGGGCCGTATGACCATAACGGGCCATCGTTAATAGGCCGTATTTGATGACGCTATGAAAATGGCCCAACGTATTAACGGGCCACAAACGGGCTGATGTAACCACGGGCTGAATTTGGCCCACAAGCAGAAAATGACAGTTACGGGCCGTAAGTAAACGAATGCTGGAAATGAGCCCAAGAATAAATGGGCTCTGAGAAGGCCGAAGATAACATTTGCCGAAACGGCCCAATAATAATGCCCTTAATGGGTATAAAGTGATATATCGTTCATTACGGGCCGCCACCACGGGCCATTAATGGGTGTAAAGTGATACACCGCTCATTGCGGGCCGCTTATACCACGGGCCGTTAATAGGCCAAGAGTTACATAGGGCCTCATATGGGCCGAAGACGCCATGGGCCATACATGGGCGAAGTGAAAACGGGCTGGAATCATATTGGATGGCCCAGATGACGCTACTGGGCCTAATTCGGATAGGGCATAACGGGCCTTAGGTTAGTGGGCCGTAAATGGGCTATATGCGAACAGGCCGTTAACAAGCTTTCCATGGGCCGGCCCGCCACCTTTTGACCAAGTCAAACGGGCCGGCCTTTTCACACGAATGGGCCTCTGTTGGGTCGTGCCACGTGTCGACGTATCATAGGCGCCTTCTGTCCAATGAGTGGATGACATCTGTCCCAATGATGAGTCGACACGTGTTTCCTCCAGCCAATGATGATTTTACACGTGGAAAATCCCCACTGGTCGGGGTTGTTAACGGGTTATCGGATCCAAAACCCGGCCCGATAGCTTAACGGCGTTCTGTTACGGTGGATGCCACGTGTTGGTCACCCTTGACGAAAGCACTTCTATGACGCGCGATTTATCGTCATGGAAGTGGACACTTCCGTGATGATAATTTTGGTAATGTCATGGAACACTTCTATGACAAAGACGGTATGACTATCTTGATTCTGCTATAAATTTGTCATGGATGTACATGCATGACAAAAAACGCGACCTACTGTGACAAACACGTATCATCACGGAAGTGTATTTTTTTGGTAGTGGTTGTAGCCTCCCCACTTAGAGTTTTGCTTAACGGGTGTCGTGGGTGATTCCGCATAATCGTAAGTTGTTTGGTGTGTGCGGTCGTGTGTTTTCAATTAAAAGACCGTAGACCGAATTAGTCCTGATGGACTAAAGGAATCTGTTACTCGTGGGTAAAGAGTACACCCTCTACAGAGATTATATCTATTCGAATAGCCATGTCCATGGTTAAGGACTACAGTCTGGGATGGGTCAAGTGTCGGTCTTCGGAGAAAAAATTGCTAAACCTGAACATTGATCATGACTTGGGACATATGATTATTATGATTATTATTACTATAGCCTAACCATTGGTATTATTTGAATTATGGAGTATCCCTGGGATGGTTCTACCTCCTGGATATTCACTGTGGTTATTCTCATATAAGCCCTTTATGTGGTGTCGCGGAGACGCCCGACTGTGGCATGCTTGTTATTCATTTACTTTATAAGCCCTTTATGTGGTGTCATTGAGACGCTCGATCGTGGCATGCTTGTTATTTATTTACTTTATAAGCCCTTTATGTGGTGTCGCATAGACGCCCGACTGTGGCATGTTTGTTACTTATTTCCTTTATAAGCCCTTTATGTGACGTCGCTCAGACGCCCGACTGAGGCATGCTTTCTATTATTATCCTCTCGAGGTGTCGCTCGACACCTTGGCTTGTGCATTTTATTCTCCGATTGCTTATTCATGTTTTATATGAACAACCTGCCTGCGTGTGTGATGAGTTTTATTTCATGACTGACTAAGTGATCATGGAATATTTTAGAACATGATTAACATCTGTTATATTATACCTATGTTCATAATGTTTGTGTAGCAACCCGACCCGAATGGATCAAGTCTCTGTGCTTAAGTGTCATCCCTGGATCGGTATGCTGACACACACAATACTCGAGGATTTATAACAGAGGTAAATCACATGTATAAAGTAACGTAAATACTATTACCTCAATCCAAATAGCGGAAGTAACAAGGTTGTGGATTCCCATCAACACCAACGGCAAAGTTGAGTGTAGAAATCGTAACCCTAACGTATCACTTACTCGTCGTAAGATCCAAGCTCATGTTGCAGCCACAAAGGGTCAGTACATTCAATGTACTGGCAAATTCACACCATAGGATAATGATGAATAAAGGCTATCACTACATGCATATTTGGCTGGTGGAAAAGCTCTATGGTTATTTGCGAAAAGCCAATTTTTCCCTACTGCAAAGGAATAAATTCTATTTAACTACCATGGTGGTGATTAAACATTGAGAATGGTTGACAGCATTCTCAATCCCAATTAAGTAACATCAATAAATCTCAACAATACTAATTAAAGTAACATGATGAGATTCACATGATAATCCAAGTACTAGATACTCAAGTTGTCCATAACCGGGGACACGGCTAACCATGATTAGTTTATACACTCTGCAGAGGTTTGCGCACTTTTCCCCACAAGACTCGATCTCCTCCGTTGGGATTCTCGCACTACATGATGCTTGAGAAACGGATGACCGAGACATAGTCTTTCAGAAGCACTAGCACCTTACGAACGGGTAGACAGTACCAACCTACATCCCCTACATCTGCTAGTCTACCACTGTAAGAGTTCGCACGACTTAGTCAACTATGCTAGAGCCCATAGTAGCTTGTGGCTGCACACGGAAGTTTCTAGCATGAATAATCTCACGATCCCTTGGAGCCTAGGTGGCGGTCCATAAATAAAAACAGGCAATCCTGGAATACCCAGGTACCTCAATCCACCCAGATGTGTGTTTCAGTTGCCACCTTAATTAAACCATTAAATAACAATCTCACATCTGTCATGGATACACTTACCCAATCCACGTCTACTAGCATAGCATGGCATAATAAGCAAAGGTAGAAGTAACTCCCAAGGGTTTGATAAAAGCAGGTAATAGGTACTACCTCATCTACTTTCCCAAACCCACAATTTAATTAGATCCTAATCAATGCAATGTTTGAGGATTGATCTAATGCATAAAAACTGGGTATGAAAAGGGATATGATCAAAGTGTGAACTTGCCTGCAATGTTGATGAAGATGATTCGCACTCATAACTCTTGATAGTTCTACTCGTCACACTCCGTTCAATCTATCGTAGGCAAGCAATAGTAACCACACATAAGCAATCACTCAAAAGGTCGGGAAGAACGAAAACATCAAAACCAAACCAATAACTCTTGCAACATAAAACAATTTCTAACAGTACCAAAATTATGTGAATTTGGCCTTATTAGAAATTTTAGGTCAAGAGCTTCGATTTGCAAAAAGAATCAACTAAATCGGAGTTACGAAACTCAAGTTATGATCAAACGAAGTTCAAATTCAAATCTGATCTATTTCAAATTTTAAACTTTCAAAAACATGTTTGAGTTGTATTACTGGATAGAGGGGGTCATAACGAAGACGTGGGCGTTGGTTTCATCGAGTTCCGACTAACGAGCAAAAAGTTATGAGCGTTTGAAGAACAGGGGCTAAACTGTAAAATAAAACAACTACAACTAGGTCCCTGGCGTAAATAAACAGAAAACGAAAAGACTAAATAACGAACGCTCGTTTATAAGATCTAAACAGTGGACGTTCTCTATTTAAAAAAACCTAAAAAAACAGATCTAGTCTAGGTTTTTTAAAAAAACTGAACTTAAAATAAAACCGGATCGGATGACGGTTATACTGGTTCATAGTGGTTTGGCGGTTTTCAAGAGAAAACCGGCGGCGGCGAGGTTGAACTCCGGCGACAGCGGGCGGCTCAGGCTTGACCGGAGCGGCGGCTCTGGTGGCCGGCGGCGAGGGCGGAGTGGACGGGGAGGGGGGACGAGGCAAGGCGAGGTGGATGGCGGTGTCGGCGGCGGTCCACAGCGAAGAACGGCAGGCGGCGGCGGGTCCCTGCGAAAAGGTGGCGTGTCTCGGCGAGATCTGAGGAGGGGCAGCCTTGAGCGAGAGGAGGGGGCGACAGCCTTGGGGAAGGGGCCAAGGAGAGGCCGGGACGGTCACGACCGTCGAGGTCGGCGGCAGCGTGGCGGCTCGGGACTCGTCCCCGAGCACGGGACGAGGCCTGCGGCTTTGGGCCGGCTGGGCAGTAGCTTCATGCGAATGGGCAGCCCGTCCGGTCGGTCCAGAGATCTTTTTTTATAAACATTTTTTTCAGACAAACAGAGACAATAAAAACAAAAATAAAAAAAACCTTATATAGACATATAATATATCAAAATCTTGAGAAAAAGATTTTCTCGACTTGAACATTTTTCTAGCATACAAAAATACTCACAAATTCAAATAAAACAAAGAGTGCTTCTGCTCTAATAAAATCCAACAAAAGACATTTTAAAAATACCAAAATTAATTAAAATTTATTTCTCTCTAATTTTCTTTGTAGGGAATCATTTTACCCTAATTTTCATATATTATATTTTTGGAGAAAAAATAATTTGAATAAAACCCAAATAACTCAAAATTGAAAATAAATTCAAAAGAACTTTGAATTTAATTCTTTGAACTCCCAACTCATATTTCATATGTTTTGAAGAAGTCATTTTATCTTCGCTCGTGAAAATCATTGAGTTGCATAAAGTTCCTGGGTTGGAAATATTTTTCAAATGAAATTCAAATATTTTCAACACCCCTTGTCATTTAATAAATGGAAGAAGTCATGTCATCTTCTCTCCAGGGTTTTGTGGTGAAAAGAATTTGAATTCACGGAGATCATGAATGCAAAATGAAAGTTTGGGAAAGTCCTTTTATTCCCTCTCATTTAACTTTCAAAAAGTTTCGAATTTCACTCAAATTTCACACAATCAATCAAACAATCAATCAAATCTATCTATTTATGATAACATTCCAAAATTTAGAATTTTGGGATGTTACAAACCTACCACCCTTAAAATGAATCTCGTCCTCGAGATTCGGAGAGGCTAGAAAGAAATAGGTTAGGTTTGGGGTCTTCTAAAAAATCCATCGATCGTCTCCGGGGTCTCGGGTGCTAGCACCCTTAGAAGCATGGTTACGGTTCCATCAAAACTCATATACTCCATCCTTATTGTTGACAGTGTCGGTCTTCTCAGATTCTCGGGAAAATTCCTTCTCTGGGCTCTTCCGGTAGAGGCATAACCTTTACCACAATACTTATGTCCTTTCATCTTGGTAAGGTTATTCTGAGATTGGGTCTTGTTAGCTGACGGGTCTGGCGCCAATACTAATCAACTATCGATATCTCCTGGTGGTCAACAATTTATGGTTTCTCCTGCAGGAAATGGGTCTGGGTTGAACCTCACCGTATATCCTACGATTGGCAACAACTGCCGTGTACAAGGGAAAATACTTATACCATTCTAAGGTTCAAACAAGGTTTTGGTCGTTGTCTCTCTACTATAGGTAAGTCACTCAGATTTACCATCCCATATAGCAAGGCGAATAATAAGAGTAAGTCGGTATGGTGATCAATCCATCCCGCACCCAAATCATTACCTTGTGCATGGATTAGCGAATCTCGCATTCTAACACTCGGTCATCCTCACAAGCATTGCAGAATTTCTCTTGGATAAATCTATTGATTCTGCAAGCCAAACAAACATCTATCGTTCCTTAACAACTCTCAGGTTTTGCGTAAACTCCTATTGAATCGTCGGTTGATAAAATCGTAATTTCTTCGAGGTTTTCCTTGACAGAAGAATGTGCTTGCTTCTTGGCAGGTCACAGGGCACGTGGGTTATAGCCCATCTCATCACTTGTAGTCCTTGAACTTATCCTCGGGCTTCTGATCATTATTCCAACTTCCAACTTCCTAGTATTCTTAAATCCATCCAATTGTACTGTCTTCCTTCCTTCTGTTGGCACCAAACTAGGACATGATTACTCAGACTCATCATGGAATTTCCATTGATCCATATTTCCAACATCATACCTCCTTTATATCCAATAGTAATTCATCTCTTCATCCTCGTGGGATATCCCACCTACCGAGATAAAAACTTAACTTATGAAGTCCATACTCCACTTCGTGGAACATCATTATCCTTTCCAGGGTCAAGCGTCCTTACAGGGGAATATTGGCCATCTCTGCATGGCACTTCTTCAACTGGGAAACGTGAAACACATCATAAACTCCTGGCAGTCCTTCGGGTGACTCCAACTTGTTGGCCACTTCTCCCATACGTTCCAAAACTCGGTATGGTCCTACAAATCTCGGGGCTAACTTTCCCTTAACTCCAAATCGTTTAACTCCTCGCAGAGGGGACACACGAAGACATGTTCTGTCTCCAATTTCATAGACTACCTCCTTGCGTTTTGTGAGTCTGCATAACTCTTCTTCCTGGACTGAGCTACCTTAAGTCTATCTCGAATAAACTTAACATTCTCTTCTGACTCCTTGATCACATTTGGTCCAAACAACTGACGGTCTCCAACTTCATCCCACATCAACGGTGTCTGGCTCCTTCTCCCATACAAAGCTTCAAAAGGGGCCATCTTCAAACTGGCTTGGTAACTGTTGTTGTATGAGAACCCCACGTAAGGTAGATTATCATCCCTACTAGATCCATAATCTAACGCACACGCTCTCAACATGTCCTCCAGAATCTGATTGACTCTCTCGGTCTATCCATCTGTCTGTGGATGAAAGGTTGTACTGAACTCTAGCCTAGTACCCAAAGTCTGGTGCAGCTGATTCCAAAACTTTGAGGAAAACTGTGTTCCTCTATCTGATACGACGGTCCTCGGAACTCCATGCATACATACGATCCTGGTCAAATATATCTTGGTGAACTTCTCACTTGTATAGGTGGTTTTCACCGGGGGAATGAGCCACTTTGGTCAAGCTTAATCAACTACTACCCAGATAGAATCATGTCCGTTCGGGTTCGGGAATCCGTAATGAAATCCATGCCAAGCTTATCCCACTTCCATTCGGTATCGGCATAGGCTGTACTAATCATCTTTGCTTCGATGCTCTGCTTTTACTCTCTCTGGCATACATCACCTACGACTACATACTCCGCAATATCCTTCTTCATACCAGTCCACCAGAAACACTCCTTCAAATACAAATACATCTTGGTGTTTCCAGGGCGAGTCAAGTATGGTGAGTCATGAGCCTCCTGAAGTATTAACTTCCTGATCTCTGTATTATTGGGTACATGTACACTATCCTCAAACCATAAGGTGTCATGCTCATCCTTACGAAAACCTTTGGTCTTTCCTTTGCTCATCCTCTCTTTTACCTCAGCAATCTCTTTGTCGTCCTTCTGAGCTTCACGGATCTTTCCCTACAATGTAGACCGAACTTCCATTGCTGCAACAAAACCTTTGGGAACAATCTCCAACCGAAGTTCCCTGAGATCCTCGACTAACTCCTTTGGTAATCCCCCACTTATGAGGGTATTCATCCTGGTGTTCTTTATGGTTGTGTCCTATTTCTCCACAAAGCTTGCATGCACTTTCTCCATATCATTTCCATAAGGCTTCAACTTCTGGGACACAAGTCGATACTTTAGCAGAGTCAACTTAAATTCTTCCCAAACGGTTACTCCTTGCCATCCATTGATGGTTTGGTACATCCTCCACCAGGTAGCAGCACCTCTTTCAAAGAACGGAAGAGCATGTTGGGCCATATCCTTTCTGACTATAGGGTTATTCTTCATGTGATCCTCCATGTTCTGAATCCATTGGTCTGTCTCCAATTGACTCATTGGTCCAGACAATACAAGCTCATCTCCATTCATCCTCTATTGGGTCCATGGGTTTGGGGTGGGATAAGAGAGATCGAGAGGGATGCACACAGTACAAACAATAGTTTTGAAAAGACAGGTTTTATTGTGGTTGTCGGAAAAACAACAAACAAATGACAGCTCACAAACATCGCATCTAACATAGGTACAACGGGGTTTTGGTATTCTAATGGTCAATAAGTCTTCAACGTCACCAAACTCTTCAAGTTTTGTTTATGTCTCCGATGGCTTCTTCTGATCATGCTTGTCCTTCTCAAGTTCCTATGCCAGATCTCTGTTGACGCGAAGTCTCTAGTGACATCCTTTAATATTTTTGGAGTTGCGTTCCAAACTTCTGGGTTTCAACATCCTTGGTATAAACCATGTCCTTCTATCCTTCAGCTCCTGACGAATCGCCGGTATCTCGAGGTTTTGCTCCTCCAGCTTGGCTACTTTTAGCTTCTGGGTCCTGAGTTGTTCATGAACTGCTTCCTTATCAAATACAGACTTCGAAGGTCCATCTTAAACTTCGATGTAATACTCAGATCCTAGTGATACACCAGCTAAGGTTAAAACTTGATCTCTTCTTTGGCGTGCTCCATTAGCCCTTTTGTCATCCAATTCTTAGGAAGATGCGTGCTTAACACCTCACGGTGACAATAACATGAGCGAGCGATAGCATCATGGATATCCATGTTTATGACTATGTCTCTGTCATGAGCTATCATTCCATAGTTGATATTTCCTGTCTTGGGGCTTTCTTGACAGAACTTTGAGTTTTTAACTCTCCATGCTCCGGTCTTTCTCCGATACACCTTGATCTCGGGTATTGACAACCTCCATAGTCTGCCAAGTTCCATTAGGGTAGCTTCCTAGGTCATAAAAAAATCTGGGAATTCTTCAGAGCCTTCAAATTCTCCTAGTCTTCAGAGTCTTCAACAGTTGTAGTTTCCATTATCATAATGTATGGTAAAATCCTCTTCATTCTGAATGATCTTAGTTGTTCGATATCTTGTACTTCTTGGAGTGGTCTCATCAGTCGAATCTTCGAGTGGTCAAAAGGGGAAAGGGGTATAGTCTCACTAAAAGGAATTTTTGAATAAGCTCAGAAGAGAAGAGAGGTAAAAGATCTTTTTGAAAAGAAAGTTTTAGAGAAAATCCTTCCTAGGGGCTTGCCAGTTTCTAGGGGTCATGTCCTACAGTCAACATGTGTTCTGATACCATTTTGGAGCGACCCAACCCGAATGGATCAAGTCTCGTAGCAAGTGTCATCCTGGATCGGTATCTTTGACACACACAAGACTCGAGGATTTATAACAGAGGTAAATCACATATATAAAGTAACGTAAATACTATTACCTCAATCCAAATAGCGGAAGTAACAAGGTTGTGGATTCCCATCAACACCAACGCAAAGTTGAGTGTAGAAATCAGAACCCTAACGTATCACTTACTCGTCAGAAGATCACGCAACATGAGGCATTGCAGCCACAAAGGGTCGATACATTGAATGTCTTGGCAAATTCACACCATAGGATAATGATGAATAAAGGCTATCACTACATGCATATTTGGTGGTGGAAAAGCTCTATGGTTATAAGGTTTTTATGAAAAGCCAATTTTCCCTACTGCAAAGGAATAAATTTTATTTAACTATCATGGTGGTGGTTAAACATTGAGAATGGTTGACAGCATTCTCAATCCCAATTAAGTAACATCAATAAATCCCAACAATATTAATTAAAGTAACATGATGAGATTCACATGATAATCCAAGTACTAGATACTCAAGTTGTCCATAACGGGGACACGGCTAACCATGATTAGTTTATACACTCTGTAGAGGTTTGCGCACTTTCCCCCACAAGACTCGATCTCCTCTGTTGGGATTCTCGCACTACATGATGTTTGAGAAACGGATGACCGAAACATAGTCTTTCAGAAGCGCTAGCACCTTACGAACGGGTAGACAGTACCAACCTACATCCCCTACATCTGCTAGTCTACCACTGTAAGAGTTTGCACGACTTAGTCAACTATGCTAGAGCCCATAGTAGCTTGTGGCTGCACACGGAAGTTTCTAGCATGAATATTCTCATGATCCCTTGGAGCCTGGGTGGCGGTCCATAAAGAAAAACAGGCAATCTTGGAATACCCAGGTACCTCAATCCACCCAGATGTGTGTTTAAGTTGCCACCTTAATTAAACCATTAATAACAATCTCACATCTGTCATGGATACACTCACCCAATCCACGTCTACTAGCATAGCATGGCATAATAAGCAAACGTAGAAGTAACTCCCAAGGGTTTGATAAAAAAACAGGTAATAGGTACTACCTCATCTAATTTCCCAAACCCACAATTTAATTAGATCCTAATCAATGCAATGTTCGAGGATTGATCTAATGCATAAAAACTGGGTATGAAAAGGGATATGATCAAAGTGTGAACTTGCCTGCAATGTCGATGAAGATGATATGCACTCATAACTCTTGATAGTTCTACTCGTCACACTCCGTTCAATCTATCGTAAGCAAGCAATAGTAACCACACATAACCAATCACGCAAAAGATCGGGAAGAACGAAGAAAACAATTCAGAAAACATCAAAACCAAACCAATAACTCTTGCAACATAAAGCAATTTCTAACAGTACCAAAATTATGTGAATTTGGCCTTATCAGAAAGTTTAGGTCAAGAGCTTCGATTTGCAAAAGAATCAACTAAATCGAGATTCTGAAACTCAAGTTATGATCAAACGAAGTTCAAATTCAAATCTGATCTAATTCAAATTTTATACTTTCAAAAACATGTTTGACTTGGATTACTTGATAGAGGGGGTCATAACGAAGACGTGGGCGTTGGTTTCATCGAGTTCCGACTAACGAGCAAAAAGTTATGAGCGTTTGAAGAACAGGGGCTAAACTGTAAAATAAAACAACTACAACTAGGTCCCTGGCGTAAATAAACAGAAAACGAAAAGACTAAATAACGAACGCTCGTTTATAAGATCTAAACAATGGATGTTCGCTGTTTAATAAAACCTAAAAAACAGATCTAGTCTAGGGTTTTTAAAAAAACCGAACTTAAAATAAAAGCAGATCGGACGGCGGTTATACCGGTTCATGATGGTTTAGCGGTTTTCGAGAAAACGGCGGCGGCGAGGTTGAACTCCGGCGACAGTGGCGGCTCGGGCTTGGCCGGGCGGCGGCTCGTGGCTGGCGCGGGCGGAGTGGACCGGGAGGCGACGCGCAAGGCGAGTGGATGGCGGCGTCGGCGGTCCACGGCGAAGAGCGGGCGGCGGCGGCGGATTTCACCGACGGTAGATCCCATGAAAAGGGTGGCGGTGTCTCGGCGAGATCTGGGGAGGCGGCGGAAAGAGGGAGGGGGAGGATTTATAAGAGGAGGGGGCGACGGCCTTGGGGAAGGGGGCAAGGAGAGGCCGGGGCGGTCACGGCCGTCGAGGTCGGCTGCGGCGCGTGGCGGATCGGGACTCTATCCCGAGCACGGGGACGAGGTGCGCGTGGCTTTGGGCCGGCTGGGCCGTGGCCTGGCGAGCTGGGCCGGCCCGGTCCGGTCGGTCCAGAGATCTTTTTTTATAAACTTTTTTTTTCAGACAAACAGAGACAATAAAAACAAAAATTAAAAAAAACTTATATAGGCATATAATATATCAAAGTCTTTAGAAAAAGACTTTCTACGACTTGAACATTTTTCTAGCATCAAATAAAATACACACAAATTCAAATAAAGCAAAGAGTGCTTCTGCTCTAATAAAATCCAACAAAAGACATTTTAAAAATACCAAAATTAATTCAAATTTATTTCTCTCTAATTTTCTGCTGTAGGGAATCATTTTACCCTAATTTCCATATATTATATTTTGGAGAAAAAAATAATTTGAATAAAACCCAAATAACTCAAAATTGAAAATAAATTCAAAAGAACTTTGAATTTAATTCTTTGAAACTCCCAACTCATATTTCATATGTTTTGAAGAAGTCATTTTATCTTCGCTCGTGAAAATCATTGAGTTGCATAAAGTTCCTGGGTTGGAAATATTTTCCAAATGAAATTCAAATATTTTCAACACCCCTTGTCATTTAATAAATGGAAGAAGTCATGTCATCTTCTCTCCAGGGTTTTGTGGTGAAAAGAATTTGAATTCACGGAGATCATGAATGCAAAATGAAAGTTTGGGAAAGTCCTTTTATTCCCTCTCATTTAACTTTCAAAAAGTTTCGAATTTCACTCAAATTTCACACAAACAATCAATCAAATCTATCTATTTATATAACATTCCAAAATTTAGCATTTTGGGATGTTACAGTTTGCGAGTACATTCAAAGTACTCACTGGCTTGTCCCTGGCTATTGTCTTGGCCAGATCTCTTGCTTGGATAGGAGCGCTGCGATGACAGCCCCGGAACCTAGGCAATGGAGATAGCAGCCGCGCGAAGATAAGAGTTATCCAGGTCAGCTGTTCCTGTGGGAAATGGAGTCCCATAGACGTTGATGATCCGCAAACCGCTTCCGCCGTCAACCATTAGAAAACTTTTGTTGTACTCATAGACCAGAATGGTCATGTGCGGCATATTTTATATTTTGCTTGGAATTTCTGTATCAAGATTGTGTCTCATCAGATAACAGAAATCCTAGGGCTGGTGAGCACAAGGACCATTGTGTAGCGACCTGACCCAAAATCGGTCAAATCTACGTATGCATACCATCCCAAGATCATCTTTGGTACTCACAAGACATCGATAAAGTAATCAAAGTTCAATCACACCTGAATATCATTAGTCGATTCTCATATAGAGTCTTTATTACAAGGGAATAAATTGGCTCAAGGCCAACTCATGAGAAATAAACTAAAATGCTGCGAGCGTCGAAGATAAGCGAGTCCATCCGACTCAAAGGGCAATTCGCCAAGCGTGGGCGTAGCCTCACTCTGATCGAATATATCTACGCAACATAATACGTTGCAGCCATGTAGGTCAGCTTTTGGAATAAGCTGGCAAGTCAAGAAGAATAACAATAATAAAGTTACTAACACTATATGCATTTTGGCTGTGGAGCTCTAAGTTTCATCTTTTTGCGAAAAGCCAATTTTATCCTACTACAGTGGATTTATTTGCAAATTACTACAAATTGTTGGTAGTTATTGAGATGGTTCCGCCAACCAATATCTCGTTCCCAAAATTATTATTAAGTCATAAACCCTCAAATTAATTCATTAGTTTTAAGTGTTGAGATATCCGAATACTTCCAAGGTCCAGAGGCTCAAATGTCCGTGCAATCGGGACACGGCTAATCGATTAGGTTATAACCCTCTGCAGAGGTTTATGACTTTCCCGCAAGAATCATTCCCTCCTTTAAAGTCTTAGCACTTCATGGTGTTTGAAGGCGGACGAATGAAACAGGTCTTCCAAAGAGTTCTTACGCCCTTTGCCGTACCCATCCAATCCTACCGTTCGTCTACTTCTCGTAGTACCGTCCACCCGACTTCACTACAAAGGTCAACCCAGCCAGAGCCCATAATGGCTTGCGGCTGCACTGTAAGCTTCCGGTCATGGGGCATCCATCCTTCTCTTCGTGGCTGGGTGAAGCTTTCCGCAGGATGTCATGGCGCTTCTCCATGCATCCGGCCACCACTGGTGCTCCAGGTGCCCGTCAACCGCCTCCACCCAGTAGTGATTTTCCGAAGTCCATCTTGATCATTGTAGTCCATGGGTTGTCATCATCATTGACTCTCACATCTTGCTTATGAATTTCACTCATCCCAAATCCCGTCTGCGAGCATAGCAAAATAACTACTACGTCCCGGGGTCATGGTAACAAGGGGATTGGTTCATCCTACCACATGATACTACTCAAGTTTAATGACTTCAAGACTTCACTACTGCATGCAATGGTGGGGTGGTGACAACTACTAATGCACAAAAACATAGGTATAGAAATAACATGATCAAAACTTGCCTTGCTGATGATCCTCGTAAGCTAAAGAGTCGTAGTAGCAGGCTTCGCACTCCGGAAACTCTACCGAGACAAACAATAACACAATAAGCATAAAGCAAGAGGATCACACAAGATAACAATGGTAACATAGCACAACAAAACAATCAAAACCAAATCCAAAAGAAAAACTCAAAGAAACCAACTCAAAGTTTTCCCTACACCAAACAATAGCAAAAACAGTTTTATATAACAAAAATTCCTTAATTTAACCTAATCATGGTTTTAGGTTAACTTAACGAAAAGGATTCACTAAGCAACTAGGAGCAAAAAGAATTAATAAAAAACTATTATAAAACTCATTTTAGGCCTAATCCAATTTCTATTAAGAAAATTAATTTAAAACTTTTATTAATTATAAATAAAAGTTCATCTAATGGAGTGACAGAAACTAACCTAGAATAACTAATCACAAGTTAAAAATAAATTAATTTACTAATTAATTAATTAGGAAAACAGGAACTAGTCAATTAATTAGGATTAATAGGATTCTGTCTAAAATTAATTATTTATTAATCCTAAAATACCCAAATTAATTTCTAGGGTTTGGCAATGTCAAAATAGAGTGGTGACAAAAGAATCAAGCAAAAATAATTTTTCTATCTAAAGTTATAGCAGATTTACTATTCTGACTAAAACAATATTAAAGCATTTTTATTATTTTTAACATATCTATATATATATTTTTCAGAAACTACATAAAATTTGCAATCCAACAAAAAAAGAATCACTCAAAAATATTAAACAGAATAAAAGATATACATTTTTGAAAATTGAAACTATTCGGCTAAAACAGAAAATCAAAATAAAAAGAAAAAGGCCTAATGGGCCTAAACTGTGCCCTGTGCGTTAGATAGGCTAAATGGG
This sequence comes from Aegilops longissima, assembly GCA_021605205.1. NCBI lineage: Eukaryota > Viridiplantae > Streptophyta > Magnoliopsida > Poales > Poaceae > Aegilops > Aegilops longissima. Next base: position 639,776,648 of record CM038677.1, read on the forward strand.
CCCTAGGTTTAAACTAAAAGAACCGGGCCTAAAAATAAAAACCTAAACTAAAAACTAAACCGATCGGACCGGCCGGTTTTCTAACTAAAACCTAACCCTTCGGGGTGTCTAATCCTAGCCCTAGATCTAGGATCGAACGGTGGAGGGGTGAGGGTCGGGGTGGACCAGGGTGGCGTCGGCGCGACTTTGGCGGCGGGGAGGTTCAGTGCTCGGTGAGCTCGGGAGGAGAGGAAAGGGGTCCCATGAGGCTAGGGAATGGGGTGCGGAGGCTCGGCTTATATAGCCACAGGGTGAGGCGAGTTTGGAAGGGCATCGGGCGTCGGGAATCCGGATCCTTCGGGATCCGGTGGATCTCCCATGAGCGGCGTGGCGTGGGGAAGAAGACAGGCGGGGCCCATGGTCGATGAGAGAGAGGGGGAGGAGGCGGTCGGCCAAAGCACAGGGGTTTCGGCGAGGGGGGTGGTGGGCTGGCTGGCCTGGCTCTGGCTGGCCAGATTAGGCCGGCTCAGTGGGCTTCTGTGAAATGAGGGGTGAGGCGGCGCTGGGCACTGGGTGGCTTTGGTGGCGCCCGGGTTTTTCTTTATTTTTTAATTAAAACAAAAACAAAAATAAAACCTAAACTATAAATAATTTATATAGGGTATATATATACCAAAATGATCAGGGGAATATTCCCTTTCATTTGAACATTTTTCCAAAGGCAAAATCCAAACTTTATGAAAATCCATTTTTTTCAAATTCAAATAAAATTCAGATTTGAATTCCAAAACTTTTGGCATTGTTTCCTCTGATATTTTTGGAGTGTCATGTTTGCTCCTCTCATACTTTTGATCAAGTATTTATCAGGCTTAGTTTTTGAATTGTTTCCCACATGCCAAAGTTTGGAATTCAAATTCAAACTCAAATAGCTCTGAAACTTCAAATGGCATTCAAATTCAAACAGGATGCATAGGATGCTTATCTATAATTGTAAAACATTCCAAATAGGAAATTTGGGATGTTACACATTGACTGGGATATTTATATCCTAGAAAACCGGTCTGACAGATTAGCTTTGATGGGAGGCTGCAGTATAAGTCTTCGAAAGCAATTGATGATTGCACTTGTTTAACGCTTATATCCAACTCTAGCTGCATAGCATCAATGTCAGTTCTTGGTGTCAGTGAGATCACACTGAAAGAGAAAAAAGCAGACAAATAACATGCTTTGCACATATAAGCAACGGTGCTATCGATTCATCCCATTTCTTAGTGGCAAATAAAAAGACCTGGATAAAAATAGAATAAAAATTGTTCACTGTTAAGACATGGCAGGAATTGGCATTGTGCAGGAGTGGCCAGCTTCACCACACCACTGGATTATAGATGAAGAACACAAGCATACATGCAGTGCTAAAGAATGTATAAGCGTCGATGGTGAGTGTACTGTCAATTTATTCCATTTCAGATTGGTAAATAAAGAGACACGATTTAAATAACATGAACATAATATGCATTGTTCATAGTTAAGACATAGCAGGATATGACATTGTCCTGGAGCTGGTAGTTTGACCACACCACTGGATTACAGATCAACAACACAAGCATACATGCAGTGCTAATGAATATCACTTGCTACGTTTAGTTTAATTTACATGGTATGAATGAGGAAGTAGGTTGTACAACTAAAAATTGAAATTGAGAACGAGAAACTTATGTTTATGAACTTCTTCATAATAAACTTTAAACATGCAATTTGATGCAAACGACAAAAATAAATAGCAGTTCCAGTCAGTGCTATCGAAATATACACAACAAAGTTTGAAGGCTCGAGAAGGGCAAACTTACGTTAGTAATGAAGACCGGCTCTATAAAGCCCTTTCCATGTTGATGGGGGGGGGGGGGCAATTCAAGAAGTTTACCACAGAGTCTTCTTCATAAGCATTGCCTTTATTCTACATTTTGTTAAGAGTAAATATAGAAGTGATAATATAGGCACAAATGGACATTATTTAAGCTAAGATGCAGAGTGATTCTACATAATCAACTAGCTATAAATGTAGGTATAGCATACAACCAAAAGGTACCGAAACGAGTAATGCAGAGCTAAACAACATCAGTAGCATTGGTTTTATTCAACATTTTGGTAAGAGTAAACATAGATCTGATGTGTACAAAATGGATGCCAAGGGAAAATAAACTGCAAAGTGATGGTACATGAACAACTAGCTAACAATATAAGTACATTGATAAAGGACAGCAGATACTTACAAGAACAATGTAGAGCTAAACTTCTTCATAAGCATTGAGTTTATTCTACATTAATGTAAGCATTAATATAGATATGATAATTAGGATAGAATAGTGGATATGCAGGTTATCATGCACACTGATGTCACATAATCAACCAGGTATGAATGTAAGTACAACGATACAAGACAATAGTTACTAATAAGAGCAAAGCAGCGAACAGCATAGTTGCGATATCCTAGGTTTTGTGGCGCTTTATATCGCCAATATAAGTGGGGTGTTGTCTAATTTCTGCGGTACCACCACCTTTTTCAAGGACTTTGCTACTACTCCTTCAGGTTCTGCAATCACTCTCTTCCTTTTGGATGTCTGATACACAAGAACATTATTTGAATGGAAAAACATGGTATGATGACAAATGGAATGCGTATTGATAATGGGTGGGCATGGCAACTTCACATATATGATGAGTAAACTAAGCAGAAAGCGGTGCAAAGAAGCAGAAGAAACGCAAGATAACTTGAGCAAGTTACGTGCAACCAATAAAACCATGCCAAATTATAAAAAGCACCTTGTAGGGTGAATGGGATAGGCCATCTGCTTTGACTCTTTGAGCTCAGAATAGTCATTAGGATCATATTCTGAACACGAATCTGTAGGTGCGGAGCTTGTGGGCTTCATTCAATCCAGAATGGAACTCAATGCCTTGATGCCATGTTTGTTAGTCATTGCACTATTTCACGATACTCTTCTGATGTGTGCATTCCCATATTTATTCTGATTTTATTCAATATCTGAGAAGCATGACAACATAAATAGTAGTGAGATTATCTTTGTAATGCAGAGGATGTTCTAATATAATAGGGGCTCCTTGTAAACCCTTGTGTGCTATCACTGGATCTGGACGAGAGAGCCTTAGTGTGCTGTAATTTGGTGCGTACAATAATATAATCTGGCACAACTACACGCAAAAATAGGCTCCCTGTTGGGAGCTCCAGAAGAAAGGATAGTTGGCAGATGATAGATTCATAATATACTGTATTGAAAGTTTATTGCGAAACCATGACAAAGAAAGTGCACAGAGAAATAGTATTCCAACATGTCTCAATATGTGGCGCACATGCATTTCAAAACTCACGTAGTAACATTAAGCATTAGCTGACGAATTAAATGTAAGCTTTGGAAATATGAGTGGCATGTAGTTTCCCTTGAAGGATGGAGTGCTGCTATTACGACACAAAGCCACTACGCAGATTGTAGTGTCGATAAAAGGGGGACACCAAGCATCATAAATAAATCGGGGAAGTGGAACTGGCTGAAAAATATGGGGTTGTATTGCCGCTACTAACTGAAAGCCTATCGATCACCTACAGGCCAGCTCTATTCACCTGAAGGCGCACTACTGTTACTATCAGTCTACTTTCTCAAAGGCCGCACAATTCCCAGCATTTCCTGGACATTATGGCTGACCAACTCGAATTGTTGAAAGCAACTTGCAGAAGCGGCCAAATAGACCTATCGAGTGTCGATGTCCCTGCTTACCTTCTTGACGAGGAACATATTGTACTTATTAACGAAGAATAGAAGAGGAACATGTTAAAGAATAGAAGAGGAAGCATATTATGGAGATTCCGTTTCTTTCTATACAATGTTGGTTGCCCACCCATGATGAATCAGAGCATCCAAAGAAATGCAATTCCATGCTATCTCTCTCTATGTGGCCATAGGCATTTGGAAACTCAAAGTGGGAGCATTATCTGACCAACTGAATGTATGTATGTTAACAATTACGAATATCATGTCACATTCGTATTGGAACAACTAAGCTTTGGAATTATGATTGGTGTGTTATTTAGCTTTAAAGGGTGGAGTGCTACTAGTAGAACACAAAGCACCTACGCAGATCATAGTGTAGATATAATGGGAAAACCCTAAGCTCACGAGTAAAATTAGGAAAGTGGAACTTGTTGGAAAATATGTGCTAGTATTGCCGGTACGGCTAGAAAGGCTTCGGATACCAGCTCTCTATAACTGAAGGTGCAGTACTGTTACTATCAGTCTAACTCTCAAAGGTGACACATACGACCGAATACGAAGAGTTGAAAGCGTCCATGACAAGTGACATGAAGACCAGCACGAAGAGTTGAAAGAGTCCATGACAAGCGGCCAAATAGACCTGTACACTGCAAATGTCCTTGCCCCTCTTCACTACAAGGAACATATTGTACTACTATTATACTCCCTCTGTTCCTAAATACAATTCTTTGTAGAGATTCCATTGTGGATCACATACGGATGTATATAGATACATTTCAGAGTGTAGATTCACTCATTTTTCTCCGTATGTAGTCCATGGAGGAATCTCTACAAAGACTTATATTTAGGAACGGAGAGAGTACTTATTAAAGAAGAATAGAAAAGGAGCATGCTAAAGAAGAGCAAGCAGAATTTGGATAATAAAATGTTCGTTGTCCACACCTGATGAACCAGAGCACATAAAGAATGCAACTCCATGTTGTCCCTCAATATGTGGCGCACGTGCTTTTTGAAAGTAAAGTAGGAACATTAGCTGACCAATTAAACATTCTCTGTTTTAGTACAACATGTCAGCATCATATCAGATTCGTATTTGAGCAACTAAGTTTGGAATTATGAGTGGCAGCATGTTGTTTAGCTTGATGGGTTGAGGAGCACTGCTTAAACGTCTCGAAGCACCTACGATGATGGTACTGAATATATGGGAATGTCTACATGCAAGTCGCTTGACTTTTGTCATTTGGGTCAATCGACCATTTCAGGCGGTTGGATGAAGATCCTACGTCTCCTAACCCTTATTCTTCCTCACCTCTTATTCTTCCCATACAGACCACCGCACGGGCCGCCGGCCGAACCACCGGTCCCGCCCTCCCTTAAACCGCCCACCACCTCCGGTCTTCCACCGCCCCGGCCATTCCTCTAGCCAACCCCAGCCCACCCCCACCCATGTCGAGTTTTGCCTCTGGTGAGGCCCCACCCTAGCTCGATGACCGCCCCCCACAACGAATGTCCCGAACCGAAACCTTAAGATAGATAAAGGGGCAGCCATCCGGCGAGCCCCTACCTTCCCTCCGACGAACTCTAAAAATTGACTGACCCAAAATTGAAATTCAGTCGACTGTCATTTAAGCTAATGTGTACTATAAAAGGGGAAACCATAAGCATTGCGAGTGTAGTGGTGAGCATGCCATGGCAGATCTGAAGGAGCAAACCGGACATAGGCAACTTTCGCAACCAATGTTTGCTTTCAACCAACAAGTATGATTCAAAGTGATGGACAAGAAATCACAGTAAAGCAGTGGCGATCTATTTTCTTGCTGAGATAAATAACTTGAGCAGATATGAAAGAGTACCTCCTCTGGTGTGGCAACGTGTAAGCATCTGCTGAGGCGTTGAGGGTGTTGCAGTAGCAATGGTTGTCGGCGGCGTGGAAGCAGATCCAGGAGGATAGACGGTGGCGGCGAGGGAAATATCCTGGCGCGGTGGACAAGACGGTCGTAGGAGCTGCCTCGGCAAGGTGGACGACGGCGCGGATGAAGCGAGAGGACGTGATGCAAGGACCCTGGTCTGAAGCTGTGGATGAGAGAGGTCAATCTCTTGTAATGGATGACGACAACGGGGTATCTGCTCCAGCATGGTGGAGGAGGACGGCGGTGGATGGGGTGGCGGACGGAGGAGACTGAGGTGGAGAGGGTGTTTTGCCACCCGCGGAGTATGAATGGGGAAATGGAGGGAGAGAGGTAGGGGAACCATGTCTTCAGGACGCGCTTGTCTCAAATGCAAGGAAATTTACAGACTTAGCCCCCGTTTAAAATTTCCTACATCACGGCAATATTAGTCGGTTGGGGATAGGACAGTAATCTCGCATACACCGAATATTTGCCGACGGAGATTTTGGCTGAGGAGAGTTTGTTTTGGCGCCCACCATGTATGAATCCGGGGGAGGTGACAGACGATTTTGGTCGAGGAGAAACTGTGTTTTGGCGCCCACCGTGTATGAATCCGGGGAGGTGAGAGGCGGAGGCGGTTGTGTCACGTTTGAGTGAAATTACAAGCCTACCCCTATCGAAACCTATAGATATCGAGCCAATAGGCTTTGCGTGTCACGGATAGGCAGTAATTTCCATCTCGCAGATTTTGGTTTCGGGCAGTTACTGCGAGTTTCCTCGCTTCGCTCAATTTTTTGTAGAAAAATATTGCACGTTTACCATGCCAACTCAATTCCAGTCCATTTTGTATTTTTTTCGGGCAGGATCCATTTTGTACTTGAATACAAATCTATATACATCATTTTTTATATCTACTTTCCAAAGTACAACAAAGAATTCTGCTCCTTTATATATAAAATATGATTTACAAATGCAATGATCTCAAAATCATAAGGTTCAATTCAAAATATTTAAAACAAATTATGTTCAAATTTGAATTCAAAATTTTGAAACCAAATTATGTTCAACTCAAATGTATGGATCGGTAATATCAATATATGAAATAACATACACGCGCGCAAATTCAAATTAGTATGCATGTTTAATAGATCAATTTTGGTTCGAGTATGAATTACATGTACCATCATGATACGTCTCCAACGTATCTATAATTTTTTATTGTTCCATGCTGTTATATTATGATTCTTGAATGTTTTACAATCATTTTATAGCAACTTTACATCATTTTTTGGGACTAACCTATTGACATTGTGCCCAGTGCCAGTTGCTGGTTTTTTGCTTGTTTTTTACTTCACAAGAAATCAATACCAAACGGAGTCCAAACGCAACGAAACTTTTTGGAGAATTTTTCGGACGGAAGACACGATGGGCCAAAGAAGTACTGAAGAAGGGCTCAAGGAGCACAACCCACCAGTAGCGCGTAGGAGCCGAGCACGCCAGTGGGTTGTGCCCACCTCGGTGGCCTCCCGCACCGCCTCTTCGCCCTACAAATTCCCAAATATTCCAAAAACCCCGGGGATTCGATAGATCAGAAGTTCCACCGCCGCAAGCCTCTATAGCCACGAAAAACCAATCTAGACCCCGTTCCGGCACTTCGCCGGAGGGGGAAATCATCACCGATGGCCATCTTCATCATCCCTATTGCCACCATGATGAGGAGGGAGTAGTCCACCCTCGGGGCTGAGGGTTTGTACCAGTAGCTATGTGTTTAATCTCTCTCTCTCTCTCTCTCCCTCTCTCTCTCTCGTGTTCTTTATGGCACGATCTTGATGTATCGAGGGCTTTGTTAATATAGTTGGATCATATGGTGTTTCCCCCTCTCTATCTTGTTGTGATGAGTTGAGTTTTTTCTTTGAGATTTCGTTTCATCGGATTGAATATTTTTATGGATTTGAGAGCACTTGATATATGTCTTGCATATGAATACTCGTGGTGACAATGGGGTATTATATTGATTCACTTGATATATGTTTTGGCACTCAACTCGGAGATTCCCGAGGTGACATTGGGGTGATCTATGCATAGGGGTTGATGCATGTTTTCATCCTTGTTTCTCTGGTAGAAATCTTGGGGCACTCTTTGAGGTTCTTTCTGTTGGATTGAGTATTATGAATCTGAAATTGTTTGATGCGTATCGTATAATTAACTCATAGATACTTGTGGTGACATTGGAGTATCTAGGTGACATTAGAGTTGGTTGATGCGTATCATATGGTGTTATTCTAGTACGAACTCTTGGATAGATCGAACGGAAAGAATAACTTTGCATTATTTTAGTACAGACTCTTGAATAGATCTAATGGAAAGAATAACTTTAAGGTGGTTTCGTACCCTACAAACAATTTCTTCTTATGCTCTCCGCTAGATAAGAACTTTGGAGTGATTTTTCATCACACGTTGAGGATGGTTTTATAATCCAATTAGATTAGCATTGTTGAGAGATTGCACAAGCGAAAGTACGGACCCTAGGCCTCATTTTCAAGAATTGCAATGCCGTTTGTGCTCTATTTTATCAATTGCTACCTTGTTGTTTTTTATTGTTCCTATTACAAAAATCAATATCTACTATCATTATTGCACTTTTATCACCATCTCTTCGCCGAACTAGTGCACCTATACAATTTACCATTGTATTTGGTGTGTTCGGGACACAAGAGACTTTTTATTATTTTGTTGCAGGGTTGTTTGAGAGAGACCATCTTCATCCTACACCTCTCACGGATTGATAAACCTTAGGTCATCCACTTGAGGGAAAATTGATACTGTCCTACAAAACTCTGCACTTGGGGGCCCAACATGAGTCTACAAGAATAAAGTTGCATAGTAGACATCACATCATCTGGAATTTAAAAATTTTTGAATCCCTTTTATTTAACATCTTCTATACACACAACTACAAATTTGAATCTCGTTTCATGCCCATCTCTCTCTAGGTCCCTCTCGCGTGCTCCTTCATGTAGCTATCAGTCTCTTTTCTCCGTCTCACCCGCACGCTCACTACATGCTTCTCCTTTTTTTGCAAACACGATCTCTCGCTGTCTCCCTCGAGAAGTATCACACTCTCTCTATCTTCATAGATTACATGTTTTCATTATCTCTCATGTCTCTATCATTCTCTGGTATCACTATAGCTACCTAAGCTTTCTTTTTCACCACCACACACACACTCCCACTCGTCTTTCACTTTGCCTTTCTCTCTAGGGTTCTCTGACGCACCCTATATCTTTCTAGATATGACTCCTACCACTAAAATTACTCTCCCTCGCACACACACCGTTTATCACGGTCACACACGGAAGTGATACGTCTCCAACGTATCTATAATTTTTGCTTGTTCCATCCAGTTATATTATCATTCTTGGATGTTTTACAATCATTTTATAACAACTTTATATCATTTTTTTGGACTAACCTATTGACATAGTGCTCAGTGCCAATTGTTCTTTTTTGCTTGTTTTTACTTCGCGGAATATTAGTACCAAACAGAGTCCAAATGCAACAAAACTTTTTGGAGAATTTTTATAGACCAGAGGGAACAACATGGGACAAAGAAGTGCCAGAGGGGTGCCCCGAGGGGGGCACAACCCACCTAGGCGCGCCTGGGGGCCCAGGCGCGCCCTGGTGGGTTGTGCCCTGAAGGAAATATGCCCTAGAGGCAATAATAAAGTTGTTATTTATATTTCCTTATATCATGATAAGTGTTTATTATTCATGCTAGAATTGTATTAACCGGAAACTTAGTACATGTGTGAATACATAGACAAACAGCGTGTCCCTAGTATGCCTCTACTTGACTAGCTCGTTAATCAAAGTTGGTTAAGTTTCCTAGCCATTGACATGTGTTGTCATTTGATGAACGGGATCACATCAATAGAGAATGATGTGATGGACAAGACCCATCTGTTAGCTTAGCATTAATGATCGTGTAGTTTTATTACTATTGCTTTCATCATGACTTATACATGTTCCTTTGACTATGAGATTGTGCAACTCCCGAATACCGGAGGAACACTTTGTGTGCTATCAAATGTCACAACGTAACTGGGTGATTATAAAGATGCTCTACAGGTGTCTCCGATGGTGTTTGTTGAGTTGGCATAGATTGAGATTAGGATTTGTCACTCCGTGTATCGAAGAGGTATCTCTGGGCCCTCTTGGTAATGCACATCACTATGAGCCTTGCAAGCAATGTGACTAATGAGTTAGTTATGGGATGATGCATTATGGAATGAGTAAAGAGACTTGCAGGTAACGAGATTGAACTAGGTATGATGATACCGACGATCGAATCTCGGGCAAGTAACATACCGATGACAAAGGGAACAACGTATGTTGTTATGCTGTTTGATCGATAAAGATCTTTGTAGAATATGTAGGAGCCAATATGAGCATCCAGGTTCCGCTATTAGTGACCGGAGATGTGGCTCGGTCATGTCTACATAATTCTCGAACCCGTAGGGTCTGCACGCTTAACGTTCGATGACGATTTGTATTATGAGTTATGTGATTTGATGTACCGAAGTTTGTTCGGAGTCCCGGATGAGATCACGGACATGACTACGAGTCTCGAAATGGTCGAGACATAAAGATTCATATATTGGTAGGTTACATTCGGACACCGGAATGGTTTGGGTCGTTTCGGATGAGTTTCGGAGTACCGGGGGTTATCGGACCCCCCCCCCCCCCGAGGGGAAGTTCATGGGCCTTCATGGGCCTTAGTGGCGAAGAGAGAGGGCTGTCCAAGAGGTGCCCCCCCCCATGCAATCAGAACTGGACAAGGGGAGGGGGCGGCGCCCCCCTCCTTCCTTCTCTCCTCCTCCTCCTTCCCTCCTTCTCCTAGTGGGAATAGGAAAGGGGGGCGAATCCTACTTGGACCGGGAGTCCAAGTAGGACCCCCCCATGGTGCTCCCCCCTTGGGCCGGCCATCTCTCCTCCCCTTTATATACGTGGGAGGGGGGCACCCCAAAGGCACACCAAGTCTTCTCTTAGCCGTGTGCGGTGCCCCCCTCCACAGTTACACACTTCGGTCATATCGTCGTAGTTCTTAGGCGAAGCCCTGCGTCGGTAACTTAATCATCACCGTCTCCACACCATCATGCTGACGGAACTCTCCCTTGGCCTCAACTGGATCAAGAGCTCGAGGGACGTCAACAAGCTGAACGTGTGCTGAACGCGGAGGTGTCGTACGTTCGGTGCTTGGATCGGTTGGATCGCGAAGACGTTCGACTACATCAACCGCGTTACTAAAAGCTTCTGCTTTCGCTCTACGAGGGTACGTGGACACACTCTCCCCTTTCATTGATATGCATCTCCTAGATAGATCTTGCGTGATCGTAGGTAAACTTTTTGTAATACCGCGTTCCCCAACAGTGGCATCCGAGCCAGGTCTATGCGTAGATGTTATATGCATGATGAGTAGAACACAATGAGTTGTGGGCGATAATATTCATACTTCTTACCAGCAACATCTTACTTTGATTTGGTGGTATAGTTGGATGAAGCAGCCCAGATCGACATTACATGACCGCGTTCATGAGACTGGTTCGACCAACGTGCTTCGCACACAGGTGGCTAGCGGGTGTCAGTTTCTCCAACTTTAGTTGAATCGAGTTTGACTACGCGCCGTCCTTGTTGAAGGTTAAAACAGCACACTTGACGAAAAATTGTTGTGGTTTTAATGCGTAGGTAAGAACGGTTCTTGCTAGAAGCCGTAGCAGCCACGTAAAACTTGCAACAATAAAGTAGAGGACATCTAACTTGTTTTTGCAGGGCTTGTTGTGATGTGATATGGTCAAGACGTGATGGTATATAAATTGTTGTATGAGATGATCATGTTTTGCAGAAGTTATCGGCAACTGGCAGGAGCCTTATGGTTGTCGCTTTATTGTATGAAATGCAATCGCCACGTAATTGCTTTACTTTATCACTAAGCGGTAGCGATAGTCGTAGAAGCAATAGTTGGCGAGACGACAATGATGCTACGATGGAGATCAAGGTGTAAAGCCGGTGACGATGGTGATCATGACGGTGCTTTGGAGATGGAGATCAAAAGGCACAAGATGATGATCGCCATATCATAACACTTATTTTGATTGCATGTGATGTTTATCCTTTATGCATCTTATTTTGCTTAGTACGATGGTAGCATTATAAGATGATCTCTCACTAAATTTCAAGGTATAAGTGTTCTCCCTGAGTATGCACCATTGCTACAGTTCGTCGTGCTGAGACACCACGTGATGATCGGGTGTGATAAGCTCTATGTTCACATACAACAGGTGCAAGCCAGTTTTGCACACGTAGAATACTCGGGTTAAACTTGACGAGCCTAGCATATGCAGATATGGCCTCGAAACACTTAGACCGAAAGGTCGAGCGTGAATCATATAGTAGATATGATCAACATAGTGATGTTCACCATTGAAAGCTACTCCATCTCACGTGATGATCGGACATGGTTTAGTTGATATGGATCGCGTGATCATTTAGATGACTAGATGGATGTCTATCTAAGTGGGAGTTCTTTATAATATGATTAATTGAACTTTAATTTATCATGAACTTAGTACCTGGTAGTATTTTGCATGTCTATGTTGTTGTAGATCAATGGCCCGTGCTACTGTTCCATTGAATTTTAATGCATTCCTAGAGAAAGCTAAGTTGAAAGATGATGGTGGCAACTACACGGACTGGGTCCGGAACTTGAGGATTATCCTCATTGTTGCACAGAAGAATTACGTTCTGGAAGCACCGCTAGGTGCAAGACCCGCTGCAGGAGCAACTGCGAACGTTATGAACATCTGGCAGAGCAAAGCTGATGACTACTCGATAGTTCAGTGTGCATGCTTTACGGCTTAGAATCGGGACTTCAACGACATTTTGAACATCATGGAGCATATGAGATGTTCCAGGAGTTGAAGTTAATATTTCAAGCAAATGCCTGAATTGAGAGATATGAAGTCTCCAATAAGTTCTATAGCTGCAAGATGGCGGAGAATAGTTCTGTCACTCAGAATGTCTGGGTACCACAACCACTTGACTCTACTGGGAGTTAATCTTCCTGATGATAGTGTCATTGATAGAGTTCTTCAATCACTGCCACCAAGCTATAAAAGCTTCGTGATGAACTATAATATGCAAGGGATGGATAAGACAATTCCCGAGCTCTTCATGATGCTAAAGGCTACGGAGGTAGAAATCAAGAAGGAGCATCAAGTGTTGATGGTTAACAAGACCACTAGTTTCAAGAAAAAGGGCAAAGGGAAGAAGGGGAACTTCAAGAAGAATGGCAAGCAAGTTGTTGCTCGAGTGAAGAAGCCCAAGTCCGGACCTAAGCACGAGGCCGAGTGCTTCTCTTGCAAAGGGACTGGTCCTTTGAGCGGAACTGCCCCAAGTATTTGGCGGATAAGAAGGATGGCAAAGTGAAAGGTATATTTGATATACATGTTATTGATGTGTACCTTACTAATGCCCGTAGTAGCGCTGGGTATTTGATCTTGGTTACATTGCTCATATTTGCAACTCGAAGCAGGGGCTCTGGATTAGCGAAGATTGGCTAAGGGCGAGGTGACGATGCGCGTGGGAAATGGTTCCAAAGTCGATGTGATCCCCGTTGGCACGCTACCTCTACATCTACCATCTGGATTAGTTTTAAACCTGAATAACTGTTATTTGGTGCCAGCATTAAGCATGAACATTATATCTGGATCTTGTTTGATGCAAGACAGTTATTCATTTAAATCAGCGAATAATGGTTGTTCTATTTATGTGAGTAATATCTTTTACGGTCATGCACCCTTGATGAGTGGTCTATTTTTGTTGAATCTCGATTGTAGTGATACACTTATTCATAATATTGAAGCTAAAAGATGCAAGGTTAATAATGATACTGCAACTTATTTGTGGCACTGTCGTTTAGGTCATATTGGTGTAAAACGCTTGAAGAAACTCCATGCTTATGGGCTTTTGGAATCACTTGATTATGAATCACTTGATGCTTGCGAACCATGCCTCATGGGCAAGATGACTAAGACTCCGTTCTTCGGAACAATGGAGCGAGCAACAGACTTGTTGGAAATAATACATACTGATGTATGCGGTCCGATGAGTGTTGAGGCTTGCGGTGGGTATCGTTATTTTCTGACCTTCACAGATGATTTGAGCAGATATGGGTATATCTACTTGATAAAACATAAGTCTGAAACATTTGAAAAGTTCAAAGAATTTCAGAGTGAAGTGGAAAATCATCGTAACAAGAAAATAAAATTTCTACGATCTGATCGTGGAGGTGAATATTTGAGTTATGAGTTTGGTCTTCATTTGAAACAATACGGAATAGTTTCACAACTCACGCCACTCGGAACACCACAATGTAATGGTGTGTCCGAACGTCGTAATCGCACTTTATTAGATATGGTGCGATCTATGATGTCTCTTACTAATTTACCGCTATCATTTTGGGGTTATGCTTTAGAGACGGCTGCATTCACGTTAAATGGGGCACCATCTAAATTCGTTGAGATGACACCATATGAACTATGGTTTGGCAAGAAACCTAAGCTGTCATTTCTTAAAGTTTGGGGCTGTGATGCTTATGTGAAAAAGCTTCAACCTGATAAGCTCGAACCCAAACAAAGAAATGTGTCTTCATAGGATACTCAAAGGAGATTGTTGGGTACACCTTCTATCACAGATCCGAAGGCAAGATATTCGTTGCTAAGAATGGATCCTTTCTAGAGAAGGAGTTTCTCTCGAAAGAAGTGAGTGGGAGGAAAGTAGAACTTGATGAGGTAATTGTACCTGCTCCCGAACTGGAAAGTAGTTAATCACAGAAATCAGTTCCAGTGATTCCTACACCAATTAGTGAGAAAGCTAATGATGATGATCATGAAACTTTAGATCAAGTTACTACCGAACCTCGTAGGTCAACCAGAGTAAGGTCTGCACCAGAGTGGTACGGTAATCCTGTTCTAGAAGTCATGTTACTTGACCATGACAAACCTACGAACTATGAGGAAGCGATGATGAGCCCAGATTCCGCAAAATGGCTTGGGGCCATGAAATCTGAGATGGGATCCATGTATGAGAACAAAGTGTGGACTTTGGTTGACTTGCCCGATGATCGGCAAGCCATAGAAAATAAATGGATTTTCCAGAAGAAGGCGATCTTGACGATAATGTTCACATCTACAAAGCTTGACTTGTTGCGAAAGGTTTTTGACAAGTTCAAGGAGTTGACTGCGATGAGACTTTCTCACCCGTAGCGATGCTTAAGTCTGTCCGAATCATGTTAGCAATTGCCACATTATATGATTATGGAATTTGGCAAATGGATGTCAAAACTGCATTCCTTAATGGATATCTTAAAGAAGAGTTGTATATGATGCAACCAGAAGGTTTTGTCAATCCAAAAGGTGCTAATAAATTGTGCAAGCTCCATCAATCCATTTATGGACTGGTGCAAGCCTCTCGGAGTTGGAATATACGCTTTGATAGTGTGATCAAAGCATATGGTTTTATACAGACTTTTGGAGAAGCCTGTATTTACAAGAAGTGAGTGGGAGCTCTGTAGCATTTGTGATATTATATGTGGATGACATATTGTTGATCGGAAATGATATGGAATTTCTGGATAGCATAAAAGGATACTTGAATAAGAATTTTTCAATGAAAGACCTCCGTGAAGCTGCTTATATATTGGGCATCAAGATCTATAGAGATAGATCAAGACGCTTAATTGGACTTTGACAAAGCACATACCTTGATAAAGTTTTGAAGAAGTTCAAAATGGATCAAGCAAAGAAAGGGTTCTTGCCTGTGTTACAAGGTGTGAAGTTGAGTCAGACTCAATGCCCGACCACTGCAGAAGATAGAGAGAAAATGGAAGTCATTCACTATGCTTCAGCCATAGGTTCTATCATGTATGCAATGTTGTGTACGAGACCTGATGTGTGCTTTGCTATTAGTTTAGCGAGGAGGTACCAAAGTAATCCAGAGTGGATTCTTGGATAGCGATCAAGAACATCCTGAAATACCTGAAAAGGACTAAGGATATGTTTCTCGTTTATGGAGGTGACAAAGAGCTCGTCATAAATGGTTACGTCGATGCAAGCTTTAACACTAATCCGGATGACTCTAAGTCATAAACCGGATACATATTTATATTGAATGGTGGAGCTGTCAGTTGGTGCAGTTCAAAGCAAAGCGTCGTGGCGGGATCTACGTGTGAAGTGGAGTACATAGCTGCTTCGGAAGCAGCAAATGAAGGAGTCTAGATGAAGGAGTTCATATCCGATCTAGGTGTCATACCTAGTGCATCGAGTCCAATGAAAATATTTTGTGACAATACTGGAACAATAGCCTTGGCGAAAGAATCCAGATTTCACAAAAGAACCAAACACATCAAGAGATGCTTCAATTCCATCCGCAATCAAGTCAAGGAGGGAGACATAGAGATTTGCAAAATACATACGGATATGAATGTTGCAGACCCGTTAACTAAGCCTCTCTCACGAGCAAAACATGATCAACACCAAGACTCCATGGGTGTTAGAATCATTACTATGTAATCTAGATTATTGACTCCAGCGCAAGTGGGAGACTGAAGGAAATATGCCCTAGAGGCAATAATAAAGTTGTTGTTTATATTTCATTATATCATGATAAATGTTTATTATTCATGCTAGAATTGTATTAACCGGAAACTTACTACATGTGTGAATACATAGACAAACAGAGTGTCCCTAGTATGCCTCTATTTGACTAGCTCGCTAATCAAAGATGGTTAAGTTTCCTAGCCATTGACATGTGTTGTCATTTGATGAACGGGATCACATCATTAGAGAATGATGTGATGGACAAGACCCATCCGTTAGCTTAGCATTAATGATCGTGTAGTTTTATTGCTATTGCTTTCATCATGACTTATACATGTTCCTCTGACTATGAGATTGTGCAACTCCCGAATATCGGAGGAACACTTTGTGTGCTATCAAACGTCACAACGTAACTAGGTGATTATAAAGATGCTCTGCAGGTGTCTCAGATGGTGTTTGTTGAGTTGGCATAGATTGAGATTAGGATTTGTCACTCTGTGTATCAGAGAGGTATCTCTGGGCCCTCTCGGTAATGCACATCACTATGAGCCTTGCAAGCAATGTGACTAATGAGTTAGTTATGGGATGATGCATTACGGAATGAGTAAAGAGACATGCAGGTAACGAGTTGAACTAGGTATGATGATACCGAAGATTGAATCTCGGGCAAGTAACATACCGATGACAAAGGGAACAACGTATGTTGTTATGCGGTTTGACCGATAAAGATCTTCGTAGAATATGTAGGAGCCAATATGAGCATCCAGGTTCCGCTATTGGTGACCGGAGATGTGTCTCGGTCATGTCTACATAATTCTCGAACCCATAGGGTCCGCACGCTTAATGTTCGATGACGATTTGTATTATGACTTATGTGATTTGATGTACCGAAGTTTGTTCGGAGTCCCGGATGAGATCATCAACATGACGAGGAGTCTCAAAATGGTCGAGACATAACGATTCATATATTGGAAGGTTACATTCGGACACCGGAATGGTTCGGGTCGTTTCGGATGAGTTTCGGAGTACCGGGGGTTCTCGGAACCCCCCACCCCCCGGGAAGTTCATGGACCTTCATGGGCCTTAGTGGACAAGAGAGAGGGTTGTCCAGGAGGTGGCGCCCCCCCCCCCATGCCAATCATAATTGGACAAGGGGAGGGGGCGGCGCCCCCCTCCTTCCTTCTCTGCTCCTCCTCCTAGTGGGAATAGGAAACGGGGGGCGAATCCAACTTGGACCGAGAGTCCAAGTAGGACTCCCCCCATGGCGCACCCCCCTTGGGCCGGCCACCTCTCCTCCCCCCTTTATATACATGGGAGGGGGCACCCCAAAGGCACACCAAGTCTTCACTTAGCTGTGTGCGGTGCCCCCCTCCACAGTTACACACCTCGGTCATATCATCGTAGTGCTTAGGCGAAGCCCTGCGTCGGTAACTTCATCATCACCATCGCCACGCCATCATCTTGTGGAACTCTCCTCGGCCTCAAGCTGGATCAAGAGCTCGAGAGCGTCATCGAGCTGAGCGATGTCTTTGAGCGCGGAGGTGCCGTACGTTCGGTGCTTGGATCGGTTGGATCGCGAAGACGTTCGACTACAACAACCGCGTTACTAAATGCTTCCGCTTTCGGTCTACGAGGGTACGTGGACACACTCTCCCCTCTCGTTTCTATGCATCTCCTAGATAGATCTTGCGTGACCGTAGGTAAATCTTTTGAAATATTGCGTTCCACAACATACTCACCTCGGTGGCCTCCCGCTCCGCCTCTTCGCCCTATGCCCAAATCTTTCATAAACCCTAGGGGGGTCGACAAAACACAAATCCAGCCGCCGCAAGTTCCAGAACCACGAGATCCAATCTAGACACCATCACGGAGGGGTTCATCATCCTCATTGGTGCCTCTCCGATGATGTGTGAGTAGTTCATTGTAGACCTAGGGGTCCGTAGGCAGTAGCTAGATGACTTCCTCTCTCTCTCTCTTTTGATTCTCAATACAATGGTCTCTTGGAGATCTATTTGATGTAACCCTTTTTGCGGTGTGTTTGTTGGGATCCGATGAACTTTGAGTTTATGATCAGGTCTATATCCATGAATATTATTTGAGTCTTCTTTTGATCTCTTATATGCATGATTATATATAGCCTCGTATTTCTTCTTCGAATATTTGGTTTAGTTAGGCAAACTAGATCGATTTTTCTTACCATGGGAAGAGGTGCTTTGTGATGGGTTCGATCGTGCGGTGTTCTTTCCCAGTGACAGAAGGGGCGGCAAGACACTCATGTATTGTTGCTATTAAGGATAACAAGATGGGGGCTATTCCTACATGAATAGATCTCTTCTACATCATGTCATCGTTCTTATTGCATTACTTCGTTTCTCCATGAACTTAATACACTAGATGCATGCTGGATATCGGTCGATGTGTGGAGTAATAATAGTAGATGCAGGTAGGAGACGGTCTACTAATCTTGGACGTGATGCCTATATATCGATCTTTGCCTGGATATCGTCCTAGTTATTTGAGCTTCTACCAATTGCCCAACAGTATTTGTTTACCCACCGTGTGCTATTTCTTGAGTGAAACCACTAGTGAAATCTACGGCCCCCGGGTCTATTCTTTATCATATTTGCTTTGAGATATATTTTTATTTGCTTTTGTTTTCAGATCTATTATTCCAAAAACCCAAAAATACTTTGCTGCACTTTTTATTTGCATCTTTTATTTCGCATTTTATCGAGATCTATTTATCCAATCTACCACAAATTTATCCCGTCAACATGACAATTTCTGGCACTGTTACCCGTAGAGGGATTGCCAACTCCTTGATACTTGATACGTCTCCAACGTATCTATAATTTTTTATTGTTCCATGCAATTATATTATCTGTTTTGGATGTTTTATATGCATTAATATGCTATTTTATATGATTTTTGGGACTAACCGATTAACCTAGGGCCCAGTGCTAGTTCCTGTTTTTCCCTTGTTTTAGAGTTTCGCAGAAAAGGAATACCAACGAAGTCCAAACGGAATGAAACTTTCGCGATGATTTTTCTTGGACCAAAAGACTTCCAGAGGGCTTGGAGTGCACGTCAGGAAAGCCAAGAGGCGGCCACAAGGTCGGGAGGCGCGCCCAGGGGGTAGGGCGCGCCCGCCACCCTTGTGGGCCCCTCATGACTCCACCGACCTATTTCTTCTGCCTATATATTCTCAAATATCCCAAAACCTTCTAGGGGAGCCACGAAACCACTTTTCCACCACCGCAACCTTCTGTACCCGTGAGATCCCATCTAGGGGCCTTTTCCGGCGTCCCAGCGGAGGGGGATTCGATCACGGAGGGCTTCTACATCAACACCATTGCCTCTTCAATGAAGTGTGAGTAGTTTACCACAGACCTACGGGTCCATAGCTAGTAGCTAGATGGCTTCTTCTCTCTCTTTTGATTCTCAATACCATGTTCTCCACGATGTTCTTGGAGATCTATTCGATGTAATACTCTTTTGCGGTGTGTTTGCCAAGATACGATGAATTGTGGATTTATGGTCAGCTTATCTATGAATATTATTTGAATCTCCTTTGAATTCTTATATGCATGATTTGATATCTTTGCAAGTCTCTTCAAACTATCGATTTGGTTTGGCCAACTAGATTGGTTTTCTTGCAATGGGAGAAGTGCTTAGCTTTGGGTTCAATCTTGCGGTGCTCGATCCTAGTGACAGAAGGGGAACCGACACGTATTATATTGTTGCCATCGAGGATAAAAAGATGGGGTTTTCATCATATTGCTTGAGTTAGTTCCTCTACATCATGTCATCTTTCTTAATGCGTTACTCCGTTCTTTATGAAATTAATACTTTAGATGCATGCTGGATAGCGGTCGATGTGTGGAGTAATAGTAGTAGATGCAGGCAGGAGTCGATCTACTTGACACGGACGTGATGCCTATATTCATGATCATTGCCTTAGATATCGTTATAACTTTGTGCTTTTCTATCAATTGCTCGGCAGTAATTTGTTCACCCACCATAATATTTTCTATGTTGAGAGAAGCCTCTAGTGAAACCTATGGCCCCCGTGTCTACTTTACATCATATAAGTTTTCGATCTACAATTTTAGTGTCCTATTTACTTTCTTTTCAATCTTTTACTTTCCATTCCATAAAGCAAAAATACAAAAAATATTACTTTACCGTTTATCCATCTATATTAGATCTCATTTGCAAGTAATCGTGAAGGGATTGACAACCCCTTTGTCGCGTTGGGTGCAAGTTGGTGTTTGTTTGTGCAGGTATTCGGTGGCTTGCACGTTGTCTCCTACTGGATTGATACCTTGGTTCTCAAAACTGAGGAAATACTTACTCTACTTTTCTGCATCACCCTTTCCTCTTCAAGGTAAAAACCAATGCAAGGTCAAGAGGCAACAGGAAGAATTTCTGGCGCTGTTGCCGGGGAGATCTACGCCAAGCCGAGACATACCAAGTACCCATCATAAACTCTCATCCCTCGCATTACCGTATTTGCCATTCGCCTCTCGTTTTCCTCTCCCCCACTTCTAAAACGATTTACAAAAAGATAAGCCTTTTCTTCGCCCTTCTTCCGTTCGTCTTTTCGTTGGCCTTGATGTCTTATTTAGCCCGTTTGCTCGTTTGGTTGGAATAATCGTGTATTTATTGCAAATCAGAGAACCTAAGATTTATGGATCCTCATCCGCTTGCTAATATTTTTAAGAGATCCAGTTATGATGAACCAATTGCTAGTGAGTTTTGTGCACTAGATTATCTTTATGAAGTTTTGCTTGAAATTCGTGAATCTGAAAATTGTGATGAAGTACTTTACGAAGTGATTCACGATAGATATTTGAATAAAAAGCATGATTGCGATGATGTTATTATAAATTTTATTAATGTCAATTGTGTTAATAATATGCAAAACCCTAAGCTTGGGGGTGCTAGTTTTTTTATGTCCACTACTTGTTGCAATGATCATGATTGGGATGATTCTTCTTATGATCTTGAAAATTTATTTAAGCCCCGTGATGAATATGAGATTGATAATAGTGTTTGCTATAATATTGAAAGTGGGTTTGGAAGAGTCTCAACTTTAGATCCCACATATTTGGAGAATGTTCAATCTTATGAATTTTTTGATAAAAGTGGGTTTGGAGAGGTCATGACTTTAGTTAACGTTAATCCCACTATTGTGGAAGAGTGTCAACTCCGCATGCATGTGGATCGTGTTGAGAATATGTTATGTGATAGCTATATTGTTGAATTTGCTTATGATCCTACATGTAATTATTACGAAAGAGGAAAATATGGTTGTAGAAGTTTTCATGTTACTAAATGACCTCTCTTCATGTTGAGATTGCTATCGTCTCTTTTTTCTTCCTTGCGTATGCTAGTTTTTGCTTGCCTTGATAATTTTTTTGCCTATAAGATAACTATGCATAGGAAGTATGTTAGAATTAGATGTGTTTTTCACATGCTACATAATGCTCTCTTCGTGTTTCAACTGTTATCTTTCATGTGAGCATCATCGAAATTATCAACGCCTAGCTAAAAGGCTTTAAAGAAAAGCGTTTGTTGAGAGACGACCTAATATTTTTATTTTTTGTTTTTGAGTAAATAATTCATCTAGCCTCTGGTTAGATGTGTTTGTAATTAGTGTTTGTGCCAAGTAAGACCTTCGGGATAACTTACGGTGATAGTTGATTTGATCTTGCTAAAAAACAGAAACTTTTGTGCTTGGTCCCAGAATTTTTAAAAATCACAGGAGCGTGATAAAATATTGATTATTTTTGTAAAAGATTAATAAACAAATTGCTTAGGTCGTCCTAATTTTCAGGACTTTTGGACTGACAAAAATATTTGAAATATCCAGATTTCTACAGACTGTTCTGTTTTTGACACATTTTGTTTTCTATGTGTTGTTTGCTTATTTTGATGCATCTATGGCTAGTATCAGGGGGTATGAACCATGGAAAAGTTGAAATACAGTAGATATTACACCAATATAAATAAAGAATGAGTTCACAACAGTACTAAAAGTGGTGATTTATTTTCTTATGCTAACGGAGCTTATGAGATTTTCTGTTGAGTTTTGTGTTGTGAAGTTTTCAAGTTTTGGGTAAGGATTTGATGAACTATGGAATAAGGAGTGGCAAGAGCCTAAGCTTGGGGATGCCCCGGAAGGCATCCCCTCTTTCGTCTTCGTCTATCGGTAACTTTACTTGAGGATATATTTTTATTCACCACATGATATGTGTTTTGCTTTGAGCGTCTTGTATGATTTAAGTCTTTGCTTTTTAGTTTGCCACAATCAACCTTGTTGTACACAACTTTTTAGAGAGACACACATGAATCATGATTTATTAGAATACTCTATGTGCTTCACTTATATCTTTTGAGCTAGGAAATTTTACTCTATTGCTTCAATTATATCTTTTCGAGCACGACGATGGTTTTATTTTATAGAAATTGATGAACTCTCGTGCTTCACTTATATTATTTTGAGAGTCTTTAAAACAACATGGTAATTTGCTTTGGTTATAAATTTAGTCCTAATATGATAGGCACCCAAGAGGGATATAATAAAAACTTTCATATAAAGTGCATTGAATACTATGAGAAGTTTGATTCCTTATGATTGTTTTGAGATATGAAGATGGTGATATTAGAGTCATGCTAGTAAGTAGTTGTGAATTTGAGAAATACTTCTGTTAAGGTTTGTGAGTCCCGTAGCATGCACGTATGGTGAACCGTTATGTAACGAAGTTGGAGCATGAGATATTTTTTGATTGTCTTCCTTATGAGTGGCGGTCGGGGATGAGCGATGGTCTTTTCCTACCAATCTATCCCCCTAGGAGCATGCACGTAGTACTTTGCTTCGATGACTAATAGATTTTTGCAATAAGTATGTGAGTTCTTTATGACTAATGTTGAGTCCATGGATTATACGCACTCCCACCTTTCCGCCATTGCTAGCCTCTCTTGTACCGCGCAACTTTCGCCGGTACCATAAACCCAACATATATCTTCCTCAAAACAGCCACCATACCTACCTATTATGGCATTTCCATAGCCATTCCGAGATATATTGCCATGCAACTTTCCACCATTTGGTTTATTATGACACGCATCATCATTGTCATATTGTTTTGCATGATCATGTAGTTGACATCGAATTTGTGGCGAAGCCACCGTTCATCATTTTTTATACATGTCGCTCTTGATTCATTGCACATCCCAGTACACCGTCGGAGGCATTCACATAGAGTCATATTTTGTTCTAGTATCGAGTTGTAATTTTTGAGTTGTAAGTAAATAAAAGTGTGATGATCTCCATTATTAGAGCATTGTCCCATGTGAGGAAAAAAGAAAAATAAAAGGCCAAATAAAAAAAGGAGAGGGCCCAAAAAATGAGAGAAAAATAGAGAAGGGACAATGTTACTATCCTTTTACCACACTTGTGCTTCAAAGTAACACCATGATCTTCATGATAGAGAGTCTCCTATATTGTCACTTTCATATACTATTGGGAATTTTTCATTATAGAACTTGGCTTGTCTATTCCAACGATGAGCTTCCTAAAAACGCCCTAGGTCTTCATGAGCAAGCAAGTTGGATGCACACCCACTTGGTTTTCTTTTTGAGCTTTCATAAACTTATAGCTCTAGTACATCCGTTGCATGGCAATCCCTACTCATTCACATTGATATATATTGATGGGCATCTCTGTAGCCCATTGATATGCCTAGTTGATGTGAGACTATCTCCTTCTTTTTGTCTTCTCCACAACCACCGTCTATACCACCTATAGTGCTATGTCCATGGCTCACGCTCATGTATTGCATGAAAGTTGAAAACGTTTGAGAACATTAAAAGTATGAAACAATTTCTTGGCTTGTCATAGGGGTTGTGCATTTTTTGAATATTTTGTGTGATGAAGATGGAGCATAGCCAGACTATATGATTTTGTAGGGATAACCTTTCTTTGGCCATGTTATTTTGAGAAGACATAATTATCTTGTTAGTATGCTTGAAGTATTGTTGTTTTTATATCAATATTAAACTTTTATTTTGAATCATACGGATCTGAACATTAATGCAAAAATAAAGAGAATTACATGGATAAATATGTTAGTTAGCATTCCACATCAAAAATTCTGTTTTTTATCATTTACCTACTCAAGCAGGAATTAAGCTTGGGGATGCTTGATACGTCTCCAACGTATCTATAATTTTTGATTGTTCCATGCTATTATATTATCTGTTTTGGATGTTTTATATGCATTAATATGCTATTTTATATGATTTTTGGGACTAACCTATTAACCTAGAGCCCAAAGCGCCTCTGTTTTTCCTTGTTTTAGAGTTTCGCAGAAAAGGAATACCAAACGGAGTCCAAACGGAATGAAACTTTCACGATGATTTTTCTTGGACCAGAAGACATCCAGAGGGCTTGGAGTGCACGTCAGGAAAGCCACGAGGCGGCCACAAGGTCGGGAGGCGCACTCAGGGGGTAGGGCGTGCCCCCCACCATCGTGACTCCACCGACCTATTTCTTCCGCCTATATATTCTCAGATATCCCAAAACCTTCGAGGGGAGCCACAAAACCACTTTCCCACTGCCGCAACCTTTTGTACCCGTGAGATCCCATCTAGGGGCCTTTTCTGACGGCCTGCCGGAGGGGGATTCGATCACGGAGGGCTTCTACAATAACACCATTGCCTCTCTGATGAAGCGTGAGTAGTTTACCACAGACCTACGGGTCCATAGCTAGTAGCTAGATGGCTTCTTCTCTCTCTCTTTTGATTCTCAATACCATGTTCTCCATGATGTTCTTGGAGATCTATTCGATGTAATACTCTTTTGCGGTGTGTTTGCCGAGATCCGATGAACTGTGGATTTATGATCAGCTTATCTATGAAAATTATTTGAATCTCCTATGAATTCTTATATGCATGATTTGATATATTTGCAAGTCTCTTCGAACTATCGATTTGGTTTGGCCAACTAGATTGGTTTTTCTTGCAATGGGAGAAGTGCTTATCTTTGGGTTCAATCTTGCGGTGCTCGATCCTAGTGACAGAAGGGGAACCGACACGTATTGTATTGTTGCCATCGAGGATAAAAAGATGGAATTTTCATCATATTGCTTGAGTTAATTCCTCTACATCATGTCATCTTTCTTAATGTGCTACTCCGTTCTTTATGAACTTAATACTCTAGATGCATGCTGGATAGCGGTCGATGTGTGGAGTAATAGTAGTAGATGCAGGCAGGAGTCGGTCTACTTGACACGGACATGATGCCTATATTCATGTTCATTGCCTTAGATATTGTCATAACTTTACGCTTTTCTATCAATTGCTCGGTAGTAATTTGTTCGCCCACCGTAATATTTTCTATCTTGAGAGAAGCCTCTAGTGAAACCTATGGCCCTCGGGTCTACTTTCCATCATATAAGTATTTGATCTACAATTTTAGTTTCCTATTTACTTTCTTTTCAATCTTTTACTTTCCGTTCCATAAACCAAAAATACCAAAAATATTACTTTACCGTTTATCCATCTATATCAGATCTCACTTTGCAAATAACCATGAAGGGATTGACAACCCCTTTGTCGTGTTGGGTGCAAGTTGGTGTTTGTTTGTGCAGGTATTCGGTGGCTTGTGCGTTGTCTCCTACTGGATCGATACCTTGGTTCTCAAAACTGAGGAAAATACTTACTCTACTTTGCTGCATCACCCTTTCCTCTTCAAGGGAAAAACCAATGCAAGCTCAAGAGGTAGCACTCCTCATAAGCGTCGGGTTGCAAGTATTTGTTCTTTGTGTGCAGGTACCGTTTACATAGTGTTGCTTGGTTCTCCTACTGGATTGATACCTTGGTTTCATAACTGAGGGAAATACCTACCATAGTTGTGATGCATCATCCCTTCCTCTTTGGGGAAATATCGACGTAGTTCAAGCGACATCAAAAGGAATTTATGGCGCTGTTGCTAGGGAGGATCAAGTCAAGGTAGTCTCCCGACAACTCGCCAATTTTTGTCGTCGTTGCCGGGGAGACATCATCAATATCTATTAGGTTCCTAATCACAAATCTCATCTCCTTGCAATTTACATTATTTGCCATTTGCCTCTTGTTTTCATCTCCCCCACTTCACAAATTTTTTTCGTTTTATTCGCCCTCTTTTTCGTTCGCCGTTTTCTCATCAGATCTGTTTTTTGTCTTGCTTGCGTAGTCACGATGTCTCAAAGGAAGTACTATGATGTTCCTTACCCCATTATTTTGCTTGAGATTTTAAAAAGTACTAAGCAATATATGACTACACAATTTGAGCACAAAAAGTATTTTACCGAGGAACTTAAAGAGCACTCTACTGTGTTAGATGTTATAACAAAACAACTAGATGATATTAGTAGAGAAGTTTGTAACCTCCAATCTAAGTAGGCTTTTGCTGAAAATTTGCTATGCAAAATATCCAATGCACGAGCTACCCTAGTAAATCAAATGGCCGCTAAACTAATTTCTTTGGAAGATAAAAATGATGAAGATCTTAAAATGATTGGTGTTTCTTCTATTGATTCTTTGTTTAGTAAAATTAAAATTGATGATAAAGGGACTGAGAAGAGACAACTTTAGCTAGAGGGCATCCCGATAATTTGGATGGTGAAAATCTTGTTTAGAAAATTGATAAAAGTGGGTTTGGAGAGGTCAAAACTTTAACTAGTCATATGCCCACTCTTTTGGATTACAAAGACTTTAATTATGATAACACTCTTTTATTGATTGTATTTCTTTGTTGCAATCCATGATAAATTTCCCCATTTGCTCAAAGGACACATAAAACCTGTTCCCTCACCGTATCAAAAGATCAAGCAGAAGAGTCCTCTTCTTCAAGAAGAGTTTTTCATTTCACTCTTCTGTAGCAATGCCCAGGCAATAAAACAATATTTGTATGTATTACGGTCATGTCAAGTCAATGGTCTGTCTGCCCTGCAACCGGTCTTGAATGGTTTCAGTGAATTGTTTGCATCTCCCTAACTCTGCACGTGGATCTCTTCTACTAGTGATTGAATTGGGGCCAATCCTCACCTCATGCTTATGAACAAAATAAAGCTTTTACTAAACATATAGTAGATGCCATGACGAAAGCTTTAGAAGAAAAGTTGGAATTAGAGATTCAATTCCTAGAAAATTACATGATGAATGGGAACCTACTATCAAAGTCAAGATTAAAAATTATGAGTGTTTTGCCTTATGTGATTTGGGTGCTAGTGTTTCCACAATTCCGAAATCTTTATGTGATGTGCTTGGTCTTACCGATATTGAAGAATGTTCTCTTAATTTGCACTTGGTGGATTCTACTATTAAAAAGCCTATGGGAATAAGTAATGATGTTCTTATTCTTGCAAATAGGAATTATGTGCCCATAGATTTATTGTTCTTGATATTGATTGCAATCTGTCTTGTTCAATTATACTTGGTAGACCATTTTTACACACTATAGGTGCCGTGATTGATATGGAAGAAGGGAATATTAGATTCCAATTTCCACTGAGAAAGGGTATGGAACACTTCCCTAGAACAAGAATTAAGCCACCATATGAATCAATCATGAGGGCATCCTATGAAGCTAGAACCAAAGATGAGAACAGTTGAATCTATGCATTGTGCCTAGCTAGGGGCATAAAACGATAGCGCTTGTTGGGAGGCAACCCAATGAATAAATTTTATTTTTGTCTTTTTCTTTCTTTTCTTGAGTGTTTGCACAATTATGCTACTATTATGCTTGTGTTTTTATGTTTTCATTAGTGTTTGTGCCAAGTAAAGCCTTTGGGATCATGCTGGGTGATAGTTGATTTGATCTTGTTGAAAAAGAGAAACTTTGTGCGCTAGTAGCAGAATTGTTAGAAATCACAGAAGCGCGATAAAATTATGATTTTTTACACAAGATTGATATACAAATTGCCTACGTTGTCCTAATTTTCAGAATTTTTGGAGTTACAGAAGTATACGAAGTTTCCAGATTACTACATATTGTTCTGTTTTTGACACATTCTATGTTCTTTGCGTTGTGTAATTATTTTGATGAATCTATGGTTTGTATTGGAGGGTATAAGCCATGATAAAGTTAGAATACAGTAGATATAATGCAAAAATAAAATATGAATGGGTTTGCAATAGTACTTAGAGTGGTGATTTGCTTTGTTATACTAACGGATCTCACGAAGGGTTTGTTGAGTTTTGTGTGATTGAAGTTTTCAAGTTTTGGGTGAGATCACGATGGATGAAGGAATAAGGAGTGAAAAGAGACTAAGCTTGGGGATGCCCCATGGCACCCCAAGTTAATATTCAAGGAGAACCAAGCAATTAAGCTTGGGGATGCCCCAGAAGGCATCATTTCTTTCTTCTAACGACCATCGGTATTTTACTTGGAGCTATATTTTTATTCGTCACATATCATGAGTTTTGCTTGGAGCGTCTTATATTATATGAGTCTTTGCTTGTTTTGCTTTTTTAGTTTGTGTCATCTATCCTTGCTGGACACACCTATTTGAGAGAGCCAAAATTATGCTATGATTTGTTAGCATTGCTCTTTATGCTTCACTTAAATTTTTTGAGCTATAGAATTGCTCTACGCTTCACTTATATCTTTTTGAGCACGATGTGCTTTAATATTTTTGGAGAAATGCTGTCATGCTTCACTTAGATTTATTTGTGAGTTAGTAAACTTTTGAAGAAATTCTCTCATGCTTCACTTAAATTATTTTGAGAGAAGAATTTTTTTATGCTCACGTTCTTCACTTAAATTTGTTTGAGCTTATCAAAAGCAACATATGAAACTAGTCCCAAAGTGATAGATATTCAAGAGGGATATAATAAAAACTTTCATGAAGAGCATTGGACAAAATAAACTTGGTTCTTTGTAATAGTTTTGAGATATGATGATAGTGATATGCGAGTCATGTTGGTGAGTAATTATGCTTTAGTAAGAATATTGGTGTTAAGGTTTGTGATTCCCTATGCAAACACAAAATTCAATAGTTATGCAATGAAATTACATCCTACTTATGGTGCATTATTGTTATGCTTAATGCTCGCTTATGTGATTTTTCGTTTCTTGGTTGGTTGCTTCTCAATCTATTTGCTAGCCTTCACTTGTACTAAGTAGAAATACTTGTGCATCCAAAATGCTTAAACCCAGTTTTGCCATATGAGTCCACCATACCTACCTATATGCGGTATTTTTGTGCCGTTCAAAGCAAGTTTGTATGTGCCACCTCTAATTTTCAAAATAAATTTCCTTTTTTGTGTGCTCGTACCGCTCATGAAGCAGCAGGGGGTGGCTAATATTTTCCATGCTAGATGTGTTATTCTCAAGATGAGTGTTTATTCACTTGTCATTGCATGAGAGTACGACAGTAATAGGGATGCCCAGTCCCGAAACAAAAAAGAAATTTACTTTATGTTGTGAAATAATAAATTCCTTGGAAAGTGTTGGTATAGAAGGCACCCATGGATACGACTAGCCATGGATTGTGAAAGAATTGTGGAAAAAGGAATAAACTTTATTTTCTGTTTGGGAACCGCCTATGATATATCTAGCATGGAAAGTGTTGGGAATTACTCGGTCGTTTTCATTGACGGGAAAAGTATGCCTCTCAAAATATTTTATCTCTCAATTTTTCCTTTGAGCTCTGGCACATCTACAAATCCCTACTTCCCTCTACGAAGGGCCTTTCTATTTACTTTATGCAATTTTTATTTTTATTTGAGTCTCCATCTTCTCTTATAAAGCACCAACTGGGGAGCACTATTATCGTACTTGAGCATTGGATGAGCTAATATGCGAGTGTGCTTCATGAATGGATCAATGATTGAGCATGACGGGCTAGAGATAACTTTATTTAGTGTTGATATTTTGAAAGACATGGTTGCCTGTTGATATGCTTGCGTATTGAAATGTTCATATCAAAACTAGACTATTGCTTTGAATCATATAAATGTCCAAATGTCCATGCTATAAAAGAAAATAATATGTGATGAACATGTTAGGCAACATTCCACATCAAAAATTCTGTTTTTATCATTCTACCTACTCGAGGATGAGTAGGAATTAAGCTTGGGGATGCTGATATGCCTCCAACATATCTATAATTTTTGCTTGTTCCATGCTGTTATATTATCACTCTTGGATGTTTTACAATCATTTTATAGCAACTTTATATCATTTTTGGGACTAACCTATTGACATGGTGCCCAGTGCAAGTTACTATTTTTTTACTTCACAGAATATCAGTACCAAACAAAGTCCAAACGCAGCAAAACTTTTTGGAGAATTTTTATGGACCTGAAGGAAAACCATGGGCCAAAGAAGTACTAGAGGGGTGCCCTGAAGGGGGCACAACCCACCTGGGTGCGCCTGGGGGCCCAGGCGCACCCTGGTGGGTTGTGCCCACCTTAGTGGCCTCCCGCACCGCCTCTTTGATCTGTAAATACCCAAATATTCCAGAAATCCTAGGGGAGTCGACGAAACACAATTCCAGCCGCCGCAAGTTCCAGAACCACAAGATCCAATCTAGACAGTAGACACCATCACGGAGGGGTTCATCATCCTCATGGTGCGTCTCCGATGATGCGTGAGTAGTTCATTGCGGGCCTACGGGTCTGTATGCAGTAGCTAGAGGCTTCCTCTCTCTCTTTTGATTCTCAATACAATGGTCTCGTGGAGATCTATTTGATCCAACTCTTTTTGCGGTGTGTTTGTTGGGATCCGATGAACTTTGAGTTTATGATCAGATCTACATCCATGAATATAATTTGAGTCTTCTTTTGATCTCTTATATGCATGATTATTTATAGCCTCGTATTTATTCTTCGAATCTTTGGTTTAGTTAGGCCAACTAGGTCGATTTTTCTTGCCATGGAAGAGGTGCTTTGTGATGGGTTCGATCGTGAGGTGTTCTTTACCAGTGACAGAAGGGGCAGAAAGACACACATGTATCGTTGTTATTAAGGATAACAAGATGGGTGCTATTCCTACATTAGTAGATCTCGTCTACATCATGTCATCGTTCTTATTGCATTACTCCATTTCTCCATGAACTTAATACACTAGATGCATGCTGGATCGCGGTCGATGTGTGGAGTAATAGTAGTAGATGCAGGCAGGAGTCGGTCTACTAATCCTAGACGTGATGCCTATATAATGATCATTGCCTGGATATCGTCATAATTATTTGAGGTTCTATCAATTTCCCAACAGTAATTTGTTTACCCACCGTGTGCTATTTCTTGAGAGAAGCCACTAGTGAAATCTACGGCCCCGGGTCTATTATTTATCATATTTACTTTGAGATCTATTTTTATTTGCTTTTGTTTTCAGATCTGTTATTTCAAAAACCCAAAAATATTTTGCTGCACTTTTTATTTGCATCTTTTATTTTGCGTTTTATCGAGATTTATTTATTCAATCTATCACAAATTTATCCCGTCGACTTGACAATTTCTGGCGCCGTTACACGTAGAGGGATTGACAACCCCTCATAAGCGTCGGGTTGCAAGTATTTGTTCTTTGTGTGCAAGTAACGTTTTACATAGTGTTGCTTGGTTCTCATAATGGATTGATACCTTGGTTTCATAACTGAGGGAAATACCTACCATAGATGTGTTGCATCATCCCTTTCTCTTTGGGGAAATACCGATGTAGTTTAAGCGACATCAGGAAGCTACTCATCTTTGAACTCGTACAATCCCTTTGAGCCTTGGCGATCGCCCACAAAACACGCGCCCACCAAAGCAATACCGAAGCACCGCCCAGATGATTCATTAATGAAGTTATAGTTAAGTAATCAACATGTGGTTCTATGGTGGAATATTAGTTGGTGTTTCCCAATCCACATCATAACAGCTAAGCAACTACTCGATTGTTACAAGGCCAGGGTAAGTTTGGACCTAAGTTGTCAACTACTGGGTTGTACAGAATTTAGCATCCTAAACTCACACACCTAACATGACAAAACTACAATGCAAGAAAATACTGGGTATTGACAATCAAAGTGGAACTTGCATGGTATTTACGATTCTTCAACATCACAATCTTGATAAAGATACTCTCCGCTCTCCGTACAATCTAACGTAAGTAAGGAGCAATCATAAACAACCTTACAATGCAATCAAACATATATCAAGTGTTGTGCATGGTGCCAGTGTCATTGTGTTGTGAGATCATGTGTTAGAGTTAACTCATAATAGTTTGGGTCTTTGGGAAACTCATAAGAGTTTTGGAAAACAACACAGTGGTTGTTAATTGGAATACATGGGATATAAGGGTTCACATGCAGTTTCAAATAATAGGGTTCATCACATAAGGAGTATGTGATGTCAAGTTGTGGTTGTAGACCCAAACAAAAGAATCTTAATAACAGAGTCATGGTCTACGAATCATGTTCAAGTTTGAATGACTATTCAAACTTGTTGACCTTTCATGAGTTTGAATACACTAAGTGTCTGGAAATGATAACTTGGTTTGGCTTACAGTTCAATTTGGATTTGAATTAGGGTTCATCTTATTTGAATTCAAACTGAATTGAGTTCACAACTTGAGTTGGTTCTACTAAGCTAAGTTGGATTATGAACTATTTCATAATTGACTAGGTCAGTTCAATTCAAATACAATTAATACTTTCCTAAAAGTCAAGTATAGTCCAATATGTTTACTACAGTTTAGTTGTTCAGTTCAAGTTCAACTAAGGTCAAATACAAATCCAATATGTTTACTATAGTTACTTTATTTGATTTTAGTTTAGACTAAAGTCAAATATAAATCCAACATTATGGCTAAGTTTATTTGTTTGATTTGAATTAGAGTCAAATACAAATCCAAAATAATTAACTATGTGCAAATAGTTTTCAAACCTCATTTGAATTTAATTTGAGTTCATCTTTCCCTATAGTCAATTGTTAACTCCAATATAATTACTAGGTTTAATGCAATTCACTATACCATTTTACATTAGCTTTATTCAAGTTAAACCTAGGGTTTTGAAGTTATATACAAACTGTGTTTGTATTTTAACTCAAGTATCATTTGAATTTCCTAAAGTCCATCCAAAATTATTTACTAAATTCCATATTATAGTTTCGAACTCATTTGTATTCTAATTGTTTAATTAAACAATTTTATTTCAAAGTTAAACCTAATTAGGTTTAATTTCCATTGAATTCTGGCCTATTTTGTATTCTGTTTAAAACACATTTTAAATTATTTAAATTTGAACTAAAGTTTTCGAGATGAAACTGCACTCCATTAGGTTCATTCTCCAAAAGAATCATTTAATTTGGATTTATAAATTGCAAGTTATGCCCATTTTAAGTTTGAATTCATTATGTTTGAATTTGAATTTTAAATTACTCAAAAGTGAATTCTAGACCTGCTGAAAGTATATTTCATAAGGATCATTTTACAAAAAAGAATCACTTAATTTGGACTTTTAAATAATTAGTTATGAAGCTTTCAAGTTCAGGGGCTTTTCTGTAAAATTGCCATTTTCATTTTAATTAACAGATTTTTCTGCGGATAAGGTTATGGATAATGTTGATGATGTGGCATAATCCTATTGGTTGATACCCCTTTGTTTAAGTGAAGTGATGTGGTGCGTGAGATGGAGATTAAACACAGGGGTGCTCATCGGAGCTAGGTCACCGGAGAGTGGCCAGAGATGACAGCGGACGGTGGCGCGGCTCGGGTGTGGATGGATCTGGCGCTCTAGGGGTCCTAGGGGCGGCTGAGGGCACTGCTCAAAGCGAAACAACGAGTTGGAGCTCCTGGTGGTGACGGGAGGCCTCGGGGATGATGAAGATGCCCAACGTGTGGTCGTCGGAGTTGGCCGAGGCGACAGAGCTCTCACGTGATGTTGCACGACTCGCTCTGGTGCATTGCAGGGTAAACAAAGGGTGTCAGGGGGTGCACGTGATCACCGCAAGGGCGATGGACAAGGAGAGAGGGTCGGATGCGGCCTGACCATGCTGGAGCTGACCATGGGGCGGTAGAGAGGCCCGGGTCCCATCGGAGTTGGCCGTCCAGGGCACTCCGACCATGGGAATGTTGTCCAGGAGATGCGCACGGTGTCGGGGAGTCGAGCGGTGGTCGCAACGAGGCTCGAGGACAGTTGTGCTTGTCGGTATCCTTGCTGGAGCGAGCTAGGGCAGGGCGGAAATGGAAGGGTCGCCGGCGGCAGCCTGGCGGTGCTCGGGGAAAATTAGTTGGGGAAAAAAAATGAAGAGCGGGGCACGGGGATTTATAGGGGCATGCTCGTCGGGGCTGGTGTTGCCGGAGTGCCCGTGGTGGAGATCGTGCACGCGCCATGCACGGGGGCGTGGGGGTATGGGGAGTGGTTGGGAGGAGGGAGATGACAGGTGGGTTCGGCCTGTTGGTGAGAGAGGGGAGAGAGGGCGCGGGGGTGAGCTAGGTCACGGCTCGCTGGCTGGGCAGTGGTCTGCTCAGCTGGTACTCACCGTTATTTCTTTTCTGTTTTCTTCTTTTCCTTTTCTGTTTGTGTTGTCTTTTTCAAATGATTTTCATTTTGAATTTTCTACCAGCCGTGAATGTTTTCTAAATTCCAAATGGAATATTTTTGAAAGTTTGAACATTTTAGTGGAGCATTTTGTACATATATTTACTTCACTTATATTTTCCCTTTTGAATTTGAATTTGTTTTCAAAACCAAATATGTTTCAAAATCATTTTAGAAAATTGGCAGAGGGTCAAGAACATCATTTGGACTTATGAAATATCATTTCATGCCAAAGAAAATCCAAAACCATTTTTAATTAATTTCCCTTTAATACAATCCTTGGGAAGATTTCTTTGGATTCAATATTTCTTGGGACTTATTAGGGATAACCTTATGCCCAAATAAATATTTCAAATAATTTGGTTTCCGCCAGAGGCTAGCTAGGTTTCTACTGGTTGCATTGGGATTTTATCCCTTCTAGGTAACAATCAAAAAATTCAAAGTCAATCACAAGCTTTACTAGGCAATCATGGCTATTTCCTAGACTTTTTTAATTCATTGCGAAATTTCTAACATACCATGTTTGGGAAAATCTGGGATGTGACATATCATCAGGACCTTCTCGTCTTCATATGAGAACTCGATTTGATTAGGTGTGATACCTCGGCTTATTGGCACACTGAGGTTGTCAAGGAGCTCCACTCCTCCCCTTGCGACCTGCCTGACAATCCAACACGCTCGAAGCCTGTGTGTCGGCGGTTATTCGAGGAGACAAAATGAATTGCGCATGGTTGGTCCAATATTGCGTCTAGCCTCGATTTGGGCCCCTTGCCTTGTTGTTTTCTCTTCCATACGGGCTGATCATCAGATCTATCGATGGTGGAACGCTTTGGGCATCGGTTACGATGCGGGCGTCTGCCATCCTCGCCTGGCTCAAGTTGTTTCTGCCTTGGATTCTTGTACTGTAGTTTGGGCAATCAGGCATCCTCCATAACGCAATATCTTGTTACAATATCAGATAGCTCGGCAAACGTTCTAAGGCGTTTCCGTGCCATAGTTTTTCTAATTCCTTCGTCATAAAAGTTGTGCCAGAATGCTGCTAAGGCCTTCCCATCTGGGCAATGTGGCATTTTGTTTTTTTTATGAAAAAGAATCGCATCCAGAACCGCCGAACTGTCTATTTTGTATTTTGTGCGACGAGAACTAGATCCCATATGTCGGTTGCTCCTGAGTTATCATGGCAATAAGCGACATGGGGGTGGGTGGTAGAGAAAATTTTATTCCAACCCAATATGTCATCGGCTTGCCTGCTGAGGTTTCCTGAGGTTAATCCAGTATAGACCTCAGGATCACATGTGCGACCTGGCTATCCTGGCCATCGTTGTGAGTCATTGGATCCGAGCTCCAGGGTTGGTTAGGTGAAACGTAACTTCCGCCCCAGCTGGTGCAAAATTGGCAATTGGGTGATGATCCTTTCTGGCTCCTCAATCAGATATAATGTCATGGCAGAGGAAGTATCCATAAGGTTTAAGTTGTCGAGATCGATGTCTCGACGAAGGGTTGGAGCTTCGACTTTCTCCAGCGTTTCGGTTGAACCGAGGTTTAGGCGCTCCGGCGTAGAGACTGCACTGGAGCGGATCTAATCGTTCAACGATGGCGCCATCAAGCCGCTTTGACCTCACGACGAGACCTGTATGGGCCACCAATGTCGGGGTTGAATCCGGCGGATCTCGGGTAGGGGGTCCTGGGCTGGTGATCTTGGCTAGATGGTAAGAGAACAACGAGGGACACACTACTTTACCCAGGTTCGGGCCCTCTCGAAGAGGTAAAACCCTACGCCCTGCTTATGTCGTATTGATTGTGGATGGAGTACAAAGTACATGATGATCTGCCTCAAGATCGTATGTGTATGTCCAACCTTACGGTCTAAAACCCCTCATCTTATATAGGCACCGGGGTACTTAGGGTTACATGTAGGTCGGTTACATTAAGGGATAAACATGTCGATGATTCAAACGTATGTTGAAGTACACTCCAAGTTTTTGAAGGATTCCATCTTGAGTACGTCGTGGGGCCTAGCAGGTGGGCTCACTGATTAATAGTTTTTGTTGGGGGGGGGGGGGGTCCTTGGCCCATCCATAATTGGAGGCCGGCGTGATTAGCACCCCTTAGTCCATGGCACCGTCACCTAGCCCATTATTTCTAACAATGTAGTGATTTCTTTCATCTTGGTTCTCAGAGAAAGGTCTATGGCAGAGCTTTGAATAAGGAAGTGACATAATTATTTCTTTTGCCTTATTTCAATAGAGACTATCATTCAAGTGAGAAAAATTTCTGAATGCAAACTTATAGCCATAAATGAGAAGATCAAAGTTTATAGCAAATTGCGTTGCTCTCGCTACATGAATCCGAAGGATTACGTTAGTCTTGCATGACCGCGGTCTTGATGACTTCCCGTCATGGCCGTGGTATTTTCTTGGGCAACACTATTTTGAGTTTTTGACACGACCACTATATTGATGACTTCACATCCACGATCAACAATGACCGTTTGACTTCATTGATGGAGAGGCGGTAGCGGCGTCGCCACTAACCGTTTCAAGAGGAAGACGACAACAAGGCCCAGGGACCACACTGTCTTATTATTTTTATACAAGTGTCTGGACTTTTTTGTTCAATTACTATATCCGAGGTCCCTCCAAAAACGCTTCTTTTGCCAATTCTTAATTTCTGAAAATGTATATGTATTGTATTTATTTTGAAGATTGGGTGAGAATAAGCAACACTTGAAGTCTAGTTGAATCAAATCTTCTGTCAGACTCGTTGTGCATCGAGAAGGCTGGCGCGGGAAGGAAAGTCCTGGGCACCGACCCATGACAGCGTGTTTGGTTGTTTAAGGGAAAATGAATGAGAATTTATGAGAGGGAGTTAGTTGAGGGAATAGACTTGGGAAGTGGTTTATTAGTCCCATGCCCACGTTTGGTATGGGTGAGGATAGTTCGTGGGAATTTAAGAGGGAATTAATCAGTTTCTTTGCTTGCGGGGCGTGGACAACAAATAATTCTGACAATTCCCATTCCCCAACTCAATTACCAGCCCCCCACCAGGGAAGAGATTCGGGGGAGTTGGACCCCTTAATTCCCTTTCCCCTACCTTCTTTAATTCCCATGTCCTCCAACCATACAAGGGATTTTAGGCTGGCCATAGTGGGGGTAACATAGATAGTATCATGCACTTGGGACTCGCAAACATGCTTATGTGGCAGGTAATTAAAGAAGATAGAGATGGTTATAGTAACATAGGTAAATACCGTAACATAATAAATATGATGCTACTATGTGTCATGCATGGCATAAATGAGACCACCTATGATACTAATCTATGATACTATGCACTATAAAGATAGTAACATAGACTAAGGCTGGTCATAGTGAGAGCAACATAGCAAGTAACATAACATATCACAAGAAAAAGTTGCTTATGTGGCAATGTATTTAATAATGAGAAAGGTGTTTGGAGTAACATAATATGTTACTGTAACATAGCGCATTCCAAGACAAAATGAGTCTATATCTTTATAAATAATGGCTTACATGATACCACACATATGTTACTTCCCACTATGAAGGTGGTAACATAGACTAGTAACATATGCATGTTACTAGTCTAACTTACTCCCCACTATGACCAACCTTAAGTCCTGCACCGCACGAACTCCCGTTCCCAATACAAACTCCCGTGAAACAAACACACTGTGACGTTGCAGTTTCGCAAAAGAAAAACCTATAGTATAGCGCCACAAATAAAAAGGATTCCCACCCGAAAAGACCAAGCGCCCAGTTATTGAGTAGGAAGCGGTCAACGGGAGCACGCGAGGCCCCGATGGTCAATCCGTAATTACACCCAACAACTCCAGGAGCGTCTCCAGATTGCGGAGAATACGACTCGACCCGGGAGCGGGGAGGCTAACCAACGAACGATACCTACCTAGGCAAAGGCAAAGGCAACGCCAGGCTGAGGCCACGCACCGTCCGTCTTGTCTCGCCGCAAACCTAACGAAAGCGCAGCGCTTTCGTCTCCGTCGCTAGGGTTTCGGTCTCCGCAAACTCGATCTTCCGCGAGGGCACGAGGTACGCACCGCTCGCCCGTGGTTCCCGGCCCGCCGATTCGACGCCCGCTAATTCCGCCTGCTCTTCTGGTGGTTTGCAGCCGGTGCTCTTGGTTTTGGTGTGGCGGCCTGAGAGAGATGCCGCCCAAGTCGGTTAAGAGGGGCGGCGCCGCGGCGGCGAGGAAGGGGTCGGCGACGAAGGCCAGGGCGGCGAAGCCCCAGCCGGTCGCGGAGGAGGCGCCCGTCGAGGTGGTCAAGGCCGCGGAGGAGGCTCCCCCTAAGGTGGAGGAACAGAAGCCGCAGCCGTCGCCGCCACGGCAGCAGCCGGCCGCTGAGGTGAAGGCTAAGGCGGATGCCGCTGAGAACGGCGCAAGCCACGCTGAAGGTATCACGTTTGCTCCTCTGTTTCGCGCATAGTTAGACTTTTTTCGCGTATAGATCTGTGCTACGCCATGCCGTTTTTCCTTACTTGGGATTTCTTGTCTTTTTCCTATATATAAATGTATGTGCGAGGACTTGACATCTATGTAATTTTTAGATGATGGAGCTGCAAAAGAAACATATGAAGAAGAGGACAAAGGTGAACGACTGGAGTTCGAGGATGAGCCAGAATATGAAGAGGAGCCTGCCGTCGACTACGACGAGAAGGATTTGGAGCAGTATGAGGAGCAATACGAGGACGGCGATGAAGGGCTGGAGTACACTGAAGATGTAGTCGAAGAGGAGACTGAGATGGTGGATGAGGAGGAACTGGATAATGGCGGGGATGACGGCGAGGGTGAGGAATATGAAAATGCAGATGAAGACCACGATGTGGACGTGGAGGACGAAGACCATCATGAAATGGTGAAAGCACATCGTAAGAGGAAGGAGTTTGAAGTTTTTGTTGGTGGGCTAGATAAAGATGCCACAGAAAGTGACCTGAGGAAAGTTTTCAGTGAAGTCGGCGAGATCACTGAAGTTCGTTTGATGATGAACCCTGTTACGAAGAAGAATAAAGGCTTCGCGTTCCTGCGATATGAGACTGTGGAGCAAGCAAAGCGTGCTGTCTCAGATCTGAAAAATCCGATGGTTGGTCTTATAACTGATTACATTTGTTTAATACATTCCTAAACAAAAAAATATTACATATGTTTATAGTATATTTTGTTGCAAGTACTTAACTGTTTCTGAAATTCTGTAGGTGCGAGGTAAGCAATGCGGTGTTGCTCCTAGTCGTGACAACGATACACTTTTTGTTGGCAATATCTGCAAGACATGGACAAAAGAACATGTATGGCACTCAAACTCTTTTTCTCCTTGATGCCTTTTTCCTGCTTCTCGGTGTAAGAAATAATTTGTTTTGGAATTTACAGCTGAAGGAGAAACTGAAGATCTATGAGGTCGAGAATTTTGATGATTTAATATTGGTTGAGGATAGCAATAACCCAGGGATGAATCGTGGGTATGCTTTACTTGAGTTTTCTACTCGCCCTGAAGCTATGGATGCTTTCAGGCGGTTGCAGAAGAGGGATGTAGTCTTTGGAGTTGATCGCACTGCAAAGGTTTCCTTTGCCGATTCCTATCCTGAAGTCGATGATGAAATGATGGCACAGGTCAGCACTTGTTTTCTGCAGTAGTTTTAAGTGGCACTGTTTTTTCCCCTCCCATTTTAAGTGGGCATGATAGTATAAGTATTTTGATACTGTTTGGTCATACACTCTGGCAGCTGCTATTTTCTATTTTCTGTTGTCGTGTTTAATATTGGTATGACAATAATATGTTTAAAGTTACTGAATCCTCATTTTGGTTCTGTGGTTCAGGTCAGAACTGTATTTCTTGATGGTCTCCCCCCCTCATGGGAAGAAGATCGTGTTAAGAAGTACCTTAAAAAGTATGGAGCTATCGAGAAAGTTGAACTTGCCCGAAACATGCCTGCGGCCAAAAGAAAAGATTTTGGGTTTGTTACTTTTGATACGCATGATAATGCTGTTGCATGTGTTGATGGGATAACTAGTTCTGAGCTTGGCGAAGGTGATAGCAAGGTTTGTTTTCCAACTGAGTTTGCTGTACCTTCTTAGCTGATTTTCCCATCTACTCAGCCCACTGTATGATAGATAAAATTATCATGCAATAATTTCTAATGATTATTATTTTGTGATTCAGGCAAAAGTGAGAGCCAGATTGTCAAGGCCAGTACAGAGACCTCCTAGAATGAAGCATGGATTAAGAGGAAATTTCAGGATTGGGCAAAGTGCTCCTCGAGGTGGCCGTTTCCCATACACTCGGCCTCCTCCACGCCGGCCTCTGCCACGTCTTGTACGACCTGATACTCGCTTACCTCCCATCAGGAGGCCTCCACTGAAGAGGCCAATAGATATTAGAGATAGACGCCCTGTTATGTCGATATCAGATAGAGTTAGGCGTTTGCCTCCTCCAGAGAGATCCTATGATAGAAGGCCCCCAGGTGCGTATAGATGGTACCCATTCTTTTTGTAGAACATTCAACTGTAGCCACATCAAATTTCTCATACTTCATCTGTGTACAGCTCCTGTTTACCCAAAGAGAAGTCCAAGGAGGGAATATGGAAGGCGTGATGAACCTCTTCCGCCAAGGAGCAGAGCTACCTTTGCTGACTACAGTGCA
This sequence comes from Aegilops longissima, assembly GCA_021605205.1. Classification (NCBI taxonomy): domain Eukaryota; kingdom Viridiplantae; phylum Streptophyta; class Magnoliopsida; order Poales; family Poaceae; genus Aegilops; species Aegilops longissima. The sequence goes on from CM038677.1 coordinate 639,818,208, forward strand.
AGAGTTCCAGTGGATAGGCGCCACACTTACAGGGACGACTATTCGCCCCGTGAATCGGCCTATTCAGACCTAGCTCCTCGCAGCGCTCCCCGTTTTTCTGACAGGAGAGCATATGCTGATGACGGCTATGTAGAGAAGATTGACCGACCTTTGCCAACCTATAGGGAGGGCCGTGGACGTGATTATGATACAATATCTGGTTCAAAACGCTCATATGTTGAGATGGTGAGGGTAGTTTAATATGTTGTTGCATTTTTTGCATGCACTAGCAGTTTATTCCTCAATCAACCTGACTATTGTTAATGATGCAAGGATGACGTGCCTCCTCGGTACCACGACATTAGCGTTCGTCAGCCCAAGGCACGCTTAGATTATGATGTTGGTGGTAGCAGTGCTCGGTATGCAGATGCTTATACTGAGAGGTTGGTGCATATTTAGTAACATGCAGTCCTTCTGCTTGGTATTTGTTTGTTTTACTTTTAGAGAATGTCTTGGTATTTGATTTTAATCTCATGTTCTTACAAATATCCATCCTTGAAGGCTTGGGCGGTCACATGTGGGATACAGTAGCAGCAGATCTGTTGCTGGTCATGACCCGGTGTATAGCAGCAGCCGCCATGGCTTGAGTTATGGAGGTATATACTCTTGATGCCTATGCTATTTGTCATGATACCTTTCTTGATCCAATGCTTATAACAATTTTAATGCATCTCATCTGTAGGTTCTGCGAGCACTGGAGATGCTGGTGGAAATTACTCTTCAAATTACAGTGCAGACTACATGCCTCGTGGATCTGATGTAAGTCTTCTTCAAGTATTTTATGTCTAGTGGATTTACTACATATTGCTCTCCAAGTCAAATATAGGTCCAGTGCCAGTGAAATATTTTTAAGCTTGACCATCTATGAAGGAAAAACTACCAGCATCAACAACATCAAATTGATACTGCTAGATTCAACATAAAATGCACTTCCATAATGTATAATTATTTGTGTCAAGCAACCTTGTTTCATGGAAATTGACGATCAACATGTTACTGTTTGGTCAGGTTGGCGGGAGTTCATATTCATCGCATTACTCGGGTCGAAACACGGGTAGCAGCAGTGGCTACTTTGGCGGCAGTGGTTCCAGTTCGTACTACTAAGGTGAAAGCTCTAATCAGTTTCAGTTTTCCTTTAGTTTGATTGCATTGCACATGAATTTTGATCACCATCTGTCGCCATCATCCCCATCATTGCGCTAGTTGCTCACTTAGGAGATGGCAAATGTTTGCCCTTGTATCAAACACGGAACACCCTCCGTGATCAACCATGAATTATTTTAATGATACAGATTTGGCATCCAACCGTCTTTGTGGAACAGATGTGGCACCATAGGAGGTTGGTGTAGGCCATGGATTGTATGGAGCTACTTAACTTAAGGCCTATGGATCTGGACAAGTGGCAAGTGTGGGCAATCAATAAGGCATGTCTGAAGGAGCCAGGAACATCGAGTTGGTTGAAGCAGTAGTCTTGTGGATGTTCCGGCATGTTTATTTAATGTAAGGCTTTGCTTTAGTTGGTCAAGAGTTGTGAACTAGCCAGCCATGGTGTGTTGACATGTTTACTTCCAGTGTTTCTATAACATTGAGAGATATGGAGTATTTCAATAAGTAATCTTTGAGGTCGTTTCCTTCCTGCAACACAAGGTGTTTTGGAGACTCCACCTTTGATGATCCAGCAGAAGATCAGACTTACAAATGAAGCCTTAGAAGTGAGCGCTTCATGTAAGGCTGTTACTTCTGAAACCTTTGGTTCAGACCACGCTGCATCTGTTCTCTAGTGGATTGAACTTTGCTACCTGAGACTGAAAGATCAGGTTGAAAACTTGGACTAGTTATTTGTTAAACTGCACTGCAGATAAAATTGGATTTGTTGGTTGCAAGGTTCTGGGAGAAACCTTTTATATGGCTCAGGTGGTTCTTTCACCAAGCAATTTCTTTGGCCTCCCCACAATTTTAAGATAACAGAACTCACAGCTACATGACTGGATGGCCTTGCAATGCTGTCAAACAGCAGCATAGAGTACATGGCACCAGATAAATTTAACAAGCATTATCAACACTGAGCGCCATGGTTTATGAAATATCTTTGAACTTCTGCATGGAGCATGGATCAATACATCTTTGAGCCAAATATCTGTTGGATGGTTGCAAGTTTTGAAGAACTTTGCTGGAGGCATGAATCTGGTCTTTCTGAGTTCTGCTAATAACTTTAGTATAGTTTTCAGTGCACTATGACTTATTATAGGTTATTATATATGACACACTTAGGCCCTCATTGCATAATATAGGTTATGTATATAGTACCTTTAGGCCCTCAATTGCATTAGATTGTTGGGTGTGGGCGGGGGTGGATGGTTTTAGAAGAACTGAATTTCTGATATTGAAGTTCCTTCCTTGCATCATCTATTTATAAATGATGTTTGAGATCACTAAGAGGTTCTGCGTCTACAAGTTTATAAACAACAGACTTATCCAATCTTTTGGGAGTTGTTGATGTCATGTGCTAATTCGAAGAAATAGATGGGTGAAAGAGATGGTTGAAAATACAAATTATAGAGGCTACATAAAGCGGCAATAAGGCTTACCAAACTGTGTTAATACCTTCACTGTGCTGCAACAACGAGGTGTTGTGAATCACCCGCACTAACTTGGAATTGCTTGATTGGTTGAATAAGTGATAATAACTATGTTTAGATCTGGAGATCAAAGTTATGCAATTTTGGTTGGCTACTCTTGGAAAGTGGCTTGATGTGGTCTCTTCCGATGCTGCATTGAGATGGCAGACTTTGGCAGTCTTCAGAAACAAAGCATTGGTTATAACTAAGCTATTTGTTGGCTATCATATCATCTGTTTAATATTTGTTGGAGTAGGAGTCCTTGGGTGAAATCAACAATGATGTTATTAGAACTTTTAAACGGCATTAGATCACCAATAGTGCAAGGAAAATTTATACATTTCAGCAAAATGAGAGGGTGCCAGTGAATCTGGAGACGGGGATTGGAAGTGTGATGGAATCAGCACTGGTTGGTTGATCTAATGCTTAAAAACAAGGGCGGGTGACTTTTTAGGACAAAGAAAGGTAGATCAGGTGGCTACTAATTTACAAGTTTTGCATCTGGAAGAAACGTTTTCTTCAAACTGCAAGTGTAAAAGCTCAGCTTAATTTTTTTGCATTATGGACTATCGAATTGAGGCTATCGAACCTTGCAGTTAGGTCCAACTTGTTTTCAGTAGAAACATACGATAACTTGAGTTCATGAAGATTGTCTATATGTTCCTGAAGATCGCAAATATTAGTTGATGACGAACGTTTGACAAAATATCTATCTTCATTAATTTGAGCAATGAGTTATGTTAGTACAATCTCCATTAATATGTATTTGAATACTGTGTTCACACTTTTAGTTTTGAATTTGAGCTGCAATGGTGCAATATTCATTGCATCTCCAGTGTGTTGTAGTGTATTCTTCTAAGCTTAGCTTGAACTTACCATGCCTAACTATCTTATACTCCCTCTGTCTTAAGCTTTGCAAAAACATTCTTATATTATGGGACGGAGGGAGTAGCATCTACTCCCTCCGTTCCTAAATAATTGTTTTTCTAGAGATTTCAATAAGTGACTACATACGGAGCAAAATGAGTGAATCTACACTCTAAAACATGTCCACATACATCCGTATGTTGTAGTCCATTTGAGATGGCTAGAAAGACAATTATTTAGGAACGGAGGGAGTATCATGCATATTTACTACTCACTCCTCCCTGAATTAGTTGTCTTAGATTTGTGTAAATGTGGATGTATCTAGACATGTTTTAGTGTTAGGTACGTCCGTATCTAGATAAACAACTAATTTGGGATGGAGGTAATATTAACCTGAGTACTGCTGCTCATATCGTATTTCAGTTGAATGTTGCACTAATATAACCTACAATATGTTGTATTTTCTCCACGCTGCCTGAGTTTGATCAAAAAATTGTCGCAAGCACTGCTGCTTCTGTTGGTCTCTTCTCCAGGGAGTGTGGGCGTAGAATGATGTAATGGTGCAGTTGTTGCACAGGCTTCCTGTACGTGAATTGTTACCTTTTTTTTTTGACCACTGTACTATACAATGAGCATGCAATGTTAAAAAAATTATAGAGACATGTGTTGATGCTTTCATTTGCATTTTTGCCACAATTTTTTTAATCATTGGTGCATTGCTGCTGTCTGTGATTGACGCGGTGTTGCCACCTCGCTGGGCTGAATTGAGTTAGTCTCGGAAGTGAAAGCACCGGTAATTTGTCTGTGGTCGGTGGCGTGCTGGCCCTTGCCTGGTAGCATCTCTGACCACTAGCGATTACTTTTTGTATCTTGCTCTCTGCCGTGCGGCTGTGCACCGGTAGTTTGTTGGCAGTCGTCCTTCTGAGCCAATGAAGCTCATGATTAGTACGGGAAAGAAATGGAAACACTGGTAGCATGGCCGCTACTCGCGTTGGAGGACCTGGGCGCAATCAAACAGTCTCTCATGTCCGCTGTGCAGTCTTGCCCGGCGATCGCTCTGCTCCATAGCTCTGGTGTTAACTTTCCCTTCGACTTCGAATGGTGCTGCTCCGCGTCTCGGTAGCACATGAACATGCGCCGTGGGTAGTTGGCCTCTCCCTGGTGTGCCTTCTATCCAGCCGATGAGATCCTGCTTCACCTCCTCGCTCGCTGCCGGCTGCAACGTGCTCCCATTGACGAACATTTTTTGTGTGTGTAAGAGCATCTCCAGCCGTTCGGCCGCTGCCTGGGGCCACGCCGGCGAAAATGTCGGTGTGGGAACGGACGGTTTCCCAACCGCCGCCCCGAGCCCATCCCGGACGCCATTTTTTGAAAAATAAATTAAGCCAAACACGACATATATTTGGCCAAACTAGGCGATTTCATTCATATTTGTACATACTCTCTCCTTCCATCTATATAACGCATTAGGCCCTATATAGATGGAAGGAGGAAGTAAAAACTTAGAAAACATACTTTAAAAACTTTAGAAAACATAAACTAGAACTACTGCGCCGCCGTCCGCCGCCCCTCCAGGCCGAAGAGCGAGCCGAAGGCGCTGTAGTCGCCGACGTCGTCCTCCTCCTTCATGCTGCGGCCGTCCTTACTGCACCCCTGCTCTGGGTTGCCTTGGCGGACGGGCTTGGTGGGCGGCGGTGTTGCGTCGCCGTCACTGTCCTCGAGGAAGATGACGTCGCCCTCGTCGCAGCCACGGCGCCGAGCGGCGATCTCCTCGAGGGCGCGGCGCTGGCGCTCCGTCTTCAGCCGGACGTAGTCCTCGCATGCCCACTTGAGGGCGGCCTCGTCGTCGGCGGCGATGTCATCGTACTCGCTCTTGACGGCGACGAGCCTCGGCTCCGTCTTCGGCTTCACGAGGCGGGAGGAGGAGGAGCCATGACCACCCTCGTTGATGACGAGGGCGCCGCCCGAGCGGCCTCTCCACGGGCTCGGCCTTGACGCCGGCGAACCGGGAGGAGGAGGAGGAGGACGACCCACAGGCCATGCGCCTCGGCATCCATAGGTTGCCGCTTCGGTGGGGAACAGGCGCCGGGGCCGCCGGGTACTGGAGCGGCGGCTGGTTGCCGCCCTCGAGGTACTCGAGGACGTAGTGCATCGTCCGCCTGGGAGCGCCCCACCACAGGCGGCGGCCGTCGGCGTTGTGGCGCCCCATCACCGGCGTGTTGTTGGTGGAGGCGACCTGCTCATGGCGGCGTTGGAAGTACGTCGCCTAGCTGGAGTGGTTGTTGGCGGCGTACTCCGGGCGGCCGCGCACCTCCTCCGGCATGGAGGCCCGAATGCGCGTGATCTCGCCATGGAAGCAGTCGGCGTCGGGCCGCGGGGTGACGGGGACGCCTCCGGCGCTGAGCCTCCACCGCCCCGGCACGCGCATGTCAGGCGGCGCCGGGTAGTTGGCCTCGTGCAGGGGGTATGCCTCCCACTCGTGCAGGGTGCGACGGCCGAAGCTATTGGCCGTCGTACCGTCGTCGGGGAAACGTTCTCCCATCGACGGATGTAGATGAGGTGGCTGGAGGCGGGGGAGACGGGATGGGGGCGCCGACGACGAGAGAAGGACTGGGGGCGAAGGAGAGTGCGTCCACTGGCGAGGAAGGGGGCGGCAGACGTGTGTGTACGCGTGGCGGGAGGAGGACGTCGCGTCGCCGTGCCATCACTGCGCCGCCCGTGAGGAATCAATGGAAGGCTGACCGGCGGCAGCCTTGGCATTGGTTCTCCGCGAAAAAACGAGGCGATGAGGAAGACGAGACGCAGCTGGTCGCTGACTCGGCGGGCCCGCCGTGCTTCGCCAAAAACGCTTCCTGGCGCTCAGTAGCTACTGGTTCGGCTCGTCCGTCCGCCGGCGCCAAAATGGGGCATAACCGGCAAAAATTGGGCTTCTAAGGACGCGACTGAGCTTTTTTTAGCGTCGGCGCTAAAAAAAGGCCTTGGGGGGCCTGTTGGGGGCGCGGGTGGAGATGCTTTAAACGAAAAGATTTGAACGTGAGAACCAACCTGTGGTTGATGGTCAGAGGGACTGTGGTATTCCCGGCCCACCAGGGTTCAAATCCTGGTGCTTGCATTTATTCCTGGATTTATTTTAGGATCTCCGTCGATGCGCATTCAGTGTGAGGAGATGTTCCTGTCGACGACGAGGCGCATACAGTGACTTCGTAAATCTCAAGATGATATGCCGGCTGAATCTTTCGGAGATGCTCATAGGGGTAAGATGTGCGTGTGTGCGTTCATAGGGGTGAGTGTATGCACGTGTATATGAGCGCTTGTGTCATGTACTGATGTTAAAAAAAGATTTGGACGTGCCGGCGTTAACGTTTGTTTTGCCAGATTCACCGTGGCGATCCGCAGTTTGGCCTCGCCTCGCACGCTACCAACCGCACGACGCAGCATTTTTCGAAAAGAAAACCGCACGACGCACCGTACCGGCCGGTCCAGTCCCCCCGGAAACACGCGCGTAGGGAGGCGCTCCGTCCTTGCCGGCTGCCGCGCGAGGCACGCCACTACGACGCCGTCCGGCCCCGCCAAACGCGACCCCACGCGTGCTCTCTCCGGACCCGCGCAACTGTTGCAAGCGCAGGCGTGAACCACCCCTCCCGCCGCAGCACCGCGCACTCTCAAACGTCTCTGTCTCGCGTCCACGCCGGACCGGCCGCGCGATGTCGCCGCCCGGCCTCGTCGCATCCCATTCACATGCGGCCATGCGATGCTCCTCTTCACTCACCCAGCCCGGTCAGCCACCAGGCGGCATGTCGGCGCCTCCTTCGCCACCACGCCGCGCGGTCACGTCAGTCACGCACGCCGCGGCAGCCGCGCCGCGCGCCACCTTGCCGCACCCGCACGCCACCTTCCCCGTACCAGGTCGCCCCGCAATGCCGCCGCGCGCGGCCAACGACACGCCACCTTCACGCCCGCACTCCTCTCGCCAATATTATTGTCCTTTTTTCCTTATTATAATTATAATTTCCACGAGCATCCAGCTTTTCCTTCCAGCGCTCGGCCCAGCGCAGCCCTCCGATCCGCTCGGCCAGGGGAATCCGACGGCCACGGGGGAGGGGAGGCGAGGGCGCCAGCCTCCGATGGTCAAGGCGTCAACCCCACAAGCCGCGGTAGGCGCCGCCGCCGCGGCCGCTGCCGCCCACCGCCCGCCGCCCACCGCCACCTCCTGTAGCCGCCCAAACATGACTCCGCCTCCGTTATAACCCCCCTCCGCCTCCGACTCCACCCCTGCCCACCCCCGCCTCGCCATCAACGCCATGGCCCCGCCTTCTCCCCCCGCCCACGCGCCCCGGCGCGTGCCGCCCCCGTGCTGGACCCCCGAGGAGACCGTCGCGCTCGCGCGCGCCTACACCGCGCGCCGCCTCGCCGTCGGCCGCGCCCACCTCTCCTCCGCCGACTGGGCCGCCGTCGCCGCGGCCGCCACCCCGTCCAAGACCGCCAGGCAGTGCCGCCACAAGGTCGAGAAGCTCCGCCGCCGCCTCCGCTCCAAGCGCCGCCGCCCCTGCCCCATCCTGGACGGCATAGATCTGCTCGACGACCCTTCGTCGTCCCCATCACGCTCCCACTCCCCGTCCTCGCCGCCGCCCGCCTCCCCGCTTCCCCCCTCCCCCTCCCCGCCCAAGAAGCGGAGGCGGCCCGATCCCGATGAAGAAGGGTATGCCGGGGAGAGCGACGTGGTGCAGGCGGTGAGGGTGATCGGAGAGGGATTCGTGCGCGCCGAGCTGAGGAGGATGGAGGCGGCCAGGGAGTCGCAGCGGATGCGCATGGAGATGGCGCTGCGGCACCTCGACGCGCAGCGCCGGCTCCTGGACGGCCTCGTTGGCCGCATTGTCGACGCGTTGGAATGAAGCGGTGGCGCGGCAAAGGTGTCCCTTCCTTTCAAGATCTTTCGTGCTTTCTCCTGGTTACACACTCCCTGGCGAGTTGAGGTGTTTAGAGCTGCGTCCTTCATATACTCCATGTACCTGTGATGGTCTGATGGATCATGGTTGTCTCATCACATAGATGTAGATGCGTAGAGAGCAAATCCTGCTGCCTTTACTGTCTTTTGTATAGTTGTCTGGCCGAGTGGAAGCACTTCTTATGGGAAAGAAATAGATCTTGAGTTTTCTTGATCTGGTACTTGCATATCGTGTTTCAATTTGTTTGGATTTATGCTGTGAGGAAGATATAATATACAAGATATAAACTGTAAAGCATGGAATTCTATCAGCTATGTTTGTCCCAGTTACAATTTCATATATCATTTCTCCCAGCAAATGTTCTTATGGTGGTAAGGTGTGGTAAGGCAAGCACTCACCATCTTGAAGCCGAAGTGGCCTAAGCGGGACGTCTTAAAAACGATGGTCCCAGCTTGATTTAATTTCGAGACCCAATGAGGTTCTTCGTGCTTGTCCATGGAGGAGGTTTATCCTGAACCCTAGTTTCCCACCGTTGGGCTTTACGTCACAGCCTGGCTGATTTAGTGAACCTACACGTTATTTTGCCTATGCTGGCTCCATCTTATGGCCTCACTTTTAGTAACTCTAATCAGGGTTATCCATGGTTTGTTGCTGTGTGGTTTTCAATTTGCAGCATAGTTAGTTGGGCTTGGGCCATTGAAAAATTGAGTACCCTGGAGCCTTATTTCTATCTAGGTGGTCTTTGTAAGCAGATACGGATATAAGGGAATAGTGATGTTCAAAATCTATATTAACTTTTCTTGGGTTTATCGTTTATATCTGTATGGAACCAAGGAATTATTATATGGCAGCACCCTGTATCTACACTTAGGTAGTTGGGATGATAAATAGTGCCCAACCCATTAGTTCTGAAATCTCCAATATGTTACTACTTTTTTTTACAGATCAAGCAAATAGCCTGAAAGGAAGTCCTTATTAGTTCTTTTTTTTGTGTCTTTCTTTTCTTTCTTCTGAACCTGCTACCCTAGCTAGTTCTGTCTCTGTGTTGTGATTCTCTTTCAGAGTCTTTCTGACGCCCCTTTTTTTCCCAATAAAAAGTAAAGAAGAAACTGTCTATTTGGACAGACTGTATTATTCCGTCCACCTACCTAGGATCAAATTCTAAAAGCAATGCACTTAGTAGTTGTTATTACCCTACAAAAAGAAATGGATTCCACATTCATTTAATAATAGAAGTCAAGCATGTAATTGGAACCACTCAAAATGTTACTTAAACAAACTATTTCCTTGCACGCAACTCTAAAGAAGGCACTGACAAACAAAGATGCTCGGGAAAAGGATAATAGCTGAGACGGGGTCGGTGTGTGTTCTAGTTTTCTTATCTCTTAGAATTACTCACCCAGTAAACATGTTCAGAGTTCCATTCCAAATTGATTCAAGGCACTAATTTGTAACCCTACTCTCCCATGTGAAATATCTCACATTGTAAGTAGATAGATTCAGCAGTCAACGAGGCTCTTCTACACCAGGTTCTGTTCTACCCTGAAACTGATGGTCGTCTTACGACATGGCGTAAAAGGTGAATATGTTCTCCTGCTCCCCTTGGAGTTCTTTACACTTGCTTATACACAGATGCTTCATTGAGATTCCCCGTGGTGCACATAGGCTGTTACTGCAACCTTGGGGTCATCCTTTGTTGACCGCCTTTAGAATAAAGGAAGATCCTTTGGATCGTTCATAAGAACAACCATCATCTTGCTGTTATGTTTTGTCTTTTCATTTCTTTTCCTTCCTGATTATCTTCCTCGTTTTTGTGTTTGTGTACAATTCGTTCATCACTAACAAACAATGGATTTTTGTTCTTACCATTGTCCCTATATGTTAGTGCCTATCACTCGTATGTTCCTCAATTTATCCATGTGAATTTGTCATATACCATAAAATGAGTGATACAAACAGAAAGAGGAATGCTAGCTGACTTAAAAGTGGATGCGAGGTTTGGCAGCGAATAATTGTAGCTGGTAATGGCATATATCATGCACGATTGCTATCATTGCATGCATATATTTGCCTTGTATGATGTTCTAGTGTTGTCTGTAACTTTATTTAAAATTTTATTGAAAAAACTTGTGGTGTTTCGATGTTGGATATTGTGCAATAACTGTTATTTTTTTACTAACAAACTCACCACAATGCTATGCCTGTTTGCATGTTTCATCAGTCACAGGTATTTTATAAATATATATCATTCATGACAATAATAGTGCTGTGATTACATCTGATTTGTGCGTCTTGTTGGTCAAACTTTATGCGACACATGACTGAAAATTTTGTAGGCATCTTTGAATGGATTATTTAACTTACTAGAATTATTTTTTAGTTTTGTACTCACAGGTAAGCTGAAAGTTTAGTTGCTGCTGCAAATGATGGTATTCCATGATCTGCTACATTGAGCTTTTTGCTGCTTAAAATCTTCCTATCCAATGAGTACTCTACATGGCTACTTGAAAGTTATATGTTTATACAAGAAAGGGTTGCATAGATGCAATCTAGTACTTCCTTTTGGTGTCGATTAATTTGCCGCAGATGAAGGCAAGTGCCACTTAAGTAGAATTTAGGACCACCATTAAAGTGAGTGGTCCTGAGCATGCTTGCATCCATCCATGATCTATCTGCCATGGATTGTTCAACACTGAGCAACCACTTAATTAGCATATTCAGGTTTGCAGATTGACTTGATGTGGTGTGCTGATTTTGTAAGCAGGAAATTGCTCCATGATGCCTGGCTTTACTTCCGTGCTCCATCATGTGTGGTCCTTGAATTCTTGGTAAGATTGTGTATAATAAGCATTGTTTATATCGATGAATATCTTTTCTAAAGCTATTTCTTTCGAATCTTGCGACTTGCGAGGACCGCCTTTTGTCGAATATTCCCCGAATATGCTAATGTTTTTCAAGGAAACAGAAAACTGACCTTTTGAAATCACTTGGGTGTCTCTTTTCTTTATAATGTAAATATTAACTATTTAACTCTTTTGCAGTGAACATTTCCCCCTTGATTGATGTGGAAAATGTGTCCGAATTGGTGACATCATTTCTTGAACAGGTGGCAACTGGCAAGGTAACATTTGATCTAAGCGAAGTGTTATTCTACTGGAGTAAAACTTGAGGTAGAATCTTAACTGTTTCCATTGTTACTTTGGATAAAATGTCACGCAATCCTTAGGAAAACCACTCGAGCCAGCATGTACCTGTAGTAAATCTGTTCTCCTCTTACAGTTTATCAGTGAAAATTTTGTATATGAATAATTAAAGGAACACATAAATGTTTGGATGGAGCATTATAGCAAATTAGCTAATCATATAGAAAAATTGAAGGACCATGTAGAACACATAAATGAAGGACTACATGTTCTTTCTAATAGAGAAGAAATAGGCACCCTTGAAGAAATGAGGATATGAACTTGTGCATCTATTTTCCCAGCCAGGTGAGCCAGGTCCAACTTCCTGTTTAGTTGGTTCTAGATTGTAGTGTGATTTTATTGGTGGATTTCCTCTGTTTGTTTGGAGAGTATGTGATGATTTGAGGCACTGTTATGCCTCAGAAGAAGACTAAGTTTTAATAAAAACCGAGTAGCATGGTTGACATTATCTGTTTCGAATGGTATTGAAAATTGGATATATTTTAGAGTGTATATCTGCTATTTGCATATTCTAATTGGTTTCCATTTTCTCAATTTTCTGAAGCATACTTTAATTTCTTCACATGTGTTACGTTGAAGTTTAACCATATCTTATGTTTAAATAGAGGAATGGCAGATCTTTGATCAAACAACCACATGCCCTGCACTATCCTGCATATATGCCTAGAGAAAAAGCAAAGTTACAGGCCAACAGTTTTGGCCAGTGAGCAAGCACAAAAGCAGGAAAAGAAGGGATTAACCTAAAGCTAAAGCGGCCTCTCTTTTGCCCGCATCTTTTTTAGGGCAACGAACATTTCCAAGGAGACAGGTAAGCTTATGTCCATGTTCTTCTTATTATTGCGATGCTATCGCTAAGATAATATGTCTGCATTGGCGTCATGAATCATTGCATTGACAATCTCATTTTCCTCCGCAGTGTATGTGGAGTGCACCCCGTAGCACACGTAGAAGATGGTGATCACAAGGCTCCAGATGCCGAACCTCTGGAAGGACCTCAACTTCAGGGTTGTCATGAGGAACACATTCAGGAAGACGGACGCGGCGGCCGGCCACGGCATCAGAGGAACCGTCCACTCCGACGGTGGCCCGGCTGCGCCCTGTTGTGCCGTGCAGTGGAAGATTGCGACGATCGCCACTGACATCGCGCCGAACAATGCCATCCCCCACCGCCACTTCCCGTCGATCCTCCTCGAGAGGGAGAAGCCAATCGAGCTCAGCGTCAGGAGTAGCAGGAAGAGGAGGACATGGAGCGGCCGGGTCGCGCCGAGCTTGGCGTACCGGTGGTAGATGAGCGCGTTGGCCACCAGGTAGAAGGCCAGCAGGGTGCCGATCGATATCATCTCGAACACTATCTGCAGCTCAGTGAAGAGCGCGATTGATGCCGTGCAGAGCCCTGGATATGTATGGACAGAGCCTAAGTCTGGGATACATACACAAGTTAGTGGGAGTAATGAATTGGCAACATTATGGTAAGGTACCTAGAAAGATGGTGGCGTTCATAGGAGTGCCGGTGGAAGGGTGGACCTTGGCGAGCCACGCCGGCACCAGCCTCGCCCTGGCGATGACGCACAGGTACCTGGCCTGCCCCAGCATGGCCACCAGCAGCGACGCCACGATGCCGATGCTGGCGCCGGCCCCGACGACGTTGCTCGCCCACCTCCACCCGGCCTTGTCCCTGAACGCCGATGAGAAGGGCGCGCTCTCGGTGATCTCGGTGTATGGCAGCATGACGCAGAGCGCGACTGACATGAGGCAGTAGAGCGCGGAGACTATGAGCACTGATCCGGCGATGCCGATGGGCAGCGCGCGGGCGGGGTCCCGGATCTCCTCGGCCATGGTGGACGCCGAGTCGTAGCCGATGTAGCTGAAGTAGACGACGGCCGCGCCGTCGAGGACGCCCCGGACGCCGTAAGGCGCCAGCCCGCCGGGCGTCACCATGTTGCGCGCGCTGCCGTTCCAGAAGCCGGCCACGATGATGAAGGCGAAGAAGAGCAGGTGGAACGCCGTGAGCACCATGTTCAGCGTCGAGCTCTCCTTGGTGCTGCCCTTCAGCAAGACCAATGGCGACACGCTTGTAAAAGGCGTATGCATACGTAGGTAGGCGCCGATGAAATGTGTCGGTATATACCTGTAGCAGAGGCATGCGGTGAGGAGGAGGATGAGCGCGACGGCGGGGAAGTCGAGCGCGTTGTAGCCCTTGGCGATGGCCTCCACCTCCACCCTCCACGCGTTGGGCTCCGTGACGCCGCACGTCGACGCCAGGTAGTCCGTGAAGCTCCTCGCCACCGCCGCGTTGGACAGCACGTACTCCATCAGGATGTTGGCGCCCCCGAAGAACCCCACGAACTCACCTAGTAATAGTAGTATACAAACATTTGCAACCAAGGCCGGAGCCGGACAACCAAAACGATAAATCGAGCTGCAGATTTACGGTGTATTTTGGACGATGGCATTGGAAATTTAGAATGCTCTTGGCCGGCCGTTTCGGCAGTCTGTTGTTAATTATGCTGCGGATCACATGGTGGTTTTCAAGAGGAGTCGATCAGGACGTCCTAACTCGTAACGTACGTACCGAAGGTGATCCTGAGGTAGCTGAAGGCGCCGCCGGCGACGGGCACGCGCACGGCGAACTCGGCGTAGCAGAAGGAGGACAGCAGCGCGGAGACGCCGGCGACGACGTAGGAGGCGAACACGGCGGGGCCGGCCGTGTCGCGCGCCACCCTGCCGGTGGTGACGAAGACGCCGGCCCCGAGCATCCCGCCCACGCCGAGCCCCACGAGGTCGTACCACTCGAGGCGCCGCGCCATGCGCGCGCCCGACCGGTCGCGCACCTCGTTGAGCTCCTGCGCCGGCGTCCACGTCACCAGCGCCCTCCGCCGCAGCCGGTGCGGCGTCTGCGCCACCGCCAGCAGCACGTCGCGCAGCGCCATCGGTGGTCTAGCTAGCGCCGCCAGCCGCTCCCTCCCTCCTCCTTTGCTCTTGGCGCGGTGGCAAGCTCGGCGGATACAGAGAGTAGTATTTATACACCCGGCGTTCATCAATTCAGCTAGCTAGCGTTGTTTTAGCTATTAGTTATTTGGACGGTGGGCAGTGAAGCCGAGAGCGTGTGCCCGGCCGTGAGTGGCAGCAGCAAGCGTGCCGGGGGGAAGCTTTGCTTTGCTTCCATGGAGGGAGGTTGCAGCTTCTAGTCAGGTACAGACGACTGACTGCTCTGGCTTGCATGCTGGGTCGAGAGCGTACGCGTGCCATGTGTTGGCCTCAAAAGGAACGTCACAAGAAGGCCACTTGGAATTTCGTACTGTATGTAGTGAACTCCTTATTTGCACGACAACAACACGAGAAAATGCCCCGAACAAATAAAATAGAGAGTTTCATGAACTATGTGGAGCTCAAGCTAATTGCCTGATCTCGGATATCAACCGATGGTGGTACGATGGATGGCTTCCAAAAGGCTAATCTATGTTGCCACCACGTAGAGAAGCTCACATGGCGGTTGCGCAGATGTCTGGTGAATATATACGCACGTACTCCACTGTGGCTAGCTAGGTGTATCGAGTAGAGTAGCTAGCTACTGTATTTCTAAAAGATTGGGTCATCATCGGTCGATTCGAGAAGTGCGTGTACGTAGAGCTTAAGATTCTTCTGCAGCTGTGCTGACAACTGTGGCTTGGCAGGAGCCAGCGAGCAGGGGGAGGTCAAATCCCTACGTGAGCCCCGTGAGCGGAGCCCCAACACAAGATGGGAGGGCAAAGTTGATCGAGTCGTCGTCCCCTCGCAGGCCCTTGTTAGGCTTCTCGCACCCGTGAAGGACAGGTTTCTTAGCGCATCTTCAACGTCCACCGTCAAACGTCTACATACGTCTCGACAGTGCGGTTCGAACCACAAAAGCCATTCAACGGGGCTGTATCGGCCCACCCAATCCCTCGTCTCGGTCTTATTTTCTTCGACTTCATCCCTTACTTTGGATCCATACCCTTCACCTCTGTCACCGCCGTTGTACCTCTCTGGCCGTCATAGAGGTATTATTGGACGTTCACAACCAGCACTGGCGCGCCGGCTCGCGTGTATGACGGCCTCCATGATGGACACCATGCCTAGCAGGTGTTCTGTCAAATGCCATTGAGCTTATTTTCGAATGCTATGTTGTTTTTTATAGTACGAAGAATGGCGAGCTACTCGACCATGTATACTGTAGCTAGCTAGGCCCTAGGTGTACATAACTACTACCTTTGTGTCAAAATATAAGACGTTTTTAGGCTAAACTAACCTATAGAAACATCTTATATTTTGATACGGAGGGACTAGCTATTATTACTAAAAAATTGGGTGATCGGTCGATTCCAGAAGTACATGTACATCGAGCTTAAGATTCTTCGGTAGCTGACTGTTGAGAATCGTGATTATTAGAAAACATATTATAGACTAGGAATTATTCTAACTTGTTTTGTACTTTAAGATCATGTACTCCTATATATATACACATGAGGTTCAAGCAATACATCAACAATTCTACCAATCTCCCTATCCAGTCCCTCTTACATGGTATTAGCCTAACCCTAATCCAAACTCTAGCTGCCGTCGTCGCTTCCGCACCGCCTCCGGGGCGGTCGATCTCCATGGTCGCCACCGGGGGCCGCGCCGCCCGTACCAAGAATTGTCCGTGTAAGTGCATCTAGTGCCATCCCTAGTTGGTTTTGGAGTATTGACAACAAACTTGGTTGAGGGACTAATATGTTTGTGAGAATTGCAGGATAATACAGGTCGTAGTCCCTTATTGATTCGGTTTATCTACCAGAGATGACCCCTAAAAATATGTGAAGAAATTGAAGACAATGGTGGTTCGTGAAGACATTCACGATGAAGATAATGACATGTGAAGACATTCACTTGAAGACTATGGAGTACGAAGACATAGTTGTTTCGTAGTTTCCTTTTCTTCTTTATTGAGTCATATGAACCACCGTACTGTTAAGTGGGGTCCAAGTGAACAAAATCAGATGACTGAAGTGATGCTCAACAAAGAATCCTATGTCTTCGAGCGAAGACAATGGGAGCAAATCTTATCCAGAGTTGGATGAGTCAGCTTTGGTTGTAGCCCAAGCCAAGCTGCCGCGTGTGTTTAAAATCCGACCGTTGGACACGTGTCGGTTCCTTAGTGACTCACGACCATTTCAGACATATCACGTCGGGTTGCTCAAGGGGAATAAGGTGAAGACGCGGTCTTCTGAGTTGAATCTCAGCCTCCCTAACCAGACGTACAGTTGTCACATCAATTGGAACTGGTCTACCAAATCCTTGTCTTCACCAATCTACTGCTTCTATCCCCCACTTCCTTTTACATTTCAGTTAGTCTTCGTGAAGTCATTGCTTACTTGCCTGATCTGATTGACTTCACTGTGTGAAGACAATTACCTGTTTGGCTTCATACTGTCTTCCATTCTGATCCATACTACCTACCTGCTGATAGTCTTTGTTCTTTCACTATATTGCTTACTTGACTATGGCTTGTCTAGTGTAGTCTATCTTTCGCTGCATATCAATAGGTTCATTTCACCTTTTTGTCTTCAAAGACCCGTGTTTTGAAGACTTTCATAAAAATCACCTATTCACCCCCCTATAGTCGATAACTAGCACTTTCAATTGGTATCAGAGCAAGGTACTCCCTTGTTCTATGTGATTCGGTTTAACCACCTGGAGTTTTAGCTATGTCGACTGCAGGGATAATCAAGGTATCCGCTGTGTGCCTAGTCTTCGATGGCACTGATTACCCCTACTGGAAGAATAAGATGCACATGCATCTTGAAGCCATTGACGTCGACCTCTGGTATGTCGTTAAGGCAGACGTTCCCAAGGTCGGTGAAGGTGTCACCGCTGCTGATGTCAAGAGGTTCGCTCAACTGGACTCGACCGCCAAGAACATCATCTGTGGTCATCTGACCAAAGGACAGTATGGCCGTGTGAGTGCACTGGAAACTGCGAAGCTAGTCTGGGACTAGCTGTCCAAGGTCAACGAAGGCGTCTCAACTCAGAGACTCAAGGAATGATGTTCTTCGCAACCTTTTCAACCGTTTCAAGAGAAACGACAATGAGAATGTCCAACTCATATTTGATCGCCTCACTGATATCACAAATGAGCTTCGCGCTCTTGGCGCCACTGAGATCACCAAGCACGAAATCGTGAAGAAGCTTCTGAGATCACTTGACAACTCATTTGACACCCTAGCCCTGATGATACAAGAACGTCCTGACTTCGAAGGTCTCGATCCGTCTAACATACTTGAGAGGCTCAACATGAAGGAAATATGCCCTAGAGGCAATAATAAAGTTATTATTTATTTCCTTATTTCATGATAAATATTTGTTATTCATGCTAGAATTGTATTAACCGGAAACTTAGTACATGTGTGAATACATAGACAAACGGAGTGTCACTAGTATGCCTCTACTTGACTAGCTCGTTGAATCAAAGATGGTTAAGTTTCCTAGCCATAGACATGAGTTGTCATCTGATTAACAGGAACACATCATTAGAGAATGATGTGATTGACTTGACCCATTCCGTTAGCTTAGCACTTGATCGTTTAGTATGTTGCTATTGCTTTCTTCATGACTTATACATGTTCCTATGACTATGAGATTATGCAACCCCCGAATACCGGAGGAACACTTTGTGTGCTATCAAACGTCACAACGTAACTGGGTGATTATAAAGATGCTCTACAGGTGTCTCCTATGGTGTTTGTTGAGTTGGCATAGATCGAGATTAGGATTTGTCACTCCATGTATCGGAGAGGTATCTCTGGGCCCTCTCGGTAATGCACATCACTATAAGCCTTGCAAGCAATATGACTAATGAGTTAGTTGGCATTATGGAACGAGTAAAGATACTTGCCGGTAACGAGATTGAATTAGGTATTGAGATACCGACGATCGAATCTCGGGCAAGTAACATACCGATGACAAAGGGAACAACGTATGTTGTTATGCGGCTTGACCGATAAAGATCTTCGTAGAATATGTAGGAACCAATATGAGCATCCAGGTTCCACTATTGGTTATTGACCGGAGATGAGTCTCGGTCATGTCTACATAGTTCTCGAACCCGTAGGGTCCGCACGCTTAACGTTCTGTGGCGATTTGTATTATGAGTTATGTGATTTGATGACCGAAGTTTGTTCGGAGTCCCGGATGAGATCGAGGACATGACGAGGAGTCTCGAAATGGTCGAGACGTAAAGATCGATATATTAGAAGGCTATATTCGGACATCGAAAAGGTTCCGAGTGATTCGGGTATTTTTCGAAGCACCAGAGAGTTATGGGAATTCGTATTGGGCCTTAATGGGCCATACGGGAAAGGAGAGAAAGGCCTCAAGGGTGGCCGCGCCCCTTCCCCATGGACTGGTCCGAATTGGACTAGGGAAAGGGGGCGCCCCCTTCCTTCCTTCCCCTTCTCCCTTCCCTTTTTCCTATTCCATGTGGGAGGTGGAATCCTACTAGGACTAGGGAGTCCTAGTAGGACTCCACACTTTGGGCGTACCCTATGAGGGCCGGCCTCCTCCTCCCTCCATTCTTTATATACGTGGCCAAGGGGCACCCCATAGACACACAAGTTGATCATTGATCCCTTAGCCGTGTGCGGTGCCCCCCTCCACCATATTCCACCTCGGTCATATCGTCGTAGTGCTTGGGCGAAGCCCTGCGCCGGTAGCTTCATCATCACCGTCATCACGTCATCGTGCTGACGAGCTCTCCCTCGACACTCTGCTGGATCATGAGTTCGTGGGACATCATCGAGCTGAACGTGTGCAGATCGCGGAGGTGCCGTACATTTGGTACTAAGATCGGTCGATCGTGAAGACGTACGACTACATCAACCGCGTTGTCATAATGCTTCCGTTTTCGGTCTACGATGGTACGTGGACAACACTCTCCCCTCTCGTTGCTATGCATCACCATGATCTTGCGTGTGCGTAGGAAAAATTTGAAATTACTACGTTCCCCAACAGTGGCATCAGAGCCAGGTTTATGCGTAGATGTTATATGCACGAGTAGAACACAAATGAGTTGTGGGCAATACTAGTCATACTACTTACCAGCATGTCATACTTTGATTCGGCGGTATTGTTGGATGAAGCGGCCCGGACCGACATTACGCGTATGCTTACGCGAGATCGGTTCTACCGGCGTGCTTCGACACGCAATTGGTGACGGTGTCAGTTTCTCCAACTTTAGTTGAATCGAGTATGGCTACGCCCGGTCCTTGTTGAAGGTTAAAACATCACATACTTGACGAAATATCGTTGTGGTTTTGGTGCGTAGGTAAGAACGGTTAGCAGCCATGTAAAACTTGCAACAACAAAGTAGAGGACGTCTAACTTGTTTTTACAGGGCATGTTGTGATGTGATATGGTCAAGACATGATGCTAAATTTTATTGTATGATATGAGCATGTTCTGTAACAAAGTTATCGGCAACTGGCATGAGCCATATGATTGTCGCTTTATTGTATGAAATGCAATCGCCATGTAATTGCTTTACTTTATCACTAAGCGGTAGCGATAGTCGTAGAAGCAATAGTTGGCGAGACGACAACGATGCTACGATGGAGATCAAGGTGTCGCGCCGGTGACGATGGTGATCATGATGGTGCTTTGGAGATGGAGATCAAAGGCACAAGATGATGATGGCCATATCATATCACTTATATTGATTGCATGTGATGTTTATCCTTTATGCTTCTTATTTTGCTTAGATCGACGGTAGCATTATAAGATGATCTCTCACTAAATTTCAAGATACAAGTGTTCTCCCTGAGTATGCACCATTGCGTAAGTTCGTCGTGCCGAGACCCCAAGTGATGATCGGTTGTGATAAGCTCTACGTTCACATATAATGGGTGCAAGCCAGTTTTGCACACGCAGAATACTCAGGTTAAACTTGACAAGCCTAGCATATGCAGATATGGCCTCAAAGCACTGGAGACCGAAAGGTCGAGCGTGGATCATATAGTAGATATGATCAACATAGTGATGTTCACCATTGAAAACTACTCCATCTCATGTGATGACCGGACATGGTTTAGTTGATTTGGATCACGTGATCATTTAGATGACTAGAGGGATGTCTATCTAAGTGGGATTTCTTAAGTAATATGATTAATTGAATTTTAATTTATCATGAACTTAGTCCTGATAGTATTTGCATATCTATGTTGTAGATCATATCTAGAGAAAAAAAAAGTTAAAAAACGTTAGTAGCAATGATGCGGACTAGCTCCGTGATCTGAGGATTATCCTCATTGCTGCACAAAAGTATTATGTCCTTGATGCACCGCTAGGTGATAGACCTATTGCAGGAGCAGATGCAGACGTTATGAACGTTTGACAATGCTCAGTATGATGACTACTTGATAGTTTAGTGCACCATGCTTTACGGCTTAGAACCGGGACTTCAAAAATGTTTTGAACACCATAGAGCATATAAATGTTCCAAGAGTTGAAATTGGTATTTCATACTCATGCCCGTGTCGAGAGGTATGAGACCTCTGAAAATACTTTGCCTACAAGATGGAGGAGAATAGCTCAACCAATGAGCATGTGCTCAGATTGTCTGGGTACTACAATTGCTTGAATCAAATGGGAGTTAATCTTCCACATAAGATAGTAATTGACAAAGTTCTCTAGTCACTATCACCAAGTTACTAGAACTTCGTGATGAACTATAATATGCAAGGGATAACGAAAACAATTCCCAAGCTCTCCGCGATGCTAAAATCAACGAAGGTAGAAATCAAGAAAAGCATCAAGTGTTGATGGTTAACAAGACCACTAGTTTCAAGAAAAGGGCAAAGGGATAGAAAGGGAACTTCAAGAATAATGACAAACAAGTTGTCACTTCCGTGAAGAAGCCCAAAGCTAGACCCAAGCCTGGAACCGAGTGCTTCTACTGCAAAGGAAATGGTCACTAGAAGTGGAACTGCCCTAGATACTTGGCGGATAAGAAGGATGGCATAGTGAACAAAGGTATATTGGATATACATGTTATTGATGTGTACTTTACTAGTGTTTATAGCAACCCCTCGATATTTGATACTGGTTCAGTTGCTAAGAGTAGTAACTCGAAACGGGAGTTGCAAAATAAACAGAGACTAGTTAAGGGCGAGGTGATGATACGTGTTGGAAGCAATTCCAAGGTTGATAAGATCACCCATCGCACACTCCCTTTACCTTCGGGATTAGTGTTAAACCTAAAATAAATGTTATTTGGTGTTTGCGTTGAGCATGAATTTGATTGGATCATGTTTATTGCAATACGGTTATTCATCTATGTCAAAGAATAATTGTTGTTCTATTTACATGAATAAAACCTTCTATGGTCATACACTCAATATAAATGGTTTATTGAATCTCGATCGTAGTGATACACATATTCATAATATTGAAGCCAAAAGATGCAAAGTTAATAATGATAGTGCAACTTATTTGTGGCAATTGCCGTTTAGGTCATATTATGTAAAGCGCATGAAGAAACTCCATCTGATGGGCTTTTGGAATCACTTGATTATGAATCACTTGATGCTTGCGAACCATGCCTCATGGGCAAGATGACTAAGACTCCGTTCTCTGGAACAATGGAGCGAGCAACTGACTTATTGGAAATAATACATACTGATGTATGCGGTCCGATAAGTGTTGAGGCTCACGACGGGTATCGTTATTTTCCGACCTTCACAGATGATTTGAGCAGATATGGGTATATCTACTTGATGAAACACAAGTCTGAAACATTTGAAAAGTTCAAAGAATTTCAGAGTGAAGTGAAAAATCATTGTAACAAGAAAATAAAGTTTCTACGATCTGATCGCGGAGACGAATATTTAAGTTACGAGTTTGGTCTTCAATTAAAACAATGTGGAATAGTTTCACAAACTCATGCCACCTGGAACACCACAGCATAATGGTGTGTCCGAACGTCATAATCGTACTTTATTGGATATAGTGCAATCTATGATGTCTCTTACCGATTTACCACTATTGTTTTGGGGTTAAGCATTAGAGACAGGTACATTCACGTTAAATAGTGAGCCGTCTAATCCGTTGAGACGACACCGTACGAACTATGGTTTGGCTGGAAACCTAAGCTGTCATTTCTTAAAGTTTGGGGTTGCGATGCTTATGTGAAAAAGTTTCATCCTGATAAGCTCAAACCCAAATCGAAGAAGTGCGTCTTCATAGGATACCCAAAAGTAACTGTTGGGTACACCTTCTATCACAGATCCGAAGTCAAGATATTCGTTGCTAAGAATGGATCCTTCCCAGAGAAGGAGTTTCTCTCGAAAGAAGTGAATGGGAAGAAAGTAGAACTTGATAAGGTAATTGTACCTTCTCCCGAATTGGAAAGTAGTTCATCACAGAAATCAGTTCCAGTGATGCCTACACCGATTAGTGAGGAAGTTAATGATGATGATCATGAAACTTCAGATCAAGTCACTACCGAGCCTCGTAGGTCAACCAGAATACGTTCCGCACCAAAGTGGTACGGTAATCCTGTTCTGGAAATCATGTTACTAGACCATGACAAACCTACGAACTATGAGGAAGCGATGATGAGCCTAGATTCCATGAAATGGCTTGAGGCCATGAAATCTGAGATGGGATCTGTCGTGGAATTGTCACGGCAGATGTCCTCGTGAAAGGACTTAGTCGCAGGGCCATCGTACGGGTTAACTTAGAGGGGTTTAAAGTGGACACAAAGACACGGGAGTTTATACTAGTTCGGCCCCTTCGATGAAGGAAAAGCCTACGTCTAGTTGTGATGGGATTGATGTGATTTCGACAACTAGGGAGCAATAGCTTCGCCTAAGCCTCGAATTGTCTGTCCTTAATCCGCCGCCGGGTCGTCCCCTTATATACACGGGTTGACGCCCAGCCGGTCTACAGAGTCCCGATCCGGCTCATACAAGTGTCCGGCTCGGTCTCTTCTCTCTTGTCTTACAGCACAAGTTACAACACTAAGGCGGTTTACATAAATGGACCTTAATTCGCCTCTGGGCTCCGGGCCTCCTCCGTGGGCCTGGATCATGGATTTAGGTAAACCGGCCCCTCGAGGCGGTTCACACTCGATAGTTGTATCCCCAACATTAGGCCCAGTTGACTTGAACCGGTTCATGTTAATCTTCAACACCTTCAGAAACTCTTGATCTCCTTTCATATTTTGTAAACCGCCATCTGCTTGAACCGCCGTGATGTCATCCTCCGATCCGCGTGTCGTAGCGCCTTTGACGTCATCCTTAATAAAGAAATCCAAACAGAAGATTCTCTTCATTTAATGCTATCCCGAAATCGAGGCGGCGCTGCACCGTCCGCCGCTTTTGACTCCTTGATTCTCGCGCCGTTGATTGCTCCGGTTCCTTATAAATAGACCGGTCGCCTTTCTCTTCTTCTTCTTCTTCGCTCTTCTCCTTCCTCGCGACACTCCAGCCACAAGCTCCGCGTCGCCTCCGACCTTCCAACGACGCGTCAACGCCGGGCCATTGCATCAACCTGACCGTGTCGAGTTTTCGCGCTCCTCCACGGCTTTGCTCATCGTAAGGTCCTTTTCAAGCCCTAGATCCCATCTCAGATCCTGTTCATCCCGCAGATTCATATTGGTTTCTTCACACCTGCTCCGCCATGGCCGTCGATCCAGCCGTCATCAGATATCCTGCGGTGTGACTGCCTCTGTCCATTTAACCCTTCACGCATCTTCCTTTTTGCTCAGATCCTTGAGTTTAGAATACCCAACCCTCCTGCTCTTTATGAGGTTTGCATAGGTCGTAAGGTTTTCTTCTTCGAACTTCAGAGATCTCGATTACTTCCATTCGCATGTGAAAACTGTTTACATCAACACTTAGTAGATTTTTCAGCTCGCCTCATTTGGCGGTTTAACTTTTGATAGCTAATCCGTCCTCCATTAGTCCTCGCTTAACCGGAATTGGAAGCCGGCTGCTGAATCGTCGGTTTAACAATGTATAATATGCCTGAACCGTTTAATGTTGAACCGTTTCTCCCTTTCTTTCGCAGCTTAGTCTTCCGAATGGCTCCTCAATTCTCAGCTTGCAATTGGGTTCGGTCCAAAATCATCAAACGCAACTCAACGGCTATGTCACCACCGGCGGTTTGGCTCCAAAAATGTCCTCCATCGGCGTGTTCCGGATGGCGAGTTTCCTCCCGAGCCGCAAGAGGAGAAGTAATTGTGTTTATGCAGCACTTAGACCGGGATTCTGCCCGCCTGTTCAAAATTCTTCCGGGACGTCCTTGCAAGTTTTAAACTCCATCCGCAGGACATTGGCCCGAACTCTGTGTCCAACATATGCAACTTTCAAGTCTTCTGTGAAGTCTATCTTCAAGAAGAACCATCTGTGGAGCTGTTCCGGATTTTTCCACTTGAACCGTCGTGAAATTTCTCGATGGTCCCAACACGTAGCTGGGCGGCGTTTCAATCCAGAAGAGGAAGGAAGTGGACTTCCTCACGCCAAACACCACAACCATCCAAAGTTGGAACCAAACCTGGTTCTACTTGCCGAACACTGCTCCCTAACGAGAACCCCTTGCCGGGTTATCGTCCTCACCGCTCAAAACCAGCATCCGCTGCCTTTACGCTTAACCGCCGCGAACGGAAGAACTTGGCGCCTCAAATAATCAAGCTCCGGGCTCTAATGGCCAATGGCCTAACCGGCGTGGACCTTGTGCGGTGTTGGGTTTCTTGGGGCATCTTGCCACTAAGCCGCTGGCCCGGATTGATGCACGAGTACACCGGCAGCCTCAAAGACCCTCAAAGGCGTCACGAGCTACCCATAACTGAACTTGAGGTCACGAAATCGTAAAGAAGATGCTTGATGAGCCGATCTCCGTCGCAGCCTAACCGGGTTGGCTCCATTACGTAGCGCCAACAAACCGCCGGCGGTAAGCTCTACTCACCGCTTTTCGGGCCCTTAATACTTTGTGGATATACATTAATCCTTGTTACCTCTCAGGCCGATAGCTCCTTCTGGAAACGTACCAAACCGGTTCGGGCGCCACGCGTAAAGTCCAAAGCTACAAAGCGGCAAAGAAGAAAACCGCCGAATCCTCTGATCCGCCGGAGGACGAAGAATCAGAAGCTGAGGTAAAACTTGACATTCTTACGAGGGAGCCGCCGTAAACCGGCTTTCCGCTTTGTGTTTATTCTTGCTTATGATTTGTCCCTTTGTATTCCTTTTACTGACAACTTTACCTCCTGTGATGATCTTGAAGCCACCATGCCGACCTGTTGAGGTAATCCTTCTTTCTTCGAATCCGACCTTGCGCGGTTAAAAGAATTCGTCGCGCCGTCCGGAAAGTGAAAAATATCATTCTGTGCTTACTTGAATCAAACCTTTCTTTGAAGACACAGCAGGCTGAAGAGCGCCATACGACCCGGCATAGTGGCCAACGGATTACCTCATCCGGTTTACGGACACACCAACCCGGAAGCGTCTTCCGAGGTGACTTGCTCTCCGAAAAGCGTTATCCCTTAAAGGGTTTCTTCCGATGTCCTCTCAATCCATCGACCAATTATCAGGCCTCCTCCAACTCATCGGCGGTTCATCAACCACGAATCGCCTCCGCTTAAAGTTGCTGCGAGTACGCATAGCTGCTGTCCCGTCAATTCGGTTTATAATTGCTTTGGCCAATTTTGTCTTAATCCAATTCTGAATATTGCAGCACCAAGGCTCGCTTGTAAGAAAGCGAAAACCCTTGACCCAACTGCGGATGTTGATCCGGAAAAGACCCCGAACAAACCCACGAAAATCCAGAAGTTGCCAAAAATAGCTCGGCGAGTTGTACAAAGACGACTCTGCTGATCCGCCGAAGCTGAACCGGAGGTCAAGTGGAAACCTCGCAGCCTGCTCCATCGAACCCGTCCCACAGAGCGGGTCGTGATTGTTGAACCGTCGAGCGAGTAAAAAGACATCAAGCCCAAAGAAGACCGCCCGGCTGGCCAGCCCTGCCAAAAATGACGATGTTATTGTGACAGGCACTGGCTACACCGCTCCTAGCCAACCGGTCGCTTT
This sequence comes from Aegilops longissima, assembly GCA_021605205.1. Lineage (NCBI taxonomy): Eukaryota > Viridiplantae > Streptophyta > Magnoliopsida > Poales > Poaceae > Aegilops > Aegilops longissima. Next base: position 639,844,955 of record CM038677.1, read on the forward strand.
GGCAAAGCACAGCGTCAAGGAAAGTTCCACTACCATGAGCAAAGATAAGGGAAGACTGATCTGTCGCCGACATGACAACTTCTCTGCCAAGAACTTCACTCCGGCTTTACAACCGGCTCTACACAAGCCGTGACTTTGAAGCCGGTCCGTAAATCGCATGAAGGACCGCTATGAGGTAATGAGTTGGCCTTTCTTGTACTTTGATCTGTATAGTAGCCCCTAAGGGTCGGTTCAACTTTGCAAAGTTAAACCGGACTTAAGTTGTGTCTCCCCATAGCGAACTGAGATCAACTAGCCATTAGCCCCCAAGTGCCAAGTTGAATACTTGTATTGAGCTTGGGACTTGTATAATGAAACAACTAACGTGCTCCCTTTGCTATCGAGAATGAAATATACCAAAGAAACCGTGCAACTCAAGGACCTTGAGCCAATCTGGAAACTCAACAGTGAAAGCCACCAAGGCCAAGGATGAATTAAAACTGCCACGACCACTATGGAACAAGCAAGGAGTGGTATAAATCCGAAGCGGTCAATCGGGACACCGAAGGCGGTTTAATAAAACGGGCGGAAGAAGCTGAAGCAGCCCTTAAACCGGTGACTGAAGAGCTTACCGGACTCAAGCGCCAAGTGCATGCCATGACCTCTGCCGTCTTTGGTAAGAAAATTTGCACTGATTATCTCAATTTTGATATTTCCGCCGGTTTACCCTGAGTTGTCTGAAACCGGTGCAGGCAAGCGTATTGCGCATATGGGCTCTGATGTGCGGAAGAAGCTCAAGGCCGCTTATACGCTGATTGAGCAGCTGTATACCGGCGCCCAGCGATTCATATGTGCCACATCATATGACAACACGGCGCCATCCCTGATCAGAGAGACACTGGACCGGCTGTCCATGGTTCCGGGGCAGCTTGAAGAGTTGAAGCGATCCGCGCCCGGCTGGCACCCTCTCGGCTCGACTCGCGCCAAGGCGTGGATAGCAGATCTTGATCCGGTGACATAGCCAAAGGTTTCCCAGCGCTCAAGAAAACGGTGAAGCCTTTGATAACGATGCCACAAACGGATAACAAAGGAAATCGTCCATTGGGGAGTCAATCGGCAGCGAAGCCAACTGGCGGTTCACCGCTTTTTTATGACGCAAACAACAAGCGGGTGGAGTTTGTCATCCCTGAAGTGCGAGCCTTGTTCCTCCAATCCGTAAGCACACTTATGCCCAGACGTTGATCCGCTGAGTGATAAGTGAAGAAGCTGTCTTCGGCCTTAACCGGATTGACTGGTCTACCAATGACTTCCGGGCCGTGGGTGATGAAGAGGAAGAAGTTGAACCGACGCCAGGCGCCCCCTCTACTTCACGTCAACCCGGCGAAGAAGCGTAATCCGTCAAGCCGGGTGACGCCTCCGAAATTGCTAGTCATAATACCAAGCGAAACACCGGGCTGTGGAAGGCCTTGTAATAGGATAGTCAGTACGTTGTTTTGAACAATGCCTTTATGACCTCAGTCTGTATCCCTTGTATGGCGGTACTGACACCGTGGATTGATGAACCGTCAAATTATTTCGCCTGCAATCACAAACTCTTTAAACCACCACGGCGGCTTGTGTCGCCAGCCGGCTTGTGACGCTTATATAGTCATATAAGAAAATATGGATGTAGATGACCAAACTTTATGATACAAAAATACCTGCCAGCGTCGGGCATGCAGTTGGCTTTGCCAATCTTGAGGCGGAGGTCATATAAACCATTACCAGCAAAGGAGAAATCAACTCCTGTGCGTAGAGTGCCGGCTTACCGTGTAAACCATGTCGGGCATGACAAGCCCCCTGTTACTCCATAATGGGATGTTAACAGAAAAATTCAAACCGGAACAAAATCGCCGGATTAAAAATGGACCGAATTCTGACAACCTGAATCCGGTTTAAAAAGGTTTGTCGGTTTAAGAAGGCAAACAAAAATCAAATAATTGGTATGAAAACCACATGGAAGCAAAGGCAATGATAAAAACCGTTTGCAAGAAGAGGCTTTACTGAGCCTGATCAGATGGTGTTACCATGGTCGGACAGAACCAAGCTCCCCATAAGGTGTAGCGATGGCTCAAGTCAGCCAGGCCCCCAACTGAAATCGTGGCATTATGCCGATCAAGAGGCATGGCAATGGTTCGGGTTCGACCAAGCCCCCAAGTGATTCTATGGCCTTAGGCCGACCAAGAGGCGTGACTGGTTCAGACGTGACCATGTCCCCAAGTGATCTGGTGGCTTTCGCCCGTCAAAAGGTGTTGCATTGGTTCGGACACGACCAAGCCCCCAAGTGACAAAAACTTCTGAAAAGCAAGACCAAGGGTTAAACCGGAGGCCGCTTCACGACAACATCTCCATGTACCCAAACCGGATTTTTTACAAAACGGATACCCCGCTTTAGCCGAGGATCCGGTTTATTGCTTTTATTCATAATATATACATTGTCGTAATATGTACATAAGTGGAGCCGATGGCTCAGGTATAATAAGGCCGAAGATGAGCTATGTTCCACGGCTGTTTGTCTCCTCCTCGACGTCGTGAGTCTTTTCGCTCTCGAACATCAATCGATAGTATGACCCGTTGTACTGATTCTTGCTGACCACAAAGGGCCCTTCCCAAGGAGGGATAGCTTGTGCATATCTGTCTGGTCTTGAATGAGCCGAAGCACCAAGTCTCCCTCCTGAAAGGTTCTTGTTCTAACCCGCCGACTGTGATACCGACGAAGATCCTGCAGGTAAATCGCCGAACGAGCAGCCGCCATATCTCGCTCTTCATCCAATCGAACCAAATCGTCCTGCCGTGCTGCCTCACTATCGGCCTCAACATAAGCCGCCACGCGGGGCGAATCATGACGGATATCACACGGAAGGACCGCCTCCGCTCCATAGACCATAAAGAACGGTGTGTATCCAGTGGATCTGTTAGGGGTAGTATTGATACTCCATATCACAGATGGTAGCTCTTCTACCCAACAACCCGGCGTCCTCTTCAAAGGGACCATAAGCGGGGTTTAATACCTCTCAAGATCTCTGATTAGCTCGTTCCGCTTGACCATTTGATTGCGGGTGGGCCATTGAAGAAACATCAAGCGGATGTGCTCGCTTCACAAAACTCCTTCATGGCTCCCTTGGACAAATTGGTGCCATTGTCCGTGATGATACTGTGTGGAAACCCAAATCGGAAAATCACCTTTTTGATGAACTGAACCGCCGTGGCTGCGTCACACTTGCTAACAGGCTCAGCCTCAACCCACTTGGTAAATTTATCGATTGCCACCAACAGTGGGTCTTCTTGTCCTTGGACCTTTTGAAAGGTCCAACCATATCAACCCCAAATGCAAAGCGGCCAAGTAATTGGAATCATCCTCAATTCTTGGGCGGTACATGAGCACGTCTGAAAACTTTTGGCAACCATCACATCGTCGACCAGATCTTCCGCATCGGCATGGGCAACAACCAATAGAAACCGTGGCGGGCGCTTTGGCCTGAAGGATTTGGAACCGGCGTGGTGACCACAATCCCTTCATGGATCTCACGCAATATCTCACGGCCTTCCTTAGGGGACACACAACGCTGAAAGCATACGACACGCTGCAACGATGCAACTCGCCCTTATGTATAGTCATAGACTTAGACCGCCGAACTATCTGTCGGGCCAGCGTCTCATCTTCTGGTAACTCGCCCCGGTTTTTGTATGCCAAATAAGGGAGCGTCCAATCCGGAATGACATGCAAGGCTGCCACCAACCGAGCCTCCGGATCAGGAATAGCCAAATCAACTTCATCGAAGCTTAAGCGGCGGATTGTGCGATCGTCAAGGAAAACATTAGGCGGGACGGTTTACGGCGAGAGCCCAGCCGGCTTAGAGCGTCCGCCGCCGTTCTTCCGACGATCCACATGGTCCACGATATCCTTTAAAGTGCCCCGCAACAATATCCACCTCCCGACGATGCGCAGCCATGAGTGGATCTTTGGAATCCCAAGTACACGATACTTCTTTGGGCCACCAAGTCCGAGTCACGAAGCACTTAACCCGGCTGAGATTCATCTCCTTAGCCATCCGTGAGGCCATGGAGCAAAGCTTCATACTCAGCTGCATTGTTAGTACAGGGAACATTAAGCGAAGAACGTAATGAACTTGTCACCTCGTGGGGAAGTTAATCGACTCCACCCCGAGCCCTCAATTGCTGGACCCATCAAAGTGGATGGTCCAATAGGTATGATCCGGCTTTTCTTCAGGTGCTTGCAACTCCGTCCAATCATTAGTGAAATCCACAAGTGCCTGAGATTTTACTGCCGTTCGAGGCACATACCTTAAACCGTGCGGCCCAAGTTCTATAGCCCACTTCGCAATCCGGCCAGTCGCTTCCCGGTTCTGTATGATATCGCCTAAAGGCTGAATCGACCACTTTGTGATGGGGTGCCCTTGAAAATATTGCTTCAGCTTCGACTTGCCATAAAAACTCCATATACCAGCTTCTGCCAATGCGGATATCTTTGTTTAGACTCAATGAGGACCTCGCTGATGTAATAAACCGGCCTTTGAACCGGATACTCCTTGCTCGCCTCCTTCCGTTCCACCACAATGGCTCTGCTGACTGCCACAGCATTAGCAGCAACATATAACAGAGCGGCTCCTTGTCAATTGAGCGGCGAGAACAAAGCGGGTTAATAACTGCCGCTTTAAGTCCTCAAAGCTTCATCGGTAATTGAACTCCATCTGAACCGATCCGTCTTCTTGACATCTGGTACAAGGGAATGGCCTTCTCTCTAGGCGGTGATAAACCGGCTTAGCGCAGCAATCCGACCTGCCAAACGTTGGACATCATTGATACACTTTGGCTTAGCCAGGGAGGTGATAGCCGTAATCTTCTCCGGATTAGCTTCAATCCCCCTGTTGGATACAAGGAAACCCAATAACTTGCCTGCCGGAACACCAAAAACACACTTGGCCGGGTTAAGCATCATCTTGTACACCCGCAAGTTGTCAAAGGTTTCTCTCAAATCCTCAATCAGTGTTTCCTTATTCTTTGACTTAACCACAATATCATCCACATAAGCATGCACATTACGGCCGATCTGTTTATGCAAGCAATTCTGCACGCAACGTTGATAAGTTGCTTGGGCGCTCTTGAGCCCAAAAGGCATAGATACATAGCGAAAGGCTCCAAAAGGGTGATAAGCGCCGTCTTCTCCTGGTCCTTAACCGCCATCTTAATCGATGATATCCGAATATGCATCCAAAAACTCAACGCTCACAACCCGCCGTAGCATCAATAATCTGATCAATACGGGGAGGGCAAAGGATCTTCCGGACAAGCCTTGTTAAGATCTGTATAATCCACGCATTGCGCCAAGTGCCATTTTTCTTAAGGACCAACACCGGGTTAGCAAGCCACTCTGGATGAAAAACTTCAACAATAAATCCTGCCGCTAAGAGCCTGGCAACCTCCTCTCCAATGGCCTTGCGTCTTTCCTCATTAAACCGGCGTAGAAACTGTTTTACCGGCCTGTACTTGGGATCAACATTAAGAGTGTGCTCAGCGAGTTCCCTCGGTACACCTAGCATGTCAGAAGGCTTCCATGCAAAAATGTCCCGGTTCTCACGGATGAACTCGATAAGCGCGCTTTCCTATTTAGGATCCAAGTTAGCACTGATGGTGAACTGCTTGGACGAATCGCCGGGCACAAAATCAACAAGCTTAGTCTCAAATTACGATTTAAACTTCAAATCCGGATCGTGCTCTATAGTTGGCTTCTTCAACGGGGTCATATCGGCCGGATCAACATTGTCTTTATAATACTTTAACTCCTCGGTGGCACAAACCGACTCCGCATAAGCCGCGTCACCTTCCTCGCATTCCAAAGCAATCCGGCGGCTCCCGTGAACCGTTATCGTCCCTTTGTGACCCGGCATTTTCAGCTACAAATAAACATAACAAGGCCGTGCCATAAACTTAGCATAAGCGGCCGCCCAAGCGAGGCGTGGTAAGGGCTTTGGATTTTCACCACCTCAAGCGTCAATGTCTCCGATCCGAGTCATGTTCATCTCAAAAGCTACCTCGAGCTATCTTACCGACGGGTGCGCAGACTTACGGGCACCACACCGTGAAATCTTTGTCTTTGGGCGGCTGAGATGCCTATCCGTCAACCCCATACGTCGGAAGGTCTCGTAGTACGTGATGTTGATGCTGCTTCCTCCATCCATAAGCACTTTGGTGAACTTGTATCCTCCCACAGGGTGCCACTACTAGGGCTAGCTGACCTGGATTGTAAACCGGGAGGATGATCCTCTCTACTCCATACAATAGGCTGCTCGACCAGCGCAGTAATGCGGCGCGGCGGTTCAACAACACCGACCGCCCGCTTCAAGCTTTCGGTCTCGTCTGTCCAAGCTGGTGGTAAAGACATGGTACATCCATCGTTCAACTGTTTTGGATTACTTTGGTAACCCGATGCTGCTGTTGTTGATGGTAACCCCTTAGTTCTCGATTATCCCGATTGTTTTGGTATTACGATTGCCTTGCCCGCCGGATTACCACGAACCTGGGCGAATTTCCTCCGCCGTAACCGGGCGGACCACGAACCGCCGCGGGCCCTTGATCATACCGAAAGCATTAGAATTTTGAACTCCTGCATAATATAACAATCCTTCCGAGTGGTTCGCGGTGCCTCCTTCGTCCCATGCTTCGGACAAGGTTGATTCAATAAGTAATTCAAGCGCTCGGTTGTGACCTTGTGCACCGCCCGGTTTGATTGCCTACCTTTGCGCGCTGACCCTTGTCCTGCTGCGTTGGTGTTGTCCACGAAGCCCATGTTACCGTTAGCCTTACGCTTGTTTCCCCATTGCTGCCGAATGATGTTGCTTTGGCCTCTGGAGTTGCTATTCGCTTTCCCTTCCCTACTTCGTCATCCTCGGACTCGGGATCCTTGGTACTATCGTAATCAGCATACTTTACCAGCGCCCATGGCGTGCCCATGTCATTACAAAACGCTTCATGCGACCCAGCTTTAACTTCAGCGGTTCGAACCGCAATTGGCTTCTAGGGTTAAAATAAGCGGAATCGGGGTTGATCCGGTCGATGAATGTAAAACCTCAAACGCGGGCGCACCCAATGTGTTGTTGATTCTCCCTCTGCTGGACACAAGCCGCCAAATCCACCACAAACATGGGCTGTTTACGGTGTCTTTGAAATTTTGAATGAACCGGGTCCGTGAATGGCGAGTCCACGAACTAAGCGGGTTGGGTGGCAAATTTTTCAACCAAGCACGAGCCGTACCTTCCAACATCATGGTGAAATACTTCGCACACGCAGCTTCGTCCACATCCAGCATCTCCATGGCTATCTCATAGCTTTCTATCCACGCTTCTGGAGCCAAATCGGCGGTGTAATTGGGCACCTTGCGGGGCCCTTTGAAGTCCTTAAACAGCGCACATTGCGTAAAGCGGGGGCGAGGCAAAGCACCCCAATGATCCGGGCGTGACCCCGGTTCGAAGATGGTCGGACGAACGGCGCGAGCTGATGGTCCTCATGTTGCGCTGCCAACTCGGCCTCCCTGCGTGCCTGGCCGGTCCACCACCACTTGGCGTCTTGAAGCCACCAGCCGGGTTGTTGCTCGAGGCGGACCGTCTTCGCGTTGCTTGACACGGCCGGTTCATCTGCGCGCCGGCTATAACTCCGGCTTGGGCGGGGGGTGGAGTGGATCCGATCCCGACTGTATGAATATGCTTCCTGCTGAGCCAGGGCCGTCCTGAGGAGCTCCTTGACCCGGCGAGTTTCTACCGCCTGTGGTGAATCGCCCTCGATCGGAATCGCCTCCAATCGTGCCGCAGCCGCGACAAGGTTATCCATCGGGTTGGAGTAGTGACCCGGAGGTGTCTGCACAGTCTGGGGTGCGCCGGTGTGATGGCGGGGCAGATCTATCACACGGGGCTGAACCGGCGCGGCCGTCCCGGGTGCTTCCGGCCGGTTTACCACCGGTGGCGGATTACTGGTCCCCGCCCCTGGGGTATTGAAGAGCTCTCTTCCTCGAAAACCGAAGGCAAACGGGATCTGTACTTCCTTTTCATGACTTCATGTGATGCACTCTGATCCAGCATGAGCCTATAAGCCTGTGCATCCAAAGCGGCTCGTTCCGCCGCCATCCTCACGTCCTCGGCCGCCAGATCCGCTTTAGCTTTAGCGATCTGTTCCTTTACCCTTGCAATCTCTGCGTTATGCAGGTCCTGATCCGCGGGGTTAGCCTCCGCCATGAGTGCAGCCAATCGTCAAATAACTCGATAGAATTTGAGCGGCGAGCGCCAGGGCCTCCTTCCCGCTGCCACCACCGCTGCTGAACCGGCGACGATGGGCGCCGTGATCGAAGAGTGAGCGTCGCCAGTACCGCCATGAAAATTCCAACCCGGCTGGGCAGATCAAAGGAGTCCGGAATACTCTCGCCGTCGGAACAACCCCGATCTGGCCATCTTGCGGTGATACAAAGACTTCGGTTTCTCCGGCGGATGACTCGTCGCCCGAGTAGGCAGCGGTTTCGCCGCCAGATGCTGATCCGCCTTCATAGTCTCCGTGGGCGACTCCCACAAGCACGCTTGACAACCGGTTTAGCGGGCAGGACTCTTCTTCGTCCGGCTGAGCCGTCTCGGCGAGGTCGGTGCAGATGTCCGCCCAGGCCCTGCTCGCCGATCTTGCCAATGAACACGTGTATGCCACCGAAGGGACCGGTACCGTACTCGATCGAGCGGCCTCGGGGCCCGATCTGCATCGTCGATGTAGAGTTTGCCGCGACGACTCTTAGTCATCCGGCCACACAGCATAGCCTTGAGTCCTTCGAACTTGCCCTTTAAGATCATCAAACCATCGTGCGATAGCCCCACGGTGGCGCCAACCGTCGTGGAATTGTCACGGCGGATGTCCTCGTGAAAGGACTTAGTCGCGGGGCCATCGTGCGGGTTAACTTAGAGGGGTTTAAAGTGGACACAAAGACACGGAGTTCATACTAGTTGGCCCTTCGATGAAGGAAAAGCCTACGTCTAGTTGTGATGGGATTGATGTGATTTCGACAACTAGGGAGCAATAGCTTCGCTTAAGCCTCGAATTATCATCCTTAATCCGCCGCCGGTCGTCCCCTTATATACACGGGTTGGCCTTGGCCGGTCTCTGAAGTCGATCCGGCTCATACAAGTGTCCGGCTCGGTCTCTTCTCTCTTGTCTTACATCACAAGTTACAACACTAAGGCGGTTTACATAAATGGACCTTAATTCGCCTCTGGGCTCCGGGCCTCCTCCGTGGGCCTGGATCATGGACGAGGGTAAACCGGCCCCTCCAGGGCGGTTCACACTCAGTAGTTGTATCCCCAACAGGATCCATGTATGAGAACAAAGTGTGGACTTTGATTGACTTGCCCGATGATCGGCGAGCCACTGAGATTAAATGGATCTTCAAGAGGAAGACAGACGCTGAAAGTAGTGTTACTATCTACAAAGCTAGAATTGTCGCAAAAGGTTTTCGACAAGTTCAAGGTGTTGACTACGATGAGAGTTTCTCACTCGTATCTATGCATAAAGTCTGTCCGAATCATGTTAGCAATTGCCGCATTTTATGAAATTTGGCAAATGGATATTAAAACTGCATTCCTTAATGGATTTCTTAAATAAGAGTTGTATATGATGCAACCAGAAGGTTTTTGTCGATCCTAAAGGTGCTAACAAAGTGAGCAAGCTCCAGCGATCCATCTATGGATTGGTGCAAGCATCTCGAAGTTGGAATATATGCTTTGATAAAGTGATCAAAGCATATGGTTTTATACAGACTTGCGGTGAAGCCTGTATTTACAAGAAAGTGAGTGGGAGCACTACGGTCTTTCTGATAAGTATATGTGAGTGACATATTGTTGATCAGAAATGATGTAGAATTTTCTAGAAAGCATAAAGGAGTATTTGAAAGAAGTTTTTCAAAGAAAGACCTCGATGAAGCTGCTTACATATTGAGCATCAAGATCTATAGAGATAGATTAAGATGCTTGATAAGTTTTTTCAATGAGTACATACCTTGACAAATTTTTGAAGTAGTTCAAAATGGAACAGTCAAAGAAGGAGTTCTTGCCGGTATTGCAAGGTGTGAAATTGAGTAAGACTCAAAGCCTGACCACGGCAGAAGATAGAAGGAGAATGAAAGTCATTCCCTATGCCTCAGCCATAGGTTCTATTAAGTATGCCATGCTGTGTACCAGATCTATTGTATACCCTACACTGAGTTTGGCAAGGGAGTACAATAGTGATCTAGGAGTAGATCACTGGACAGCGGTCAAAATTATCCTTAGTGGAATAAGGATATGTTTCTCAATTATGGAGGTGACAAAAAGTTCGTCGTAAAGGGTTACATCGATGCAAGTTTTGGCACTGATCCAGATGACTCTAAGTCTCAATCTGGATACATATTGAAAGTGGGAGAAATTAGCTAGAGTAGCTCCGTGCAGAGCATTGTTGACATAGAAATTTGCTACACACGGATCTGAATATGGCAGACCCGTTGACTAAACTACTCTCACAAGCAAAACATGATCACACCTTAGTACTCTTTGGGTGTTAATCACATTGCGATGTGAACTAAGATTACTGACTCTAGTAAACCCTTTGAGTGTTGGTCACATGGCGATGTGAACTATGGGTGTTAATCACATGGTGATGGGAACTATTGGTGTTAAATCACATGGCGATGTGAACTAGATTATTGACTCTAGCTCAAGTGGGAGACTGAAGGAAATATGCCCTAGAGGCAATAATAAATTTATTATTTATTTCCTTATTTCATGATAAATGTTTGTTATTCATGATAGAATTGTATTAACCAGAAACTTAGTACATGTGTGAATAAATAGACAAACAGAGTGTCACTAGTATGCCTCTACTTGACTAGCTCGTTGAATCAAAGATGGTTAAGTTTCCTAGCCATAGACATGAGTTGTCATTTGATTAACAGGATCACATCATTAGAGAATGATGTGATTGACTTGACCCATTCCGTTAGCTTAGCACTTGATCGTTTAGTATGTTGCTATTGCTTTATTCATGACTTATACATTTTCCTATGACTATGAGATTATGCAACTCCGAATACGGAGGAACACTTTGTGGGCTATCAAACGTCTAGCGTAATGGGTGATTATAAAGATGCTCTCTGGTGTCTCCGATGGTGTTTGTTGAGTTGGCATAGATCGAGATTAGGATTTGTCACTCCGTGTATCGAGATAGGTATCTGGGCCCTCTCGGTAATGCACATCACTATAAGCCTTGCAAGCAATATGACTAATGAGTTAGTTGCAGGATGATGCATTACGGAACAAGTAAAGAGACTTGCCGGTAACGAGATTGAACTAGGTATTGAGATACTGACGATCGAATCTCGGGCAAGTAACATACCGATGACAAAGGGAACAACGTATGTTGTTATGCGGTGTGACCGATAAATATCTTCGTAGAATATGTACGAACCAATATGAGCATCCAGGTTCCACTATTGGTTATTGACCGGAGATGAGTCTCGGTCATGTCTACATAGTTCTCGAACCCGTAGGGTCTGCACGCTTAACGTTCTATGACGATTTGTATTATGAGTTATGTGATTTGATGACCGAAGTTTGTTCGGAGTCCCGGATGAGATCGGGGACATGACGAGGAGTCTCGAAATGGTCGAGACGTAAAGATCGATATATTGGAAGGCTATATTCGGACATCGGAAAGGTTCCGAGTGATTCGGGTATTTTTCGTAGTACCAGAGAGTTACGGGAATTCGTATTGGGCCTTAATGGGCCAAACGGGAAAGGAGAGAAAGGCCTTAAGGGTGGCCGCGCCCCTTCCCCATGGACTGGTCCGAATTGGACTAGGGAAAAGGGGAGCCCCCTTCCTTCCTTCTCCTTCTCCCTTCCCTTTTTCCTATTCCATGTGGGAGGTGGAATCCTACTAGGACTAGGGAGTCCTAGTAGGACTCCACACTTTGGGCGCGCCCTATGAGGGCCGGCCTCCTCCTCCCTCCATCCTTTATATACGTGGCCAAGGGGTACCCCATAAACACACAAGTTGATCATTGATCCCTTAGCCGTGTGCGGTGCCTCCCTCTGTTGGATGTGGGGTTCCGGCAAACCCTTAAGGTTCGAACACTGGGGTGCGCGCGATGTCTTTCCCTCCTACTGATCTACGCCCTAGCTCGTTAAGGTCTCTTGGATGAACACGAAGAACTCATGGCACAGAAAGACACGAGATTTATACTGGCTCGGGCCACCGTTGTGGTGTAATACCCTACTCCAGTGTGGTGGTAGTGGATTGCCTCTTGGGCTGATGAAGAACAGTACAAGGGGAAGAACAGCCTCCTAAGGTTGAGGTGTTGTTGTGCTTGGTGACTTAGCGGGTGAGAGCTGGGTGAACCGCTCGATGCCCTCTACTGTGGTGGCTAGCTCTACTTATATAGGCCCTGGTCCTCTTCCCAAATATTGAGCGGGAAGGGAGCCAACAACGGCGGGCAAATTTGAAGGGGGACAGCTAGTACAAGCTATCCTGACAAAAGTGGTCTTCGCTTGCAAAAGGCTTTGGTGGTGACGCCGTCTTGGGATTCACGATGACCTTCGTCTTGCCGTCCCCCTAGTCTTGGTCTCATTGCACCGATATAGCAACCTTTGCCTGATGCCTCGGTACTCCTCGCCTGCGCCTGCTTCCTTAGAACCAAAGAGGAAACAAGGACGCTGCGCGCGCTGCCGCCTGCCTGGTGTCGATCGTCATGGCTCACGTCACGAGAGCCTCGTGAGGTTTGCCCTGCCTTGATATCTCCGCCCCTCGTGAGCCTGCCTGACTAGGCCACCCCTGAAGAGGTCTTGCGTCGTCCGCCTCGCGAGGCTTGACCCCTCGCGAGGGTCTTGGATGCTTTGCTGATGAAGATGGGCCGTATGGGCCCGCTAGCTTAGCCACGCCGCGGGCCGCAGGCAGGCAAGTCTGGGGACCCCCGTTCCCAGAACGCCGACAGTAGCCCTCGCGCCCAAGGTGTGCTCGGGCTTGGCTTCGCGGTGAAGCCAAGGGTCAAGTTTGGAGCACTGCGGGCCCCGAAAGCCTGCGGCCTCGGTTGACGTGTGGAGGTTGATTGGACGTGGGCATCTCTGCTTCCCCACGCTGCCCTTGAATCCGTCTGGCTATGCGGCCCCCGCATCTCACACAGTTATTCTTCCTTCGCCCACGCCTGGATCTTCCAATCTCCCCGCTTCCTCGAGGCCCTGCTTTGCCCTTCCAATCGAACTTGCGCCCCACCTGCTCCATCATCATGGCGCCGAAACAAGCTGAAAAGGGGAAGAAACCTCTGTCTCTGCCAACTGCGCCTCCGTCCTTTGAGCCGGCGCTCGGCCGGCCTCGGGTGCTCAACGACGAGGCCATGGACAAGGTGCGCCCCATGTTGCCTCCATCTTCAATGAGTGGGGAGAGACAGCGGCTTGGCCCGCATCTCGCACTCGCATGGCTCGGGCAGCCACCGAGGTCTCGATCTTCATTGATGCCCTCTGGGCTGGTCTGATTCCTCCCTTCTCTGCCTTCTTCAACGCGGTGCTCGAGCATTATCAGATCCACATGCTTCATCTCGACCCTCAATCTGTGACCCTTCTTGCCGTCTTCGCCTTCTTGTGCGAGGCCATGGTGGGCATCGCTCCTTCCGTGGCCCTCCTCGCCATTTCTTCTCATTGCATCGACCGGTCCCCGCCAGAGCTCGGGGTGCGTGGGCTTCCAGGCCGTGGCCGTGACAGCGGGCGCGGGGATTGACTTCGAGCTTCCTTCATCCACGAGCAAGTTCCGTATACGATGGGTGTTTGTTGATGCCGGCATGCTCAGCCCTCTGCTCCAAGTCCCGGCGGGGCCTGCTGTTCCAAACTCCGGCTGGGGCCATCAGAAGCTCACGAGCCCCCGCCTTGTCCCTGTCTGGGCCAGGCTGAGGTGGTTGAAGGACCTCGGCGTGACTGTGCCCATGGTGGTGAAGGAGTTCGTCAAGCGTCGAGTCGCTCTACTGCAGCGCCACTCCCGCCCGATGTGGGACTTGCTCCGCAGCGAGGACCACATGAGGTTTTAGGAGAAGGGGCTTCCTCTTGCGACGCGGCAAACGGTGCTCATTGTCCTATCGGGTGTCCCTCTGCTGGATGAGATGCCTAGAAACAGCTGCCTGTTGTACCGCTGCGAGAACAAAGCCGCATTTGCCACGAGCATGCCTTCCTTTGATGAGTGGGGGCTGCGCCCAATCGGCCTGGTGGGGTCCCGTGAGAACCCCGTCATCGTGGTTCCCTTCTTCACCGCCGGTGCCGAGCTCGCCCCAGGTGAAGGTGCGGGAGGGAGAGCTCCGACGGGGGCCGGTGGCTCGAGTGCTGAGGAGCACATGCCGAGTGGTGATTCTGGGGCGTCGTCCTCGGGGGCCTGCGACCCCCTCCTAAGGCGTCGTTCACTGAGGAGGCGCGGCATGCGGCTCCCGAGGCCAAGGCTCCAGGAGCCTCGGGAGGTTGTGGTGAGATGGTGCCCGACTGTTCGCCGCGACCGGGAACCCCTGAAGACATCCTTCCAAGCTCTTCCTCGGCCCCGACGCGCACCGGCCGTCACGTCCATCGCTTCGGTCGTCTTTGTGTGGACTTCGAGGAGCTCCGCAAGAGGAAAGGATCCCCTAGCGGCAGCAATATCTTCGGGCCGTTGAAGCGACGAAAGTACATCGCCATTGACGTGTAAGTATCTTATTGTCATGGCCTCCTGTGCGTAGTCTCCTTATCCTGACGTCAGTCCTCCAGGGCTCCTTCCGTTGAAGCTGCTGCGTCTTCTGAGAAGCAGCCTCCTCCTTTATCAACTCCTCCATCGGCCTTGAGCGTTCCTGGTCCGCCTGCCGCCCTTGGAGCGGGGTCGGTTGGGGGAGCGTCTCCGCCTTCGTGGCGCGCTGAGCCCGCGGCTTGGCCGCCCCTCCCCCACGGTCTGGCGTGGAGCTTGGCGGGCGTGCCCAAGAGTCCTCCTTTGCTCACGGATAGCAGCTGGTTGGCTTCGATCTTCGGCTCCTCTTCAAGCAGCGTGCCTCGATTTGCTTGAGCTCCTCGCGAGGACTGGCTGACGTCAGGTGCGGTGCCAGCCCCCAGCCCCTGCCGGGAGGTGGTGCGCCGCTTGGCGCCCCGCCCGCAGCCCCGTGGAGGGCGAGGTGGGCGGCGTTGAGCTTCGGCGCTTGGTGGGCGTGGTTAATCACGAGCTTTTCCAGGAGGCGATGGGCGCGATGAGTCGACTCGGTGAAGAGCTCACGGGTGTCGGCTCGAGCCTTCAGGCTGAAGGTCTCCGGCTGGTGGAGGAGCGGCGCAAGCTGAGAGTGGCCATCAACCTCGATCGCTATCAGTGCGACCTCGAGAATGCGAAGGCCGAGGCGTCCCTCAAGGTCACCCATGAAGCCCGCTCGCGAGCCTTGGAAGAGGCTCGCGAGGCTGACCGCTGTCGCGAGGCTGCGGAGAAGCACGCGTGAGAGCTCCAGGCCTGGAGCGCGTCCCTTGAGCAGCAGGTGGAGGCGCGCAGGGCCGCTCTTGCATCGCTGAGGGGGACGCCCGCAGAGGAAGAGGAGGTCCGGAAGCGTGGGGAGGCCTGGCCCTGGAAGCCATGGAGCGCAGCCTCGAGCTCGAGCAACGAGACGAGGGAGCGTCAAGTTGCTCAAGCAGAATATGTCGTCGGGGCCCGCGAGGCCAGAGTCGAGGAGGAGGTTGATCGCCGGGTGGCCGAGGTTCGCGCAGACCTGGAGGGTAGGTACGACCTGAAGCTGAAGCTCGCCGGTACGGAGGATGCGGGCAGGGCCGCTGCCCTCAGGCCCAGGTTGGATGAGGCTGAGAGGCACGAGGAAGCCATGGCCGCCGCCCTGGTTACGACGCAGGCGGACTTGGCCTCCGCCCGCGCCAAGCTGCTTTCCCTCCAGAGGCGGGTTGATGACGCCGAGGCCGTCGCACGACAAAACACGGAAGAAGTGCTCCAACGACGAACGCTGGAGCACGAGCATGCCCCCATGCTTCAGGATCTCCGGAATAGGGCCAATACCGCCCTGGGCCATATTTGCGATGAGGATGCACCGGACCCTCACTCGAATGACTATGCCAGCCACCTGACCTTCTTCACCGAGGTGGTGACGTGCCTGGAGGCTCGATCCGCCAGAGCTCGCCAGCTTGTGGAGGAAAGGGGTCATGGCCTGCTTGAGCGTGCTTTCTCCCGTGTCTTCAGCCACCTTCTGAATGCCGACCCCAACTTTGATTTCGACGCCGCCATCGCCCCCGTACCCACGGCCGTCCGGGGCGACCTGGCACGTTGGGTTGAGGACAATGTGGACGCGTTGGTCAGGGCCTTCACTTCGGAGGATGACGCGG
Organism: Aegilops longissima; assembly: GCA_021605205.1. NCBI lineage: Eukaryota > Viridiplantae > Streptophyta > Magnoliopsida > Poales > Poaceae > Aegilops > Aegilops longissima. Next base: position 639,861,352 of record CM038677.1, read on the forward strand.
TGGTGGTCGTCGCAGACGAAGGCGAGGTGGTTGACGACGGCGATGGGGGCGTCGCCGACGGCGGCGACGATGCCGACAAAAACGATGACGACGTGAGTGACGCGTCCGTGGGTGATGTAGCGAGTGACATTTCTGGATGATCCCATGTTCTCCAGTCGTTTCATCCTGCACACAAAACTCGGGCGTGGCCCTTGGAAACCTTGTCAGAGCATTTTGAGAGGGGGATCCCCTCATGTAAGCAAATTGCAGTTTTTACTTTCCTATGCGATGTGAGTATGTGTCCTCGTGAACTCGTGAATCCGGGGGCGAGTTTTCCGTCGTGGTTTACCTTAGTCAGCGCCAGCTTCGAGCTAGGTCGTGAGGCGGCGAGTTTCTGAGAATCCTGCGGAGCTTATCGCCCCGTCTGAAGGGGCCCCACAAGAGGTGTGCACCAGCCGCAGCGCTGGCGCGCGCTCTGCGAGCGGGCGCTTCGTGCGGTCCAGCTTGCAAGGAGCTCATGAGGGGGAAAGGCGACGAACATGAGTCCCAGACAAAACGAGATCCAGAAGGCAAGAAATTGCTTGAACAAGAAAAGGCACCCCCCGCGCGCGTCGATAAAAATTCGGCTTCAACTTAAATCCAGATCCAGAAAGAAAGGCTACAGAAAGAGAGACCCAAAGCAAAAGGCCGCGTCTAGCACCTAGTCTAGTCTTCCGGTCTTCAAGTCTTCTCACCAGCGCGGAGCTAAGTGCTGCCACTAGGCGTGGGAGGGAGCCCCAGGGCCTGAGGCCGGTGCTCCTGAGACTCCGGGGCGCGTACAGACCCAACTCATTATTACGTAAGAGTGTCACGGGCGGTGAGCTTCACAGGCACTGGGCCTTCTTCACAGGTACCGGCCTTGCTTCATATCTCCAGACGAAGGCCCCACCTTGCGCCACCCTTGACCTCCATTGAGCCGACCGGTTACCAGGATGACACAAAAGAGGGAAAGGGGACGCCAGCGGTGCCCTCGGCGACCATAGGTCCTCTACCGGGGGAAGGTGTTGGGGAACGTAGTAATTTCAAAAAAATTCCTACGCACACGCAAGGATCATGGTGATGGCATAACAACGAGAGGGGAGAGTATTGTCCACGTACCCTCGTAGACCGTAAGCGGAAGCATTATGACAACGCGGTTGATGTAGTCGTACGTCTTCACGATCCGACCAATCCAAGTACCGAAAGTACGGCACCTCCGAGTTCAGCACACGTTCAGCTCGATGACGATCCCGGACTCGATCCAGCAAAGTATCGGGATGAGTTCCATCAACCTGACGGCGTGGTGGCGATGATGATGCTCTACCGGCGCAGGGCTTCGCCTAAACTCCGCGACGATATGACCGAGGTGGAATATGGTGGAGGGGGCACCGCACACAGCTAAGGAACGATCCGTAGATCAACTTGTGTGTTATGGGGTGCCCCCCTGCCCCCGTATATAAAGGAGCAAGGGGGGAGGAGGCCGGCCCTAGGAGGCGCGCCAAGTGTGGAGTCCTACTAGGACTCCCTAGTCCTAGTAGGATTCCACCTCCCTTGTTGGAGTAGGAGAAGGGAAAGAGGGGAGAGGAGAAGGAAAGGGGCTGCGCCCTTGTCCAGTCGGACCAGAGGGGGCGCAGGCCTCCTCCCTTTGGCCTCTCTCCTCTATTCCCGTATGGCCCAATAAGGCCCATATACTCCCGGCGAATTCTCGTAACTCTCCGGTACTCGAAAAATACCGAATCACTCGGAACCTTTCCGAACTCGAATATAGTCGTCCAATATATCGATCTTTACGTCTCGACCATTTCGAGACTCCTCTTCATGTCCCCGATCTCATCCGGGACTCCGAACTCCTTCGGTACATCAAGACTCATAAACTCATAATATAACATCATCGTAACGTTAGCGTGCGGACCCTACGGGTTCGAGAACTATGTAGACATGACCTAGAACTATTCTCGGTCAATAACCAATAGCGGAACTTGGATGCTCATATTGGCTCCTACATATTCTCGAAGATCTTTATCGGTCAAACCGCATAACAACATACGTTGTTCCCTTTGTCATCGGTATGTTACTTGCCCGAGATTCGATCGTCGGTATCTCAATACCTAGTTCAATCTCGTTACCGCAAGTATCTTTACTCGTTCCGTAATACATCATCCCGCAACTAACTCATTAGTTGCAATGCTTGCAAGGCTTAAGTGATGTGCATTACCGAGAGGGCCCAGAGATACCTCTCCGACAATCGGAGTGACAAAACCTAATCTCAAATCGCCAACCCAACATGTACCTTCGGAGACACCTGTAGTACTCCTTTATAATCACCCGATTCGTTCGACATTTGGTAGCACCCAAAGTGTTCCTCTAGTAAGCGGGAGTTGCATAATCTCATAGTTAGGAACATGTATAAGTCATGAAGAAAGCAATAGCAATGTACTAAGCGATCAAGTGCTAGGCTAACGGAATGGGTCATGTCAATCACATCATTCTCCTAATGATGTGATCCCGTTAATCAAATGACAACACATGTCTATGGTTAGGAAACATAACCATCTTTGATTAATGAGCTAGTCAAGTAGAGGCGTACTAGTGACGTTATGTTTGTCTATGTATTCACACATGTATCATGTTTCCGGTTAATACAATTCTAGCATGAATAATAAACATTTATCATGAAATAAGGAAATAAATAATAACTTTATTATTGCCTCTAGGGCATATTTCCTTCAGTCTCCCACTTGCACTAGAGTCAATAATCTAGTTCACATCACCATGTGATTTAACACTAATGTTCACATCTGCATGTGATTAACACCAATAGTTCACATCGTCATGTGATCAACACCCAAAGGGTTTACTAGAGTCAATAATCTAGTTCACATCGCTATGTGATTAACACCCAAAGAGTACTAAGGTATGATCATGTTTTGCTCGTGAGAGAAGCTTAGTCAACGGGTCTGTCACATTCAGAGCCGTATGTTTTTTGCAAATATTCTATGTCTACAATGCTCTGCACGGAGCTACTCTAGCTAATTGCTCCCACTTTCAATATGTATCCAGATTAAGACTTAGAGTCATCTGGATCAGTGCCAAAACTTGTATCGACGTAACCTTTTACGGCAAACCTTTTGTCACCTCCATAATTGAGAAACATATCCTTATTCCACTAAGGATAATTTTGACCAATGTCCAGTGATCTACTCCTAGATCTCTATTGTACTCCCTTGCCAAACCAGATCAGAGTATACAATAGGTCTGGTCCATAGCATGGCATATGACTGAGGCATAGAGAATGACTTTCATTCTCTTTTTCTATTTTCTGCCGTGGTCGGGATTTGAGTCTTACTCAATTTCACACCTTTGCAACACAGGCAAGAACCTTTTCTTTGACTGTTCCATTTTGAACTACTTCAAAATCTTGACAAGGTATGTACTTATTGAAAAACTTATCAAGCTTCTTGATCTATCTCAATAGATCTTGATGCTCAATATGTAAGTAGCTTTACTAAGGTCTTTCTTTTAAAGAACTCCTTTCAAATACTCCTTTATGCTTTCCAGAAAAATTCTACATCATTTCTGATCAACAATATGTCACTCACATATATTTATCGGAAAGGCGGTAGTGCTCCCACTCACTTTATTGTAAATACAGGCTTCACCGCAAGTCAGTATAAAACTATATGCTTTGATCAACTTATCAAAGCGTATATTCCAACTCGAGATGCTTGCACCAGTCCATAGATGGATCATGGAGCTTGCACATTTTGTTAGCACCTTTAGGATTGACAAAACCTTCTGGTTGTATCATATACAACTCTTCTTTAAGAAAACCATTAAGGAATGCAGTTTTGACATCCATTTGCCAGATTTCATAAAATGTGGCAACTGCTAACATGATTCGGACAAATTTAAGCATCGCTACAGTTGAGAAAATCTCATTGTAGTCAACACCTTGAACTTGTCGAAAACCTTTTTGCGATAAGTCGATCTTTGTAGATAGTAACACTACTATCAGCATCTGTCTTCCTCTTGAAGATCCATTTATACAATATGGCTTGCCGATCATCGGGCAACTCCACCAAAGTCCACACTTTGTTCTCATACATGGATCCTATCTCAGATTTCATGGCCTCCAGCCATTTTGCGGAATCTGGGCTCATCATCGCTTCCTCATAGTTCGTAGGTTTATCATGGTCTAGTAACATGACTTTCTGAACATGATTACCGTACCACTCTGGTGCGGACCGTACTCTGGAAGACCTACGAGGTTCTGTAGTAACTTGAGCAGAAGTTTCATGATCATCATCATTAGCTTCCTCACTAATTGGTGTAGGAATCACTGGAACTAATTTCAGTAATGAACTATTTTCCAATTCAGGAGAAGGTACAATTACCTTATCAAGTTCTACTTTCCTCCCACTCACTTCTTTTGAGAGAAACTCCTTCTCTAGAAAGGATCCATTCTTAGCAACGAATGTTTTGCCTTCGGATATGTGATAGAAGGAGTACCCAACAGTTTCCTTTGGGTATTCTATGAAGACGCACTTCTCCGATTTGGGTTTGAGCTTATCAGGTTGAAAACCTTTTTTCATATAAGCATCGCAACTCCAAACTTTAAGAAACGACAACTTAGGTTTACTACTAAACCATAGTTTATACGGTGTCGTCTCAACGGATTTAGATGGTGCCCTATTAAACGTGAATGCAGCTGTCTCTAATGCATAACCCCAAAACGATAGTGGTAAACCGATAATAGACATCATAGATCGCACCATATCTAGTAAAGTACGATTACGACATTCAGACACACCATTACATTGTGGTGTTCCAGGTGGCGTGAGCCGTGAAACTATTCCACATTGTTTTAATTGAAGACCAAACTCGTAACTCAAACATTCGTCTCCACGATCAGATCGTAGAAACTTTATTTTACTTGTTACGATGATTTTCCACTTCACTTTGAAATTCTTTGAACCTTTCAACTATTTCAGACTTATGTTTCATCAAGTAGATATACCCATATCTGCTCAAATCATCTTGTGAAGGTCAGAAAATAACGATACTTGCCACGAGCATCAACACTCATTGGATCGCATACATCGGTATGTATTATTTCCAATAAGTCAGTAGCTTGTTCCATTGTTCCGGAGAACGGAGTTTTAGTCATCTTGCCTAAAAGGCACGATTCGCAAGCATCAAATGATTCATAACCAAGTGGTTCCAAAAATCCATCTTTATGGAGTTTCTTCATGCGCTTTACACCGATATGACCCAAACGGCAGTGCCACAAATAAATTGCACTATCATTATTAACTTTGCATCTTTTGGCATCAATATTATGAATATGTGTATCACTACGATCGAGATCCAACAAACTATTTTCATTGGGTGTATGACCATTCAAAGGTTTTATTCATGTAAACAGAACAACAATTATTCTCGACTTTAAATGAATAACCGTATTGCAATAAACATGATCAAATCATATTCATGCTCAGCATAAGCGCCAAATAACATTTATTTAGGTTTAACACTAATCCCGAAAGTATAGGAGTGTGCGATGATGATCATATCAATCTTGGAACTACTTCCAACACTCATCGTCACTTTCCCTTCAACTAGTCTCTGTTTATTCTGTGACTCCTGTTTCGTGTTACTAATTCTAAGCAACGAACAAGTATCAAATACTCAGGGGCTACTATAAACACTAGTAAGGCACACATCAATAATCTGTATATCAAATATACCCTTGTTCACTTTGCCATCCTTCTTATCCACCAAATATTCAGGGCATTTCCGCTTCGGTGACCATTTCCTTTGCGATGTAAGCACTCGGTTTGAGCTATGGTCCAGCTTTGGGCTTCTTCACAGGAGTGACAACTTGCTTGTCTTTCCACTTGAAGTTCCCTTTCTTTCCCTTTGCCCTTTTCTTGAAACTAGTGGTCTTGTCAATCATCAACACTTGATGCTCTTTCTTGATTTCTACCTTCGTCGATTTCAACATCACGAAGAGCTCGGGAAAGTCATCCCTTGCATACTATAGTTCATCACGAAGTTCTAGTAACTTGGTGATGGTGACTAGAGAATTCTGTCAATCACTATCTTATCTGGAAGATTAACTCCCACTTGATTCAAGCGATTGTAGTACCCAGACAATCTGAGCACATGCTCACTAGTTGAGCGATTCTCCTCCACCTTTTAGCTATAGAACTTGTTGAAGATTTCATATCTCTCAACTCGGGTATTTGCTTGAAATATTAACTTCAATTCCTGGAACATCTCATATGGTCCATGACGTTCAAAACGTCTTTGAAGTCCCGATTCTAAGCCGTTGAGCATGGTGCACTAAACTATCAAGTAGTCATCATATTGAGCTAGCCAAACGTTCATAACGTCTGCATCTGCTCCTGCAATAGGTTTGTCACCTAGCGGTGCATCAAGGACATAATTCTTCTGTGCAGCAATGCGGATAAACCTTAAATTACGGATCCAATCCGCATCATTGCTACTAACATCTTTCAACACACTTTTCTCTAGGAACATATCAAAATAAACATATGAAAGCAACAACGCAAGCTATTGATCTACAACATAATTTGCAAAATACTACCAGGACTAAGTTCATGATAAATTTAAGTTCAATTAATCATATTACTTAAGAACTCCCACTTAGACAGACATCTCTCTAGTCATCTAAGTGATCACGTGATCCAAATCAACTAAACCATAACCGCTCATCACGTGAGATGGAGTAGTTTTCAATGGTGAACATCATTATGTTGATCATATCTACTATATGATTCACGCTCGACCTTTCGGTCTCCGTGTTCCGAGGCCATATCTGCATATGCTAGGCTCGTCAAGTTTAACCTGAGTATTCTGCGTGTGCAAAACTGGCTTGCACCCGTTGTAGATGGACGTATAGCTTATCACACCGATCATCACGTGGTGTCATGCACGACGAACTTTGGCAGCGGTGCATACTCGGGAGAACACGTCTTGATAATTTTTAGTGAGAGATCATCTTAAAATGCTACCGTCAATCAAAGCAAGATAAGATGCATAAAGGATAAACATCACATGCAATCAATATAAGTGATATGATATGGCCATCATCATCTTGTGCTTGTGATCTCCATCTCCGAAGCACCGTCGTGATCACCATCGTCACCGGCGCGACACCTTGATCTCCATCGTAGCATCGTTGTCGTTACACCATCTATTGCTTCTACGACTATCGCTACCGCTTAGTGATAAAGTAAAGCAATTACAGGGCGTTTGCATTTCATACAATAAAGCGACAACCATATGGCTCCTGCCAGTTGCCGATAACTTTGGTTACAAAACATGATCATCTCATACAATAAAATATAGCATCACGTCTTGACCATATCACATCACAACATGCCCTGAAAAAACAAGTTAGACGTCCTCTACTTTGTTGTTGCAAATTTTACGTGGATGCTACGGGCTGAGCAAGAACCGTTCTTGCCTACGCATCAAAACCACAACGATAGTTCGTCAAGTTAGTGCTGTTTTAACCTTCGCAAGGACCGGGCGTAGCCACACTCGGTTCAACTAAAGTGAGAGAGACAGACACCTGCCAGTCACCTTTAAGCAGCGAGTGCTCGCAGGCGGTGAAACCAGTCTCGCGTAAGCGTCTGGCGTAATGTCGGTCCGGCCGCTTCATCTCACAATACCGCTGAACCAAAGTATGACATCTTTGGTAGCGGTATGACTTATATCACCCACAACTCACTTGTCTTCTACTCGTGCATATGACATCTACGCATAAAACCAGGCTCGGATGCCATTTGTTGGAGAGCGTAGTAATTTCAAAAAATTCCTACGCTGCAAGGATCATGGTGATGGGATAACAGCGAGAGGGAGAGTATTGTCCACGTACCCTCGTGAGACCGTGGCGGAAGCATTATGACAACGCGGTTGATGTAGTCGTGCGTCTTCACGATCCGACCGATCCAAGTACCAAACGTCGGCACCTCCGAGTTCAGCACACGTTCAGCTCAATGGCGATCCTGGACTCCGATCCAGCAAAGTATCGGGGATGAGTTCCGTCGACCGACGGCGGCGTGGTGGCGATGATGATGCTCTACCGGCGCGGGGCTTCACTAAACTCATGACGATATGACCGAGGTAGAATATGGTGGAGGGGGCACCGCTGCGGCTAAGGAACGATCCGTAGATCAACTTGTGTGTCATGGGGTGCCCCCCTGCCCCCGTATATAAAGGAGCAAGGGGGGAGGAGGCCGACCTTAGGAGGGGGCGCGCCAAGTGTGGAGTCCTACTAGGACTCCCTAGTCCTATTCGGACCAGAGGGGGGGCGCAGGCCTCCTCCCTTTTGGCCTCTCTCCTCTATTCCCGTATGGCCCAATAAGGCCCATATACTCCCCGGCGAATTCCCGTAACTCTCCGGTACTCCGAAAAATACCCGAATCACTCGGAACCTTTCCGAACTCCGAATATAGTCGTCCAATATATCGATCTTTACGTCTCGACCATTTCGAGACTCCTCGTCATGTCCCCGATCTCATCCGGGACTCCGAACTCCTTCGGTACATCAAAACTCATAAACTCATAATATAACTGTCATCGTAACGTTAAGCGTGCGGACCCTACGGGTTCGAGAACTATGTAGACATGACCTAGAACTATTCTCGGTCAATAAGCAATAGCGGAACCTGGATGCTCATATTGGCTCCTACATATTCTACGAAGATCTTTATCGGTCAAACCGCATAACAACATACGTTGTTCCCTTTGTCATCGGTATGTTACTTGCCCGAGATTCGATCGTCGGTATCTCAACACCTAGTTCAATCTCGTTACCGGCAAGTCTCTTTACTCGTTCCGTAATACATCATCCCGCAACTAACTCATTAGTTGCAAGGCTTGCAAGGCTTAAGTGATGTGCATTACCGAGAGGGCCCAGAGATACCTCTCCGACAATCGGAGTGACAAAACCTAATCTCGAAATACGCCAACCCAACATGTACCTTCGGAGACACCTGTAGTACTCCTTTATAATCACCCAGTTATGTTGTGACGTTTGGTAGCACCCAAAGTGTTCCTCTGGTAAACGGGAGTTGCATAATCTCATAGTTACAGGAACATGTATAAGTCATGAAGAAAGCAATAGCAATGTACTAAACGATCAAGTGCTAGGCTAACGGAATGGGTCATGTCAATCACATCATTCTCCTAATGATGTGATCCCGTTAATCAAATGACAACACATGTCTATGGTTAGGAAACATAACCATCTTTGATTAATGAGCTAGTCAAGTAGAGGCATACTAGTGACGTTATGTTTGTCTATGTATTCACACATGTATCATGTTTCCGGTTAATACAATTCTAGCATGAATAATAAACATTTATCATGAAATAAGGAAATAAATAATAACTTTATTATTGCCTCTAGGGCATATTTCCTTCAGAAGGGTCGTCGAAGCCTCCCCGGCAGAGGGCCTACCTCCGGGTGTCCCCTGGCTTCACGTGCCGTGGGGAGGGGCCTGGCTCTCGACCCCTCTCCTGCAGCCCCCAACGCGATCCTCCCGCCGGCAGGGGGCCGTGGAGCTGGGGCCGCCGGCCTTTGCAGTGATCTGTTTTTCCTGCGACTCATGGTTAGCGTAAGCTTGCTCCTGAGGGATTAGGGGTACCCTGTAGCGGTCGTCACACACGCGGTCGTGGTGGTTCCCCGGCGGTTCCTGGAAGGCTTTGACTCCTAGCATCCCTTCTTCCCAATCTTCTCCAACGAACGAGCCGGGGTCGTCCTCCGGTGTGTACTCCTGGTCCGTCATGCGGGGCACGTAGGCTTCCGGGGCTGTTACCCCGAACACCTCGCCGTAGTGCTCCACACTCCATGTAGCCCGGCCCAGCGCGGCGTCCTGTGGGTGATAGCATGGCATCCCACTTGGGCCATGGGAGGCGACGCTTGTGCTCATGCTTGTTGCAGGCGGCATGGGGGTGGCAGAGCCCCCGGAGCCACTCCATTCGGAGATTTATATTCTATCTCCTTATTTTTGAAAATAAGTTTCCGGCCATGCTGGTGTTGGCGAAGCCCCCTGGCGCACCTGACGGCGCGTGGTGGTGGCGTGGCCCGCCGTGAATCCCTGTTGCGGCCTGAGGAGGAAGCTGATGACAGAAAGGCGGCGCTCCCGAGGCCACCGCGTCCAGCAGCTCGGCAACGCGTTCCAGCAGTGCGTCCCACTCGCTCTCCATCACCCGGCACCGCCGCAGCATCTCCCTTGCCACGGTGAGTGCTGCCCGCATGTTTGCCTGTTCCCGCCGCGAGTGCGGCGCCGTTGCCACGGCGTGGCTTGCTACTCTGGTAGCGGCTCGCACTTGCCGTGGTGTGAGGGTAGACGACGCCTGGCCGCGTCGCCCGCGCCCCGCAGGATTGGACGGCGCTCGTGCCGCCTGGAGCGTGGCGTTGAGGTCTTCATGGGCGGGCGGCGCTGCCCTGGCTGGCCAGGCTGCCCAGTGGTCGGAGTCAGCTCTTGGGTCGTCGGACATCGTGGCCGCGGAGTGTCGGCAAGTCGATTGGCGGAGAAGAAGCTCCGGCGCACCCCTACCTGGCGCGCCAAATGTCGGATGGGGTTCCGGCAAACCCTTAAGGTTCGAACACTGGGGTGCACGCGAAGTCTTTCCCTCCTACCGATCTACGCCCTAGCTTGTTAAGATCTCGCAGACGAACTCGACAAACTCACAACACAGAAAGACACGAGATTTATACTGGTTCGGGCCACCGTTGTGGTGTAATACCCTACTCCAGTGTGGTGGTGGTGGATTGCCTCTTGGGCTGATGAAGAACAGTACAAGGGGAAGAACAACCTCATGAGGTTGAGGTGTTCTTGTGCTTGGCGAGTTAGCGGGTGAGAGCTGGGTGAACTGCTCGATGCCCTCTAGTGTGGTGGCTAGCTCTACTTATATAGGCCCTGGTCCTCTTCCCAAATATTGAGCGGGAAGGGAGCCAACAACGGTGAGAAAATTTGAAGGGGGACAACTAGTACAAGCTATCCTGACAAAAGTGGTCTTCGCCTGCAAAAGGCTCTGGTGGTGACGCCGTCTTGGGCTCCACGATGACCTTCGTCTTGCCGTCCCCCTGGTCTTGGTCTCGTTGCACCGATATAGCAACCTTTGCCTGATGCCTCGGTACTCCTCGCCTGCGCCTGCTTCCTTAGCACCAAAGAGGAAACAAGGACATCTGCAAGCCGGCGCCTCACTTTGGTGTCGGTCGTCATGGCTCACGTCACGAGAGCCTCATGAGGTTTGCCCTGCCTTGATATCTCCGCTCCTCGTGAGCCTGCCTGACTAGGCCACCCCTGAGGAGGTCTTGCATCGTCCGCCTCGCGAGGCTTGGCCCCTCGCGAGGGTCTTGGATGCTTTGCTGATGAAGATGGGCCGTACGGGCCCGCTAGCTTAGCCACGCCGTGGGCCGCAGGCAGGCAAGTCTGGGAACCCTCGTTCCCAGAACGCCGACACCCTCCACCATATTCCACCTCGGTCATATCGTCATAGTGCTTAGGCAAAGCCCTGCGTCGGTAGCTTCATCATCACCGTCATCACGCCGTCGTGCTGACGAAGCTCTCCATCGACACTCAGCTGGATCATGAGTTCGTGGGACGTCACCGAGCTGAACGTGTGCAGATCGCGGAGGTGCCGTACGTTCGGTACTAGGATCGGTCGATCGTGAAGACGTACGACTACATCAACCACGTTGTCATAACGCTTCCACTTTCGGTCTATGAGGGTACGTGGACAACACTCTCCTCTCTCATTGCTATGCATCACCATGATCTTGCATGTGCGTAGGAAAATTTTGAAATTACTACATTCCCCAACACAACACACATGAGTTCCAACTATCTGAGAAGAGAGACATCTATGGCCCCAACTATGGCCGAACCCGTGCTTTGAAGGCAAATGCCGTTTCCTCATCTGAAGAAGAATCTGACTGCAGTTCTGAGGATCCTGAAGACACTGGTAATGAGCTAGCTATGCTCGTGAAGAAGTTCCAGAAGTTCTCCAAAAAGAATCACTTCGGAAAATCTTCAAGATCCAGCTCAAGAAATGATGAGGCTTCCTCTCATGACCACAAGAAGAGAACATGCCACAAATGCAAGAAGCCAGGCCACTACATCTCTGAGTGTCCTCAATGGGACAAGGAATCTAAGAAGAAGAAGAAGAAGAAGAAGAAGAAGAAGAGCAAGGAATATGATTTTGACGACAAGAAGAAGAAGAAATCCTCAAAGTCTTCATCAAAGTCTCCGTCTCACAAGAAGAGCTCATACATCAAGGCTTGTGCGTTCGTTGGCAAGGAGATGGATTCAGAGGAGGAGTCTGCTTTTGAGGAGGCGGAGGTGGAGTTTGAGGAGGAGTCAAATTCAGGCGTGGCAAGTCTGGCTCTAGCGTCGGCATTCGTCGCCAAGTCCATCTTCAACTCTGAAGAAAAAGGTCACGTCGCTGACACTGAAACTGGTGATGAGGACGACTCTGCTCCGACCTACTACTTTATGGCACAAGGTGCCAAGGGTACGGCTCCAAAGGCTACTGAGTGGATTATGGACAATGGATGCACTAACCACATGACTAGTGATCGAAGTCTTCTTATGGATTCAACCCTACGTCCATCTGACAAAAGTCACATCACATTTGCTGACACTGGTAAAAGCAAGGTATTGGGCCTAGGTAGAGTTGCAATCTCAAAGGATCAGCACATGGATAAAGTGATGCTTGTTGAATCCCTTGGTTTCAACTTAATGTCTGTCTCAATGCTTTGTGATCTGAACATGATTGTGATATTTGGAAAATACCGTTGCCTTGTGCTTATGGAATCTAACAAATCTCTAGTCTTCAAAGGGTATCGAAGAGACGATCTGTATATGGTAGATTTCTCTGCAGGACCACAACTTGTTGTATGTCTTCTAGCGAAAGCTTCAGAGTGCTGGCTCTGGCATCGGAGGCTAGGGCATGCGGGCATGAGGAACTTGCACACTCTCACGAAGAAGAAGCATGTCATTGGCATTGAGGGCGTCAAGTTCAAGAAGGATCATCTGTGTGGTGCCTGTGAAGCCGGGAAGATGACAAGGGCCAAGCACCGCTCCAAGACAATCATGACGACAACACATCCCTTTGAGGTGCTTCACATGGACTTACTTGGCCCTCCTCGTTACTCTACTCTTACTACCACTGCATGCCTCTATGGTTTCATTATTGTTGATGATTACTCAAGATACACATGGGTGCACATAATTCTCTACAAGACTGAAGTGCAGGATGTCTTCAGACGATTCGCCAATCGTGCCATGACCAACTATGGCATCAAGATCAAGCACATCAGAAGTGACAACAGCACAAAATTCAAGAACACATGCCTCGACACTTATCTTGATGCATTGGGCATCACACATGAGTTCTCTGCTCCATACACACCTCAGCAGAATGGCATCATGGAGCGCAAGAACAGAACCCTTATTGAGATGGCACGTACAATGCTTTATGAGTACAAGACTCCAAGGAAGTTTTGGCCCAAAGCCATTGATACTGCTTGCCACATCATCAACCGTGTTTATCTTAACAAGTTCCTAAAGAAGACATCCTATGAGATCCTGACTGGTAAGCCAAATGTCAGCTATTTCAGAGTCTTTGGTGCTAGGTGCTGGATCGAGGGTCCACATCACACTTCAAAATTTGCACTGAAAGCACATGAAGGTTTTATGCTTGGTTACAGAAAGGATTCACACTCCTACAGAGTCTTCAACCTCTTTCACTATAAATTGGTTGAAACTATGGATGTGTGGTTTGATGAGACTAACGGCTCGCAAAGAGAGCACCTGCCAAATGTGCTAGATGAAGCTACACCAAGTGAATCTATCAAGCTAATGGGTACTGGAGAAATCATACCTACAGAGGAATAGGCTGAAGAGGAAATCATTATTTCTGCACCTAATCAACATGAAGACAATGCTCAGCCTGAAGCCAATGCTGAAGATGAAGACAATGGTTATCAAGGGCAAAATCTTCGTCTAGTACATCCTCGCGTTGCAAATGAAGTCCAAATTGAGAAGATAATTGATAGTATCAATGCACCTGGTCCACTCACTCATTCAAGAGCAACACAGTCCAAGAAAGTTGATGAAGACTTCATGGAACCTGAATGGATTCAAGCTATGCAAGAAGAGCTTCAATAGTTTGAGCTGAATAATGTATGGGAGCTAGTAAAGCGTCTTGATCCTCGTAAGCACAATATCATCGGCACCAAATGGATCTATTGCAGTAAACAAGATGAGCATGGTCAAGTTGTCAGAAACAAAGCTCATCTCATTGCTCAAGGTTACACACAAGTAGAGGGGATCGACTTTGATGGAACCTTTGCTCCTGTGGCTAGGCTTGAAGCCATTCGCATACTGCTAGCTTATGCCAACCACAACAACATTCTTCTGTTCCAAATGGATGTAAAGAGTGCCTTCCTCAATGAAAAAGTTGAAGAATAAGTGTACGTTGCACAACCACCTGGTTTTGAAGATCCAAAGCGTCCTGACATGGTATACAAGCTCAACAAGGCACTGTATGGCCTCAAACAAGCACCTCGCGCTTGGTATGTCACACTCAAAGACTTCCTGAAGAGCAAAGGCTTCGAACCGGGTTCTCTAGATCCCACTCTGTTCACAAAGACATATGATGGTGAACTGTTTGTATGCCAAATCTATGTGGATGACATTACCTTCGGCTGCACTGACAAGAGATACAGTGATGAGTTTGGGCATATGATGCAAGAGCAATATCAAATGTTCATGATGGGTGAGCTGAAGTTCTTTCTTGGTCTTCAAATCTGTCAGCAGAGAAATGGCATCTTCATATCACAAGAGAAGCACCTCAAAGATTGCCTGAAGAAGTTTGAAATGCAAGACTGCAAAGGGTACACGACGCCAATGCCAACCAAAGGCCAATTGGGCCCCGACGACAATGGTAAAGAGTTCGATCAAAAGGTATACTGCTCCATGATTGGTTCTCTTCTTTACTTATGTGCATCTAGGCCTGATATAATGCTTACCGTTTGCATGTGTGCTCGATTCCAAGCGACACCAAAGGAATCACAACACTTAGTAGTGAAGCGAATTCTTTGATATTTGGCTCACACTCCAACACTAGGATTATGGTCCCCAAAGGGCTCAGAGTTTGATCTAGTTGGATTCTCAGATGCTGATTATGCTCGTGACAAGGTTGATCGCCAGTCCACATGAGGCACATGTCACTTTCTTGGACGATCTCTTGTCTATTGGTCTTCAAAGAAGCAGAACTATGTATCACTATCCACTACTGAATCTGAATACATTGCTGCTGGATCTTGCTGCACTCAGCTTCTCTAGATGAAGCAAACTCTCAAGGACTATGGCATCAACATGAAGCATGGGTCACTCTACTGCGACAATGAGAGCGCCATCAAGATTGCTCACAACCCAGTTCAGCACTCAAAGACAAAGCATATTCAAATTCGTCATCACTTTCTTAGGGATCATGTGTCGAAGGAAGACATTGATATCATTCACGTCAACACTGAAGAGCAATTGGCAGATATCTTCACAAAGCCCTTGGATGAGAAAAGGTTTTGCAAGCTGCGGTGTGAGCTAAAATATCTTAGAATCCTCGAATGTCCTATGAATGGACACACATCCTAAGGCTTATGCATGTTGATGACTTAGATGTGCAACACACGAAGTAACGTATATCTTCAATTCATGAAGACTTGCCCTCTAAGTGTGAATACATTAATGTGGAATTTGACTTCAGAGCGCCACGATAATTGTGCGCCGTGTCTGGGTCTAATACTTCCTATACGGTGGGTAACACCACCACCAAACTTTCTCGAAGATTTTCATTTGGCGTCATAATTGCATTATCTTCATATTTGGTTTGTCTTCAACATTGATTTGACTTCAAAGTTTATATTCACAATGTTGATTCGGTCTTTTCTGATATAGTGTGAAGACAATTACCTGTTTGGCTTCATACTATCTTCCATTGTGATCCATACTACCTAGCTGCTGATAGTCTTTGTTCTTTCACTATATTGCTTACTTGACTATGGTTTGTCTAGTGTAGTCTATCTTCCGCTGCATATCAATAGGTTCATTTCACCTATTTGCCTTCAAAGACCTTGTGTTTTGAAGACTTCCATAAAAATCGCCTATTCACCCCCCTCTAGTCGTTAACTAGCACTTTCAGTCCGCCGGTCCTGTTGACCGGCTGCACAAGAGAGTCTTCTTTTTCGATCCTTTGATCTGGGGTTTTCTCTCTCTCGTCGATCACAATGATCGACGTTTCTTTTTGATTTTTTGATCTAAGATCGGTTTGCGTCGCCCGCTGCCTCCATCACCCCACACGCCTCTACCCCAACATCGACGCGACATCTGACCTCTTCTCCGGCCCGACGGCCTCGCATGATGCAGCGGCCCGTCACGACCCTCATCCGCGCGTTTGCCCGCCCGTCGCTTTGCGCTGCCCGCCGCTCTACGCCGGTCGCCCCTACCCTGTCCTGAGTACAACACACCCTCTACGGACCGAGCAACAGGCTGCCACTGTGTCGCCCCGTGGTTCTCCCCGCGGCTGCACCAACCCGCATCGCCGCCTCGTCACCCTTTCGGGCCGTAGCGCCTCGGCACGCGGTCCACGACGCCGTCCCGAGGCCGTTCCTGCAGTTGCACCGACCCGCGCACTGCCACTGCGTCGCCCTTTTGGGTGATCGTGCCGCAGTACGCGGTCCATCGCTGCCCCTAGGCCATCCATTCTAGGGCGACCCCGTGGCTGCACCGACCCTCGCATTGCCATTGCATCGCCCCATCGGGCCGTAGTGACCATGGCACACGGTCCCTGCCGCCGCCGTGAGGTCTTCCGCGCTGTCGCCCAGACCCGCGCTCTACCGTTGCATCGCCCGTTCGGGTTGTAGCGCCACGGGCCCGCGACACACGGTCCACTTCGCCGTCCACGTGCGTCGACTTCTGTGTGGTATGTGGCGCGCCGCCTTCCTAGGCGTGGGAACGCCATCGTCCATGCCGGTCTTTGTCACGCTATCTGGTTCTTCGTCGCCTACTTCGAGCACCGCCGTCGCACTCCTAACTTAGCCGTCACCGCCTCCTCAGGCTGCCGCCACCGTCGCTCTTCTTCATGTTCCGCGGCGACTACCTTGACACCGGCCACTCTGACTCCACATCGACCATGGTGTCCCTCGCACGGCTACCTCAACCATGTCTACACCACCCTACACTCTTGCTACCTCGACATCCGCGCAAAGGGCTACCACCTTGCTTGAGCAATGATACGTCTCCGTCGTATATATAATTTTTGCTTGTTTCATGCCAATATTCTACAACTTTCACATACTTTTGGCAACAATTTATAAGATTTTCCTGGACTAATATATTGATCTAGTGGCCAGTGTCAGTTCCTGTTTGTTGCATGTTTTTTGTGTCACAGAAAATCCATATCAAACGAAGTCCAAACGCGATAAAATTTTTATGGAGATTTTTGTGTGGAATATATGTAATTTTTGGGAAAAAGAATCATCGCGAGACAATGCTCGAGGGAATCACAAGCTCAGGGGTTGTGCTCCATCTCCCAGGGCGCGCCCTGTGAGCTTGTGACTCCTATGTAAGTCAGTTGGGGCCCTTCTTTCACCACAAGAAAGATAATTTCTGGATAAAAATCGTGTTAAAATTTCAGCCCAATTGGAGTTACGGATCTCCGGGAATATAAGAAATGGTGAAGGGCCAGAAGAGAGCACACACACAGAGATAGATAGATAGATAGATAGAGAGAGAGAGAGAGAGAGAGAGAGAGAGAGAGAGAGAGAGAGAGAGAGAGAGAGAGAGAGAGAGAGAGAGATCCAATCTCGGAGGGGCTCCTGCCCATTGGGAGCCATGGACAAGAGGGGAAACCGTGACACTCCAAAATTTTTCATTTGTTTTTCAGCAATTTCTTTGTTTGATTTAAAGGAGGCTATTCAAAAATCTTTTAAAAAGACTCTTCTTCTCAAATATTTTCTCTTATGTCAAAATCTTTATTTTGGGTTGTCCTCAACCCTGGTGTTTCGTTTTGAAGGCTTTTCATTGGGGTGGACTCATCACAATTTATTTTGAAGGTTTTTCTTTTAAAAAGAAATCCCTAGGATTTCGGATTTATCCCTTTTATTCCAACCATCCTCTTTCACCATGCCTCATGTTAAAATCTTCTTCCAAAACACCTCCCTCCACTTTGGATCAAGTCAAGTAGCCAATCCTAGCAGGATCAACCCATTTTGGATTTTTATTCCATTTATTTTAACCCTAAAACTATTTCTGGACCTAGGTGATTTACAAAGGAAGTACCATTTTTCTTTGAGTTTTAATCTCAAACCAACTCCTCTGACTAGTCCTTAGCGCCCCCAACCTAGATCCATCAAGATCCACCCTTCCTCAGTTCAAAATTTTCAAGTTTTACTCACTGCAAGTTTGGACCAGAATTGTCAAATTTGGTGAAATTCATATTTCCCTTCTCCAAAAATTCTACCAAAAATCAGGCAGCCCCCAGGTGCATTGAGAAGCCACCTCACCAAAGATCAACTCCAGATAAAATCTCCACATGCCAAAATCATTTCATCGAACACCTTGCTTGCACTGTTACTGTACATGTTCAGAAATTCAGTGATTCAGGCGACCGTCAGTGTCGTTTTCTTCAGAGTCTTGGCGTCGATCTCACCAGTGCACGCTCTGGCGCCTTGCGCACTGCTTCTCCTTCTTATCCAGAGCGCCGCACGCTCTCTTGGACGGGCGCAGGTGTCGGTGGCGGCATGCTTCGCCGACGCCGGTAGCATCTGCGATGGCAGAGCCACCCGTGGCGGCCGACAGGGTACAACTGCAGCTTTCGGCGCCGTCCACCACCGCCCAAACCACCCGAGGCCTCCGCGTGGCCGTCTGCTCCCCTGCGCGCACCACAGCACCGTCCCCGTGGCCTGGCAAGCACAGGGCGTGCTCTCTGCCGCCGACGGGCCCGCGAGGCGCCGTTCCGTCGAAACCACGACGCAGGCCAAACCCAGCCGAAGTTAACGTTTGAGCGCAACCAGTGCACCATCATGTTGATGCCCAGCCACCTAATCCACCAGTCCGGCCACCGTAATCATCGCCGGCGTTATCCTATCCGCGGGAACCGCCTCGGGCTGGCTATAAATAGCCACCCCGAGCTCGCCTTCGACCAGGACTACTCCCTCCACCTCACTAGAGCCTCGCCAAGCCACCAGAAGGACCCCGAGGAGGTCTCCTTCTCCGTCTCCGGCCACCCCGACCCGCCTCGGGCTCCAGCTCGATCCACTCAGGTGAGGCCACCCCCGCCTCCCAAACCACGCCAGCAGCCCTCTGGTGCACCCAGTACGCTGACCCACGCCCCAATTTGAAGCTTGCAGCCTTCCCCGACGAGATCCAGCATCACCCGAGCCGCCGTCCGCCGGAGTAGAGGCCGCCGTCGACGTGGTGCTCGCCGACGACCACATCCACCACCCACAGACGCGGGAGGGCACACTGATCACGTAGGTACCCTCCGCTCCTCCTAACTCGCCGCGGATCATCGCTGGCAACCACTGCAAGCTTCGGGCGCCGGCGCGCTCTGTTTCCCCACTCAAAATTTCAAACCTGACGAGTGGGACCCCCTCGCCAGTCTCTCTGTCTTATTCGAACCGTTTTCTCTGGAAAGCGCCTTCGGGCAAATACGTTTTCAGTCTGAAACGTTTTTCTAGCTCTTTTCTGTTCAGTCCCCTGGAAAGTTTCTGTTTCATTACAGATGAGTCCCTGGGCCAAATCTGTAATAACGTTTAAACAAAAAATGATTTTTGATTGATTCTTTCTCTGTCCTCTTTATTTTTTTGTCTAGTTTTTAATCATATTTATTTGAAAAATATTTGGAATACTTTTGTGCACCCCACGGTATTTATGTTAGTGCGTATGTTTCTTTATACCGTAGATACCGAAGGAGGTGACGGAACCGCGAACTTCACCGAGCTAGACTCTGACTTCTCCGAACCAGGCAAGCATGTTTGAACCTTTGATATGATGAGTGTTTTGCATGTTTGGATTGGGTAGTTAGTTCATGGCATGTTTATGAGCATTGCAGTAAGTGTTATATTGCATGCAAAGTTGAGGCAAATAAGCTTCGAAACTCCGTATGTTATTTGATGTGAGCTTACATGATCATGTGGTGACATGAGAGGTGGTAAGATGGCAGTGTTGGAGCATGCCAGTCTTATGACAAACCGTTTAACTCCAGTGTCAACGTGAATCAAGTCACGTTACCCTCAGTCTCTTTCCCTGTACTACCACATGTTTTCTGCAAGGAATATGGCTTAGTAAGTTTCAAACCTCTTTCCTGGTACGCACCGAATAGAGAGGCCGTGATGAGGGTTCCATGGCCCTGGATTAAATCCAGTCATCCGGTCAGGGGGCATGGGTGTTTCCGGTTGGGACCGAGAGGGGGGCACCCCTTAGAGCGCACGGTATAAATTTGATCCCATGCTATTCGAGGTTGTGACCTCCCCGACTTAGAGTTTTTGTTGAACGTTGCCTCGGGTGATTCCGGGCAGCGGAATGTGGAAATGGTGTGTGCTGGTTAGATGTGTTTCTTCTAAAAATCCGTAAACGGAACTAGTCCTTCGTGACTACGGAAATCCGTTGGCTGTGGTTAAGTAGTACAAACTCTGCAGAGTCAAAATCCTTCGAATAATCCTATCCCTGGTCAAGTACTGTGTTGAACTTATCTTTGTCAGTGTCAGTCTCAGTGACAAAACTCCGGTGAACAAACATGAGTGTTAAGTCCGGCTAAACGATTATTCCTGTGGATGGACTAACCCGTTTATTAATATGTGCTGAGTATTTCTTGCGAGTGATGTATCTTCATGAATTTATTGAATATGAATGATGAACTATAAGCCCTTTATGTGATGTCGCTCAGACGTCCGACTGTGGCACTCTTGTTATTTACTTTTCGATATAAGCCCTTTATGTGATGTCGCTCAGACGTCCGACTGTGGCACTCTTGTTATTTACTTTTTGATATACGCCCTTTATGTGATGTCGCTCAGACGTCCGACTCTGGCACCCTTGTTATTTACTTTTCGATATAAGCCCTTTATGTGATGTCGCTCAGACGTCCGACTGTGGCACTCTCGTTATTTACTTTTCGATATAAGCCCTTTATGTGATGTCGCTCAGACGTCCGACTGTGGCACCCTTGTTATTTACTTTTTGATATAAGCCCTTTATGTGGTGTCGCTTAGACGCCTCGATCATGACATGTTAATTATTTGTTCACCTTCGAGTCGCCGCCTGCACACCGATCGGTTTTCAGTTATTTTGTTGGGATCTCGGGAGGATTACCGCCTGACTTCCTTTTTATCCTGCATACCGTACAAATTTATTATTTGAGTGTGCATTGCTAATTGCTCATGACGCATCATGTTTGCATTTGTTATATCTTATGTCCGGACTGTCTTGCGAGTACATTCAAAGTACTCACCTGGCTTGTTGATTTGGCCAGATGTTGAAGAAGGCGATCTCATGGATGAAGAGTTCGATAGCGAGTCCGACGCCTAGAGGAGTCCCAGTCAGTCCCGTGCGAATCCTAGAAATTTGTCACTTGTATCATATACGCTTCCGCTACCCAAATAAAATCATCGAGCCTCACACCGACGCTCGATGAGCTACCAGTGTAGGAGTCATGTCATCCACTCCACTGTGACATATCCACCACCACTTTAGTCATCATAAATGTAGCGACCTGACCCAAAATCTGTCAAATCTCTGTGTCTGTACCATCCCAAGATCATGCTGGTACCCACAATACATCGATAAAGTAATCAAAGTTCAATCACACCTGAATATCATTAAACGATTCTCATATAGAGTCTTTATTACAAGAGAATAAATTTGGCTCAAGGCCAACTCATGAGAAATAAACTAATAACACTGCGGAAGCGTCGAAGATAAGCGAGTACATCCGACTCCAAAGGGCAATCGCCAAGCGCGGAGCGTAGCCTCACTCCTGATCAGAATATATCTCTGCAACATAATACGTTGCAGCCATGTAGGTCAGCTTTTGGAATAAGCTGGCAAGTCATGAAGAATAACAATAATAAAGTTACTAACTCTATATGCATTTTGGCTGTGGAGCTCTAAGTTTCATCATTTTGCGAAAAGCAAATTTTATCCTACTACAAAGGACTTGCTTGCAAATTACTACAATTGTTGGTAGTTATTGAGATGGTTCCGCCAACCAATATCTCGTTCCCAATTATTAAGTCATAAAACCCTCAAATTAATTCATTAGTTTTAGTGTTGAGATATCCGAATACTTCCAAGTTCGAGAGGCTCAAATGTCCGTGAATCGGGGACACGGCTAATCGATTAGATCTTTAACTCTGCAGAGGGTTGCGACTTTCCCATAAGAATCATTCCCTCCTTTAAAGTCTTCGCACTTCATGGTGTTTGAAGACGGACTAATGAAACAGGGTCTTCCAAAGAGTTCTTCCAGCTACTGCGGTACCCATCCAATCCTACCGTTCTTCTACATCTCGTAGTACCGTCCAGCCAGCGTCACTACTAGGGTCAACCCAGCCAGAGCCCATAATGGCTTGCGGCTGCACAGTAAGCTTCCGTCATGGGGCATCCATCCTTCTCTTCGTGGCTGGGTGAAGCTTTCCGCAAGATGTCATGGCACTTCTCCATGCATCCCGCCACCACTGGTTCTCCAGGTGCCCGTCAACCGCCCTCCACCCAAAGAGTGATTTTCGAAGTCCATCTTGATCATTGTAGTTCATGGGTTGTCATCATCATTGACTCTCACATCTTGCTTATGGATTTCACTCAACCCAAAACCCGTCTACGAGCATAGCAAAGTAACTACTACGTCCCGGGGTCATGGTAACAAGGGGATTGGTTCATCCTACCACATGATACTACTCAAGTTTAATGACTTCAAGATTTCACTACTGCATGCATGGTGGGGTGGTGACAATTACTAATGCACAAAAACATAGGTATAGAAATAACATGATCAAAACTTGCCTTGCTGATGATCCTCGTAAGCTAAAGAGTCGTAGTAGCAAGCTTAGACTCGAAACTCTACCGAGACAAACAATAACACAATAAGCACAAAGCAATAGGATCACACAACATAACAAAAGTAACATAGCACAACAAAACAACCAAAACCAAATCCAAAAGGAAACTCAAAGAAACCAACTCAAAGTTTTCCTACTTCAAATAATAACTAAAAGTAGTTCTATATAATAAAATTTTTCTATCCTAACCTAATCAAGGTTTTAGGTTAACTTAACAGAAAAGAACTCACTAAGCAACTAGGAGCAAAAAGAATTAATTAAAAAGCTTTTATAAAACTCCTATTAGGCCTAATCCAATTTCTATTAGGAAAAATAAAATAAAACTTTTATTAATTATTAATAAAAGTTCATCTACTAGAGTGACAGAAACTAACCTAGAATAACTAATCACAAGTTAAAAATAAATTCATTTACTAATTAAAATATTAGGAAAACAGGAGCTAGTTAATTAATTAGGATTAATAGGATTCTGCTTAAAACTAATTATTTATTAATCCTAAAATACCCAAGTTAGTTTCTATGGTTTGGCAATGTCAAAATAAAGTTGGGACAAAAAGAATCATCCAAAAATAATTTTTCTAACTCAAGTTATAGCAGATTTACTATTCTGGCTAAAACTAAATTAAAGCAATTTTAATTAATTTTAACATAGCTAAATATATATTCTACAGAAACTACATAAAATTTGCAAACTAAAAAAAAGAATCATCTAAAATATTAAACAGAATAAAAGATATCAATTTTTCAAAATGCGAAACTATTCTGCTAAAACAGAAAATCAAAATAAAAGAAAAAGGCCTAATGGGCCTATCACGTACCTGAAGCGTCAAATAGTCTAAACGGGCCTAGGGTTAAACTAAACGGACCGGCTAAATAAAACCTAACTAAAATAATAAACCGGAAAGAACCGGCGGTCTTTTTATAAAAGATACCCCTTCGGGGTTCTAATCGTGGCCGTCCGTTGGAGATCGGACGGGGATGATCCTGGCTTACCGAGTCCGGCGGCACAAGGCGGGCGGCGAGAGTCGTCGGGGTTCCGAGCGTCGGGGAGCTCGGGAGTCGCCAAGGGTCTTGGGAGGTCGGTGAGGAGTTTGGTGGGGTCGGGGTGATCGGGAGGGCTAGGGCGCCGACGGCGGCGACTTTGGCGGCGGAGGGAGCTCGGGTCTCCGGCGTGCTCGGGAGAGAGAGGAGAGGGCTCCGTGAGGCTAGGGGGAAATGGGGTGCGGAGGGTCGGCTTTTATAGCGGGGTCGTCCTCGCCTTGGGGATCGGGCGATCGAATCCGGATCGCCGGGATCCGGCGATCTCCGGCGGTGCGGCGATGCGTGGGCGAGGGGGAAGAAGATGGGGGCGGGCCCCGCTGGTCAGTGAGAGGGAGAGGGAACGAGCGGGTGGCCGAGGCCTGGGGGTTTCGGGCGAGGGGGAGTGAGGCCGGTCGGGTGGGCTGGCCAGTTGGCCAGGTGGGCCGGCTGGCTGGGCCAGGCGCGGGGCTGCGGCGCTGGCTGGGCCTGGGGTGGCCTAGCTGGCGCCCCGGGGGGTTTTTCTTTTTTTTCTGAATTTTATTTTTTTAAATAAAACAAAACAGAAATAAAACAATATCTATAAATATTTTATATAGGGTATATATATACCAAAATGATCAGGGGAATATTCCCTTTCATTTGAACATTTTTCCAAAGGCAAAATCCAAACTTTATAAAAATCCATTTTTTTCAAATTCAAATAAAATTCAGATTTGAATCCAAATCTTTTGGCAATGTTTTCTTCTGATATTTTTGGAGTGTCATGTTTGCTCCTCTCATACTTTTGACAAGTATTTATCAGGCTTAGTTTTTGAAATGCTTCCAACTTGCCAAAGTTTGAAATTCAAATTCAAAACTCAAAATTCTCTGAAACTTCAAATGGCATTCAAATTCAAACAGGATGCATAGGATGCTTAGCTATAATTGTAAAACATTCCAAATAGGAAATTTGGGATGTTACAAACCTACCCATTTTAAGATGAATCTCACCCTCGAGATTCGGGTTGGCTAACAAATAGGTGCGGTGGTCTCGAAGGAGATCTTCTTGGCGCTCCTGGTGGCTTCTTCCTCGGTGTGGTGACTCCACAAAGACACCTTGCAAAATTTGATGACCTTGTTGCGGGTGACTCGCTTGCAGTTTCGAGAACTTCGGACGGGTTTCTCCTTGTAAGTCGATCCTTTGTCAAGCTGTATGGCCTCTAGGGGCACCGTGTGTCTCTCAACGGAACATCGGCCATGTTGGCATGGCACTTCTTCACCGAGAAACGTGGAAGACATCATGAACTCCGGACAATCCTTCCGCAATTCCAACTTGTATGCAACTTCTCCACGACGTTCGAGGATTTTGTAGGGCCAATGAATCGGGGTGCTAACTTTCCCTTGACACCAAACCTCTTGATTCCACGAAGTGGAGACACACGAAGATATGCTCGGTCTCCCACTTCGTAAGTCACCTCCTTGCGTTTACTGTCGGCATAACTCTTCTGTCTCGACTGTGCTATCTTGAGCCTGTCTCGAATCAGTTTGACTTTCTCTTCGGAATCCTTGATAAGATCGGAACCGAAAAGTGATCGATCTCCAACACTATCCCACAACAATGGTGTTCTGCACCTCCTTCCGTATAGAGCTTCGAAAGGGGCCATCTTCAAACTGGATTGATAACTGTTGTTGTATGAGAACTCTGCGTACGGCAAATTATCATCCCAGCTAGACCCATAGTCTAGCACACAAGCTCTCAACATGTCCTCCAGAATCTGGTTGACTCTCTCGGTCTGTCCATCATCTGCGGATGAAAAGCTGTCTCAATTCCAGCCTCGTACCCAAAGTTTCATGCAACTGCTTCCAAAACTTTGAGGTAAACTCGTTCCTCTATCGACACGATTTTCCTCGGAACTCCATGCAGACATACGATCCTGGTCATGTATATCTTGGCCAACTTGGCACTGGTATAGGTAGTCTTCACGGGAATGAAGTGAGCTACCTTAGTCAAACGATCAACCACTACCCAGATAGAATCATAACCTGAACGGGTCCTGGGTAATCCTGTGATGAAATCCATACCAAGTTTCTCCCATTTCCAATCGGGAATCAGCAAAGGTTGAAGTAACCCTGCTGGCTTATGATGTTCTGCCTTTACACGTTGGCAAACATCGCATACTGCTACGTACTCGGCAATATCCTTCTTCATACCTGTCCACCAGAAACTTTGCTTCAAATCCAGGTTCATCTTGGTGTTGCCGGGATGAATCGAGTGATGAATCATGAGCCTCTGAAGAATTAGCTTCTGAGCTCGGGATCATTGGGCACATAAATCGATCCTCGAACCATATAGTCCCGTGTTCATCCTTACGAAATCCTTTAGCTTTGCCTTCATCCATCTTTTGCTTTATCTCATCGATTTCCTTGTCCGACTTCGGGCTTCACGAATCCTTTCGCCAAAGTGGACTGAACTTCGAGTTGCAACAAATCCTCTCGAACTATCTCGATCGGAGATCTACGAGGTCATCGACTAACTCACGGGTAATCCTCCTGCTGTAAGAGTATTCACATGACTCTTACGGCTCAAAGCATCTGCTACAACATTAGCTTTACCGGGTGGTAATGCAATCTCATGTCGTAGTCCTTTATCAACTCTAGCCATCTCCTCCGCTCGAGGTTCAATTCCTTCTGCGTGAAGATATACTTCAAACTCTTGTGATCTGTGTAGACATCACAACGATTTCCGATGAGGAAATGTCTCCAGGTCTTGAGTGCATGCACTACAGCTGCTAACTCCAAATCATGCGTGGCATAATTCATCTCATGAGGCCGTAGCTGTGCGGAGGCATAAGCTACAACCTTACCTTCCTGCATCAATACTCCTCCGAGTCCTTGACGAAAGCGTCTAATAAACCTGGTATTCCTTGTGTATGTCCGCAAAATCAACACCGGGCGGTGACCAACCGTTTCTTCAATTCCTGAAAACTGGCTTCACATTCCTCGGTCCAAACATACTTGGCTTCCTTCTTCAACATCTCGGTCATGGGCTTGGCAATCTTGAGAAGTTCTCAATGAACCTCCGATAATATCCTGCGAGTCAGAAAACTGTGGATCTCCTTGGTCGAGGTGGGTGACCGCCAATCGGTGACTGATTCAACCTTGGCGGGATCAACTGCTATTCCTTCTCCTGAAATAACATGTCCGGGGAATCCAACTTCCTTCAGCCAAAATTCACATTTACTGAACTTGGCATACAACTGATGTGCTCGAAGTTTCTCCAGAACTAGACGCAAATGTTCCTTATGCTCTTCCTCGCTCTTGGAAAAATCAATATATCATCGATGAACACCACGACAAACTTGTCCAGATATTCCATGAACACCTTGTTCATCAAATTCATGAAGTATGCAGGAGCATTAGTCAATCCAAATGACATGACGGTATACTCATATAAACCATACCTGGTAGTGAATGCTGTTTTGGGTATATCCTTTTCACGAATCTTCAATCGATGATACCTCGATCAAGATCGATCTTAGAGAATACCTTGGCTCCAACAAGCTGATCAAACAAGTCATTGATCATCGGCAGAGGGTACTTGTTCTTGATGGTTACTTCGTTCAATGCACGATAATCCACAACCATCCTCAAGCTTCCATCCTTCTTCTCTACCAAAAGAACTGGGGCTCCCCAAGGTGATGAGCTTGGACGAATATATCCTTTCTCCAATAACTCATTTATTTGATCCTTGATCTCTTTCAACTCATTCGGTGGCATCCGATAAGGTCTCTTGGATATTGGGGCTGTGCCGGGCAATAGCTCAATCAGAAATTCAATGTCCCGTCCGGTGGCATTCTGGTAATTCCTCCGGAACACATCGGAAAGTCTTGCACCACCGGCACTTCCTCTGAACAACTCCGTGAGGGAATGCACTGATTCTTCATCCGGCTGTGCTGGCTACATACTTGATCCTCTTACGCTCCGGGGTGGTGAGCGAGAATAGACTTCTGAACACGATCAATGTTCCTTCAAACTTTGACAACCAATCCATGCCTAGGATTACATCCAAGGTCTGAGTTTCCAACACTATGAGGTCCACGGAAATTTGTGGTTCCCAATGTTGAGGTTGCATGACAGCCTACACCTGCCATCATTTCTCCTCCTCGGGCCCGACGCCAAGGGGCTTCTAAGGGTTCTAGTGGGCAACCCGTACTTTTCCACAACTACCCTTGATATGAATGAATCGTTGCACCGAATCAAAGAGAACCAAAACTGAGCGTGAATTCAATAAAACTTACCAACCACGATGTTCCGGCTGATCATAGACGTCCTCCACGTCGATGTGGTTCACCTGAGCACGAGGGAACGGATTGGGCTTCTTCGCTGAGCCTCCATTGCCATTTCCATTCCTCTGCTTGGCCTCCGGGCAGTCGGTGGCGTAGTGCCTGTCTTCGGCACTTGAAGCGGTGATGTGGCTCAGATCCTTCGAGCCGGGCAGAACGGTGCTGATTGCCATTACCATTGCCATTGCCATTGCCATGGCCTGACTTGTTGTCCTGGCTGCGGTTGTTCCCATTTCCTCCATGGTTATGACCTCCATGGTTATGATGGGTGTGTCCTCCTGAGTATGGTGCATAGCGGGGCTTCTGCTGAGCTCCTGAGTTGTGCTTCCCCTGGCTGTACTTCCGCTTGCGGCTTTCTATCTGCTGCTGCTTGCCTTCAGCTCCTGGTAGTTGTTGAAGGTAGCCACAATAAGCTGCATGCTCAGTTCATCATTGAGTCCCTCAAGGAACTTCTCCTGCTTTGCGGCATCTGTGGCCACATCATCAGGGGCATAGCGAGCGAGCTTGCTGAATTCATCCACGTACTGTGCCACAGTACGGTTCCCCTGGCGCAAGTTGCGGAACTCACGCTTCTTCAGACTCATGGCTCCAGCTGAGACATGAGCGGTGCGGAAGGCCTGCTGGAATTGATCCCAAGTGATGGCACCAATGGGAAAAGTGGCGGTGTAATTCTCCCACCAAGAAGCTGCAGGTCCATCCAGTTGATGCGCGGCAAAGCGCACCTTCTCAGCATCAGTGCATCCAACGGTGACTAGCTCTCTTCCGACTTTGCGGAGCCAATCATCAGCCACAATCGGCTCAGTGCTACTAGAGAACACTGGCGGATTCAACCTCAGAAATCGAGTCAAGTTGTCCACAGTGGGTGGTGGCGGTGGCGGTGGATTGTTGGCGTTGTTGTTCTGATTCTGAATAAGTAGCTGCATCAGTGCATTCTGCTGTTGGAGCAGCTGGGTGAGCTCCGGCGGGAAACCAGTGTCACGTCTCGGAGGCATCTGGTGTTTTGGAGGGGATGAGAAAATTAGAATAGAACAATGGTCTATGAGAAATACACTACCCATATGAATGCACAATCATAAAACACACCAATCATTTATTCATACCACTCAAACATGGTTCAACTCGATTACAAAAGCTCATGACTAATCGAAGGGAAAACATCGGCCTAACTGATCGACGAAAAAGTAAAAGATAACATGGTGGTCGACTAAAAGTCTTCATCAGTGGCGCCTCCTCTTGGGGTTTCCTTCATGGTACTCCTTCAAAATCCTGATCATTGCTCACGAGGGTCCTTCATCTCCACTCGGGTAAGGTCCTCTCCCAAGTCCATCTTTTCCTCTATCGCGGCAAGCTTCATCTTCGGTCGTCGACTATCTCCATGAAGTCCGTGATTTCTTCCTCATGGCCAAGGAAGTCTTCGCGTGCCTTCTCCTCCAGCCCGATTCATGGAACAAAGCTTCCGGTGTGTCTTGAGTTACGGCGAGTCTGAATCTCCCGTTTCCGAGAAGACACTCCAAGTCTGGATGTACGAGAGTGGAATCGTCCTCAATGGTACGGATGTTATCTCCATTCCTTGCCTGCGAGAAACCATGGCGAGTCTGAGTGATCGAGCTCGCCTGTACTCCTCTCGGAGATGTCCAAGTGCTCGATAGATCGCCACGTCCCTTCCGATGATCCAGTTGAACTCGGTGAACTCAAAGTTGATAGGCTCCGTGTGTCCTCCAAAGGTTCTCCACAGGATATGCACTTCAATCCTCAGAGGCGGTGTCCGCGGAAGTGCATTAGTTGGCTTCCGGTGATCGAGGGCAGAGCAATCTTCAGCTGCTTCACCATCTGGACCAGCTTTCTTCGAAGGGCATCGTCTCATCGGGCCGGCGAACTCCGTAGCAAAAGCTGGGGTGAACTCGACGGCCATCTAGAATGTTGCAAATGGGAGAAGAGTCGAATTGAGCAGGGAGAATTATGGAATGAAAAGGATTCAAAGTAAATGGTCTCTTCCTATGGCTTTCCGATCCTAGGGGTTACGATCCTACGGTCAGCGTGTGCTCGATACCATCTCTGAGCGACCGACCCAAAATCGGTCAAATCTCCGTATGCATACCATCCCAAGATCATCTTTGGTACCCACAAGACATCGATAAAGTAATCAAAGTTCAATCACACCTGAATATCATTAAATGATTCTCATATAGAGTCTTTATTACAAGAGAATAAATTTGGCTCAAGGCCAACTCATGAGAAATAAACTAATAACACTGCGGAAGCGTCAAAGATAAGCGAGTCCATCCGACTCCAAAGGGCAATCACCAAGCGCGGAGCGTAGCCTCACTCTGATCGGAATATATCTACGCAACATAATACGTTGCAGCCATGTAGGTCAGCTTTTGGAATAAGCGGCAAGTCATGAAGAATAACAATAATAAAGTTACTAACTCTATATGCATTTTGGCTGTGGAGCTCTAAGTTTCATCATTTTGCGAAAAGCAAATTTTATCCTACTACAAAGGACTTGCTTGCAAATTACTACAATTGTTGGTAGTTATTGAGATGGTTCCGCCAACCAATATCTCGTTCCCAATTATTAAGTCATAAAACCCTCAAATTAATTCATTAGTTTTAGTGTTGAGATATCCGAATACTTCCAAGTTCGAGGCTCAAATGTCCGTGAATCGGGACACGGCTAATCGATTAGATCTTTAACTCTGCAGAGGGTTGCGACTTTCCCATAAGAATCATTCCTCCTTTAAAGTCTTCGCACTTCATGGTGTTTGAAGGCGGACGAATGAAACAAGGTCTTCCAAAGAGTTCTTACTCTACTGCGGTACCCATCCAATCCTACCGTTCTTCTACATCTCGTAGTACCGTCCAGCCAGCGTCACTACTAGGGTCAACCCAGCCAGAGCCCATAATGGCTTGCGGCTGCACAGTAAGCTTCCGTCATGGGGCATCCATCCTTCTCTTCGTGGCTGGGTGAAGCTTTCCGCAAGATGTCATGGCACTTCTCCATGCATCCCGCCACCACTGGGTTCTCCAGGTGCCCGTCAACCGCCCTCCACCCAAAGAGTGATTTTCCAAGTCCATCTTGATCATTGTAGTTCATGGGGTTGTCATCATCATTGACTCTCACATCTTGCTTATGGATTTCACTCAACCCAAAACCGCTCTGAGCATAGCAAAGTAACTACTACGTCCGGGGTCATGGTAACAAGGGATTGGTTCATCCTACCACATGATACTACTCAAGTTTAATGACTTCAAGATTTCACTACTGCATGCATGGTGGGGTGGTGACAATTACTAATGCACAAAAACATAGGTATAGAAATAACATGATCAAAACTTGCCTTGCTGATGATCCTCGTAAGCTAAAGAGTCGTAGTAGCAAGCTTCGCACTCCGGAAACTCTACCGAGACAAACAATAACACAATAAGCACAAAGCAATAGGATCACACAACATAACAAAAGTAACATAGCACAACAAAACAACCAAAACCAAATCCAAAAGGAAACTCAAAGAAACCAACTCAAAGTTTTTCCTACTTCAAATAATAACTAAAAGTAGTTCTATATAATAAAATTTTTTCTATCCTAACCTAATCAAGGTTTTAGGTTAACTTAACAGAAAAGAACTCACTAAGCAACTAGGAGCAAAAAGAATTAATTAAAAAGCTTTTATAAAACTCCTATTAGGCCTAATCCAATTTCTATTAGGAAAAATAAAATAAAACTTTTATTAATTATAAATAAAAGTTCATCTACTAGAGTGACAGAAACTAACCTAGAATAACTAATCACAAGTTAAAAATAAATTCATTTACTAATTAAAATATTAGGAAAACAGGAGCTAGTTAATTAATTAGGATTAATAGGATTCTGCTCAAAACTAATTATTTATTAATCCTAAAATACCCAAGTTAATTTCTATGGTTTGGCAATGTCAAAATAAAGTTGGGACAAAAGAATCATCCAAAAATAATTTTTCTAACTCAAGTTATAGCAGATTTACTATTCTGGCTAAAACTAAATTAAAGCAATTTTAATTAATTTTAACATAGCTAAATATATATTCTACAGAAACTACATAAAATTTGCAAACTAACAAAAAACGAATCATCTAAAAATATTAAACAGAATAAAAGATATCAATTTTTCAAAACAGAAACTATTCTGCTAAAACAGAAAATCAAAATAAAAGAAAAAGGCCTAATGGGCCTATATTGTGCCCTGAGCGTCAAATAGTCTAAACGGGCCTAGGGTTAAACTAAACGGACCGGGCTAAATAAAACCTAACTAAAATAATAAACCGGAAAGAACCGGCCGGTCTTTTATAAAAGATACCCCTTGGGGTTCTAATCGTGGCCGTCCGTTGGAGATCGGACGGGGATGATCCCGTGGCTTACGGAGTCCGGCGACGGCGGCGGGCGGCGGCGTCGGGGTTCGGCGTCGGGGAGCTCGGGAGTCGCCGTCTTGGTCTGAGGGAGGTCGGTGAGGAGTTTGGTGGGGTCGGGGTGATCGGGAGGGCTAGGGCGTCGGCGGGCGAATTTGGCAGCGGAGGGAGCTCGGGTCTCCGGCGTGCTCGGGAGAGAGAGGAGAGGGCTCCGCGAGGCTAGGGGGATGGGGTGCGGAGGGGGCTTTTATAGCCAGGGGTCGCCCTCGCTTGGGGATCGGGCGATCGAATCCGGATCCTTCGGATCCGCGATCTCAGCGGTCTTGGCGTCGTGGGCGAGGGAAGAAGATGGGGCGGGGCCCACTGGTGATGAGAGGAGAGGAATGAGCGGGTGCCCGAGTCCCGGGGTTTGAGCGGGGGAGTGAGGCGGTCGGGTGGGCTGGCCATTGGCAGTGGGCCGGTTGGCTGGGCAGCAGCAGCTGGGCTGGCTGGCTGGGCACAGGGTAGCCTAGTGGCGCCCAGGGTTTTTTTTTTTTTTCTGAATTTTATTTTTTAAATAAAACAAAACAGAAATAAAACAATATCTATAAATATTTTATATAGGGTATATATATACCAAAATGATCAGGGAATATTCCTTTCATTTGAACATTTTTCCAAAGGCAAAATCCAAACTTTATAAAAATCCATTTTTTCAAATTCAAATAAAATTCAGATTTGAATCCAAATCTTTTGGCAATGTTTTCTTCGATATTTTGGAGTGTCATGTTTGCTCCTCTCATACTTTTGACAAGTATTTATCAGGCTTAGTTTTTGAAATGCTTCCCACTTGCCAAAGTTTGAAATTCAAATTCAAAACTCAAAATTCTCTGAAACTTCAAATGGCATTCAAATTCAAACAGGATGCATAGGATGCTTAGCTATAATTGTAAAACATTCCAAATAGGAAATTTGGGATGTTACAATAAATTTATGATCTGACTATTCGGAATTTTTGTCTACTTTTGTAGATGGCTAGCAGCAACTGTGAGTCTCAGGTGTTCGCCAATGTACCAGAGGGGTTTATCAAGCTCCTCTCCTACATCGTCAAGATCGCGATTGGGCCATCAGTCCGCCTAGTGTTCACACTCTACTAGCACAAGATCAGCGACAGTCTGTCCATGCACCAGGCCGCGGTGCAGTTCAAGGGAGGGCGTGCGGAGTCACGTCACCTTCGATTTGTGGGTAGAGCCATGCCTACGGAGAGGCATGCCATGTAGATGGCTGCCCGGGAGGCGATAGCTCGTCTCCGAGATGTTCTTCCTTCAATGAAGACTTGTCGCTACCGCTACCTTCCATGCCACGTAGCTTATACCTGTCACTATGCATTCGCTTGCCCTAGGGGAGAGCGAGATGAGGCCATAGAGATGCTTGTCGAGTATCTCCAGGCTCTTGAGGCAGCCTTTGATAACCTTGTGGACGAGCTTGTGGCTGCCCGTATGGACTCAGTTCAAGGCTGTTCCGCCAACAGGAGGGAGCTCCTCCACACATCACCACCACTGACTTTCGTCTCGTCCTCAGCATCTTATTCACCCACCATCCTCGCCACCGCTCGTCGCCTGCCTACCACTGAGGAGTTTGACCAGGTCATTGCACCCACTCCGGTCCGTGCTGCACCACCTATGGCGCCCACTCCAGTCCGTGTTGCACCACCTTTTGCACCCACTCCAGTCCGTGTTGCTCCACCTGTGGCGTCCGCTCCAACTTCTCAGCGCAGCACTTCTCGTTTGGAGCCTATTAGTGAGGAGGAGGTTGAGTCCCCAGCCGCACTGGGTCTCACCCTCGGCAGGCCAAGGGAGATCCTAAACATCTCCGACTGAGTACGCTTAGCTGCCATGCGATGTACGAGCTTGTGTGATATGTTTATATGTAAATAGGTTGTGAGAAGTAGTTTGTATGCGCATCATGTAGGAAATGGGAGAAGTGCACTAGCCTAAATAACATGTCAGGAATGTGTACGCACATCCTGAGTGATGTATTGTATAATTACTGCTTGCGTGTAAGATATGTACTGAGCAGTCCTTCCCCATGCGCAATCTATTATTCTCTTGAAAAATCTTGGAGCATTTGAAAATTTCCGCCTTTATAAATTTATTCGTTTCACGACTCTTTTTCCTTTTCTTATGAGTTTTGCAAAAATATATCCCCAGAGTGGAAAATGTCTCGTCCTTGGACTCACTCCATGCCAAATCCGCCAGAAGAGAATTATGGCACCCAAACTAGCAACAATTTCACGCAAGGGCAGTCAAGTCAACAGGGCAGTGATGCCGCATTTTCTCAGGTATGCCGCCTTTATGAACAGAGTCAGCAACAACATCAGGAAATGATGAACCAAGTCATCAACATGGGAAATCACCGTGGTCCGTATCAACAGCAATCCAAACTGTCTGAGTTACAAAAGACGCGTCCCCCAACATTTTCTCACACGGACAAGCCTCTTGAGGCCGATGATTGGCTTCGAGACATGGAGAGAAAATTAATTATTGCACAGTGTTCAGACCGGGAGAAAGTACTATATGCACCGCACTATCTCACTGGAGCGGCTGCATCATGGTGGGAGAATTTCCTACACATGCACCCCAACGAAAATGATATAACCTGGGAGGAATTCAAAGAAGGTTTTCATGGGGCGCACATCCCTAGAAGTATTATGAAGCTCAAGAAGAGGGAGTTTGATGACCTCAAGCAGAGGACCATGACGGTGACAGAATACAACAATCAGTTTACTCTATTGTCTCGCTACGCCAACGAAGAGCGTATGCCTGAAAGCAAGAAGATGGAAAAAATTCCTGGACGGTCTGGCACCCGCGCTTAAATGCCAGCTGGTCGTGCACACATTCCTAGATTTCAAAACACTTGTGGACAAGGCCATTACCTTGGAGAATGAGCGCTGCAGCTTGGAAGATTTTCGCAAGCGCAAGAGGGACCAAACAGCTCAAGCTCGCAACAACTGAAACAAGACTACTTTCAGAGAAGTGGAGCAAACAAGTCCACAACCAATGTCCCACGCTCGGTCAAAAATTTTCATGCAAGGGACAAGGAGTTCACATATCGCCCAGGCGTTACTTGCTACGCTTGTGGAGAAGAAGGGCACTATGCCAAGCAGTGTCCCAAACCAAGAAACTCGGCTCCCAAGCCAAACAACGGTGGGAATAATTCAGCACCTAAGTGCAACAACTTCAACCCCAATAACAATCACAAGAAGGGTCACTAGAACCATGTGACCAAGGAGGAAGCACAGAATGCCCCGGATATCGTACTCGGTACTTTCCCTGTCAACACAATACCTGCCACGGTTTTGTTTGATTCTGGAGCTTCTCACTCGTTCATTTCAAAGAGTTTTGCCTTGCAAAATGATTTTTCGATGCTTCCCTTGGAAAAATCCATGATCATCAAGTCCCCCGGGATTAAGCAAGTCACTCAGAGTTACTGCCAAGGTGTGGTTGTTGAGTTTGAGGGATTAAAGTTTCATGCGAACCTCATTGTATTGGAGAATAAAGGACTGGATGTTATCCTCGGAATGGACTGGTTAACCACCAACAAAGGATTTATTGACTGCTTCAACCGGACAGTAATTCTTACTCACCACCACGGGAAGAAAATAAAAGTTTCAGCTCAAGAAAGACAAATACCACGACGACCAAGGTTGAACAAGGTGGACGTTTCAGAGTTAAAGAAAGTCCCACTGGTATGTGAATTTCCAGACGTATTTCCCGAAGAACTGCCAGGCATGCCACCAGGCCGGGAAATAGAATTCAGCATTGAACTAGCACCTGGAACCACCCCCATTTACAAGAAACCATACAGAATAGCACCTTCAGAGTTGGTGGAATTAAAGAAGCAAATAAAAGAGTTACTGGATAAAGGATTTATACGAGCCAGCTCCTCACCTTGGGGTTCACCAATTTTATTTGCCAAGAAAAAGGATGGGACACTGAGGTTGTGTATAGACTATCGTGCACTCAACATGGTCACAATCAAGAAAAAATACCCGATGCCACGAATAAATGATTTATTTGACCAGCTCGCTCAAGCCAAGGTTTTCTCAAAAATTGACTTAAGGTCGGGGTACCATCAATTAAAAGTACGGACAGAAGATATTCCCAAGACAGCATTTACCTCAAGATACGGGCTATATGAATTTACAGTAATGCCGTTTGGACCGACGAACGCCCCCGCATATTTTGTCCACCTCATGAACAAGGTGTTTATGAAATTTATGGACAAATTTGTGGTGGTATTCATTGATGATATTCTGGTATACTCCAAGACACCATAAGAGCACGCTGAACATCTCAGGATTGTACTGGGAGAGCTAAGGAAGCATCAATTGTATGCCAAGTTCAACAAATGTGAATTTTGGTTAAGGCAGGTTAGTTTTCTAGGCCACGTACTGACCCAAGAAGGTGTTGCCGTAGACCCGGAAAAAGTCAAAGCCGTACTTGGCTGGAAACCACCAGCCAGCGTAACGGATGTACGAAGTTTCTTGGGAATGGAAGGATATTACCGAAGATTTATTGAAGGATTCTCCACCATAGCAAAACCAATGACCCAGTTGCTCAAGAAGGATAAAAAGTTTGTATGGACCGAAGCCTGCGAGAAAAGTTTCCAAGAACTCAAAAGGAAACTGACAACAGCACCGGTATTAGTTGTACCAGACATACACAAAAGTTTCGAAGTGTATTGCGACGCATCCCGAAAGGGCCTCGGATACGTATTGATGCAAGAAGGCAAAGTAGTCGCATACGCTTCCAGGCAATTACGGAAGCATGAGGAGAATTATCCCACACATGATTTGGAGTTGGCAGCAGTTATTCATGCGCTCAAGGAATGGAGACACTTTTTGCTTGGGAATCGTTGTGAAATATACACGGACCATAAAAGCCTCAAGTATATTTTCACACAACCAGAACTCAACTTGCGATAACGCCGCTGGTTGGAATTGGTGAAAGATTATGATGTTGGCATTCACTACCACCCAGGAAAAGCAAATGTAGTGGCAGATGCTCTCAGCCGAAATCCCAGTACAGGAAACGACAACCTACCAAATTTGAGACCAGAATTTAAGCAGGAGTTTGCCAAACTCAACTTGGTAATGGTCACCGAAGGCAGTGTATTGAATTTGGAAATACAACCCAACCTGATAGAACAAATTAAGGAGGCTCAACATGGGCACCCCGGCATCGAAGGCATAAAAAGAAAAATGAGTTTGGGAAAGGCCTCAGAATTTGTCATAGACGATAAGGGAATACTATGGTACGGAGATAGACTTTGCGTACCAAATATAAAAGAGCTCAAACAGCAAATTCTAGCCGAAGGCCACACCGCCCCATATTGAATCCACCCGGGAGGGACCAAGATGTACAAAGACATTCAGGAAAGATTTTGGTGGCACGGTATGAAGAGGGATATAGCCACCTTCATTGCATCCTGTGATTCGTGTCAACGCATTAAGGCCGAGCATCAAAAACCAGCAGGGTTACTACAACCAAACAAGATACCTGAATGGAAATGGGATGAAATTGGGATGGACTTTATTGTTGGACTACCTCGGTCACAACACGAAAATGATGCCATATGGGTCATCACAGATAGATTAACCAAGGTGGCACATTTCATTCCCGTAAAGACAACCTACACCACTCAGAAGCTTGCCAGGCTTTATCTGTCCCGTATCGTCTGTCTGCATGGAGTTCCAAAGACTATAATATCTGACAGAGGCACACAATTCGTCTCCAGATTTTGGGATCACCTACAACAGGCTCTGGGAACCCAACTAGCATTCAGTACAGCATACCACCCCCAGACGGATGGACAGACTGAACGGGTAAACCAAATTCTAGAGGACATGCTGAGAGCATGTGTCCTCACCTATGGAACCAGTTGGGAAGAAAGCTTGCCATACGCCGAATTCGCCTACAACAACAACTACCAAGCCAGTCCTCAAATGGCACCTTTCGAAGCCTTGTATGGGCGGAGATGTCGCACTCCGCTAAATTGGTCACAGACCGGAGACAGCCGTATCTTCGGCCTAGACATGCTCAAAGAAGCTGAGGAGAAAGTCAAGCTAATCAGGGACCGACTCAAGACATCTCAAAGCCGACAAAAGAGTTACTACGATCAAAAACATCGTGGAGTCAGTTTTGAACCCGGTGAGTATGTGTACCTGCGAGTATCTCCTATGAGGGGCCTGTGTCGCGACCGATTTTCCGGGTATTGATTTCTAGAAAATGGCCGTTGTGCTCACCAGCCCCAGGATAACTGTTAGCTGATGAGGCACGAACTTGATACAGAAATTCCAAGCAAAATACAATATATGTAGTACAAGACCATTCTGGCCTGTGAGTACAACAAATGGTTTCTAGAGGTTGATGGCGGAAGCGCTCTATGAAACATCAGCGTCTATGGGACCATATTTCCCAACAGGAACAGCTGACTAGGTTAACTCCTATCTTCGCGAGGCTGCTATGACCGTTGCTTAGGTTCCGGGGCTGTCATCACGTTGCTCCTCTCCGTGCAAGGAATCTGGCCAAGACAATAGCCAGGGACAAGCCAGTGAGTACTTTGAATGTATTCGCAAACATTATGAACGCGGGTATAATATAAATAATAACCATGCACTGAAATATCCCATGATCACATCGTCAGTCATAAATAACATGTTTTATGCATGCAAGCAAGTTATTTATATGAGCATGAAATAATGAGGTGACAATAAAAATGCCGCAGTCGGGCGTCTAAGCGACACCACATAAAGGGCTTATAAAGAAAATAGCAAGCATGCCACAGTCGGGCGTCTGAGCGACACCACATAAAGGGCTTATAAAGAAAAAATAGCAAGCATGCCACAGTCGGGCGTCTGAGCGACGCCACATAAAGGGCTTATAAAGAAAATAAATAACAAGAAATGCCACAGTCGGGCGTCTGAGCGACGCCACAAAAAGGGCTTATAAAGAAAATAACAAGCATGCCACAGTCGGGCGTCTGAGCGACACCACATAAAGGGCTTGTAAAGAAAATAACAAGCATGCCACAGTCGGGCGTCTGAGCGACGCCACATAAAGGGCTTATAATCACAATGAATATCCAGGAGGTAGAACCGTCCCGGGGATACTCAATAATTCAAATAATATACTGGGCTAGTCCATAAAACATAACATAATTATCACAAGTCATCAGTCATGATCCACGTTCTAGTTGAGTAGTTTCTCCTTCGAAGACCGACACTAAGACCTACACTTGACCCAACCCAGACTGTAGTCCTTAACCATGGACACGGCTATTCGAATAGGTTTAATCTCTGCAGAGGGTGTACTCTTTACCCACGAGCAACGGATTCCAGTAGTCCATCGGGACTAATTTCGTCTATGGTCTTTTAGTTGAAAACACACCTAACTTGCACACACCATCTTAACTCACCAGTGTCTTGAATCACCCACGACACCCGTCAAGCAAAACTCTAAGTGGGGAGGCTACAACCTCGCGTAGCATGGGATCAAATTTATATCGCGCGCTTTAAGGGGTGGCCTCCCCTCTCGGTCCCAACCGAAAACACCCATGCCCACGGACCAGGTGGCCTGCCTACCGGCTGCAACCGATATCTTCCACCATGGCCTCTCTGTACGGTGTGTGCTAGAAAGGGGTTGACGACTTACTGAACCGTACCCTACTTGTTGCAGGGACAAGTGGTAGTATGAAACAAGTATGGGGGTTACTGGAACAAGACTCGATCTGCGGCCAACTCAGGAGGTTTAAGTAGTCCCTGCATGATTAGCATAATGAAAATATTTCATCCAACAGACAGAGTCACCACTCATCATACCCCTCATGCCATGCCGGACACACTCGTCTCGACGAGGAACAAGGGACAAGCTCGGGTCTACCCAAGACAGAGACTTTCCCGTTTTCCTTCCAGTAGGCACGAAAGGCATATGAGGATGTTCATCATCACAAGCATATCCATTTCCAACAGCAAAGAAATTTTCAGTAAACATTCATGAAACGATCACATCACCACATAAAATAACGAGTTCCATGTATTGAGGTGGTGTCATGACCGTGTCAAACAATGCATGCAAAAATACTATGCCAGGGTTCAGAATGCTTGCCTTCAATATGTGGAAAGGCAGGGTGCACTCCAAAACTTTTGAAAGTCTTCTCCAAAATCCTATTTAACAAATATTTTGAATCATTATATAGTTTCAAAAACAGTACCAAAAAGTTGTCTGATTTTTTTTGAAATAAATCTTAAAATAAACTAGACAATATTTGAGAGAGGTAGGAAAAAGAATCAATTCATTTGGACTTATATTTAAAAAGTTATAGCCAGTCAAAGATTTGGTCAAAAATCTGTTTTTGAATAAAACAGAAAAGAAAACGTTTCGGGGAGAATACGTCTTCGAAAAGAGGAGACGTACTCGCGGGTTTGCGCTTCCACTTAAAACACGTGGAGGCGGTGCTGGGTCGCTGACAGTGGGTCCAGGGGGCCCACTGGTCAGGTTTGACCAGTCCCCTCCCTCTTCTTCCTCTAGCCGAACCGAGGCGGGGGCTCCGGCGATCGTCGCTGGTGTTTGGCTGCTCCTCGCGGGCCCCCGAGGGTGGGGATGGATCCGCACAACTGGGGCGGTTCTTCCGATGGTAGAGGAAGTGACGGGGACGGAGTGAGCTGCCGGCGGCGAGCCTCGCGGCGGAGGAGGCATTCGGGAGCGAAGTGGTTTTGGGGCTGCGGTGGTTCCCGATCAAAATTGAGAAGGGGGAAGGGTTCACGGGGGAAAGGGAGGGCTTCTGGTGGAGAGAGTGGAGAGGGGGAGGCCGTGGTTGCGCCGAACGGAGCCGGGAGGCGGCGGTGGCCGAACTGGCCGAAATCGGGGAAGACGGCTTCTTTCTCTCCAACTGACGGCAACAGGGCACTAGGGGTACGGTGTGAGGCTGCTAGTGTGCTTGGAGTGGCTCGAGGGACTCCCTTTTATAGCGTTCCCACGTCGGTTCGCGGTGGCAATGGATGAGCTCGTCGGCGACCGACTTTCTGTAGCTGCAGGGCATCGTGGCGAGGCTGGGGATGGCGGCAGGAGCTAGCGGACGAGTGGGTACTGCTCCAAGGGCGAGCTGGCGAGCGAGCGTGGTTCGGGCGGCGCTGGCCATTGCGGAGCTATCGGGCGGCAGTGGCGGCTAGCTGCTGGCCTGCCGGAGACGTGGCGAGGGCTGTGGTGCTTGTGGGGAGCAGAAGGGGATATGGTGAGCTGGCTGCGGTCGGTCACGGACCCGAGTGAGTGTGGGGGCGAGACGCGGCGGCTCGGTCCTGGCACGTGCAAAATGCGTGCTCCGCTCGCGCTCTGGGCGTGCACAGAGCGCGCACGTAACATGCTCGACGAAATGCGAAGGTATGTTAGGGGGCTCTAAACCACAAGAGGTTGAGCAGGGTGGGGTTATAGACTAGGGCAAAACCACTGGACATGCTGGTTTGGTCAGGGGATCAAGTCCACAGTGCAAACAAAAGCTCATGTCAAAACTGATCATGCCCAAAAGGTGTTTGACAAAATGCCAGGGGCACTTAGGCATTTCTTGGAGTGGCCAAAACTTCCAGAGTGGGGTCTCTTTAGATGAAAGAGAGGGTGGTGAGGTTAGTTTGCCCAAAGCTCAAACTTGTTAGTGCAAGTTTTGCAAAACTTCAGATCTGGACAGAAAGTAAAAGGCATTACCTCATGAACCAAAAATGATCCAATGGGTGCATGCTCCTGGACTTAAGGGTTTGGTAAGGTGTACTACAAGTAGGAAAAGGAATTACAGCAAAAGGAGCAAGTTAAAATATAGTTGTAGTACAGATCCTCAAGTTGGACCAGAATGGAAATGAGGATGATTCACTCAAATTTTTCAAAGAATAAAGCTGGGTTTTTGCATAAATCTGAATAATATGCTCCTATTGACATCCCAAAATTTTGGTGGAAGCTTTAAAGAAATATTTAGATAGGTTGTAGTGCAAAACTGTCCTCTGGACCAGATTTGAAAACTTGGTGTAGAACTCAAAATATCCAAGGAATAAAATATATTTTTGCATAAAAGTGTTTTAAAAACATCACATGACATCTCCAAATTTTGGTGGGATTTTTGAATGAATTTATAAAAAGGTTGCAGTTCAAATGGGACCATAAACCATGTGAAACCATTTTTCAAGAAAATAAAGATCAGGAATAATATTATATAATCAATTCCTCTGATAAAAGAAAATATTTTCTTGAGAGGGTAAACAAGTCCAATATCATAATAGAGAAGTTCTCACTGAAGGAAACAACTCCAAGGTAAAAAGGAAATGTTCCAAAAAAAATCAAAAGGGAGCCCAGAAAATAAAAGTTTTAATTTCATGGCAAAGTTTTTATTAACAAAACAAGGCTAAAATTTTGGGGTGTCACAACGCTACCCCCCTTAATCAAAATCTCGTCCTCGAGATTTGCCAAGAACTGTTTAAAAAAATGCATTAAAACAAAAATGGCTACAGTGAGAGGGCAATAAGTGGTGCCAAATACGGTGTGGGGCACTGGCGCTGTGTGGAAAAATCTATGGTTTTGTGGAGAAAACGAGGGATTTCCACACTGGATATAAATTTAGAATAAATTCTAAATTTAAAAAATACGCTGGTCGTACCCGAGAGCACAGTGCTCTCTCTGGCTGACAGGTGGACCTGGGCCCACTGTCAGCCTCTTCTTCTTCCTCCGGCCGTTTCTTCTCCCTCTCTCCCGCGCGCTTTCCCGCACTTCCTCCACCGGCGACGCCTAGCGCGTAGGGCACCTAGGCCGTGCATCAGTAGTCTTGGGCGTGCTAGCTGCCGTGCAGCGCGACTCACCTCATGCTGGCCAGTCTTGCTGTCGGCCTTCGCTGGATTCGCCCCCGAACACCGGCGGTCGGGCGACGAGCGGCGCTGGTGGACCTCGCCCACCGTACACCGAGCTCGAGCTATAAAACGGTCGAGGTGTTCTCTTCCTTTTCCTTGCACCTGGCCTAGCTCCTCCTTCTCCTTCCTTCTCCCCTGTTTCCGTTGGCCGGAGCTCGAAGCGGGGCTCTAATGGCGGAGGTGGC
Organism: Aegilops longissima; assembly: GCA_021605205.1. NCBI lineage: Eukaryota > Viridiplantae > Streptophyta > Magnoliopsida > Poales > Poaceae > Aegilops > Aegilops longissima. Next base: position 639,905,346 of record CM038677.1, read on the forward strand.
GCCGGACTGGTACGTGATCCTACTGTGCGGAGGGCTGGCAGCGGTCTTTGGGGTTCTTCGTGCTCTGTCTTGCGATGATCCTCGACGATCGTCGCAATGCCGCTGCTTTCGGTTCTTGGCTCTCCAGTGGCGGTGATCACGAGGAGTAGGTGGGGTGTGCCGGGTGTTAACTGTTGTCGGGAAGTGCTTAGCTAGATGCAATACTGTTGCATAAAAAAATTGTAAGCAGTGTATGTGTCCGAGTAATTGTGGTTGTGAGTCTGCTGCCGTGGTGCTGGGTGAAATAAAATAATCTATGTCGTGAGAAGATACATGATGCAGCAACTCAGGGAAAAGAAATCTCACTCCAGGATTTCTCGCGAGAGAAAACAGTAATACATTAGAGTCAATCCACAACAGAGCTACTCACATTAATAGAATCTAAAAGGTTTACTCGCTGCGCGAACTCGGGGTACCACGCATAAGTAACAACACATAAATAAAAGTTGCGATAATAAAAACAGCGGTGCATTTAAATTGAAAACGGTAACTGGACGGGGTCCCGAGAAAACGTTTCCGGTACTGGGATACACTCTTCTTCTACCGGAGAAAGTGGATTGACCAGTCGATGAATGTGTCTCTCCTGGTCGGGCCTCAGTGATCTGCCGATGGCGATCTGAGGATTTAAATCCGCGAGGCTCTGGAGATAACCCATCACACGTTGGGTTAAACGTTCTTGAGTGATGACGTACTGGACAAGGTTGGCCAGTACTGGGTCTCTCTCAATTCGTCCACCGGGAAAAGATGTTACTCCTTCGGGTGTTGGACGGCTCGGAAAGTAATAATACCCTCGTTCGCGGGCATAGGGCACCGCGAATCAAAGGCGAGCAAGTGCTTCGTACGCAGCAGCTTCTATGGCCATATGTGGGGTCGGCATAGATTTCCCCAAGAAGGAGACCTCCGTTGGGTCTTGGTTTGGGTTTACGGAAGGGATGTGCACTGCTGCCCAGTATCTCGAGGTGGAAGGGGTGATCCTTGATTTGAACAGCTCGTACTGGGGTGGCTGGGTAGCGCCCATGGTACTGTAGGTAAAATCCCACAATATTTTGACAAAACTACCCGGGGTTGCGTCTGGGGTTCTCAGATAAATACTAGGGCTCGGCATGGTAAGAAATGGTTGTGAGGAGGGTGCACAAGGTGAGGGATGCTTGGCAAGGTCGCGCGGTGGCCTTTTTATAGCACCAGAGCTGGGTCATTTTACCTTGGTGAAAGGTAAAGAATTAGCCGGCTCAGCTCGGGGTCAAGCCATAGATACACACATCTCACTAAAGTGACGTATCACTGTGGGGGTTGTCGGGGTGGTTTTTGGTAGCTGTGACTGGGATAGAAAATCACACTGCATGCTAACATATCCATGCAATGCTATTATTTAAAACAGAGGCACAACGACAAGTTGCATTTATTTACAAGGTCACATGATTACAAAGCGGGGGATACACTGAGACTTGACACTACTCGAGTGACTTAGTCTACCTCGTTTACATCCAAGTGGGCGTGCCTTGTGGATGTCGAGGCTTCTCCACGGTTCTCACCGTCGGAATTAGCTGGAGAGGGTTGAGGGGCTGCAGGCTCGGGGTAGCGATGATGACCATCGCGGGGATTGTTGGCCACAATCCCGTTGGAGTGTGCTCCCAAAAGGCGACGAAGCACTTCTGGGGTCATCAATGCACCTTGGTTGATGGATGAAGTTGACCTTAGGGTCTCGATCGGGTGTCCGAGCAGCACGACTGGGTTGTCGGCGTGAGGCTCGTTTTCTTCTCTCGCCGGGGCTCGACGAACCAGCTCTCCACGAGCTGCGATCAGATCAATGGTCATTTGATCGAACAGTTCCTCTAGTGCACCTACATAGCGCACTAGGTGCAGTAATGCAGGATCTGCCTCGTGATTTCCGTTGGCAACTTGGGGTGGTCTACCATACCCTTCACGTCTGGGGTAGTAGTGGAACGAGCGACAGTTAACTCTGGGCGACAAGTGCCGGAGATGAACTATAGCCTCTCGAGCGGCTAGTTGGATGGCTTGTGGCTCAAAGGAAGTTGTCCTCCCGGTGAACCTGTAGGGGCGCTCGGGTGCTAGACCCCTACCATAGATGTGCACAGTGGCCCAGAATTGACGGTCCTCACCGCTCATGGGTCCTTGGTACACAACATATTCTGGTGGCTCTTCTAACGCATAGGCACGACGGGTGAGGTTTGCGAGTATGGTCACAAAGCCTCCAAGGTTAGTTGCTGTGGTCTCATTGTGCACGACAGGGCCGGGCATTGTGTCTGGGTTTGGGGTAGAGGCTGTGCTGTGCTGGTTTGGGGCTAGCGTGCCCTTTTTATAGTAAAAGGGGATGGAGTCTTCCTTCGCACGCTTGCGAATGAGACACCTTGGGTGCTGGTCACTAGTGCGTGATTGACAGGCTATGTTGATAGGTTTGGCACCGACTGCCAAAAGGTGTCGGGTCACTGTGTGGCTATCTTGCACGAGAAGCTTGGCTGGGGTTTGGTTATGGCTTGGTGGGTTGTTTGCCTAAGTTTATTGACCTGGCTAAGATAGGATTAGCCAATGGTCAGCCTGGCTCTGATACCAAGTCTGTCGCGACCGATTTTCCGGGTATTGATTTCCAGAAAATGGCCGTTGTGCTCACCAGCCCCAGGATAACTGTTAGCTGATGAGGCCCCAACTTGATACAGAAATTCCAAGAAAAATACAATATATGTAGTACAAGACCATTCTGGCCTGTGAGTACAACAAATGGTTTCTAGAGGTTGATGGTGGAAGTGGTCTGTGAAACATCAGCGTCTATGGGACCCCATTTCCCAATAGGAACAACTGACCAGGTTAACTCCTATCTTCGCGAGGCTGCTATCACCGTTGCTTAGGTTCCGGGGCTGTCATCACGTCGCTCCTCTCCGTGCAAGGAATCTGGCCAAGACAATAGCCAGGGACAAGCCAGTGAGTACTTTGAATGTACTCGCAAACATTATGAACGCGGGTATAATATAAATAATAACCATGCACTAAAATATCCCATGATCACATCGTCAGTCATAAATAACATGTTTTATGCATGCAAGCAAGTTATTTATATGAGCATGAAATAATGAGGTGACAATAAAAATGCCGCAGTCGGGCGTCTAAGTGACACCACATAAAGGGCTTATAAAGAAAATAGCAAGCATGCCACGGTCGAGGCGTCGGCGACACCACATAAAGGGCTTATAAAGAAAAATAGCAAGCATGCCACGATCGAAGGCGTCGAGCGACGCCACATAAAGGGCTTATAAAGAAAATAAATAACAAGAAATGCCACAGTCGGGCGTCTGAGCGACGCCACAAAAAGGGCTTATAAAGAAAATAACAAGCATGCCACAGTCAGGCGTCTGAGCGACACCACATAAAGGGCTTGTAAAGAAAATAACAAGCATGCCACATTCGAGGCGTCGGCGGCGCCACATAAAGGGCTTATAATCACAATGAATATCCAGGAGGTAGAACCGTCCCAGGGATACTCAATAATTCAAATAATATACTGGGGTAGTCCATAATAAACATAACATAATTATCACAAGTCATCAGTCATGATCCACGTTCTGGTTTAGTAGTTTCTCCTCCAAGAAGCGTCGAAGACCGACACTTGACCCAACCTGCATCGTAGTCCTTAACCATGGACACGGCTATTCGAATAGGTTTAATCTCTGCAGAGGGTGTACTCTTTACCCACGAGCAACGGATTCCATTAGTCCATCGGGACTAATTCCGTCTATGGTCTTTTAGTTGAAAACACACCTAACTTGCACACACCAGCTTAACTCACCGGTGTCTGGAATCACCAACGACACCCGTCAAGCAAAACTCTAAGTGGGGAGGCTACAACCCCGCGTAGCATGGGATCAAATTTATATCGCGCGCTCTAAGGGGTGGCCTCCCCTCTCGGTCCCAACCAGAAACACCCATGCCCCCTGACCGGATGACTGGCTTTAATCCAGGGCCATGGAACCCTCATCACGGCCTCTCTATTTGGTGCGTACCAGGAAAGAGGTTTGCAACTTACTAAGCCATATTCCTTGCGGAAAACATGTGGTAGTACAGGGAAAGAAACTGAGGGTAACGTGACTTGATTCACGTTGACACTGGAGTTAAACGGTTTGGCATAAGACTGGCATGCTCCAACACTGCCATCTTACCACCTCTCATGTCACCACATGATCATGTAAGCTCACATCAAATAACATACGGAGTTCCGAAGCTTATTTGCCTCAACTTTGCATGCAATATAACACTTACTGCAATGCTCATAAACATGCCATGAACTAGACCTCACCTATAGAGAACGCCCAATAAAAATATTGGAGGAGTCTGAAAGGAGGACCCGTCAGAAAACAATCAAGTTTTTCAGAGTTCAGTGGAGCAATCACACTGAGAATGAGGCAACGTGGGAAAGAGAGGATTTTCTTCGGACAGAGCACCCACACCTATTTGAGGATCAGCTGAAATCTCGGGGACGAGATTTTTCCTAAGGGGGTAGGTGTTGTGACACTCCAAAATTTTTCATTTGTTTTTCAGCAGTTTCTTTGTTTGATTTAAAGGAGGCTATTCAAAAATCTTTTAAAAAGACTCTTCTTCTCAAATATTTTCTCTTATGTCAAAATCTTTATTTTGGGTTGTCCTCAACCCTGGTGTTTGGTTTTGAAGGCTTTTCATTGGGGTGGACTCATCACAATTTATTTTGAAGGTTTTTCTTTTAAAAAGAAATCCCTAGGGTTTCAGATTTATCCCTTTTATTCCAACCATCCTCTTTCACCATGCCTCATGTTAAAATATTCTTCCAAAACACCTCCCTCCACTTTGGATCAAGTCAAGTAGCCAATCCTAGCAGGATCAACCCATTTTGGATTTTTATTCCATTTATTTTAACCCTAAAACTATTTCTGTACCTAGGTGATTTACAAAGGAAGTACCATTTTTCTTTTGAGTTTTAATCTCAAACCAACTCCTCTGACTAGTCCTTAGCGCCCCAACCTAGATCCATCAAGATCCACTCTTCCTCAGTTCAAAATTTTCAAGTTTTACTCACTGCAAGTTTGCACCAGAATTGTCAAATTTGGTGAAATTCATATTTTCCATTCTCCAAAAATTCTACCAAAAATCAGGCAGCCCCCCAGGTGCATTGAGAAGCCACCTCACCAAAGATCAACTCCAGATAAAATCTCCACATGCCAAAATCATTTCATCGAACACCTTGCTTGCACTGTTACTGTACATGTTCAGAAATTCAGTGATTCAGGCGACCGTCAGTGTCGTTTTCTTCAGAGTCTTGGCGTCGATCTCACCAGTGCACGCTCTGGCGCCTTGCGCACTGCTTCTCCTTCTTATCCAGAGCACCGCACGCTCTCTTGGATGGGCGCAGGTGTCGGTGGCGGCATGCTTCGCCGACGCCGGCAGCATCTGCGATGGCAGAGCCACCCGTGGCGGCCGACAGGGGACAGCTGCAGCTTTCGGCGCCGTCCACCACCGCCCAAACTACCTGAGGCTTCCGCGTGGCCGTCTGCTCCCCTGCGTGCACCACAGCACCGTCGCCGTGGCCTGGCAAGCATAGGGCGTGCTCTCTGCCGCCGACGGGCCCGCGAGGCGCCGTTTCGTCGAAACCACGACGCAGGCCAAACCCAGCCGGAGTTAATGTTTGAGCGCAACCAGTGCACCATCACGTTGATGCCCAGCCACCTAATCCACCCGTCCGGCCATCAGCTCGCCGTAATCATCGCCGGCGTTATCCTGTCCGCTGGAAGTGCCTCGGGCCGGCTATAAATAGCCACCCCGAGCTCGCCTTCGACCAGTACCACTCCCTCCACCTCACTAGAGCCTCGCCAAGCCACCAGAAGGACCCTAAGGAGGTCTCCTTCTCCGTCTCCGGCCACCCCGACCCGCCTCGGGCTCCAGCTTGATCCACTCAGGTGAGGCCACCCCCGCCTCCCAAACCACGCCAGCAGCCCTCTGGTGCACGCAGTACGCTGACCCACACCCCAATTTGAAGCTTGCAGCCTTCCCCGACGAGATCCAGCATCACCCGAGCCGCCATCCGCCGGAGTAGAGGCCGCCGTCGACGTGGTGCTCGCCGACGACCACATCCACCACCCACAGACGCGGGAGGTCACACTGATCACGTAGGTACCCTCCGCTCCTCCTAACTTGCCGCGGATCGTCGCCGGCGACCACCGCAAGCTTCGGGCGCCGGCGCGCTTTGTTTCCCCACTCAAATTTTCAAACCTGACGAGTGGGACCCCCTCGTCAGTCTCTCTGTCTTATTCGAACCGTTTTCTCTGGAAAGCGCCTTCGGGCAAATACGTTTTCAGTCTAAAACGTTTTTCTGGCTCTTTTCTGTTCAGCCCCCTAGAAAGTTTCTGTTTCATTACAGATGAGTCCCTGGGCCAAATCTTTAATAATTTTTAAATAGAAAATGATTTTTGATTGATTCTTTTTCAGTCCTCTTTATTTTTTTGTCTAGTTTTTAATCATATTTATTTGAAAAATATTTGGAATACTTTTGTGCACCCCACGGTATTTACGTTAGTGCGTATGTTTCTTTATACCGTAGATACCGAAGGAGGTGACGGAACCGCGAACTTTACCGAGCTAGACTCCGACTTCTCCGAACCAGGCAAGCATGTTTGAACCTTTGATATGATGAGTGTTTTGCATGTTTGCATTGGGTAGTTAGTTCATGGCATGTTTATGAGCATTGCAGTAAGTGTTATATTGCATGCAAAGTTGAGGCAAATAAGCTTCGGAACTCCGTATGTTATTTGATGTGAGCTTACATGATCATGTGGTGACATGAGAGGTGGTAAGATGGCAGTGTTGGAGCATGCCAGTCTTATGCCAAACCGTTTAACTCCAGTGTCAACGTGAATCAAGGCACGTTACCCTCAGTTTCTTTCCCTGTACTACCACATGTTTTCCGCAAGGAATATGGCTTAGTAAGTTGCAAACCTCTTTCCTGGTACGCACCAAATAGAGAGGCCGTGATGAGGGTTCCATGGCCTGGATTAAAGCCATCATCCGGTCGGGGGCATGGGTGTTTCGGTTGGGACCGAGAGGGGGCACCCTTAGAGCCGCCATGATATAAATTTGATCCCATGCTATTCGAGGTTGTGACCTCCCCGACTTAGAGTTTTTGTTGAACGTTGCCTCGGGTGATTCCGGGCAACGGAATGTGGAAATGGTGTGTGCTGGTTAGATGTGTTTCTTCTAAAAATCCGTAAACGGAACTAGTCCTTCGTGACTACGGAAATCCGTTGGCTGTGGTTAAGTAGTACAAACTCTGCAGAGTCAAAATCTTTTGAATAATCCTATCCCTGGTCAAGTACTGTGTTGAACTTATCTTTGTCAGTGTCAGTCTCAGTGACAAAACTCCGGTGAACAAACATGAGTGTTAAGTCCGGCTAAACGATTATTCCTGTGGATGGACTAACCCTTTTATTAATATGTGCTGAGTATTTCTTGTGAGTGATGTATCTTCCTGAATTTATTGAATATGAATGATGAACTATAAGCCCTTTATGTGATGTCGCTCGACGTCATCGTGTAGCACTCTTGTTATTTACTTTTCGATATAAGCCCTTTATGTGATGTCGCTCAGACGTCCGACTGTGGCACTCTTGTTATTTACTTTTTGATATACGCCCTTTATGTGATGTCGCTCAGACGTCCGACTCTGGCACCCTTGTTATTTACTTTTCGATATAAACCCTTTATGTGATGTCGCTCAGACGTCCGACTGTGGCACTCTTGTTATTTACTTTTTGATATAAGCCCTTTATGTGATGTCGCTCAGACGTCCGGCTGTGGCACCCTTGTTATTTACTTTTCGATATAAGCCCTTTATGTGGTGTCGCTTAGACGCCCGACTGCGGCATGTTAATTATTTGTTCACCTTTCGAGGCGTCGCTTCAGACACCCGATCGGTTTTCAGTTATTTTGTTGGGATTTCGGGAGGATTACCGCCTGACTTCCTTTTTATCCTGCATACCGTACAAATTTATTATTTGAGTGTGCATTGCTAATTGCTCATGACGCATCATGTTTGCATTTGTTATATCTTATGTCTGGACTGTCTTGCGAGTACATTCAAAGTACTCACCTGGCTTGTTGATTTGGCGGATGTTGTGAAAGCGATCTCATGGATGAAGAGTTCGATAGCGAGTCCGGCGCCTAGAGGAGTCCCAGTCAGTCCCGTGTGAATCCTGGAAATTTGGTCACTTGTATCATATACGCTTCCGCTACCCAAATAAAATCATCGAGCCTCACACCGACGCTCGATGAGCTACGAGTGTAGGAGTCGTGTCATCCACTCCACTATGACATATCCACCACCACTTTTATACAAGTCAGTAGTATGCCACCACACCATTGTGACATGTCCACCCTTATGTGTAATTATTGGCGTACTTGTAATAAATTGTTGAGCAACCTCAGCTCAACCTTGTAATATATTTAGTTCCACTGGACTTCTGTATCAAGATTTTGTCTACCAGTAAAGAGGATTTTTCCTCATACTGGAAATAAAATGGTCGGTTTCTCAGTAAGCATTTTATTGAAAAACCAGTCGTGACAGAAACCCTCCTCCCATCTGGGGGGAGTCCAAACAAGAAGAAGGAGGGGGGCTCTCTCCCATCTCTTCCGGTGGTGCCAGAGTGCCGCCGGGGGAACATCATGACGGCGATCTACACCAGCCACTTCACCGCCGTCATCACCAACTCTCCCCCTCTATGCAGCGGTGTAACCTCTCTCTCACCTCACTGCAATATCTACTTAAACATGGTGCTTTATGCCACATAATATTATCCAATGATGTGTTGCGATCCTATGATATTTGAGTAGACTTGTTTTGTCCTACGGGTTAATTGTGGTATGGTGTGATTGATATGAGTTGTATGTTGATACGGTGTTGTCCTATGGTGCCCCATGTGTCGCGGAAGCGTGTGGGATTACCGTTGTAGGATGTTGCAATACGTTCATAATTCACTTATACTGGGTTGCGAGAGTGACAGAAGCTTAAGGTTATTGCGTATGGGAGTAAAGAGGACTTGTTTCTTAATGCTATGGTTGGATTTTACCTTAATGTTCTTTAGTAGTTGTGAATGCTTGCTAGAGTTCCAATCATAAGTGCATGTCATCCAAGTACGGAAAGTATGTTAGGATATGCCTCTCCCTTATTGCATATGATAAGTATCTATCATGCTATATTCAATTGGCTATGAACAATGTTCCTCTTTGTGTTAACAAAAGCTCTCTACTAAAAAAAACTAACTTTTATATCTAGCTCACTACTTCTAGTTTCATTCTTCTAAACTTATCCTATTACAGCTACAAAGTAGTTTCATTCTTGTTCTAGGTAAAGCGAATGTTAAGTGTGCGTAGAGTTGTATCGATGGTCGATAGAACTTGAAGGGAATATTAATTCTACCTTTAGCTCCTCGTTGGGTTCGACACTCATACTCATCAAAAAAGGCTATGAACAACCTATACTTGTGGGTTATCAAGACCTTTTTCTGGCGCCGTTACCGGGGAGCAATAACGTGGGGTGAATATTCTCGTGTGCGCTTGTTGGTTTTATCACTAAGTAGTTTTTATTTTTTGTCCTAAGTTGTTATTATATATTTAGTTATGGATATGGAACACGAAATACCAAAAAAATAGTCGTACTTGCTACTCATGGAGATGGGGAACCTCCTAAACCCTCAATGTTGCACTGGTACAGAGACGTGTTATACAAATGGTTTTTACCCCCTTTCTGCGACGGAGTTTTAAACCGTTGCCTAGTGAGTGTGTGCAATAGGGGGTCCTCCACACACGACCCAGAAACCACTGGGGATAGGCCCTCCGGCCACACACGCGGGGCAAAATGAGCACGTCTGCGATCGAGCGAGGCATCAAAGCCCAATCGTTTCCGTTCGTATGTACATCCCACACAGTGAATCCCAGAAAAATGTTTCTGTTCGTATGTATATCACACATAGTTTCTTGTGCGGAAACATTTGTGCAAGGTGGCCTAATGCAAACAGTTATCTGCCATGCAACAAGAATAAGGGTCGCTGGCAAGGAGGGGCGCTGCAAGAAGAAGGGTCACCGGCGAGGAGGCGAAGCAGCAAAAAGAAGGGTCGCCAGTGAGGAGGCGGCGCTGCCAGTAAGCAGCAGTGAAGGTTTGAACTTGGAAAGCAAGGAGGAACGATGGAAATGTGGCTTTTGGTGGGGGGATAGATATTTCCGCGGTGGCAGAAAAATTTCACTCGGTGCCGCAAGAAACTGGTGCGCAAGTGTGGTTCAAGCGCGGGCGGTGGACTATAGACGATGAAGCTTCCTGTGTAAGCCAGACCAGACGGTGCGCCAAGATATTTTATATCGCATCCCACACGATTCTTGCTAGTAAATTGTTTGTGGTATACCTGATTTTTTCATTCTGTTTTGAAAGACATAATGGTGTTACGGAGGGAAAGGATGGTGTTTGAATTGCTAGAACATTTATCAACAGTGAACATGCAACTATATGAGTGCCATGTTAAAATTTGGAATTATTCGGGGTTTGTTTGGTATTTTTTATGCATTAATTGAGTTTCTAGGCATTTAATGTACCTAATTCAAATTTGAACTACAAGCACATGCTCCAGTGCACCAAAGTTTGTTGAAAAATCACATGTGTGTGTTTGGGTGTATTTATAGGTCCCATGCAATTATGGGAATGAAATTCAAACATCTGGGCGTTGTGGCTTGGCCGAAAGCATTGAGAAACTTGGTTTTTAAATTCCTGTAAATCCCAAACTCGCCTGAAAATGATGAAACTTGGCATGGTGTCATTTCACGGCACCAACATGATGTGGTAAAAAAATTTGGCCGAATTGGGACAAGTTTTGGTATAAGCTTCTTACAAATTGGAGCTTCTCCCAAGAAGGTGTGTGGTTTTGAGAGGGAACATGTCACCTTTGTGTGCTAAACGACATACGCTACCCCACCTCTTGATTTTTTATAGAGCAAACATAGAACTATATGAGTGTCGTGTTAAAATTTGGAATTATTCCGGGTTCATTTGGCCTTTTTTATACATTAATTGAGTTTCTGGGCATTTAATGTGCACAATTCAAATTTGAACTACAAGCACATGCTCAAGTGCACCAAAGTTGGTTGAAAAATCACATGTGTGTCCTTGGGTGAATTTTTAGGTCCCATGCAAGAAATCAGAATGAAATTCAAACATCTGGGCATCGTGGCTCGGCCGGAAATATTGAGAAACTTGGTTTTTTAATTCCTGTAAATCCAAAACACGCATGAAAATCATGAAACTTGGCATGGTGTCATGACATGGCACCAACATGCTGTGGTAAATTTTTTTGCCGAATTGGGACAAGCTTTGGTATAAGCTTCTTGCAAACCGTAGCTTCTCTCAAGAAGGCTCGTGGTTCCGAGAGGGAACGTGTCACCTCCGTGTGTGAAACGACATACAATGCCTTCTCCCGCCTTAATTTTTTTACACAGGTAGCTTAGACCAATAGGAGTTTCGTGCTAAAAGTTGGAATTATTCCGGATTCGTCTGGCCTTTTTGTACATTAATTGAATTTCTAGGCATTTAATGCACATAATTCAAATTTTAACTACAAGCACATGCTCCAGTGCGCCAAAGTTGGTTGAAAAATCATTTATGTGTACTTGGGCGAATTTCTAGGTCCCATGCAAGAAATGGGAATGGAATTCAAACATCTAGGCGTCTTGGCTCGGCCGGAAACATCGAGTAACTTGGTTTTAAAATTCCTGTAAATCTGAAAGTCGCCTGAAAATCATGAAACTTGGCATGGTGTCATGACATGGCACCAACATGTTGTGGTAATTTTTCTGTCCGATTTGCGAAGGCGCACACGTTAACAATTAACAAAGTCATTTTGGAACAAGTGTTGTCACCTTACAATCGGAAACACAAGTATTATTGAAACCGTGGGCATTTTACTTATCATTTACGTGCCGCTACGCGTCCCCTTTTTTTGTTGGCTAGGAGGTGCCGTGTGCGGTAGCTATTTGAGTACGGGAGGCGTGCGATCAGACCCCTGCGCGTGCTTATCGGGAGGAGAGCCCTTTGACCTCTATCCGCCACCCACCCTCTCCCAAACTCTCCATTAATGGCGCCAGAGCCCCTGTTAAATGGCGTGGCTATGTCTCACTCGACCGAGATTTAAGAGAGAAAAAAGAAAATCTAAAAGTAAGTTTTGCACGGATCTTGATGTAAGATCCGACGGACCTATATAGCATCGACTGCGGCTTATAGCAAGACTGATGAGTATAAGGACGATGAGAGTGGATAATAATTGTCTTACATATTTAGGAAGATAATTAAAAAAGCCACATGCGGCAACGCCCGAAATACACAAGGGCAAAAGAAGAAGGAAGACACAGACAATGATCTGGCTCACTGATCTTTACTTTCTTGATTTGTTGCTGCAGGCCGCGAATACTAGTTCTCGCGGCGAATGGCGAGGTGCTCTTTCGTGTCCTCAAGGCGCTGCTTGAGAGCATCCACGGATTCCTCCACCAGACTTTGGCGCTTGATGCGGAGCATGGTATTCTCGTCCACAAGTTTCTTGATGATGATGACGGTCCTCTTCAACAAGGCAGTGGTCTCCTCGTGCTGCTTTGTCATTCTGGCGATCCTCGCCCTCAGCAGGTCGCACTCGGCGCGGAGCTTCGTCTTGTACTCCCTAGTCCCCGGACGATGCTGATTGGATTTTCAAATGAGGCATTCATCTCGTCCTGCAGCTTCATCCAGTCAGAGATCCGACCCATCAGGTCATCAAGCTTAGCGCGCATGCGCCTGTGAGAGTCCTCGCTTGCCCGCGAGACATTTTCCCAGGCCGCCGCGGCGTGGGAGGACATCTCTGTTACATTCGCAATGCGGCGGGACATGTCTGCTGCTTCAGCGGCGTGGCCAGACCAGTCTGCTGCATCGACGATGCGGCAGGACCTCTGTGCTGCTTCGGCGGTGCGGCGGGACCTCTGTGCTGCTAGGGCGGCGCGACAGGACATGTCGGCTGCTTTCGCAATGAGGCGGGACATGTCTCGTGCTTCCGCTTCCATGCTCGCCTCTCCCTGGTAGTAATCTCTTGACCCAGAACTCATGCTGGGCATGGCAGACACAAGGGAACGACAATGAATGACTTGTTTGTTTTTGTGGATGAGGAGTTGAGGAGGAATGTGCAGTCATTTTGGAGTAGGTAGTATTTATAACCGAGTACTAATATGCTCCTAAGTGGGAAACCATTTAGGTTTTGATCGGTGTGAACAGGTTTGCAATTAAATATAGCATGGTAGTAATTTGGAATGTGACGGGACGCAGGCTCAAAATATATTGACGGTTCTATAATTTTTAAGTGCATCACTATTCCCGGATGGCGTAACATGGGCACGTGTTCTCGGCCGCGTACGTGGCGTTTGCACCATAGGGTGCACCGCAATAGGCGATGCCAACACACATCTTGTTCCATCAACAGTGCACGCTCGTTATTACCATCGCGCACGCTTCTTTTAATTAGAATGAGTGCCCGTCTAGCACACACACATTGACCTGTCTAACCGTTTCTGTTTATTGTGGCTAATTGCAAATAGTTCATCCATGTGAATTGTATGTCGTCAATCACAGACACCTTGACCTGGCTGATCATTTCTGTTGTGTTGCCTAATCGCAAACAGTTCATCCGTCTGAAGCGTATGCCCTCAATCGCAGACACCTTGATCCGGCCGACCATTTCTGTTGTGTTGTCTAATCACAAATGGTTAATCCGAGTGAAGTGTATGCCATATATCGCACACACCTTCATCTGGCTGCCCGTTTCTGTTCTTCTGCCTCATCGCAAACAGTTCATTGAACCGAACCGTATGCCCCGCATCCACACACAACTAAAAAATGAACCGTGTTTGATGTATCCGCCATTGCAAACGTTTTGCATCTTTTTTGACATTTTTACATCACCGTTCGCGATTAATGCATCACACACAGTTTTGTCGACGGGTCTCTGATTCTAGTGTTGCGTTAGCAGCATCCTGCATTAGTGTTGGTTATGTGTGGAACATTAATTACTTCTTTGATAATCCTAATAATTCCCCATTCAACTTAATAATGAGAGAAACGTTGGATCAACATGAATACTTTAGGGATTATTGCTTGATTCAAAAAGGGAAACTCTTATGGGATCAAATTAAAATGCTACATTGGTATGCTTTGAATATGTGCTCTATGTATGATTACACTTGCTGCTCCAATATGGAGGTTGCACACCTCCCCTTCGCATGTGAATTTAATGATAATGAAACCTTGGCTTCTTATGCTAATGGTGTATATGATTACTATGATGTGCAACAAATAGAATAATTAATTTGTTGCTTTTAAGGGTGCTTATGAAACTGCTTCTTTGTTTGAAATATATGATAATCATGATGATGCCCTTTACAAATCTGAAAATTTTGCTATACTTAAATATTGCTATGAAAACTATGATTCTAATGCCCATATTAATGACTATATTAAGAAAGTCTCCGCTCTCCAAGAAGAGAATAGTATTTTGCAGGAATCTATGGAAGAAGAAACAATGCCGAAACTATGAGCTCATTAGATGAAGAAGATGAGGAGGAGAGCAAAGAACAAAAGGAGGAAGAGCGGATTAGCTACCCGTGCCCACCTTTTAATGAGAGTAACTCTTCATCTCATACATTGTTTAATTTCCCTTCACGCATATCGAAGGATGAATGCTATGATCCCTTGGGTTAGTTTGAAATATCCCTTTTTGATGAAGTTGATAATTGCTATGCTTGTGGCCATGATGCCAATATGAATTATGCTTATGGAGATGAACTTGGTATATTTCCTTATGTTAAACATGAATTTTTTTGCTATTTCACCCACACATGATAATCCTATTGTCTTCTTGAATTCTCCCAACTACACTATATCGAAGAAGTTTGCACTTATTAAGGAATTGATGGGTTGTGTTATACTATTGAACATGATGACTTTGATGGATATAATATGCATGTGCTTGTTGCTCCTACTTGCAATTATTATGAGACAGGAACTACATCTCCACCTCTCTATGTTTCTAACAAAAAAATGCAAGAAACTGTTTATCTATGTATCGACCTTTACTATGTGTGCATGAATTGTTCTTTTATGACATGCCGACGCATAGGAAGAGAGTTAGACTCCATTTTTATATGGTGTATGTTGCTTTGTCTCACCAGTAAATTATAAATCAGTTTTAATTATAATTGGCTTTGATATACCTTGGGATTCGGGTTGATCATTTAATTGAACACGTTATGCCTTGTGAAGGAAATAAGCCCTAGAGGCAATAATAAAGTTGTTATTCTATATTTCCTTATTCATGATAAAGTTTTATTATTCATGCTAGAATTGTATTAATTGAAAGCCTTAATATATGTGTGAATACATAAACAAACACCGTGTCCCTAGTAAGCCTCTACTATACTAGCTCATTGATCAAAGATGGCTAAGGTTTCCTAACTGTGGACATGAGTTGTCATTTGATAACGGGATCACATCATCAGGAGAATGATATGATGGACAAGACCCATCCGTTAGCTTAGCATAATGATTGTTCAGTTTTATTGCTATTGCTTTCTTCATGTCAAATACATATTCCTTCGACTATGAGATTATGCAACTCCCAGATACCAGAGGAATGGCTTGTGTGCGATCAAATGTCACAACGTAACCGGGTGATTATAAAGATGCTCTACAGGTATCTCCAAAGGTGTTTGTTGAGTTGGCATAGATAAAGATTAGGATTTGGCACTCTGAGTATCGAAGAGGTATCTCTGGGCCCTCTCGGTAATACACATCATAAGCTTGCAAGCAAACGACTAAGG
Organism: Aegilops longissima; assembly: GCA_021605205.1. NCBI lineage: Eukaryota > Viridiplantae > Streptophyta > Magnoliopsida > Poales > Poaceae > Aegilops > Aegilops longissima. Next base: position 639,921,288 of record CM038677.1, read on the forward strand.
AGTTAGGCACGAGGTTATGTATTACAGAACGAGTAAAGAGACTTGCCAGTAACGAGATTGAACTAGGTATAGAGATACCGATGATCGAATCTCGGGCAAGTAACATACCGATGGACAAAGGGAATTACGTATGTAGTCACAATGGTTCGACCGATAAAGATCTTCGTAGAATACATAGGAGCCAATATGGGCATCTAGGTTCTGCTATTGGTTGTTGACCAGAGAGGTGTCTCGGTCATGTCTACATAGTTCTCAAACCCATAGGGTCCGCACGCTTAACATTCATCGACGATATAGTATTATATGAGTTATTTGATTTGGTGACCAAATGTTGTTCAGAGTCCCGGACGAGGTCACAAACTTGACGAGGGTTCTCAAAATGGTCGAGAGGTAAAGATTGATATATAGGACGATGGCATTCGGACACCGGAAGTGTTTCGGGGGGTACCGGGTACTTATTGGGTCACCGGAAGGGGTTCCGGGCACCCCCAGCAAAAGATATGGGCTTTATGGGCCAAGAGGGGAAACACACCAGCCACAAGGGGCTGGTGCCCCCCCATACAGGTTGGCCTAAGGAGGAGAAGGAAAGGGGGGAAGGGAAAGGAAAGTGTGGATTAGGATTCCCACTTCCTTCCCTTCCCCCCTCTTTCCTTCCCCCTTGGGAAAACATGGCAGGGGGGAGGGGTGCAGGGCAAGGCAGGGCCCCTAGGGGGCCGGCAGCCAGCCCTAGGGTGCGCCCTGGCCTCTCCCCTCCCCCTCCCACCTATATATATGTGGGAGGGGGGCGCCTAGCACACACCATACAATTGTATAGCCGTGTGCAGCGCCCCCATCCATCGTTCACACCTCCGGTCATATTTTCGTAGTGCTTAGGTGAAGCCCTGTGGAGATCACTTCACCATCACTGTCATCACGCCATCGTGCTGACGGAACTCATTTACTACCTCGACGTCTTGCTGGATCAAGAAGGCGAGGGACGTCACCGAGCTGAACATGTGCAGAACACGGGTGTCGTGCGTTCGGTACTTGATCGGTTGAAGCGCGAACAAGTTCGACTACATCAACCGCGTTGTGAAACACTTCTGCTTGCGGTCTACGAGGGTACGTAGAAACACTCTCCCCCTCGTTGCTATGCATCTCCATGGATATGCGTGTGCGTAGATTTTTTTTGTTTTTCCATGCAACGATTCCCAGCAGTGGCATCATGAGCAAGGTCTATGAGTAGATGTTATGCACGAGTAGAACACAAAGAGTTGTGGGTGGTGATAGTCATACTGCTTACCACCAACATCTTATTTTGATTCGGCGGTATTATGGGATGAAACGGCCCAGACCAACCTTACGTGTCCACGTACATGAGACCGATTCCACCGACAAACATGCAACTAGTTTTGCATAAAGGTGAATGGCGGGTGTCTGTTTCTCCTAATTTAGTTGAATCAAATTTGACTATGGCCGGTCCTTTAAGAAGGCTAAAACAACAAACTTGATGAAACATCGTTGTGGTTCTATGCGTAGGTAAGAACGGTTCTTGCTAGAAGCCCGTAGCCGCCACGTAAAACTTGCAACAACAAAGTAGAGGACATCTAACTTGTTTTTGCAGGGCATGTTGTGATGTGATATGGTCAAGACATGATGTGATAAACGTTATTGTATGAGATGATCATGTTTTGTAAGTTATCGGCAACTGACCTGAGCCTTATGGTTGTCTCTTTATTGTATGAAGTGCAAACGCCATGTAATTGCTTTACTTTATCACTATGCGTTAGCGATGGTTGTAGAAGCAATAGTTGGCGAGATGACCACGATGCAATGATGGAGATCTAGGTGACGAGCCGGTGACGATAGAGATCATGACGATGCTTTGGAGATGGAGATCAAAAGCACGAGATGATGATGGCCATATCATGTCACATATTTTGATTGCATGTGATGTTTATCTTTTATGCATCTTATTTTGCTTAGAACGGCGGTAGCATTATAAGATGATCCCTTCACTAAATTTCAAGGTAAAAGTGTTCTCCCTGAGTATGCACCATTGCTACAGTTCGTCGTGTTGAGAGACCACGTGATGATCGGGTGTGATAGACTCCACGTTCACATACAACGGGTGTAAGACAGTTTTACACATGCAGAATACTTGGGTTAAACTTGACGAGCCTAGCATGTAAAGACATGGCCTCGAAACACTAGAGATTGAAAGATGAAATGTGAATCATATAGTAGATATGATCAAAATAGAGATGTTCACCATTGATGACTACCCCATCTCATGTGATGATCGGACATGGGTTAGTTGATTTGGATCACGTATCACTTAGATGACTTGAGGGATGTCTATTTAAGTGGGAGTTCATAAGTAATTTGATTAATTGAACTTAATTTATCATGAACTTAGTCTTGATAGTATATGCATATCTATGTTGTAGATCAATGGCCCGTGCTACCGTTTCCCTGAATTTGAATGCGTTCCTAGAGAAAGCTAAGTTGAAAGATGATGGTAGCAACCACACGGACTGGGTCCGTAACTTGAGGATTATCCTCATTGCTGCATAGAAGAATTCTTTCCTTGATGCACCGCTAGGTGACAGGCCCCCTCCCACTAATCTAGACGCTGTGAACGTCTAGCAAACGCGGTCTGATGACTACTCTATAGTTCAGTGTGCCATGCTTCACGACTTAGAACCGGGACATCAAAGACGGTTTGAACGTCATGGAGCATATGAGATGTTCCAAGAGTTGAAATTAATATTTCAAGCAAATGCCTGATTTGAGAGATATGAAGTCTCCAACAAGTTTTATAGCTGCAAGATGGAGAAGAACAGTTCTGTCAGTGAACCCATACTCAAAATGTCTGGGTATTATAATCACTTGACTCAACCGGGAGTTGATCTTCCAATTGATTATGTCATTGAAAGAGTTCTTCAATCACTGCCACCAAGCTACAAAGGCTTCGTGATGAACTATAATATGCAAGGAATGAACAAAACAATTCCCGAGCTCTTCGCAATGCTTAAGGCCGCGGAGGTAGAAATCAAGAAGGAGCATCAAGTGTTGATGGTTAACAAGACCACTAGTTTCAAGAAAAAGGGCAAGGGAAAGAAAGGGAACTTCAAGAAGAATGGCAAGCTAGTTGCCACTCCCGACAAGAAGCCCAAAGCCGGACCCAAGCCTGAAACTGAGTGCTTCTACTGGAAAGGGCCTGGTCACTGGAAGTGGAACTGCCCCAAGTATTTGGTGGATAAGAAGGATGGCAAAGTGAACAAAGGTATATTTGATATACATGTTATTGATGCATACCTTACTAATGCTTGTAGTAGCGCCTGGGTATTTGATACTGGTTCGGTTGCTCATATTTGTAACTCGAAACAGGAGCCACGGATTAACGAATATTGGCTAAGGAAGAGGTGACGATGCGCATTGGGAATGGTTCCAAGGTCGATGTGATCGCCGTCGGCACGCTACCTCTACATCCACCTTCAGGATTAGTTTTAGACCTGAATAATTGTTATTCGGTGCCAGCGTTGAGCATGAATATTATATCTGGATCTTGTTTAGTGCATGATGGTTATTCATTTAAATCAGAGAATAATGTCTGTTCTATTTATATGAGTAATATCTTTTATGGTCATGCACCCTTGAAGAGTGGTCTATTCTTGTTGAATCTCGATTGTAGTGATACACATATTCATAATATTGATGCCAAAAGATGCAAAGTTGATAATGATAGTGCAACATATTTGTGGCACTGCCGTTTAGGTCATATCAGTGTAAAGCGCATGAAGAAACTCCATGCAGATCGGCTTTTGGAATCACTTGATCATGAATCATTTGATACTTGCGAACCATGCCTCATGGGCAAGATGACTAAAACTCCGTTCTCTGAAACAATGGAGCGAGCCAATGACTTATTGGAAATAATACATATCGATGTATGCGGTCTGATGAGTGTTGAGGCACGCGGCGGGTACCGTTATTTTCTGACCTTTACAGATGATTTGAGTAGACATGGGTATATCTACTTAATGAAACACAAGTATGAAACATTTGAAAAGTTCAAAGAATTTCAGAGTGAAGTGGAGAATCATCGTAACAAGATAATAAAGTTTCTACAATCTGATCACGGAGGCGAATATTAGAGTTACGAATTTGGCCTTCATTTAAAACAATGTGGAATAGTTTCACAACTCACACCACCTGGAACACCACAGCGTAATGGTGTGTCCGAACGTTGTAATCGTACTTCATTGGATATGGTGCGTTCTATGATGTCTCTTACCGATTTACCAGTATTGTTTTGGGGTTATGCATTAGAGACAGCTGCATTCACGTTAAATAGGGCACCATATAAATCTGTTGAGACGACACCGTATGAACTATGGTTTGGCAAGAAACCTAAGCTGTCGTTTCTTAAAGTTTGGGGTTGCGACACTTATTTCAAAAGGCTTCAGCCTGATAAGCTCGAACCCAAATCGGAGAAGTCCATCTTCATAGGATACCCTGAGGAAAAAATTGGGTACACATTCTAACATATATCCGAAGGCAAGATCTTTGTTGCCAAGAATGGAACCTTTCTAGAGAAGGAGTTTCTCTCGAAATAAATGAGTGGGAGGAAAGTAGAACTTGATGAGGTAATCACACCTTCTCTTGAATTGGAAAGTAGCACATCAGAGAAATCCGTTCCCGTGATGCCTACACCAACTAGAGAGGAAGCAAATGATAATGATCAAGAAACTTCAGATCAAGTTGCTACTGAACCTCGTAGGTCAACCAGAGCATGATTCACACCAGAGTGGTACGGTAATCCTATTCTGGAAGTCATGTTATTAGACCAAGGATACGTGGGTCCTTTCAAGATCATTGGCAAAAGAGGCGATCTCGCCTATCAACTTGAGCTTCCATCCAATTTTGCAAACGTGCACGATGTGTTCCACGTGTCACAGCTTCACAAGTGCTTCAAGACTCCTGAACGCACTATCAACTTCGAAGAAATTGACCTTCAAGAAGATCTCTCTTATCATGAGCACCCCGTTGCTATTCTTGAAGAAACCGAGCGCAAGACTCGCAACAAGTCAATCAAATTCCTGAAAGTGAAGTGGTCACACCATTTCGACCGGGAAGCCACACAGGGCCGCGAGGATCACCTCCGTTCGAATATCCGGAGTTCTTTCAGTCCTAGATCTCGGGACGAGATCCTCTTGTAGTGGTGGAGTGTTGTAACACCCCGGATGTAACTTTCCATATTTGTAACTCCAACTCTTGCCATTTTTCGGCATTGTGATATGATATTCCCTCCGTGGTTGGGTTTTTCTCCTTTTTGCATTTTGTCCATGTCATGCATTTTATATCATGTCATCATGTGCATCTCATTTGCATACGTGTTCGTCTCATGTTTCCGAGCATTTTCCCCGTTGTCCGTTTTGCAATCCGGCACTCCTATGTTCCCTGGCGTCCCCTTTTACGTTTTTTTCGTGGCGGGTACTAAACTTTCTCGGAATGGACGAGGTTTGTCAAGTGGCCTTGGTATACCACGGTAGACCACGGTCAAGTTTCGGTCATTTGGAGCTCGTTTGGTACTCCAGCAGTTAACGACACTCTCATAAAGGCCTCTTTTAAGTTGCAGCCCAACACCCCTTCAAAATAGTCCAATAACCCATCTAAGTCACTTCCATGCTCTTCGTCGTTCGATCACAATCGTGTGGGCGAAAACCGCACCTCATTTGGACTCTCCTAGCTCCCTCTATGCCTATTTAAACACCTCCCCCGTCCAAATCCGGGTCCAACCCTAGCCTTCCCCTACCTCGCGCCGGACAAACCCCCCCCGCCGGGACACGTCCGCCCGTCGCCCCAGTGAATCAGGAGCGCCACCTGTCCCGCCGCCCGGCCCATGGGCCAGGCAGGCCCGCCACAGCCCCTCAGCGTCCCGCCGCCCGATCGCCCGTGCCCGCCGCCTCCGCTCCCGCCGGCGCCGCCCTTGCCTTCGCCTCCCACAAGGCGTCGCCCGGTCGCCGCCGCCCGACACCCCTCCGGTCGCGCCTCCGCCGCCACCCGGTGCCCCCTCGCCGCCGTCGCCACCAAGCTCGCCGGAGCCGCCTCAGTGCGGCCGGATCCGCCGCCCGCCACGGCCTCCACCTCGTCGGCCGCGCCCAGCTCCAGCCATGGTGCCCCTCGCCGGCCGGCCACGGAGAGAGCGCCCGCCGCCGCCCTCGATCGGGCCGGATCCCGATCGGATCGGGGTTGACTTTCTTCCCCCCCTCAAATTCGTCTAAGTTTTTGTCTCGGTGATAATTGGTGGCATTTTCAACGCATCATAACTGTGCATCTCTAGCTTCATTTTGCGCGTGTAATATGTCAAAATGTTCGACTCGAGGAGTAGATCATTTCATCTCATTGCATCATTTTCATTTGATGTCATCTTGATGCCCGAAATGCTGCTAGAAGAGGTCTATGTGATGTTAGTTTCTGTTTCTTAACAGAACATGCACTTTTGTTATTTTTGCTATGATTGATGTGTGCACCCTATGAATTTGAGTCCTACATGTCTTTTGTAATATGCCATTCCATCTTTCCAGGGGTGTATGCCATGTATTTTTTTGATCTATGTGATGACTAGAACAAGCATGCAAAGTAGGTGTCCTGATGTTGCTGATTTCAGCTCTGTTTTGCTGATATTTTGATGCCATGTTAACTTGATGCTACCGAGAGATCCATGCATATTTTGAGATACTTCAGTAAGGATGTATTGAACATATGGTTATGCTCTATCCATCCATGCCTTTTTTTGCAATTATGGAGTGCCATAGCTTGAGTCAATCGAGCTCTACTTTTGCTATCAAATGTTTCCTGGCAGATTGTTTACATGTTATTCAATTTTGCCAAGGTTTTTGTGGTTGATCCGTGTATGCTATGATGTTGTTCTTGCCATGTATGTCTTCTATGCCATGTCTTCTTGATGTATGTATGCTTAGTTTATCATGAAAGGCTCTGTAGTGAGTGGTTTTGAGCTCTTAAACATGCCTACTTGTTATCTGTTTTTGACATGCCAAGTTGCTGAATCTGTTAACGAAACTTGCGATATTGACATGGGTGTTACTATATTTTCTGATCCTTTTTTGCACTTTCGCCATGCTTGTTTGGACCTGTTATGCTGTGATTTAGCCGTAGCTCGGTGTTCATATTTTGTCAAGCATCTTGAGTAGATCACTGCCATATACTTTGTTGGTACGTTTGGGTGCAGTAGCTTAATTTCTTGTTGCTTGCTAAGTGGCATCATGCTGTTAATGGCAGATTTGTGCCATTCTTGTTTTGCTTGTCATTTCCAAACCGTGCATCCGATTCCGGTGATCTTTATATCGATTTCAACCGAAATCATCTCATCTTTCCAGCGGCATACTTGGTTTGCCAAGTTGATGCCTGGTTCATCATTTTCCTTCCGGGCCTTTACGCATTGCATATCACATCTCGCATATCATGTCATGTTTTGCATCATGTGGCTTGTGCATTGCACCGTGATTTATTGTGGTTCCTTTGTTTGTGTTCTTGTTTTGGGTAGAGCCGGGAGACGAGTTCGTGAACGAGGAACCTGTTGAGAACGCTTACGAGGATCAAGCTTTCGACAACTCTGAGAACTTTGCAGGCAAGATGACCATACCCTCGAAATCACTTCTATCTTTGCTATGCTAGTTGCTCGCTCTTTTGCTATGCCTATGCTGCGATGCCTATCACTTGCTATATCATGCCACCCATATTGCCATGTCAGCCCCTAACCATCCCTTCCTAGCAAACCGTTGATTGGCTATGTTACTGCTTTGCTCAGCCCTCTTATAGCGTTGCTAGTTGCAGGTGAAGATGAAGTTTGTTCCTTGTTGGAACATGGAGATGTTGTTCCTTGTTGGAACATGTTTACTTGTTGGGGATATCACAATATATCTGCTATAATTAATGCATCTATATACTTGGTAAAGGGTGGAAGGCTCGGCCTTATGCCCGTGTTTTGTTCCACTCTTGCCACCTAGTTTCCGTCATACCGGTGTTATGTTCCTTGATTTCGCGTTCCTTACGGTTGGGTGATTTATGGGACCCCTTGACAGTTCGCTTTGAATAAGACTCCTCCAAAGAAGGCCCAACTTTGGTTTTACCATTTGCCACCTAAGCCTTTTTCCCCGGGTTTCGCGAGCCCGAGGGTCATCTTTATTTTAACCCCGGACCAGTGCTCCTTGAGTGCTGGCCCGAACTGAGCTACTGCGGGGGCCACCACGGGAAACTTCGAGGCTTGGTTTTACTCGTAGCTAGTCTCATCCGGATGTGCCACGAGAATGAGATATGTGCAGCTCCTATCGGGATTTGTCGGCACAATCGGGCGGCTTTGCTGGTCTTGTTTTATTCTGTCGAAATGTCTTGTAGTCCGGGATTCGAGATTGATCGGGTCTTCCCGGTAGAAGGAATATCCTTCGTTGACCGTGAGAGCTTATAATGGGCTAAGTTGGGACACCCCTGCAGGGTATTATCTTTCGAAACCGTGCCCGCGGTTATGAGGCAGATGGGAATTTGTTAATGTCCGGTTGTAGAAAACCCGAATTTGATCTTAATTAAAATACACATCAACCGCGTGTGTAATCGTGATGGTCTGTTATCGGCGGAGTCCGGGAGGTGAACACGGTGTTGGAGTTATGTCTGACGTAAGTAGTTCAGGATCACTTCTTGATCGCTACTAGCTTCACGACCGTGCTTTGCTCCTCTTCTCGCTCTCTTTTGCGAATGTAGCCACCATATATGCTAGTCGCTTGCTGCAGCTCCACCTTACAAGTCTGTCCTTCCTATAAGCTTAAATAGTCTTGATCTCGCGGGTGTGAGATTGCTGAGTCCCCGTGACTCACAGATTCTACCAAAACAGTTGCAGTGCCGGCGATGCGGTCAGGTGGCGAACCGAGCTCAAGTGGGAGTTCGACGAGGAACGTGGTCGTTATTATGTGTCTTTTCCGATGATCGATAGTGGAGCCCAGTTAGGCGATCGGGGATCTGTGTAGCATTTGGGGTATCTTCTTTTATTTTGGTTCCGTAGTCGGACCTTGAGTGTACTCTGTATGATGGATGTTTATTTATGTATTGTGTGAAGTGGCATTGTAAGCCAACTATGTATCTCTTTCGCTTATGTATTACATGGGTTGTGTGAAGATTACCTCACTTGCGACATTGCTTTCAATGCGGTTATGCCTCTAAGTCGTGCTTCGACACGTGGGAGATATAGCCGCATCGAGGCGCTACAAGTTGGTAATCGAGCCTTCCCGACTTAGGAGCCCCCTACTTGATTGTTTGTTTGGCGTTGTTGAGTCTAGAATGGAAAATGTTTTGAGTCTTAGGATTATATATATCGGAGAGTAGGATTCTTTTTACTCCCCAGTCCCTTCGTCGCTCTGTGAGGTCTCCTGACGTAGAAGTTTTGACTCTCCTCTCCTCAAATTTCACTTAAATTTTTTTTTAGGATCACACGGGTATCTTGGAATCGTTCCGATGGTTTTGTGACGAGAACATTGTTCTTGGTGCCTCCTGACATTTAGGGGTTGTGGTAGTGTCCCGGGGAGTTGGGCTCCGAGGTGTTGTCGTCACAATTTTATCGTTGCGATTCTGGAATACCGAGTTTTACCGACATCGAAATCTCTTTTGTGCAGTTGTTGGTGAGATAACCCGATAACCCGATCTTTGAGGCGAGCTCGGGAGTATTGCCATGACTTGTATAACGGATGCTTTTGAAGGTCGAGGTACCACGATTTCGAAGGTTTCTTGGTTATGTGTTGACGGATGGATACAATGGATCTAGGTATTGTTAGTTTGGGTGATATATTTTGTGTCCCTATATCCCCAACACCAGTTGCATAACCGAGAAAGTTTCGGAGTTTATAGGTGGGAATTCTAGTAGCTTACGTGATATCTTTCCGACAGATGTATGATTTGAGATTGGGGTCCAACGTCTAGTGGTCCGCCCATTCACGGTCGATTTACAGTGGTCGCGAGGCGTCTTAAAGAATCCTTGGCTATGCTGATTCGGGGACGTCTTGTTTGTCATTCGTGACGTCCGCTGTACTCATGCCCGTGTGGGCCCCACCACAAACATTTTGGGCGAAATCTCTACCATGTGTTTGTTCCGGCTTATTCTAGAAGCCAACCTTTTGTTTTGTTTTCAGTTGTGATATTCGAGTTGTTTCAAAGGCATATGGTGATTTCATACCTTTATCTAAGTGGCTTCTCACCTTAATGGACGTGTGATGATTAGCTTTTGGAATTCATTCGTTCATCATTGTTCGAATGTTTATTGTGAAGACTATATGTTGCAATTTCAATCCGTTGATTCTACTTGACTATTTGTCTATCAAAGTGCTAACGGATGTCACCCTCTTGAGATGGCTCCGCCAGCGTCGAAATCCGAGCAGAATGATGGGAATCGGTGAACCTCCACCTCCACCTCCGCCTCCGGAGGCTGGCAACTATCATGGCAGCCACCAATGCCAATGCTCAGATGATTTTGCAGCTCTTGCAAGAGCGTACTCAAGGGCAAGGCAGTCAAGGAAATCAAGGTCAAGGCAACAATCAGCCGCACTTTGCTACTCTCGGTCGGTTCCTCGCTAATCAGCGAAGTCTTTCGGTTTACGTAGCCGAGGCCCGCAGAGACGACGATTGGCTTGTGGACATCTGCAAACATTTTGAATGTAGCAATGTCGGACACGAGGACTTTGTCAAGTTTGCATCGTTTCAACTCAAGGACCAAGCTGCTGAGTGGTACCAGCAATACAAAGATTCGAGAGGAGGTCGTGTCATTACAGGATGAGTTCCGCCGAGATTTGAGCTCACCACATTCGAAAAGTGTTGTTGAGAGCAAGCGTGAGGAGTTCCGCAATCTCAAGCAAGGCAACATGTCGTGTATCAATACAATATCCAGTTCGAAACTTCGCTTCGTTTTGCTAAGCAAGGCGTCCACGATGAAAAGAGTATGATCTATCAATTCAGAGGTGGTCTCGGAGAAGATCTGCAATTAGCTCTTGTGCTTTTGAGCGAGAAAAGTATGATGAATTCTACAACATGGCATTTGAAGCGAAGCTGCCCAGCTTAAATGTGAGGCTTCTAAGAAGAGAATCAGGGATGCAGTTCAGTCTTCTTCTTCCTCTCAAGTGGCAGCTAAGCAGCGAAGTTCTACCTTCCTCCTCCTCCGTTCCGTCGGCCTTATCGTGAGAAGAACTCAGGTGGCCGTGGATCTTCCCACCCGCCCAACCCAGGCTATCAGAACAAGTCTAATTCTCAAGCTCCAAGGTCAAGTGCTCCTTACCACCGTCCGCTCTCTGAGGTGACTTGCAACAAGTGTCGGCAGAAAGGTCACTATCACGAACAAGTGCTTCAACCAAAGGCGCCTTCCGCCTCCTCCTCTGTGAAATCTTCCAGCAATGCGGTGGTCAAGCATAATCCAAAGCATGCCAAGGTCAATATGATGAATGCAGCTCAAGCGGAGGAATCTCTGATGTGATAATGGGTAATCTTCCGCTAATGATATTCTGCAAAAGTCTTATTTGATCTTGGTGCATCACATTCTTTCATGTCATATCCTTTTGCATCAAGCACAATTTTGATCTGAGGAATTACCTAAAGCATTGCAAGTTATTTCTCCGGCTAAGCGTTTGAGCTCTAGCATGTTGGTTCCGAATGTCGGTATCAAGATGGGCGACTATAGATTTCTGGCTAAACCAATTGTCCTTGGTGACTCGGATATTGATCTTATTCTCGGAATGGATTGGCTTTCTCAGCACAAAGCTCAGCTTGATTGTGCTGCCAGGGAAATTCAATTGACTCACTCTTCTAATGATGTGATCATCTATGCCGCTCGTGATGAAACCATTCGGTTGTTTTCTCTAAATGAGAAGGGCGAATTGGATACTATCTCTCACATTCCAATCGTTTGTGAGTACCAAGATGTCTTTCTAGAAGAGCTTCCGGGTATGCCTCCTCATCGGCCAGTTGAATTCGTTATCGATCTTGAGCCTGGCACTGAACCCGTTTGCAAGCGTCCATACAAGCTTGGACCTGATGAGCTGAAGGAATTGAAGAAGCAGCTCGATGAACAAGAGCGTCTGGGTTTGATCAGACCGAGTTCATCTCCTTGGGGTTGTGGTGTTCTTTTGTCCGGAAGAAGGATGGCGCGGACCGACTTTGCGTCGATTACCGTCCATTGAATAAGAAGACAATCAAGAACAAGTATCCACTTCCCAACATCAATGAGCTTTTCGAGCAACTCAAAGGTGCTAAAGTGTTCTCCAAGCTTGACCTTCGTATGGGTTATCATCAGATTCGCATTCGTGAACAAGATATTCCCAAGACAGCATTCGAACAAGCTTTGGTTCTTATGAATATCTTGTCATGTCTTTCGGCCTTGTCAATGCTCCTCCAACATTCTCTCGGATGATGAACTTCATCTTCAACCCCTACACCAATGAATTCGTCTTGGTCTATCTGGATGATATTTTGGTCTTCTCCAAGAATAAGAAGGATCATGCCAAACATTTGCGATTGGTGCTAGACAAGCTCGAGAGTATCAATTCTATCTGAAGTTTTCCAAATGTGAATTTTGGCTTGATGAAGTGCTTTACCTTGGTCATATCATCTCCGCCAAGGGCATCGCTGTTAACCCCGAGAAGGTGTCCGCAGTTGTGAATTGGGAACCTCCTCAGAATGTCAAGCAGCTTCGCAGTTTTCTTGGTCTTGCAAGCTATTGCCGAAGATTCGTTGAGAATTTCTCCAAGATTGCAAAGCCTCTTTCCAACCTTCTCCAGAAGCATGTGTAGTATGTCTGGTCTCCTGAGTGTGATGTTGCTTTCAATACTCTCAAAGAGAAACTCGTCACAGCTCCTGTCTTGACTCCTCCTGACGAATCCAAGTCATTTGAAGTTTTCTGTGATGCTTCTATTCAAGGTCTCGGTGCTGTGTTAATGCAAGAGAAGAGAGTTGTGGCTTATACCTCTCGTCAACTGAAGCCCAACGAAAAGAACTACCCCACTCACGATCTTGAGTTGGCGGCAGTTGTCCATGCATTGATAACATGGAGACATCTCTTGTTGGGAAGGAAAGTGGACATATTCACCGATCACAAGAGTCTCAAGTATATCTTTACTCAACCCAACCTCAACCTCAGGCAGACTCGATGGGTCGAGATGATTCAAGAGTACAATCCGAGTATTGAATATACTCCGGGCAAGGCCAATGTCATTGCAGATGCTTTGAGCAGGAAGGCTTATTGCAACAGTTTAATCCTCAAGCCCTTCCAACGGATCTCTGTGAAGCTTTCCATAAGCTGAATCTTCAAGTTGTTCCTCAAGGCTTTCTTGCCAACCTCATAGTCTCTCCTACTTTGGAAGATCAGATTCGTGAGGCTCAACTCCTGGATGCCATGGTGAAAAAGGTGAAACGTGGTATCGACAAGGGCATTTCAAGTACAAGTGCTTCCACATTGATGACAAAGATACTCTTTTCTTGAGGACGGATTGTGGTTCCTAAGGGTGATCTGAGAAAAGTCATTATGAGCGAGGCACACAATTCGCTTCTATCCATTCACCACGGAAGTACGAAGATGTACCAGGACCTCAAGCAGTCTTATTGGTGGACTCGAATGAAGCGAAATTGCTCAATTCGTGAATGAGTGTGATGTCTGCGAGAAGAGTGAAAGCAGAACACCAACGACCAGCTGGTCTCCTCCAACCTCTTGCTATTCGAATGGAAGTTTGATCATATTGAAATGGACTTAGTGACTGGTTTTCCAAAGTCCAAGCGTGGAAATGATGCTATCTTCGTTGTCATTGACAAGCTTACTAAAGTGGCTCATTTTCTTCCTATCAAAGAATCTATCACAGCAGCTCGGTTGGCGAACTATACACCTCCGAGATTGTCTCCTTGCGGCATTCCACAATTGATCTCTTGAGACCGTGGCAGCATCTTTACCTCCAAGTTTTGGGATTCTTTTGAAGGCCATGGGCACCAACATTCGTTTCAGCACAGCTTTCCATCCTCAAACAAGTGGCCAAGTCGGCGAGTAAATCAAATCCTTGAAGATATGCTCGGGGCTTGTGTCATTTCCTTCGGTATGAAATGGAAGATTGTCTTCCATATGCGAGTTCTCCTACAACAACAGCTTCCAGCGAGTTCGGCAAGGCCCCATTCGAAATTCTCTATGGCGAGAAAGTGCCGTACTCCTCTCAATTGGTGCGAGACAGGTGAGCGCCAACTTCTTGGCAATGACTTGATCACGAAGCCGAAGAAATGTGCAAAGTCATTCGTGAGAATCTCAAAGCAGCGCAATCGCGCGGAAGAGCTATTATGATGATAAGCACCGTGATGTGGCTTTTGAAATCGGAGACCATGTCTACCTCGCGTCTCTCAATGAAAGGCACTCGTCGCCCGGTATCAAAGGGAAGCTTGCCCCTAGATACGTGGGTCCTTTCAAGATCATTGGCAAAAGCGATCTAGCCTATCAACGAGCTTCCATCCAATTTTGCAAGCGTGCACGATGTGTTCCACGTGTCACAACTTCGCAAGTGCTTCAAGACTCTGAGCGCACTAACAACTTCAAGAAATTGACCTTCAAGAAGATCTCTCTTATCATGAGCACCCGTTGCTATTCTTGAAGAAACCGGCGCAAGACTCGCAACAAGTCAATCAAATTCCTGAAAGTGAAGTGGTCACACCATTCCGACCGGCAAGCCACACGGGCGCGAGGATCACCTCCGTTCGAATATCCGGAGTTCTTTTAGTCCTAGATCTGGGGCGAGATCCTCTTGTAGTGGTGGAGTGTTGTAACACCCGGATGTAACTTTCCATATTTGTAACTCCAACTCTTGCCATTTTCGGCATTGTGATATGATATTCCCTCCGTGGTTGGGTTTTTCTCCTTTTTGCATTTTGTCCATGTCATGCATTTTATATCATGTCATCATGTGCATCTCATTTGCATACGTGTTAGTCTCATGTTTCGAGCATTTTCCCGTTGTCCGTTTTGCAATCCGGCACTCCTATGTTCCCCGGCGTCCCCTTTTACGTTTTTCCGTGGCGGTACTAAACTTTCTCGGAATGGACGAGGTTTGTCAAGTGGCCTTGGTATACCACCGTAGACCACCGGTCAAGTTTCGGTCATTTGGAGCTCGTTTGGTACTCAGCGGTTAACCGCACTCTCGCAAAGGCCTCTTTTAAGTTGCAGCCCAACACCCTTCAAAATAGTCCAATAACCCATCTAAGTCACTTCCATGCTCTTCGTCGTTCGATCACGATCGTGTGGTAAAACCGCACCTCATTTGGACTCTCCTAGCTCCCTCTATGCCTATTTAAACACCTCCCCGTCCAAATCCGGGTCCAACCCTAGCCTTCCCTACCTCGCGCCGACAAACCCCCCCGCCGCGGACCGTCCGCCCGTCGCCCTCGGCGAATCAGGGCGCCACCTGTCCCGCCGCCCGTCCTCGCGCCGCGCCGGCCAGCGGGCCTGGCAAACCCGCCCAGCCAGCAGCGTCCCGCCGCCCGTCGCCCGTGCCCGCCGCCTCCGCTCCGCCCGCCGCCGCCCTTCGCCTTCGCCTCCCGCCGGCGTCGCTGAGGTCGCCCGCCGCCCAGCGCCCTCGGTCGCGCCTCCGCCGCCACCAGTGCCCCTCGCCGCCCGTCGCCATCCGCGCTCGCCGGAGCCGTCTCGTCTTCGGCCGGATCCGCCGCGCCCACGGCCTCCACCTCGTCGGCGCGCCCCGCTCCGGCCACGGTGCCCCTCGCCGGACCGGCCACCGGAGGAGCCGCGCCGCCGCCGCCCTCGATCGGGCCGGATCCCGATCGGATCGGGGTTGACTTTCTTCCCCCCCTCAAATTCGTCTAAGTTTTTGTCTCGGTGATAATTGGTGGCATTTTCAACGCATCATAACTTTGCATCTGTAGCTTCATTTTGCGCGTGTAATATGTCAAAATGTTCGCCTCGAGGAGTAGATCATTTCGTCTCATTGCATCATTTTCATTTGATATCATCTTGATGCCCGAAATGCTGTTAGAAGAGGGCTATGTGATGTTATTTTCTGTTTCTTAACAGAACATGCACTTTTGTTATTTTTGCTATGATTGATGTGTGCACTCTATGAATTTGAGTCCTACATGTCTTTTGTAATATGCCATGCCATCTTTCCAGGGGTGTATGCCATGTATTTTTGTGATCTATGTGATGACTAGCACAAGCATGCAAAGTAGGTGTCCTGATGTTGCTGATTTCAGCTCTGTTTTGCTGATATTTTGATGCCATGTTAACTTGATGCTACCGAGAGATCCATGCATATTTTGAGATACTTCAGTAAGGATGTATTGAACATATGGTTATGCTCTATCCATCCATGCCTTTTTTTGCAATTATGGAGTGCCATAGCTTGATTCAATCGAGCTCTACTTTTGCTATCAAATGTTTCCTGGCAGATTGTTTACATGTTATTCAATTTTGCCAAGGTTTTTGTGGTTGATCCGTGTATGCTATGATGTTGTTCTTGCCATGTATGTCTTTTATGCCATGTCTTCTTGATGTATGTATGCTTAGTTTATCATGAAAGGCTCTGTAGTGAGTGCTTTGAGCTCTTAAACATGCCTACTTGTTATCTGTTTTTGACATGCCAAGTTGCTGAATCTGTTAACGAAACTTGCGATATTGACATGGGTGTTACTATATTTTGTTATCCTTTTTGGCTTATGGTCAGTAAGGGACTTTTGTTCTATGCTTTGAGTAGATTCATGCCATGCCTTGTTTTGCTATTATAAGTTCCTGTAGCTTGTTGTTTTCTTGCTCTGAACATTGCTACCTGATGCTGTTTTTGCCATGTCCACTGATATTTTTTGCACTTTTGCCATGCTTGTTTGGACCTGTTATGATGTGATTTAGCCGTAGCTCAGTGTTCATCTTTTGTCAAGCATCTTGAGTAGATCACTGCCATATACTTTGTTGGTACGTTTGGGTGCAGTAGCTTAATTTCTTGTTGCTTGCTAAGTGGCATCATCTTTATTAATGGCAGATTTGTGCCATTCTTGTTTTGCTTGTCATTTCCAAACCGTGCATCCGATTCCGGTGATCTTTATATCGATTTCAACGAAATCATCTCATCTTTCAGCGGCATACTTGGTTTGCCAAGTTGATGCCTGGTTCATCATTTTCCTTCGGGCGCATATCGCATTGCATATCACATCTCGCATATCATGTCATGTTTTGCATCATGTGGCTTGTGCATTGCACCGTGATTTATTGTGGTTCCTTTGTTTGTGTTCTTGCTTTGGGTAGAGCCGGAGGCGAGTTCGTGAGCGAGGAACCTGTTGAGAACGCTTACGAGGATCAAGCTTTCGACAACTCGAGAACTTTGCGAGCAAGATGACCATACCCTCGAAATCACTTCTATCTTTGCTATGCTAGTTGCTCGCTCTTTTGCTATGCCTATGCTGCGATGCCTATCACTTGCTATATCATGCCACCCATATTGCCATGTCAGCCCTAACCATCCCTTCCTAGCAAACCGTTGATTGGCTATGTTACCGCTTTGCTCAGCCCTCTTATAGCGTTGCTAGTTGCGGTGAAGATGAAGTTTGTTCCTTGTTGGAACATGGAGATGTTGTTCCTTGTTGGAACATGTTTACTTGTTGGGGATATCACAATATATCTGCTATAATTAATGCATCTATATACTTGGTAAAGGGTGGAAGGCTCGGCCTTATGCAGTGTTTTGTTCCACTCTTGCCACCCTAGTTTCCGTCATACCGGTGTTATGTTCCTTGATTTCGCGTTCCTTACGGTTGGGTGATTTATGGGACCCCTTGACAGTTCGCTTTGAATAAGACTCCTCCAGCAAGGCCCAACTTTGGTTTTACCATTTGCCACCTAAGCCTTTTTCCCCCGGGTTTTCGCGAGCCCGAGGGTCATCTTTATTTTAACCCCCCCGGACTAGTGCTCCTTCGAGTGCTGGCCCGAACTGAGCTGCCTGCGGGGCCACCACGGGGAAACTCGAGGCTTGGTTTTACTCGTAGCTAGATATGCCCTGAGAACGAGATATGTGCAGCTCCTATCGGGATTTGTCGGGACAATCGGGCGGCTTTGCTGGTCTTGTTTTATTGATGTCGAAATGTTTTGTAGTCCGGGATTCCGAGATTAATCGGGTCTTCCCGGTAGAAGGAATATCCTTCGTTGACCGTGAGAGCTTATAATGGGCTAAGTTGGGACACCCATGCAGGGTATTATCTTTCGAAAGCCGTGCCCGCGGTTATGAGGCGGATTGGAATTTGTTAATGTCCGATTGTAGAAAACCCGAATTTGATCTTAATTAAAATACACATCAACCGCGTGTGTAATCGTGATGGTCTGTTCTCGGCGGAGTCCGGGAGGTGAACACGGTGTTGGAGTTATGTCTGACGTAAGTAGTTCAGGATCACTTCTTGATCGCTACTAGCTTCACGACCGTGCTTTGCTCCTCTTCTCGCTCTCTTTTGCGAATGTAGCCACCATATATGCTAGTCGCTGCTGCAGCTCCACCTTACAAGTCTGTCCTTCCTATAAGCTTAAATAGTCTTGATCTCGCGGGTGTGAGATTGCTGAGTCCCGTGACTCACAGATTCTACCAAAACAGTTGCAGTGCCGGCGATGCGGTCAGGTGGCGCAACCGAGCTCAAGTGGGAGTTCGACGAGGAACGTGGTCGTTATTATGTGTCTTTTCCTGATGATCGATAGTGGAGCCAGTTGGGATGATCGGGGATCTGTAGCATTTGGGGTATCTTCTTTTATTTTGGTTCCGTAGTCGGACCTTGAGTGTACTCTGTATGATGGATGTTTATTTATGTATTGTGTGAAGTGGCGACTGTAAGCCAACTATGTATCTCTTTCGCTTATGTATTACATGGGTTGTGTGAAGATTACCTCACCTGCGACATTGCTTTCAATGCGGTTATGCCTCTAAGTCGTGCTTCGACACGTGGGAGATATAGCCGCATCGAGGGCGTTACATGAACCTACAAACTATGAAGAAGCTATGATGAGCCCAGATTCCGACAGATGGCTTGAGGCCATGAAATTTGAGATAGGATCCATGTATGAGAACAAAGTGTGGACTTTGGTGGACTTGCCAATGATCAGCAAGCCATAGAGAATAAATGGATCTTCAAGAAGAAGACTGACGCTGATGGTAAGGCTACTGTCTACAAAGCTCGACTTGTCACAAAAGGTTTTCGACAAGTTCAAGGGGTTGACTATGATGAGACTTTCTCACCTGTAGCGGTGCTTAAGTCCGTCTGAATCATGTAGCAATTGCCGCATTTTATGGTTATGAAATCAGGCAAATGGACGTCAAAACTGTATTCCTTAATGGATTTCTTAAACATGGGTTGTATATGATGCAACCAGAAGGTTTTGTCGATCCTAAAGGTGCTAAAAAAGTGTGCAAGCTCCAGCGATCCATCTATGGACTGGTGCAAGCATCTCAGAGTTGGAATATACGCTTTGATGAGGTGATCAAAGCATACTGTTTTATACAGACTTTCGGTGAAGCCTGTATTTACAAGAAAGTGAGTGGGAGCTCTTTAGCATTTCTAATATTATATGTAGATGACATATTGTTGATTGGAAATGATATAGAATTTCTGGATAGCATAAAAGGATACTTGAATTAGAGTTTTTCAATGAAAGACCTCCGTGAAGCTGCTTATATATTGGGCATCAAGATCTATAGAGATAGATCAAGACGCTTAATAGGACTTTCACAAAGCACATACCTTGACGAAGTTTCGAAGAAGTTCAAAATGGACCAGTCAAAGAAAGGGTTCTTGCGTGTGTTACAAGGTGTGAAGTTGAGTCAGACTCAAAGCCCGACCACTGCAGAAGATAGAGAGAAAATGAAAGTCATTCCCTATGCCTCAGCCAAAGATTCTATCATGTATGCTATGCTGTGTACCTGACCTGATGTGTGCCTTGCCATAAGTCTGGCAGGGAGGTACCAAAGTAATCCAGGAGTGGATCACTAGACAACTGTCAAGAACATCCCGAAGTGCCTGAAAAGGACCAAGGATACGTTTCTCGTTTATGGAGGTGACAAAGAGCTCGTGATAAATGATTACGTCGATGCTAGCTTTGACACTGATCTAGATGACTCTAACTCATAAACCGGATACGTATTTATATTGAATGGTGGAGCTATCAGTTGGTGCAGTTCCAAGCAGAGCGTCATGGCGGGATCTACGTGTGAAGCAGAGTACATAGCTACTCCGGAAGTGGCAAATGAGGATTCTGGATGAAGGATTTCATATCCGATCTGGGTGTAATACCTAGTGCATCAGATCCAATGAAAATATTTTGTGACAACACTGGAGCAATTGCCTTGGCGAAGGAATCCAGGTTTCATAAGAGAACCAAACACATCAAAAGACGATTCAACTCCAGTCGTGAACAAGTCAAGGATGGGGATATAGAATTTGCAAGATACATACGGATGTGGCAAACCCGTTGGCTACGCCTTTTGCGCGAGCAAAACATGATCAACACCAAGACTCCATGGGTGTTAGATTAATTACAATGTAATCTAGATTACTGGCTCTAGTGCAAGTGGGAGACTGAAGTAAATATGCTCTACATGCAATAATAAAGTTGTTATTTTATATTTCCTTAGGCATGATAAAGGTTTATTATTCATGCTAGAATTATATTAATCGGAAACCTTAATACATGTGTGAATACATAAACAAACACCGTGTCCCTAGTAAGCCTCTACTAGACTAGCTTGTTGATCAAAGATGGTTAAGGTTTCCTAACCATGGACATGAGTTGTCATTTCATAACGGGATCACATCATTAGGAGAAATGATATGATGGACAAGACCCATCTGTTAGGTTAGCATAATGATCGTTCAGTTTTATTGCTATTGCTTTCTTCATGTCAAATACATATTCCTTTGACTATGAGATTATGCAACTCCCGGATACCAGAGGAATGCCTTGTGTGCTATCAAACGTCACAACATAACTGGGTGATTATAAAGATGCTCTACAGGTATCTTCGAAGGTGTTTGTTGAGTTGGCATAGATCGAGATTAGGATTTGTCACTCCGAGTATCAGAGAGGTATCTCTAGGCCCTCTTGGTAATACACATCGCTTGCAAGCAAATGACTAAGGAGTTATTCATGAGGTGATGTATTACAGAATGAGTAAACAGACTTGCTGGTAACGAGATTGAACTAGGTATAGAGATACCGACGATCGAATCTCGGGCAAGTAACATACCGATGGACAAAGGGAATTGCGTATGTTGTCTTAACGGTTATACCGATAAAGAATTCGTAGAATATGTAGGAGCCAATATGGGCATCCAGGTTCAGCTATTGGTTATTGACCGGAGAGGTGTCTCGGTCATGTCTACATAGTTCTCGAACCCGTAGTGTCCGCACGCTTAACGTTCGTTGACGATATAGTATTATATGAGTTATGTGATTTGGTGACTGAATGTTGTTCGAAGTCCCGGATGAGATCACGGGCATGACGAGGAGTCTAGAAATGGTCAAGAGGTAAAGATTGATATATAGGACGATGGTATTCGGACATAGAAAGTGTTTCGGCGGGTACCGGGTACTTATCGAGTCACCGAAAGGGGTTCCGCGCACTCCCGGCAAAAGATATGGGCCTTATGGGCCAAGAGGGGAAACCAAGCTTCAAAATATCGGATATAGGTGATACGTCTCCGTCGTATCTACTTTTCCAAACACTTATGCCCTTGTTTTGGACCCTAACTTGTATGATTTGAATGGAACTAACCCGGACGACGCTGTTTTCAACAGAATTTCCATGATGTTGTTTTATGTGCAGAAAACAAAAGTTCTCGGAATGACCTGAAACTCCACGGAACATCTTAGAAAAAATAATAAAAAATCCTCGCCAAAGATGAAGACTAGGGGGCCCACACCCTGTCCACGAGGGTGGGGGCGCCCCCCCCCCTCCCCCCCCAAGGCGCGCCCCCTACCTCGTGGGCCCCCTGGAGACCTTCCAACGCCAACTCCAACTCTATATATTGGCTTTCGGAGAGAAAAAAATCAGAGAGAAGAAATCATCGCGTATTACGATACGGAGCCGCCGCCAAGCCCTAAAACCTCTCGGGAGGGCTGGTGCAGAGTCCGTTCGGGGCTCGGAGGGGGATTCGCCGTCGTCATCATCAACCATCCTCCATCACCAATTTCATGATACTCACCGCCGTGCATGAGTAACTCCATCGTAGGCTTGCTGGGCGGTGATGGGTTGGATGAGATCTATCATGTAATCGAGTTAGTTTTGTTAGGGTTTGATCCTAGTATCCACTATGTTACGAGATTGATGTTGCTATGACTTTGCTATGCTTAATGCTTGTCACTAGGGCCCGAGTGCCATGATTTCAGATCTGAACCTATTATGTTTTCATGAATATATGTGTGTTCTTGATCCTATCTTGCAAGTCTATAGTCACCTATTATGTGTTATGATCCGACAACCCGAAGTGACAATAATCGGTATACTTCTCGGCGATGACCATAGTTTGAGGAGTTCATGTATTCACTATGTGTTAATGCTTTGTTCCGGTTCTCTATTAAAAGGAGGCCTTAATATCCCTTAGTTTCCATTAGGACCCCGCTGCCACGGGAGGGTAGGACAAAAGATGTCATGCAAGTTCTTTTCCATAAGCACGTATGACTATATTCGGAATACATGCCTACATTCCATTGATGAATTGGAGCTAGTTCTGTGTCACCCTATGTTATGACTGTTACATGATGAACCACATCCGACATAATTATCCATCATTGATCCAATGCCTACGAGCTTTCCATATACTGGTTTACGCTTATTTACTTTCCCGTTGCTATTGTTACTATCGTGGTTTTGTCACGGCAGATGTCCTTAGTGTCAGGACTTAGTCACGAGGCCAACGCATCTATGTGGTAGCTTGAGATTGGTTGAGTGGGATGAGAGACGCAGGGCGGATCAACGCACAAGACAAGTATTTAGACAGCTTCGGGCCCCGGGAAACATCATCCGGTAATAGCCCTACATGTTGTTTGAGGCTAGGTCTCATTATGATCACGAGGGAGTCGCCGGTAAACCGGCTCTTTGTGTCTAGCCCTAGAGATTGTTTATTCTTCTTGCTTCTCCCCCTCTTTGGGGAGCCCTGCCCCTCCTTATATATGTTGAAGGGGCGGGTTACATGTGGAGTCCTATTAGGATTAGGACTAGTCTATCTCTAATACAAATAGGATACAAGTCCAGGTCTTAACTCTTTGTAAGACAAATATTCTTCATGCCTTTCCTCTTAAACCGGCCCACCATTAATATAAACCGGCCCTCTGGGCCTTGGGCCTTGTCATCTGTCTGTCCCGCCCGCCGGGTCACCAGTGAGTTGTAATGTCCAAGCAGGTTGCTTGTAAACTGCCAGGTCAGGGCGGGTCACCAGTCAATCGCTAAGTGTCAGCGAGATCTCAAATAAACCACCAAGTCCAGCCGGGTTATACTTCCGGCCGGTTTATGCCGCGGGGTATATCCCCAACATTAGCCCCCAGTTTAATTTGGATTTGTCCATGTTAAACTGATCCTGTAAAATAAACACAAGAACAAACTTGACAGATTATGCTCCGGGTTAAGAATTCTTGTAAACCGGCATCTGATCATCCTTAAGTCCTTGTCATTTCTTCCTTCTGAAAAATCTGAGTCAATAGACCGGCTTCATACTCAATTTGCTGACATCGGTTTCTCACAGAGAAATATTGTGAAGAATAATCTACTTGAGTCGGCTTTCAAAGCGCCGGTTTAAAAAATATTGGCCTTCAAATACTCATCTGATATTCAGCCGGCTTGAAGATGTAAAACTTGCCAGTTTATCATTACCAAAATTGCCGAGTTATATAGCAGACGATGTCGGGTCATAATTGTTGTTGACACCGGGTCATGTAATTAATCTTCTGATTTGCTCAAAACTGATAATTTGAAAATGTTCCTCCTTATATATGCATAATACCGTAGCCCCCAAGTGCGGGTTGGCATGCTTGCAGGAACACAGGACTTGTAATTTCTGATGCTCATTAAAAACTTGAATTGTTGATAGGAGCAATTGGTAGCCCCAAGGGCGGCTCATTATGATGTGATGAGTCGGGTCTTCAATAAAACCAATAAAATGACTTTGCATTAGCCCCAAGTGTCATGGTGCATGCTTGCGGCGACATGAGACTTGCATGTAATCTCAATTTGAATAATATAGCCCCCAAGTGCGGGTTGTAAGCTGCAGCGACTCGGGACTATTCCTTCCATTGTAGAATAAATCATATCCTTTGATAAAATAATAGCCATTGCACTAAAGCGACTTTTGAAAACCTCAATAATACCGGTTATTAATAACCATAATAAAAATCCTGCCATGTTGGCTATTCAAGATAATATAATCCGGTATGAAAACCTTATTCATTCAATATCACAATGAAAATTCAGCCAAGTTTGGCTATTTGAATAATATAACCCAATGATTCATAAGCGCATGATTCCAATGGCGTAATCCAAATATATACTGGCGACTTATAGTCCAAAGCCAGGCCGGGTTAACAAACACCGGATAATTTCTCATCATATACTGGCAACTTATCGTCTTAAAGCCAGGCCGGTTTAATAAACACCGGTGATTTATAATCATGCTTTATTCAACCTGTTTCTGCATACAACAAGTTTAAAGTGTCCTGGCGGTTACCACCAGACGGGTCATAACGCCCAACATATAACCTGGGTTTATAACCAAGGTTGCACTTAAGAATAATCAAATATGAAATATATCATACCTGTGACATTGAATCACATCGTTGGTTTACCAACTTTTTGTAGTAAGAGTGATAACCCCAATCTTGAGTAATGATAACTCCTTTCATTCTGTGCCGGTTTATGATAAAACTGTACCGGGTTGTGACAAACACCGATTTATTCCATACTGGTGACTTTGAGTCAAAACCAGACCGGGCTGATAGTCTCCGGATTATAATTTGATCGTGTACTGATAACTTGTAGTTGAAAGCCGAGCCGGGTTGTTAACGCCGGTTTAAAAAGCAAAAAAGTCTTTATCAAAAAAGAAAACAGAACCCAAACAAAGGCAAATAAAAACCATTGTAGGCGAGGCTTTGAGCCGATCAAGAGGCTTGACCATGTTTCGGACACGACCAAGCCCCCAAGAAGGCGTAGCTATGGTTCGGGTTCGATCAGGCCCCGAAATGATGCTGTGGCATTACGCCGATCAAGAGGTGTAGCTATGGTTCGGGTTCGACCAAAGCCCCCAAGTGATGTTGTGGCATTGCGCCGATCAAGAGGCGTAGCTATGGTTCGGATACGACCGAGCCCCCAAGTGATGCTATGGCATTGCGCTGATCAAGAGGCGTAGCTATGGTTCGGATACGACCAAGCCCCCAAGTGATGCTGTGGCATGCGCCGATCAAGAGGCGTAGCTATGGTTCGGATACGACCAAGCCCCCAAGTGATGTTGTGGCATTGCGTCGATCAAGAGGCGTAGCTATGGTTCGGATCTGACCAAGCCCCAAGTGATCTTTGTGGCATTGCGCCGATCAAGAGGTGTAGCTATGGTTCGGATACGACCAAGCCCCCAAGTGATCAATAATATGATAAGCCAATAGGCATGATACCCATGTTTGAACCGCGCATCATGGCAGCAGGTCATCTTTGGCACCCTTTAACTTCTTGCAAGAGATAAATTCTTCTTGAACCGGGATTTTGAACCGGATATTGAGAGCTTCAAAGCTTTGTGGGAGACATCTTTCCCTTGAACCGGATTGTAAACCGGAATCTTCATTTTCAGCCGGAAATTTCCTGACAGCCTTTCAACTCGAACTTGCGAGAAGTTAATTCCTTTTTGAACCGAAAATTCTTAAACCGGATTTGAGAGCTTCAGAGCTTCATAGGAGAACAAATTTCCCTTGAACCGGATTTTAAACCGGCATTCTTCAGTTTTAACCAGAAATTTTCTGACGACCCTTAAATTTTCATCCATATGGTAGTAGCCTCTGGGACCGGGTTATCTTTCCCTCCAGCGTCCTGGGGTTCTTGACTTCACTGAAAAAACCGGAAACCTTTGCTGAGTCATATCATTGTAGCCCCCGAGTCTCAAGGTGACTCGAAGAGTTGGCTTGAGATTCTCCATATTTGACCGTCATATAAACCGGCATAACTTGTATATCATTGGTGTTGATAGCACGATGTGAATCCACAGAAGGTTGAGGTGACTGCAGCGGGTTATAAATGATCCCGTATGAGTCGTGTCAGCAACTCGGCCAATGGTTCCTTCCAACTGGCGATTTGAAGTTAACCAAACTATAGTGGCGGCGACTTGTGCGCCTGCCCATTGAGCCACCCAATGCAGACGGCGGTTGATAGTATATGATAATTTGCCTCCATTTTGTTTGAAAGAAAAACCGGGCTACCCAAGCTGTGATTTGCTCATACTCAATAAACAACTCATGCAGACAGGTGCGGCCCAGTATGTTGATGTAGACCAGGCCGCGAGAGACGGACGACCGCAACATCAGAGGCAGCTCGGACAGATGAGTCGGCCGCGGCATTGTAAACCGGTGCGGATGGGGAAAAACGGCACCGGTGTCGTAAACCGGCACGGACGGGCGAGTTAATCGCGGGCGCGGTCCCGGCAGGATAATGTAAACCGGACCGTAAGGGCGGCGTCTTGCACACGTCCATTCTCCGTGTATTGTGACACGGACGAACACCGGGCAGGACGTTGCCAGCGCGTGCTCCATATCCATGGTATAAACCACGTTTATAATGGATAACTGTCCTGCATATCAAAATATACGATCCAAGGTAATTGTTCTTTTGACAAAAACAATATGTATCAAAAATAGACTTAGATAGATGTCACCTGATATGTTAAGCCGGAATTTATCCGCCGTGGAGTTGATGGTCACCACGGTGAAGCTAAAATCAACTACGGATGAGTCAGCCGCGGGAGCAGACAGATGAACCGGCCGCGGCGTTTGTAAGCCGGTGCGGGGGAGAGTCGGTAGCGGCATTGTAAACTGGTGCAGAGGGGCAAGTCGGCTGTGGGGGCGGACAGGCGACTTATCTGTGGTGTTGTAAACCGGCGCAGACGGGTGAGCCGGCCGCGGTGTGGATAATTGCTAGCGAAAAAGTGATGTAAGCGCGCGTCCCTTACACACACCTTTGTAATGAATATTGATCCTGCAAAAAAATATCACAAACCAGAGTAATCGTTTTCAAACAATTTAAACCATGCTGATAAAATATATGGAATAGATAGCACCTGGTTTGAGGGAGTCTCAGTGCACGTTTTTGCTGTGTACTGATTTTTGATGTGACGGTTTGTCCCTTGTGAGAGCTTTCTTGGAGGTCTTGCTGGCAGCATACTCTCAACTGGGATCTTCGTCTGTACCACTGTGCGTAGCACTTTGTTTCTTGGATTTAACTGATCTCCACATCAGGAAAAGGTAGCAACAGCAGTAACGGTCGTCGGGGCGCGGCTCGAGGTACTGTTGTGAGTCTCGTCGGTCTCGAACCAAGATTTGGCCAGAGTGACTGGATTTTATCTCCCTTGAAGGATAATTAATTTATACCTGTTATAGGAGACAATATTTCCAAAAAGCTGTATACACTAATGGACGCGGAGATGCTGAAGACGTCGGCCTCCATCTTTCTCAATTTTTGGCCGCCGCCTGCATTCGTTAGTATATACAGAGGAACGCAGGGGAGCAGTATACTACTCCCTCTGTCCCATAATGTAAGACGTTTTTTGCCACTACACTAGTGGCAAAAAACGTCTTACATTATCGGACGGAGGGAGTAGCATTTTACTCCTTAGAGCTAGCACGCGAAGGACTTGATGAAGCCTGCATGTATGTTGACCTGGTGCTCTTATGTTTGACCGATTGTACAAGCTCCGTTGTAGCCAGTCATGGGGTCATACACGTACATACCAAAAGAGCGCTTGGGTTGCATCTTGGCACATTGGTATATAGGTGCATGAAGAGGACGAGGCCTCGGCAAAATAGCAGCATGATTGCGGCAGTAGTGAAGACTCGCAGTCCATAGTTGTCCACCACAGAGGATCCAAGAAGATCAGACGAGTAGCAGTGACTCAGAATGAAACCATCTCGCCGCGGAGGCTTGACAATGGCGGCTTGGTGAAGCTACAACTACTGCGGCAAGTTGCCGCGGTTCGTCCGCGGCGGGTCACAGTGTTTGATTTGATCAGCCAAGGGCCGCGGTGAAAAGGTGGAGCGAGGCGAAAGCAGTGACTGTAGTAGTGGGCAGAAGCAACGACCGGCAAAGGCGAGTCGGCTGCAGTGACGTGCTGGCGGAGGCCGGGGACTCAATGCGGCCGGAACAAGGTGACAACGGCTGTTCGGCAACTCGGACGGGGCCAGCTCAAGGCTGAAGCGGCAGCGGCTAGATGGCAGCCGCGGCAAATGGCGACCCAAACAGTGGCCGGTTTGGAAGCGACGATGGACAGCAGCGGCCTCAACACGCGGCAGCGGGCACGGCGGTTCAGAGGCGAAGCTGACTCGAAGGCAACATGAGTCCGCGGCTACCTCCAAACCCCCTCCAGGTCATGGTTGGTGTGACCGACTCGGTTAATGATTGAAGCTCCAAAAAGTCTGATCTGTAACACGTGAGACAAAAGATCTATTCTTCCAAACCAGCCTTGACCACCACGTGAGAAGTACTAATACTTTTTCAATTGATGATAACCTGACGGGAAAACAGCAGCAGCGAAACCTTGTCATATCACAAGAGCAGTAGCTGTACTGGTTGATTGAAACTCACGTAATCACTAGTGGCCCCCTCGGGACTTGAATCCTGGCCGAATCACTGGTGGCCCCATATATGTGGAGGCGCAGAGGAGTAGGGGAACTCAGCGGATCCGGCCGTAACCTTGGAACGATTTTTCCATATTGTACAACAGTTTGATTCCTTTGATCTCGGACTTAGCATCGATGCGGTTTCGACGGATCTGTCACGTCTTGCGGCTCAAATGATGGAACCCTAATCTCCTGATCTCCAAACTTTATGCTGAGAACTCCAAATTTAATCATTGAAATTAATTGACCCGGGAGGCTTCCTGTATGATCATCCCCTGCCGGCTCTTCTTTTATCCTTCTAATGGCGAACTTCTCAATCCCTGAAAAGCTCCCTTCAAGAACTCAACACCACCGTGCGCATGCCCCATGGTGGGCGCCAACTATCGTGGTTTTGTCACGGCAGATGTCCTTAGTGTCAGGACTTAGTCGCGAGGCCAACACATCTATGTGGTAGCTTGAGAGGGGTTGAGTGGGATGAGAGACACAGGGCGGATCAATGCACAAGACAAGGATTTAGACAGCTTCGGCCCCGGGAAACATCATCCGGTAATAGCCCTACATGCTGTTTGAGGCTAGGTCTCTTTATGATCACGAGGGAGTCGCCGGTAAACCGACTCTTTGTGTCTAGCCCTAGAGATTGTTTCTTCTTCTTGCTTCTCCCCCTCTTTGGGGAGCCCTGCCCCTCCTTATATATGTTGAAGGGGCGGGTTACATGTGGAGTCCTATTAGGATTAGGACTAGTCTATCTCTAATACAAATCGGATACAAGCCCAGGTTTTAACTCTTTGTAAGACAAATATTCTTCATGCCTTTCCTCTTAAACCGGCCCACCATTAATATAAACCGGCCCTCTGGGCCTTGGGCCTTGTCATCCGTCTGTCCCGCCCGCCGGGTCACCAGTGAATTGTAATGTCCAAGCAGGTTGCTTGTAAACCGCCAGGTCAGGGCGGGTCACCAGTGAATCGCCAAGTGTCAGCGAGCTCTCAAATAAACCGCCAAGTCCGGCCGGGTTATACTTCCGGCCGGTTTACGCCGCGGGGTATATCCCCGACAGTTACAATCACTACAAAACACCAAAAATATTACTTTTGCTTTTGTTACCGTTACCACTACTATCATATTACTTTGCTACTAAATACTTTGCTGCAGATATTAAGTTATTCAGGTGTGGTTGAATTGACAACTCGACTGCTAATACTTGAGAATATTCTTTGGCTCCCCTTGTGTCGAATCAATAAATTTGGGTTGAATACTCTACCCTCGAAAGCTGTTGCGAGCCCCTACACTTGTGGGTTATCAAGACTAATTTCTGGCGCCGTTGCCGGGGAGCATAGCTCTATTCTTTGTGTCACTTGTGATTTATATCTGCTGGACACTATGAAGAAATTGAAAGACGCTAAGACAAAAATTTATCCCTCAACTATGAGGGGAGGTAAGGAACGGCCATCTAGCTCTGCACTTGATTCACCTTCTGTTATGAGTAAGCTTGCGACACCAAAACCTGCTTCTGCTATTTGTTCTGATATGTCGCATGTTATTGATGATGCCACTTCTGATATGCATGATACTTATGATGAAACTACTTCTATGCTTGATACTATTGTGCCCCTTGGTGAATTTATTGATGAACAAATTTCTAGGGCTAGAGAGAAAGAAATTATCGAAACTGATAATGTTGATGAAAGTGATGATGAAGATATGCCTGCTATTCCTGAGGGTTATGTTTTTGATGTGGAATCTTCTGCAGCAATTTTTTCCTGCAAAGATAGAAACGAACTTAAGAGGCTATTAGTTAAATGGAGTAAAGAATATCTTAGGGATAGAATGAAACCTGACCTTGCTTTTGCTACTTCACCTATTTGTGTTCCCGATAAGGATTATGGATTCTTCGTTGATCCCGATATAATTACTTTGGTTGAATCTGATCCTTTTCATGGTTATGAATCTGAAACTGTTGTGGCACATCTTACTAAATTAAATGATATAGCCACCCTGTTCACTAATGATGAGAGATCTCGCTACTTTTATATCCTTAGAATATTTTCGTTCTCATTAAAGGGTGATGCTAAGATATGGTTTAATTCCCTAGATCCTAGTTGTGTGCGTAGTCCCCAGGATATGATTTATTATTTCTCTGCTAAATATTTCCCTGCTCATAAGAAACAAGCTGCTTTAAAGGAAATATACAACTTTGTGCAAATTGAAGAAGAGAGTCTCCCACAAGCTTGGGGGAGGCTTCTCAAGTTACTTAATGCTTTTCCTGATCATCCTCTTAAGAAAAATGAAATACTTGATATCTTTTGTAATGGACTAACCGGTGCTTCTAGAGATTACCTAGATAGTTGTGTTGGTTCTCTTTTCAGGGAAAGAACACCGGATGAAGCTGAAATTCTATTGAATAATATGTTGACAAATGAAAATAATTGGGCACTTCCCAAGCCAGCTCCTGAGCCAGCTCCAGAGCCAATTACTGAGCCTATTCCTAAACCAACTCCGAAGAAGAGAGGTGTTCTATATCTCAGTCGTGAAGATATGCAAGAGGCAAAGAAATCTATAAAAGAAAAAGGTATTAAAGCTAAAGATGTTAAGAATTTACCTCATATTGAAGAAATACATGGTCTTAATTTACCGCCTGTTGAAGAAACATATGATCTTGATCCATTACCTATTGAAGAACCTCCTGATCCCGATAACCCGACACAGGTAGTAAAGGTAAATTATCTCTATAGATTTGATGAAGGTGATATTCCTCACTATAAGTCTGCTAGACAATGCTTGGATGAGTTTGATAATTTTATTGTCAAACAAGAAAATTTTAATGCTTATTTTGGTAGATAGTTGAAATATGATTCCGATATGATTAAACACTTGGGTGATTATATGGCTAATGTTAGATGTGAACTTAAACTTGTTAGCAAACATGCTTCTATGGTTATCACTCAAGTAGAACAAGTACTTAAGGCTCAAAAAGAATTGCTCGCTGAAATGAATAGTAAGAAAAATGATTATGCTGTTAAAGTGGCTACTAGAACTGGTAGAATGACTCAGGAACCTTTGTATCCTGAAGGCCACCCTAAGAGAATTGAGCAAGATTCTTAGAGAAATAATACTGATGTGCCTAGTTCTTCTAAAAGGAAGAAAAAGAAAAATGATAGGACTTTGCAAACTTCTAGTGAACCTATTGCTGAACCACCTGATAATCCAAATGATGTATCTATGTCTGATGCTGAAACACAATCTGGTAATGAACATGAACCTAGTGAAAATGTTAATGATGATGTTCATGATGATGCTCAACATAGTAATGATAATGATGTAGAAATTGAACCTGTTGTTGATCTTGATAACCCACAATCAAAGAATCAAGGTTATGATAAGAGAGACTTTGTTGCTAGGAAACATGGTAAAGAAAGAGAACCATGGGTTCAGAAACCCATGCCTTTTCCTCCCAAACCATCCAAGAAAAAGGATGATGAGGATTTTGAGCACTTTGCTGAAATGATTAGACCTATCTTTTTGCGTATGCGATTAACTGATGTGCTCAAAACAAATCCTTATGCTAAGTATATGAAGGATATCATTACCAATAAGAGAAAGATACCGGAAGCTAAAATTTCCACCATGCTTGCTAATTATACTTTTAAGGGTGGAATACCAAAGAAACTTGGAGATCCAGGAGTACCCACTATACCATGCTCCATTAAAAGAAATTATGTTAAAACTGCTTTATGTGATCTTGGAGCCGGTGTTAGTGTTATGCCTCTCTCTTTATATTGTAGACTTGATTTGAATAAGTTGACACCTACTGAAATATCTTTGCAAATGGCTGATAAATCAACTGCTATACCTATCGGTACTTGTGAGGATGTGCCTGTTGTGGTTGCAAACATTACTATTTTAACGGACTTTGTTATTCTTGATATTCCCGAGGACGATAGTATGTCTATTATCCTTGGAAGACCTTTTCTGAATACTGCAGGGGCTGTTATTGATTGCAACAAAGGCAATGTCACTTTTCATATTAATGGTAATGAGCATACGGTACACTTTCCGAGGAAACAATCTCAAGTTTATAGCATCAACTCTATTGGAAAAATTCCATCGATCATTTTTGGAGGTTTTGAATTTCCTCTTCCTACTGTCAAGAAGAAATATGATATTCTTATTATAGGGGATGTGCATATCCCCGTTGAGGTAACATAGTGTTATTCGAAATTTCTCCGGTTCCTTGTCAATCGAAATGAGTTTGTTAACAAGACCTGATCAACCTTGTTAGTGGATTTCTTTTGATGAGCATGAGACGGATGAAACTAGAAGGCGCAACCTTTTGTACCCTCTTTATACTCTACGTTATTTAGTTGAAACAAAGTAAAACTAGTATTTTTCTGTCTGTTTCCTGATTTATCCGTGCAATATAAAAATACCCCGAAAATAAAAGTCCTTAGAATGCCATGCCAATTTAATATGATTTTTTTGGGAATATTTGAGGATTTTTAGTGCAAAAATTACCGCGGGGGGAGCTGCCACCTGGCCACGAGGGTGGAGGGCGCTCCCTACCCCCCTGGGCGCGCCCCCCTGCCTCGTGGGCCCACGGTGGTCCTCCTCCACTTATTCCTGCACCCATCCTCTTCTTCTTCCTCCCACAAACACGAATATCTGGCTCAAACACGAGTTCCAGCCCCCGTTTTCTGTGGTTTTCGATCTCTTTGCTCAAAGCACCTCTCACAAAACTGCTTGGGGAGATTGTTCCTTGGTATGTGACTCCTCCATTGGTCCAATTAGTTTTTGTTCTAGTGCTTTATTCATTGCAAATTTGTGCTGCATAGGTGACCATGTTCTTGAGCTTGCATGTCAATTTTATATGGTTCCAAGTAGTTCTAATGCTTGATATAGGCTCTAGGCACTTGTAGGAGTAGTTGCTATCAATTTTATTGAAGTTGGTTCACTTTTGGTTGAAGTTACTAAAATTTTTAGATTATTTCAGAAAATAATGAAGAGACTTTTGAGGGGCTCGTCGAGCCGAAGCTCGAAGGAAAAACAAAATGAAGAAGCACAGAAGCCCAAATATAATTTGCCTCGTACCGCGGAGGTCCGGCCGTGTGAATGGCCTTCCGATGACTTCTTGAGGAGAGCCAGAATTTATGAGGATTTTTATTTATTGATTGAGAATGGTGGCCTCACCGACTTCCTCCGCGGCCAACGTCATCAGTATCTCTTAGTACTCACTAATACTTTTGTGCAAAACTTCTACTATTTTCCTAAGGAATCACATCCATCAGTAGAGTTTCATTTATATGACGTTATTAAGAAGATGCCATTAGCTGAATTTTGCGAGGTTTGCAAAATACCCTTTGAGGGTACCTTAGATGAACCACACTGTAATGAAGTGGAAGCATTTATCAACACTATCACTGTGGGAGAAACTAGGAAGGTTTCTGATGCAAGAATTACTAGCATACATTTTCCTGTGTTACGCTACTTTGCCTTATTTGCTAGTCGTTGCTTGATTGGTCGTGGAAACTGTGGAAACCTTAGTGTTCCTGGTATTATCATTTTGTTCCATGGTTTATACCGCAATAGCTCTGTTAGTATGGGCGGAATTGTTGCTAGACGGTTAAGTCTGAACCGTACTAAGGGCCCCATCTTTGGAGGCATTTATGCTTCACGCCTAGCTGAATATTTTGGCATACCTATTAGGCATTTTGAGAAAGAAGAAAAATTGCTGCCTAGTGCTTATCTAGATTATAAAAGTATGCTAGCACATGATTTTATTGTTAAGAGTCGTGAAGGGGAGCTAAAATATAAATTATACTTTGATAAACATCACCCTAAGACTATTACTTTGCCTGCTCCTTCTTTGTTTAACTTGTCTGCAGGTCCTCACCTCGTTTCGTGGGCGGCCATTCAAGCATATCGGAATCCTGCACCAGCCCCGGAGCCGGAACCGCAATACGAGCCTCCACGCCAGTCTGTTTATTCTTGGGATCCAGAGGCGGTTGCCAGCCAGTGGTAGTCAGAGTCCTCTTCATCGCAAAGATCGACCCGGCTACACCTACGGGTATCCGCCAGGCCATCCCTGGCAATGAACCAACTTAGGCCAAAAGCCTAAGCTTGGGGGAGTACGTATTTCTCACCGACATTACATTTATGTTCACACACACTCACTGCTAAATGTCGGTGCTCTTACTCTTTCACTGTAATATCCATGCTAGTTTATTTTGTTTTTCCTGCTTTCTTCTTGTGTGTTTGATAAACTTTAAGAAAAAAAATTAGTGTAGCTTCTAGTTAGTTTACTTTTCCTGCTATAGTAGTAGTAATTAAAAAGAAAACCCAAAAATATTTCCCGTTCTTCTTTTGCTTGTTGGGAGCTTTCCCGTGTAAATAGTTTTTATTTCTTTTCTTTTCTTTGGAGGTCGATAAGAGAAGACTATGATTAAATTGTTGAAGTGGCTCTTACATGCATTATTGTTGATTTAACCAAGAGCCCATATTGCCTTGTCTTCTCATGTTTATTGAATGCTCACAGATTCCAGCTTAGTCCAATGCACGCGCACTCTTATTATTATTCACATCGTTCGGTCGTGCAAGTGAAAGGAAATTATGATGATATATGATGGACTGACTGAGATGGGAAAAGCTGGTATGAACTCGACCTCTCTTGTTTTTGTAAATACGATGAGTTCATCATTCTTGATTCAGCTTATTATGAATAAACATTTTTGCAATGACAATTAGAGATCATAGTTGCTTATGCCATGCTTGATTAGCTATGAGTTATAATGGTTTACCTTGCGTGCCAACATGCTATTGAGATGGTTATGATGTGGTATGATGGGGTGGTATCCTCCTTTGAATGATTTAAGTGACTTGACTTGGCACATGTTCACACATGTAGTTGAAACAAATCAACATAGCCTTCATGATATTTAGGTTCATGGTGGATTATATCCTACTCATGTTTGCATCCAATGTTTATAATTTTAATGCATGTTCATGACTGTTGTCGCTCTCTAGTTGGTCGCTTCCCAGTCTTTTGCTAGCCTTCACTTGTACTAAGCGGGAATACTGCTTGTGCATCCAATCCTTTAAACCCCAAAGTTATTCCATATGAGTCCACTATACCTTCCTATATACGGTATCTACCTGCCGTTCCAAGTAAATTTGTATGTGCCAAACTCTAAACCTTCAAATAAAAATTATGTTTTGTATGCTCGAATAGCTCATGTATCAACTATGGCTGCCCTTATCTTCCATGTTAGGCGGGTTATTCTCAAGAGGAGTGGACTCCGCTCCTCACTCACGAGAACATGGCTGGTCACCGGGATGCCCAGTCCCATGCTTTATGCAAAGTAAATCAAATTAATTGCAAACAAAACTCCCCCTGTGTCGGCGTTCTGGGAACGGGGGTCCCCAGACTTGCCTGCCTGCGGCCTGCGGCGTGGCTCAAGGAGGGCCCCAGCACGGCCCATCTTCATCAACACAAACCCAAGACCCTCGCGAGGGGCCAAGCCTCGCGGGGCGGACGACACGGAGCCTCCTCAGGCACGGCCTCATCAGGCTGGCTCGCGAGGAGGCGGAGAGATCAAGACGGGGTACCTCACGACGTGCTCGTGACGCAAGCCATGACGACCAAGGGCGCCAAGGGCGCCAGCCACAGCAGATGTCCTCCCTTTCCTCTTTGGTGCAAAGGGAGCAAGCGCAGCGAGAGCATCAAGCAAAGGCACCCGTTTGATTACACGAGACCAAGACCAGCCCAAAGGCAGGAAGGATGTCATCGTGGAGCCCAAGCAAAGTCACCACCGTGGCCTTTGGCAAAGCGAGGACCAACTTTAGTCAGGATAAGTGTACTAGATGTTCCCCTTCAAAATGGCCAATTGTTGGCGCCCTTCCTGCTCAATGTTTGGGAAGAGGCCCAGGGCCTTTGCCTATAAATAGGACTAGCCACCCACGGGGGAAAGAAACTGATCTAGAATCGGTTCGAGTGACACCTCGAAGAGACAGAAAGAAGCAACCGAACTCCCCCTAGTAGTTCGTCGCACCAGCCAAGAACATACCCTCGCGAGGCTGTTCTCCCTTGTATTGTTCATCATCATCAGCCCAAGAGGCAATCCACCACACCACAAACTAGAGTAGGGTATTACACCACAATGGTGGCCCGAACTAGTATAAACCCTATGTCTCTTGTGCTGTTCTTTCCATAGCTTAGATCCTAGCAAGGCGGTGGGGTGCAGGTAGGTAGAAGGCGAGATCTCCGCGCGCTCCCCAGTGTTCGAACCTCAAGGGTCTGCCGGAACCCGAAATCCGACATTTGGCGCGCCAGGTAGGGGTGCGCCGGAATTCGTCTTCCACCGCCCTGTTCTCCTCCGACCATCGCGTCCATGTCTGACGCTCGTCGGGCCCGCGCCGAGCGCCGAGCCGCTCTTGCTTCCCGCGTCGCCCAGACGGCACCCGTCGTCGGGCATCTCGTCGTTCCCCGTCACCTGCCGTCAACGCCGCCACCGGCCCGGCGGGGAACGAGCAGCAAGCGTCGTCTCAGCACCCGTCGGTGCGGCAAAACGGCCGCACCGCTACTCCCTCGCTCACCCCAGCCGGTTCTTCGTCACGCGCGTTCCGCGCGCCCATGGAGGCTCGAGCCGCGCTCATAGCGGGAAACGAGCTCTTGCGCTACCGTCCCGTCGGCGATGTCTACGAAGAATGGCACAACCGCGTCGCCGAGCTCGTCCGTGCCGCAGGGGGCTCTTCTGCGCCGTCTGTCCCGCTGCACCGCACCCCGCCCTGCGCGGGCGACGAAGCTCCAGGGCCACCCCAGCCGCCTCCTCCTCAAGAAGGCGCCCTGGCTCCAAGGCGCATGGCCCCTGGGCGGAACCCGCTCCGTCAGGTGCCAGCACGGCAAGAGCAGAGCTGCCAAGAAGTCCCTCGCCCGCAAGAAGCTGCCCAGGTGCTCCCTGCTCCAGCACGACGCGAACACGCTCCCGCTCCCGCACGTCAAGACCCCGCGCTGCTCCCAGCTGCAGCGCACGGGGACCCGCAAGACCAAGCTCTTCGACACCCAAGGCCTCCCGTGGCCACAGCAGGCTGCCGTGCCTTCACCACCGAGTTACGCAGCGTCCCGTGGCCCGGCAAGTTCAAGCCAGACCTGCCTCCTCGCTACGACGGTACGGCCAACCCCGCGGAGTTCCTCCAGCTCTGCGAGCTGGGCATCGAAGCTGCCAACGGAGACGAGAAGGTCATGGCAAACTGGTTTCCCATGGCGCTCAAGGACGGGGCCCGCACCTGGCTCCTCAATTTGGCCCCAGGCACGATCTCCTCCTAGGACGAGATGCGCACCCGTTTCATTGCCAACTTCCAAGGTACTCGCGACCGGCCACCCGCCGTGAGCGACATGCGCCGTATCAAGCAGCAGCCAGGAGAGACCCTGCAGAAGTACATCCAGCGCTTCAACAATGCACGCCTCAAGATTCCCAAGGTGACCGAGGAAGGCATCATCTCCGCCTTCTCCGACGGCGTGCGCGACGTCAAGATGAAGGAGGAGCTGGCGATGCATGAAGATCTGTGAACTTCCTTGGAGCTGTTCAACTTGGCGACCAAGTGCGCCAGGGCTGAGGAAGGGTGTCTCTCCCTCCTCGAGCTGCCTGCCGCAGACCCAGAAGAGAAGAAACCCAAGGCCAAGGATGTGAAGCGCAAGGGGGCTGTCGTGCTCGCGGCAGAACCAGACACCAAGCGGGGCAGAGATCAGCCCGAGTCCTCCAAGGGCAGCTGGTACTGTGTGTACCACGACCTCCACACCCACAACACCAACGAATGCCAAGAGCTCCGAGCCGTGCGTGAAGGAAGGATCGGCCGACGCCCCGACCGCAGCGACCGGGGCTACGGTCGAGGAGGAGGAAGGAACGCAGGACGCTGGGAAGACCGTGGCCCACGCCTAGGGTGGCGCGATCGACCTCGCGAGGACCGCTGGCAAGACCCGCCTCGCGAGGGAGACTGGAGGGATCAGCCGCGCGAGGATCGCCCGCAAGGCAACGCAGGCCTCCCTCCGCAGCCTCCGCAGCCCAGGAGAAATGAGGACCGTCATCAGGATGAAGGGGCTGGGGGCTTCTAGGAGCCACGTGCGATCGCTTGCATCCTGGGCGGATCTCAAGCCCCAGCCTCTCAGTGCATCTTCAAGCAGTTCGCCCGCGAAGTGAATGCAGTCCTCCCAAGCTCGGCCACGCTACTGTCAGTGGTCGGCGTGCGCCATCACGTTCAGCTCAGCAGATCAGCTCAAGTGCGCAGCCACAGCCGAAGTCCTCCCGATGCTCTGCTCCCCCATCATCAGCAACATGCTGGTCACCAGGACCCTCATCGATGGCGGGGCAGGGCTCAACGTCCTGTCCGTGGAAACGTTCCACAATCTCCAAGTGCCCTACAATCAGCTTCAGCCAACCAAGCCTTTCTCCGGAGTCACCGACGGCTCCACGGTCCCGATCGGGCAGGTTCGCCTCCCTGTCACCTTCGGGCGCGTGACAACTTCAAGACCGAGCTCATCGACTTGATGTCGCCTAATCGAGGGAGTCCTAGATTAGGGGTGTCGGGATAGCGGACTACCATCATCACCGAACTATCATTTGCGGACTATCATCATCGGCCGGACTCCAAGACTATGAAGATACAAGATTGAAGACTTCACCCCGTGTCCGTATGGGACTTTCCTTGGCGTGGAAGGCAAGCTTGGCGATACGGATATGTAGATCTCCTACCATTGTAACCGACTCTATGTAACCGTAGCCCTCTCCGGTGTCTATATAAACCGGATGGCTTTAGTCCGTAGGACTACAATCACAACAACCCTTACAATCATACCATAGGCTAGCTTCTAGGTTTAGCCTCCTTGATCTCGTGGTAGATCCACTCTTGTAAACATCCACAATATCAATATCAATCAAGCAGGGCGTAGGGTTTTACCTCCATCAAGAGGGCCCAA
Organism: Aegilops longissima; assembly: GCA_021605205.1. Classification (NCBI taxonomy): domain Eukaryota; kingdom Viridiplantae; phylum Streptophyta; class Magnoliopsida; order Poales; family Poaceae; genus Aegilops; species Aegilops longissima. The sequence continues at coordinate 639,961,145 of CM038677.1, forward strand.
CCAGGTAAACATCGTGTCCCTTGTCTCCTGTTACCATCCGCCTAGACGCACAGCTCGGGACCCCTACCCGAGATCCGCCGGTTTTGACACCGACACCCACATTCGCCTGCCGTACAACGCCATCCTCGGGTACCCAGCGCTGGCCAAGTTCATGGCCATAACTCACCACGGCTACAACGTCCTCAAGATGCCAGGAAGTGGCGGAGTCATCACGGTGCCCTGTGAAGAGAAAGACGCAGCAGTTCCTGGAGCGAGCCTTTCAGTCACACATCGAAGATCCGGATCGCGAAGCGTGAGGCTTCCCGAGACCGCCCAAGAAGAAGAAGACATCGTCAGGCCCGGCCCCTCAGGAGGCAGGCCCCTCAGGGCCCACGCCTGCCCAGGGGGAACCTCCTTCCATCGCATAGGAAGGCGCGCCTGGCGCCCTCCACGTAGGGGCTCGGGGCTCTCCTGGGGCCGACCTCGCCAAGGTCACGAGGGAGGCGCTTGGGCACCACTTGGAGGCGTGTTTCGAAGCACGTTACCCTCAAGAAGGAGCAAGGCAAGGAGGGCCAAACCCTCAGGATTTCATCAGCAAGGCCGTTCAAGAACTACAGGAGTCAAGAGTCATGAGAGGCAGCCGCCGCCTACCCGCTGTAGCTCCCCATCCAGGCGAGGATGGTGGGCTGCACGTCTGCATCGACATACCAGGGCTCAACCGAGCTGCCTCTCAGGAGCGCCTCTGGCCCTCGCGAGTTGGGCGCTGCGAGGGTCCACCCTACAGCTACGTTCGCATGCCTTACGGCTTGCCGAACGCGGCTGCCACATACCCAGCGCCTCATGAGGGGCATCATGGAGGCTCAAGAGGCCAGGCGTTCCACAGCCCTGGCGGAGATGGAGATGATCCGCGAGGAGTCACCAGCACCCCCGGAGCCTCCCGAGGCCCCTGGGCCTGGGGGCTCGTGAGGATCGGCTTCCGCAGCCCACCGAGTCTGCAACACCAACACCCCTTCGTCTTCGACAGCATCAAGTGACATCTTTCAAGTTTCATTTCCAGCTGGGAGCGCCCGCCCCCCACGGCTGCATTATTCCCAGGTCGCGTGGGTCTGTCCCTGCGGCATGTATCCCTTTTATTTCATGTTCCTAGCTTACCTCGTTGGGGGCGCCCCTCGGGCTGCATCATCCCCAAGTCGCTCAGGCCAGACCCAGTGATGTCCGCCTTCACAGCATCTATTCGAATGAATTTACTCCTCCACAACTAATGTATTTGACCTAATTGCCCGCTCAACTGACGCCAACTGACGGAGCTGCTCCTACAACGGCACGACGTTTGTGCATGGGTCCGTCCCTGCAACGCCGACAAACCTGAATGGCTGAGCTCTGGCTGCGGCAGCCCCGCATAGCGTCACCTCGTCAAGCCTTCAGTGCCTCATCACCCCTCCAGAGCAACCAACGACTGACTGTCAATTGTCATGGCAACCCCTTGTTCTTTCTATGATGGGTCTACAGGATCTCCTAAAGGAGTAGCGTCAGGCGAGGCCCTTGCGATGTCTCCTTCACTCTCATCCGCGCGAACCGCTTGCACGTTAAAGGGGGGTGCCTGAGTATCGTGACTTAGGGCTCCTACTGGCTCTCCAGCCCTCACCCTCTGGCCTTGACCACGGCATCGCGACCTGGCATACCAGCGACGGCTGAGACTCGCTCGAGAGCCGGGACCTGAGGACGTAGAGCAGAAAGGGGAGCAAAGGCGAGAGGGGAGGGACACACAAGGACCTCACCAAGCAGCTTCACGCCTGCCAATGCACGGACCGGCGACGCGCCGGGGAGCGGTCCCTGATTCTGGAGATAAGTCACCACCCAGAAGCGCTAGCTATCATGACACCGTCCCCGCACATGATGCAATCCCGTGTTAGCAACGTCGCTCTCCTTTCTCACCGAACGATGGCTGCTTGGGCGCCAAAGGGGACCTCCTGAGCATCGCGACTCAGGGGCTCTTACCGGACCCCGGGTCGCTCACCTCTTGGCCTTGACCACGGCATCGCGACCTAGCATACCAGCGACGGCTGAAGCCGCCTTGGGACTGGGACCTGTCGGCGCAGAGCATCAAGCCCTCGTGAGGTTCGAAAGGGAGAACTGGGCTAAGACGGAATGAGCAACTCGCACTATTCCATGGCAAGGGTTATATTAACAAACAGGATCACATGCACCTTACAAGCCCCCACGGAGCGCGTTTTTGATTCCTCACAGGGAACAGATCCTAAAGAGCGCTAACTACACGCGCCCCTACAAAAGACGCCATCATCAACAGTGGGCCCTCAAGCACCGGCGCCAACCACATCCAGATCAGAGGTGGCGACGGCCTGACGAGCCCGCCCTGCTCCGGGAGCGGCGCCGGCTCGGGGGCTCGTAGCTGTCGTCGCTCGTCTCCGGAGTCGCGAAGAGCTCGCCGGAGTCGCTGGATCCTCCGACGCCTCCGCCGCCTGAGGAGCTGCCAAGGGAGCGGTCGACGGGCCTAGTCCTCACCGTGGCAGGGCCCCGACCACCTCTCCCGGGGCAGCACTGCAGCCGGCGCCCGTTCGCGTCAAAGACCTTGAAGAGCATCACCGAAGCACCGTCGTACTCCAAGTGGATCGCGAGAGCGCCTCTTGTCCTGCAAACTCGAGCAATTTCGCCACAGCCTCGAGTCATGAAGACCTCGCCCGGGGCGACGACCGCGACCTCTGCCTCGGTCGCGAGGGCGCTGCAGTCGGCGTGCTGCAGCCAGAGCTCCAGGAGTTCGCCCTGCAGAACGATGGAGGCGAAGAAGGGAGGTAGGCGAATCCAAGACTGAGGAGGCATGGCGGCGTGGAGTACGAACTCTCGGGAGGAGCCCTCTGTGTGGACTCCGGGAGGGACAACCCACACCTTCGTGACCCGTCGGCGCCCACGGCGGCGTCGCCCGCGGTGTTCGGCGTCATCTCCTTCAGAGCCCTTGATGCGGGCGTACAAGGGAAGCGGGAACCCCGGCAGTGGCTTCTCGCACCAGGCCTCGACACCACCTGATGGGCACCCTCGTCTCGGCGGTAGAGGGTGAGCCGTTTCTTCGGCGGGAGCGGGTTTGGCCCCTCTCGGGGAGCCTTTCCCTTCTCTGCCGCAGAGAACCAGCGAATCAGAGCCATTGTAGCAAGATGGAGCAAGGACCGGGAAGAAGGAGAAGCAAGAAGAGATGGACTAGAAGGGCGCGCGCAGTTCCGTACTTATGGCCAGCAAAGGCCAACCGTCGTCCTCCATGATCGCAGGTAATCATATCCCTCTTTGCATGCAGGGACTCGTCCAATCCGCACAGTTACCGAGGCGTCGTGGGGAAGTGGAGGCACCCACGTCCAATCAACCGCCACGCGGCGCCCAAGGCCGCAGGCTGTTAGGGCCCGCGGCGCTTCGCCCTTGCCCTTTCGCCTCTCTGCACGGCCAAGTCCGGGCGCGCCTTGGGCCCGGGGGCTACTGTCGGCGTTCTGGGAACAGGGGTCCTCAGACTTGCCTGCCTGCGGCCTGCGGCGTGGCTCAAGGAGGGGCCCAGCACGGCCCATCTTCATCAACGCAAACCCAAGACCCTCGCGAGGGGCCAAGCCTCGTGGGGCGGACGACACGGAGCCTCCTCAGCCACGGCCTTATTAGGCTGGCTCGCGAGGAGGCGGAGAGATCAAGGCGGGGTACCTCACGAGGTGCCCGTGACGCAAGCCATGATGACCAAGGGCGCCAGGCGGGCGCCAGCCCATGCAGTGTCCTCCCTTTCCTCTTTGGTGCAAAGGGAGCAAGCGCAGGCGAGAGCATCAAGCAAAGGCACCCGTTTCGGTGCAACGAGACCAAGACCAGCCCAACGGCAGGAAGGATGTCATCCTGGAGCCCAAGCAAAGGCCACCACCACGTGGCCTTTGGCGGCGAGGACCAACTTTAGTCGATAAGTGTACTAGATGTTCCCTTCAAATGGCTAATTGTTGGCGCCCTTCCCGCTCAATGTTTGGGAAGAGGCCCAGGGCCTTTGCCTATAAATAGGACTAGCCACCCACGGGGGAAAAAAACTGATCTAGAATCGGTTCGAGTGACACCTCGAAGAGACAGAGAGAAGCAACCGAACTCCCCCTAGTAGTTCGTCGCACCAGCCAAGAACAGACCCTCGCGAGGCTGTTCTCCCTTGTATTGTTCATCATCATCAGCCCAAGAGGCAATCCACCACACCACAAACTAGAGTAGGGTATTACACCACAATGGTGGCCCAAACTAGTATAAACCCTGTGTCTCTTGTGCTGTTCTTTCCATAGCTTAGATCCTAGCGAGGCGGTGGGGTGCAGGTAGGTAGAAGGCGAGATCTCCGTGCGCTCCCCAGTGTTCGAACCTCAAGGGTCTGCCGGAACCCGAAATCCGACACCCTGGGACCAGATGTATGTTGGAGGCACTCGTTGTTTCGAGCAAGCCGTGGATTGATGCTTGTTCGTGGAGGGGGAGTATGAACTTTATCATTCTGTTCGGGAACCGCCTATAATGTGTGTAGCATGGAAGATATCGCCATCTCTTAGTTGTTATGTTGACAATGAAAGTATACCGCTCAAAATATTATTTATCTCTATTTGAAAATCGAGCTCTGGCACCTCTACAAATCCCTGCTTCCCTCTGCGAAGGGCCTATCTATTTACTTTTATGTTGAGTCATCATCCTCTTATTAAAAAGCACTAGCTGGAGAGCGCAGCTGTCATTTGCATTCATTACTATTAATTTATATTGGGTATGACTATGAATGGATCTCTTTTACCATGAATTACAATGTCTAGTCAGTCCTTGATCTTTAAAGGTGCTCTGCATTTATGTTTTGCGGTCTCAGAAAGGGCTAGCGAGATACCATCTTGTTCTATCATATTATGATTGTTTTGAGAAAGTGTTGTCATCCGAGATTTATTATTATGACTCGCTAGTTGATTATGCCATTGATATGAGTAAACATGAGACATGAGAATTATTGCAAATGTGGTTAGTTATAATCTTTGCTGAAAACTTGAATGCTGGCTTGACATATTTACAACAACAAGAGCAAACAGAGATTGTAAAAGTTTTTCTTTTTCTCTTTCAGTTTGTCAACTGAATTGCTTGAGGACAAGCAAGGGTTTAAGCTTGGGGGAGTTGATACGTCTCCGTCGTATCTACTTTTCCAAACACTTTTGCCCTTGTTTTGGACCCTAACTTGTATGATTTGAATGGAACTAACCCGGACTGACGTTGTTTTCAGCAGAATTGCCATGATGTTGTTTTATGTGCAGAAAACAAAAGTTCGGAATGACCTGAAACTCCACGGAACCACCGCCCCCTACCTCGTGGGCCCCCTGGAGACCTTTCGACGCCAACTCCAACTCTATATATTGGCTTTCGGAGAGAAAAAATCAGAGAGAAGAAATCATCGCGTTTTATGATACGGAGCCGCCGCCAAGCCCTAAAAACTCTCGGGAGAGCTGATCGGGAGTCCGTTCGGGGCTCCGGAGAGGGGGATTCGTCGCCGTCGTCATCATCAACCATCCTCCTCCATCACCAATTTCATGATGCTCACCGCCGTGCGTGAGTAATTCCATCATAGGCTTGCTGGACGGTGATGGGTTGGATGATATCTATCATGTAATCGAGTTAGTTTTGTTAGGGTTTGATCCCTAGTATCCACTATGTTCTGAGATTGATGTTGCTATGACTTTGCTATGCCTAATGCTTGTCACTAGGGCCTGAGTGCCATGATTTCAGATCTGAACCTATTATGTTTTCATGAATATATGTGTGTTCTTGATCCTATCTTGCAAGTCTATAGTCACCAATTATGTGTTATGATCCAACAACCCCGAAGTGACAATAATCGGGATACTTCTCGGTGATGACCATAGTTTGAGGGGTTCATGTATTCACTATGTGTTAATGCTTTGTTCCGGTTCTCTATTAAAAGGAGGCCTTAATATCCCTTAGTTTCCATTAGGACCCCGCTGCCACGGGAGGGTAGTGTCGGATTTCGGGTTCCGGGTTCCGGCAGACCCTTGAGGTTCAAACACTGGGGTGCGCGCGGAGATCTTTCCCCTACCAGTTCATGCGTGCAAGGATTGCAAGGGATCTAAACTACCAACGATGAACAACACAGAGACACAAGGTTTATACTGGTTCGGGCCACCGGTGTGGTGTAATACCCTACTCGAGTGTGTGGTGTGGTGGATTGCCTCAAGGGCTGATGAAGAACAATACAATGGGAGAACAGCCTCGCGAGGGTCTGTTCTTGAGCTGGTGCGATGAACTGCTAGGGTGAGTTCAGTCGCCTCTCTCTCTCTCTCTAGGGGGTTCGACTTGTCCCCGGTCCATCCCCTCTCTTTGTGGTGGCTAGTCCTATTTATAGAGGGAGGCCCTGGGCCTCTTCCCAAATAATGAGCGGGAAGGGCGCCAACAATTGGCCATTTTGAAGGGGAACATCTAGTACACTTATCCTGACTAAAGTTGGTCTTCGGCTGCCAAAGGCTCTGACGGTGACGCCGCCCTGGGCTCCACGATGACCTCCATCATGCCGTTCTGTTGGACTTGGTCTTGTTGCACCGAAGCTGCAACCTTTGCCTGATGCCTTGGCATGTGCTTGCCTCCTTTGCACCAAAGGGGAAATGAGTACACTGCGCGGGCTGGCGCCCGCCTGGCACCCGCCTGGCCTTGATCGTCATTGCTTGCATCACGGGGTACCCTCGGGAGGTACCCCGCCTTGATCTCTCCGCATCCTCGCGAGCCTGCCTGACGAGGCTGCTCCTGAGGAGGGTTCCTGTCGTCCGCCCCGCGAGGCTTGGCCCCTCGCGAGGGTCTTGAGCTTGAGCTGATGAAGCTGGGCCGTGCTGGGCCCCCACTTGAGCCACGCCGCAGGCCGCAGGCAGGCAAGTCTGGGGACCCCCGTTCGCAGAACGCCGACAGTAGCCCCGGGCCTAAGGCGCGCCCGGACTTGGCTTAGCAGAGAAGCGAAGGGGCAAGTGCGAAGCGCCGCGGGCCCCAACAGCCTGCGGTCTTGGGCGCCGCGTGGCGATTGATTGGTTGGGGGCGTCTCCGCCTCCCCACGACGCCTCGGCAACTGCCCTTTTGACAAAAAGGAGGCCCGGGCCAGACTTGGTGCTTGTTCTCGCTCGCCTTGCTCCAGATCCCCTTTCGCCCTTCTCCTCCTTGCTTCCGAAATCCTCCAGATCTGCTTCGATCCTTCCCATCCTGCAGCCATGGCACCTCGCAAGACCCCGACTGAGGCCTGGTACCTCCCGGCTCTGGATCCTCCGACTGTGTAGGCGAAGAATCTCGCCCTCGTGCGCCGGAGGATGGTGGCGCAGGGCAACAAGGGAGCGACTGTGCTCAAGGCCGGCTCAGATCAACCTGAAGGTCAGGGAAGCACCTTCTACCCGTTCTTCGTGAGCGCCATTATCGCTGGTTTGGTCCCTCCTTTTTCCGAGTTCTTCTTCACTGTTCTCCGCCAATACAACTTGCAAGCTCTGCATCTCCACCCCAACTCTGTTCTCCTTCTGGCGATCTTCGCCTACTATTGCGAGGCTCACGTTGGGATAAAACCCTCGGTGGCCTTGCTGCGCCATTACTTTTCCCTCCGAGTCTCCCGGGGCTCCATTATTGCGTGCGCGAGCTTCGTCGCATACTCCAGCTCCAACTCCATCTCCAAGCCCAGGAAGAGGATTGAAGGCTTCAGGAGCAAGTGGGTCATGGTGGACGTCGGGCGCATCTATCCCCGACTGGCGCTGCCGTTAGGGCAGCCCGAGGCCGTTGATGCGTGGTCCCGCGCAGAGCTCGTCGATCCTCGCGCGAAGATGTTGCTGAAGAGGATAGACGCGGACCTGTGGCCAGCCAACTTGGGGGCGGCGAAGCTGACCGGGGCCACGCTCCTGAGGGAGTTCCTGGAACATTGGGTGGCTCCGCTCCGGGAACATTCGCTTCCGTTGTGGAGGCTGGGGGAGTGAAAGTGCAACTATCCCTAGGTGGTTTTGGTAATTCATAACAACATATAGCTCATTGAGCTAATGCTACTCCAAGACTATTATTTCAGGAAAGCTCAATGAATGGCATGGCATGGATGATGAAAGTGGATCCCTCAAAATGCTATTGACAAGAATTGGCTCAAGCTCAAAAGCTCAAGACTCTTCATTTTATATTTTAGTGATCCAAGATCACATTGAGTCTATAGGAAAAGCCAATACTATCAAGGAGGGATGAGGTGTTGCTTAATGAGCCTCTTGCTTCATGTGCTTAGTGATATGCTCCAAAACCCTCAGCTACTTTCTCACATCCACAAATGACCTAAACATAAAGCCAAAATCGGTCACACCGATTCTTCCTATCCGACGCCACCGATTTCAAAAGCCATAGCCACTGCCACAAACCCTAGGCAAATCGGTTCTACCAATAGGGATCTCGGTCTCACTGAGATGGGATTGTAATCTCTCTGCTTCCCTTCGTAACGTTTCGGTCTAACCGAAGTGAGCTATCGGTCCCACCGAGATTGCAATGTAAACTCTTTGTTTCCCTTTTGTAACATTTTGGTCTCACTGAAAGAGCAAATCGGTCCCACCGAGTTTACCTGACCAACTCTCCGGTTAGCTAATTACCAAAATCGGTCTTACCGAGTTTGTGTAATCGGTCTCACCGAGATTACGTTATCCCCTAACCCTAACCGTATCGGTCCTACCGAGTTGCATGTCAGTCCCACCGAAAATCCTAACGGTCACTAGGTTTGCTAAATCGGTCTGACCGAGTCTTTTGAATCGGTCTCACCGAGTTTGGTAAATTGTGTGTAACGGTTAGATTTTGTGTGGAGGCTATATATACCCCTCCACCTCCTCTTCATTCATGGAGAGAGCCAACTGAACAAGCCTTCCAACTTACCATTTCTAAGAGAGAACTACCTACTCATGTGTTGAGGCCAAGATATTCCATTCCTACCATATGAATCTTGATCTCTAGCCTTCCCCAAGTTGCTTTCCACTCAAATCTTCTTTCCACCAGATCCAAAACCTATGAGAGAGAGTTGAGTGTTGGGGAGACTATCATTTGAAGCACAAGAGCAAGGAGTTCATCATCAACACACCATTTGTTACTTCTTGGAGAGTGGTGTCTCCTAGATTGGCTAGGTGTCACTTGGGAGCCTCCGACAAGATTGTGGAGTTGAACCAAGGAGTTTGTAAGGGCAAGGAGATCGCCTACTTCGTGAAGATCTACCGCTAGTGAGGCAAGCCCTTCGTGGGCGACGGCCATGGTGGGATAGACAAGGTTGCTTCTTCGTGGACCCTTCGTGGGTGGAGCCCTCCATGGACTCACAAGAACTGCTACCCTTCGTGGGTTGAAGTCTCCATCAACGTGGATGTACGATAGCACCAGCTATCCGAACCACGCCAAAAACATCCGTGTCTCCAATTGCGTTTGAATCCTCCAAACCCTTCCCCTTACTTTCTTGCAAGTTGCATGCTTTAATTTCCACTGCCAATATACTCTTGCATGCTTGCTTGAATTGTGTGATGATTGCTTGACTTGTCCTAAGATAGCTAAAATCTGCCAAACTCTAAAACTGGGAAAAGGTTAAGTTTTAATTGGTCAAGTAGTCTAATCACCCCCCTCTAGACATACTTCAAGGTCCTACAAGTGGTATCGAGCTTTGGTCTCCATTTGCTTTGATTTCCATAGCTTTTGGTGGTCATAGCCTTGGTTTCACAACCTAGGAGAGTATGGCGTCTAGCGAGGAAATTATCACCGAGAGGTCCTTACTTTGATGGTACTAATTTTGCTAGTTGGAAGCATAAGATGAAAATGCATATTCTTGGACATAACCCCGCCGTTTGGGCAATTATTTGTATTGGCTTGCAAGGTGAATTCTTTGATGGGAGAGAGCCGAACCATGAAGCTAATGCTGAAGAATTGAAGATGCTGCAATACAACGCTCAAGCTTGCGATATCATCTTCAACGGATTGTGCCCCGAAGAATTCAACAAAATCAGCCGTCTTGAGAATGCAAAGGAAATTTGGGATACTTTGATTGATATGCATGAAGGTACCGAATCCGTCAAGGAATCCAAGTTGGATGTGCTCCAAAGTCAGCTTGACAAGTTCAAAATGAAGGATGGTGAAGGTGTCGCTGAAATGTACTCTAGGCTTGCACTTATCACAAATGTGATTGCCGGCTTAGGGAGTGAAGAGATGACCGACAAGTTCATCATCAAGAAGATCCTAAGAGCATTGAATGGAAAGTATGATACCGTGTGCACATTGATCCAAATGATGCCAAACTACAAAGATCTCAAGCCAACGGAAGTCATTGGAAGAATTGTTGCTCATGAGATGTCACTCAAGGATAAGGAGGAACTTCACAACAAGTCAAGTGGTGCTTACAAAGCCTCAAGTGAAGCCCCCACATCATCAAGTGAGAAACAAACCTTCAATAAAGAATTGAGCTTAATGGTGAAGAACTTCAACAAATTCTACAAGAGTAGAAGCAAAGAAAGAAGCTCCAAGTCAAGATCTTACCATGACAAAAGATCTTCTAGTCGAGAGCGCAATTGCTACAATTGTGGGAGACCCCGACACTACTCCAATGAGTGTACGGCACCCTACAAAAGAAGAGAAGATTCTCCAAAAAGAAGAAGCAAAAGAGAAGAATCACCACCAAGAGAGAGGAGGAGTAGAGATGATCGTTATGAACGAAGACCCTCACGGAGAAGCAAGGATTCGGAAAGGAAGGACAAGTCATCAAGGAGCTACACAAAACGAAGACATCAAGCTCATGTTGGTGAATGGGTATCCGGCTCCGACTCCGACCATCACTCCGAGAGAAGCTATCACTCCGACTCCGAATATACTCAAGATGAAGGTGTTGCCGGTCTAGCACTTGTGTCAACCAACTCCTACGACATATTTGAGTCACCAAATGAAGGAATTGGAAGATGCTTCATGGCCAAAGGTCCAAAGGTAACACATCCCGAGTATGTTGATTTCAATAGTGATGAAGATGACTTGCTTGTGGATGATGATTTACTTGTTGACAACTCTAGTGATGAATACTATGATGAAACGTCAATTAATCATGCTAATCAAGATGAAACGAATGACAATGATAAGGGGAAGATTGAGCTTCTAACTAAAGAACTAAACACTCTTAAGTTGGCTCATGAAACTATCTTCGAAGATCATCGAGGACTTTTAAGGGCTCATGAGAAGTTACACTTTGAAAAGCTCAACCTTGAGCAAGAGCATGAGTTCTTAAAGGCAATCAATGGTGATCTCCGTAAGAAAAGCTCTTCTTACATTGCCAAGCGTTTAATCTTATCTACTTACATGCCTCAAGTCAAGTCTAGTAACAAGTACAAGAAAGATCCTTCCTCTAGTAGTAACAATAATAATGTCAAATCCAATATTGTTGCTTCTAGTAGTTCTCTTGATTCCACTAATGATTCTCTTAGCCAAGTTACACTTGAGCAAGAAAATAGCTTATTGAAGGGAATTATAGAGAAAGGTGTTTACAAGAGCCTTGCCGGGAGTAAGCAATTCGAGGAAATTGTACGCAAGCAAGGAAGGCACCGGAAGAATCAAGGTGTTGGTTTTGAACGAAAGTTCAATGCTAATGGAGTTGAGTGGGAAGAAGATCAATACCCCAAGACGAAGTTTGTTCCTCAACAAGAGAAGTATGATCCTACTTCTTTCAAAGGAACACAAGCACAAGATGATCTTCCACCACAAGACCACAAGAACAAAGGCAAGGACAAGCTTCAAGAAGAGATTGATGCATTTGAAGAAGCACCTAAGGTCTCGGTCAAGTGGATTCCCAAGACTATGTCAAGTTCTACTTCATCAAGTACAACTACAACTCCAAGGATTCCCATCAAGATGATGTGGATCCCGAAGAAAAAGAACTAGAGAGTTCTTGAGGGTGACTCCGCCAACATTCTTCACTCATATCATAATGGCAAGAACAAGTGCAATCAACTTCCATATCTTGCACTAGTTCAAGGAGTCACAAACCCTCATGTTGGTAAGGCAAGGGACAAGGTAACCTAATGTTTTCATGGACATCATTTTGTGTGTGCATCACTCTATGTCTATGGATATTCTTGTTTGTTCCTTGTGGGACTAACCCATGTAGGTATTGAAAGTGCAACTCACTCCAAAGGATTGCTCCAAACGATCTACATCAACATTGAGCATCCACATCTTCAACACCTACATGAAGTCATCATCGACAAAACCCAAGGTTATTTCATCCCTCTAAGGGGGGATCTCGCATCTAGGGGGAGCTTAACTCTAAGAATTGAGTCAAAGCAACTCTAATGGTGTGAACACATCAATGCATTATGTAAAAGTGGCAACCCCACTTGAGCTTAAACGATGAGTATGACCTATGATCAAATGTTTCTCATTTGACTCCTAAGTCAATATACTCATATATAGATGACCTAGTCATCGCCAATTGCTTGATAGATGCTAGAATTGGTTGTGCATGCTTTGCCACATATTTCATTTGTCATCTTGTTGTGTGAGCATGTTGGTGCATATTTTACTCATTCAAGGACATCCACTTGTTGTTTTGATTGTTTGGTTCTTTTTTCTTTTTGCCAAGTGGATGGACAAGAATGCCTAAGAACCTTCTCTAGCTATCTATGCTTTTCTCGTCTCAAACTCTATTCATGCTACATCACAAAATTTGATCAAGTCAGATTCGAACCACTCTGTGTGAGGAGCACTCGGAGTCCCCGATTTGTCATAGACTTAAACTTCCAAAACTTCTTTGTGATTCTCCGTCTGACCGATTTCTCCATTTCGGGCCTACCGAGATCATTAAGTCAATCTAAGTTTTCATTCTCGGTGCAACGGATTTGAACTTTTCGGTCACACCGAGTTGCAATAACTGTACACAGTTTTGCATCTCGGTGCCACTGAGTTGTTCTACTCGGTCACACCGACAGGGTCGGGCTATATATAGTCACGGGCAAAAATTTGGAAATTTCTCCAAACCCTTCGCCACAAGAATAGCTCGCTCTGCCTCCAAGGTCTCCGGATCATCTCCTCGCCGCCACCGCCTCGTCGCTGGTCTCCGCCACGTCAACGGAATTCAACCCCACCATTGCCGTCGTAGCGAGTTCATCGCCGAGCTAGGGTATGGACTCGATCACTGTGCTATCCTCGTCTGATTCCTAGCACATTGTGTTCTTATTGATTCTTGCCACGATTGAAACACTCCTATCCAGTCAATGCAATCCGTAGATTAGATGAGATTCAAAATTTTAGGGTTAGGTTTCCGCTGAAACCATCTCGGACCCACCGAGTTGAAAAACTCGGTCCCACCGATTTGGCTTATGCCATTGCACTAGTAACTCTCGGTCTGACCGAAAATTGCTAATCGGTGAGACCGATTTTAAGACTTTGTGAAACCCTAGCTGTCTCGGTGCCACTGAACTGTGACTCGGTCCAACCGAGTTCTTCAGTTTAGGTTCCAAAACAGCTTCGGTATCACCGAGTTTGAAAATCGGTTGATCCGAAATGCTTTCTGTGGAAAACTAAAACTGAATTTTTGAGTCATTCTTTTGCAAAACTCTCTGCATTTTGTGATGCTCATCTACTCTACCTCATCTATAACTCTTCACAGGGTCAGCAACAAGGTTTGCAAGATGTCGCACAGAGTGACAATGAACAGCCGTAAGAGCAGGTGCACATGAGTGAGGGCACTAGTCCCTCCAGCACTTCAGATGAAGGCAGCAGGAGCACCCCAAGCAATTTGCCTAAAGCTTCCACCAGACAAAGGAAGAAGAAAACCTCAGATTCTGAAGATGAGGATTATGTGGCAGAAGAGGATGAGGCTACCTCCAAGAAAGTAGTGCTCAAGAAGGAGTATGGCTCAGCACATAGCACAAAGCTTGGCTTGAAAATCAAAAGGCCAATAGGTAGACAGCCAATGCCAAAGGTCAGGGCATCTACTCAAATACCTGAAAAGCCTGATCAAAAAGAGCCAGTTGCTGCAGAAGGGAAGAAAAGGAAAGAAAGGGTCAAGAAGACCACAGCCATAATTATTGGGAAACCTTCCATGATGGAAGAGGAAGAAGAGATTGCTGCACCAGCATCCAAGGCACCAAAGCTTATGGGTGATGCTATTAGATTAGGGGCTGCCACATCTAAGCCCAAGGAAGCACCCAAAGCTGCCCCCAAGGCCAAGTATGCACCAAAGAGGAATACCAGGAGTATTCCAGCTGCTGAGAAAAACAAGGCCCCAGTGCCTGATGTTGCTGATGAGGATGATGAAGAAGGACAAGTCCTAAGGAAGCTTAAGCCCAAGATCCCAGACCACAATGATGCTCATCCTGTGGCAGAAAACATGAATATCAGAAGAGACTCAGGGTTGAGGCTATGGAGGATGTCAGATCCATATGCCACAAGGAGAAGGACCGTTGTGGATTACAGGTTCCATACAAAGGAACAGCAGGACTTTTATGAAACCATTCTGTTGGACAAGAAGCCCATAGTTTGTGATATGAGGTGGGTCGACTGGAGTGCAAGACAATTTTGTTGCTTGTGGAGTTGCAGACTTTGTTGGGCAGAAGCTCACCAATTGGAACGATGAACTTATCATGCAGTTCTACTCCACAGCACACTTTTATCCAGATGGCATGATAGTGTGGATGTCAGAAGGAACCAGATATCAGTCTACCATAGATGAGTGGGCCAAGTTGATCAATGCCCCACAGGAAGCTGAAGATGACCTGGACATATATGGGAAGAAGAAAATGGACCACAATTACAAGGCACACATGTACAAGGAGATCCCAGATGATGCACTTGAGACATTCAAGTTTGGATCAGTACATTTTCTGCTGTCAGGGCTGCCTACGATCAACTGGATCTTAAGGCATACTCTATTGCCCAAGCCAGGTGACCACCACATGATTAGAGGGCATGCAATCAATTTGCTTCATGTTTTCGATGTGCCTCAGAAAGTCAAGGTCATGAGCCTTATGGTTGAAACCATTAAGAGGACTGCAGCAGACCAGAAGAGGAGCTGTGGATATGCCCCTCAGATCCAGGAGTTGATTAACTCAAAGATGGGCACAGGCAAATATCTATTGGATAAGGAACATTTTCCTCTCTATCCAGATTTTGAGGATAATCAGGTTGTCATGAATGAGAATGAACCATCGTCAGTTCAAGCTCAAGAGAAGAAGGAGAAGGCAAGGACGGAGAAGGCTGCCAAGATGCCAACTCAAGAGGAGGCATCCGAGTATTTCTTGAAGAACAAGCAGGAGCAGCTTGGTTACTTAATAGCATCATCTATGAGGATTGAGAAAGGATTGGCCACCCTCACTCAGAATCAGGAGAGCCTGGAAAGAATCGTGGAACTCAAATTCCATGACCTAGATGTCAAAGTAACTGAGATTCAGTCAGCTGTGGAGCAGCTGCAGGACGACATGCAGGAGAGGCAGGGCAAGACTACCGCTAATGTGTTTGCCAGACTGCCTAGAGCCCAGAGGACAGCTACAGTGCCTGTGACAGACACTAGAGCAACATCATCTGCACCAGCTACAGCTCCTACAACTCCAGTGCAACCAGCTCATGCATCAGCCCCAGCTCCATCTACTTCAATTGAAGCCTTCATTCTTGGAGTTATCCGGACACCACCACCACCAGAAGATCAAGCCTGAGAGTCGATCTAGCACTATGCTTTTTCTAGGAACTTTTTGGTAACTTGTTGCCAAAGGGGGAGAAAAATGTATAGATCATAGGCTTCGAGAGAGAGAGTGTTGCTTTTGTTCTCTCTTGCTTTGGTGGTTTTTAAACTTGTTTGCGTTTGCTTTTGATTGCTTGAGATACTATGCTATTCTTGTGAGACATTGATGATCATGTGTTTGATCATAAGCTACGCTTATGCATGTTTGATGATATTATCTTACCTATCCTATGTGATCATTCACTTTGCTTGGTGATGAGTGCATGTATTCAATATTTATCACTTGGAGCGCTCCACCAAGATGTATGTGACATGTAAGAGTAACCCATGAGCCTAATTTCTTGTGCATTTGCAGTCCAAAGCAAATCTTAATCTATGCACAAATTTAGGGGGAGCTCTTGCTTATCACATACTTCTCAAAGCGACGATGTTTTTTAATTCTATTATCATTTGTCGAAGCTTTGATCTATATGTTGTCATCAATTACCAAAAAGGGGGAGATTGAAAGTGCAACTATCCCTAGGTGGTTTTGGTAATTCATAACAGCATATAGCTCATTGAGCTAATGCTACTCCAAGACTATTATTTCAGGAAAGCTCAATGAATGGCATGGCATGGATGATGAAAGTGGATCCCTCAAAATGCTATTGACAAGAATTGGCTCAAGCTCAAAAGCTCAAGACTCTTCATTTTATATTTTAGTGATCCAAGATCACATTGAGTCTATAGGAAAAGCCAATACTATCAAGGAGGGATGAGGTGTTGCTTAATGAGCCTCTTGCTTCATGTGCTTAGTGATATGCTCCAAAACCCTCAGCTACTTTCTCACATCCACAAATGACCTAAACATAAAGCCAAAATCGGTCACACCGATTCTTCCTATCCGCGCCACCGATTTCAAAAGTCATAGCCACCGCCACAAACCCTAGGCAAATCGGTTCTACTAATAGGGATCTCGGTCTCACCGAGATGGGATTGAAATCTCTCTGCTTCCTTCGAACGCTTTGGTCTAACCAAGTGAGCGATCGGTCCCACCGAGATTGCAATGTAAACTCTCTGTTTCCCTTTTGTAACATTTCGTTCTCACCGAAAGAGCAAATCGGTCCCATCGAGTTTACCTGACCAACTCTCTGGTTAGCTAATTACCAAAATCGGTCTTACCGAGTTTGTGTAATCGGTCTCACCGAGATTACATTATGCCCTAACCCTAACCGTATCGGTCCTACCGAGTTGCATGTCAGTCCCACCAAAAATCCTAACGGTCACTAGGTTTGCTAAATCGGTCTGACCAAGTCTTTTGAATCGGTCTCACCGAGTTTGGTAAATTGTGTGTAACGGTTAGATTTTGTGTGGAGGCTATATATACCCCTCCACCTCCTCTTCATTCATGGAGAGAGCCAACAGAACAAGCCTACACTTCCAACTTACCATTTCTGAGAGAGAACTACCTACTCATGTGTTGAGGCCAAGATATTCCATTCCTACCATATGAATCTTGATCTCTAGCCTTCCCCAAGTTGCTTTCCACTCAAATCTTCTTTCCACCAGATCCAAAACCTGTGAGAGAGAGTTGAGTGTTGCGGAGACTATCATTTGAAGCACAAGAGCAAGGAGTTCATCATCAACACACCATTTGTTACTTCTTGGAGAGTGGTGTCTCCTAGATTGGCTAGGTGTCACTTGGGAGCCTCCGACAAGATTGTGGAGTTGAACCAAGGAGTTTGTAAGGGCAAGGAGATCGCCTACTTCGTGAAGATCTACCGCTAGTGAGGCAAGTCCTTCGTGGGCGACGGCCATGGTGGGATAGACAAGGTTACTTCTTCGTGGACCCTTCGTGGGTGGATCCCTCCGTGGACTCACGCAACCGTTACCCTTCGCGGGTTGAAGTCTCCATCAACGTGGATGTACGATAGCACCACCTATCCGAACCACGCCAAAAACATCCGTGTCTCCAATTGCGTTTGAATCCTCCAAACCCTTCCCCTTACTTTCTTGCAAGTTGCATGCTTTAATTTCCGCTGCCAATATACTCTTGCATGCTTGCTTGAATTGTGTGATGATTGCTTGACTTGTCCTAAGATAGCTAAAATCTGCCAAACTCTAAAACTAGGAAAAGGTTAAGTTTTTAATTGGTCAAGTAGTCTAATCACCCCCCCCCCCTCTAGACATACTTCAAGGTCCTACAGGGAGGCAGGCGATGACCTTCGCCTGACCTCCGAGGCCCTCTCCAATGAAGATTTGGCCACGGCTCTCCATTCCTTGGTCGGGGTGGGGGGGGGGGGCGATGCCGGACGGCGCTCCCGTCCCCCTGTTCCTTCACGGCGACTGGGAGAAAGTGGTGAGCGACATGCCCACCTTCAATGGTGAGGGCCTGGTGCCTGCCGGGGCTCCCGAGGATCTGGCGATGTTGGCGACGATGAACGTTTCCTCCAGCAACTCCAGCGGGAGCGAGGAGGAAGAAGAGGAGGTGGAAGGAGAAGGTTTTGGCTTCGAGGCGCCTGGCGAGGAGTCGGGGGACTGCTTCCCTCGGCGCAGGTCCCGCGCCATTCGCTCCATGTCGGACGACGATGAGGCCGACGCCAGGCGAGGAGGGGAGGATTCTCCCCTGGTTCCAAAGAAGGGAGGGTCGGGGCTGGTTCTCTCGGGGTCCGCCCTGACTCCGGGGCAGTCTGAAGCCAGCTCCGGCCTTCCCAACGCGCCTACTGCCTCCGGTCCTCCCGAGGCTGATCCTAGCCGCAAGCTTTCAGGCTTCAAGTTCGGTCGGAGACTGCTTGGGTCCGGGGACGACGACCAGTAAGTATTTGATCCGTGCTTTTCTTTGATTATGCCGCTGGGGCCTGACGTCTGTGTTCTCTTGGCTAGGTCGGCACCTGCAGCGAAGAGGCCAAAGGGGGCTTCCGTGGCCCTGCTTGAGGCGGGTTCATCTGCCGGGGTTGCGGCTCCGCCTGCGGGGAAAGGAGGCAGCGAGGCTCGCGCCTCCCCTGCCCGGTCATCCTCGCGAGCCCAGCAGGGGCACTCTGGAGGTGAGTCAGCCCCCATGGTCCCGTTGACTCCGGAGGTGCCTGGGCTTGACGTTGTTGCTGAGGTGCCCAAGGCCCAGGGGGCTCCTTTTTCCCAAGCCGTGATCACGCTGCCGTCTTCTACACCTGCTCCGCTGCCCAGCCTCCTCGATTCTCGCCATCTTGGACCAGGCTGCTAGCGAATCGAGCCGATCAAGCGAAGGATCTCCGGATGCCGATCTCGCTCGTGGTCGGGCGCCTGAACTGGCTCGCTTGGCCCGCTCGCTGCCTCCGTCCGAGCGGTGCTGAGCCAAGCTGCCGGGCCTCGATGGGGAGAAGCAAGCCGCTCGGCAGGCCAAGGCCGCTCGCGATGCCTCCTTGGGCGACGCCGCGGGCGCTCGGGACTGCTGCAAGGCGCTGGAGGCCGAGCTGCAAGGCCTACGCGACGAGCTCGCCAAGGAGGTCCGCGGCCGCAAGGAGAAGGAGAAGGAGATGGAGGCTCGGGAGGCCGCCGTCAAGAACCGGGACGCCGAGCTTGATGGCCGCCGTGGCCAGTTGGAGATGCAGGAATAGTCGCTGAAAGCGGAGAGGATCGAGATCGACAGGAAGGCAAAGATCCTGGCTGAGGATCGGGTGGCCTTCACCGAGTTGGAGGAGAAGGCTCGCGCCATGTTGAAGACGCTCTACGAGGGTGGCCTGAGGAGCCGCTGGCTGGTGTAGAGGACGGCCCCGCCAAGCTGCTTCCTTTCTTGGTCCGAGCGCTTGAAGATGTCGCGGACGGCCTTGCCCCCACGGCCGAGGCCGAGGCGCGCGCCTTTGTTCTTCTCAGTGCCTGACGCGATCCTCAGCCACGTTTACCTTTCACGACCCCAGCCGACCTCGACGGCCTGCCGGAGCCTCGTGGAGTGGCGATCTTGCTGCTGCCGCCGCTGAGGCCGTGAAAGGCCGAGCCGAGGCCCTGCTGGGGAAGTTTCACGCCTTCAACACCTTGCCTGGGCATGGTGCCGCCAGCCCGCTGCCTCGGAGGTGAGGGCACCACAGGAGAGTGATCCTTCGCAGCTCCCTGTGTTTAATCCCTGCAACATGCACCATGCCTCGTGGAGGCGCTTAAACTTTGTGTTTGACGCTGTGAAATGACTTATGGCTTGTAATATTTGCTATGAATTCACATTCTTCCCTCCTACTTATGTATGTTCTACGTCGGCAGGCCCGACCTCACAAGATACCAGTCACTGCTAGCCCCGAATCGAGACCAAGGACGGACTAAGGAGTGAGGGGCTATGTGGCAAGTTAGGGCTCTGAGTCGCGATGCTCAGGAGTCCCCTTGACGCGAACAACAAGTAGGGATAGGAGGCGAGGAGTGGATTGGTCGTTTCACGCCGGCAGGCCCGGCCTCACAGATACCTCACCGCCGCTAGCCCCGACCGAGACCAAGGACGGACTAAGGAGTGAGGGGCTACGTGACCAGCTTAGGCTCCCGAGTCGCGATGCTCAGGAGTCCCCTTGACGCTCAAACGAATTTTCATACCTTGGCTCCGCCGGGAGGCGCCACGACGACCAGGTCCGGGAGACCTGGCTGGGTGGCGACGTCCCGGCGAGGCTCACAGCAGCCCCCGTGTCCAGCCTCGCTGCACTCCCGAGGAGGCGCTGTAATGGTGCTGACACCGAGCCTGGCTCCCCGAGGTTGATACGGCTATGAGCCGCCTCGCTTGTTTATCACCAGCAAGAGCATAGAGCTTCCGTGATGTGCACGGGCATAGCCGCCTCGGCAGTGTCGCCACCCAGCGGAGCATGTTGCTTCCACTGGTTCATGGGAGGGGCCCGCCCGGAGGAGCCCCCAGTATGCAGGCAGCCCCGCTCGACATGTGGCCGCACGGTAGGGCTAGGAGAGGTGTATCCGGGCACTCGTGAGGCAGCTGGACTCACGAGGCCCTACCGAGGCGGGTTGCGCCTGCTCGGGCCTTTATCATTGGTGTGTTCCTGCAGGTTAGAATGCAAATGCTCTACGTCCTCAGGTCCCGGCCCTCGAGCTAGCTCAGCCACCGCTGGTATGACAGGTCGCGATGCCGTGGGTCAAGGCCAGGGGGTGAGGGCTGAAGAGCCAATAAGAGCCCATGAGTCGCGATGCTCAGGTACCCCCCTTTTAACGTGCAAGTGCTTTGCATTAGGGCGGAGAGGCCCGCGACAGGTAATAGGCAATAATTGCATGAACCAGGTTAAGCGCGAAGGAGCAAATCCATCTAGATAGGTGCGGAGAAAGCATACGCCACTGGGTCTGGCCCGAGTAGCTTGGGGATAATGCAGCCCGAGGGGCGCCCCCAACAAGGTAAGTAAAGAACATAAGCAAAACGGATACATGCCACAGGGACGGACCCACGCAGCATGGGAATGATGCAGCCCGAGGGGCGCTCCCAGCTGAAATCAAAACTTGGAAAGGTGTCACCTGATATGGTCGGAGATGGCGGGGTGTTGAGGTAGCGGATAACGCCACGAGGACGCCGGCCCTCACGAGCCCTCCGGACCAGGAGCCTCGGGAGGCTTCGGGGGTACGAGGGGTTCCTCGAGAGCCATCTCCATCTCCGCCAAGACCGTGCGCTGCTTGACCTCCCGAGTTTCAGAGCGCCTCAAGAAAGCGCCGATGGGCGGTAATCGCTTGGCAGGCCGAAGGCATGCGAACATAGCTGTGAGGTGGACTCGCAACGCCCCAGCGTGAGGGCCGAGGCGCCTCGAGACGCTGCCTCGGCTGAGCCTCGGTATGTCGATGCAGATCCGCAGCCCAAAGATCTCGCCGGATGTGGGGCCACGGCGTAAGCGGCGACAGCCAAGCATGACTCTTGACTCAGAGCTCCTGGTGCTCCTCGCGATGAACTCCCGAGGGTTTGGCCCTCCTTGCTTCAGACCTTCCCGAGGTAAACGTGCCTTGAAGCACGCCCCCAAGTGGTGCCCGAGCGCCTCCCTCGTGACTCCGGCTAGGTCGCTGGCTCGCCATGAAAGAGCCCCCGAGCCCGGCCCGAGGAGGGCGCCGGGCGCGCCTTCCTATGCGTCAGAGGGCGACGCCCCTTGAACGGGCGCAGGTCCTGTTGCCATACCTCCGGAGGTGCTTACCCCACGAGGGCTTGGACCAGGTGAAGCCTTCTTCTTCTTGGGGATCGCCTCGGGAAGTATCCCGTCCGTGTGATCTAGATCTTCAATTGCTGCGGCTTGGAAGGCACGCTCAAGAGAGCACACTGCATCCCTTTCCTCACAAGGCACTGTGATGACTCCTCCGCTTCCTGGCATCTTGAGGACATTGTAGCCGTGGTGATTCACTACCATGAACTTGGCCAAAGCTGGGTACCCGAGGATGGCATTGTACGGCAGGCGAATGTGGGCGACGTCGAAGTCGATGAGCTCGGTGCGGTAGTTGTTGCACTGTCCGAAGGTGACAGGAAGGCGAACTTGCCCTATCGGGACGGTGGAACCATCGGTGACTCCGGAGAAAGGCTTGGTCGGCTGAAGCTGATCGTATGGCACTTGGAGATCGTCGAATGTCTCGACAGATAGGACGTTGAGTCCTGCTCCGCCGTCAATGAGGGTCCTGGTGACTTGCACGTTGCTGATGACTGGTGAGCAAAGCATGGGGAGGACTCTGGCCGTTGCTCCACACTTGAGCTGATCCGCTGAACTGAATGTGATAGCGCACGATGACCACCTGACGGGGTGTGTGGCCTCTGGCTTGGGGAGGACTGCATTCACCTCGTGAGCAAACTGCTTGAAGATGCGCTGAGAGGTCAGCCTGAGTGGCACCCAGATGCGAAGCGATCACCATGCCTCGGAAGCCCCCAGCCCCCTCGTCCTGATGATTGTCTTCATACCTCCTTGGCGGCTGCGGCAGAGGTGGGAACCCTGCATTGCCCTGAGGGCGAACCTCGCGAGGTTGGTCCCTCCAACCTCCCTCATGAGGCTGGTCCTGCCAGCGGTCCTCGTGAGGTCTGTCACGCCATCCCCGGCGAGGGCCATGGTCTTCCCAGCATCATGCGCCTCTTCCTCCTCCTCGGCCGTAGCCTCGGTCACTGCGGTCGGAGCGTCGGCCGATTCGCCCTTCTCGCACGGCTCTGAGCTCTTGGCATTCGTTGGTGTTGTGGGTGTGAAGATCGTGGTACACGCAGTACCGGCTGCCCTTGGAAGACTCGGGCTGATCCCTGCCTCGCTTGGTGTCTGGTTCGGCCGCGAGCACCGCAGCCCCCTTGTGCTTCACGTCCTTGGCCTTGGGCTTCTTCTCTTCTAGGTCGGCAGCTGGAAGCTCGAGGAGGGAGAGGCGCCTTCCTCAGCCCCCGCGATTTGGTCGCCAAGTTGAACAGCTCCAGAGATGTGCACAGTCTTCATGCATCGCCAGCTCCTCCTTCATCTTGACATCACGCACGCCATATGAAAAGGCTAAGACGATGGCCTCCTCACCACCTTGGGAATCTTGAGGCGCTGCTGTTGAAGCGCTAGATGTACTTCGCAGGGTCTCTCCCGGTTGCTGCTTGCGGCAAGATGCCGCCACGGCCGGAGGCCGCGCTGGTGCCTTGAAGTTGGCGGCGAAGCGGTGCGCATCTCGCCCTAGAAGAAGATCGTGCCGGAGCCAGGTTCGGCCCGGCCCTTCTGCCATGGGGAACCAATTTTCCATGACCTTTTGTCCTCGCTATGCTTGATGCCCAGCTCAGAGCTGAAGGAACTCAAGGGGTCGGTGGTGCCGCCACATGGAGGCAGGTCCTGCTTGAACTTGCCGGGCCATGCGACGCTGCGTAGCTCGGGCGGTGTAGGCGCTGCAGCCTGCAGCGGGCTACTAGAGCTCTCTCGTGATGCGGGCTTGCTCTTGTGGATTCTCGCGACCGCTGCTCGAGCAGCAGCGAGGTCTTGACGCTGTGGCGCTGGAGCGTGGTCACGGCACTCCAAAGGCCGGGAGCACGCAAGCACCTTCTTGGGGACGAGGGATCTCCCGGCAGCCTTTCTTGGTGCGCTGGCGCCGGACGCGAGGGTCTCGCCCGGGCCACGCGCTTGGAGCAGGGCGCCTTCTCGGGAAGGAGGTGGCGGGCGCCTCGCTCCCTGCCTCCCGCTGCAGCGGGCGAGGCAGCGAGAGGGACGGCACGGGGGAGCCCCCTGCGGCGCGGATGAGCTCGGCGACGCGGTCGAGCCACTCCTCGTAGACATCATCGACAGGGCGGTAGCGCAGGAGCTCGTTTGCCGCGATGAGCGTGGCTCGAGCCTCCATGGGCGCGCGGTGCACGCAGGACGAAGAACCAGCAGGGCGAGCAAAGGAGTGGCGGTGCGGCCGTCTCGCCTCACACATGGATGCTGGGAAGAAGCCTGCTGCTCGTTCCCCGCCGGGCCGGTGGCGGCGTTGGCGGCAGGCGACGGGGAGCGACGGGGGTGTCAGCCGACGGGAGCTGTCTGGGCGACTCGAAGCGGTGCGAGCAGCCCGCACTCGGGCGCGAAGCTCGGCGAAGGCCACCATGGACACGACGGAAGATCACACACGACCAGCGGAAGAAAGATTCCGGTGCACCCCTACCTGGCGCGCCAAATGTCGGATTTCGGGTTCCGGCAGACCCTTGAGGTTCGAACACTGGGGTGCGCGCGGAAATCTTTCCCCTACCGGTTCATGCGTGCAAGGATTGCGAGGGATCTAAACTACCAACAATGAACAACACAGAGAGACAAGGTTTATACTGGTTCGGGCCACCGGTGTGGTGTAATACCCTACTCTAGTGTGTGGTGTGGTGGATTGCCTCAGGGGCTGATGAAGAATAATACAAAGGGAGAACAGCCTCGCGCGGGTCTGTTCTTGAGCTAGTGCGATGAACTGCTAGGGTGAGTTCAGTCGCCTCTCTCTCTCTCTCTAGGGGGTTTGACTTGTCCCCGGTCTGTCCCCTCTCTTTGTGGTGGCTAGTCCTATTTATAGAGGGAGGCCCTGGGCCTCTTCCCAAATAATGAGCGGGAAGGGCGCCAACAATTGGCCATTTTGAAGGGGAACATCTAGTACACTTATCCTGACTAAAGTTGGTCTTCGGCTGCCAAAGGTTCTGACGGTGACGCCGCCCTGGGCTCCACGATGACCTCCATCATGCCGTTCTGCTGGTCTTGGTCTTGTTGCACCGAAGCGGTAACCTTTGCCTCGATGCCTTGGCTCAGGCTTGCCTCCTTTGCACCAAAGGGGAAATGAGGACACTCGCATGGCTGGCGCCCGCCTCGCCTTTGATCATCATGGCTTGCGCCACGGGCACCCTGGAGGTACCTCAGATTGATCTCTCCGCCTCGCGAGCCTGCCTCGACGAGGCTGCTCCCGAGGAGGGTTCTCGCCGTCCGCCCGGAGGCTTGGCCCCTCCCGAGGGTCTTGAGCTTGAGCCGATGAAGCCGGGCCGCTGGGCCCCCACTTGAGCCACGCCGCAGCTGCGTAGGCAAGTCTGGGACCCCTGCCCCTGCAACGCGACATGTAGGACAAAAGATGTCATGCAAGGTCTTTTCCATAAGCACGTATGACTATATTCGGAAAACATGCCTACATTACATTGATGAATTGGAGCTAGTTCTGTGTCACCCTATGTTATGACTGTTACATGATTAACCGCATCCGGCATAATTATCCATCACCGATCCAATGCCTACGAGCTTTCCATGTACTGGTTTACGCTTATTTACTTTCCCGTTGTTATTGTTACAATCACTACAAAACACCAAAAATATTACTTTTGCTTTTGTTACCGTTACCACTACTATCATATTACTTTGCTACTAAATACTTTGCTGCAGATATTAAGTTATCCAGGTGTAGTTGAATTGACAACTCAACTGCTAATACTTGAGAATATTCTTTGGCTCCCCTTGTGTCGAATCAATAAATTTGGGTTGAATACTCTACCCTCGAAAGTTGTTGCGATCCCCTACACTTGTGGGTTATCAATAGGGTTCAAATCAGTTTTGCTTTGACATATCGGATGTCGGATATCGGGTGATATATCGGACGATATGCAGATATATCGGCGAAAACATGTGTAGTTGTTTTTCATTATTCTTGGTCAAACCAATTATTTTTAGTACAACAAAATGTATGATGTCAAAGCTTTAAGGTAACACTTTTAGATTCTTAGTTTATTAACTTGTTGATTAAGAAACTATTAAGGAAAGATGCACAAAATGCTTACTCTATGATTAAAAATAGTATGATAAATATGCATATGTACGAAACATTGTGCATGACTTTGATAATATATTATGAAGTTGTAAATGCATAATCTTATTTCACTACTATCTAATAAATAATTGTTGTCGGCTATGTACCGTCCTATATCAGTGGACATATCAGGCTAGATATCGGCCATATCGGTCGATATTTCGGTCCATATCACATGATATGTTGGAAAATGATATTTGCAAAATGATATGTTATGTTTATATCGGTGGAGCCCCAAAAGTAATATATCGACCTATATATCGATCGTATCAGCCTAGATTTAAAATCTTGGGGGAAACGCACCAGCCACAAGGGGTAGGTGCGCCCCCCATACAGGCCGTCCTAAGGAGGAGAAGGAAAGAGGGAAGGGAAAGGAATGTGTGGATTAGGATTACCACTTCCTTCCCTCTTCCTTCCCCCTTGGGAAAACATGGAGGGGGCGCAGGGCAAGGCAGGGCCCCTAGGGGGCCGACGCCCAGCCCTAGGGCGCGCCCTAGGCTCTCCCCTCCCCCTCCCACCTATATATATATATATATATATATATATATATATATATATATATATATATATATATATATATATATATATATATATGGGTGGGGTGCCTAGCACACACAGAAAATTGTATAGCCGTGCGGCGCCCCTCCACCGCTTACACCTCCGTCATATTTTCGCAGTTGTTTAGCAAAGCCCCATGGAGATCACTTCACCATCACCGCTATCACGCCATCGCGTGAAGGAACTCATCTACTACCTCGACGCCTTGCTGGATCAAGAAGGCGAGGGACGCCACCGAGTTGAACGTGGTGCGAACGCGGAGGTGCCGTATGCTTCGCACTTGATCGGTTGAAGCGCGAAGAAGTTCGACTACATCAATCACGTTGTGAAACGCTTCCGCCTACAGTCTACGAGGGTACATAGACACACTCTACCCCTCGTTGCTATGCATCTCCATGGATAGATCATTGCGTGTGTGTAGAATTTTTTTTGTTTTCAATGCAACGATTCCCAACACCTAGCTTAATGGCTTTAAGCAAAAAGCTACCTGGGAGACAACCCAGAAGGTTTAGAGAGTCATTTTATTCTGTTGTGTGCTTTTAAAAAGTTTAGAAACAAAAAATAGAGGGGAACTGTCGGTGTCAAAACCGGCGGATCTCGGGTAGGGGGTCCCAAACTGTGCGTCTAGGCGGATGGTAACAGGAGACAAGGGACACGATGTTTTTACCCAGGTTCGGCCCTCTCGATGGAGGTAATACCCTACCCTGCTTGATTAATATTGATGATATGGGTAGTACAAGAGTAGATCTACCACGAGATCGGAGAGGCTAAACCCTAGAAGCTAGCCTATGGTATGATTGTTGTTCGTCCTACGGACTAAAACCCTTCGGTTTATATAGACACCCAATAGGGTTAGGGTTACACAAAGTCGGTTACAATGGTAGGAGATCTACATATCCATATCGCCAAGCTTGCCTTCCACGCCAAGAAAAGTCCTATCCGGACACGGGACAAAGTCTTCAGTCTTGTATCTTCATAGTCCAGGAGTCCGGCCAAAGGTGATAGTTTGGCTATCCGGACACCCCCTAATCCAGACTCCTCAAGAGCCCCTCAACCAGGCTTCAATGATGATAAGTCCGGCGCTGACTGCCTTTCGCATTGCAAGGCGGTTCTCCTCCGCAATACTATGTTGAATAGTGTCTGCTTTCTTGCGAATATCGCGCTTGTCGGCTCCCACGCCCAATAATGGCCATCTTCCACGGTCGAATGAATGTGAAAAGTCGTGGTATCTTTACATTTACCCCCTTGTTGTGCAAATGAGCCGCCTATAAAGAGACGGGATCCAGATCCAGATCACACCATCGCCCCTCCGCGAGCCTTCATCGAGCGCTTTTGACAAAAATCCACTCCATCATGGACAATGACGCGATCCTCCTCTCGCGCCCCAGCCCTCAGCCACGAGATTGGGGAGATGTTCAGTCCAAGACAATGAAGTTGGTGGCGCCCAAACCAAGGGATTCTTTCCCCGCCTTCATGGTTCCGTTCACTCCGACTCGCCACCTATAAGGGCGGAAGTAAGGAGAGCATCCCGATCCTCTAAGGAGATCGGGTATGCTTCGTCTCTTATCTAATGAGAGGACTAGGATTTCCAATCCATCCGTTTCTCCGGGGGCTTCTGGAGTTCTACGGCCTCCAGCTGCACAACCTTACACCTGCCTCTATCCTGCATATCGCGGGCTTCGTGGCTCTTTGCGAGCTGTTTCTGGGCGTTGAGGACCATTTCACTCTGTGGAAGAGATTGTTCTGCCTTGTGCCCCGTTCTCACGAAGGGTCAATATATCAAGTGGGCGGAGCCGAACTATGGCGCATCGCCGGGACCGGATATTTATCCGGAACTCCAAACAAGGCGCCCGAGGACCGCCTCGTAATGGTTTTACATGGAGGACGCCCCACCGCCGGATCCTGTTCGGATCGCCTTCCGGAGTTCAGCAACGCCTCAAGAAGCGCCAAGATGGCGCCTCATGAGCCCTAGAGGGAAATGACCGACGCCTTTACTTGATGAGCCGAATAAGGTTGCTGGCTCATGCCGGACTGACCATGATTGGAGTCATGGCAACCTGCATTATGAGGGGAGTGCAGCCGCTCCAATATAGGGGCCACCCCATGTGGGATTTCAACGGGGAGGATGATGCCACCCGCCATGGCCGCAAAGGGCCGGGATCGGTCACCAAACTGGTGAAGATCTTGTCCGCTATGTACAAAGGGGAGGAGGAGGATTTTCTCCACGTCAGTCCACTGAACGGGTTTTCTATGAATAATCCTCGAAGCTGGGTAAGCGAACATCCTTGTGGCCTGTCCGATCCATATTCCCGTGATTAAATATCTCATTTTATGGTTTCTACGCAGGAACTGCGCCGGGCTGTAGAGAAGATACACAGCCGGCCTCCACAACCCGAGGATCCGGAACGGTCCCTCGATCCGGCCTCCGAAGAGGACCCGGATATAAAGGTGGAGCTGATCGACGGGGTGTTCCATCAACTTAGCATCGACAATGCTTTGGTCGCCATTACGGCCGACTACCCCGGATTATTTCCGGCCTCCCAGGTAACCGTGACCGAAGTCCGGATACTATGACCCACCCGTGGTTATTTCTAATCACCGTATCGATGGCGCCGCAGGGGTGCCTTCGTAAAGGGAAGCCGAGCTCGCCGCGCCGCCCAACAAGGCAACTTCGGTCCAGCAGGCGGAAAAGAAGTGCGGTACGAATCGAGACGTCGCCGCAACGGTATGGCGTGCCATCGTGTTTTAAAGAAAGACTCCTAGAAAGCATACTGACGCTCGTGGTCCTTTCAGGAAAAAGAGTGCTCGCCGGACTGAGTCCGGAGAGGTTGCTAGTCGGACCTCTGCCAACCAGGCTCAAAAGCCGGGTCCGGAAGGGGGTACGAACACGAGGCGCAAGGCCGGATGCTCCTCCAACGGAGGATGCCGACAGACTGTCCGCCACCAAGTCGAGGTGGAGAGCGCCATGAATCATAGGCGCCGCGACTATTCTACGCGACGACAAGTTTCTCCCAAGAGGCGTTGGACGCCTTTAATTGGGAGAAGCGCACTCAGGTTGCTCAAGATGGCCAAGCCAGAGCCACGGAGCAAGATGTGAAAGACATACTGTAAGGAATTTTGACATTATATATGCCAAGAGTTCCCGAGACTTAAAATAGTTAGAATAACTGATTTAAGGATCATTTGGAATGCAGGTTCTTACCGAAAAGAATACCCGTTTGTCCCAGGAGCTTGAAGAGTGCAAGGCCCAACTTGAGGCCGCACTAGCCGCGACCGGGGAAGCCATGGAGACTCCCTCTGGTAATATATGCTTTTCAAAAGAGAAGTAGTTTTGCGGAGTTCGGCGTGTGCCTAAAGCTGACATTAACATTGCAGATGGCGCCGGGGTGGATCCGGACAAGCAACAGCTCCTGCGCCAGCTAAAGGCCGGTGAGAGCGTGCTTACGAGGGTGCGGCAAGAGAAAAATAACCTCCAAGATGCCAACACCCAGCTGGGTGAGGAACTAAAGGATGTTCGTGCTCAGCTTGTCTGACCAAGGAGAATCGACGGCTTGCCGCGGCATTTTCAGAAGTGCTTAAACGAACTTTGAAAGAGTTCGGCGAGGAAGTCGAATAACATAAACATGTATGTAGGTATGCTCACAGTGTCGCCCCGAGGAGGAGATGCCCGGTTCTTGGTGATCTTCTTCCGAATCGCGCTACCTGCACCGGACGAAGTTCGGCAGGTGATGAAAGGCGCCGCCCAGTGCCTTGTGGCTATCTATATCCTTGCTCAAGGCATTGGGGAGCTTGCAGAGCGGCTTCAAGGAGCACGGCGCGCTCCGACTATGGAAGATATCGGCTGCCGTCAAGGCGCCAGGAGGCTCGGGCCATGGTAAAGACGTGGTACACGGTTGACCCAAACCACATGGCCGAGGTCGGACTGTGGGGCTGATGAGAAGGAGATCCTCAGAAGCTTAGTGTACGCCAAGTAGAATTGGCCGCCAAGTATTCCCAAAGAAGATTGTAAATTAGACAGCCTATTAGATGGCATTGAGGTGGAATACAACCAGTCGAGTTGACTATGTAATTGAATATGACATATAAAATGCCTTCTAGCCGGATTGTAGATCGTTTGTCATAGCGGACCTTTTCTCTTCGACTCGGGACCCAATAGTCCGGAGTGTGTCCGAATACCCTCGCGTTATGTAAGAACCGGGCATGCATGCGAGACAAGGCGAGGGGTCATTATTGCTGTATCGCATAAGTGCCCAACTAGTTATGTTATATTTTACATGGATAGTAAGAAACATCTTCCAGGAGAATAGTACCGTTAAGGGTTCCTTTCTCGAGGCATGCCCTAAAGTGCATGTCCAAACTGCTAAGAAAGCAGAAAATCATCCGGGGCAGATGGATAAATAGTTAAAAATCATCTTTCAGTTCACCGACCAATATTCCCTTAAGAACGCTTAGCTTTCGCTTCACCCACCGAGGTACACATCCGCTGACCCGCAAGAATAATCGCAGAGGTGCTCCTTTACCACCTAGCCGAACAATCGGGAACGAGGGGTAAGAACAGGAGCCAGGCAACCCAGCTTGGCCAAAACTTAAGTCATATCGATGCATATAATGGTGAGTAAAAGGTACATGCGGAAGTTTGACACATGTGTTGGGCATAAAGCCCGTATAAATAAGCTTCTGTTAAAGAAGCCCCCAGGTATAATGAGCGCGGGTAGCGCGTCAAGTATGTGCGAACAAAGCGCAAGCGAGCCTCTAAAGACTTCAAGAAGGAGGAGGAAGGAGAGAAATAAAATATAGCTAAAGTATAAAATTTAGACGGAGGAAGGAGACGAACTCAAAGTCCAGCGCTAGGCGTAGAATCTTCGTAGACGGGCTGCGTTCCATGGGTTTGGCTCGAGTCGGTTATCCATGCATTTCGCAGACGGTATGCTCCGCCGGTCAGGACCTGGTCGATGATGAAGGGACCTTCCCATTTGGGCTTGAGTTTGTCCTTTTCTTGTCCGGCAAAGAGAACTAGTTCGCCAACGCTGTAAGCTTTGGCCCGCATTTCTGCTTTGATATCTTCGAGCCTCGCTGTTGATAAAATGCGGAACGAGCTTTTGCCACGTCGCGCCCTCCTCCAAGGCATCCAACTGTCCCGCCGATCGAGCTCGGCTTCTTTTCTTCATACATGCGCACGCCGAGGTGAGTCATGAATTATGTCACAGGCAAGACTGCTTCGCACTGCACACCATAAAAATGGTGTGAATCCGTAGTGCGATTCGGCGTGGTCCGCAGCCCCAGCAGTACGGAGTCGAGCTCCTCTACCCAGTGCATGTTAGATTGCTTGAGGGACCGCACTAGTCTGGGTTTAATGCCGCTCATGGTTAGACCGTTTGCCCGCTCGACTTGACCGTTAGTTTGAGGGTGATAGACTGAGGCGTAATCGAGCTTGATGCCCATGTTTTTGCACCATAGTTTGACCTCATCGGCCGTGAAGTTGGTGCCGTTATTAGTGATAATGCTGTGGGGGATGCCATAACGGTGTACTACCCCCGATATGAAGTCTATCACCGGTCCGGATTCGGCCGTTTTAACAGGCTTGGCCTCTATCCATTTGGTGAATTTATCCACCATGACCAATAGGTATTTTTTCTTGTGGGTTCCTCCCTTAAGGGGTCCAACCATGTCAAGCCCCTGCACCGCGAACGCCAGGTGATGGGTATAGTTTTGAGGGCGGTGGGTGGCATGTGGCTTTGGTTAGCAAAAGCTGGCAACCGACGCATCGTTGCACTAAATCCTGCGCATCTGCCCGAGCCGTTGGCCAATAAAATCCTGTACGGAAGGCCTTGCCTACAAGGGCCCGGGCTGCGGCGTGGTGCCCACCCAGTCCGGCGTGAATTTCAGCCAGGAGGTTCCGCCCTTCCTCTTCGGAGATACACCTTTGAAGGACTCCGGTTGTGCTTTTCTTATAAAGCTCTCCCTCATGGACTTTATATGCTTTGGATCGCCGTACTATGCAGCGAGCCTCGTTTTGGTCTTCAAGAAGTTCGTGCCTAGTTAGGTAGGCTAGGAATGGCTCCGTCCACGGGGCAATGACTGCCATTATTTCATGGGCTGAAGGTGTCATTTCGTTGGCAGGGCCTCCGATTGTGTCAGATTGTTCGGTGTCAGGCAGTGCGGTTGGGTCCGGACTGTTGTTTGCGGACTCCCCTTCCCATAATACGGATGGCTTGAACAGCCGTTCTAGGAAGATGTTGGGAGGGACGGCATCGCGTTTTGCGCCGATGCGTGCCAATACGTCCGCCGCCTGATTATTGTCCCGGGCTATATGATGAAATTCGAGCCCTTCAAACCTTGCTGACATTTTTAGGACCACATTGCGGTAAGCTGCCATTTTCGGATCTTTGGCATCAAATTCTCCGTTTATTTGAGATATTGCGAGCTTCAATCCTCGCCGCACCTCTAGGCGCTTAATGCCCATGGAGATCGCCATCCGGAGGCCGTGCGTAAGGGCCTCAGATTCGCCGCGTTGTTGGAGTCTGTACATTATCTCAAGGACGATTGATCAGGTGTCCTCGGTTGGGGACGCCAGATGACGCCAGCCCCGAGGCCGACCAACATTTTGGAGCCGCCAAAGTGCATGATCCATTGAATATGCGCCGCATTTTAGGGAGTTCGCTCGGTCCATTCGCAATGAAGTAGGCCAAAACTTGCGACTTAATAGCTCGCCGTGGCTTATAGGTTATGTCGAATGGAAGGAGCTCTATGGCCCATTTGGCAATCTCGCCCGTCGCTGTCATGGTTGTTTATAATGTCGTTAAGAGGTACTTCAGAAGCTACTGTTATCGAACACTCTTGAAAGTAGTGTCGCAGCTTCCGGGATGCCATGAACACCGCGTACGCTATCTTTTGATAATGTGGGTACCGGGGCTTGCATGGAGTTAGGACAGTGGACACATAGTAAACTGGTTTTTGAAGAGGGAACCTGTGTCCGTCCGTTTCTCCTTCGACGATGAGTACCGCGCTAACAACCTGATGTGTTGCGGCGATATATAATAGCATTGGTTCGCCCATGTTGGGCGCGGCCAGGACCAGATTTGTTGCCAATATGGCTTTTATTTCCTCAAGTCCGGCAGTGGCGGCATCCGTCCACTCGAAGTGTTCGGTGCGCCGGAGGAGGCGGTAAAGGGGTAACGCCTTTTCTCCTAAACGGGAGATAAAGCGGCTTAGGGCCGCCACGCATCCAGTCAATTTTTGTATTTGTTTGAGGTCTTTTGGGATATCCAATTGTGACAGAGCTCAGATCTTGGCTGGGTTTGCTTCAATTCCTCTACCGGACACAATGAAGCCCAAGAGCTTTCCGGCTGGAACGCCAAGACGATTTTTCCGGATTGAGCTTAATGTCATATTTTCGAGATTGTCGAATGTGAGCTTCAAGTCGCCTACTAGAGTTTCGACGTGCTTGGATTTGACGACCACGCCATCTACATATGCCTCCACCGCTTTTGCCGATCTGGTTTGCCGACATGTCCGAATCATGCGCGCGATATGTTGCGCCGGCGTTTTGAGCCCAAGGGCATTGTGTTGAAGCAGAATGGGCCGTATGGAGTGATGAATGCCGTTGCGGCTTGGTCTGGCTCCGCCATCTTGATTTGGTGGTAGCCAGAGTATGCGTCAAGGAAGCACAGTGAATCGTGTCCTGTTGTGGTGTCGATAATTTGATCAATGCGGGGGAGGGGGAAGGGATCCTTTGGGCAAGCCTTATTAAGGTATTTGAAATCGACACATAGGCGCCAGGATTTTTCCTTCTTTGGTACCATCACCAGATTTGCTAGCCAGTCCGGATGTTTTATGTCTCTGATGAATCCGGCTTCCAAAAGTTTGGCTAGCTCCTCTCCCATGGTCTGTCTCTTGGGTTCGGAAAAACGCCGAAGAGCCTGTTTAACTGGCTTGAATCTTTTTAGGATATATAGGTTGTGCTCGGCCAGCCGACGTGGGATTCCCCGGCATGTCCGAAGGGTGCGAGCAAAATGTCCCAGCTTTTCTCAGAGAATTCTCGTAAAGCGGTGTCTACATCAGGGTTTAATTGTGCCCCAATGGAGGCCGCTTTTGCAGGTCCGCTGGGTGGACTTGGAATTTGACTATTTCATCCGCTGGTTTAAAAGAGGTGGACTTGGATCTTTTATCAAGTATCACATCGTCCCTGTTCACCGTGGAGCGCATCGCAGTGAGTTCCTCGGCCGCTAGGGCTTTGGATAGTGCCTCGAGGGCTAGTGCGGCTGTCTTGTTTTCGGCGCTGAGTGCTATGTTCGGATCACTAGCGAGAGTGATGATTCCGTTGGGTCCGGGCATTTTAAGCTTCGTGTACCCATAATGGGGTATAGCTTGAAAAATTGTGAATGCCTCTCGCCCTAATAAAGCGTGATATCCGCTGCTGAACGGGGCCACTTGAAATGTGACCTCCTCGACCTGTAATTGTTCGCGAGCGAACACTACGCCGAAGGTGATTTTTCCCAGGCAGCATGCTTCCCAGCTAGGGATTATTCCTCTAAAGGTTGTGCTGCTTCGCTCAATGCGGTTCCAGTCTATTTCCATTTTTCGGAGGGTTTCCTCGTAGATGAGGTTTAATCCACTTCCGCCATCCATGAGTACCTTAGTAAAGCGAAAGCCGTCCACTATTCGATTGAGGACCAATGCGGCTGGTGCTCGGGCTGTTCGGAATTTAGGTTCGTCACTGGCATTAAAGGTAATAGCCGTGTCACTCCATGGATTTATTGTTGCTACTTGGTAGACTTCGGCAAGGTTGCGGAGTGTTCCTTTCCGCATGTTATTTGATGCAAAAGTCTCGAAGACTGTTAATACCGTACTGGTATTGCTGGGATGGGACTCTGAAGCTAGAAGCTCTTCGCCACTTTTGGCTACCTGCCGTAGTATCCAACATGCTCGTAGGCTATGAGTTGGAGTGGCGCCCTCTGTTCTATGAATTTTACAGGGTCCGTTGAGCCATCCTCCAGTACGGTTCCATGCCCTTTAGGGGGTTTTGTTTTTTGGTATTTAACCAAGGTGCTTGGTGATGATGCACCCTTTTATTTCGAACTAGGGCTGTATTCGGGGCCGGATTATCCCAAAACTTACTTTCGGTTTTCCAGGCACTCTCCATCGCACAGTACTTTTGTACTATGGTCACCAAGTCAGCAAAGCGTGTAATTTCACGATGACTTATGGCGTTTAGGATTCCCTTGTCCGTGCAATTATTGCAGAAAAGTGAGATTGTGTCCTCCTCTCGGCAGTCCTTTATCCTGTCCATAACCAGGAGGAATCTGGCCCAGTAATGATGTACTGTTTCATCGGGCTCTTGCCGAATTCGGGATAGATCGCTAAGGTTTGGGTGGGCGGGTGGAATTGAATCCGGAACCCCATCCAATCTAAGGCTCAGGGGCCGGGAAGTTTCCGCACTTGGAAGTTTGGGTTTTTGGGTGCTATCCCATGAATCCAACCCGCCGCCTGACTTTAAGTTCAGGATTTGATCGACATCCGTCCCTCCGCGGGAATCCGGCATGGAGGGGTCGGGAATCCGGACGTAGCTAGTCCTTAACATAGAAGAGGAGTTGCCGCATTGTTCCTCTACCGCAGCAACATGGTGGGTAGCCTGGGGAGAGTTGATCTCTCTCAGATCGGTTTTAGGCCCGATCTGATCGTAGTCGGTGGCGACTCCCAGGGCGGCGATGCGATCCAAGAGCTTGTTTACAGAGGAGAGCTCGATCGGATCTAGCTGCTTGGCAAGTTCCGAGTTAACACAAAGATTGGTTTCGATGACCCGAGAAGTCATCGTCGGCGCGGCGGCCGAACTGGCGGTCCTAAGAAAACCACCTAGCCGAAGAGTCTGGCCGGTGGCCAAGGCTCCTTTGGCGATAGTGTCGTCTTTAAAGACGGGATGAGGCATCCTTCCTGATGGTGATGGCACAGAGGAACTCTCAATGAAAGCACCAATGTCGGTGTCAAACCGCGGATCTCGGTAGGGGTCCCGAATCAGGCGCCTAGGCGGATGGTAACAGGAGACAAGGGACACGATGTTTTTACCCAGGTTCGGGCCCTCTCGATGGAGGTAATACCCTACTCCTGCTTGATTAATATTGATGATATGGGTAGTACAAGAGTAGATCTACCACGAGATCGGAGATGCTAAACCCTAGAAGCTAGCCTATGGTATGATTGTTGTTCGTCCTACGGACTAAAACCCTTCGGCTTATATAGACACCGAATAGGGTTAGGGTTACATAGAGTCGGTTACAATGGTAGGAGATCTACATATCCGTATCACCAAGCTTGCCTTCTACGCCAAGAAAAGTCCTATCCGGACACGGGACGAAGTCTTCAATCTTGTATCTTCATAGTCCATCAGTCCGGCCAAAGGTGATAGCTCGGTTATCCGGACACCCCCTAATCCGGGACTCCCTCAGGAACCTAAAAATTTTCAAAAAGAAAAGTGAAAGTGAGAAAGACGCGCACCGTTGAAGTGGGGGTATCCTTGAACTTTGTTCATGCCCATGAAAACTTTGTGAACCTTCATTACAGAAACTTTTCAACAAAAACAATTACCCCCTTTTACAAATCCATTGTATTATAAAAATAATGTACCAAGATTTACCTTTAGGATGTTTAAATTGCTTGTTTGGTGTGTGCTGTGCAAAAATAGAAACTTTTATTGTAGTGCATGAATTTTGATAATTTACTGGAGCATGCAAAAATTCTGAAATTTTTACACAGAACTGTTATGCAATTTTTTATTACGTCCTAATTCATTATAATGTTTGGAGTTAAATAAGTATATGTTTCATCTGCATCTTTACAGACTGTCCTGTTTTCACATATTGCTATTATAGTTTCTTTATTTGCTTATCTTCGAAATCTTGTTGAGCCCCGTTGACTTGGGATCCATAGAATTGTGATAGCATATAATGGGTAATGTTTGATTATAATTATACAATAATGTTACAACAGGACATGATGGGAT
The DNA here is from genome assembly GCA_021605205.1 of Aegilops longissima. Taxonomy (NCBI): domain Eukaryota; kingdom Viridiplantae; phylum Streptophyta; class Magnoliopsida; order Poales; family Poaceae; genus Aegilops; species Aegilops longissima. The sequence continues at coordinate 639,998,590 of CM038677.1, forward strand.
TTGATGTCATATGTACTAATCCCTATAAAAGAAAGTTCGGTTAAGTTTCGTGTGGATGAAGTGTTCGAAGATCGAGGAGGTATCAATATGAGAAGAATAAGGAGAGGAAAGAGTTCAATATTGGGGATTCCAAGGCACCCAAAGTAAATATTCAAGGGGACTCAAGCGTCTATGCTTAGGGATGCCCCGGAAGGCATCCCATCTTTCTTCTTCGACAATTATTAGTATGCATCGGTTTTTGTTTGGTTCACATGGTATGCGTAAATCCTTGGAGCGCCATGTGCTTTTTTTTATTTTAGTAATTCACCATGCCAGTATGAGATAGTCCTTAGTTGATTTATTGAATTCTCTTTGCACTTCACTTATATCTTTTGAGTATGGCTTTATAGAATGCTTCATGTGCTTCACTTATATCTTTTGAAGTTTGGATGCTTGTTTCTCTACATTTAGAAAACTGTTATTTGTAGAATACTCTTTTGCATCACTTGTATTTATTGGAGTTTTTCTAGAAAGAATTAAACTCTGATGCTTCATTTATATCTGTTTAGAGAGTCCACAATAATTGGTCATTCACATGGTTAGTCATAAAATCCTACATAGAACTTGTAGATCACCGAATATGATATGTTTGATTCCCTGTAATTGTTCTGCGATATTAAGATGGTAATATGTGTAGTGGATGATTGTGTATTAGTAAAAATATTGATATTGAAGTTTGTGATTCCCGAAGCATGCACGTATAGCCTCTAGTTTTGCGATGAAGTTGGAGCATGATTTATTATTGAGTGTCTACCTTATGAGTGGCGGTCGGGGACAAGCGATGGTATTTTCCTCCTAATCTATCCCCCTAGGGGCATGCGAGTAGTACTTTGCTCTGAGGGCTAATAAACTTTTACAATAAGTATATGTCAGTACTGCAGGATGCTACTAACGCGACACTACGATCAGAAACCCTTCGAGAAACTGTGTGCGATGCAATAATCGCAAACGGCGGTGTATGAAAACCGTCAGAAATGTATAAAACGTTTGCGATGATGGATGCATCAAACACGGTTCAGATTTTAGTTGCGTGTGCGATGAAGGGCATACAGTTCAGTTCAATTAACTGTTTGCGATGAGGAGGAACAAAAGAAACGGGCATCCACATGAAGGCGTGTGCTATACACAGCATACAATTCGCTCGGATGAACTGTTTGTGATTAGGCAACACAAAAGAAACGGGTAGCCAGATGATGGTGTGTGCGATATACAACATACGGCTCACTCGGATGAACTGTTTGTGATTAGGCAACACAAAAGAAATGGTCAGCCAGATCAAGGTGTGTGCGATATACGCATGCGGTTCCCCCGGCCCTTGTCATTAGTGCGTGACCTCTGTGGCAACTGTTCGCTCCCCAGGCGCCTCTTCGTGTACCGTGGCAACCGTCCACCGCCTCTTCGCCTTTCCCTCTCGATTTGGAACTGCTGTCGCACGCTCTTCCTCCCTCCATTTGCCTTCACCCTTCCTTCTGCCATTGTTCGACCATCTTCTCCATGGAGGGAACAGGACGGAAACAACCCCGTTATTCTTGTCCCAATCTGAAAGATGACATGGTGGAGGAACTCATTGATCGGTGCGATGCCATCACCTCGACTAGCATGGCAGGTTCATTCAAGACCATTCTCGACTCAACTAATAACATCATTACAAGGAACCCAAGGGTCCAGGAGCGGTTTGATCTCCCCTATCTTCTTCGCCGTGACCCTGCTGACTGGCGCGGGGACGAGGGAAGTCTTGCCTTGTGCAAGTTGAAGCCGCTTGATAATGATACGTATGATGTTAAGATGCCATCGCTTGAGGGCAAGGTTTGGGCAAGCGCAAATGGAGATTGGGTTGTTTATATTGGGTAAAAATGCGAGTGGGAACTTGTGAATGTGTACACTCATCACCGGGTTCCACTTCCAAAAATCTCAGACGACTGCCCATAGGTTGAGTACACTGGTATTCTACGTGAGTTCAAATACGATCGTGGTGACTGTCGTCTACGGAAGATAGCAATTTGTCGAGTTCCCAACCACTCTTGGGATTACACGAACTATGAAGTTGTTGCTATCTTCGACAAGCTTGTTGCCTTCCTTACTTCCACGCCTCGATGGATATTGCTCAAAAATCAATTTCTGTACACAGATGAGTATTGTGATGCAATTCAATACGAGGATCTTGTGTTTGCTGCCACCACTCGTGGCACTATTTTTGCATCGAATCATCATGCTTTTGGTACGTTTGTCTTCCACCGTAATTATAATTGTTTCATCCACATGCATGCGGGTTAGCTAGTTTCCCTTTACTAATTAATTAACCTTCTTGTGTTTCCAAGGTCCTATGAACATATTCCACCACCTATACTTGAATTTTTTTATAACCAAGGGGGAGATGACGATGTTGATGATCACGGGCATGAGGATGAGCAGGACCCATATATTCAGTGGCGCCTGGCAACTTATTCCGATGGATCACCTCTTCTTGTCTGTATATAGGGCACTTATGATGTTACTAAGGAAGCAGGTGTTGTCTCGCATGGTCGCACTCTCCCGACCTGTTCCAACATCCGTTGCAGGGTATTCGGGATGGATACTAGTGTACTAGCGCCAACACCTTCTCCCTGGTTAACTATTGAAAGTCTTGGAGGAAACTCGCTCTTCCTTGGACAAAACTATCCAATGATGGTGGAAGGCGATCCAACTGTTGTTGACACAATGTTACTACGATTTATGAGAAGCAACTGTATCTATACCTCGAACATTGCTATGCTTCCCTACCATCCCAATATGGGTCCTGACATAGGCCGCTTCAGCCTGGATGATCAGTCCTGCGTTGGTCTCGAGACTGACAGTAGCTGGCCCTTCCCAGAGAATCACTTGTGGTTCAAAGCAAGCGTTTCCAACTCTGATGAGTGGTTGAGCTGAAGTTCATTTCATCGCTTTGTTATTTGTTGTGTGAGAAAAACTTTACTAGAATGTTTTGTTGGAAATGATCTATAATCCAACGTGTACCATCGTTGTCGTTGTGGGTTGATGACTTGTTGTAAGTAATCAATGGTACATTTGCATATGCGTCCATCAACTCGCGCGTGCTAGTGGTGTCCATATGAACAGCGCTAGTGATTTTAGTTGCAAAATTTAAATAGTGCGAGTGATTTTTAGCTGCATATTTTGAGAAATCGCGGTGTTACAAGGTTGACAAATGGCAATGTTACTAGATAAACAAATGTCAATCTTTCCGGTTTGATAAATGGCAACATACCCAAAATGACAAATGTGCAAATCTTACCCAATTGTTTGTACGTGGTTGCACACGGGTCATGCAAAACAACCGTTTGCATTGAAGGGATGCAGAAAACCTGCTCGGCACATTTTCCCTTGGCTTCCCGGGGAAGTTGTCTGTTTGCATCCGGGTGTTCTAACTAAAAAGTTTGTGATGAGTGTTTTATATTTAAAAACCATTGACATTTTTTTCAAAAGAAAATCATTTGATAAGTCTGTATATTAAGAGAGAAAAATGCAAGTTCGTTCAAACCATATCTTTCATTCAGTCACATTGCGAATTTATATTCATATGATCGAGATACAGTATTAAACCCCAAAGAAACTATTTTCGGCGGCGGCGGAGGCGGCGTGCCGCGCCGTCGTTGTCGTTGTCGTCCTCCGGGGATCCGTTGTTGAAGTCTTCAAGGCAGCACACAATGTTCTTCACTTGTAAATCAAACATCATGTCATCGCGCGATCGACAGGCAGGGCGCGAGAGGACGACAACTGGCGCCGCTGAGAGGTAGCGGTCGATGACAGCATCCCATGCTGTTGAGGGGGGCGCGCGCACGTGCATGAGCACGGGCGCGGTGGGTCCAGCCAAACGCACGGGGCCGGCGCCACGGTGGGTGGAGGGGCGTGCACGGGCACGGGCACGTGCGCTGGCATGTACACGAGCTCGCGCGGGTCCGCGGAGACCTCGCTGACACCCGCGGCTTCCAGCTCTGCGATAGTGCTCGGCGACCAGCCCGTCAATGCTACGGGGATGATCGCTGGCGCGGGCGCGGGGATGGGAGCTGGGACAGGAGCGAGGGCAGCAACCGCCCCAGCCAGCTCGTTCTGGGCCATGTCCATGAGGCCCCATTCCTCCTTATTTTCTATCTCCTTCGGCTCGGAGTCAACTTCACCAAACTTGAAGACTAGTGGCAAATGATCGTTCTACGCCATGGCGTTGGTGGAGGTCTGCGGGAGGGAGGGGAATGGGAGGCGAACAGTAAGGCCGCCCGTATTAAACAGTGGCTCAGGCGCCATTAATGGAGAGGAAGGCGGGCGGCCATGGAAGTCAAAGGGCTCGCTTCCCAGTGAGCCTGCACAGCGTACAGCTTGCATGCTTCTCGGTGAGCCTGCGCATTTGAGGACAGCTTGCACGCCTCTCGGTTAGCCTGCGCACCGGACTGCGCTCGCACGCCTCCGTTCAGTCAAGGTCAAGCAGCTGTCCGCACGACACCTCCTACAACCATTAAAACCAAGACACGTGGCTTCACATGAATGGTTAACAGAACCCACACGGTTTGAATTCTACAAACGTTTGAGATATTAATATGGCAGCTATTTTTTCAAAATGCCTTTGTTGGCTCCCATTATTCGAGTGCGCCTTCTCTCAAAATGGACACGAAAAATGCCACAGCATGTCGGGTGCCATTCCATGATAGCATGCCAAGTTTCATGAAGTTCAGACTAGTTTTGGATTTACTAGAATTTAAAAACTAGGCATCTCAATGTTTTGCCGGCAATCAACGGTGCCCTGGTGTTTGAAATTCATTCCCATTTCTTGCATGAGACCGAAGCATCCACCCAAGGACACAGATTTGATTTTTCAACCAATTTATATGCACTTGAGCATGTGCATGTAGTTCAAATTTGTATTATGCACATAAATGCATTAAAAACTCAATTAATGCATAAAAATGTCCAAACGAACCATGAAAAATCCCAAAAATTGACACAACACTCCTGTTGTTCTATCTTGACACAAGAAATTTTTTGAAAGCAATAAGAGGCAATGGATATCGTTTCGTCCCCAAAGGTGGGACGTTCCCTACCGAAACCATCATGCTTGTTGTGAGAAGCTCTGGTTTGTGAGAAGCATATACCCGAACCTGCCCCGAATGGGACAATTTTTTTACCACGGCATGTTGATGCCGCTCCAAGATAGCACTGCAAGTTTCATGAATTTCGGACGAGTTCTGGATTTACTAGAATCTAAAAACCAGGCATCTCAACATTTTGCGGGCAATCAACAGTGCCCTGATGTTTGAATTTCATTCTCATCTCTTGCATGGGACCTAGAAATTCACCTGAGGACACAGATTAGATTTTTCAACCAACTTTAGTGCATTGGAGCATGTGCTTGTAGTTCAAATTTGAATTATGCACATAAAATGCCTAGAAAACCCAGTTAATGCATAAAAATGTCCAAACGAACCCCGAAAAATCACAAAAATTGACACAACACTCCTGTTGTTCTATGTTGACACTAGAAACTTTTTGAATGCAATAAGAGGCAATGGATATCGTCCCGTCCCAAAGGTGGGACGTTCCCTATCGAAACCATCATGCTTGTTGTGAGAAGGTTATACCCGAACCTTCCCCAAATGGGACAAATTTTTTACCACAGCATGTTGATGCCGCTCCATGATAGCATGCCAAGTTTCATGAATTAGAGACGAGTTTTGGATTTACTAGAAATTAAAAACCAGGCATCTCAATGTTTTGTCGGCAATCAATAGTGCCCTGGTGTTTGAATTTCATTCCCATCACTTGCATGGGACCTACAAATTCACCCAAGGACACACATCTGATTTTTCAACCAACTTTGGTGCATTGGAGCATGTGCTTGTAGTTCAAATTTGAATTATGCACATAAATGCCTAAAAAACCCAGTTAATGTATAAAAAAGGCCAAACGAACCCCGAAAAGTCCCAAAAATTGACACAACACTCATGTTGTTCTATGTTGACATGAGAATTTTTTTGAAAGCAATAAGAGGCAACGGATATCGTCCCGTCCCCAAAGGTGGTACGTTCCCTATCGAAACCATCATGCTTGTTGTGAGAAGCTCTGGTTTGTGAGAAGAGTATACCCAAACGTGTCCCAAATGGGACAAATTTTTTACCATGGCATGTTGATGCCGCTACATGATAGCATGCCAAGTTTCATGAAGTTCAGACAAGTTTTGGATTTACCAGAATTTAAAAACCAGGTATCTCAACGTTTTGCCGACAATCAAGAGCGCCCTGCTGTTTGAAATTCATTCCCGTCTCTTGCATGGGGCCTAGAAATTCACCCAAGGACACACATGTGATTTTCAACCAACTTTAGTGGAGCATGTGCTTGTAGTTCAAATTTGAATTATGCACATAAAATGCCTAGAAAACCCAGTTAATATATAAAAAAGGCCAAACGAACCCCAAAAAATTCCAAGATTAAACACAACACTCATGTTGTTCTATGTTGACACTAGAAATTTTTTGAAAGCAATAAGAGGCAACGGATATCGTCCCGTCCCCAAAGGTGGTACGTTCCCTATCGAAACCATCATGCTTGTTGTGAGAAGCTCTGGTTTGTGAGAATCTTATACTCAAACCTGCCCCAAATGGGACAAAATTTTCACCACGGCATGTTGATGCCGCTCCATGATACCATGCCAGGTTTCATGAATTTCAGACGAGTTTTGGATTTACTAGAATTTAAAAACCAGGTATCTCAATGTTTTGCCGGTAATCACCAGTGCCCTGGTGTTTGAAGTTCATTCCCATCTCTTGCATGGGACCTAGAAATTCACCCAAGGACACACATGTGATTTTTCAACCAACTTTGGTGCATTGGAGCATGTGCTTGTAGTTCAAATTTTAGTTATGCACATAAAATGCCTAGAAAAACCCAGTTAATGTATAAAGAAGGCCAACCGAACCCCGGAAAATTCATTCCCATTTCTTGCATGGGACCTAAGCATGCACTGAATGACACAGATTTGATTTTTCAACCAATTAGTATGCACCGGAGCATGTGCATGTAGTTTAATTTTGAATTGTGCATGTGAAATGGCTAGAAAACCAGTTTAATGTATAAAATTTCCAAACAAACCCTGAATAATTCCAATTCTTTTACGACACACATATAGTTGCATGTTCACTGCAGATAAAAGGTCTAGCAATTCAGACAGCATCCATTGCCACTGTGACCCTATTGTGTAATCCAAATCAAGTAGATCCCATACAGTTTATTATCACCAACCGTGTGAGATGTAGTACAAAATATCTTAGAGCACCGTCGGTGTATAGTACACCTATGGCTTACGCGAAAAGGCGCGTCGGCTACAGTCCACAACCGGCGTGTCAAGCATACTGGCTCACTCCCCAAAAACTCCCGCCTCTGCATCCCTCGCAATCTCGAAGATATCTACCGACTGGAAGGTTATAATGTTTGATAGCACACGATTAGTATGTGTGGACCGTGTGCGATGTCTGTTACTCTCGCTCTGCTTCAGTCCCTTGATTCAAATTTTCAGTAGCCCCGGCATTTTACTCCCGCCTCCGCATCCCTCGCAATCTCAAAAATATCTACTCGCCCTAGATCCAAATTTTCAGTTGCCCTGCCTTGTTACTCCCGCCTAATAAAATTTTCAGTTGCCATAGTATTTCCTCAAACACAACCTTGCCCCCCTCCACACACTCCCCAAAACCTCCGCTCACACAGACACACACAACCCTCGAAACCATTGGTAGGTCGTCACCATCGCCGGCGCCTCCATCCTCAACCTCTGCCCGTGTGCCGGGGAGCTCGAGGAGCCAATGGCCAAAAAGAGGTTTATCGCGGCCTTTTCGCCCGACGACGGTGAGGTGGTCGCCGAGGTGTCCTCGTCGTCCTCCGCGGGCCCGATCCGCCCGCCGCCGCGCCCCTGCGCCGGTTCGAGGACTTCCCCATCCTCCCTCGGACCCGGCAGCCGACGAAGTCCTACCTCGGGGTCCGGCAGCGACGGTGGGGGACGTGGGTCGCTGAGATTACAGATCGAGAGACCTCGATCCACACCCGCTGGTGGCTCGGTAGCTTCCACACGGCCGAGCTCGCGGCCATGGAGTACGACTGCTAGTAGGTCCGCTACCACGGTGCGGCGGCTAGGCTCAATTTCCCCTTCGGCACACGTCCGGTCCACCTCGTTCCGCCGGAGCCAGGGTGGTGAGCTCGGCTATGGCGCGGGAGGACCGCGAGGCGTGGGAGGGCCTCGAGGCCGAGGCCACCGCCGAGGCCTACATGCAAGAGCTCCGCCGGCAGCACCCAGAGCTCGTGGAGGCGGAGCGGGCGATCTTTTCCAGCGCGGAGGGCAGCGAGGTTATCGAGATCTCCTCGGATGATGAGGTCGAAGGCGGCGAGGACGGCGGCACGGAGGGTGGTGAGGTTATCACGCTCCCCTCCGATAATGAGGTCGAAGGCGGCGGCGACAGCGGCGCAGAGGGCATCGAGGTGGGCCCTTGAGGACGAGGAGATCGACGTCGATGAGTGGAGGAGTGCCTTCCCCAACGACCCCGACGACGGTACTGGCCCGGACCGGCTCGCGGCACACCGTACATGATGAGGAAGTATTGGCTCGACCTCTACTTCGACCGAAAGTAGTTTAGCTTAGTTTAAATTTATGTTTTATGTTTGATTATGCAAAACTATCTATCTTTATGTTTGAATGCATACTACTTTCGGTTGAACCTGCTTTGAACTTGATCAAATTGAAGTTTACAACCTTAAGTTTAGGGGATCGACTAGGAAAGGCCAAAAATTGTTGGAGTGTATATATCTATCTATCTATATATATATATATATATATATATATATATATATATATATATATATATCCACTAAGGGTTTTAGTCCTTTAACTTTTTAAGGATCGCCTAGAGATGTCATTATGACTTGTTTATTTCAGTTCTTCACAATGTGATGCTCTATATGTGCAACTATTTGCCGTGCAGTTCAATTTCATCAATAACAGTTTCAACAATACCACTATGAATTACGATATTTGGTTGCTGTTAAGGATATTGCAGTTAACATGCCTTTTCATTTTTCAATTGTTGTTTAGCAACATGCATTGTACTGAATGGCTAAATATGCAATCCCAACCTACATAGCAACAAGGAAGAGTGTTACCTTAATGTTCTGATGATGTTTAGATATACATGGAATAAAATCTTATATAATGGGATGGATGGAGTGTTGTACTACATCATTTTTCAATTGTTGTTTAGCTTCTATTATTAACTTGGTGCTTTTAGGTACATATATCATTGCCAAAGATCCACAGTTCGACCCTTTCTGCGTATGGGGCAATGAGATATTCATGAACCAGCATCAAGTGAGGAAACTGATAAAGATTTTTATTAAAATGGGTCAGAAGATGGCAATCGAACTATTTGTTTACACTTTATGCAAGACAACAGCGCACTGCATGATGGTAAGTAAGAATCCTGTAGCCTTCTTTTTACTGCCTGTAATGAGTTGTGTTAGATGACAATATCTAAATCTTTTTTCTTTTGTAGTGGATCATGAAGAAGTTTACTCAAGATTACCTCTCAAAGTACATGATTGGCGGGCGGCCATCACAAGGATTTGGACTAGAGTCCTGCATGCCTTCTGCATCCAGGAGAGCCCAATAGGGCCATCCCGCTTCACCTTGTTCAGCAACTGGAATGTATGTCGCCTCTTTCTTTACCATCTGTAATAGTACAAGTATAGAACCCTGGTACATCATTCTTTATTTGGTGCTTATGTAATTCTTAAACATATGTACCTGTGAATCGAATAATGCATTGGTTGTTTGAACCTGATGGATATGAATAAAGCTATAGCCTACTTTAAAGTTTAAATTAGGTACAATTTTAAATAGAAGCAATTAAATTAAAGCGAAATTACGTTGTGCGGGTCATTACGGCACACACGGTTGGTAAAACACAAACGTTTGCGATATACACCATAATCCGAGACGGCTCACAGAGAGGAAACGTGTGCAAGCATGCACACAGTTGTCGTTTGCAAAGCGTGTGTGATGTCAGACACTATCACATACGATGCAGGAAAACTAAATGTGTGTGATTGTCTACCCATCATACACGGTTTATAATCATGAACTATTTGTGATGTGTCAGGCATCGTAAAACTCCCGTGCCTAGAATCTGCCTGGAAAACTCCCATGCCTGGAATCTTCCTGGTTTTAGGCAGAACCACAGAACTCCGACTGCGATGGCAATGGGAGCACAAACGAGTAGCAAGGATGAAGCGTTTGGGATATTCAAGATATCGAAAACGGTTATATAGGGACAACTGTATGCATCAAGGCTCCCTATTCCCGACGGTTTCTAGGTCGTGTGGGAAGGTCGCCCCTATCACCGACACTCACTTGGCGACGGTTCCAAATGCCGTCGCAGAAAGGGGTTAAAACCGTTTGTTTAGGACCGACGGTACCAGTGTGTGTTCTTTATGACTAACGTGAGTCCATGGATTATACACACTCTCACCTTTCTGCATATTGCTAGCCTCTTCAGTACCATGCATCGCCCTTTCTCATCTCGAGAGTTGGTGCAAACTTTGTCGGTGCATCTAAACCCTGTGCTATGATATGCTCTATCACACATAAGCCTCCTTATATCTTCCTCAAAACAGCCACCATACCTACCTATTATGGCATTTCCATAGTGATTCCGAGATATATTGCCATGCAACTTCCATCATCATCATATGCATGACTTTTGTGTTTATTCTCATATTACTTTGCATGATCATATAGAGTTGACATGAATTTGTGGCACAACCACCGTTGATCATTGTTATACATGTTATGCTAGATCATTGCACATCCTCGTACATTGCCAGAGGCATTCATATAGAGTCATCTTGTATCTATTTTATCGCGTTGTAAGAAAATAAAAGTGTTTTGATCATCATTATTAGAGCATTGTCCCAGTGAGGAAAAAGGATGATGGAGACCATGAATCCCCCACAAGTCGGGATGAGTCTCCGGACTTAAAAAAAAGAGGCCAAAAACAGCCCAACAAAAAAAGAGAGAAAAAGAGAGAAGGGGCAAAGTTACTATCCTTTTACCACACTTGTGCTTTAGAGTAGCACCATGTTCTTCATATAGAGAGTCTCTTGAGTTATCACTTTCATATACTAGGGGTAATTTTTCATTGTAGAACTTGGCTTGTATATTCCGATGATGGGCTCGTCAAATGCCCGAGTTCTTATTGGGCAAGCAAGTTGGATGCACACCCACTTAATTTCCGTTGAGCTTTCATACACTTATAGCACTTAGTGCATCCGCTGCATGGCAATCCATACTCCTCGCATTGATATCGATTGATGGGCCTCTCCATTACCCGTTGATCCGCCGAGTTGATGTGAGACTGTCTTCCTTTTTGACTTCCCTTATTGATCTCTATCACTGTATTCTATTCCACCCATAGTGCTATATCCATGTCTCACGCTCATGTATTGCATGAAGTTGAAAATGCTGAAGCGTGTTAAAAATTATGATCCAATTGCTTGGCCTGTCATCGGGGTAGTTCATGATTAATATCTTTATGCTAGGAAGACTAAGCATGACAGGCTATATGAATTTGCAGGGATAGAATTCCTTAGCATTCTTTATTTTGAAGAGCATGATTATTTGTTAGTATGCCTGAGTATTGATGTCTTTATATGAAATTGATAGACTATTGCCTTGAATCACTCATATCTTAATATTCATGCCATGACTAGATTATTAGATCAAGATTATGCTAGGTAGCATTCCACATCAAAAATTATCTTTTTATCATTTGCCTACTTGAGGACGAGCAGGAATTAAGCTTGGGGATGCTAATACATCTCCCTTTTATTTATAATTTTGATTGTTTCATGCCAATATTCCACAACTTTCACATACTCTTGGCAACAATTTATAAGATTTCTTGGACTAGAGGTGTTGGAAATATTCCCTAGAGGGTATACTATTGTATTATTATATTTCCATTTTCATAATTAAGAGTTTATATTTCATGCTATAACTGCTATGATCCTGGAATATGGGAATCAGTGGAAAACTCATATGCATGTGTGGAACGATAAATGGTAAATAATAGGTTCCTAGTCTTGCCTCTAAGACTGGCTCTAGTGTTGTTAGTGATCATGTTTTCTGGATCTAAGGATATCGTTAAATGTAACGATAGTCCTAAAACAACATTGTGAGTGTGACGCTAGAAGAATGATCATATTGAATCGACCCAAACTTGTTTGTTATACTTTGAGATAATATCATCAAAAATCAATTGTTATAACATGGAGTGTTAACATGTTTTTTCATTCCTCAGACCATGAGAGTATCGCACTTCCTACCATATGATGAACTTTGGGATTGACCAAACGTCATCTGTAACACGGTGATCATAACGCCAACTTACAGGTCCATCGGGATGTTTGACAAGGGACTAGATAGCTCGAGAGTGGGATTTGCTATTCTTAGGGCCCTCTCATTGTGACGACGTCAATCGTCATCTGGCCAGACACATGTGGCTATGTCACGGGGACGCGGGGACACTTCAACGAGAAAGAAGAACAAAACTGGTAACGACGATGATGGTATAGTGAGCATGTGCATGACTCAGGAGGATACCGGCAGACCTTGGGTTTTGTAAAGTGTCACGAAGCAAAAGGAACATCACATGATAACCAAAGGTTCACTCGAATGTCATTCACGTAATCATATGGATCGTTATGGAGGTCCATGGTTCCACTATCGGCCATTGAACGAAAGATTTTCGTTCATATCTATGATTTATCGAAACTACAAGGTCACAAGCTTAAGGTAATCATGATCTGCTAAGTGTTAGTAGGACGAGTGTATTGTCGGAGGATTGATTCTAAGCCAACGTAAATCCTCCAAAACGCTGGCTCGAGATCTGGGGGCTTGGTTCAAGTCTACAAGGTTATGAGCTAGGCACGACAAGTACGCAACGACCTACCCAGGTTCAGGCCACCATGCGGTGTAAAACCCTACTCCTGCTTGGTTGTATTGCTTGTGGACAGTGCTCCTGGAGCTACAAGATGAGCTAGAGCTGTTGGGGTCAACAATGGCGCTAGGAGCCGATCCCTTGCTATGGTGGCCGCTCTGCCCCTTTTATAGGTGCCTCGGGCCTCTTCCCTGAAAATATGAGCGAGAAGGGCTACCACAGGGCGGCAATTTAAAAGGGGACAAGCGCCAGAGCTTACCATAACAAAAGGTGGTCTTTGCCTGCCAAAGGTGTTATCCATGACGCATCGGGGGCTCCACAATGGCCTTCACCCTGCCACGCCATCGTCTTGGTCTTATTTCACCGAAGGGGAAATCTTTGGGACTTGCTTTGGGGGCAGGCAGGCATAGCTGCGCCCTGAACACAAAAGGGGAAACTGCCCCAGCCGCACAGGCTGGCGCATGCCACGGCGACGTCACCCATGTGACGGGCATGCGACCCGCGCCGCGCGGGCTCCGCAGGAGGCCTCGCGGTGATGTGCCTCACGAGGGGGGCCTCGCGGGTCTGCTTGCTATGATGGTAGTCTTGATAAAGTCCTCCATCGGAGAAATCCCTCACGAGGTTGCTGGCTTGGCGGCGCCCGTTGGTGGGCCACCTCATTAGTTGTCCCAAGGGGCCCTTCCTGGGCCGTAGGCAGGTGGCCCGTGGTACCCTGGTTCCCACTAGGCCGATAGTAGCCCCCGGGCCCGCGGCAGACACGTTCTGGCCGTTGAGGGACAAAATGACGCGGGGCCAAACACTACCGGGCCCAGGCAGGGATGCGTGGCAACACGACAGGACGTGGGTGCCCCACTTCCCCATGATGCCTCGGTAACTATAGGCTCTGCCATAAAACTGCCCGCGCAGGGCGCGGAGGCCATCATTGCCTTTTCACATGCCCCTCCTTCCTGCGCATTGATCCTCTGCTTCTTCTTCCTCCTATGCCCAATCTGCTTCCAATCTCTTCGCCGCCATGGCTCCCAAGGATGCCAAGAAATCCACCACCGTTAAGGCTAAGGGGCCGGCTAAGCCAGTCCTGTTGATGTCCTCTATCCGGGATGAGGCGAGCTTGGACAGGGTGTGACCGATGGTGGCCGGTGCCCACAACGAGTCGGGGGTGACGCACACTGGCCGGCTTCATTGTCGACGGAGGATATGGAAGGCACGATGGTCGTCGTCATCTTTCACACCATCTTTGCGGGCCTGGTGCCACCCTTCTTTGATTTCCTCTTCATCATCCTCCACCACTATGGGATTCATCTCCTGCATCTGCAGGCCAATTCCATCCGCATCCTGTCCATCTTTGCCTACCTCTGCGAGGGGTTCCTAGGGGTGCTGCCTTCGGTGGCACTCTTCGGAACTTCTACAACCTTCGACTCACCGCGGCGAGTCAGCGCTTGGGATGCACCCCGTTTTGGCTTGACGACAAGATGGCCAGCGGCATCATTGACATGAATATTCTGAAGAAGCTGGAGGGCTTCAGATCAAGTTGGGTCTATGTCGATGCCCAGCAGTTTAGCCCCTCCTGCAGATCCCAACTCCCACCGAGAAGAGCCCTGTGTGGGAGCATTTTGAGCTTAGCGATGTGATGCCACTTATGAGGAGAATGAAGGATCTAAAGGCCGTGAAGGTGAAGGCAGCGATGGTGGCGAAGGAATTTTTTCGCCGGCGCATCACGCCCCTCCAGAAGCGCTCGCGCTCGGTGTGGGAGCTCTCCGGCATCGAGGCCCGAATGCAATTGAGCCAGGAGAACCACGAGACGCCGATGCTGCACAAGATCATGAGGATGTTGTTTCCCAGGGATGTGGATAACCTCCCCAAGGACGCGTACCCAGTGTCTGTTACACGAACAAGCACGAGCTCGTTGCAAGCATGCCGCTATTCAACTAGTAGGGGTTGGTGTTGCCGGATAGAGATGACCCTCACGAGAACCCGGCCGTGGAACTACCCGGCTCCGAAAGCTGTGACGGGCCCGAGGTCTCGGCGGCCTTGGAGGAGGTGGAGGAGGAGGGGAGCAACGAGGAGGAGGATGAGGAGGAGAACGAAGAGGAGGAGCATGACATGGGCACGCCTCGCTCGACTTGCCGCAGGCTGCTGCAGGCCCCCGAAGAAGACGACGTCGCCGACCAGTTCGTGGTCGTGCCTGCCAGGCACATGGGCGCAGGAGGCGAAGGGAGCTTGACTGCCGAGGCCATTGAGATCTGCGAGAGGGGAGACCCGTGCCACCCCAGAGGTCGGCAAGGACCGCGGCAGGCCTTCTGGCAAGCCCTCCGGAGGGAGCTCGAGCGGGGCCCAAGGGAGCGGCGGAGCCCTTCGAGGGCGGAGGAAGAAACGGTGGGTCCCGTCTGAGGAGTAAGTGCCCAACCTCTAACCTTTGGTTTTCCTTGCTTGTCTCTCCCTGTCATTGGCTCCTTCTTCTCAAAGCTCGGCTGAGCCCCTTGCGGCCTGCAGGTAGCCCCTCGCGAAGAGGCAGAAGGGCACCCCCGCCAGGAGGGGGGGCACGAAGCCTGCCACGCTGCCGCGGGCGATGCGGGGTGAGGGGGCCTAGGCACCCTCATCGGCGCCGAGGAGCGTCAGGAGGACGTCTGTCGCCCTAGCACAGAGGCAGGGCGCGTGGTCGAGGATGTGGAGCGCGTGACATCGCCTAAGCCGCGCGGTGAGGCACCTCCCAAAGAGGGAGCGACTAAGCCCCGCGGAAAGGCCTCAGAGGGGGAATTCGTGCCCCCTGAGGCATGCTACTTGTGAGCTGCGTTGGGATTTCCCCGGAGAGTAGAGGATGATGCAGTATAGTAGAGATAAGTATTTCCCTTAGTTGTGAAACCACGATTATCAATCCAGTAGGTGAAACAAGCATCGACTCGTGAACAACACCTACACACAAACAACAAATACTTGCAACCCAATGGGAACAAGGGGTTGTCAGTCCCTTGACGGTTACGAGCAAGATTAAATTGTATAGTTCTTGATAGATAGATCAGACAAAAATACAAAATAAAATAAATAAAAGAAAATTGCAGCAAAGTATTTTTGGTTTCAATATATGATAAAATATAGACCCGGGGGCTATAGTTTTCACTAGAGGCTGCTCTCTTGAAAATAGCATATGGTGGGTAAAAAAATTACTGTTGGGAAATTGATACAAAAGCAAACAATTATGACGATATCCAAGGCAATGATCATGTATATAGGCATCACGTCCGAGACAAGTAGACCGAAACAATTCTGCATCTACTACTATTACTCCACACATCAACCGCTATCCAACATGCATCTAGAGTATTAAGTTCATAGGAGAACGGAGTAACGCCTTAAGCAAGATGACATGATGTAGACAAGATAAACTCACATAGGAAATAAATCCCATATTTTTACCCGTAGTAGCAATGACACATGCGTGTCATGTCCCTTTCTGAGACTGAGATTGAGCACCGCAAGAATGAACCCATTACAAAGCACCTCTTCAGATGGCAAGATAAATAAATCTAGTTGGCCAAAGCAAACCAAAAAATCGGAGAAGAAATACAAGGCTATGACAATCATGCATAAAAGAGTTCATAAAAAACTCAAATAATATGTGTGGATAGATTTGATTATAAACTCACAATTCATCGAATCCCATCAAATACACCGCAAAAAAGTCATTACATCAAATAGATCTCCAAGAACACCGAGGAGAACATTGTATTGAATATCAAATAGAGAGAAGAAGTGGTCAAGCTAATAACTATGGACCCATAGGTCCGTGGTAAACTACTCACGCATCATCGGAGGCCGGCAAGGATGATGTAGGGCCCCCTCCATGATGGAATCCCCCTCCGGCAGAGTACAGAAAAAGGCCTCCAAATGGGATCTCATGGTTCTGGAATTTGCGGCGGCAGAAAAAGTATTTTGTGGAGTCCTTTGTTGGTTTCACGATTTTAGAGAATTTATAGAGGCATAGTTAGGTCAAAAGGAGCCACATGGGCCCCACCACCTACCAGGGTGCGCCTACCCCCTGGGCACGCCATGGTGCCTTGTTGGCCCACAGTCCATCGTCTGGTCTTCTCTCGAAGCTTCTAGTGTCTCTTTTGTCCAGAAAAAAATCTCCAGAAAGTTTCGGCATTTGGACTTCATTTGGTACTGATATTCTGCAAAACCAAAAACAAGCAAAAAAAACAACTGGCACTGGGCACTAAGTTAATAGGTTATTTCCAAGAAATTCTGCTACTGGATGAAAAAGTTTCTGTTAATGCACAGAGTCAAAGCAACTATCACCCAAATCATCCCAAAGGATTTGCTTGGCACAAACACTAATTAAAACACTAAAACACAATCATGACAGTATCATAATTTTGCATTTATTAAAAAACAGCAAATGAACAAAAAATTAAAGGATAACTATTGGGTTGCCTCCCAACTAACGCTACTGTTTTACGCTCCTAGCTAGGCATAATGCATAGGCTCAAGTATTGTCATTTTGGTTTCAGTTCCATAGGTAGCCCTCATGATTGACTCATATGGTGGATTAATTCTAGTTCTAGGGAAGTGTTCCATACCCTTCTTTAACGGAAACTAAAATTTAATATTCCCTTCTTTCATATCAATAACATCACCTATAGTTGGTAAGAATGGTCTACCAAGTATTATGGGACAAGACGGATTGCAATCAATGTCAAGAACAACAAAATCAATGTGCACATAGTTCCTATTTGCAAGAGTAAGAACATCATTAATTCTGCCCAAAGGCTTTTTTATAGTAGAATCCGCCAAGTGAATATTAATAGAACATTCATCCATATTGGTAAAACCTAGCACATCACATAGATATTTTGGAATTGTGGAAACACTAGCACCCAAATCACATAAAGCATTACACTCATGATTTTTAATCTTGAACTTGATGGTGGGTTCCCATTCATCATATAATATTCTAGGAATTGAAATCTCTAACCCTAGCTTTTCTTCTAAAGCTTTCATCATTGTTTCTACAATATGCTTATTAAAAGCCTTTTTTTGCTCAAAAGCGTCGGGTCAATTAGCATGGATTGCAACAAAGAAATGCACTCAATCTAAGAACAACTATCATAACTAAAGTCTTTGTAATCCAAGAGAGTGAGCACATAACTAGTTAAAGTTTTTACCTCTCCAAACCCACTTTTAGAAAAAAAATCATCAAGATTTCACCCTCCGAATTATGGGGACGCCTTCTAGCTAAAGTTGACTCTTCTTCAGTCCCCTTTTCATCAAGTTTTATATTGCTAAAAAAGGAATCAATAGATTAAACACCAATCACTTTAATATCCTCATCATTACTACGAAAGAAACAGGGAGGAATCACTTTTTCTAAAAATTCTCGTTTAGCTCTTAGCATAGCGGTTCTTTTCTTACTCTCATCCATAGAGACATATAAAGCTTTAATTGACTTATTAATATCAACCCTAGGTGATTAAATTTTAGCTTTAGATTTTCCACACCGTGAATAATTCTAGCAATGGTCCTAGACATATCATTAAGATTACTCAATTTTTCTTCTATCGTAGTCTTGAAAACTTTTTGAGCATTAATAAATTCTTTAATATTAATTTCAAGATCAGAGGGGATCCTATTATTATTACTATTATTACTAGAGTTACCATAGGAATTGCCATAATTATTAGAGGAATTTCTAGGAAACGACCTAGGATTAAAATTACCTCTATAAGCATTACTATTAAAAAAATCGCGAGACAAAACTCACATCTACGGGATCATATTTTTCTCAAACAAGGTGGGAAAAGGCACATCATTAGGATCAATAGGAGCATTTTTACTAGCAACCAATTTCATAAGTGCATCAACTTTATCACTCAAAGTACTAATTTCTTCAACATAATTCACTTTTTACTAGTAGGAGCTCTTTCAGTATGCCATTGTGAATAATTTGCCATAATATTATCAAGCAATTTAGTAGCTTCACCCAAAGTAATCTCTGTAAAAGTACCACCCGCGACAGAATTTAAAAGATTTCTAGAAACAAAGTTCAATCCCGCATGTATGATCATCCACAAATTTAAACCATGAGTGGGTCAATTTTTTTATCATCAATTTCATCCTTTCCCAAGATTTGCAAACATGTTCATGCCCAAATTGCTTGGAATTCATAATTTTATTTCTAAGGGAAATAATTTTTTGGATGCAAAATATTTAGTATTAAAAGCATCTTTGCATCTATCCCAAGAATCAATACAATTACGTGGCAAAGATGATAACCAGATTTTTGCACGATCCCGCAATGAGAACAGGAATAATTTTAATTTCACAATATCATTATCCACATCTTTTTTATTTTGCATGTCAAACAATTCTATGAAAGTGTTAAGATGAGATGCATCATCTTCATTAGGACCACAAGAAAATTGTTCTTTCATAACAAGATTTAGCAAAGCGACATTAATATCACAAGTCTCGGCACTAGCGGCGGGAGGAGCAATCGGAGTACTAATAAAATCATTGTTATTAGTATTAGAAAAATCACACAATTTTGTATTTTCTTGAGACATCGTGACTACGCAAACAAGATAATAAGCAAGCAAAGAAGCACACAAGAAAAAGGCAAACGAAAAATATTTTTGTATTTTTGTAAAAACTTTTTAGAAGTGGGGGAGATGAAAATGAGAGGCAAATGGAAAATAATGTAAATGCAAGGAGATGAAAGTTTATGCGAAGGTACTTGATAGTTGTTGATGGTGTCTCCCCGGCAACGGCGCCAGAAATTCTTCCTGCTACTTGTGAGATGCGTTGTGATTTCCCCAAAGAGGACAAGATGATGCAGTACAGTAGAGATAAGTATTTCCGACAGTTGTGAAACCAAGGTTATCAATCAAGTAGGAGAACCAATCAACAACTCGTGAACACCATCTGCACACAAACAACAAATACTTGCAACAAAACCAGGACAAGGGGTTGTCAGTCCCTTGACGGTTACGAGCAAGATTAAATTATATAGTTTTTGATAGATAGATCAGACAAAATAACAAAATAAAATAAAATTGCAGCAAAGTATTTTTGGTTTTAAAATATAATAAAAGATAGACTCGGGGGCCATAGTTTTCACTAGAGGCTTCTCTCTTGAAAATAGCATACGGTGGGTACACAAATTATTGTTGGGAAATTGATAATAATTATGACGATATCCAACGCAACGTTCATGTATATAGGCATCATGTCCGAGACAGGTGGACCAAAACGATTCTACATCTACTACTATTACTCCGCACATCAACCGCTATCCAACATGTGTCTAGTGTATTAAGTTCAATGGAGAACGGAGTAACGCCTTAAGCAAGATGACATGATGTAGACAAGATAAACTCATGCATGAAATAAATCCCATATTTTTACCCTTAATAGCAACGACACATGTGTGTCATGTCCCTTCATGTCACTGGGATTGAGCACCGCAAGATCAAACCCATTACAAAGCACCTCAACCCATGGCAAGATAAATCAATCTAGTTGGCCAAATCAAACCAATAAATTGGAGAAGAAATACGAGGCTATAACAATCATGCATAAAAGAGTTCAGAGAAAACTCAAATAATATTCATGGATAGATCTGATCATAAACTCACAATTCATCGGATCCCAACGAACGCACCACAAAAGGTCATTACATCGAATAGATCTCCAAGAACACCGAGGAGAACATTGTATTGAAGATCAAATAGAGAGAAGAAGCTATCTAGCTACTAACAATGAACCCATTGGTCCATGGTATACTACTCATGCATCATTAGAGGGCAGCAAGGATGATGTAGAGCCCCCTCCGTGATCGAATCCCCCTCCGGCAGAGTGCCGGAAAAGGCCTCCAGATGAGATCTCGTGGTTCTGGAACTTGCGGCGGGCGAAAAAGTATTTTGTGGACTCCTCTATTGTTTTCACAATTATAGAGAATTTATAGAGGCAGAGTTAGGTCAAAGGAGACATGTGGGGCCCATGACCCACCAGGGCGCACCTACCCCCCTGGGCGTGCCCTGGTGCCTTGTGGGCCCATGGTCCATCGACTGGTCTTCTCCGAAAGCTTCTAGTGTCTCTTTTGCCCAGAAAAAAATCTGCAAAAAGTTTTGTGGCATTTGGACTTCGTTTGGTACAAATACTTTGCGATACCAAAAACAAGCAAAAAATAGCAACTGGCACTGGGCACTAAGTTAATAGGTTAGTCGCAAAAAATGATATATAATTGCTTGAAAGTGTATATAAAACATCCAAGATTGATAATATAATAGCATGGAACAATAAAAAATTATAGATACATTGGAGACGTATCAAGGCGCCTGACTCAGGAGGCGACACACGGGAAGTGAAGGCTGACGAGCCGATTCCCCCGTAGCCCACGACACCCATCGAGGAGGCTCATAGTGACATGGGGGCCACGGGGAGCCCCGCGCCCCCAACAACGCTTCAAGCCCCGAAGGTGGTTGCGGCGAGCCCGGGGTGCGCGTCGACGTCGCCGGTGGCGGAGGAGGCCACGAGGAGCCCGTCACGTGTGCCAACGCCACAGGCAGAGGATGGGGCCACAAGGAGCCAGTGATGAGCCGCAGAGGGCACGGTCCCCATCATGATCGGAAGTGCCGCGCCCACTGCGGGGACCAATACTGGCCCTTCGCGCACTCTGACAACACAGGGCGGCGCAGAGGTGCAGCGTGCCATCGGCGGCGTCAGGGCAGCGCTTGACGCGCTCGACAGGGATCTCCAGGTGGAGGACCTACACCTCACTCAAGAGTGTGCGAGCCTGATGGAGGTGCGGCACTAGCTAGACGCTGACGTGAAGCTCGGCCGCCAGCGGGACGCTGCCGCGAGGGAGAAACATGTCCGGATCGTCAAGGAGGCCAAGGAGGTCTTTATGAGGGCCCTAAAGGAGACCACCAAGGCCGAGCATCAGCGGAACGAGGGTGTGGCTCATGTGAAGTCTGTCCGGGAGCAGGCCGCCAGCCGGGGAGCTCCAGTCATAGGAGAAGGTTGTTACACCCTCGGGAAGCAGCTCACCTCCCGGGAGGGGGAGCTCTCAAGGTGCGAAGAGGTCGCTAACTCCCGCGAGCGCCAGCAGACTTCTCGTGAAGACGAGCTGGAGAAGCGCGAGGAGGCCATTGCCAAGCGCGAGGGGGAGCTGGCCATCCATGAGGCGGACGTGGGGTCCCAAGAGCGGGAGGCCGCTCAAACTACCACGAAGCAGAAACTTGATCATGAGCACATGTTGACATGAGAGAGCTAGGTGGAGAGCGCCTAGGCCACCCACGACTCCCATGTGGCCCAAGCCAACTCCCAGTTCGAGGAGCCGGAGAAGAAGTACAAAGAAGATATTGAGGCCCAGGCCAAGACGGAGTGCGAGGCGCTCGTTACAAACCACCGCCAAAAATTGAAGGCCCAAGAGGAGTGCTTCACTGAGAAGTGGGGCGAGCTCTAGGCTGAGATCGACGACCTAAATAAGCGGGTGGTGGACGTCGAGGCAGAGCTGGCGCAGGCATTGTCGTCCAAGGAGCATCTAGAGGGCGAGTTGGCCTCCCTCTGGACGCCGGTAGGTGGGGTCTCCCAAGTTATCGAGCAGGCCAGGGATGCGCGCATGCTGGAGCGGGGACAGCAACACGAGCGCAGCAAGATGTTCCACGCTCTCAAGGGGTACCATGGAGCCGTCGGTCATGCCCGAGAACGGTCTCGTGGTCATGAAGCGCTCATAGGGCACCTGAAGCAACTCGAAGGCGTCCACAGAGATCATGTTGAGGCCGACATCATCGTCGATGGGTGTCTTGGTGACTGCCGCGTTGTTGATGGTGGGTGTGCACAATAGAGGGATGGTGCCCACAGACTTTGTAGACTTTGCATGGTCGCCGTAGTCGAAGCCGATGGGGTACTGTGACCACTTGAGGGGCTTGGCGTCTGCAGGCTCTGGGAGGGCTGCGTTCACCTTGCGAGAGAATTGCTTGAAGTGGTGGTTGGATGGGGAGCCTGGGCTCCACCAAGGATACAAGCCACTGCGTGAGGATCCTGTAGCCCCCGGCATCTTCCTCGAGCAGGTTTTTGTTGTTCCAGTTGGGGTGCAGCAGGGCCGCGTTGGCCTGCTGAGGATTGGCCTCACGAGGGTCGGCCTACTGAGGCTGTTTCTGACAACCCTGGAGGGAGCTATTTTTGTTGTCGTCTGCTACCTCTTGAGCATGTGTCGGTTTTCCCTTGAAGAGCAAAGGGTGATGCAGCAAAGTACCGTAAGTATTTCCCTCAGTTTTTGAGAACCAAGGTATCAATCCAGTAGGAGACTACATGCAAATCTCCTATTACCTGCACAAACAATCAAGAACCTTGCAACCAACGCGATAAAGGGGTTGTCAATCCCTTCACGACCGCTTGCAAAAGTGAGATCTGATAGAGATAATAAGATAAAAAAATTTGGTATTTTTGTTGTATAGATTGGAAAGTAAAGATTGCAAAATAAACGGCGACAGAAATTGGCAAGTTGACGATAAACTAATATGATGTAAAATAGACCCCGGGGCCATAGGTTTCACTAGTGGCTTCTCTCAAGATAGCATATATTACGATGGGTGAACAAATTACTGCTGAGCAATTGATAGAAAAGCGCATAGTTATGAGAATATCTAGGCATGATCATGAACATAGGCATCACGTCCGTGTCAAGTAGACCGAAACGATTCTGCATCTACTACTATTACTCCACACATCGACCGCTATCCAGCATGCATCTAGAGTATTAAGTTCATAAGAACGGAGTAACGCATTAAGCAAGATGACATGCTGTAAAGGGATAAACTCAAGCAAAATGATATAAACCCCATCTTTTTATCCTCGATGGCAACAATACAATACGTGTCGGTTCCCTTTCTGTCACTGGGAACGAGCACCGCAAGATTGAACCCAAAGCTAAGCACTTCTCCCATTGCAAGAAAGATCAATCTAGTAGGCCAAACTAAACCGATAAT
Source organism: Aegilops longissima (assembly GCA_021605205.1). Taxonomy (NCBI): domain Eukaryota; kingdom Viridiplantae; phylum Streptophyta; class Magnoliopsida; order Poales; family Poaceae; genus Aegilops; species Aegilops longissima. Next base: position 640,022,615 of record CM038677.1, read on the forward strand.
TCGAAGAGACTTGCAAAGATATCAATGCACATAAGAATTCAGAGAAGAATCAAATATTGTTCATAGATAATCTTGGTCATAAACGCACAATTCATCGGATATGGGCAAACACACCGCAAAAAATATTACATCGAATAGATCTCCAAGAACATCGAGGAGAACTTTGTATTGAGAACCAAAGAGAGAGAAGAAGCCATCTAGCTAATAACTATGGATCCGAAGGTCTGTGGTAAACTACTCACACATCATCGGAGAGGCTATGGTGTTGATGTAGAAGCCTTCTGTGATTGAATCCCCCCGTGATCGCCGAAAAGGCCCCAAGATGGGATCTCACGGCATGCAGAAGGTTGCGGCGGTGGAAAAGTGGTTTCGTGGCTCCCCTGGATGTTTTTAGGGTATAAGAGTATATATAGGCGAAAGAAGTAGGTCGGTGGAGCTACGAGGGGCCCACGAGGGTGCGGGCGCGCCTACCCCCCTGGGCGCGCCCTCCTGCCTCATGGCCGCCTCGTTGTGTCTCTGACTTCCACTCCAAGTCTCCTGGATTGCGTTCGTTCCAAGAAAGATCCTCGCGAAGCTTTCGTTACGTTTGGATTCCGCAAAAAACCGGCAACTGGCACTGGGCCTCCGGTTAATTGGTTAGTCCCAAAACTAATATAAAAGAGCATATTAAATCCCATTAAACCTCCAAAACATATAATATAATAGCATGGAATGATCAAAAATTATAGATACCTTGGAGACGTATCATCGTCGCGATCCTCCAGCGTCCGCCCTTGCCGTTACCCTCACAGCCTGAGCCGCGGTCGCTGTGCTTCTCTTGCCACTCGTTGTGAAGTAGCTTGAGCTCGTGGCAGTCTTCTGTGGCATGGGAATGCACGTTTGGTAGGCGCGGAAGGGGTTCCCGTCCTTCCTGGCCTCGTAGTGGTCGTGGTGGCGCTTCCGCTCAGGCTCTGCGCAACCACGACAGGGCCCTTGCACTTGGTGTCCCTGGCCTTGGGCTTGGCAATGTCAAGCTCGGCGTCAGGGTCCTTGTGGGCAAAGAGACGGCCCTCCTCAGCCTTGGCGCACTTGTTGGGGAGGTCTAACATCTCAACCACGGTGTTGAGCTCGTCATTGATGGCGAGCTTCTCGCGCATCCTGACTTCCGTGACGCCATTGGAGATCGCAACGATGACCACGGCGCTAAAGGCGCATGGGATCTTGTTGTGCACTTGGCTAAAGCGTTGTATGTACTTGCAGAGGGTCTTGTCAGGGCGCTAGCGGATGGCGCGCAGGGCATTGAGCGTGAGGGGGTGGTCGGATGTGCCCTTGAAGTTGGAGATGAACTTCGGCCACAGCTCCTCCCACAAAGAGATGGAGGTCTCAATAAGATTCATCAGCCATGAGCGCGCGGTGTCCTTAAGGGCCACGGGGAACCAATTCGCCATGACGTGGTCGCCTCATTCCGCAGCCAGAATGCTCATCGTGTAGAGCTGCAGGAACTCCACGGGGTTGGCGCTACCGTCGTAGAGGGGCGGCAGCTCTGGCTTGAACTTCGTGGGCCATCATGTCTTCTCAAAATAACAAAAGTTTAATATTGACATAAAAATAATGATACTTCAAGCATACTAATAAAGCAATCATGTCTTCTCAAAATAACATGGCCAAAGAAAGTTATCCCTACAAAATCATATAGTCTGGCTATGCTCTATCTTCATCACACAAAGTATTTAATCATGCACAACCCTGATGACAATCCAAGCAATTGTTTCATACTTTAATGTTCTCAAACCTTTTCAACTTTCACGCAATACATGAGCGTGAGCCATGGACATAGCACTATAGGTGGAATAGAATGGTGGTTGTGGAGAAGACAAAAAGGAGAAGATAGTCTCACATCAACTAGGCGTATCAACGGGCTATGGAGATGCCCATCAATAGATATCAATGTGAGTGAGTAGGGATTCCCATGCAACGGATGCACTAGATCTATAAGCGTATGAAAGCTGAACAAAAGAAACTAAGTGGGTGTGCATCCAACTCGCTTGCTCATGAAGACCTAGGGCATTTTAAGGAAGCCCATCATTGGAATATACAAGCCAAGTTCTACAATGAAAAATTCCCACTAGTATATGAAAGTGATAAAATAAGAGACTCCCTATCATGAAGGTCACCGTGCTACTTTGAAGCACAAGTGTGGAAAAAAGGATAGTAACGTTGTCCCTTCTCTCTTTCTCTCTCATCATTTTTTTATGGTGGGCTTCTTTGGCCTCTTTTTTTATTTGGGATCCTTTGGCCTCTTTTATTTATTTTTTTGTCCGGAGTCTCAACCTGACTTATGGGGGAATCATAGTCTCCATCATCCTTTCCTCACATGGGACAATGCTCTAATAATGAAGATCATCACACTTTTATTTACTTACAACTCAAGAATTACAACTCGATACTAAGAACAAATATGACTCTATTTGAATGCCTCCGGCGGTGTCCTGGGATATGCAATGAATCAAGAGTGACATGTATGAAAGATTATGAATGGTGGCTTTGCCACAAATACGATGTTAACTACATGATCATGCAAAGCAATATGACAATGATGGAGCGTGTCATAATAAACGAAACGGTGGAAAGTTGCATGCCAATATATCTCGGAATGGCTATGGAAATGTCGTAATAGGTAGGCATGGTGGCTATTTTGAGGAAGGTATATGGTGGGTGTATGATACCGGCGAAAGGTGCGCGGTATTAGAGAGGCTAGCAATGGTGGAAGGGTGAGAGTGCGTATAATCCATGGACTCAACATTAGTCATAAAAAACTCACATACTTATTGCAAAAATCTATTAGTTATCGAAATGAAGTACTACGCGCATGCTCCTAGGGGGGTAGATTGGTAGGAAAAGACCATCGCTCGTCCCCGACTGCCACTCATAAGGAAGACAATCAATAAATAAATCATGCTCCGACTTCATCACATAACGGTTCACCATACGTGCATGTTATGGGAATCACAAACTTTAACAAAAGTATCTCTCAAATTCACAACTACTCAACTAGCATGACTCTAATATCACCATCTTCATATCTCAAAACAATCATAAGGAATCAAACTTCTCATAGTATTCAATGCACTTTATATGATAGTTATTATTATACCCATCTTGGATGCTCATTGCCGGTGTCAAAACCGGCGGATCTCGGGTAGGGGGTCCCGAACTGTGCGTCTAAGGTGGATGGTAACAGGAGGTGGGGGACACAATGTTTACCCAGGTTCGGGCCCTCTCGATGGAGGTAATACCCTACTTCCTGCTTGATCGATCTTGATGATATGAGTATTACAAGAGTTGATCTACCACGAGATCGCGGAGGCTAAACCCTAGAATCTAGCCTATGATTATGATTCTTGTTGTCCTACACACTAAACCCTCTGGTTTATATAGACACCGGAGGGGGCTAGGGTTACACAGAGTCGATTACAAGGGAGGAGATCTACATATCCGAATTGCCAAGCTTGCCTTCCACGCAAAGGAGAGTCCCACCCGTACACGGGACGAAGTCTTCAATCTTGTATCTTCATAGTCCAACAGTCCGGCCAAAGTATATAGTCTGGCAGTCCGAGGACCCCCTAATCCAGGACACTCTCAGTAGCCCCTGAACCAGGCTTCAATGACGATGAGTCCGGCGCGCAGATTGTCTTCGGCATTGCAAGGCGGGTTCCTCCTCCGAATACTCCATAGAAGATTTTGAACACAAGGATCGCGTCCGGCTCTGCAAAACAAATTCCACATACTACCGTAGAGAGTATAATATTCCACAAATCTAATCTGCTGACAAATTTTATAGTGTGACATCACGCCATGGCCCGGTCATTATTCGAACCGTTTTTCTCAACCAGCTACTGCACATATTGTGAGGCGGTTTTCTTGGCACGTCTTGTCGAAGCAGAGATCGTGTCCCCTTATCACGGGTTTCTCATCAATACGGGTGTGGGTAACCCAACCGTGCCATCAATCACGGCGCTTGGGGAATAAGCGAGTTTACCAGGTAAGTGGGGAGGCGCAACGTTTCTACCGCCCTTATAAAGGGACAAGGACTCCTCTTTTTCACCCATGCCTTCTTCTTCCCTGCCCATCCATTCTTTCGCACTCGAGCTCCAGCGCCCAAGTTCACATTTTCTCCGCAAAACCACCCCAAACATGTCCGGAGCGGGAGGCAAGTGGATGGTCTCCTCCGTTACGGAGGAGAACATTACGAAGCTCCGGGAAGCCGGATACCTGGCTGCAGACATCGCGCACCGGCTCCCAGACGCGGGGCAGATCGTCCCTACCCCAGAACCCCACGAAAGGGTTGTATTCCTTACCCACTTCGTCCGCGGGCTGGGATTTCCCCTCCACCCATTTGTTCGCGGGCTCATGTTCTACTATGGGCTGGACTTCCATGATCTGGCCCCCAATTTCTGTTGGGGAACGTAGTAATTTCAAAAAATTTCCTACGATCACGCAAGACCATGGTGATGGCATAGCAACGAGAGGGGAGAGTGTCCGTCCACGTACCCTCGTAGACCGAAAGCGGAAGCGTTATAACAACGCTGTTGATGTAGTCGACGCCTTCACGATCCGACCGATCCAAGCACCGAACGACGGCACCTCCGAGTTCTGCACACGCTCAGCTCGATGACAATCCCGGACTCGATCCAGCAAAGTGTCGGGATGAGTTCCGTCAACCGACGGCGTGGACGATGTTGATGCTCCACCGACGCAGGGCTTCGCCTAAGCTCCGCGACGATATGACTTCTCCGGCGCAGGGCTTCGCTTAAGCTCATGACGATATGACCGAAGTGGAATATGGTGGAAGGGGCACCGACACGGCTAAGGAAAGATCCGTAGATCAACTTGTGTGTCATGGGGTGCCCCCTGCCCCTATATAAAGGAGCAAGGAGGAGGTGGCTGGCCTAGGAGGAGGGCGCGCCAGGGGAGTCCTACTCCCACCGGGAGTAGGACTCCTTCTTTCCTAGTCCAACTAGGAGAAGGGGAAAGGGGAAGTGGAGAAGGAAGGGAGAGGTGGGCTGCGCCCAAACCCCTTGTCCAATTCCGGACTGGGCTTGGGAGGGGCACGCCACCTCCTCGGCTCCTTCCCACTAAGGCCCATTAAGGCCCAATACTTTTCCCCGTATTCCCGTAACTCCCCAGTACTCAAAAATACCGAATCACATGGAACCTTTCCGAACTCGAATATAGTCGTCCAATATATCGATCTTTACGTCTCGACCATTTCGAGACTCCTCGTCATGTCCCCGATCTCATCCGGGACTCCGAACTCCTTCGGTACATCAAAACTCATAAACTCATAATATAACCGCATCGAAACCTTGTTGCGTGCGGACCCTACGGGTTCGAGAACTATGTAGACATGACCTAGAACTATTCTTGGCCAATAACCAATAGCGGGACCTGGATGCCCATATTGGCTCCTACATATTCTACGAAGATCTTTATCGGTCAAACCGCATAACAACATACGTTGTTCCCTTTGTCATCGGTATGTTACTTGCCCGAGGTTTGATCGTCGGTATCCAATACCTAGTTCAATCTCGTTACGGCAAGTCTCTTTACTCGCTCATAATGCATCATTCCGTAACTAACTCATTAGCTACATTGCTTGCAAGGCTTATAGTGATGTGCATTACCGAGAGGGCCGAGATACCTCTCCGACAATCGGAGTGACAAAACCTAATCTCAAATACGCCAACCCAACATGTACCTTTGGAGACACCTGTAGTACTCCTTTATAATCACCCGATTACGCCAGGACGCTTTGATAGCACCAAAGTGTTCCTCCGTAAACGGAGTTGCATAATCTCATAGTTACAGGAACATGTATAAGTCATGAAGAAAGCAATAGCAACATACTAAACGATCAAGTGCTAGGCTAACGGAATGGGTCAAGTCAATCAGATCATTCTCCTAATGATGTGATCCCGTTAATCAAATGACAACTCATGTCTATGGTTAGGAAACATAACCATCTTTGATTAACGAGCTAGTCAAGTAGAGGCATACTAGTGACACTCTGTTTGTCTATGTATTCACACATGTATTATGTTTCCGGTTAATACAATTCTAGCATGAATAATAAACATTTATCATGAAATAAGGAAATAAATAATAACTTTATTATTGCCTCTAGGGCATATTTCCTTCAGTCTACCACTTGCACTAGAGTCAATAATCTAGTTCACATCATCATGTGATTCAACACTAATATTCACATCTGTATGTGATTAATACCCATAGTTCACATCGTCATGTGACCAACACCCAAAGGGTTTACTAGAGTCAATAATCTAGTTCACATCTCTATGTGATTAACACCCAAAGAGTACTAAGGTATGATCATGTTTTTCTCGTGAGAGAAGCTTTGTCAACGGGTCTGTCACATTCAGAGCCTTATGTATTTTGCAAATATTCTATGTCTACAATGCTCTGCACGGAGCTACTCTAGCTAATTGCTCCCACTTACAATATGTATCCAGATTGAGACTTAGAGTCATCTGGATCAGTGTAAAAAGCTTGCATCGATGTAACTCTTTACGACGGGCTCTTTTATCACCTCCATAATCGAGAAATATTTCCTTAGTCTTCACTAAGGATGTTCTTGACCAATGTCCAGTGATCTACTCCTAGATCACTATTGTACTCCCTTGCCAAATTCAGAGCAAGGTATACAATAGGTCTGGTACATAGCATGGCATACTTTATAGAACCTATGACTGAGGCATAGGGAATGACTTTCATTCTCTTTTCTATTTTCTGCCGTGGTCGGGATTTGAGTCTCACTCAATTTCACACCTTTGCAACACAGGCAAGAACTTTTCTTTGACTGTTCTATTTTGAACTACTTCAAAATATTGACAAGGTATGTATTCATTGAAAAACTTATCAAGCGCCTTGATCTATCTCTATAGATCTTGATGCTCAATATATAAGCAGCTTCACCGAGGTCTTTCTTTGAAAAACTCCTTTCAAACACTCCTTTATGCTTTGCGAATAATTCTACATTATTTCCGATCAACAATATGTCATTCACATATACTTATCGAAATGCTGTAGTGCTCCCACTCACTTTCTTGTAAATACAGGCTTCTCCAAAAGTCTCAGATAAAACCATATGCTTTGATCAACTTATCAAAGCGTGTATTCCAACTCCGAGATGCTTGCACCAGTCCATTGATGGATCGCTGGAGCTTGCACATTTTGTTAGCTCCTTTAGGATTGACAAAAACTTCTGGTTGTATCATATACAACTCTTCTTTAATAAATTCATTAAAGAATTCATTTGCCAGATTTCATAAAATGTGGCAATTGCTAACATGATTCAACAGACTTAAGAATCGCTACAGTTGAGAAAATCTCATTTGTAGTCAACACCTTGAACTTGTCGAAAACCTTTTTCGACAAGTCTAGCTTTGTAGATAGTAACACTACTATCAGCATCTGTCTTCCTCTTGAAAATCCATTTATATAATATGGCTTGCCGATCATCGGGCAACTCCATCAAAGTCCATACTTTGTTCTCATACATGGATCCCATCTCAGATTTCATGGCCTCAAGCCATTTCATGAATCTGGGCTCATCATCGCTTCCTCATAGTTCGTAGGTTCATCATGGTCTAGTAACATGACTTCTAGAATAGGATTACCGTATCACTCAGTGCGGATCTTACTCGAAGACCTACGAGGTTTGGTAGCAACTTGATCTGAAGTTTCATGATCATCATCATCAACTTCCTCACTAATTGGTGTAGGAATCACTGGAACTGATTCTGTGATGAACTACTTTCCAATAAGGGAGAAGGTACAATTACCTCATCAAGTTCTACTTTCCTCCCACTCACTTCTTTCGAGAGAAACTTCTTCTCTAGAAAGGATCCATCTTAGCAACAAATATCTTGCTTTCGGATCTGTGATAGAAGGTGTACCCAATAGTTACCTTTGGGTATTCTATGAAGACGATTTTCTCGATTTGGGTTCGAGCTTATCGGTGAAAACTTTTCACATAAGCATCACAACTCAAACTTTAAGAAACGACAGCTTAGGTTTATCGCTAAACCATAGTTCATACGGTGTCATCTCAACGAATTTAGATGGTGCCCTATTAAACGTGAATGCAGCTGTCTCTAATGCATAACCCCAAAACGATAGTGGTAAATCGGTAAGATACATCATAGATCGCACCATATCAAAATAAAGTACGGTTCTGACGTTTGGACACACCATAACGTTGTGGTGTTCCAGTGGCGTGAGCTGTGAAACTATTCCACATTGTTTTCATTGAAGACCAAACTCAGAACTCAAATATTCATCTCCACGATCAGATCGCAGAAATTTTATTTTCTTGTTGCGATGATTTTCCACTTCACTCTGAAATTCTTTGAACCTTTCAACTATTTCAGACTTATGTTTCATCAAGTAGATATACCCATATCTGCTCAAATCATCTTGTGAAGGTCGAAAATAACGATACTTGCCACGAGCATCAACACTCATTGGATCGCATACATCGGTATGTATTATTTCCAATAAGTCGGTAGCTTGTTCCATTGTTCCGAGAACGGAGTTTTAGTCATCTTGCCCAAACGGCACGGTTCGCAAGTACCAAGTGATTCATAATTAAGTGATTCCAAAAGTCCATCAGTATGGAGTTTCTTCATGCGTTTTACACCGATATGACCCAAACGGCAGTTGCCACAAATAAGTTGCACTATCATTATTAACTTTGCATCTTTTGGCATCAATATTATGAATATGTGTATCACTACGATCGAGATCCAACAAACTATTTTATTGGGTGTATGACCATTGAAGGTTTTATTCATTTAAAGAACAACAATTATTCTTTGACTTTAAATGAATAACCGTTTTGAAAACTATTTTCATTGGGTGTATGACCATCGAAGGTTTTATTCATTTAAACAGAACAACAATTATTCTTTGACTTTAAATGAATAACTGTTTTGCAATAAACATGATCAAATCATATTCATGCTCAACGCAAACACCAAATAACATTTATTTAGGTTTAACACTAATCCCGAAAGTATAGGGAGTGTGCGATGATGATCATATCAATCTTGGAACTACTTCCAACACTCATCGTCACTTCCCTTCAACTAGTCTCTGTTATTCTCAGAACTCCTGTTTGAGTTACTAACCTTAGCAACCGAACAGTATCAAATACTCGGGGCTACTATAAACACTAGTAAGGCACACATCAATAACCTGTATATCAAATATAACCTTGTTCACTTTGCCATCCTTCTTATCCACCAAATATTCAGAGGTAGTTCCGCTTCCAAAGACCAGTTCCATTGCAGCAAAAGTACTCGGTCTCGTGCTTAGGTCTAGACTTGGGCTTCTTCACTCGAGCAGCAACTTGCTTGCCGTTCCTTTGAAGTTCCCTTCTTCCCTTTGCCATTTTCCTTGAGACTAGTGGTCTTGTCAACCGTCAACTCTTGATGTTTTTCTCTTGATTTCTACCTTCGTCGATTTCAGCATCACGAAGAGCTTGGGAATTACTTTTGTCATCCCTTGCATATTATAGTTCATCACGAAGTTCTACTAACTTGGTGATGGTGACTAGAGAATTCTGTCAATCACTATCTTATCTGGAAGATTAACTCCCACTTGATTCAAGCGATTGAAGTACCTGCACAATCTGAGCACATGCTCACTAGTTGAGCGATTCTCCTCCATCTTTTAGCTATAGAACTTGTTGGAGACTTCATATCTCTCAACTCGGTATTTGCTTGAAATATTAACTTCAACTCTGGAACATCTCATATGGTCCATGACGTTCAAAACGTCTTTGAAGTCCCGATTCTAAGCCGTTAAGTATGGTGCACTAAACTATCAAGTAGTCATCATATTGAGCTAGCCAAACGTTCATAACGTCCGCATTTGCTCCTGCAATAGGTCTGTCACCTAGCGGTGCATTAAGGACATAATTCTTACAGGCAGCAATGAGGATAAACCTCAGATCACGGATCCAATCCGCATCATTGCTACTAACATTTTTCAACATAATTTTTCTCTAGGAACATATCAAAATAAACATATGAAAGCAACAAACATAGGGAAGCAACAATGCGAGCTATTGATCTACAACATAATTTGCAAAATACTACCAGGACTAAGTTCATGATAAATTAAAGTTCAATTAATCATATTACTTAAGAACTCCCACTTAGACAGACATCTCTCTAGTCATCTAAGTGATTACGTGATCCAAATCAACTAAACCATGTCCGATCATCACGTGAGATGGAGTAGTTTCAATGGTGAACATCACTATGTTGATCATATCTACTATATGATTCACGCCGACCTTTCGGTCTCCGTGTTCCGAGGCCATATCTGTTATATGCTAGGCTCGTCAAGTTTAACTGAGTATTCGCGCGCGCAACTGTTTTGCACCCGTTGTATTTGAGCGTAGAGCCTATCACACCCGATCATCACGTGGTGTCTCAAAGACGAAGAACTTTCGCAACGGTGCATACTCGGGAGAACACTTCTTGATAATTTTAGTGAGAGATCATCTTATAATGCTACCGTCAATCAAAGCAAGATAAGATGCATAAAGATAAACATCACATGCAATCAATATAAGTGATATAATATGGTCATCATCATCTTGTGCTTGTGATCTCCATCGCCAAGCAACGTCATGATCACCATCGCCACCGGTAGCGACACCTTGATCTCCATCGTAGCATCGTTGTCGTCTCGCCAACTATTGCTTCTCGACTATCGCTACTCCTTAGTGATAAAGTAAAGCAATTACATGGCGTTGCATTTCATACAATAAGCGACAACCATATGGCTCCTGCCATTGCCGATAACTTCGGTTACAAAACATGATCATCTCATACAATAAAATATAGCATCACGTCTTGACCATATCACATCACAACATGCCCTGCAAAAACAAGTTAGGCGTCCTCTACTTTGTTGTTGCAAGTTTTACGTGGCTGCTACGGGCTGAGCAAGAACCGTTCTTACCTCGCATCAAAACCACAACGATACTTTGTCAAATAGACTCCGTTTAACCTTCTCAAGGACCGGTGTAGCCACACTCGATTCAACTAAAGTGAGAGAGACAGACACCGCGGTCACCTTTAAGCAAGGAGTGCTCGAGCGGTGAAACCAGTCTCGCGTAAGCGTCTGCGTAATGTCGGTCCGGCCGCTTCATCTCACAATACCGCTGAACCAAAGTATGACATGCTGGTAGGCGGTATGACTTGTATCGTCCACAACTCACTTGTGTTCTACTCGTGCACATGACATCAACGCATAAAACCTGGCTCGGATGCCATCATTGGGGAACGTAGTAATTTCAAAAAATTCCTACGATCACGCAAGACCATGGTGATGGCATAGCAACGAGAGGAGAGATGTCCGTCCACGTACCCTCGTAGACCGAAAGCGGAAGCGTTATAACAACGCGGTTGATGTAGTCGTACGTCTTCACGATCCGACCGATCCAAGCACCAAATGTACGGCACCTCTGAGTTCTGCACACGTTCAGCTCGATGACAATCCCGGACTCGATCCAGCAAAGTGTCGGGATGAGTTCCGTCGACCTGACGGCGTGGTGGCGATGTTGATGCTCCACCGACGCAGGGCTTCGCTTAAGCTCCGCGACGATATGACTTCTCCGCGCAGGGCTTCGCTTAAGCTCATGACGATATGACCGAAGTGGAATATGGTGGAAGGGGCACCGCTGCACGCTAAGGAAAGATCCGTAGATCAACTTGTGTGTCATGGGGTGCCCTCCTGCCCCGTATATAAAGGAGCAAGGAGGAGGTGGCGGCCTAGGAGGAGGCGCGCCAGGGGAGTCCTACTCCCACCGGAGTAGGACTCCTTCTTTCCTAGTCCAACTAGGAGAAGGGGAAGGGGGAAGTGGAGAAGGAAGGGAGAGGTGGGCTGCGCCCAAACCCCTTGTCCAATTCGGACTGGGCTTGGGAGGCGCACGCCACCTCCTGGCTCCTTCCCACTAAGGCCCATTAAGGCCCAATACTTTTCCCCGTATTCCCGTAACTCCCGGTACTCAAAATACCGAATCACTGGAACCTTTCCGAACTCCGAATATAGTCGTCCAATATATCGATCTTTACGTCTCGACCATTTCGAGACTCCTCGTCATGTCCCCGATCTCATCCGGGACTCGAACTCCTTCGGTACATCAAAACTCATAAACTCATAATATAAGCATCATCGAAACCTTAAGCGTGCGGACCCTACGGGTTCGAGAACTATGTAGACATGACCTAGAACTATTCTTGGTCAATAACCAATAGCGGGACCTGGATGCCCATATTGGCTCCTACATATTCTCGAAGATCTTTATCGGTCAAACCGCATAACAACATACGTTGTTCCTTTGTCATCGGTATGTTACTTGCCCGAGGTTTGATCGTCGGTATCCAATACCTAGTTCAATCTCGTTACCGCAAGTCTCTTTACTCGTTCATAATGCATCATTCCGTAACTAACTCATTAGCTACATTGCTTGCAAGGCTTATAGTGATGTGCATTACCGAGAGGGCCGGAGATACCTCTCCGACAATCGGAGTGACAAAACCTAATCTCAAATCGCCAACCCAACATGTACCTTTGGAGACACCTGTAGTACTCCTTTATAATCACCCGATTCGTTGTGACGTTTGGTAGCACCAAAGTGTTCCTCCGGTAAACGGAGTTGCATAATCTCATAGTTACGTGGAACATGTATAAGTCATGAAGAAAGCAATAGCAACATACTAAGCGATCAAGTGCTAGGCTAACGGAATGGGTCAAGTCAATCAGATCATTCTCCTAATGATGTGATCCCGTTAATCAAATGACAACTCATGTCTATGGTTAGGAAACATAACCATCTTTGATTAACGAGCTAGTCAAGTAGAGGCATACTAGTGACACTCTGTTTGTCTATGTATTCACACATGTATTATGTTTCCGGTTAATACAATTCTAGCATGAATAATAAACATTTATCATGAAATAAGGAAATAAATAATAACTTTATTATTGCCTCTAGGGCATATTTCCTTCAATTTCATCCTCAACATCTCGGTGTTTATCGTCGTGTGCGTGGCCTTCCTCCGCATCAAGCCCCACTTCGGCCTGTGGCTGAAGACCTTCAACGTGAAACCGAAGGTGGTGGTCGGCCAGCAAGCAGAGTGCGGAGGCGCTATGGTGGGCAAAATGCCCAACGTCACCTGGCTCGAAGGCTCCTATGTGGAGACCGTGAAGGGGTGGCAATCGGGGTGGTTCTACATCACCGAGCCGCGTGACACCAACTGGGTGGCGGCCCCCGAATTTCGATCCGGCATCCCCATGCGGCTCACCTCCTGGAAAGAGAAGGGCCTATCCTGGGGCTCATCGGTGGAGCTGACCAGACTCCATAACTGTGTTAAAAACATGATAAGCAAGAAAATCAAGCTTGTCAACATGGTCCAGGTCATGCTCTTCTGCCGGATCCTCCCGTGTCAAAGACGGGCATTCGATATGTGGGAGTTCGACCCGGCCAAGCACCAGACGTTGCGAGAGCTTTTCGACACGACGCACCAAGACATCTGGAAGGTGTTGTTCAAGTCCGCAGAGGTGCCTCCTCCCCTTACTGAGGATCGCGGACTCAGCGCCAAGCGCCCTGCCAATCCGGTAAGCTCCTTATATCTTATAAGATGTTCCTTTCCCCAGTATAATCATGTGAAGGATCTGAGCCTCCATGCCATTTTAACAGGATTGGGTAGCGACAGCGGAGCGGATCGATTGTCCGGCCCCACTGCCCGAAGATCCAGCAAGGGCTCTCTTAACGGAGATGCTGGTTCCGACGCCTTATGAGGCGCCGGAGAAGAAGGCCAAGAAGAAGGCCGTGGGGACCAGGAAAGGTCTCTGGCGCAAGGCTGTATCGGTCTCATCGTCCGATAACACCGAGGCGCCCTCCTCCCATGAAAACAAGGAGGAGGAAGAGGAAATTTCTCCCCCCCCCCCCAGCCGGGGGAGACAAGAAAAGGAAGGCCGTCCCATCTGGGGAGGCCGAAGGGTCCAAGAAGGGAAGGACCCTCCTTCCGGACTGCTCCACAAGCCGCTTTCAGCGACGAGGAGTGGCTACCCAGGGACATGCCCCTGGGGAAGTCATAAGTATCCGGACATCATAATAGTTCTGGTATGTTTTGTTTTATTGCTTCTTATCATGCCAAACATGATCATGCAGTCCATCGAAAGCCCATATCGACGTATCCTCTTCGGATGGGTCTTTGGGCCAGTCGGAGATGAACAGCGATTCACTCCCGACCGCCTCCTCCCCCCGCCCTACGGACGACGTCGAGGTGTTGTCTCAAAGGGCTCTAAACCAAGGGGAGATAATTCTGGAGGCGCCCCAAGGCGATATTCCAGGCGCTGGGCGCATGGGGGCAAGACTCCCATGGGCTCTAATGCCGGGGGCAGCAAGTTTAGCCCCGAGCCGAATACTGCGCCGGAATCTCCAGTTGTTCCGGATTCTGTCAGGCGACCCCTCGCAAAGGGGGGCAAGCCATCTGTGCCGATGGCCTTTGTCCATCCAGAGGCATCGGACAATTTGTCGGAAGCGCTTGGCGCGCTTCCATTGACGAAAAGCACCGCACTATCATGAGTGCGGTGGTCAAGAAGGTTGATCCGCCAAAAGCGGATGGTAAGCCTTTGCCAGCCTCCTAACAGGCTTTGAGGTAAGTAATCAAATTATGAGAAAATGTTACAGCATATACAGTAGCCCCTGATGCTCTGTTTGGTGTTCGCAAAAGAAAGGCCGAACAGAGGATCAAATAATAATCACAGGAGTCTAATCAGAATATGTCTATGTGAACAAGCGAAGCCACATCTTGGCGCTGCCGCTCAGACGCAGCGGAGGTCTCCAAGATCAAGCGGGACCTTGAGCGGTCCAAGGAAGAGCTCGGCCTTACCAAGAGGCGGCTCGAAGAGGACAAAGGTAAGTGACACCCTGTCTGTTTATTGATAAAGAAAAAAGAAGGTGGTTGTTAGATCACATGATCATCATGAATTTTGCTAGGGGCCACAACCGAAGTGGTGGCCCTGAAGAAGGCGTTGTCCGAGGCTGAAGGCAAAGCGGCCAAGGAGCACGCCAAGCGCGAGAAGCAAGAGGCCCGAGTCGGCGACAGCAAGAGCTCCAAGAGTTTGTTAAGAAATACGAGTCCTTGGAGCGTGACTCTAAGACGCAAGGGTCCGAGCTTGCGAAGGCCCTCGAGAACGCACAAAATGCCAAGGCCGAAGCCCAAAAGGCTCTCCAGGAAATTCAGGCGGTCAAGAAGATAGCGGCGGGTAAGACATTCATTATGCAAAGCAAGCATGTGAAGGAAACTTTCCTTTTACTTACCCGAATTCGGATCTCTCCAGGAGCGTTCACAGATCTACCCAGCAGTGTGTCGGATGTCGCGGAGTTCTACCGGGCCGAGGAAGGGAGCTCGACGGAGAAGTTGTTCTGGTCTCAGTATACTGGGACCAAACTTCCGATGCCCTTGAGCGACCAGTTGAAGCAATTGGTCGAGCTTCACAAGGCGGCCGAACTGGCCATGAAGGGTCTCATAGTCCGGATGTGGCCTGGCGAGCCCCTGCCTAGCAGCTATTTCGGCCTGGTAAGGCGGCTTGTGAATGCCTGCCCACGGTTTGAAGTCATAAAGCGGTCCGTCTGCATTGAGGGTGCGCGCAGGGATTTTGCTCGGGTGAAAGTGCACTGGGCGAGGATGGATGCCGAAAAGCTGGTGAAGGAAGGGCCGCCGGAGGGCAAGGAGCATCACCACCCCGAAAAGTATTATGACAGTGTTATGAAGGGTGCTCACCTTGTGGCGGTGGAATGTGCTGAGGATGTAATATTTGAATGAATGTACTCATGTGATCCTGTAATATGAAAACGAGTTCATGTGCGCTATATAACGCTTGTTGATTTAAAATATTACCTTCTGTGCGGCCGTTTATAAAATTTGAGAGTTGGCGAGTAATCGGCTTCTGCCCCCATGTAACTAGTACTGAGGTGTTCGGGATAAACCTGATCACTCTTTATCCCAGTTTTGGGTCCTGCGAAGGAGGTGTTCAGCACAATGAACCAGGCAATCGGACTATAAAGCTTTATCGCTCTCACTTAGCCATAGAAGTCTATAATTATAAATTTTGGTGAAGCCCCTAGTATTCGGAAGGCCGAACTTGGGGCGCTATGTACGCCTAAATCGGACAAGGCCGACTCTTCGCCCGAAGCGGAAAAAATCTTTAAGGATTTGAGACCTCTCGAACAGCGACCAGCTCTCACCGCATCATGACAGTCAGTTTTCGGCTTTCTCTACTTAGGTGCTCGTCCGGAAGAACCGGGACACAATCGCAGTAGTTCTCCCAGTGCTACCTTAGCAGATATAGCGGAACGTAAGGTACCAAAACATGGGAGCCGGGCAAACCCAACTATTGACCCAAGACATGATTCGGAGCTGATGCATATAATGCTATAAGTTCGGGGTGCCGCACTGTCGAAAGTGTTCGGACTTTTCATGCCGTGTTATGGGGTACACTGAAGCCCCTGGCGCACTGGACATATCAGAATGTACGGGTGCAATTTGTCGTAAATAAGCAGATAAGGGAAAAAGATGAAGGAATGCAATAATGAGCTAATGTTGTACATTGTTATTTACGTGATACGTCAAAACGAATGTATACAAGTAGTGCAATAAGTAAAAATAGGACTATTTGACATGTCCTATCCAAGGGCAAGCTGCGTGTGGGTATGCAAAACAGGTATAGCGATCGTTATCAGAGACCACCTGGGCATTCCCTTGTACGTCAAAGCTTCTTGCTTCCTTGGTGTTTCCTTCCCGTGACAGGTCCGATAATCAGACGACCAGAGGGGGCCTTCAGAGAATAGGGGCCTGAAAGGAAGAAAATGTTAAAGGTATACGGGTCCTGAAGCGGTCGAGCCGCATTGTGGGTCGTGCTGTAGCCGTGCCTCCGCCTATGCCCATGGTATCTTGAGTGCGTAATTATGTATGCGCGGCGCAAATTTCGCCGCTTGACTGGGACTAGGATGGAGGTCGAATTGCTAGGCGAGCTCTGAACATGCCTGGTGTTCCTGTTGCAGCGTACTCCGGACTCGCTTGAAGGTGTCCGGGGGCTTTTTCGCCGAATTGGCGGTTTGCCTCAGAAGGCTGCTTTGCACTTCTGCTACAAGGGCAGCGGTGTGCTCCTCCGTACGGAGCGAGCGTTCTGTGTTTCCATTAACTGTTATAACCCCGCGAGGTCCTGGCATTTTGAGCTTGAGGTATGCATAATGCGGTACCGCGTTGAATCTGGCGAATGCGGTTCGTCCGAGCAGTGCGTGATAGCCACTGCGGAAGGGGACGATATCGAAGATTAACTCCTCGCTTCGGAAGTTGTCCGGAGATCCGAAGACCACTTTCAGTGTGATTGAGCCCGTGCAACAGGCCTCTACACCTGGTATGACACCTTTAATGGTGGTTTTTGTGGGTTTGATCCTCGAGGGGTCTATACCCATTTTGCGCACTGTATCCTAATAGAGCAGGTTCAGGCTACTGCCACCATCCATAAGGACACGAGCGAGGTGAAATCCGTCAATTATGGGGTCAAGGACCAATGTGGCAGAACCACCATGACGGATACTAGTGGGGTGGTCCCTGCGATCGAAAGTGATCGGACAAGAAGACCATGGGTTGAACTTTGGGGCGACTGGCTCCATCGCATAGACGTCCCTTAGTGCACGCTTCCGTTCCCTCTTGGGAATATGGGTTGCGTATATCATGTTCACCGTTTTTACTTGGGGAGGGAATTTCTTTTGTCCTCCTGTGTTCGGCGGCCGGGACTCCTCCTCGTCGTCGCTATGCAGCCCCTTTTCCTTGTTTTTGGCATTCAACTTGCCGGCCTGTTTGAACACCCAGCATTCTCTGTTGGTGTGGTTGGCTGGCTTATCGGGGGTGCCGTGAATTTGACACGAGCGATCGAGCATGCGGTCCAAACTGGACGGGCCCGGATTGCTTCTTTTGAACGTCTTTTTCCGCTAACCGGATTTAGAGCCGCTGAATCTGGCATTAACTGCCGTGTCTTCGGAGTTGTCGCCGTTGTTGCGGCGCTTGTGTCTGTTGCGACGTGGCCTGCCGTTGCTATCTTTGGCATCTGAATTGCCAAGGTTTCTTGATGTGTTATTGCTGCGAGCCAGCCAGCTATCCTCGCCCGCACAAAAGCGGGTCATGAGTGTCGTGAGGGCTGCCATGGACTTCGGCTTCTCTTGGCCGAGGTGTCGGGCGAGCCACTCGTCGCGGATGTTATGCTTAAATGCCGCTAAGGCCTTGGCATCCAGACAGTCGACAATTTGGTTCTTTTTACTTAGGAATCGAGTCCAGAATTTCCTGGCTGATTCCCCTGGCTGTTGGGTTATGTGACTCAAGTCATCAGCATCCGGTGGTCGCACATAAGTGCACTGGAAGTTGTCAAGGAATGCGTCTTCCAGATTCTCCCAACTGCCAATGGAGTTTGCCGGTAGGCTATTCAGCCAATGCCGAGCCGGTCCTTTGAGTTTTAGTGGGAGGTACTTTATGGCATGTAGATCATCACCGCGGGCCATGTGGATGTGGAGGAGGAAATCTTCAATCCATACCGCGGGGTCTGTTGTACCATCATATGATTCAATGTTCACGGGTTTAAATCCTTCTAGGAATTCGTGATCCATCACTTCATCAGTGAAGCATAGGGGTGTCTTGGCGCCTGCATGCGGGCTATGTCACGACGTAGTTCATACGAGTCTTGTCTGCTGTATTCGGCCCGGCCGGATTTGCTTTTAGTATATCCGGCGTGACGATCGTCATCACGCATTGGGGCGTGCCCCCGTGATCCGTAGATCGATCTTGCATGTCCTGCTTTGTTTTCCAATACGTCTCACAAGTCCTGCGTGTTACCCTGGGCCTTGGTATTTTTGCTTAACTGGCGACGGGGTGCGGGCTGGACTTCGGCCTGATTTGCCGCTTTATCTCGGCCACGAGGTGGCCGGTCAGCCGCATCATACGCTGGAAGCGTAGGCTTTAATGCTTCCTCCTCAAGTTGGGGTAGCAACCTGCGCTTTGGGTAACTTTTGGTTGGGCGCTCGAGTTCGTATTCCTCGGCCGCCAGGACCTCGGTCCATCTATCCGCTAGCAGATCTTGGTCAGCTTGAAGCTGTTGTTGCTATTTCTCCAGGCTCTTTACTGTGGCTATAAGCCAGCGCTTGAAGCGCTCCTGCTCGACGGGATCCTCAGGCACGATAAATTCTTCGTCGCCGAGGCTCACCTTGTTTTCGGAGAGAGGCATGTAATTGCCATCCTCTGATTCTCCGTCTGTTGCCTGTTCCTTAGGGCTAGCTTGCCCATCCTACCGCTTGAAGCCTGGCTGGAGGGGATTGTCTTCGTCTTCGGCACTCTCTGCAGTGTTATTGTCTCTTGTGCCGGTATCCCTGCTTTTGCTATGGCGGGTCTTAGAGCAGCGCCGATGACGCCGGTGCTTAGATTGCTTCTCGGGGGGATTATCCTCTGTTGCCTTATTGTCACCGCTTGCTTTGGGGGTGTCCACCATGTATATATCATATGATGAGGTGGCAGTCCAGCGCCCTGTGGGCGGTGGTTCCTGTTCGTCTCCTGTATCGTCGTCCATACCGTCGACGCCTTCGAAGCCGAAATCGAGCATGTCAGTTAAGTCGTCGACAGTGGCTATTAAGTGGGAGGTGGGTGGGTAATGAATCCCTTCGTCATCCGCTTCCAACTCAAGCCGGACATAGTTCGGCCAAGGGTCTCCTGACAAGGAGAGAGACCTTAATGAATTTAGCACGTCGCCCGGGCGAAAATCTGAAAAGATATCCGCGGAGGAAAACTCCATGATCGGTGCCCAATCAGATTCGATAGGCACGGACGCAGGCGGTTCGGAGCCCGTGGTCGGGGACGAATCCAAGGGTCCGGCAACACAGGTCTCATAGGAGGTGAAGTCAGTATTCAGCTCTATCGCCGCTGAGTGTGCGGCCTCCGTGGCGGAGTCCATCCACCCGTCCTCGGAAGGCGCGATCTGCTCCGGATTAAGGGCCGGAGTGGCCACAGGTGTGATCTCCCAAACACCGTCCGACGGCAGAGCTAAGTCATGCTCGTAGTGACTCTGCGGCGCGCCTGACATGGGTTCGAATCCATCGAAGATCAAGTCTTCACGGATGTCGGTAGTATAGTTTAAGTTTCCAAACCTAACCTGACGGCTAGGGGCGTAGCTCTCGATCTGCTCCAGATGGCCAAGCGAGTTGGCCCGCAGTACGAAGCCGCCGAATACAAAGATCCATTGTTGAGGAAATCGTTAACTGGTAGCTGCTCGGTTGGCTGGTGAGTAGGGGATTAATCGGCTAATCGGCAAGTTAATCGGCCATTTATTCAATTAATCGGATGATTTACCGGTTTATAGGCTACTCGATGACCCTGCGAGTAGGGATTAATCGGCAAGTTAACTAGTTAATCGGATGAATTCTTGAACAGGGCGAAGATCTGTCCGGGGAGAAAAACATCACCCTGGATCGCCTCGTTGCCGATGATCGAAGGGGCCATCAAGCCTTTATCGTGACGGCACAGTGGAACTCTCAATGAAAGCACCAATGTCGGTGTCAAAACCGGTGGATCTCGGGTAGGGGGTCCCGAACTGTGTGTCTAAGGCGGATGGTAACAGGAGGCGGGGGACACAATGTTTACCCAGGATCGGGCCCTCTCGATGGAGGTAATACCCTACTTCCTGCTTGATTGATCTTGATGATATGAGTATTACAAGAGTTGATCTACCACGAGATCGCATAGGCTAAACCCTAGAAGCTAGCCTATGATTATGATTGTTGATGTCCTACGGACTAAACCCTCTGGTTTATATAGACACCGGAGGGGGCTAGGGTTACACAGAGTCAGTTACAAGGGAGGAGATCTACATATCCGAATTGCCAAGCTTGCCTTCCACGCAAAGGAGAGTCCCACCCGGACATGGGACGAAGTCTTCAATCTTGTATCTTCATAGTCCAACAGTCCGGCCAAAGTATATAGTTCGGCAGTCCGAGGACCCCCTAATCCAGGACTCCCTCACTCATCATATTAGGACTAATTTTATAGCCAAAGCAAATTACCATGCTGTTCTAAAAGACTCTCAAATAATATAAGTGAAGCATGAGAGATCAATAATTTCTATAAAATAAAACCACCACCGTGCTCTAAAAAGATATAAGCGAAGCACTAGAGCAAAATTATCTAACTCAAAAGATATAAGTGAAGCACATAGAGTATTCTAATAAATTATGATTCATGTGTGTCTCTCCCAAAAGGTGTGTACAGCAAGGATGATTGTGGTAAACTAAAAAGCAAAGACTCAAATCATACAAGACACTCCAAGCAAAACACATATCATGTGGTGAATAAAAATATAGCCTCAAGTAAAGTTACCGATAGACTAAGACGAAAGAGGGGATGCCTTCCGGGGCATCCCCAAGCTTAGGCTTTTGGTTGTCCTTGAATTTTACCTTGGGGTGCCTTGGGTATCCCCAAGCTTAGGCTCTTGCCACTCCTTATTCCAAAATCCATCAAATCTTTACCCAAAAACTTGAAAACTTCACAACACAAAACTTAAAACAGAAAATCTCATGAGCTCCGTTAGTGTAAGAAAACAAACCACCACTTTAAGGTACTGTAATGAACTCATTCTTTATTTATATTGGTGTTAAACCTACTGTATTCCAACTTCTCTATGGTTCATACCCCCTGATACTAGCCATAGATTCATCAAAATAAGCAAACAACACACAAAAAACAGAATATGTGAAAAACAGAACAGTCTGTAGTAATCTGAATCAAACGAATACTTCTGGAACTCCAAAAATTCTGAAATAAATTGGTGGACGTGAGGAATTTATCTATTAATCATCTACAAAAATAATCAACCTAAAAGCACTCTCTAGTAAAAATGGCAGCTAATCTCATGAGCGCTAAAGTTTCTGTTTTTTACAGCAAGATCGCAAAGACTTCACCCAAGTCTTCTCAAAGGTTCTACTTGGCACAAACACTAATTAAAACATAAAACCACATCTAAACAGAGGCTAGATGAATTATTTATTACTAAACAGGAACAAAAAAAAGGAAGAAAAATAAAATTGGGTTGCCTCCCAACAAGCGCTATCGTTTAACGCCCCTAGCTAGGCATAAAAACAAGAATAGATCTAGGTATTGCCATCTTTGGTATTGGGAAAGAAAAGAGAAAACTTCTTATCTATAGCATTTATCTTTATATTTTGAGAAAGCACGTGGCCATTAATGGTGGAAGAAAGATTAAGCACGCTACGGAAATTTGCATCTAAGCTAGTCTTCATCTCTTTGATAATTTCATTTTGATAAAAGCACAAAAGAGAGGTGGATTCAACCTTCTCACCCATGGGGTGCCCAAATATAGTTTTCATATTTTCATAGGTATCTATGGCATCCCCCTCAAGAAAACCTTCTTCAAAAATAGAATCTAAAACTTTCTTGAACGAAGAGGGTAAGCCATCATAAAAGCTTTTTAGGTATATCTCAATTTGATATTGGGGCACATAGCTGGCTCGGATCCTTAATAGCCTATCCCAAGCATCTTTGAAAGACTCATCAAGTAAATAACGAAAAATTCCGGGATCATCTTCATCGAAATTATTCAAACTCTCATTGATAACCCCGGTAGGTCTTTCCATAGCATCATTATTTATGAGCTTAGAGAGGACAGAGGGACTATCCAAAGTACTAAAACCCGGGAGTGAACCCTTAGCCCTTTTCGATTCGGCCATGGCGAAAGAAAAGCAAACGGGAAAGAGGCGAAGAAAAGGCAAAGGTGAAGTGGGGGATACGAAAACGAGAGGCAAATGGCAAATAATGTAATACGAGGGGGAAGAGTTTGTGATGGGTACTTGGTATGTCTTGACCTGAGCGTATATCTCCCCGGCAACGGTGCCAGAAATCCTTCTTGCTACCTCTTGAGCATGCGTTGGATTTCCCTTGAAGAGGAAAGGGTGATGCAGCAAAGTAGCGTAAGTATTTCCCTCCGTTTTTGAGAACCAAGGTATCAATCCAGTAGGAGACTACAAGCGAATCGCCTAGTACCTGCACAAACAATCGAGAGCCTTGCAACCAACACGATAAAGGGGTTGTCAATCCCTTCACGGCCACTTGCAAAAGTGAGATCTGATAGAGATAATAAGATACATATTTTTTGTATTTTTGTTGTATAGATTGGAAAGTAAAGATTGCAAAATAAACAGCGACAGAAATTGCCAAGTTGACGATAAACTAATATGATGTAAAATAGACCCGGGGGCCATAGGTTTCATTAGTGGCCTCTCTCAAGATAGCATATATTACGGTGGGTGAACAAATTACTGCCGAGTAATTGATAGAAAAGCGCATAATTATGAGAATATCTAGGCATGATCATGAACATAGGCATCACGTCCGTGTCAAGTCGACCGAAACGATTCTGCATCTACTATTATTACTCCACACATCGACCGCTATCCAGCATACATCTAGAGTATTAAGTTCATAAGAACGGAGTAACGCATTAAGCAAGATGACATGATGTAGAGGGATAAACTCAAGCGATATGATATAAACCCCATCTTTTTATCCTCGATGGCAACAATACAATACGTGTCGGTTCCCTTTTTGTCACTAGGATCGAGCACCGCAAGATTGAACCCAAAGCTAAGCACTTCTCCCATTGCAAGAAAGATCAATCTAGTAGGCCAAACTAAACCAATAATTCAAAGAGACTTGCAAAGATATCAAATCATGCATATAAGAATTCAGAGAAGAATCAAATATTGTTCATAGATAATCTTTATCATAAACCCGCAATTCATCGGATCTCGGCAAACACACCGCAAAAAGTATTACATCGAATAGATCTCCAAGAACATCGAGGAGAACTTTGTATTGAGAACCAAAGAGAGAGAATAAGCCATCTAGCTAATAACTATGGACCCGAAGGTCTGTGGCAAACTACTCACACATCATTGGAGAGGCTATGGTGTTGATGTAGAAGCCCTCCATGATCGAACCCCCCTTCGGCAGATCACCGGAAAAGGCCCCAAGATGGGATCTCATGGGTACAGAAGGTTGCGGCGGTGGAAAAGTGGTTTCTTGGCTCCCCTGGATGTTTTCAGGGTATAAGAGTATATATAGGCGAAAGAAGTAGGTCGTTGGAGCTACGAGGGGCCCACGAGGGTGGGGGGCGCACCCTCCTGCCTCGTGGCCGCCTTGTTGCGTCTCTGACTTACACTCCAAGTCTCCTGGATTGCATTCATTCCAAGAAAGATCCTCGCGAAGCTTTCGTTCCGTTTGATATTCCTTTTCTGCGAAACACTGAAATGGGCAAAAAGCAGCAACTGGCACGCGGCCTCCGGTTAATAGGTTAGTCCCAAAAATAATATAAAAGACCATATTAAAGCCCATTAAACATCCAAAACAGATTATATAATATCATGAAATGATCAAAAATTATAGATACGTTGGAGAAGTATCATCGTCGCGATCCTTCCAGAGTCCGCCCTTGCCGTTACCCTCAGAGCCTGAGCAGTGGTCGTCGTGCTTCTTTTGCCGCTCGTTGCGAAGTAGCTTGAGCTCGTGGCAGTCTTCTGTGGCATGGGAATGCACGTTGTGGTAGGCGCAGAAGGGGCGCCCGTCCTTCCTGGCCTCGTAGTGGTCGCGGTGGTGCTTCCGCTCAGGCTCTGCCGCAACCACGACATGGGCCCTTGCGCTTGGTGTCCCTGGCCTTGGGCTTGGCGATGTCAAGCTCGGCGTCAGGGTCCTTGTGGGCAAAGAGACGGCCCTCCTCAGCCTTGGCGCACTTGTCAGCGAGGTCTAACAGCCAACCACGGTGTTGAGCTCATCATTGATGGCGAGCTTCTCGCGCATCCTGACTTCCGTGACGCCATTGGAGATCGCAACGATGACCACAGCGCTGAAGGCGCATGGGATCTTGTTGTGCACTTGGCTAAAGCATTGAATGTACTTGCAGAGGGTCTCGTCAGGGCGCTGGCGGATGGCGCGCAGGGCATTGAGCGTGAGGGGGTGGTCGGACGTGCCCTTGAAGTTGGATATGAACTGCCAGCACAGCTCCTCCCACAAAGAGATGGAAGCCTCGATAAGATTCATTAGACATGAGCGCACGGTGTCCTTAAGGGCCATGGGGAACCAGTTCACCATGACGTGGCCGTCTCATTCCGCAGCCTGAATGCTCATGGTGTAGAGCTGCAGGAACTCCACGGTGTTGGCGCTACCGTCGTAGCGAGGCGGCAGCTTTGGCTTGAACTTCGTGGACCATACCATGCGGTGCAGCTCACGACTGGGAGCGAGGCAGCCCCCGCTGTAGGATATGATGCCACCAGCGAGGGCGGCACGGTTCTGGCGACTGGCTATTGCGACGTCCTCGATGGTCCGGTTCTAGCGGTCGCGCTGACTTTTGAGGAGTACGTGTTGGGTGGCTCGCGCTTGATGATCTGGCAGCTTGGATCACTGTCGTGTGACGGAGACGAGCCATGAGAGGACTCTGGCGAGCTACGTTGTCGTTGCGCGGAGGAGGTGGAGGAGGCGCGATGTGATGCCTATATACATCATCATTGCCATGAATGACAACATACTATGCGTTTTTCTATCAATTGCCCAAGAGTAATTTGTTCACCCACCGTATGCTATGTGTTCGAGAGAGAAGCCTCTAGTGAAAACTATGCCCCCTGGGTCTATTTTTACCATATTATAAAACCAAAAATACGTTGCTGTAATTTATTTACTTTCATTTTGTTTTGAAATTGATCTATCTATCACTATCAGAATTAATCCTTGCAAGTAACGAGTTCAAGGGGATTGACAACCCTCTTGCCCGCGTTGGGTGCAAGTATTTGCTTTTATGTGTGTACGTGCTGCTAAAGAAGGTTTGCATGGTTCTCCTATTGGTTCGATAACCTTGGTCGTCACCGAGGGAAATACTTATCTCTACTGCACTGCTTCACCCCTCCTCTTCGGGGAAATCCCAACGTAGTTTACAAGTAGCAGATACCCGTGTTGACAATGGGGTATTCTATTGCGCCACTTGATATATGTTTTGGTAATCAACTTGTGGATTCCCTAGGTGACATTGGGTTAATCTACACATAGGTTGATACACATTCTCATCCTACTTCTTCGGTAGAAACTTTGGGGTAATCTTTGAAGTTCTTTGTGTTGGATTGAATATTACGAATCAGAGTTTGATGCATATCGAATCATTAACTCACAGATACTTGTGGTGACATTGGAGTACTAGGTGACATTAGAGTTGATTGATGCGTATCATATGGTGTTATTGTAGTACGGTATCTAGGGTTGTTTGTGACACTTATAGGGATGGCTCAATAGTTGGTTGGAAAGATAACTTCGCGGTGGTTTGCTACCTACAACAATTTCATCTCATGTTCTCCGCTATTGATAATAACTTTGGAGTTATTCTTTATCACACATTGAGGGATTCTTATATGATTCAATTATGTTAGCATTGTTGAGAGATTACACTAGTGAAAGTATGAACCCTAGGCCTTATTTCCAAGCATCGCAATACCGTTTGTCTCACTTTTACTACTTGCTACCTTGCAGTTTTTATTATTTCAGATTACAAAAACCTATGTCTACTATCCATACTACACTTGTATCATCGTCTCTTTACCGAAGTAGTGCACCTATACAACTTACCATTATATTGGGTGTGTCGGTGACACAAGAGATTTATTGTATTTGATTGCAAGGTTGTTTGAGAGAGGCCATCTTCATCCTACACCTTCCACGGATTGGTAAACCTTAGGTCATCCACTTGAGAGAAATTTGTTGCTGTCCTACAAACTGCGCTTGGAGGCCCAACCGAGTCTACAAGAACAATAGTTGCATAGTAGACACCACATGCTATTACATTATCAATCTTGTATGCTTTACATGCAATTTTATATCATTTTTGGGCACTAACCTATTAACCTAGTGCCCAGTGTCAGTTTCTGTTTTTGCCTATTTTATTGTTTCGCAGAAAAACAATACCAAACGAAGTCCAAACACGATGAAACTTTATGATTTTTTTGGACTAGGAGGGGCCTTCGAAGCTTCAGGAGGAGGCCAGAAGATATACGAGTGGGCCACAAGCTCACCCGACGCGCCCCAGGGGGGTGCGCCACCTGAGCTTGTGTGCCCCTCGTAACTCCGATTGACCTAATTCCAACTCCATAAATTCCCTAAATTCTCAAAACCACCAGAGCTAGACCCGAAACAATTAGTCTGCTGCCACAAGCCTCCATTATTCCACAATCTCATCTGGAGGCCTCCGCCAGTACTTTGCCGGGGGGGTCGATCACGTAGGGCACTGTATAAACCTTGCTGCACCTCTGATGATGTGTGAGTAGTTCCCCACATGGCCTATGGGTCCATAATGATTTGCTAGATGACTCTCTCTCTCTCTCTCTCTCTCTCTCTCTCTCTCTCTCTCTCTCTCTCTCGTTATGATCTTCAATACAATTTCTCTTCGGAGATCGATATGATGTAATCCTTTTGTGCGGCGTGTTTGTTGGGATCCGATGAATTGTGGGATTATGATCAGATTATTCACTGGAAGTAATTGAGTTATCTTTTGAACTATGTAATGCTTTCCAATTTATGATTTGTTTAACTATGTAATGATTTCCAAGTTATGAGTTATCTTTGGCCAAGTTAATGATTAGATCTTCAGTGGAAGTGGTGCATAGTAGTAGGTTCAATCTTGCGGTGTCCTCACCTAGTGACAGAAGGAGTAGCGAGGCATGTATTTGTATTGTTGCTACTAAGGGTAAACGACGGGATTCGGTCATATTAGTTAATCTTATTTTGTCTACATTATGTCATCATGCTCCAGTCATTACTTTGTTTGTTATGAACTTAATAACTATGGCCCTCGGGTCTATTTAAATCATATTACTAAAACCCTAAATACCTTGCTGCAATTTATTTACTTTTATTTTACCTTGCAATTTATATATCTCCTACTATCAAATTTGATCCTTGCAATTAACGAGTACAAGGGGATTGACAACCCTCTTTGCCGCGTTGGGTGCAAGTATTTGCTCTTGTGTGTGTGGATACTGGTAAAGGTGGTTTTGATAATTCTCCTACTGGGTTGATAAACATTGGTTCTTTACCGAGGGAAATACTTTTCGCTACTATATTACTTCACCCTACCTCTTCTGGGAAATTCCAACGCATTCCATAAGTAGCAAGAAGAATTTCCGGCGCCGTTGCCGGGGGAATTATCAAACAACTCAAGGTCCCTTCATACACATTATCATTTACTTGTTCTACTTGCTTTTATTTTTATTAGTCTCATTAAAAAATACAAAAATATCTTGTGTGCTTTATTGGCTCGTTATGATGGCTAGTTCTTCACTTGTTGCTTGTACCCCTGAAAATGAAGTGCTTAATTTTCAACAAAGGGGAGGAGAAAGTCTAAAAGATTCTTGGTATAGGATTTGCGATGCTTAGAATAGATCAACTCATAAGTGATCCACCAATGTTCTTCTTCGTAATTTTTATGCGGGTGTTACTACATAGTATAGATTTGTGCTTGACACTAGTACTGGAGGAAATTTTGTAAGTAGTCACCCTTTGAATGCTTTCAATGCTATGGGAAATTTAACGGGATCACCACCAATTACTATTGATGAAACATCATCGACTTTGGAACATGTTATGCGAAGGTTAGAAATAATTGAGAACAAAATGCCAACTATTGAACACATTGAAAATCTATATGAAAATGTGCATAACCAAGTGACTAAATTTGGCTCTTCTGTAGGAACCACATTAAAGCTTTTAAAGGAGAAAGAACCAACAATCATCGAAAGAGCGAAACAAAGTCCTGCTAGAATTAATAGACGAAAGAGATCATTAATAATTTGGGTTCATCTTTTTCTTCCGCTAAAACCATTGAAAGGACTCCTACATGTAAGAACTCTAAGCTTATGTATGTTCCTAAAAACAAGGGTGCTTCATCTAGTAACGAGAGGGAGGATTTCAAAATGATTAGTGTGCACCCCGACTTCATTAAAATAATAAAGGAACCTATGGCTGAAATAAATTCCTCAATTTTGTTCCTAGGAGTGTCATTATTAAAGATATGTTTGTTAAGACTCCTAGGGAGTCTAGATGTATAATTGAGGAATTGGAATCTAAAGATGATAACACTTGAAACGATGCATTACGCCTAGCTAGGGGCATAAAACAATAACGTTTGTTGGGAGGCAACCCAATAGTTATCTTCAATTTTACTTTTTACTTTATTTTTTGGTGTGATGATTATTGCTACTATAATGATTGTGTTTTATCCTTTAATTAGTTTTTGTACCAAGTAAAGTCTTTGGGTTGATTTGGATGATAGTTCAATTGATTATGTAGAAAAACAGAAACATTTGCGCCCAGTGTAGAAATTTACATTATTTTACCGGAACGTGATCTTGGTTTGACATTTTTACACAATATTGAGAGAGAAATTGTCTACCTTATCCTATTTTTTCAGAATTTGTAGAGTACTAGAAGTATGGTTTTAGTCAGATCTACAAACTATTCTGTTTTAGACAGATTCTGCTTTTACTGCATAGTGTGCTTGCTTTAATGATGCTATGGATTATATCTGGGGGGGATAAGTCATGGAGAATTTATAATACAGTAGGTATGATGCAAGAACAACTATGAATTGGTTTATAACAGTACCTAATTTTATGGTTTACCGATTGTACTAACGGATATCATGAGGTTTTATTGAGTTTTGTGTGCTGAAGTTTTCAAGTTTTGGGTGAGATCACGATGAATGAAGGAATAAGGACCAACAAGACCATAAGCTTGGGGATGCCCAAGGCACCCAAAGATAATATTCAACAAAGACCCAAGTGTCTAAGCTCGGGGATGCCCCGGGATGACATCCCCTCTTTCGTCCACAATTCATTGGTATATTACTCTGAGCTATATTTTTTATTCATCACATGATATGGAATTACTTGGTGCATCTTGTGCTATATTTTTATTTTGTTTGTTAGTTTGCCACAATCATTGTTTACTGGACACACCTTTTGAGAGAGACACACATTCATCATGATTTGTTGAATGCTCTGTGTGTTTCGCTTATATCTTTTGAGCTATGCAGTTGCTCATGTGCTTCACTTATATTTTAGAGCATGACGGTGGTCATATTTTATAGAAATGATTTGCACTCTCATGCTTCACTTAAACCTTTTTGAGAGTCTATTAATATGAAGTGGTAATGCGCACTAGTTATGAGACTAGTTCAAGAATGATAGGTAAACAAGAGTGATACAATAAAAACTTTCATGTACATCACTGAATATGAAACATGGGATTTAATTATATTGATGTAGTAATATGAAAGGGTATTAGTTCATGGTTATTAGTTAGTAAAGATATCGATATTAAAGCTTGTTATGTATAACTCATTTAAGTGCCTGTCATGGCATGACGAGGATGTTGGAGCATTTTTATTCATCGTTGAAATCCTTTGTGTTGTTCGAATCGGGGCCGTGCGATGGTTAACTCCTACCAACCTCCTCCTTAGGGGCATGCGAGTAGTACTTTGCATCGAGGGCTAATAAAACTTTCACAATAAGTATATGAGTTCTTTATGACTAATGTGAGTTCATGGACTAATACAACACTCCCACCTATCCACATATTGCTAGCCTCTCTGGTACTCTGCATTGCCCATTTTCACCTCAAGAATTGGTGCGAACTTCGCAGGTGCATCCAAACCCTGCGATATGATACGCTTTATCACACATAAATCTTATTACATCCTTCCTCAAAACAACCACCATACCTACCTATCATGGCATTTCCATAGCCATTCCGAGATATATTGCCATGCAACTTCCTCGGTTACTATCCACATGACATGTCTGTTCATCATCATATTGCTTTGCATGATCTTATTGAGTTGACATGATATTTGTGGCAAAGCCACCGTTCATCATTGTAATACATGTTATGCTAGATCGTTGCACATCCTGGTACACTGCCAGAGGCATTGATATAGAGTCACATTGTTTCAGTTTATCAAGTTGTAAGTAAAAAGAAGTGTGATGGTCATCATTATTAGAGCACTGTCCCAGTTTGCTAAAGAATGATGGAAACTGATGAGTCCTCCATAAAGTTGGGATGAGGTTCATGATGTTGTTCTAAAATTGAGAGAGAAAGAGAGAAGGGACAATGCTACTATCCTCTTACCACACTTGTGCTTCAAAGTAGCACCATGTTCGGAGTCTCCATGATTTGTCATTTTCATATACTAGTGGGAAATTTACATTATAAAACTTGGCTTGTATATTGCAATGACGGGCCTCCCAAATGCCTGAGGTCTTCATGAGCAAGCAAGTTGGATGCACACCCACTTAGTTTCAGGAGTGAGCTTTCATACACTTATAGATCTAGTGCATCCGTTGCATGGCAATCCCTACTCCTTGCATCGATATCGATTGAAAGGCTTCTCCATTCCCTAACGACCTGCCGAGTTGATGCGAGACTTTCTCCACTTTTATCTTCCCTTATATACCTCTATCAACATATTCTTTTCCACCCGTAGTGCTAAGTCCAAGACTCGCGCTCATATATTGAGTGAAGTTGAAAATGCTGAAGCGAGAAAAAGTATGATACAATTGCTTGATCTGACACTTGGGTGCTCATGATTTGTACTTATGTTAGGAAGATAGAGTCATGCCATGCTTACATAATTCAATGAGTAGGGATAACATTCGTTAAGCATCATATAATTTGAAAAGTAATGATTATGTTCTAGTATTCATGGATATTATTATGTTGATATCAATTACTTCATAGTTTCTCAATATTCATACGATGAAAGGATTACACGATAAGACATGCTAGGTAGTATTCACATCAGAAAACCTATATTTATCATTTACCAACTCGAGGACGAGCAGGAATTAAGCTTGGGGATGTTGATACGTCTTCAACATATCTATAATTTTTTTATGCTATTATATTATCAATCTTGTATGCTTTATATGCAATTTTATATCATTTTTGGAAACTAATCTATTAACCTAGTGCTCGGTGTCAGTTTCTGTTTTTGCCTATTTTATTGTTTTGCAAAAGAACAATACCAAACAAAGTCCAAACACGATAAAAATTTACGGTGATTTTTTCTGGACCAGAAGGGACCCTGGAAGCTTCGGGAGGAGGCCAGAAGATGTATGAGTGGGCCATAAGCTCACGGACGGGGTCCACTGAGCTTGGGGGCCTTGTAACTCCAATTGACCTAATTCCAACTCCATAAATTTCAGAAACCACCAGAGGAGACCCGAAACAATTATTCCGGTGCCACAAGTCTCCGTTCTTCGGCGACCTCATCTGGAGGCCTCCGGGTAATTTGTCCACCCACTGTATCAATTTCCCAACAGTAATTTGTTCACCCACTGTATCGTTATGTTTATGCGAGAGATATCTTTAGTGAAAATTATGCCCCTCGGGTCTATTTAAATCATATTACTAAAACCCTAAAAACCTTCCTGTAATTTATTTATTTTTATTTTGCTTTGCAATTTATATATCTCCTAGTATCAAGTTTGATCCTTGCAATTAACGAGTACAAAGGTATTGACAACCCTCTTGCTCGCGTTGGGTGCAAGTATTTGCTCTTGTGTGTGTAGGTACTGTTAAAGGTGGTTTGGATAATTCTCCTACTGGTTCGATAGACCTTGGTTCTTTACTGAGGGAAATACTTTTCACTAGTATATTACTTTACTCTTTCTCTTCAGGGAAATCCCAACGCATCCCATAAGTAGCAACATCCTTTTTGCTTCATCGACAGGATTAAGCGCACGCTTACCCACAGTGGACACCGAGGCCGCGTAGGTTTCGTGGGGCCATTCTTGGTTGAACTTGTTTGCATGGACGATGTCGAGGTAGGGGTCATGGGATGTGGTGGATGTTGCATATCGACTTGCCCTAGTGTTGAGTGGCAGCAGCCAGATCCGCGCAGCGACATCGGCACGCCCCTCCCCCGACGGTCGTGGCGGTGGGCTAAGGTGGGAAGTTGTCCTGCCAATCTGTTAATGCCATTCTGACTTGGCATGGAGTATTGGCTGACCGACTATCAAAAGATCCATCATCATCAAGATGATAATTGGAATACCGCTTCATGTATGGGGGTGAAAATTCTTGTCCTGGTCTTTGTTGGTCGGGCTCAGCTGCGACAAACTTGCGGCGTTATTGGCTGGTCTTAGAAATCCGGATGAAAAATCCTTATCTTGGTCGTCTCCCATCTGACGTGGCCGTCACAAGTACGAGGTGTTTATCCATTCTTGAAGATATTATTGCAGATAAAATCGACTTAGTCTCAACCTCCTCTTCGAAAGGAAAACGTGAACCCCGCGAGGAGACCATGAGTTAATATACTCCACATAGACTACGAGCACGCACTAGCAATGCAATGATCTGGCAACGTGTCTGACATGCAATGGCCACACTTACGCTCATGTCTTTTTTTTTTCGCGAAAGACATTTAGAGCAGGTACAATAGTCCTACTCAGCAGGCTGCAAGGCATCCCACATCAGCAAAAATCTGAGCTGGAAGAGAGTAAATACGAGAGAGAGAAGCAAGCGGGCGCTTCGTCAGTCGCCCGGCTGCAGCACGGGACGCGAGAAATAGCAGCTCGCTTGCAGCCCAAAGCCAGCGCTAGCCCCGCTGTTCACGGTCTCCTATGTCTCACAATCCAATCAATTGTACTTTACTTTCTCCCCATGCATGCAAGCATTGATTACTCTGGTCATGCAACAGCTGGTATAGAGCCGGCCTATTACATGAGCCTACTTTTACAAAGGCTATTGTTGACATGGCACATGTATACAGTCGATAGCCGGCGTTTCTATTAACCATGCTCTTATGCTCATGTTGGAAGGGAGATAACGCTTGTGGACGTGCAAAGTAGTGCAAAAACGCCCAAAAAGAGTATAAGAGCAGTTAGGACATCTCCAACGGCAAATCCCAAATTTCCTCCTAGTCCCCGGACACGATTGTGGAAGGTCGTCATTCAACCGTTGCCGCATACATTTTGACAACAGTTCAAACCAACCGGACAAATTTGTGCAAACCGGGCAAATTTTGATATAAGCACGGCGGATTTCATTTGGAATAGAATAATGTGTACATAAAACCGAACGATATTTCGTCCGGTGGACTAAAAACCTTAAAATAAAATGCTGAACTATCCTATACTTGATGGTGACCTCGTAGGCCATGCCGGGCTGGCCGGCAACTCCTCCTCCGTCATCGTCCCCCGATCCAGCGTCGGGCTTCGAGCGGCGGAAGGTGGCGACGTCGCGGCGGGGCTTCTCGATAGCCGCCCAACGCTCTCGGATGATCCTCTCTGTTTCCTGCTGCACCAGGCGCAGTGCGGCCACGTCCACCGATGACATAGGAAGGGGGAGAGGGCGGCGGGCATTTGAGGAGGCGGCGATCGATCTCGCTGAGAAACCACTCCTCACCATACTTGGCCATCTCCACGTCGAGGCGGCAGAGCGACGCTTGCTCCTCTCCGCCGTCGTCACAGAGCGGTCCAGAGCCCAGGCGCACGCCAGCTTCGGGTCTGCCGCGATGTGTGGCGGCAGGACAACAGAGTCAGCGAACTCCGACCAGCGCACCGCGTTTGCAGCTGTCCCGCTGGTGCCGCTCCCTTTCGGCGTACTCCTGCACCGTTAGGGCGCTCCGGACGGCAACGAGCTGTCGCTATCGCCGCCGCCAAGGTAGTGGCGAAGGCGACCACGTGCTTTCGCGATCGCATTGGGCACGGGCGGCGGCGAGCGGCGCTCGGCCTTGACGCGTCGAGGCGGCGGAGAGAGCCGCTCCTCCTTGACGCGCCGGGGCGGTGGAGAGAGTAGCTCCTCCTTGACGCGCATTGGCGGCGGCAAGAGACGCTCTTCCTTCATACGGCGCAGAGCGCGGATGGGATGCTGGCTCTGGCTTCACGGGAAGGAGCATCCCTGGTGGCGGAGTCGGGCCGTTGAGGTGGAGCATGGAGCGACGGAGCATCAGCTCCATCTGCTCCTCATACTCCGCGTCGGTGGCGGTGGTCCTCATACTTCGCGTCAGTGGCGGTGGCCCACCACCGCCGACGTGAACTGTTTTTGGTGCTGCGGTGGCTAGTCCTCCTCATCGTCGGAGGAGATGACGATCTCCGCCTTCGTCGAGGAGTCGCCCGCCGATGAGGACGACGGCCCCGAAGTTCGAGGGCAGCGTCGCCACGATCCGCCTGAGCCCGCCCTAGAACTGTCGTCTGCCGGCGACGACGTCCATCGCCGGAGTTGTGGAGGGAGATGGGCGGGGATATGGGAGGAGAAGGAGGAGGATAGATTGCGATGTGGACGACGCCGGAGCGCGGCTTATATAGCCGCGGCCAGGCCATGCGAAGGGCCTGTCAGCCGCTTCAATGCGGCGCAGTGGTCGAAGTCTGTTCCTCGGGAAGCTGCGTCCACATTGAAGCGGCGGCACCCGAGAGGTCGCGTCGGTCACATGGCGACATCAATGCCCCGCTGCGTGCTCTAGGCGGCATGAATGTGGCGCGGTAAGCAGCGTGTGCATCGGAAGAAGCGCGCGGGAGGGGCGGGTGGGGGTTTGGGTGGGCCAGGGCTATCAGACGCGAGAGTGGTAGCGGTCTAGCCTCCCGCAAAGCCCCCACGCCTGTCTCTGGTTTGCAGGAGTAAACGCGTCCGGACCGCCCTGTAGACCAATACAGCCCCGCGTTGGATGGCTTCTGCAGTATGGACAGCACGCTCCGGACGTGAAGGAAACGTTTGCGGGTCAGTGTTGAAGATGCCCTTAAGATTGTATATTACCATGGTAACACTTGGTATGAGGGTTCCTGCACAAAGCAAGCAAGCAAGCAAGCATAACACAAAACTGAGCCTCTAAAATATTTTACGTACATATATGTGGAGAATCAAATTCTTGACCTAGCCAGGAATATCGAGTTGGTTAAGAAAAATCTTTCGATGGAGATATAGGATGAGGCTAAAGCAAACTGTCCGGAAAGCGATTCGATACATTCTGATCCACTCCCGATTTTGCAGATCAAACGTAGGAGGACACAATCAGCGAATGATCTGAAGGCTTCAAAGAGAGGCCAGGCCAAGTGCAGAACACAGTCAAAGATTCCGAGAGCACAAAACATTTAGTCTCAAAAGGCGCACACAAAACTGCTCCATGCATGGAAGAATATATGATTTATTTATTTTTTGAAATGGAAGAATATATGATGACCGAAAAGAAATTCAAAAGGCAGATATCAATTAGAGAAATAAAATCAGGACCAAATAGGTTAGAGATCATTTGCTGAAGCTGGCACAAGGTATTCAATGATGGCCTTGAAGAAAAAAAGGACAATTGTTAATTGCTTTGATTTGGCAATCTGTTAATCAAACTGGAGCCATAGAGATTAGATGCTACAGGTCTAGGCGTGGTTGCTAAAAAAAAAGGTTTTGCTCAAAACATGCCTAGGCGTACCTAACTGCCCAAGCGTGTGCTTCCGCAGAAAGGTGTCCATGTCATGTGGGTGTGGCACTTTTTGCTAACATGGAGAGAGAGCTATGAGATCAAGATGAATCCAGCATTGAAAACAAAATTAGATTTGCTAACGCACCAATCAAGCGGAGAATCACTCCTTCGCTAGGAGTGTTTGATTGATGAGTTGTGGGGGACGATTTTATCAATCATAGCTCAAACCCTAGTGTTTCACAATTATGCACATTAGTAATCTTGCACAGTCAATGCGTGCATTATATAAATCCAATAGAAAAAAGACACTGCAAGACATTCATAATAAACTCAGAATCATTGGTATGTTTGTGAACTACCTGCCCTCGAGCGGCAGTCCAACAACTAATATAAATATGACAGCCTACATTATAGGGGACATGCTGAAAAACATGCTAATATTCATTGATGAGAAAACAATAATGCTCAAATATATGAAACATTGAACGATATGTCATCATTAGATTGGACCCACCCTACGAAGCTTGGAACATAGATGAAGGTAGAAGCTGTTGCGTTCTCACTATACTTCAGCATGGGCACTGGACACCCATAAAACACCTAATTATTCGATTTACATGGTTCTCAAAACACATGGATATGATAAACATGGGTTTAGGGTGTCATATTCAATCATATAGGATTAGAGAACTACAAGAATTTTGACCAGAGAGCATTTGATGTCACACGGAAAAGAAAGGAACCATAGCAAGAGGATTGAGTGGGTAGAAATTTTCCTCCAAAATAAAGGGCAAACGAATCCTTAGAAAAAAGTCCTAACTCCTAAGGATGCCAATATTGTGAATCAACGACCAACTTCCCAAATATTGAAATCCTCCAATGTCATACTACTTTAGGGAATCAAGCGTCGGGTTGAAGACCCCTCCATGGGTTGGGAAAGACATGGGTGAGTGAGTTGCCCACTGTTCTCTAGGCAGCCTGCACGACTAGAACCGGGCCATGAAGGATTCACCATTTTTCATGTCTACATTGTGAAGCCATGCTCACATTCGAGCAAAAATAAAGTTCCTTTTGAGTAACCAGGTTTCGCACGTGCGACCTCAATATTCTCGAGGAGCGGCGTGGCATTGCATCTGTCTTTGTAGCCAAGTATCTGCAGGATCTCTGGTGCTATCATCAATGCCACATCAAGAAAAGAAGCATCGAAGTAGGCGACCGAGTCCTACTATATATAGCCCAATTGCTCATGCCCATAAACGCCTACGCGGATAGGTGTTCATGTCATGTGCATGTGATACTTCTGCTAACATGGAGAGAGGTATGGGATCAAGATGAATCTAGCATTGGTAACAAAATATATTTTCTTATGCGCCAATCAAGTGGAAAATCACCCCTTCGTGAGGAGTGTATAAGTTGTGTGGGCAAAAATTTATCTATCAACGTTTATACCTAGTGTTTCACACTTATGCATATACGAGATGAGGTTTAATAAAACTTTGTGGAGTTCGTGGATCTATTCTTGATCTCCATCATGTTGATATTTGTATCTCTATACATATATTATGGATTTTCATGTTGATGATATATTGTGACCCACACATGGTAAGAGTGCACGGAAGTTACATTTGAAAAGTTGGATATATTATGGATTCTATGTTGACATATTGACGATATATTGTTATCCACACATGGTAAGACTGGAAGAATATTGCATGTGAAGAGTTCTATTCATTTTCTAAACATGATTAAATTAGTTCTTTTTAAGTTTTCCTGCATTTTATGTGTGAAGGATCAGATGATTTACATAGGAATAAGAAGGACCAGTGCCAATTTATAAAATCTTCAGTTCTCTCCTGTGGGTACAAGACATGCACACACAACACCATAGCCCGCATTTACCCACACACATGTAACGTGGGCACAAGTTATACAATCTTCAGTTTTCCCCTGTGGGTACCCATGCCACCAGGCGCGCACAAACACTAGGTTAATATTGTAGCATATGTAACGTGGGCACATGTTATCCTATTTGTGATGCATGTAATTTGGATAAGTATTGAGATGAAATATGTTGTTTGAATAAGTACTTTCTTATAAAGATTGAGAAAAAAAGTAGGCTTATGCATTAATGGGTTGGTTTAACCAAGACATTGCCAATTTTTACCACTTTGTGAAGTCTCAACTGCCTAAAGTTTTCGAAAAAAAATAAATCATTTAAACTTAAAACTATTAATCTCAAAACTTCAGTCGTCGAAATTGTGGAAATCTAACCGAATATTAGTACGATACTAAAATCTTAAGTTATATATGGAATGATGTGAAGATTAAAATTGTTGAATGTTGGACACATAGTTATAGAAATGTAAATGAATTTTAAGAAAAATAAAGCAACTCATGAAAAGCAGCCTTTGGCTTTCCAAAAAAATTGGATGGAGTTTTTGTTTTCCAGATGACTTTGTTAGTTTGTGTAACAGATAAATCAACCTAGCTCGGTTATTGGCATCAGAGTTACTGGTTTAGGCGATAAGTATATTTAACCTAAACAAACTATCAGGTTTGGAACACATTTCTCCATAACCTTTGTTCACTTGTTCAGGTATAATTAATCCTCTGTGCATGATTTATCACTTGGTCCTGTTGACTTGGCATCGGTTCACCGATTTGATTTCCAATGCGGGACCAGTACGGCCTCTCGGTTCACACGGCGATGCCGCTTGGCTCAATGTTGCTCCTTGGATTTATCATGGTCGGAGCTCAAGGAAAAGCTAATTCTAAATGCTCCTTGCATTTGATTACCAAGGGTCACTTTTGATGGGCTCAGAGCGCGTCACAGCCATCGTCACGTGTAGCGTGTTGGGCGCTCCCTCGAGACTTTTTTTTATTTTTCTATACGCGTTTTCTGGTTTTAGATGAATTTTACGGATATTTCCGGCTTTTCAATTTTTGTCTGGTTTTCCCTAGGTTTTTGGACAAACAAAATTCAAAACAATATATTATTTTACGTGAAAAATGTGTTTTTTCCTTTTTCGAGAGGCACGTTTTTTCCTTTCACGTGTGCCTCTCGAAAAAGGAAAAAAGAATGTGTTTTTTTATTACGAGAGGCACATATTTACTTCTCGTAGAGGCACAAATTTGCTTCTGCGAGAGGTTGTGCCTCTCAGAAAAGTAAAAAAAAAGCGTTATTTTTGTTTCAGCACAGTTTTACTTTATGTGGAGGCACAGATTTGCTTCTACGAGAGGCAGTATGTCACATGAAAGAGGAAAAAACATTTTTTTCTGCGAGAGGCACAATTAATAAACACGTTTTTTTCTCGTGCGAGGCACAATTGTGCCTCTTCAGAAAAGGAAAAAAAAGTGAAAAATGGTTCAGATTTCTCAGTCTAGTTTTCTTCGTGGAAAGAAAAGTTCGTTGAAACCTATCAACATAGGTCTAGTATTGAAGATCTCAACGTGAAAAATCCGATGAAAACAATTCGGGATTTAGACACACGGTTTAAGAGATAAAACATTTTAAATAAACAAATTTAGAAGAAAAAAAAGGGAAAAGTCCCTGGTTGGCGACAAGTCGCAACTTGGGGAGGTGGGAGTGACTTTTGCTAAGAGTACTTATTAATTAGTGATTTCGTTGGTTTGGAGTTGGTTTTTGTTGACTTATCTTTAGGGGTGTTTTTGTTGACAGATGGTTCAGATTTTTTTTTAGATGAGTTGGTTTTGGGTTGGTCATGAGAAAGCCCAACATCTCAGCTTTGGGCCGACCAAAAGGCCGCAGCCGAGAAAAAAAAACTCCTTCCGTCTGCTAAAAAGGGAAAACTTCTCTTTAGAAACCCGGCACCAAAAAAAGAGGAAGAATGGAACTGAAAAGGAATGGCGGGCGAGGCGATTCCCCATCTCTACTCCACTCAAGACGGCCAACGGAAGCCCTAGGAACGGTGGCGAGCGTGGCGCTTTGTGTAAATTTCTTCAATTCCACTTTTCTGTTCGAGATTGTCTTCCATTACAGCTGTATATTACTACTCCTTCGGATTCATCCCATACCAACTGTTTTATTTTTCTATTCTCATAAGCGATCTGAACTGTTACTATTAGACAAATGCTCACTTGCGAGTTACAGCGGCCTCTGATGATTTGTTTGCAGCAATCAATTAGGAACTTGGGATATTGGCTCCGAGTCATTTGCGCCTCGTGATGCAGCCTCACAGGAATCTTTGTGTGATTTGGGTTTGGGGGGTGGCAGGAGTAACAAACAGAGTGGTACATTCCATGGTTCTTTCTTTTGCGCGAAGGTCCAAAGGACATGAGCTGCCTAGCCGATTTATCTGGGCCGGTTCTTGTTGTCACACAAAGGGAGGAAATGCATTTTTTTTTTCTCCTCGCGCTGCAATGTTACCTACTACCCTTTTTTGAAACCTAATCAGACGCATGATGCTCCAGCATAGATGGATTAATTCTTCTGTTTTTTTTTTCGAGGCTAATTCTTCAGTTAGAACTCAAACATATGATCTTTTGATTTGATTTCAGGAAAGACTGAATCCGTCATCTCTGAAGGGATGACTGATTCATCAACTCATTAGTTGTTTGGAGATAGGTTCGTCAAATTATTTTTTTGGTAGATGTTTGTATTTTTATTTTTATAGATGCTATATAGAGTGATTCTACAAATAATATGTTCGACTTGACTTACCAGGACCAGTATAATTCTGCTAACTGCTGATAGTTGAGGAGCCAAAGAAGGGTCTCATGGAGGTTGGGAACCGCTTACCGCGTGCTGTGGCCTAGTTATGAGCAAGGCATTTCTTGATGTACCAGGTGCATGGCCCTTTTTAATTCCCTCCAATCCTCACCTAACATTCTTTCAAACAACATATATAAGCACATATGTTCAACCATGGAAGCTTTGGAAAGCTTCATACAACTGTGCAGTGACACCACTGCCATGGCCTTTCCCAAGCCATCTCTAGTGCTATGCTCTGTTCTTACTTTACTGAGCCTAAATTGCGGTCCATCTCATGTATCTGCCAAGGTTTATATGGTGGTGATGGAGGATGATCCAGTTGTTTCCTACAAGGCAAGCCGGAAGGGTGTAATGTACGTGATCTCCATCCCTGAATCTTTTTACTTTGTTATTATCTTTTGAAAATAACT
This sequence comes from Aegilops longissima, assembly GCA_021605205.1. NCBI lineage: Eukaryota > Viridiplantae > Streptophyta > Magnoliopsida > Poales > Poaceae > Aegilops > Aegilops longissima. Next base: position 640,064,399 of record CM038677.1, read on the forward strand.
CATATTGATGGAATTTCCTCCAGGAGAGGCGAGGAAGCTCAGAAGTATAAGCAAATGGCCACAACAAAGCACGACGTCTTCCTGGAATCATTTCTCACCGTAGGATCTTACAAGAAACTGTACAGCTACACTCACCTGCTTAATGGCTTTGCTGTTCATGCAACATCTGAAAAGGTGCTCTTTTCTAGCCTATAAAGTGCATAGTATTGTTTTAGGTATTTTATCCGTTAAACTACACAAATTAGGAAACTCTACTTACACCCAGTATCGAATAGATAGAACATGCTGAACAGACAGTGATTCTCTTGCCTGTCTTGGTAGTATTTCCAGGGCTAGAAAGAGCCTTTATACGTACATACAACAAGAAATGATGCTGAATTCAGTCTATGCATGAAGATAAAATAGTACAGTAGGAAAATTTGGACGGAAGTTTTGTTATTGTAGAATATCATCATGAGTTATTTTGCAGAAAAGCCAGAGAATCTGCTCCAGTTTGTCTTTTGAGTAATTAGCAGCCTTCAAATTGTTGAATTTTCGTATAATTCTGTGTATCTTGAAACATGAAACCAAAAATTTGAAGGAAGTTTTGCTATAGTTGAATATCATCATTTTATTTTGCTGAAAAGCCAGATAATCTGCTCCAGTTTGTCTTTTGAGCACTTAACAGTCTTATAAGTTGTTCGATTCTCGTATGATTCTATGTATCTTGAAACATGAATCCAAAAGTTTACATGGAGACGAGCAACACAGCATCAATTCACATAAAACTAGTATAATATAAGCGCATTTGTTCTGAACCTGACATGCTTGAAACTTCTTGGTTCTTATGCCCTATCTTTTTTGCAGGTTATTCTTTCTGAATTTCTCATCTGAATTTTGACAATAGGACTAGTTCAGTTGTCTCTGTTGTGGCTTAAACTGGTTGCCTCTCTCTTTTGTTATATGTGCAACAGGCAGCCAAAATTCTTAGTGGCGCAAAAGGAGTTAGACTCGTTCAAGAAGACATCAAAATGGCCAAGATGACCACATACACTCCAAAGTACATTGGAGCCAGTGGGGTATGGCCACTGCTTGGTGGTGCTGAAAATTCTGGTGATGGAATAGTCATTGGCATGATTGATACTGGCATTGACCCCAAAAACCCAAGCTTTGCCAGCTTCTCGAACCAATCAAAGCAGCCACCTCCCAATTTCAAAGGAATGTGCCGCTCTGGGGATAGATTCCCTCCTGATTCATGCAATGGTAAGATAGTGGGAGCTAGGTGGTTCGCGCGCGCTGGTCAAGCAACTGGAGAGTTCAATGCTACAATTCACTATGCATCACCTTACGACCCGGATGGCCATGGCAGGTATGTCCCTTAGCTGCTGACTGCTATTTGAAGTTCTCTTTTTTCAGTCTCAGAAGAGCTACCAAGTGATCATAAGAATGTCTGCACAGCCACACAGCGTCGACCGCAGCTGGAAATTTCCACACACCAGCAATTTCTAGGGGTTACAACTTTGGATATGCAAGCGGCATGGCCCCCGGAGCTCGGTGAGAATATGTTCCGTGTCCCATTATTCAGATGTTGAAAGTAAATCCAAAGAAGAAAACTAACATTTTGTTCTCTCTTGTGGTTGCACTGACAGTCTTGCAGTCTACAAAGCTGCGTATCCTTTTGGTGGATACATGTCAGATGTGATAGCTGCAGTCGACCAGGTTCGCTGATCACATTGTTTGCTGAAAGCTACTATGTTTGATTTGTATGTTAAAAGTCTCCCATGTGACCTGTTTGCAGGCTGTAGAAGATGGTGTCGATGTTATCAGTCTTTCCATGGCACCTTCTTCGGTTTCACCTGGCCCTGCAGCTTTCCTCAACTTGCTTGAGACGCAACTGCTCCTTGCCACCAAGGCTGGAGTCTCAGTTGTTCAAGCAGTGGGCAATGGAGGCCCTGATGCGAGCTCTGTAGTTTCATTCAGCCCATGGATAACAAGTGTCGCGGCTTCGACAACGGACCGCAAGTATAACAAAACAATCGTAGTTGGAAATGGGCAAATTTTCTCTTGCGGCGGCCTTTCCCGTAATTCATTTCAACCTAACTTGCTAGTAAAATTCTAGCTTTTAAAACATTCACAGTTACTAGTATGTACTATCTGTTTCAGATCTTCCTTTGTTGCTTAATTTGTTTCTACCATCTTGCTTCTTTGTGTCCAGCACCAACACCAGGCGACACAATGTACCCATTAGCATTGGCAGACGACGTGAGCAACGACAATTCGACTGATGGGTCTAATGGTTGCCAGGATCCGAAGGTCTTCATAAGATCTCTAGTTCAGGGGAAGGTGATTGTCTGCATGATTGTGTCATCTAACTACTATCAGGGTGACAACTTTGCCGGCATTATCGATACGATTCAGAAGATCGGAGCTGCTGGAGTCGTGATCATTGATCGTTATTCCGGTGATGTAGACTATGAATATCAGCCCATATTTCCTACCGCGGTACCTTCAGCCATGGTTGTGGACGGAGTAGACATGATGGTGAGTGCACACACATAGTATTTCAGTAGTAACTCTGAATGTTTTGGTTGCTCTGTATAACTCTGAATCGTCTTCTGCAACTGGGTGCAGAACCTAATGGAGTACTATGAGAACAACACGGCACGAGACGGCGACGGAACTGTCATCACGTTCGGAGCAACCGTCCGGATTCTGGAGGGACGGCGTGCGAGCTACTCCGGGGAACGGCCGGAGGTCGCCGACTACTCGTCGAGGGGACCAAACATAGAGAACGCGCAGATGCAGCTGGCGGACTTCCTGAAGCCGAACGTCATGGCGCCGGGCCATCACATCTGGGGAGCCTGGAGCCCGACGAGCGACGCCCTGCCGGAGGTCCAGGGCGAGAGCTTCGCCATACTGTCCGGCACGAGCATGTCGACCCCGCACGTCGCCGGGGTGGTGGCGCTGATCAAGCAGCGGCATCCCAAGTGGAGCCCGGCCATGATCATGTCGGCGATCATGACGACGGCCGACGTGACCGACCGCTCCGGGAGGCCTCTGATGGCGCGCCGGGACGTGGGCGCCGTGGTGGCGGCCACGCCGTTCGACATGGGCGCGGGCGCCATCAACGCGGCGCGCGCGCTGGACCCGGGCCTGGTGTTCGACGCCACGTACAGGGACTACCTGCAGTTCCTGTGCGCGGTGCCGGGCGTGGACGAGGCCGCGGTGCGGCGCGCGGTGGGGGCGTCCTGCCCGTCGTCGCGGGCGCGGTGGTGCTCGGACCTGAACGCGCCGAGCGTGACGGTGGCGAGCCTGGTGGGGTCGCGGCGGGTGGACCGGAAGATGTGGAGCGTGGGCGCGGAGAATGAGACGTACATGGCGTACGTGCGCGCGCCCGACGGCGTGGCGGTGCGCGTGTCGCCCGACGAGTTCACCGTCGCCCCCGGCGAGACAGCGGCGCTGAGGATCGTGCTCAACACCACCGCGCCGGGGAACGCGTTCAGCTTCGGCGAGGTGGTGCTCAGGGGCGACAAGAAGCACAGCGTCAGGATCCCCCTCGCCGTCTACCCCGCCGCGGTGTTGAGCGGCCCGTGAACTGAACTCGCGTACTGGATATGCATGTATGCCTGATGTATTATACGTACTTACGTATGGGTATATACGTATACTACAGTATACAGAGGAAGGAGCATCGCAAAATCTGGACGGACGCTATAGGCGCCGGTCTTCGGCCAGTCGCCGCGCATCCGTCTGATTCGTCCTTCTGTAACCGTTTGATTTCAGGCCACGTCATCCTTTTCTTCCCCATCGGTCGTCTCCAAAAACAGAGGGAGAAAATAACTGCCCCCGTAGGGCACCGCCTCGTCTGACGACGCTCGCGGGCTCGCCATCTCCGTCGATGCATCACGCTCGCCCGTTCGCCGCCCTCGCTGTGGTCAACGAGATTGTAGCACGATCTCAAGTAGGTTCCTATCTTCGCCTGTAATGTGGGCACACAGGGGGACGTTGGGTCGTGTGAGATCAAACGGTTTGCATGCGATCAGCGCACCGTTTCGCCGAGCGACCGAAGTAAATCGTTTCCCAATCTGGACTTGCAAGAGCTAGATCTGTGTGGTTAGCAATCTTCGCTAAAAAAAATCATCCGTGGTTTTGGTATTTTTGCTTTTTATTTGTGCGGAACAAGTTAGGTGTTTTTACTTTTTGCGAGGTAATTTTGGTGTAATTAAATGAGTCAATTATACTATTGGTGCCACAACATGACGCGAAAAGACAGTTTAGTGCCAAAACTTGGAGCATACATTGAACTAGTGCCACAACTTGGCTTTGGCGTAATGGCGTGCATATACAGTACAAATCACGCTTCTATACGAACACAATGCTGATTAGGTGCGCCAACATGGCATGGGGTCCGATGTCAGCGAATGGATGATGTGTGCCTGCTATTTTGCGAAAAAAAAACTTCAGGATTTTCTTCTCACAGAAAGCCCTTGGCAGCGACCCATATTTTTCTTATAGAGGGAGGCGCCTACAGTCCTTCTATCAGTGATCCATAGTATTGTGCAAGGATTGTCGTAGCCCCGGCTATACCTGGCCATCCCTGGGGCCGGGCCGAGCTTCGGGCCGGGCCTAGCCAAGCCCGACGCGGAAAACCCAGGCTCGGGCCCGGCCCGGCCCTAGCGTCGGGCCTAGAAAATCGGGCCCAAGCGATCATTTTTTTAATTATTTGTGGGACGCTAACAAATGGACCCTTGCGATCGTGGCATAGTCTTTTTTGTGCGGAAAATTCTGAGCTTTTTCTTTACAAAATAGCAGGCCTCGGACCACACGTTCACTTTGTCGTCTAGTTGCTAACAGCAGACCCCATGCCATGTTGGCATTCCTAATCAGCACCCTGTTCATATAGAAATGTGATTTGCACCATATATGCACGTCAAAATCAAGTTGTGGTACCAGTTCAATGTATGCCGCAAGTTTTAGCATTAAACTAATTTTTCGCGCCCAGTTATGGTATTAGTGGTGTAATTGACTCTAGTTAAATGCATCATTCTGATCCAAAGTACCCCCTCCGTACTTTAGTGATTTATAAACACTCTTTTTTTCCGATAAAGAGCATTTCATTGAATTGAAATATCGAGGTGATACAATTGTTTCATAGAAAGCCCGGCCTCTGCATAACTAGATGCACACGGCCAACACGTTCAGTCCTACTTAAAAGCAAACATAATAGGCTGACACAGCCAACACATTAAAAAAGAAAGCAAAGCCAGCCTACGATGTGGCTGATCCTAACCGAAGGTCACACCGCCATCCATGGGGTAGAAAACCTCCCGGCGAACGCTCCAAATGTAGAGCGCCATCATAAAAAGGTCTCCGTCCTTCGGCCTCTGCAGGATAGACCACGTACGGAGCCATCGCGAACATATATGAATAACCTGCATAGGAGATGGAACACATTTATGTTAAAAACTATATCATTCCTGGTGAGCCACATCGCCCAACATAAGGCGGCTGCCCCCACAAGGATGTGAGCAGAAAATTGTTTATCTATTCCCCACAACCAATTGCCAAACATATTCCGTGCACTAAGTGGGGGGTAAAGATTCGATGCTATGTGAACAATGGCCCAAACCGACCGTGCAAACTTGCACTAGAAAAATAAGTGTTTAATGGACTCATCATGATGGCAGAAAACACATTTTTTGCAACCTTGCCAGTTGCGTCTTGCCAAGTTATCCCTAGTTAAGATCACCCCTTTGTTAAGAAACCATAGGAATATCTTCACTTTTAGAGGGATTTTTAGCTTTCACAATTTCCTGTTATCAATCAGAACCTCGTTATGGACCAATGCATCATACATGGATTTTACTGAAAACTTGCCATTCTGATGCAATTTCCATCTAAAAATGTCCGGCTCATCCGACAGCTGTACGGCCTCCAAACGGATGAGCAGTTCATTCCAGGCTGTCAGACGAGGTCCAAGAAGGTCCCTACGAAAAGAAATGTCGGGATTTGCCTGACCCAAAACTTGTTTAATCGTGACAAACTTATGTTTAACAATCCTATACAAGCTTGGGTATTGAACGTTGTAGAGTCGAAAGTATGTCTAGAGGGGGTGATTAGGCTACTTGACCACATAAAAATCTAGTTTTTTCCCAACTTTAAGTCTTGGCAGATTTTAGCAACTTAGCACAAATCAAGTAATCAACCTACACATACAATTCTAAGAGTATAGGAATGTAAAATAATTGCATATGAAGGTAAAGGGAGGAGTTTGGAGGGAGCAAACACAATGTAGACACGGAGATTTTTTATCCTTGGTTCCGATAGGTGGTGCTATCGTACATCCACGTTGATGGAGACTTCAACCCACGAAAGGTAACGGTTGCGCGAGTCCACGGAGGGCTCCACCCACGAAGGGTCCACGAAGAAACAACCTTGTCTATCCCACCATGGCCGTCGCCCACGAAGGACTTGCCTCACTAGGGTAGATCTTCACGAAGTAGGCGATCTCCTTGCCCGTACAAACTCCTTGGTTCAACTCCACAATCTTGACGGAGGCTCTCAAGTGACACAGAGCCAATCTAGGAGACACCACTCTCCAAAAGGTAATAGATGGTGTGTTGATGATGAACTCCTTGCTCTTGTGCTTCAAATGATAGTCTCCCCAACACTCAGCTCTCTCTCATAGGATTGGATTTGGTAGAAAGATGATTTGAGTGGAAAGCAACTTGGGAAAGGCTAGAGATCAAGATTTATGTGGTTGGAATGGAATATCTTGGTCTCAACATAAGTGTAGGTGGTTCTCTCTCAGAAAATGTATGTTGGAAGTGTAGGCATATTCTGATGGCTCTCTCCACGAATGAAGAGTGGGTGGAGGGGTATATATAGCCTCCACACAAAATCTAACCGTTACACACAAATCACCAAACTCGGTGGAACCGAATTATAAAACTCGGTCAGACCGATTTAGTTTAAAATGTGAACGTTAGGATTTTCGGTGGGACCAACATGTCAACTCGGTGGGACCGATATCATTAGGGTTAGGGCATAACGTAATCTCGGTAAGACCGATTACACAAACTCGGTGGGACCGATTTTGGTAACAAGCAAACAGAGAGTTAGTTAGGCAAACTCGGTGGGACCGATTCGCTCATCTCGGTTAGACCGAAACGCTACGAAGGGGAAACACAGAGTTTGCATTGCAATCTCAGTGGGACCGATCGCTCATCTCGGTTGGACCGAAACGTTAGAAGGGAAACAAACAGTTTGCAATCCCATCTTAGTGACACTGAGATCCCTATCGGTGAGACTGAAGTGACTAGGTTTGTGGCAGTGGCTATGTCAAGTGAACTCGGTGGCGCCGGATAGAAAGTTTCGGTGGGGTCGAGTTTGACTTTTGGTTTGGGACATATGTGGATATAAGAAAGTAGTTGAGGGTTTTTGGAGCATATCACTAAGCACTTTGAGCAAGTAACTCATTAAGCAACACCTCACCCCCTTTTGATAGTATTGACTTTTCCTATGGACTCAATGTGATCTTGGACCACTAAAAGTAAAAAAGAGAGTCTTGTGCTTTGAGCTTGAGCCAATCTTTTGTCCTTAGCATTTTGAGGGGGTCCACTTTCTAATTCATGACATGCCAATCATTGAGCTTTCCTGAAATATTTATCTTGAAATAGTATTAGCTCAATGAGCTATATGTTGTTAGGAATTACCAAAACCATCCAGGGATGGTTGCACTTTCAAACGCTAAGCGGATTAGTCTCCAGTCAGGTATCTTCCCAAAACCGTACTTGGGAACCATCCCGGACCGAGAATGAACCAAATTGGAAAAAGAAATCTTTAGCTTTCATCACCCAACTCCAAAAATGAGAATCGTCTGGTTTCCAGTATACCTGAGATATTGCTTTGGATCCCACATATTTATTACGAATGATTTCCTGCCAAACGCCCTCCTCAGTGAGTAGTTTGTACACCCATTTGCTAAGAAGAGCGATGGTTTTAATCTCTAGGTCCTGGATTCCAAGACCCCCTTGGCTTTTAGGCCGACATAATACATTCTACCTAGCCAGACGGTATTTCTTGGTTTCATTATCGCTCTGCCAAAAGAACCTTGATCTAAAATAATCTAGGCGTTGCAGCACTCCTTTTGGAAGATGAAAGAATGATAACATGTATAGAACCATATTAGTGAGGACCGAATTGATCAAAATTAGTCGACCCCCATAGGACAGGAGCTTGGCCTTCCAACTTGCCAAGCGTTTCTCCAGTCTCTCTTCCACATGTTTCCATTCGGCTATAGTCAGGCGGCGATAATGAATGAGAATACCCAGGTAACGGATCGGAAATTGCCTAAGTTGACAGCCAAAGATCTCAGCATAAGCAGCTGCTGCTTCTGCGGCTTCACCAAAACAGAAGAGTTTGCTCTTATGAAAGTTAATCTTAAGACCAGAGAGTTTCTCAAAAGCACATAACAGTAATTTGAGGTTTCTGGCTTTTTCTAAATCTATAAACACTCTTGTAATAGTGAATTAAATTTCTAAACACTCTTATAATATTTTACACAGTACTAGGCGAGATTAGATATGAGTTCTCAAAATTTAAGGGTTGCTCAATTAGTCGACGTCACGACCCAAAGTTCTTATTTGCTTGCAGATAAGCTGAAGCCATTGACTCTTTTTTTCTTTTTGCGGGGTCATTGACTCTAGCTCTGAATGCGACCATTTTTTATCTTTATTTTCCAACTATGATTAGGAAGACACGGTTTAAGTATGTAACTATCATACGCGGTAATGCTATCCTAGAACAATAGTAGCTTTATATCATATCCATCAATAAATGGTATCGATTCCATGGGGATGGGCGGAGATGATCAGATGACGCCGACGCGACGCGGCGAGCCGGCCGCGCTTATCCGCTTCCGTCCACCTCAGCGCACACGGTCGCGGCGCCGAGTCAGTGCACCGCACCTACGTCCGCCGCGCGCACCTGCGCTGATCCATCTGAACTATGCTATAGAAAACGAGGTAAATACATTTGAGAGTCATAAAACTTGCACATAACGGTCAGTTTAGTGCATAAATTTATAAAAACGTGTTTTTATCATCAAACTTGCACGAGCGTGCAAATACAGTGGCATTTCACGTACACGGGTGTATCCGTGGTCCGCATGGCATGCAAGCGTGGCAGGGCCCGCTATCATCTGCTGTCGCGTGATATATTTGCAGAGAAGCACTTGGATTTTTATTTACTTATCAAGTCCCTAAAAAAAGAAAAAAAATACAAGGGTGTGGTTTTGAGGACAACCACCTGACCGACAATGGTTAATGTTCATATATCGCGACTGGCCGGTTTTCCTCTCGTCCCTGTCGGCTGGAACCCTAGCCGCCGCCAGGGGAGGCCGATCTTCCAACGCCGCTCTCCGGCGGCTCCCCTCCGCCGGCGACCTCGGTCGTCGGTGGTGAGGGGGGCCGCTGGATCCACGCGTGTGGATCGTTTTTACTCTCGTTGTCTAGGTTTTTAGGTTGTTAATCGTCTTTGCTTCGGCGGCGATGATGACAACGATGAATAAAGATTCTTCGGATCCTCCCCTGACGAGGCGATCGGTCCTATGGTTGGGATGGATTTGGAAACCAGTATGTTCAAGCAAGGATGGCGTGGCGGCGGCGGCATCCTCGTGGTGGACCTGTCCTCGGGCTCCGCCGTTGCGACGATGTTTGCTCCAGCGTCGGCGCGGAGCTTGGGAGGTAGTCCAGGAGCGGATGCAGATTGTGGTCTGCATCGACGACATTTGGAAGACGGAGCATGTGCTGGGCTCGTGGTTCGTGGATGACAGATATAGTTTCCTCCTTCGGCGTTTTAGTCGTGGTGGGGTGCTAGATCTGGAGTTCGATGGCTTGTCCAGGGTGTTGCCCGGTCTGATTCGTTCAACGCTAAGGGCTTCACTTTTGGTGAGCCACCTTAGAGGTCCGCAAAGCTGCATATCAGCGATGGAGCCGCGTCGAGCTCGGGTGAGAAGGTGATTCGTCATTCTTTTCTTCGGTGGCTACTGTGGTGGTGCCGGAGGCAGGTGACGGGCCTTGGTGTCAAGCTCAGAGATGTTCTGCTATCTTTTCAGTTTTGTCATGTCGGTCTTTACGTGAATTGTACTTTCTTCTTTATGATATGAATGAGACACATATTACCATCCAAAAAAAAATGTCGCGACTGGTCTTTATATCATATAATAATAAAGATCGACCAATTTTTCTTAAAAGAAATCAAACTGGAGAAAAGGAAGCCCCACGGCTGGAACAAGTGACCTAGTCACCTTTAACTAAGCTAACCACCAGGCTACGTCAACATGACATGTCCAAAAGGGATAGAAACATTTATGTTGTCATTTCTTCTTGTTCTATATAAGAAAACAATTTATATTTCGGTGTTTTGTAACATTTAAAAATGTTGGTGCATTACAAAAAATAGGTACGCAGCATTTTTTTTAAATGTCTAACCATTGTAAAAAATATTTGTCTAACTAAAAAAATAGGTTGCATTTGAAAAATATTCATGCATTTAAAAATATGTTCATGACATTTCTTAAAATGTTTATACAATGTAAAAGAATGTTCACATAGTTTAATAAATGTTTTCTACCATCCAAAAATATTTAACACGTATTTGAAAAAATACAGAAACTTTTATTTCAAAAATAGTTAATCATATGATTAAAATATTAAACTTGTATAAAATTGTTTTTGATTTATACCTAAAATGGATAATGTGCATGAAAATATATACATTAAAATAATATTTAAAAAATATTAATCATGTATTTTTGAAAATGTGAAACGTGTATATAAGGGTTTCTTATGAATACAAAAAATTACAATGTGTACATGAAAGTAGACATCAAAACATATATTTGAATAATAATAATAATCTTTTATTTGAACAGCTTGTTAAATAAATAAATAAAATGCAAGGGTGTCTCAGTGCGCGCCAGCCCCGTTTTAGCATTTTTTATTTTATTTTCAAGGCTTCTACGCAGATAAAAAATGCAAAGGCATTTTCTGCAAAAGAAAAAAAATGCAATGCACACAACCCTCACCAGCCACTCACAGCGGCCCCTGCCATTTTGGCACCCATGTGTGCATTGAATACGTCTGAATACGGTAGAAAGGACTGTACATGAATCAAAGAACAAGTTAGATGACCATAAACACGTATTTTGCAAGTTTGTACACTAAACTGACCGTCACGTACAAGTTCTGTGACTACTGATGTATTTACCTCTATAGAAAATTGGGTGACGGGTTGCCTGCACGTTTAGCCGGTTGAGTTTTCCTGTATATATTTTTTTCCTGGGAGGAGCTTGCTGACTTTGGGATCCGTCGAAAGTCAGACGCCACCGCGTGCAGTCTCCCTCCGGCGCCGTCCGTGGCCGGACCGGGTCAGCACGCAGCCACGTCGTGCCTGGCAGGATGAGACCGGTGACACCCACAATAAAGAAAGAAAGAAAGAAAAATAGAAAGATCTTTCTTTCATGTGCAGTCCTGCATAATCTGTGGAAAATGTTATCAGTTCAGGTACGTCAACTAAATCATATGATACTCCATGAAGATACACATTAGAGGTTAAGGTAATGACAGGAGCCTAGCCAGGAACATCAACCATTCCCCTGCTACAGTTACTTTTGGAAAAGAAATCTACCCAAAGCGGTATGCAACCTAGATCAAGATCTCGATCAACAAAGAAAGGTGCGTGCTTAGATTGTCAATACATCCTTGGGGCATTTCAAACAGGGACCCGCAAATTTTCTACCACATCTGTCCACGGACAAAGGAGGACCAGTCCGTAGACACGGATGCGAGAGGACGTCATCCAGCCGTAGCCGATACATCCCGCCAACAATTAGAACCAACCGGACGAAATTCGTGCAAACCCAGCCGAATTTCATATAAACAAGACATATTTCATAAACATGCCAGATTATCATATAAATATGACACATTCCATTACATTTACATCAACTAAACGTTGCTAGTCCGGCTCCGGATGTACAATTAATACATAATCTAAATGGTCGCCTGTTGATCCCTTTGTCTTCCTCATGTCCAGCAGCCCAATCACCGGACTGCCGGGAGCCCCGGAGATATATGCTTCAGCGCAAAGAACGGCTCGCTTCCCCATCACTCATCGGAGTGGAACCCCCGACTGATGCTTCAGCGGGAGGGAAAGGGGGCGCCTCCGCTTCCCTGGAGCCCATGCGGGGTCAACGATGGTCAGGGTGAAGAAGAACCGGGCAAGAGACAAGCTATGTACGCCGGCGTTGCCTCGGCGGTGGCCTTCATGGGACCCAAGCGTCAATCATCGACCTCACCTCCACATGCGATGGAAAGGTTGCGGACTCCAACAAGCAGGGTTAGTGCATGGGACGCAAGGTGGCCTCAAGTCCCAAGCGGGATGGTCCGTGTTCCATGTCCTACTCTTCCTTTCAAGCGACCGCATCTTCACTTCATGGGTATCATCCTCGTCAGACATGGACACACCCAACGCTGGAGGGGAACAAAAAGGACTTGGTGGATGGGCGTCATCGTAGATTTAAACTAGATTTAGATCCGGTTGCTTTTGTTTACTGAAATATGTAAGAAAAAGTAATGAATGTGCTCCGATTTAGATGAAGATCATCTAGTTTGCATGTAATTCGTCTGGTATGTTGAAATCCGATGTAAAATGTATGCGGGCACGATTGGATGACCAATGCCCTTACCGGATTTTATCTTACAATAGGATTTACTCCTCCGTAGGTGGAAACACAACCATGTAATATTTTGCTTAGTGTTGAGCTGCTATTGTAATTTTAAAAGGGACTGGTAATTGTGTACGGGCAATGCATGTTAATATCAGGTAAGATATTTTTTTTGAAGGGAGTATCAGGTAAGATATTAATTGCATTGTAGATTATACTAATTTTAGGTAAGATTTAAATTACATGTTAATATTAGGCAGGATATAATGACTTGGTTAATGCTGACCAACATATATATTAGGCGTGCTATTAATTATTGGATGATGCTAAACATGTTTGATGTTAAACATCAAAGCGCCATAGACCGTTGGATAGATGCATCTGAACATGTGAAATTGGTTTTTTTTGCGGTTTAAACTTTATATTACTCAAGTGGTAAGTCCACAGTATGCATTTCAAAGTTCAATGGCCTCTGATAAACCAGAGTTAAGCCACACTACTGTTCTACTCTTGGTTCTAGCAAAATTTGCCAAAAAATCACTAACATTATTTTAACTACGATGAACATACTTGAAAGTAGTATTACGAAGACTCCTCAGGTGCTTGATTTCCTTCACCAATGATGAGAACATGTGAAATTGGTTGGATCTCCGCAACTCGTTCTTTTTATATTGGTACAAATATACCAAATTCTACTGGGTTCATTTGAACCCCAAGGCCAATGAAATGGCCCTGTCCCTGTTTTTTTTTCTTTTCAAAAAGGAGGTTCAGACCCCCGATCTTTACATCATTGCGATGTGCATAACCATTCTTATTAATTATAAGGCACAATACAGAACAAAGACAAAAATTGTGGATCCATTACAAAATATGAAAGTAACAGTTATGGCTAAGTCATTTTCTTGCGCAACAATACCTCCAACAAAGAATAAACGCCCCTGCACCATCGTCGCCATGTCCAACTGAAGGCAGCCTTGACAAGGATTTTCATTGTAGATGCCAACACTAGCCACTACTAGCTAGCAGTCAACCGTCACCATGACTAGTTCCCGTAACCTAGTTAGCGAAACTTGGGAGGACGACATTCAACTTTAGGAAATATGAGATACAACATTTAGAATCCATGAAAGCAACTTTTCACAGAAAAAATTATATTAGGGGAGAGCACCCTAGATCTGGGAGGTACGCTAGATCTCTACGTGTGCACACTCGAAATCTAGGGAGGTCCCCGGTCTCCGAGGATGGACACACAGAGAGAATGGGGCATCACATACCCTTATTAAGCACGCGTGCTAAATTCACGGTTACCAACTGGAAGAGAGTTTATATCCATCATACCAGGCGAGTATGCAAGCACATGTGTTTCACACTTGTTTAAGTTACACATACGCCATTTCTGAAAACGGCAATTCTCATAAGATCTTGCGATGACTTTCTTATGCTACCATATCTAGCAAAGATTTTGGCGGGTTCCTCCATTAGGACAACCAAGAAGAAGACAATGAAGTGGCACTACCCCAAGAATCTAATCAACTCTACCATATTTCTACCTCTTGAGCATGCGTTGGTTTTCCCTTGAAGAGGAAAGGGTGATGCAGCAAAGTAGCGTAAGTATTTCCCTCAGTTTTTGAGAACCAAGGTATCAATCTAGTAGGAGACTACACGCAAGTCCCCTAGTACCTGCACAAACACCGCGAAATAGGGGTTGTTAATCCCTTCACGGCCACTTGCAAAAGTGAGATCTGATAAAGATAATAAGATAAATATTTTTGGTATTTTTGTTGTATAGATTGGAAAATAAAGATTGCAAAATAAATAGTAAACTAGAATTGTAGATAGGAAACTTATATGATGTAAAGTAGACCCGGGGGCCATAGGTTTCACTAGTGGCTTCTCTCATGATAGCATGTATTACGGTGGGTGAACAAATTACTGCCGAGCAATTGATAGAAGCGCATAGTTATGATGATATCTAAGGCAATGATCATGAATATAGGCATCACGTCCGTGTCAATTAGACTGAAACGATTCTGCATCTACTACTATTACTCCACACATCGACCGCTATCCAGTATGCATCTAGAGTATTAAGTTCATAAGAACGGAGTAGCGCATTAGGCAAGATGACATGATGTAGAGGGATAAACTCAATCAATATGATATAAACCCCATCTTTTTATCCTCGATGGCAACAATACAATACGTGTCGGTTCCTTTTACATCCTTTGGGATCGAGCACCGCAAGATTGAACCCAAAGCTAAGCACTTCTCCCATTGCAAGAAAGATCAATCTAGTAGGCCAAACTAAACCGATAATTCGGAGACACTTGCAAAGATATCAAATCATGCATATAAGAATTCAGAGAAGAACCAAATAATATTCATAGATAATCAAATTCATAAACCCACAATTCATCGGATCTCGGTAAACACACCGCAAAAGAGTATTACATCGAGTAGATCTCCAAGAACATCGAGGAGAACTTTGTATTGAGAACCAAAGAGAGAGAAGAAGCCATCTACCTAATAACTATGGACCCGAAGGTCTGTGGTAAACTACTCACACATCATCGGAGAGACTATGGTGTTGATGTAGAAGCCCTCCGTGATCGAATCCCCCTCCGGCAGATCGCCGGAAGAGGCCCCAAGATGGGATCTCACGGGTACAGAAGGTTGCGGCGGTGGAAAAATGGTTTAGTGGCTCCCCTGGATGTTTTCAGGGTATAAGAGTATATATAGGCGAAAGAAGTAGGTCGGTGGAGCTACGAGGGGCCCACGAGGGTGGGGGCGCGCCTACCCCCCTGGGCGCGCCCTGCTGCCTCGTGGCCGCCTTGTTGCGTCTCTGACTTCCACTCCAAGTCTCCCGGATTTCGTTTGTTCCAAGAAATATCCTCGTGAAGGTTTCATTCCGTTTGGACTCCGTTTGATATTCCTTTTCTGCGAAACGCTGAAATAGGCAAAAAAAACAATTTGCACTGGGCCTTCGGTTAATAGGTTAGTCCCAAAAAATAATATAAAAGAGCATATTAAAGCCCATTAAACATCCAAAACAGATAATATAATAGCATGGAACAATAAAAAATTATAGATACGTTGGAGATGTATCAAGCATCCCCAAGCTTAATTCCTGCTCGTCCTCGAGTAGGTAAATGATAAAAATATAATTTTTGATGTGGAATGCTACCTAACATAATTTTCAATGTAATTATCTTTATTGTTAACCAAGCAATTATGTCTTCTCAAAATAATATAGCCAAAGAAAGCTCATCTCTACAAAATCATATAGTTTCGCCATGCTTCATTTTCGTCACACAAAATGCTCTCATCATGCACAACCCTGATGGCAAGCCAAGCAATTGTTTCATACTTTAGTATTCTCAAACTTTTTCAACTTTCACGCAATACATGAGCGCGAGCCATGGACATAGCACTTTGGGTGGAATAGAATATGATGATGGAGGTTGTGTGGAGAAGACAAAAAGGAGAAAGTCTCACATTGACGAGGCTAATCAACGGGCTATGGAGATTCCCGTCGATTGATGTCAATGCGAGGAGTAGGGATTGCCATGCAACGGATGCACTAGAGTTATAAATGTATGAAAGCTCAACAAAAGAAACTAAGTGGGTGTGCATCCAACTTGCTTGCTCACGAAGACCTAGGGCATTTGAGGAAGCCCATTGTTGGAATATACAAGCCAAGTTCTATAATGAAAATTCCCACTAGTATATGAAAGTGACAAAATAAGAGACTCTCTATCATGAAGATCATGGTGCTACTTTGAAGCACAAGTGTGGAAAAAGGATAGTAACATTGCCCCTTCTCTCTTTTTCTCTCATTTTTTATTTAGCCTTTCTCTTTTTTTTGGCCTTTTTTTCCTCACATGGGACAATGCTCTAATAATGATGATCATCACACTTCTATTTATTTACAACTTAAGGATTACAACTCGATACTAGAACAAAATATGACTCTATATGAGTGCCTCCGGCGGTGTACCGGGATGGGCAATGAATCAAGAGTGACATGTATGAAAATTTATCCATGGTGGCCTTGCCACAAATACATTTTCAACTACATGATCATGCAAGGCAATATGACAATGATGAAGCGTGTCATAATAAAAGGAACGATGGAAAGTTGCATGGCAATATTGTTGGGGAACGCAGTAATTTCAAAAAAATTCCTACGCACACGCAAGATCTATCATGGTGATGCATAGCAACAAGAGGGGAGGGTGTAGTCCACGCACCCTCGTAGACCGTAAGCGGAAGCGTTATGACAACGCGGTTGATGTAGTCGTACGTCTTCACGATCGATCCCAGTACCAAAAGTAAGGCACCTCCGCGATCTGCACACGTTCGGCTCGGTGACGTCCCACGAACTCTTGATCCAGCTGAGTGTCGAGGGAGAGCTTCGTCAGCATGACGGCGTGATGACGGTGATGATGAAGCTACCGGCGCAGGGCCCCGCCTAAGCACTGCAACAATATGACCGAGGTGGATTATGGTGGAGGGGGGCGCCGCACACGGCTAAGAGATCAATGATCAACTTGTGTGTCTATGCGGTGCCCCCCTCCCCTGTATATAAAGAAGTGGAGGAGGGGGAGGGCTGGCCCTCTCTATGGCGCGCCCTAGGGGAGTCCTACTCCCACCGGGAGTAGGACCCCCCCTTCCAAGTAGGAGTAGGAGAGAGGGAGGAAGGAAAGGGGGGCCGACCCCTCCCTCCCAATTCGGATTGGGCTTGTGGGGGGGGGGCCCTCCTAGGCCGCCTCATCCTCTCTCCAATAAGGCACAATAAGGCCCATACACTCCCCGGGGGGTTCCGGTAACCCCCCGGTACTCCGGTATATGCCCGAACTCACTCGGAACCATTCCGATGTCCAAACATAGTCATCCAATATATCGATCTTTATGTCTCGACCATTTCAAGACTCCTCGTCATGTCCATGATCATATCCGGGACTCCGAACTACCTTCGTTACATCAAAACACATAAACTCATAATACCGATCGTCAACGAATGTTAAGCGTGCGGACCCTACGGGTTCGAGAACTATGTAGACATGACCGAGACTCATCTCCGGTCAATAACCAATAGCGGAACCTGGATGCTCATATTGGTTCCTACATATTCTATGAAGATCTTTATCGGTTAAACCGCATAACAACATACGTTGTTCCCTTTGTCATCGGTATGCTACTTGCCCGAGATTCTATCGTCGGTATCTCAATACCTAGTTCAATCTCGTTACCGGCAAGTCTCTTTACTCGTTCTATAATGCATCATCCTGCAACTAACTCATTAGTCACAATGCTTGCAAGGCTTATAGTAATGTGCATTACCGAGAGGGCCTACAGATACCTCTCCGATACTCGGAGTGACAAATCTTAATCTCGATCTATGCCAACTCAACAAACACCATCAGAGACACCTGTAGAGCATCTTTATAATCACCCAGTTACGTTGTGACATTTGATAGCACACTAAGTGTTCCTCCGGTATTCGGGAGTTTCATAATCTCATAGTCATAGGAACATCTATAAGTTATGAAGAAAGCAATAGCAACAAACTAAAGGATCATCGTGCTAAGCTAACGGATGGGTCAAGTCAATCACATCATTCTCTAATGATGTGATCCCGTTCATCAAATGACAACTCTTTGTCCGTGGCTAGGAAACATAACCATCTTTGATTAACGAGCTAGTCAAGTAGAGGCATAATAGTGACACTCTGTTTGTCTATGTATTCACACATGTACTAAGTTTCTGGTTAATACAATTCTAGCATGAATAATAAACATTTATCATGATATAAGGAAATATAAATAATGACTTTATTATTCCCTCTAGGGCATATTTCCTTCAGTCTCCCACTCTCACAAGAGTCAATAATCTAGATTACATTGTAATGATTCTAACACCCATGGAGTCTTGGTGTTGATCATGTTTTGATCATGAGAGAGGCTTAGTCAAGGGTCTGCAACATTCAGATCCGTATGTACTTTGAAAATCTCTATGTCTCCCTCCTTGACTTGGTCGCAGATGGAATTGAAGCGTCTCTTGATGTGCTTGGTTCTCTTGTGAAATCTAGATTCCTTTGCCAAGGCAATTGCACCAGTATTGTCACAAAAGATTTTCATTGGACACGATGCACTAGGTATGACACTGATGTCTACTACACAACCTTCTTCTTGTAGACGTTGTTGGGCCTGCAAGTGCACAGGTTTGTAGGACAGTAGCAGATTTCCCTCAAGTGGATGACCTAAGGTTTATCAATCCGTGGGAGACGTAGGATGAAGATGGCCTCTCTCAAACAACCCTGCAACCAAATAACAAAGAGTCTCTTGTGTCCCCAACACACCCAATACAATGGTAAATTGTATAGGTGCACTAGTTCGGCGAAGAGATGGTGATACAAGTGCAATATGGATGGTAGATATAGGTTTTTGTAATCTGAAATAATAAAAACAGCAAGGTAACAAGTGGTAAAAGTGAGCGTAAACGGTATTGCAATGCTAGGAAACAAGGCCTAGGGTTCATACTTTCACTAGTGAAAGTTCTCTCAACAATAATAACATAGATAGATCATATAACAATCCCTCAACATGCAACAAAGAGTCACTCCAAAGCCACTAATGGCGGAGAACAAAAGTAGAGATTATGGTAGGGTACGAAACCACCTCAAAGTTATTCTTTCGGATCAATCTATTCAAGAGTTCGTACTAGAATAACACCTTAAGACACAAATCAACCAAAACCCTAATGTCACCTAGATACTCCATTGTCACCTTAAGTATCCGTGGGCATGATTATATGATATGCATCACACAATCTCAGATTCATCCAACCAACACAAAGTACTTCAAAGAGTGCCCCAAAGTTTCTACCGGAGAGTCAAGAAAACGTGTGCCAACCCCTACGCATAGGTTCATGGGCGGAACCCGCAAGTTGGTCACCAAAACATACATCAAGTGGCACGTGATATCCCATTGTCACCACAGATAAACACGGCAAGACATACATCAAGTGTTCTCAAAGTAAAGACTCGATCCGATAAGATAAATTCAAAGGGGAAACTCAATTCATCACAAGAGAGTAGAGGGGGAGAAACATCATAAGATCCAACTATAATAGTAAAGCTCGCGATACATCAAGATCGTGCCATAGAGGGAACACGAGAGAGAGAGAGAGATCAAACACATAGCTACTGGTACATACCCTCAGCCCCGAGGGTGAACTACTCCCTCCTCATCATGGAGAGCGCCGGGATGATGAAGATGGCCACAGGTGATGGATTCCCCCTCCGGCAGGGTGCCGAACGGGCTCCAGAGGTTTTGGTGGCTCTGACAGAGGCTTGCGGCGGCGGAACTCCTGATCTATCCTCTCCGTGGATGTTTTTAGGTGCGTGGGACTATATAGGCGAAAGAAGTCGGTCGGGGTGCTCGAGGGTCCACGAGACACGGGTCGCGCCCAGTAGGGGGCGCCCTATCTCTGGGCTCCTCGAGGATCTTCGACTTGATCTCCAAGCCTCCGGGATGATAATCTTCCAAAAAAATCACGCTGCCGAAGGTTTCATTCCGTTTGGACTCCGTTTGATATTCCTTTTCCTCGAAATACTGAAACAGGCAATAAAACAACATTATGGGCTGGGCCTCTGGTTAATAGGTTAGTCCCAGAAGTAATATAAAAGTGTATAATAAAGCCCATAATCATTCAAAACAGATAATAAAATAGCATGAATGCTTCATAAATTATGGATACGTTGGAGACGTATCAGCATCCCCAAGCTTAATTCCTACTCATCCTCAAGTAGGTAAATGATAAAAGAAAGAATTTATGAAGTGTGAATGCTAGAAGGTGCACAAGTTTGATCAATGATAATTTCAATCACCTTTTCTAGCAAGATAATATGTCATAACAGTAGTTCATCTCATAAAAATTCTCACGATAAAGTAACAAGCAATTCACATGTCAAAGCATAGACCATAAACTTTCTTGAAAACTAGCAAACTTCATTCTCAGTCATTCAAACAATTTCAATTCATCTTATTTTCAGGAATAACAAACTCCACATACTCAACTATCATATAGTCTTCTACAATTGCTAACACTCACGCAATCCTAATGGTTATGGAGTTTCAATCGGACACTGAGAAAGATAGGGGCTTATAGTGTTGCCTCCCAACGTATTCACCTTTGGGTGATGTCAACAATAATAGTTCATGCTAACTTACATCCAATTGGATATATATATCAGGAACTCCCTAACACGAGGAGCTTGCCAAAGGATAAAATGAAAAAGGGAAAGGTGAAGATCACCTTGACTCTTGCATAAAGTTAAAGACATAAAGTAAAAGATAGGCCCTTCGCAGAGGGAAGCAGAGGTTGTCATGCGCTTTTAGGGTTGGATGCACAAAATCTTAATGCGAAAGAACGTCACTTTATATTGCCCCTTGTATATGGACCTTTATTATGCAGTCCGTCGCTTTTATTGCTTCCATAACAAGATCGTACAAAGCTTATTTTCTCCGCACTAATAAGTCATGCATATTTAGAGAGCAATTTTTATTGCTTGCACCGATGACAACTTACTTGAAGGATCTTACTCAATCCATAGGTAGGTATGGTGGACTCTCATGGCAGGATATTTGGAAGCACAAGTAGTATCTCTACTTGGTGCAAGGAATTTTTGGCTAGCATGAGGAGGAAAGGCAAGCTCAACATGTTTGAATGATCCATGACAATATACTTTAACTGAGATGTCGGAAAACATAACCCATTACGTTGTCTTCCTTGTCCAACATCAACTATTTAGCATGTCATACTTAATGAGTGCTCCCAATCATAAAAGATGTCTACGATAGTATATTTATATATGAAATCTTTCTTCCTTCAATATTCTTTCATGAATTGTTCAAATTACCAATACAACGCTTGCTAACCTTCAATAAATTTACAACCTCTAATTCTTAGATGTAAAGTCATTACTCCCCATGGGATAAGCAAATGAGACATATATAATTTCAGATTTATGACAAGCAACCCATTCAACAATTTACTCATAGGATATAAGTGAAGCACACGAGTAAATGACAAACTACTCCAAAAAGATATAAGTGAAGATCAATGAGTAGCTAAATTATGTAACTATGTGAAGACTCTCCCTCATTAAAGAATTTCAGATCTTGGTATTGTATTCAAACAGCAAGCAAAACAAAACAAAATGACATTGCAAGGATAGCACAACTCATGTGAAGAAGCAAAAACTTAGGGTCAACCGATACTAACCGATAGTTGTTGAAGAAGAAAGGTGGGATGCCTAACGGCGCATCCCCAAGCTTAGATGCTTGAGACTTCTTGAAATATTATCTTGGGGTGCCTTGGGAATCCCCAAGCTTGAACTTTTGTGTCTCCTTAATTCCTCTCATATCATAGTTTCTCTTTTTATCAAAAGCTTCATCCACACCAAACTCAACAAGAACTCGTGAGATAGGTTAGTATAAACCGATGCAAAACCTTATCATTTTCTACTGTAACAAATTACTAAAATTATTATTCAACATTGCATACTAAATGCCTCTGCATATTTAATACTCATATCCTTAAATAGAATCATTAAACAAGCAAACATATGCAAACAATGAAAACATAACAGCAATCTGCCAAAACAGTACAGTCTGTAAAGAATGCAAGAGTATCAATACTTCCCTGACTCCAAAAATTATGAACTAAAATTACCACTGTAATAAATTTATCATAGCTCAATATTCAATAAGATTCAACATTATACCACTCTCTGAATTTTCTAGGGAATTTTTGCAACAGCGGTAAACTTTCTGTTTTCAAACAGCAACATGTATACTAGCAAAATAAGCATGGCAAAGGCTATCCTTGAATTTTCTATTGAAACTAAAGATGCAAAACATTATTATAAATAACAGAAAGCAAATAATAACAAGATAAAATGATGCTCCAAGCAAAACACATGTCATGTAGCGAATAAAAATATAGCTCCAAGTGAAGTTACCGATGAACGAAGACGAAAGAGGGGATGCCTTCCAGGGCATCCCCAAGCTTAGGCTCTTGGTTATCCTTGAATATTACCTTGGGTGCCTTGGGAATCCCCAAGCTTAGGCTCTTGCCACTCCTTATTCCATAGTCCATCGAATCTTTACCCAAAACTTGAAAACTTCACAACACAAAACTTAACAGAAAACTCGTGAGCCCCGTTAGCGAAAGAAAACAAAACACCACTTCAAGGTACTGTAATGAACTCATTATTTATTTATATTGGTGTTAAACCTACTGTATTACAACTTCTCTATGGTTTAAAAACTATTTTACTAGCCATAGATTCATCAAAATAAGCAAACAACACAATGAAAACAGAATCTGTCAAAAACAGAACAGTCTGTAGTAATCTGTAACTAACGCAAACTTATGGAACTCCAAAAATTCTAAAATAAATTGGTGGACCTGAGGAATTTGTCTAGTAATCATATGCAAAAAGAATCAACTAAATATCACTCTCCAGTAAAAAGTTAAAGCTAATCTCGTGAGCGCTAAAGTTTCTGTTTTTTACTGCATGATCGAAAAGACTTCATCCAAGTCTTCCCAAAGGTTCTACTTGGCACAAACACTAATTAAAACATGAAAACACATATAACCATAAGCTAGATGGGTTATTTATTCCTAAACAGAACCAAAAAGCAAGAAACTAAAATAAAATTGGGTTGCCTCCCAACAAGCGCTAACGTTTAAAGCCCCTAGCTAGGCATGATGATTTCAATGATACTCACATAAGAGATAAGAATTGAAACATAAAGAGAGCATCATGAAGAATATGAATAGCACATTTAAGTATAACCCACTTCCTATGCATAGGGATTTTGTGAGCAAGCAACTTATGAGAACAATAATCAACAAGCATAGGAAGACAAAACAAGCATAACTTCAAGATTTTAAGCACATAGAGAGGAAACTTGATATTATTGCAATTCCTACAAGCATATATTCCTCCCTCATAATAATTTTCAGTAGAATCATGAATGAATTCAACAATATAACCAGCACCTAAAGCATTCTTTTCATGATCTACAAGCATAGAAAATTTACTACTCTCCACATAAGCAAAATTCTTCTCATTCGGAATAGTGGGAGTATCATAAGAGACTTGAACACTAAAAATTGTTTCCACATTAAAAGAGTAATGTTCAGAAAAAGGGTAATCATAATCATGACAAGATTTGCAAATATAATCATTACTACTTTTTATAGCATAAGTTTCATCACAATAATCATCATAAGTAGCAACTTCGTTCTCATCATAATCGATTGAAACCTCTCCCAAGATAGTGGAATCACTAAATAAAGTTGAAACTCTTCCAAATCCACTTTCATATTCATCACAATAAAATTCAACATCCTCCAAAATAGTGGGATCACTACTTCCTAAAGTTGACACTCTTCCGAACCCACTTTCATCAATATAATCATCATAGGTAGGAGGCATGCTATCATCATAACAACTTTGCATATCAAAACTTGGGGTGCTAAAAATATCATCTTCATTAAACATAGCATCCCCAAGCTTGGGACAAACATTAATTTCAGAAAATATATTCTCAAATATTTCATCCTCATCAAACATAGCTTCCCCAAGCTTGGGCTCTTTCATATCATAAGCATAATCACTCTCATCATTAAAAATATGGATAGCACCAATAGTAAAGCAATTATCATCATCACAATGAGTAGTAGGGGCAACATCATTTGGGAGGGATACCTTTCTACCTTTGTTACTCCTTCTTTTCTTTTTCTTCTTCACATTATGTGTAGGTTCAACCTTCCTCTTTGAGGTCCTTATTGATGAGATTGGTTGAACAGAAAGCTCCTCCTCGTTACCTGATTCATCATAAGAAATAATAGGAGGGGATTGGGAAGTCTCTTCCCTTTCATTAGTATTCTCATCATCTTCCATTTGCTTTCTTTTCTTTAGGTAATTGGCAATATAAGGATTTTCAATGCAATTGTCCGCACAAAACATATAAATCTTTTCTAGATCAATATCAAGAAAATGCTTAAGATTAAATTCTGGAATAGGCTTAGTTAAACATTTCAACTCTTCACAACCCAAAAGCAATCTAAGTTCATTGTAATGAGAAAGGGAGATCAAATCATCACAATTTTTGGACACGATCCGATCATGAAACAATTTGCATTGGAGATGTAAATGATCTTGTTTATTGCAAAATTCACAACGGAAAAGATATCTTAAATTCTCCGCACTCTTATCTAGCCTTTCTTGCAACTTCTTAGTTTCTAAATACTTATGCCTTTTGCAATATATATCTTCTTTATTTGGTGTGTTAATGCAAATATGCACTCCACAAAAGTTGACATGCTTATGAGAGATATTTTCATCATGACTAGAGCAATCATCATTAGTACTATGGATATTCGAGGAGTTTATACTAACAACATTGCAATCATGCTCATCATTCAAAGATTTAGTACCAAGCATTTTAAAGAATTCTTCTTCTAGCACTTGAGCACAATTTTCCTTTCCATCAAACTCATGAAAGATATTAAAAAGACGAAGCGTATGAGACAAACTTAATTCCATTTTTTGTAGTTTTCTTTTATAAACTAAACTAGTGATAAAACAAGAAACAAAAAGATTCGATTGCAAGATCTAAAGATATACCTTCAAGCACTCACCTCCCCAGCAACGGCGCCAGAAAAGAGCTTAATTGACGGGGTGTGAGTGAGTGCCCTTTACCTAGCCTCCCCGGCAACGGCGCCAGAAAAGAGCTTGATGTCTACTACACAACCTTCTTCTTGTAGACGTTGTTGGGCCTGCAAGTGCACAGGTTTGTAGGACAGTAGCAAATTTCCCTCAAGTGGATGACCTAAGGTTTATCATTCCGTGGGAGGCGTAGGATGAAGATGGTCTCTCTCAAACAACCCTGCAACCAAATAACAAAGAGTCTCTTGTGTCCCCAACACACCCAATACAATGGTAAATTGTATAGGTGCACTAGTTCGGCGAAGAGATGGTGATACAAGTGCAATATGGATGGTAGATATAGGTTTTTGTAATCTGAAATAATACAAACAGAAAGGTAACAAGTGGTAAAAGTGAGCGTAAACGGTATTGCAAGGCTAGGAAACAAGGCCTAGGGTTCATACTTTCACTAGTGCAAGTTCTCTCAACAGTAATAACATAGATAGATCACATAACAATCCCTCAACATGCAACAAAGAGTCACTCCAAAGCCACTAATAGCGGAGAACAAACGTAGAGATTATGGTAGGGTACGAAACCACCTCAAAGTTATTCTTTCGAATCAATCTATTCAAGAGTTTGTACTAGAATAACACCTTAAGGCACAAATCAACCAAAACCCTAATGTCACCTAGATACTCCATTGTCACCTTAAGTATCCATGGGCATGATTATATGATATGCATCACACAATCTCATATTCATCCAACCAACACAAAGTACTTCAAAGAGTGCCCCAACGTTTCTACCGGAGAGTCAAGAAAACATGTGCCAACCCCTATGCATAGGTTCATGGGCGGAACCCGCAAGTTGGTCACCAAAACATACGTCAAGTGGCACGTGATATCCCATTGTCACCACAGATAAACACGACAAGACATACATCAAGTGTTCTCAAAGTAAAGACTCAATCCGATAAGGTAACTTCAAAGGGGAAACTCAATTCATCACAAGAGAGTAGAGGGGGAGAAACATCATAAGATCCAACTATAATAGCAAAGCTCGCGATACATCAAGATCGTGCCATAGAGGGAACATGAGAGAGAGAGATCAAACACATAGCTATTGGTACATACCCTCAGCCCCGAGGGTGAACTACTCCTTCCTCATCATGGAGAGTGCCGGGATGATGAAGATGGCCACCGGTGATGGATTCCCCCTCCGGCAGGGTGCCGGGACGGGCTCCCGAGAGGTTTTTGGTGGCTACAGAGGCTTGCGGCGGCGGAACTCTCGATCTATCCTCTCCGTGGATGTTTTTAGGGTACGTGAGACTATATAGGAGAAAGAAGTCGGTCGGGGGGTGCTCGAGGGGTCCATGAGAGAGGGGGTCGCGCACTGTAGGGGGGCTATCTCCTGGGCTCCTCGAGGATCTTCTGACTTGATCTCCAAGCCTCTAGGATGATAATCTTCCAAAAAATCACGCTGCCGAAGGTTTCATTCCGTTTGGACTCCGTTTGATATTCCTTTTCCTCAAAATACTGAAACAGGCAATAAAACAGCAATATGGGTTGGGCCTCCGGTTAATAGGTTAGTCCCAAAAGTAATATAAAAGTGTATAATAAAGCCCATAATCATTCAAAACAGATAATAAAATAGCAGAATGCTTCATAAATTATAGATACGCTGGAGACGTATCAGACACCTAGATCGGATATGAACTCCATCATCCAGACTCCTTCATTTGCTGCTTCCGAAGCAGCTATGTACTCCGCTTCACACATCGATCCCGCCACGACGCTCTGCTTGGAACTGCACCAACTGACAGCTCCACCATTTAATAAAAATACGTATCCGGTCTGTGACTTAGAGTCATCTGGATCAGTGTCAAAGCTTGCATCGACGTAACTGTTTACGACGAGCTCTTTGTCACCTCCATAAACGAGAAACATATCCTTAGTCCTTTTCAGGTATGTCAATATGTTATTGACCGTTGTCCAGTGATCCACTCTTGGATTACTTTGGTACCTCCCTCCTAAACTAATAGCAAGGCACACATCAGGTCTGGTACACAACATTGCATACATGATAGAACCTATGGCTGAAGCATAGAGAAAGACTTTCATTTTATCTCTATCTTCTGCAGTGCTCGTGCATTGAGTCTGACTCAACTTCACACCTTGTAACACAGGCAAGAACCCTTTCTTTGCTTGATCCATTTTTAACTTCTTCAAAACTTTGTCAAGGTATGTGCTTTGTGAAAGTCCAATTAAGCGTCTTGATCTATCTCTATAGATCTTGATGCCCAATATATAAGCAGCTTCACCGAGGTCTTTCATTGAAAAATTCTTATTCAATTATCCTTTTATGCTATTCAGAAATTCAGTATCATTTCCGATCAATAATATGTCATCCACATATAATATCAGAAATTCTACAGAGCTCCACTCACTTTCTTGTAAATACAGGCTTCTCCAAAAGTCTGTATAAATCCATATGCTTTGATCACACTATCAAAGCATATATTCCAACTCCGAGAGGCTTGCACCAGTCCATAAATGGATCGCTGGAGCTTGCACACTTTGTTAGCACCTTTTGGATCGACAAAACCTTCTGGTTGCATCATATACAACTCTTCTTTAAGATATCCATTAAGGAATGCAGCTTTGACATCCATTTGCCAAATTTCATAATCATAAAATGCGGCAATTGCTAACATGATTCAGACAGACTTAAGCATCTCTACGGGTGAGAAGGTCTCATCGTAGTCAACTCCTTGAACTTGTCAAAAACCTTTCGCAACAAGTCGAGCTTTGTAGACACTAACATTACCGTCAGCGTCAGTATTCTTCTTGAAGATCCATTTATTATCTATGGCTTGCCGATCATCGGGCAAGTCAACCAAAGTCCACACTTTGTTCTCATACATTGATCCCATCTCAGATTTCATGGCCTCAAGCCATTTTGCAGAATCTAGGCTCATCATCGCTTCCTCATAGTTCGTAGGTTCGTCATGGTCAAGTAACATGACTTCCAGAACAGGATTACCGTACCACTCTCGTGCGGATCTTACTCTGGTTGACCTACGAGGTTCGGTAGTAACTTGAGCAGAAGTTTCATGATCATCATCATTAGCTTCCTCACTTCCTGGTGTAGGAACACTAGAACTGATTTCTGTGATGAACTACTTTCCAATAAGGGAGCAGGTACTGTTACCTCATCAAGTTCTACTTTCCTCCCACTCACTTCTTTCAAGAGAAACTCCTTCTCTAGAAAGGATCCATTCTTAGCAACGAATATCTTGCCTTCGGATCTGTGATAGAAGGTGTACCCAACAGTCTCCTTTGGCTATCCTATGAAGACACATTTCTCCAATTTGGGTTCGAGCTTATCAGGTTGAAGCTTTTTCACATAAGCATCGCAGCCCCAAACTTTAAGAAACGACAACTTAGCTTTCTTGCCAAACCACAGTTCATAAGGTGTCGTCTCAACGGATTTAGATGGTGCCCTATTTAACGTGAATGCGGCCGTCTCTAAAGAATAACCCCAAAACGATAACGGTAAATCAGTGAGAGACATCATAGATCGCACCATATCTAGTAAAGTACGATTACGATATTCGGACACACCATTTCGCTGTGGTGTTCCAGGTGGCGTGAGTTGCGAAACTATTCCACATTGTTTCAAATGAAGACCAAACTCGTAACTCAAATATTCTCCTCCACGATCAGATCGTAGAAACTTTATTTTCTTGTTACGATGATTTTCCACTTCACTCTGAAACTCTTTGAACTTTTCAAATGTTTCAGACTTATGTTTCATCAAGTAGATATACCCATATCTGCTCAAATCATCTGTGAAGGTAAGAAAATAATGATACCCACCGCGAGCATCAACACTCATCGGACCGCACACATAAGTATGTATTATTTCCAATAAGTCCGTTGCTCGCTCCATTGTTCCGGAGAACGGAGTCTTAGTCATGTTGCCCATGAGGCATGGTTCGCAAGCATCAAGTGATTCCAAAAGCCCATCAGCATGGAGTTTCTTCATGCGCTTCACACCAATATGACCTAAACGGCAGTGCCACAAATAAGTTGCACTATCATTATTAAACTTATATCTTTTGGCTTCAATACTATGAACATGTGTATCACTATTATCAATATTTAGTAAAAATAGACCACTCATCAAGGGTGCATGACCATAAAAGATATTATTCATAAAAATAGAACAACCATTATTCTCTTATTTAAATGAATAACCGTCTTGCATCAAACAAGATCCAGATATAATGTTCATGCTTAATGCTGGCACCAAATAACAATTATTCAGGTCTAACTAATCCCGAAGGTAGATGTAGAGGTAGCGTGCCGACGGCGATCACATCGACTTTGGAACCATTTCCCACGTGCATCATCACCTCGTCCTTAGCCAATATTCGCTTAATCCATAGCCCCTGTTTCGAGTTGCAAATATTAGCAACAGAACCAGTATCAAATATCCAGGCGCTACTGCGAGCATTAGTAAGGTACACATCAATAATATGTATATCACATATACCTTTCACTTTGCCATCCTTCTTCTCCGCCAAATACTTGGGGCAGTTCCGCTTCCAGTGACCAGTCCCTTTGCAGTAGAAGCACTCAGTCTCAGGCTTAGGTACAGACTTGGGCTTCTTCACTTGAGAAGCAGCTTGCTTGCCGTTCTTCTTGAAGTTCCCCTTCTTCCCTTTACCCTTTTTCTTGAAACTGGTGGTCTTGTTGACCATCAACACTTGATGCTCCTTCTTGATTTCTACCTCCGCAGCTTTCAGCATTGCGAAGAGCTCGGGAATCGTCTTATCCATCCCTTGCATATTATAGTTCATCACGAAGCTCTTGTAGCTTGGTGGCAGTGATTGAAGAACTCTGTCAATGACACTATCAACTGGAAGATTAACTCCCAGCTGAGTCAAGTGATTGTGGTACCCAGACATTCTGAGTATGTGCTCACCGACAGAACTATTCTCCTCCATTTTGCAGTTGTAGAACTTATTGGAGACTTCATATCTCTCAATCCGGGCATTTGCTTGAAATATTAACTTCAACTCCTGGAACATCTCATATGTTCCATGACGTTCAAGATGCCGTTGGTGTCCCAGTTCTAAGCCGTAAAACATGGCACACTGAACTATCGAGTAGTCATCAGCTTTGCTCTGCCAGGTGTTCACAACATCTGGTGTTGCTCCTGCAGCGGGTTTGGCACCTAGCGGTGCTTCCAGGACGTAATTCTTCTGTTCAGCAATGAGGATAATCCTCAAGTTACGGACCCAGTCCGTGTAGTTGCTACCATCATCTTTCAACTTAGCTTTCTCTAGGAACGCATTAAAATTCAACGGAACAATAGCACGGGCCATCTATCTACAACAACATAGACATGCAAAATACTATCAGGTACTAAGTTCATGGTAAATTAAAGTTCAATTAATCATATTACTTAAGAACTCCCACTTAGATAGAAATCCCTCTAATCATCTAAGTGATCATGTGATCCATATCAACTAAACCATGTCTGATCATCACGTGAGATGGAGTAGTTTTCAATGGTGAACATCACTATGTTGATCATATCTACTATATGATTCACGCTCGACCTTTCGGTCTCAGTGTTCCGAGGCCATATCTGCATATGCTAGGTTCGTCAAGTTTAACCCGAGTATTCTGCATGTGCAAAACTGGCTTCACCCATTGTATGTGAATGTAGTAGAGCTTATCACACCCGATCATGACGTGGTGTCTCAGCACGATGAACTGTAGCAACGGTGCATACTCAGGGAGAACACTTATACCTTGAAATTTAGTGAGAGATCATCTTATAATGCTACCGTCGAACTAAGCAAAATAAGATGCATAAAAGATAAACATCACATGCAATCAATATAAGTGATATGTTATGGCCATCATCATCTTTTGCCTTTGATCTCCATCTCCAAAGCACTGTTATGATCACCATCGTCATCGGTGCGACACCTTGATCTCCATCGTAGCTCGTTGTCGTCTCGCCAACTATTGCTTCTACGACTATTGCTACCGCTTAGTGATAAAGTAAAGCAATTACATGGCGATTGCATTTCATACAATAAAGCTGTTGGAAATATGCCCTAGAGGCAATAATAAAAGTATTATTATTATATTTCCTTGTTCATGATAATTGTCTTTTATTCATGCTATAACTGTATTATCCGGAAATCGTAATACACGTGTGAATACATAGACCACAATACGTCCCTAGTAAGCCTCTAGTTGACTAGCTCGTTGGTCAACAGATAGTCATGGTTTCCTGACTATGGACATCGGATGTCATTGACAACGGGATCACGTCATTAGGAGAATGGCGTGATGGACAAGACAATCCTAAGCATAGCACAAAGATCGTGTAGTTCGTTTTGCTAGAGCTTTTCCAATGTCAAGTATCTCTTCCTTAGACCATGAGATCGTGCAATTCCGGATACCGTAGGAGTGCTTTGGGTGTATCAAACGTCACAACGTAATCGGGTGACTATAAAGGTGCACTACCAGGTATCTCCGAAAGTGACCATTGGGTTGACACGGATCGAGGCGGGATTTGTCACTCCGTATTACGGAGAGGTATCACTGGGCCCACTCGGTAATGCATCATCATAATGAGCTCAAAGTGATCAAG
This sequence comes from Aegilops longissima, assembly GCA_021605205.1. Taxonomy (NCBI): domain Eukaryota; kingdom Viridiplantae; phylum Streptophyta; class Magnoliopsida; order Poales; family Poaceae; genus Aegilops; species Aegilops longissima. Next base: position 640,096,516 of record CM038677.1, read on the forward strand.
TGTCCGGTCACGGGATCATGCATTGCGATACGAGTAAAGTGACTTGCCGTAACGAGACGAAGCGAGGTATTGGGATACCGACGATCGAGTCTCGGGCAAGTAACATACCGTCGACAAAGGGAATAGAATACGGGTTGCTTGAACCCTTGACATCGTGGTTCATCCGATGACAACATCGAGGAGCATGTAGGAGCCAACATGGGTATCCAGATCCGCTGTTGGTTATTGACTTGAGGTAGTCTCGGTCATGTTCGCATGTCTCCCGAACCCGTAGGGTCTACACATAAGGTTCGGTGGCGCTTAGGGTTAATAGGAAGACAAGTATGTGATTACCAAATGTTGTTCGAGTCCCGGACGTCACGAGGAGTTCGGAATGGTCCGGAGGTAAAGATTTATATATGGAAAGTGGTTAAGCGGACTCGGAAAGTTTGAGGGTATACTGGTAATGTACCGGGGCCACCGGGAGGGTTCCGGAGGTCCACCGAGGGGCCACCTCCGGGGGCACATGGGCTAAGTGGGAGGGAGCCAGCCACCGGTGGGCTGGGCGCGCCCCCACCTAGGCCCATCTTGGCTAGGGTTTGGGAGGAGGAAACCCTAAGAGGAAAGGGCGCCCCTTGGCTTGGGGGCAAGCCACCCTTTCCTCCTCTCCCTTGGCCGCCCCCCTAGGGTTTTCCCTAGAGGGCCGCCCCCTTGACCCTCTCCTCCTATAAATAGAGGGGTGGGGGGGCTGCCAACACCATTGAAGGCGCAGCCCTCCCTCCCAACACCTCTCTTTCTCCACGCGAGCTTGGCGAAGCCCTCGCCGAGAACTGCCGTACCAACCGCACCACGCCGTCGTGCTGCCATTGGAGTTGTCTTCCTCAACCTCTCCTTCATTCTTGCTGGATCAAGACGGAGGAGACGCCATCGTCCCGTACGTGTGTTGAACACGGAGGTGCTGTCCTTTCAGCACTTTGGTCATCGGTGATCGGAATCACGTTGAGAACGTCTTCATCATCACCACTACCTCGAACGCTTCCGTACTCGATCTACAAGTGGTATGTAGATGCAAGCTCTCTCTAGTAACTCGTTGCTTAGCAGAACTCATAGATGGATCTTGGTGAAACCGTAGGAAAATTTTTAATTTTCTGCAACGTTCCCCAACAAAGGCATCATGAGCTAGGTCTATCGTAGTTCTCTTTGCACGAGTAGATCACAATTTTGTTGTGGGCGTGGATCTTGTCAACTTACTTGCCGTTACTAGTCGTTTCTTGCTTCCGCGGTATTGTGGGATGAAGCGGCCGGACCAACCTTACACGCATCTTACGTGAGACCGGTTCCACCGACTAACATGCACTAGTTGCATAAGGTGGCTGGCGGGTGTCTATCTCTCCTACTTTAGTTGGAGCGGATTCGATGAACAGGGTCCTTATGAAGGGTAAATAGAAGTTGACAAGATCACGTTGTGGTTATTCGTAGGTAAGAAAACGTTCTTGCTAGAACCCAATTGCAGCCACGTAAAAGATGCAACAACAATTAGAGGACGTCTAACTTGTTTTTGCAGCAATTGTCATGTGACGGATATGGCCAAGTTGTGATGAATGATGATATATTGTGATGTATGAGATCATGTTCTTGTAATAGGAATCACGACTTGCATGTCGATGAGTATGACAACCGCGAGAGCCATAGGAGTTGTCTTTATTTTTGTATGACCTGCGTGTCATTGAAGAACGCCATGTAATTTACTTTACTTTATTGCTAAACGCGTTAGCCATAGAAGTAGAAGTAGTCGTTGGCGTGACAACTTCATGGAGGCACGATGATGGAGATCATGATGATGGAGATCATGGTGTCATGCGGTGACAGGATGATCATGGAGCCCGAAGATGAAGATCAAAGGAGCTATATGATATTGGCCATATCATGTCACTACTTTATAATTGCATGTGATGTTTATTATGATTATGCATCTTGTTTACTTAGAACGACGGTAGTAAATAAGATGATCCTTAGAACAATTTCAAGAAGTGTTCTCCCTAATCGTGCACCGTTGCTACAGTTAAATCGCTTCTAAGCACCACGTGTTAATCGGGTGTGATGGATTCTTACGTTCACATACAACGGTGTAAGCAAGATTTACACACGCAGAAACACTTAGGGTTAACTTGACGAGCCTAGCATGTACAGACATGGCCTCGGAACACGGAGACCGAAAGGTCGAACACGAGTCGTATGGAAGATACGATCAACATGAGAATGTTCACCGACGCAGACTAGTCCGTCTCACGTGTTGATCGGACACGGCCTAGTCGACTCGGATCGTGTAACACTTAGATGACTAGAGGGATGTCTAATCTAAGTGGGAGTTCATTAATAATTTGATTAGATGAACTTTATTATCATGAACAATAGTCTAAAACCTTTACATGATATGTCTTGTAGATCAAATGGCCAACGCTCATGTCAACTTGAACTTCAACGCGTTCCTAGAGAAAACCAAGCTGAAAGATGACGGCAGCAACTATACGGACTGGGTCCGAACCCGAGGATCATCCTCATAGCTGCCAGAAACAATCGTCCTAGAAGGACCGCTAGGTGACGCTCCGTCCCGAGAACCAAGACATTATGAATGCTTGGCAGTCTCGTCTTGATGATTACTCCCTCGTTTAGTGCGGCATGCTTTACAGCTTAGAACCGGGCTCCAAAAGCGTTTTGAGCATCACGGAGCATATGAGATGTTCAAGAGCTGAAACTGGTTTTCAAGCTCACGCCGGGTCGAGAGATATGACATCTCCGACAAGTTCTATAGTTGTAAGATGGAGGAAAACAGTTACATCGGTGAGCACATTCTCAAGATGTCCAGGTTGCACAACCGTATGACCCAGTGAATATTAACCTCCACGATGAGGCGGTCATTGACAGAATCCTCCATCGCTCCCACCAAGCTACAAGAGCTTTGTGATGAACTACAACATGCAGGGGATGGTAAAGACCATTCTGAAGTGTTCTCTATGTGAAGTCAGCCGAGGTTGAAATCAAGAAAGAACATCAAGTGTTGATGGTCAATAAGACCACTAAGTTTAAGAAGGGCAAGGGCAAGAAGAACTTCAAGAAGGACGGCAAGGAGGTTGCGCGCCCGCAAGCAAGTTACCGGGAAGAAGTCAAAGAATGGACCCAAGCACGAGACCGAGTGCTTTTATTGCAAAGGGAAGGGTCACCGAAGCGGAACTGCCCCAAATACTTAGCGGATAAGAAGGCCGGCAACACCAAAGGTATATTTGATATACATGTAATTGATGTGTACCTTACCATGAATCGTAGTAACTCCCGGGTATTTGATACGGTGCCGTTGCTCATATTTGTAACTCACAGCAGAGCTGCGGAATAAGCGGAGATCTGGCGAAGGGCGAGGTGACGATCGCGTCGGGAATGGTTCCAGAGTCGATGTGATCGCCGTCGACACGCTACCTCTTCATTTACCCACGGATTAGTTATGAACCTTAATAATTGTTATTTGGTGCCAAGTTTGAGCATGAATATTGTATCGGATCTCGTTTAATGCGAGATGGCTACTCATTTAAATCCGAGAATAATGGTTGTTCCATTTATATGAGAGATATGTTTTATGGTCATGCTCCGATGGTCAATGGTTTATTCTTAATGAATCTCGGCGTAGTATTACACATGTTCATAGCGTGAATACCAAAAGATGTAAAGTTGATAACGATAGTCCCACATACTTGTGGCATCGCCGCCTTGGTCACATTGGTGTCAAGCGCATGAAGAAGCTCCATGCCGATGGACTTTTAGAGTCTCTTGATTATGAATCATTTGACACATGTGAACCATGCCTCATGGGCAAGATGACCAAGACTCCATTCTCGGAACAATGGGCGAGCAACCAACTTGTTGGAAATCATACATACCGATGTGTGCGGTCCAATGAGCGTTGAGGCTCATGGAGGATATCGTTATGTTCTCACTCTCACGAGATGACTTGAGTAGATATGGGTATGTCTACTTGATGAAACACAAGTCCGAGACCTTTGAAAAGTTCAAGGAATTTCAGAATGAAGTAGAGAATCAACGTGACCGAAAGATAAAATTCTTACGATCGATCGTGGAGGAGAATATTTAAGTCACGAATTTGGTACACACTTAAGAAAATGTGGAATCGTTTCACAACTAACGCCGCCGAACACCTCAACAGTAATGGTGTGTCCGAACGTCGAATCGCACTCTATTGGATATGGTGCGGTCTATGATGTCTCTTACCGATTTACCGCTATCATTTTGGGGATACGCTCTAGAGACAGCTACATTCACTTTAAATAGGGCACCGTCTAAATCCGTTGAGACGACACCGTATGAATTATGGTTTGGGAAGAAACCTAAGTCGTCGTTTCTAAAAGTTTGGGGATGCGATGCTTATGTCAAGAAACTTCAACCTGAAAAGCTCGAACCCAAGTCGGAAAAATGCGTCTTCATATGATACCCTAAGGAAACCTTTGGGTATACCTTCTACCTTAGATCCGAAGGCAAGATCTTTGTTGCCGGAACGAAACCTTTCGGAAAAGAGTTTCTCTCGAAAGAAGTAAGTGGGAGGAAAGTAGAACTCGATGAAGTACTACCTCTTGAGCAGGAGAGTAGTGCAGCTCGGAAAATGTTCTGTGATGTCTACACCAACCAAGAGGAAATTCATGATGATGATCAAGGTACTTGGATCAAGTTGCTCTTGAACTCAGAGGGTCCACTAGGACACGCCCGCACTGCAGTGGTACGGCAACCCTGTCACGGAAATCATGTTGTTAGACAACAATGAACCTTGAACTATGAAGAAGCGATGGCGGGCCCAGATTCCAACAAATGGCTAGAAGCCATGAAGTCCGAAATAGAATCCATGTATGAAAACAAAGTATGGACTTTGGTGACTTGCCGATGATCGGCGAGCGATAGAAAACAAATGGATCTTTAAGAAGAAGACGGACGCGATGGTAATGTCACCATCTATAAAGCTCGACTTGTCGCTAAGGGTTATCGGCAAGTTCAAGGGATTGACTACGATGATACTTTTCTCCCGTGGCGAAGCTTAAGTCCGTCCGAATCATGTTAGCAATTGCCGCATACTATGATTATGAGATATGGCGATGGACGTCAAAACAGCGTTCATAACGGCTATCTTAAGGAAGAGCTGTATATGATACAGCCGGAAGGTTTTGTCGATCCTAAGAATCTCGACAAAGTATGCAAGCTCCAGCGATCCATTTATGGGCTGGTGCAAGCATCTCGAGTTGGAACATTCGCTTTGATGAGATGATCAAAGCGTTTGGGTTTATGCGAGACTTATGGAGAAGCCTGCGTTTACAAGAAAGTGAGTGGGAGCTCTGAGCATTTCTCATATTATATGTAGATGACATACTTGATGGGAAATGATATAGAATTCTTGGACAGCATTAAGGCCTACTTGAATAAGTGTTTTTCAATGAAGGACCTTGGAGAAGCTGCTTATATATTAGGCATCAAGATCTATAGAGATAGATCGAGGCGCCTCATAGGTCTTTCACAAAGCACATACCTTGATAAGATTTTGAAGAAGTTCAAAATGGATCAGTCCAAGAAAGGGTTCTTGCTCAGATTGCAAGGTGTGAGATTGAGCTCAGCTCAATGCCCGACCACGACAAAAGATAAAGAAGAGATGAGTGTCATCCCTATGCCTCAGCCATAGGATCTATTATGTATGCCATGCTGTGTACGGACCTGATGTAAACCTTGCCGTAAGTTTGGTAGGAAGGTACCAAAGTAATCCCGCAAGGAACTTTGGACAGCGGTCAAGAATATCCTGAAGTACTGAAAAGGACAAAGGACATGTTTCGTTTATGGAGGTGACGAAGAGCTCGTCAGAATGCGTAAGTTACGTCGGCGCTAAGCTTCGACACGATCTGATGACTCTAAGTCACAAACCGGATACGTGTATATGTTGAATGGTGGAGCGATGGCTGGTGCGGTTGCAAGCGAGCGTCGTGGCGGGATCTACATGTGAAGCGGAGTACATGGCAGCCTCGGAGGAAGCACATGAAGCAATTTGGGTGAAGGAGTTCATCACCGACCTAGAGTCATACCCAATGCGTCGGGCCGATCAAACTCTTCTGTGACAACACTGGAGCTATTGCACTTGCCAAGGAGCCCAGGTTTCACAAGAAGACCAGGCACATCAAGCGTCGCTTCAACTCCATCCGTGAAAATGTTCGAGAATGGAGACATAGAAATTTTAAAAGTGCATACGGATCTGAATGTCGCAGATCCGTTGACTAAACCTCTTCATGGGCAAAACATGATCAACACCGAACTCTATGGGTGTTCGATTCATCACAATGTAAACTAGATTATTGACTCTAGTGCAAGTGGGAGATCTGTTGGAAATATGCCCTAGAGGAAATAATAAAAGTATTATTATTATATTTCCTTGTTCATGATAATTGTCTTTTATTCATGCTATAAGCGTATTATCCGGAAATCGTAATACACGTGTGAATACATAGACCACAATACGTCCCTAGTAAGCCTCTAGTTGACTAGCTCGTTGGTCAACAGATAGTCATGGTTTCGACTATGGACATCGGATGTCATTGACAACGGGATCACGTCATTAGGAGAATGACGTGATGGACAAGACCCAATCCTAAGCATAGCACAAAGATCGTGTAGTTCGTTTTGCTAGAGCTTTTCCAATGTCAAGTATCTCTTCCTTAGACCATGAGATCGTGCAATTCCGGATACCGTAGGAGTGCTTTGGGTGTATCAAACGTCACAACGTGGCGGGTGACTATAAAGGTGCACTACGGTATCTCCGAAAGTGACCATTGGGTTGACACGGATCGAGACGGGATTTGTCACTCCGTATTACGGAGAGGTATCACTGGGCCCACTCGGTAATGCATCATCATAATGAGCTCAAAGTGATCAAGTGTCCGGTCACGGGATCATGCATTGCTGATGCGAGTAAAGTGACTTGCCGTAACGAGACTAAGCGAGGTATTGGGATACCGACGATCGAGTCTCGGGCAAGTAACATACCGTCGACAAAGGGAATAGAATACGGGGTTGCTTGAACCCTTGACATCGTGGTTCATCCGATGACAACATCGAGGAGCATGTGGAGCCAACATGGGTATCCAGATCCCGCTGTTGGTTATTGACTTGAGGTAGTCTCGGTCATGTCGCATGTCTCCCGAACCCGTAGGGTCTACACACTAAGGTTCGGTGGCGCTAGGGTTAATAGGAAGACAAGTATGTGATTACCAAATGTTGTTCGAGTCCCGGACGTCACGAGGAGTTCGGAATGGTCCGGAGGTAAAGATTTATATATGGAAAGTGGTTAAACGGACTCGAAAGTTTGGGGTATACTGGTAATGTCTGGGGCCACCGGGAGGTTCCGGAGGTCCACGGGAGGGGCCACCTCTCGGGGGCCACATGGGCTAAGTGGGAGGGGAGCCAGCCACCGGTGGGCTGGGCGCGCCCCCCACCTAGGCCCATCTTGCTAGGGTTTGGGAGGAGGAACCCTAAGAGGAAAGAGGCCCCCTTGGCTTGGGGGCAAGCCACCCCTTCCTCCTCCCTTGGCCGCCGCCCCTAGGGTTTTCCCTAGAGGGCCGCCCCCTTGACCCTCTCCTCCTATAAATAGAGGGGTGGGGGAGGGCTGCCAACACCATTGAAGGCGCAGCCCTCCCTCCCAACACCTCTCTTTCTCCACGCGAGCTTGGCGAAGCCCTGCCGAGAACTGCCAGTACCACCGCACCACGCCGTCGTGCTGCCATTGGAGTTGTCTTCTCAACCTCTCCTTCATTCTTGCTGGATCAAGGCGGAGGAGACGCCATCGTCCCGTACGTGTGTTGAACACGGAGGTGCTGTCCTTTCAGCACTTTGGTCATCGGTGATCGGAATCACGTTGAGAACGTCTTCATCATCACCACTACCTCGAACGCTTCCGTACTCGATCTACAAGTGGTATGTAGATGCAAGCTCTCTCTAGTAACTCGTTTCTTAGCAGAACTCATAGATGGATCTTGGTGAAACCGTAGGAAAATTTTTAATTTTCTGCAACGTTCCCCAACAGTGGCATCATGAGCTAGGTCTATGCGTAGTTCTCTTTGCACGAGTAGATCACAATTTTGTTGTGGGCGTGGATCTTGTCAACTTACTTGCCGTTACTAGTCGTTTCTTGCTTCCGCGGTATTGTGGGATGAAGCGGCCCGGACCAACCTTACACGTACTCTTACGTGAGACCGGTTCCACCGACTAACATGCACTAGTTGCATAAGGTGGCTGGCGGGTGTCTATCTCTCCTACTTTAGTTGGAGCGGATTCGATGAACAGGGTCCTTATGAAGGGTAAATAGAAGTTGACAAGATCACGTTGTGGTTATTCGTAGGTAAGAAAACGTTCTTGCTAGAACCCAATTGCAGCCACGTAAAAGATGCAACAACAATTAGAGGACGTCTAACTTGTTTTTGCAGCAATTGTCATGTGACGTGATATGGCCAAGTTGTGATGAATGATGATATATTGTGATGTATGAGATCATGTTCTTGTAATAGGAATCACGACTTGCATGTCGATGAGTATGACAACCGGGAGGAGCCATAGGAGTTGTCTTTATTTTTGTATGACCTGCGTGTCATTGAAGAACGCCATGTAATTTACTTTACTTTATTGCTAAACGCGTTAGCCATAGAAGTAGAAGTAGTCGCTGGCGTGACAACTTCATGGAGGCACGATGATGGAGATCATGATGATGGAGATCATGGTGTCATGCGGTGACAGGATGATCATGGAGCCCCGAAGATGAAGATCAAAGGAGCTATATGATATTGGCCATATCATGTCACTACTTTATAATTGCATGTGATGTTTATTATGATTATGCATCTTGTTTACTTAGAACGACGGTAGTAAATAAGATGATCCCTTAGAACAATTTCAAGAAGTGTTCTCCCCTAACTATGCACCGTTGCTACAGTTCGTCGCTTCTAAGCACCACGTGTTAATCGGGTGTGATGGATTCTTACGTTCACATACAACGGGTGTAAGCAAGATTTACACACGCAGTAAACACTTAGGGTTAACTTGACGAGCCTAGCATGTACGCACATGGCCTCGGAACACGGAGACCGAAAGGTCGAACACGAGTCGTATGGAAGATACGATCAACATGAGAATGTTCACCGACGCAGACTAGTCCGTCTCACGTGTTGATCGGACACGGCCTAGTCGACTCGGATCGTGTAACACTTAGATGACTAGAGGATGTCTAATCTAAGTGGGAGTTCATTAATAATTTGATTAGATGAACTTTATTATCATGAACAATAGTCTAAAACCTTTACATGATATGTCTTGTAGATCAAATGGCCAACGCTCATGTCAACTTGAACTTCAACGCTGCTCCTAGAGAAACCAAGCTGAAAGATGACGGCAGCAACTATACGGACTGGGTCCGAACACGAGGATCATCCTCATAGCTGCCAGAAACAATACGTCCTAGAAGGACCGCTAGGTGACGCTCCGTCCCAGAACCAAGACATTATGAATGCTTGGCGGTCTCGTCTTGATGATTACTCCCTCGTTTAGTGCGGCATGCTTTACAGCTTAGAACCGGGCTCCAAAAGCGTTTTGAGCATCACGGAGCATATGAGATGTTCAAGAGCTGAAACTGGTTTTCAAGCTCACGCCGGGTCGAGAGATATGACATCTCCGACAAGTTCTATAGTTGTAAGATGGAGGAAAACAGTTACACGGTGAGCACATTACGAAGATGTCCAGGTTGCACAACCGTATGACCCAGCTGAATATTAACCTCCACGATGAGGCGGTCATTGACAGAATCCTCCATCGCTCCCACCAAGCTACAAGAGCTTTGTGATGAACTACAACATGCAGGGGATGGTAAAGACCATTCTGAAGTGTTCTCTATGCTGAAGTCAGCCGAGGTTGAAATCAAGAAAGAACATCAAGTGTTGATGGTCAATAAGACCACTAAGTTTAAGAAGGGCAAGGGCAAGAAGAACTTCAAGAAGGACGGCAAGGAGGTTGCGCGCCCGTAAGCAAGTTACCGGAAGAAGTCAAAGAATGGACCCAAGCACGAGACCGAGTGCTTTTATTGCAAAGGAAGGGTCACCGAAGCGGAACTGCCCCAAATACTTAGCGGATAAGAAGGCCGCAACACCAAAGGTATATTTGATATACATGTAATTGATGTGTACCTTACCAAGAATCGTAGTAACTCCCGGGTATTTGATACCGTGCCGTTGCTCATATTTGTAACTCACAGCAGGAGCTGCGGAATAAGCGGAGATCGGCGAAGGGCGAGGTGACGATGCGCTGTCGGGAATGGTTCCAGTCGATGTGATCGCCGTCGCACGCTACCTCTTCATTTACCCACGGATTAGTTATGAACCTTAATAATTGTTATTTGGTGCCAAGTTTGAGCATGAATATTGTATCCGGATCTCGTTTAATGCGAGATGGCTACTCATTTAAATCCGAGAATAATGGTTGTTCCATTTATATGAGAGATATGTTTTATGGTCATGCTCCGATGGTCAATGGTTTATTCTTAATGAATCTCGAGCGTAGTATTACACATGTTCATAGCGTGAATACCAAAAGATGTAAAGTTGACAACGATAGTCCCACATACTTGTGGCACTGCCGCCTTGGTCACATTGGTGTCAAGCGCATGAAGAAGCTCCATACTGCCGCCTTGGTCACATAAGGCCCGTACACTCCCCGGGGGGTTCGGGTAACCCCCGGTATTCCGGTATATGCCCGAACTCACTCGGAACCATTCCGATGTCCAAACATAGTCATCCAATATATCGATCTTTATGTCTCGACCATTTCGAGACTCCTCGTTATGTCCATGATCATATCCGGGACACCGAACTACCTTCGGTACATCAAAACACATAAACTCATAATATCGATCGTCACCGAACGTTAAGAGTGCGGACCCTACGGGTTCGAGAACTATGTAGACATGACCGAGACTCATCTCCGGTCAATAACCAATAGCGGAACCTGGATGCTCATATTGGTACCTACATATTCTACGAAGATCTTTATCGGTCAAACCGCATAACAACATATGTTGTTCCCTTTGTCATCGGCATGTTGCTTGCCCGAGATTCGATCGTCGGTATCTCAATACCTAGTTCAATATCGTTACCGGCAAGTCTCTTTACTCGTTCCGTAATGCATCATCCCGCAACTAACTCATTAGTCACAATGCTTGCAAGGCTTATAGTGATGTGCATTACCGAGAGGGCCCAGAGATACCTCTCCGATACTCAGAGTGAAAAATCCTAATCTCGATCTATGCCAACTCAACAAACACCATCGGAGACACCTATAGAGCATCTTTATAATCACCCAGTTATGTTGTGACGTTTGATAGCACACTAAGTGTTCCTCGGTATTCGGGAGTTGCATAATCTCATAGTCACAGGAACATGTATAAGTTATGAAGAAAGCAATAGCAACAAACTAAACGATCATCGTGCTATGCTAACGGATGGGTCAAGTCAATCACATCATTCTCTAATGATGTGATCCCGTTCATCACATGACAAGTCTTTGTGCATGGCTAGGAAACATAACCATATTTGATTAACGAGCTAGTCAAGTAGAGGCATACTAGTGACACTTTGTTTGTCTATGTATTCACACATGTACTAAGTTTCTGGTTAATACAATTCTAGCATGAATAGTAAACATTAATCATGATATAAGGAAATATAAATAACAACTTTATTATTGCCTCTAGGGCATATTTCCTTCAAATATATCTCGAAATGGCTATGGAAATGCCATAATAGGTAGGTATGGTGGCTATTTTGAGGAAGATATAAGGAGGCTTATGTGTGATAGAGCGTATCATATCACGGGGTTTGGATGCACCGGTGAAGTTTGCACCAACTCTCGAGGTGAGAAAGGGCAATGCACGGCATCAAGAGGCTAGCAATGGTGGAAGGGTGAGAGTGCGATAATCCATGGACTCAACATTAGTCATAAAGAACTCACATACTTTTGCAAAAATCTACAAGTCATCAAAACCAAGAACTACGCAAGATGCTCCTAGGGGATAGATTGGTAGGAAAAGACCATCGCCGTCCCCGACCGCCACTCATAAGGAGGACAATCAAAGAAACACCTCATGCTTCAAATTTGTTACACAACGGTTACCATACGTGCATGCTACGGGACTTGCAAACTCAACACAAGTATTTCTCAAATTCACAATTACTCAACTAGCACGATGATGTCTACTACACAACCTTCTTCTTGTAGACATTTGTTGGGCCTCCAAGTGCAGAGGTTTGTAGGACGGTAGCAAATTTCCCTCAAGTTGATGACCTAAGGTTTATCAATCTGTGGGAGGCGTAGGATGAAGATGCTCTCTCTCAAGCAACCCTGCAACCAAATAACAAAGAGTCTCTTGTGTCCCCAACACACCCAATACAATGGTAAATTGTATAGGTGCACTAGTTCGGCGAAGAGATGGTGATACAAGTGCAATATGGATGGTAGATATAGGTATTTGTAATTTGAAAATATAAAAATAGCAAGGTAACTAATAATAAAAGTGAGCACGAACGGTATTGCAATGTGTAGAAACAAGGCCTAGGGTTCATACTTTCACTAGTGCAAGTTCTCTTGTCGGGGAAGCTGATCGTGACCCACGAACACCTATGGGACCGGGCGGACCGAGTCCCTTGTGGTTCGGAGGGGGGCGGAGATTGCACAAAGAGCGGATCGAGGCGATGCACACGAGCAGATTTACCCAGCTTCGGAGCTCTCCGGAGAGATAATACTCCTACTGCTGCTTGGTTGATTGTATTGTGTTCTTGCTAGGGAGCAATGGGAGCTACAAAACCTAGCCTGAGTGAGTGTGGTCTCAAATCAGTCGAATGAACCGAACGAGCCAAACCCTTTCTACGTCGCACACGGGCCTCCTTTTATAGGCTCAAGGGGTCACCGACAGGTGGCAACGGAGATGAGGGTACAAATGGAAAAACAGTAGTTGGTACACCAACTTGTACAGTGTACAGTGCTCTATACCTAACTCTGACGGCAAGGGACAAGATCAATAAATGCCCGTCCCATCGCGCTCAACAATCTGTGAGGACCGTCAAGTGCGCCTCCGTTTGCCACGATGGTAGCTTGTCAGCGCCGCTTATCGCTGCTCCCCGCTGGCTGCACAGCTCATTGACACGCGTGCCTGGGAAAGCCCCATGGCGACACGTTGGCGGATGAGCTGGAGCGGAGATGAAGAGAGGTTGCCTGCCGCGGCAAGCTCCTTGCCGCGGCCGAAATCCTTGTCGTGCTCGGGAGCTTGTCGCTCACCAAGCCTTCCCGGCAAGCTCCTCTTGCCGGGGTCTTGTTTCCTTCGTGCCTTGAGTGGCCTTCCCGGCAAGCTCCTCTTGCCGGGGCCTTGAATACTTTGTTCTTGAATGGCTCTAAAGGAGCCGCGGAGGACCTTGGCGGTCACTAGGCCATCCCGGCCGCGGGGTGCTGCAACTGCCCGTGCACGAGTTCAGGGTACTAGGGTACCCCTACTCAAGTACACCGACAGGAGCCCCCGGGCCTGGGCCACACACGGCGCCGAGCTCTGTTGGGCCAGGCCCAAAACAATGCACGGGCACGCGCGGCCTAGATCGCGCAGTTATTCGCCTCGGACCCACCACGCCCCCCACGAACGGCACGTTCCGGACGTGGCGTCGTGGGAGAGATCGTGGGGGCTTTCTTTAATGGGAAAACCGAACGCCTGTCCCTCTCTCTCCTTATAAGCGGGGAACAGGCGGGGCGCCCACTTGCCATTGCTGTCACATCAAAACCACCGCCGCTCCCCTTTCTTCTCGAGTCCAAAGAGAGCGACGCTCCGCCCCCTCCCCATTGCCACCGGGCGCCACCAACGCCGCCAGATTCCTCCACCACCTCCGCCATGGCTCAAAGCCGACAAGGGCAAAGGGTGAAGTCGGCCGAGCGCAGCGGCTCATGGCGCTTCGGAAGGAGCGGCCCTCTTGATCCCCTGCCGACGCGAAGGAGATCGAGAGCTGTATTACCTCTTCGTCGACGGAGACGCAGGCGCACCCACAAGACGAGGGTGATCTCCGCCGCCACATCCGAGAAGGTTTCCGTCGGGTACACTTTCTTCGCGCTTTTCTTCCACTGCGGGCTCTGCCCGCCCTTTTTCGAATTCTTTTGCGACGTTATGAACACATATGGCCTCCGCCTCCTTGATTTCACCCCCAACGCCGTCCTCACCATGGCGGTTTTCGCACACCTCTGCGAGAACTTTGTCGGAGTCCACCCAAATGTAGCACTTTTCCGCCATTACTTCATGCCCCGTGTTGAGAGAGGAGAGCCGCTTGCCGGAGGGATTGCATGGATTTCCAGGATCGGCAAGAAGGAAGCATATCTTGACGGAGAGCTGCGCAGCAAGTGGGAGGAGTGGAGAGCCGATTGGTGTTGGATTATAGAGGAGGACCCACAGCCTTTTACTGCCCTGCGCCAAACTCCCATAGTGCGCGGCAATGATTGGAGCAACTTGGCGCCGGAGGATGCCAAGTTGAAGATTGCCTGTAACATCCCAAATTTCTTATTTGGAATGTTTTACAATTATAGCTAAGCATCTATGCATTCTGTTTGAATTTGAGTGCCATTTGGAGTTTCAGAGTTTTGAGTTTTCAAATTTGGATTCAAACTATGGCAAGTGGGAATCATTTCAAAAACTATGCCTGATAAATACTTGAGTAAAAGTATGAGAGGAGCAAACATGACACTCCAAAAATATCAGAGGAAAATAATGCCAAAAGTTTTGAATTCAAACTTGAGTTTTATTTGAATTTGAAAAAAATGAAATTTTATAAAGTTTGGATTTTGCCTTTGGAAAAATGTTCAAATGATAGGAATATTCCCCATCATTTTGGTACATATATGTCCTATATAAAATATTTATATTTTATAAGTTATCTCTGTTTTTGTTTTTATTAAAAAATAAATTTAAAAAAAACCCCCTCAGCGCCGGCCAGAACAACTGCCCAGCCAGCCGAGGCCACCCACCACCTGCCCACCAGCGCCCAGAGGGCCAGCCAGTGACAGCCGAGCCGCCGAGCCACCACCTCGCCTGAAACCTTCCGTGTCGGTCGCCCGACCGCACTGCACCCTCCTCTCTCTCTGCAGCGGACCCCACCTCCTTCAACCCCTCGCCCGCCTGCGCCAGCGCCGCCGATCGATCGGATCCCGACGGATCCGGATTCGATCTCCCTCCCGATCGCCTCCCGCCCAAGCCGAGGCCCCCACCCCTATTTAAACCCTCCCTTTTACCCCCCCCCTCGCCCTCGCCAACCCTCCTCCTCACACCTTGAGCTGAACTCGCCACCGCCGCCATTCGCCTCGCCGCCGTCGCCCTAGACCCCCGAGCCTCGTCGACTCCACCAAGACCCCCTCGTCGCCAAGACCACGGACGACTCCGCCGACCTCCCCGACGACCGGAGCCGTCGGCACACTCGCCACCGAGCCGCCGCCGCCGTCCAAACTCCGGTGAGCCACCGGAGCTCTTCTCCCCCGTCCGATGCGTTTTGTACGGTTAGGATTAGAACACCCCCGAAGGGGTAAGTTCTTTTAAATAAAACCGGTTCGTTCCGGTTTAGTCCGGTTTAATTTAAGTTAGGGTTTATTTTATTTAGATCGGCCCGATTCAGTTTAACCATAGGGCCCGTTTAGTTATATTACGCTCAGTGCGTAGGTTAGGCCCATTAGGCCATTTTTTTTTTCATTTTCTGTTTTATCAGAATAGTTCCTGATTTGAAAAATTCATATCTTTATTTCTGTTTAATATTTTTAGGTGATTCTTTTTTTGTTGGTTTGCAAATTTCTTATAGTTTCTGTAGAAAATATAATTAGCTATGTTAAAATTAATTAAAATTGCTTTAATTTAGTTTTAGTCAGAATAGTAAATCTGTTATAACATGAGTTAGGAAAATTATTTTATATGATTCTTTTGTCCCAACTTTGTTTTGACATTGCCAAACCATAGAAATTAATTTGGGAATTTTAGGATTAATTAAAAAATAGTTTTAAGCAGAATCTTGTTAATCCTAATTAATTAACTAGCTACTGTTTTCCTATTATTTTAATTAGTAAATAAATTTATTTTCACATGTGATTGAATATTCTAGGATAGTTTCTGTCACTTTAAAGGATGAACTTTTATTTATAATAAATAAAACTTTTATTTTATTTTTCTTAATAGAAATTGAATTAGGCCTAATAGGAGTTTCATAATAGATTTTAAATTGAATCTTTTTGCTCCTAGTTGCTTAATGCACTCTTTTCTGTTAAGTTAACATAAAACCATGATTAGGTTATGTTGAGAAATTTTTTGTTATATAAAACTATTTCTAGTTGTTGTTTGAAGTAGGAAAAAACTTTGAGTTGGTTTTCTTTGAGTTTTCCTTTGGGTTTTGACTTGTTTGTTTTGGTGTATTATGTTACTATGCTATTGTATTATGTGATCCTATGCTATATGCTTATTGTGATTATTGTTTGTCTCGGTAGAGTTTCCGGTCTGAAGCTTGCTACTCTGAGTCTTTAGCTTACGAGGATCATCAGCAAGGCAAGTCTTTGATCATGTTATTTTCAATACCTATGATTTTGTGCATTAGAATTTATACCACCCACCATGCATGCAGTAGTTGAAATTTTGAAGTTATGTTCTTGAGTAGTATCATGTGGTAGGATGAACCAATCCCTTGTTACCATGACCCGGGATGAAGTAGTTTATTTTGCTATGCTCGTAGACGGGTTTTGGTTGAGTGAAATTCATAAGCAAGATGTGAGAGTCAATGATGATGACAACCCCATGAACTACAAGATCAAGATGGACTTGAAATTCACTCTTGGTGGAGGATTTGTTGACGGGCACCACGGAGAACCCAAAGGTTGGCGGGATGCATGGAGAAGTGCCATGACATCTTGCGGAAAGCTTCACCCAGCCACGAAGAGACGGATGGATGCCCCATTGACCGGAAGCTTACGTGCAGCCGCAAGCCATTATGGGCTCGGCTGGGTCAACCCTAGTAGTGACGCTGGCTGGGCGGTACTACGAGATGTAGAAGAACGGTAGGATTGGATGGGTACGGCAGTAGCGAAGAACTCTTTGGAAGACCCTGTTTCATTCGTCCGTCTTCAAACACCATGAAGTGCGAAGACTTAAAAGGAGGGAATGATTCTTGCGGGTAAAGTCATAAACCTCTGCAGAGTTAAAGATCTAATCGATTAGCCGTGTCCCGATTCACGGACAATTTGAGCCTCTGGAACTTGGAAGTATTCGAAATCTCAACACTAAAACTAATGAATTAATTTGAGGGGTTTATGACTTAATAATTTGGGAAATGAGATATTGGTTGGCGGAACCATCTCAATAACTACCAACAATTTGTAGTAATTTGCAAGTAAGTCCACTATAGTAGGAGAAAATTGGCTTTTCGCAAAATGATGAAACTTAGAGCCCCACAGCCAAAATGCATATAGTGATAGTAATTTTATTATTGTTATTCTCTTCATGACTTGCCAGCTTATTCAAAAAGCTGACCTACACGGCTGCAACGTCTTATGTTGCAGAGGTTTATTCCGATCAGGAGTAAGGCTACGCTCCGCGCTTGGCGATTTCCCTTTGGAGTCGGATGGACTCGCTATACTTCTACGCTTCCGCAGCTTTAGTAGTTTATTTCTCATGAGTTGGCCTTTGGCCTAATTTATTCTATTGTAATAAAGACTCTATATGAGAATCGTGTAATAAATTCAGGTGTGATTGAACTTTGATTATTTCATCGATGTACTGTGAGTACCGGCATGATCTTGGGATGGTATGCACCGTAGATTTGACCGATTTTGGGTCAGTCGCTCTGAGATGGTATCGAGCACACTGCGACCGTAGGATCGTAACCCCTAGGATCGGAAAGCCATAGGAAGAGACTATTTACTTTATATCCTTATCATTCCGTAATTCTCCCTGTTCATTTCTAACTCCTCTCCGATTTTCAACATTCTAGATGGCCGTCGAGTTCACCCCGTTTGCTACGGAGTTTTGCCAGGCCGATGAGGCGATGCCCTTGGCAGAAGCTGGTCCAGATGGTGAAGAAGCTGAAGATTGCTCGCCCTCGATCACCGAAGCCAACCAATGCACTTCCGCGGACACCTGCTGAGGATTGAGGTGCATATTCCAGGGAGAACCTTCGGAGGACACACGAAGCCTATTGACTTTGAGTTCACCGACTTCAACTGGATCATTGGAAGGGACATGGCGATCTATCGAGCACTTGGACATCTCCGAGAAGAGTACAGGGCCGAGCTCGATCCCTCAGATCTCGCCATGGTTTCTCGCAGAGCAAGGAATGGAGATATCATCCGTACCGTGAGGGCGACTCCATTCTCTCTTATGTCGAGGACTTGGAGTGTCTCCTCGAAAGCGGGAGATTCAGACTCAGTAACTTCGAAGGCACACATGAGGCTATTGTTCCGTGAACTGGGCTGGAGGAGAAGGCACACGCAGACTTCCTTAACCATGAGGAAGAAGTCGCGGACTTCATGGAGACGATCGACGACCGAAGATGAAGCTTGCCGCGATAGAGGAAAAGATGGACTTGGGAGAGGACCTTTTTCCGAGTGGAGATGACGGACCCCTCGTGAGCAATGATCAGGATTATGAAGGGAGTTCCACTGGAGGAAGCCGCAAGAGGAGGCGCCACAACAGTGGACATCGCACTAGAGGACGCAAGGATTATTGATGAAGACTTTTTAGTCGACCACCATATTATTTTTATTTTTTTTCGTCGATCAGTTAGGCTGATATTTTCGATTAGTCATGAGTTTTTTTTTGTAATCGAGATTGAACCATGTTTGAGTGGAATGAATAAATGATTGGTGTGTTTATGATTGTGCATTCATATGGGTAGTGTTATTTCTCATAGACCATTGTTCTATTCTAATTTTCTCATCCACTCCAAAACACCAGATGCCTCAGGGCGTGACACGGTTTTCCGCCGAGCTCACCCGGCTACTCCAGCAGCAGAATGCCCTTATGCAGCTACTCATCCGAATCGAACAACAACACCAACAATCCACCGCCACCACCCCTGTGGACAACTTGACTCGATTCTCGAGGCTGAATCCGCGATGTTCTCTAGTAGCACCGAGCCGATTGTGGCGATGATTGGCTCCATAAAGTCGGAAGAGAGCTAATCACCGTTGGATGCACTGATGCGAGAGAAGGTGCGCTTTGCGCGATCAACTTGATGGACCTGCAGCTTCTTGGTGGGAGAACTACACGCCACTTATCCCATTGGTGCCATCACGTGGGATCAATTCCAATGAGCCTTCCGCACCGCTCATGTTTCAGTGGAGCCATGAGTGCGAAGAAGCGTGAGTTCCGCAACTTACGCCAGGGAACCGTCTTGTGGCACGATGACGTGGATGAGTTCAACAAGCTAGCCCGCTATGCTCCGGATGATGTGGCCACAGATGCCGCAAAACAGGAGAAATTTCTCGAGGGACTCAATGACGAGCTGAGTATGCAGCTTATTGTGGCTACCTTCGCCAACTACCAGGAGCTGGTAGACAAGGCCACCATACTTGAAGGCAAGCAGCAGCAGATTGAAAGCATAGCGGAAGTACAGCCGGGAAGCACAACTCGGGAGCTCAGCAGAAGCCCCGTTATGCACCATACTCAGGAGGGCACACCCATCATAACCATGGAGGTCATAACCATGGAGGAAATGGGAATAACCGTAGCCAGGACAGCAAGTCAGGCCATGGCCATGGAAATGGAAACGGTAATGGGAACCACATCGTTCGCCCGGCTCCGAAGGATCTGAGCCACATCACCGCTTCAAGTGCGGAAAACAGGGCACTATGCCACCGACTGCCGGAGGCCAAGCGGAGGAATGGAAACGGCAATGGAGGCTCGGCGAAGAAGCCCAATCCGTTCCCTCGTGCTCGGGTGAACCACATTGGCGTGGAGGGCGTCTATGATCAGCCGGAACAACGTGGTTGGTAAGTTTTATTGAATTCACGTTCGATATTGGTACTCTTTGATTACGGTGCAACGCATTCATTCATATCAAGGGTAGTTGTGGAAAAGTACGGGTTGCCCACTAAAACCCTTAGAAGCCCCTTCGCGTCGGTTCGCGGGAGGAGAAATGATGGCAGGTTTAGGCTGTCATGCAACCCTCAACATCGGGAACCATAAATTTCCCAGAGACCTCATAGTGTTGAAACCCGGACCTTGGATGTAATCCTAGGCATGGATTGGTTGACGAAGTTGAAGGAAACATAGATCGTGCCCAAGAAGTCTATTCGCTCACCACCACAGGCGAAAGAGGATCAAGTATGTAGCCAGGCATAGCGGATGAAGAATCGGTGAATTCCCTCACGGGAGTTGTTCAGAGGAAGTGCCAGTGGTGCAAGACTTTCCGATGTGTTTCGGAGGAATTACCGGAATGCCACGGACGGGGACATCAATTTCTGATTGAGTTATTGCGGCACAGCCCCAATATCCAAGAGACCTTACCGGATGCCACGAATGAGTTGAAAGAGATCAAGGATCAAATTAATGAGTTATTGGAGAAAGGATATACTCGCCAAGCTCATCACCTTGGGGAGCCCAGTTCTTTTGGTAGAGAAGAAGGATGGAACCTTGAGGATGGTTATCGTATGCGTTGAGCGAAGTAACCATCAAGAACAAGTACCCTCTGCCGATGATTAATGATCTGTTTGATCAGCTAGTAGGAGCCAAGGTATTCTCCAAGATCGATCTTCGATCAGGGTATCATCAGTTGAAGATTCGTGAAAAGGATATACCCAAAACAGCATTCACTACCAGGTATGGTTTATATGAGTATACCGTCATGTCATTTGGATTGACTAATGCTCCTGCATACTTCATGAATTTGATGAACAAGGTATTTATGGAATATCTGGACAAGTTTGTCGTGGTGTTCATCGATGATATATTGATTTTCTCCAAGAGCGAGGAAGAGCATAAGGAACATTTGCGTCTAGTTCGAGAAACTTGAGAACATCAGTTGTATGCCAAGTTCAAGAAATGTGAATTTTGGCTGAAGGAAGTCGGATTCCTCGGACATGTTATTTCAGGAGAAGGAATAGCAGTTGACCCGCCAAGGTTGAATCAGTCACCGATTGGCGCCACCCACCTCGATCAAGGAGATCCGCAGTTTTCTCGGACTCGCAGGATATTATCGGAGGTTCATTGAGAACTTCGAAGATTGCCAAGCCCATGACTGAGCTGTTGAAGAAAGAAGCCAAGTATGTTTGGACCGAGGATTGTGAAGCCGTTTTCAGGAATTGAAGAAACGGTTGGTCACAGCCCGATCTTGATTTTGCTTGGACATACACAAGGAATACCAGGTTTATTGTGGCGCTTCTCGTCAAGGACTCGGAGGAGTACTAATGCAGGAAGGAAAAGTTGTAGCTTATGCCTCCATACAGCTCGACCTCATGAGATGAATTATGCTACACATGATTTGGAGTTAGCAGCCGTAGTGCATGCACTCAAGACTGAGAGACATTTCCTCATCGGAAACCGTTGTGATGTTTACAGATCACAAGAGCTTGAAGTATATTTTCACGCAGAAAGAGTTGAACCTCGAGCGAGAGGAGATGGCTAGAGTTGATCAAGGACTACGACATGAGATTGCATTACCACCCGGTAAAGCTAATGTTGTAGCAGATGCTTTGAGCCGTAAGAGTTATGTGAATACTCTTACAAATGGAGGATTACCCAGGAGTTAGTCGATGATCTCGAGATCTCCGATGGAGATAGTTCGAGAGGATATATTGCAACTCTGGAAGTTCAGTCCACTTTGGCCGAAAGGATTCGTGAAGCTCAGAAGTCGGACAAGGAAATTGATGAGATAAAGCAGAAGATGAATGAAGGAAAAGCTAAAGGATTCCATAAGGATGAGCACGGAGCTATATGGTTCGAGGATCGTATTTATGTACCCAATGATCCCGAACTCAGGAAGCTAATTCTTCAGGAGGCTCATGATTCACCATACTCGATTCACCCCGGTAACACCAAGATGTACTTGGATTTGAAGGAAAGTTTCTGGTGGACAGGTATGAAGAAGGATATTGCCGAGTACGTAGCGGTGTCGATGTTTGTCAACGAGTAAAGGCGTAACATCGAAAGCCAGCAGGGTTACTTCAACCTTTGCCGATTCCCGATTGGAAATGGGAGAAACTTGGAATGGATTTCATCACGGATTACCCAGACCCGTTCAGGTTATGATTCTATCTGGGTAGTGGTTGATCGTTTGACCAAGGTAGCTCACTTCATTCCGTGAAGACTACCTATACCAGTGCTAAGTTGGCCAAGATATACATGACCAGGATCATATGTCCGCATGGAGTTCCGAGGAAAATCGTGTCGATAGAGGAACACAGTTTACCTCAAAGTTTTGGAAGCAGCTTGCATGAAACTTTGGAGTGCGAGGCTGGAATTCAAGACAGCTTTTCATCCGCATGAGCGGATGGATGGACCGAGAGAGTCAACCAGATTACGGAGGACATGTTGAGAGCTTGTGTCCTAGACTATGGGTCTAGCTGGGATGATAATTTGCCATACACGAGTTCTCATACAACAACAGTTATCAATCCATCGAAGATGGCCCGTTTGAAGCTCTATACGGAAGGAGGTGCGAACACCATTCTTTGTGGGATAGTGTTGGAGATCGATCACTTTTGGTTCCGATCTTATCGGGATTCGAAGAGAAAGTCAAGCTGATTCGAGATGACTCAAGATAGCACGAATCGAGACGGAAGATTTATGCCGACGATGAAGCGCAAGGAAGTGACTTACTGAGCGGAGACCGAGCATATCTTCGTGTGTCTCACTTCGTGGAATCAAGAGGTTTGGTGTCAAAGGAAAGTTAGCACCCGATTCATTGGCCCTACAAAATCCTCGAGACGTCGAGGAGAAGTGGCTTACAAGTTGGAATTGCGGAAGGATTGTCCGGAGTTCATGATGTCTTCCATGTTTCTCGGTGAAGAAGTGTCATGCCGACATGGCGATATTCCGTTGAGAGACACAAAGTGCCCCTAGAGGCCATACAGCAGCGGTGATCTGACTTATAAGGAGAAACCCGTCCGAATTCTCGAGACTGCAAGCAGAGTCACCCGCAGCAAGGTCATCAAGTTTTGCAAGGTGTTGTGGAGTCATCACTCAGGAAGAAGCCACACAGGGCCTTGCCAAGAAGACCTTCTTGAGACCACCCGCACCTATTTGCTAGCCAACCCGAATCTCGAGGGAGATTCATCTTAAGGTGGTAGGTTTGTAACATCCCAAATTTCCTATTTGGAATGTTTTACAATTATAGCTAAGCATCTATGCATTCTGCTTGAATTTGAGTGCCATTTGGAGTTTGAGTTTTGAGTTTTCAAATTTGAATTCAAACTATGGCAAGTGGGAATCATTTCAAAAACTATGCCCGATAAATACTTGAGTAAAAGTATGAGAGGAGCAAACATGACACTCCAAAAATATCATAGGAAAATAATGCCAAAAGTTTTGAATTCAAACTTGAGTTTTATTTGAATTTGAAAAAATGAAATTTTATAAAGTTTGGATTTTGCCTTTGGAAAAATGTTCAAATGATAGGAATATTCCCTGATCATTTTGGTATATATATGTCCTATATAAAATATTTATATTTTATAAGTTATCTCTGCTTTTGTTTTATTAAAAAATTAAAAAAAAAACCCCCCTCAAAGGCCACCAAAGCATCGCCAGCCAAAGCCAGGCCACCCACCGACCGCCCACCAGGGCCCAATGAGCCAGCCAGCAGCCGAGCCACCCCCCTCGCCTGAAAACTTCCGTCGGTCGCCCGACCGCACCGCACCCTCCTCTCTCTCTGCAGGCGGACCCCACCTCCTTCAACCCTCGCCCGCCTCGCCCAGCCGCCCGATCGCGGATCCCGACGGATCCGGATTCGATCCTCCCGATCGCATCCCCGCCCAAGCCGAGCCCCCTATTTAAACCCCCCCCCGCACCCCATTCCCCCCTCGCCCTCATGGAACCCTCCTCCTCTCACCTTTCATGGAGCCGAACTCGCCACCGCCGCCATTCGCCTCGCCGCCGTCGCCCTAGACCCCCGAGCCTCGTCGACTCCACCAAGACCCCCAGCGTCAAGACTTTTGCACGGACGACTCACCGACCTCCCGACGACCGGAGCTGCGGCACACTCACTCGCCACCGAGCCGCCGCCGTCAAACTCCGGTGAGCCACCGAGCTCTTCTCCCCGTCCGATCGTTTTATACGGTTAGGATTAGAACACCCAGAAGGTAAGTTCTTTAAATAAAACTGGTTCGTTCGGTTTAGTCCGTTTAATTTAAGTTAGGGTTTATTTTATTTAGATCGGCCCGATTCAGTTTAACCATAGGGCCCGTTTAGTTATATTACGCTCAGTGCGTAGGTTAGGCCCATTAGGCCATTTTTTTTCGTTTTCTGTTTTATCAGAATAGTTCCTGATTTGAAAAATTCATATCTTTATTTCTGTTTAATATTTTTAGGTGATTCTTTTTTGTTGGTTTGCAAATTTCTTATAGTTTCTGTAGAAAATATAATTAGCTATGTTAAAATTAATTAAAATTGCTTTAATTTAGTTTTAGTCAGAATAGTAAATATGTTATAACATGAGTTAGGAAAATTATTTTTATATGATTCTTTTTGTCCCAACTTTGTTTTGACATTGCCAAACCATAGAAATTAATTTGGGAATTTTAGGATTAATAAAAATTAGTTTTAAGCAGAATCTTGTTAATCCTAATTAATTAACTAGCTACTGTTTTCCTATTATTTTAATTAGTAAATAAATTTATTTTTCACATGTGATTGAATTATTCTAGGATAGTTTCTGTCACTTTAAAGGATGAACTTTTATTTATAATAAATAAAACTTTTATTTTATTTTTCTTAATAGAAATTGAATTAGGCCTAATAGGAGTTTCATAATAGATTTTAAATTGAATCTTTTTGCTCCTAGTTGCTTAATGCACTCTTTTCTGTTAAGTTAACATAAAACCATGATTAGGTTATGTTGAGAAAAATTTTGTTATATAAAACTATTTCTAGTTGTTGTTTGAAGTAGGAAAAAACTTTGAGTTGGTTTTCTTTGAGTTTTCCTTTGGGTTTTGACTTGTTTGTTTTGGTGTATTATGTTACTATGCTATTGTATTATGTGATCCTATGCTATATGCTTATTGTGATTATTGTTTGTCTCGGTAGAGTTTCCGGAGTGCGAAGCTTGCTACTACGAGTCTTTAGCTTACGAGGATCATCAGCAAGGCAAGTCTTTGATCATGTTATTTTCAATACCTATGATTTTGTGCATTAGAATTTATACCACCCCACCATGCATGCAGTAGTTGAAATTTTGAAGTTATGTTCTTGAGTAGTATCATGTGGTAGGATGAACCAATCCCCTTGTTACCATGACCCCGGGACGAAGTAGTTTATTTTGCTATGCTCGTAGACGGGTTTTGGTTGAGTGAAATTCATAAGAAAGATGTGAGAGTCAATGATGATGACAACCCCATGAACTACAAGATCAAGATGGACTTCGGAATTCACTCTTTGGGTGGAGGATTTGTTGACGGGCACCTGGAGAACCCAGTGGTTGGCGGGATGCATGGAGAAGTGCCATGACATCTTGCGGAAAGCTTCACCCAGCCACGAAGAGACGGATGGATGCCCCATTGACGGAAGCTTACTGTGCAGCCGCAAGCCATTATGGGCTCTGGCTGGGTCAACCCTAGTAGTGACGCTGGCGGGCGGTACTACGAGATGTAGAAGAACGGTAGGATTGGATGGGTACCGGCGGTAGCGAGAAGAACTCTTTGGAAGACCTGTTTCATTCGTCCGTCTTCAAACACCATGAAGTGCGAAGACTTAAAAGGAGGGAATGATTCTTGCGGGTAAAGTCATAAACCTCTGCAGAGTTAAAGATCTAATCGATTAGCCGTGTCCCCGGTTACGGACAATTTGAGCCTCTGGAACTTGGAAGTATTCGAAATCTCAACACTAAAACTAATGAATTAATTTGAGGGGTTTATGACTTAATAATTTGGGAAATGAGATATTGGTTGGCGGAACCATCTCAATAACTACCAACAATTTGTAGTAATTTGCAAGTAAGTCCACTATAGTAGGAGAAAATTGGCTTTTCGCAAAATGATGAAACTTAGAGCCCCACAGCCAAAATGCATATAGTGATAGTAATTTTATTATTGTTATTCTCTTCATGACTTGCCAGCTTATTCAAAAAGCTGACCTACACGGCTGCAACGTCTTATGTTGCAGAGGTTTATTCCGATCAGGAGTGAGGCTACGCTCCGCGCTTGGTGATTGCCCTTTGGAGTCGGATGGACTCGCTATACTTCTACGCTTCCGCAGCTTTAGTAGTTTATTTCTCATGAGTTGGCCTTTGGCCGAATTTATTCTATTGTAATAAAGACTCTATATGAGAATCGTGTAATAAATTCAGGTGTGATTGAACTTTGATTATTTCATCGATGTACTGTGAGTACCAGCATGATCTTGGGATGGTACAGACACAGAGATTTGACCGATTTTGGGTCAGGTCGCTACATTGCCGTGACTCGGATCTTGCGCCTCAGGCATGCCGGGCTTACCGTAGGAGCTGTTGGCACGGACTTCCTTCGCCGCCACATTGCGCCCTTGCAGGAGAGGGGGAGGCCTGCTTGGGAGTTCCAAAACACGGCGGACATCATGAGGCTGCGTCCGGGCCTCAAGCTGGAACTTCACCGTCTTGGAGCTGGATGCCATGCCATGGAGCTGTTCAAGCCTCGATGCGATCACCCCAGTGGTTCATGTTGCCGAGGGAGTCGTGCCTTTGTGCAACAACTCGGTAAGCTGACCGCATCCAGCGATGATGCCGTTGTGCGATTCCCATGGAATCATTCCAACTTGGCAGGAGCCCGCCGACGACATCGTGCAGCAGTTCTTCGACAACTTGGAAGAAGTGCCGATCTGTGCCGACGAGCAGAAGTGGCTCACCCGCGACACCACCGAGCAAGAGATGGCGCGCATCACCACAAGGTTGGAGGAGGCGGCAGAAGCTGCTGCCGCCGGCGTGTTTGGGTTCACTGTCGAGGAGGCAGAGGCAGCCGAGGCGGCAAGCCTTGCCGATCGAGAGGAGTTCGCCGGTGAGGAGGAGCAGGCCGAGCCCGACGCCGAGCCGAACGACCCTGCCGGGGGCGCCTCCCCTCCGCCGTCAAGTAGCTTGCCGCGGGAGGAGCCCGCGGCCCCGCCAAGAAGACGCCTCCGCAAGACCGGAGAAGTGGCGGGGCGGCAGACGGCCCAACAGCCGCCTCGCCGCCTGACGCGCTCCACCGCGGCAAGCACTGTTGCCGCGGGAGCACCTCATGCCGCCACAACAACGGGAGCGGGGCCTTCTGGAGCCACGGCTCCCGTTCCCGCCAAGCGTCCGAGGGAGCCTACTCCTCCAGCTCGTCGCACCCGAGCGGAATTTGACTTCTCCGCTCTCAGCTCCGAGGAAGAAGAGGAAGAGTAAGATCTTGTCGCTGCTACTTGTAATTCTTCAATTTACTGCTTTATCTTGTATCGACTTGTTTCATTCTCGAGCTCTTTCCTTTTTCAGACGCTGGCTCGAGGGCGTCGAAGAGGGCCAAGACTCGGTGGTTGTCGTGAAGACGATTCCCACATGGCTGTGGAGGCGCGTCTGAGACTCCCTTGCCGGATCTGGCGACCCTTCATCGAGCAGCCCCAAAGCACAGCCCCCAGCCGTAAGTATTTGATTCATTTCTTACGGTTAGGTGTGCTTGGGTGCTCCTTCTTCTTGATTTACGGCTTGTTGATTTATGTAGGAGCAGAGCAGCCTCATCAGAAGTCCCGGAAGTCACTCTCAAGTCTGTGCTCTGCTCAACTACGCCGCCAAGGAGAAATCTCCGCCAAGGAGCGCTCTCCGGCAAGGGAGGCCTCTCCAGCAAGGGAGCTTCTCGACAAGGGGCAGCGCCGACGACCCTCGGTGGTGGAGACCGCGCTCTGATCCCATTGCAGGTAATCTTCTTACTTGAAAATCTCCCTTGGGTTCTCTTTCTTCTGTTCTTCTTTTGAACATTTGCTTGACTTGTTCTTTTCTTTCTCGATCATCGAGATCCATCTGCGGAGAGCCGATGGAGACCGAGGTTGCCGGGCGAGGAGGGCGCTTGGCAACAATGACGCCGCCGCCAACATGGAGGAGGAGGCCGGGCGCCGACAGGTCCGCCGGCGAGGAGGCCGCCAAGGCTCTTGGCGCAGAGGCCGGGGAGGGATCGGTGATCGTCTTGACGGCCCGAGGCCGCAGGAGCGCCAGGCGCTACGCCGACCGCCGATCCTCCCGCCACCGATGCTGCACCAGGCTCCGAAGAGCCCCAGCCCGGCACCTATCTGAAGGCCGGCGAAGGTGTCTTCATCAAGCTTCCATGGGCGTCGAGCTCAGGCGCCGGTCGAGGAGACCTTGACGTGGAGCTGCTCGCCTCCGCTTGGCTGTCATCGTTAACGCGCCAAGCAGCAGCGAGTGGCGAGTTCGAGGAGGAGCAGCTGCTGAAGAAGCTGCTTGTCGCTCTACCGCGCTCGGCAGGCTAAGCTGGAGTCGAGGAAGCACTTGTCGCGAGGGCGGAGCGACATGGAGAAGCCTTGAAGAGCTCCGCGCGCCAACAAAGAAACTCTCGGGACATAGCGAAGCGGGAGCAACTCTCCGAAGCGCGCACGGCCTTCATCTGGAGAAGGCCGAGGTCGAGGAGCAGCAAAGGCTTGCCGGCGAAGCTCTGCACAAGAAGGTGAGGCTGGCGCAGCGGAAGATCAACCTCGACAGCTCTGAGGAAGATCTTGCGCGCGAAAGCAATCAATTGGCGGGCGCTCAAGGAGGCAAAGGACGCCGCGCGCTGCTGCCGAGCCGCCAAGAAGGAATTGGAAGCGAGGTGGCGCAGCTGAGGCCACCCTCGTAAGAGCGGCGAGGAGGTCACCGGGCTGAAGCGCGAGCGCGAGAAGGACGCCTATACTCTTGGCGAGTTGCGGTCGTTTACACGAGAAGATCAAAGAGCTCGACGCCGCCAAGGACTCCAAGGCAGATATGGAGCTGAAACTGACCACCTTGACGGAGACGCTGGACGGCGCCAAGGAGCGGGAAGCGGGCTTGCTGGAGAAGATCAAGGCCAACGAAGAGCTGCTGGCAAATGCCGTGACTGCCCAGAATACTCTCAGAGACAGCGTGATGCACTGGACGGAGGGTCTTGTGGATACTGCCGCCGCCATCCACAATGAGCTGATGGAGCTGGGGATGGCGGACCTCGGGTATTCCACCGACGAGCGCCTTCAACCCAGCGCCAAGCTCAGTCTGTTCTTCAAAGGCGTGTTGACGGGTCTCCAGCGGCTCCGGGAGGAGATCCCAAAGCAGCTGGCCGACGAGTCGCGCCAAATCTGCGCCGGGGCTCTCCAGAAGGTGCTGATGAAGGTGGCCTTCCGCAATCCAGGCGTCAACTTCGCCAACGTCCTCAAGTCCCTGCCTCCAACTGCTGACGTTGAAGCGCTCAAGGCCCTTGTCGCACCCATCGTGGACAGGGTGAGTGGAGTCAAGAGGCTCGATGGCGACCGCATGGACTAGGCCGCCAAGTTTGTCTTTCCCTTGCCGCTGCAGATCATGTTTAGGAGAACAATCTATTAGATCTGCGACAAGTTATTTTGTAATATACTCTATCTTAGGCAACAATTGCACTGTTATTCCCTTTACTTGATTTCTTCCCTTGTATGTTTGCGCCCTACGCTTTTAGAGAACTTGTCGGTGCGAGCACCTTTGCCGCGAGCGCTGAGTGCGGAACGTCAGCAGCCTGCTGGCGATGCTGCCTCCGACAAGCAACCTTGTCGCAACTAGTTGCAGCGCACTTAAGTTGTTGAGCGGACTCGAAACAAAATAAGGGTGCGACTAGCTCTGAGTTGGTTCCTCCGCACGCATGTGTTTTCCATACAAAGTACTATCGTTCGAGGAAGATAACTTAAAAAATTTAAAAACTGATTGCTCAAACTTTAGCAACTTAGCTTCTCTGTCTTTTGCTTCCCGGCAAGGCGATACTTCCTCGAGCGACACTTGGTGGCCCACACCATTATCTTCTCCTTCCCCGGCTAACTTGTGGGCGGATGAACCTTCCTTTCTTATGAGAAGAAAGAAGAGAAAATAAAGTTATGGAGCCTAGTGGCTCTTTATCGCTTACCGGGTGTTGATGCTGCACAAAATGTCAGATATGCAAAATAATGATGAAAGCATGAAATTGACAAGTTGTACGCACACACAAGCTTTATTGATGCATCGGGCTGCGCTGGCTTTGTACAAAGGATTACATGCAACAGCGGCAAGACTTGTACAAAGGGTGGTTCTTGAGCAGGTTCGCAACGCGCCCTATGGGTAAAACTTACGAAGATGCTCTATATTCCGGAGTTGCTCACGGAACGCCATCTTCGGTCTCAAAGCGGACAGCGCCAGCCTAGTGACTCGTTTCACCCGATAAGGGCCTTCCCACTTGGCGTCAACTTGTTGGAATTCTTGGCGGATTGAGCGCGCCAAGAACAAGGTCGCCTTCCTCGAAGCTTCGGCATTAACTGCGGCTATGGTAGCGGCGCAAAGCTTGCTGGTAACGAGCAGCTCGTCAAAGAGCTCTCAAGACGATCCTCCTCGAGGAGCAGCGCGTCATCTTGTCGCAGCTGCTCTTGCTCAAGCTCATCATAGCGAGTACTCGAGGTGACCCGTATCTGAGTTCCGTGGGGAGAACTGCCTCGCTCCATAGACTAGAGCAAAGGTGTCCGGCGGTGGCTCGATTTGGCGTCGTCTGATCGACCAAAGAACCACCGACAGCTCCTCAATCCAGTTTCTTCCGCACTTGCGCAGCCTCGTCGAAAGTTCTGGTCTTGAGTCCTCGCAGCACTTCAGCGTTTGCCCTCTCGCTTAACCGTTGCTTCTCGGATGAGCAATGTAAGCAAAGCAGACCTTGGCGCCAAGATCTTGGGCGTCTTG
The DNA here is from genome assembly GCA_021605205.1 of Aegilops longissima. Classification (NCBI taxonomy): domain Eukaryota; kingdom Viridiplantae; phylum Streptophyta; class Magnoliopsida; order Poales; family Poaceae; genus Aegilops; species Aegilops longissima. Next base: position 640,127,658 of record CM038677.1, read on the forward strand.
CATGAAGGTGCGACTTCGTGAATTGGGTGCCGTTGTCGGTGATGATCCGGTTAGGAATCCCAAAGCGGCAAACAATTGACTGAAGAACTTGATCGCCGATTTGTCTGTCACCTTCCTCATCGCCTCCACTTCCGGCCACTTTGTGAACTTGTCGATTCGGCGTACAAGTACTCAAAGCCCCGACAGCTCGGGGAAGGGGCCGAGGATGTCGAGCCCCGCACCGAATATGGCGGGATAAAGGGATCGTCCGAGAGCTTGAGCTGGCTGGTGTACCTGCTTTGAATGGGCCCGCACGCTTCACACTTGGTTACTTGTGCGATTGCATCCCGGAGGGCTTCGGCTAGAAGAAACCTTGCGGAATGCTTTGCGGCAAGTGCTCTTCGCCAATGTGGTGACCACATATGCCTCCGTGTATCTCGCCAACAGCTTCATCCATCTTCCCGCAAATACACTTCAATTTCACACCGTTGAGTCTTCTTACATGTGATGTTATCAACAAACTGGTACATACTTGACTGCCGGGCTACTCTTTCCGCTTCTTCTTGCTCTTGAGGAAGTTCTCATGTCTCAAGGAAATGGGCGATCTGTTGCGCCCATGTTGGGGCTGCGGCTCGACAACAAGGACTAAAGGCACATCTGCGCTGCGGGAACATCGGCTTCCACGGCAAGAACTGCGGTTCGCGAGCTTGATGATCCCGGCAAGCTTGTCGAAGCAAAACTTGTCGGGGCGCCTGCTTCAACGAAACAAACCCTAGGGCTTGTCGGAGCAGACTGCTCCTCGGCGATATCTGCGTTGATTTTGGGGACCTTCTTGGCGGCTTCAGGAGCTCTGCGGGAAAGTAGTCACCGAAACCAACTTCCTCTTCTTGCTCTGTCCGAGTTGATGGTGTTACAGTTGGTTGAGTCAGCTTGAGCACAAAATTCCTGGTTCCACAGGTAACTTGAGTGCAGCACACTTTGACAGCCATCAGCAATATCATTCTGAGCTCTTGGAACATGTTCCATTTGCAGGCCTTCAAAGTGTTCTTCTAGCTTTCTCACTTCATCAACGTAGGCTTCCATCAATGGACTCTGATAATCTTTGTTTACTTGGCGGACGACAAGCTGCGAGTCACCCCTGACGATAAGCTTCTTGATCCCAAGGTCCACTGCAATTCTGAGACCGGCAAGCAAACCCTCATACTCTGCAGTATTATTTGTTGCTTGCTCCTTGGGAAAGTGCATTTGGACTATGTATTTGAGGTGCTCTCCGGTGGGTGCGATAAGCAGCACGCCGGCACCGGCGCCTTGCAGCGAAAAGGAACCATCAAAATACATCAGCCACTCTTTACTTGCTTCCTTGACGGGGATGCTCGTCTCTGGAATTTCTTCATCTTGTGTTGGCGTCCATTCTGCTATAAACTCTGCCAATGCTCTGCTTTGGATAGTTGAAGTGCTTTCAAACTTGAGGCCAAAGCTTGACAGTTCCAGTGCCCACTCAACAATCCTGCCTGCTGCTACGGATTTTGCAATATCCTCTTCAACGGAAAGCGAGTGACAACTGTTATCTCATGTGCTTGGAAGTAATGGCGCAGCTTTCTCGAGGCCATGAGGAGGCCGAAAAGCAATTTCGCACACCGAATACCTTGACCTAGCCCCTGCAGAAGGGAACCGACAAAGTAGACCGGGCGCTGCACCATCCTTTTACAGATCTTGTCGCAATCCTGCAGCAGATCCGTCCTTGTCGGGACCAGAGCTTGACGGCGAAGCCCCACTTGTCGCCGGATGCATCTGCCTCGGTTGCGGCTCATCATCCGCCTCCCTCTCCGCTACTAACGCAGCACTAACCACTTGATTGGTTGCCGCTATATACAGCAGCAACTTCTCTTGTGGCCTAGGTGCGACAAGTATTGGAGGAGGAGGATGTACCTCTTTAAGTCTGCAGCGCAGCCTCCGCCGAGTCCATTTCATTGGACCTGCCTTTTTCAAAATCTTGAAAAATGGCGTAGCGCCTCAACTGACCTAGAGATAAACCTGCTGAGAGCAGCCACGCAACCGGCAAGCCTTCTTACATCCTTGACGCGCTTTGGTGCTTCAATCTGCTCAATGGCCTTGATCTTGTCGGCGTTGGCTTCAATTCCCCTCTGAGACACGAAGAACCCGAGAAGCTTGCCGGAAGGAACTCCAAACACGCACTTCTCGGGATTGAGTTTGAGGTTGATCTTGCGCAGGTTTGCAAAGGTCTCCACTAAATCTTGAACCAGAGTTGCTTTGTCCTTGCTCTTGACCACTATGTCATCCATGTAAGCTTCTATGTTTCTGTGCATTTGGGGCTCAAAAGCATCATGGACTACTCTTGCAAATGTTGAACCAGCATTCTTCAAACCGAAAGGCATCCGTATGAAACAGTATGTGCCACATGGTGTAATGAATGCGGTTTTCTCTTCATCCTCTTCTGCCATGAAGATCTGATGATATCCGGAGTATGCATCAAGAAATGAAAGCAAATCACATCCAGCTGTGGAGTCAACAATCTGGTCTATACGCGGCAAGGGAAATGGGTCTTTGGGACAAGATTTATTAACATCTGTGAAGTCAATACAAAGTCTCCATTTCCCATTCGCCTTTCGTACAACTACTGGATTGGCCAACCACGTGGGATGGAGCACTCCTCTGACAAGGCCTGCTGCTTCCAACTTCTTGATCTCTTCTGCTATGAACTCTTGGCGCTCCACTGCCTGCTTCCTGACTTTTTGCTTGACGGGCCGCGCATGAGGACAGACAGCTAAGTGGTGCTCAATTACTTTCCTGGGAACACCGGGGATGTCAGATGGTTGCCATGCAAACACATCGACATTCGCCCGCAGGAAAGCAACGAGCTCGCCTTCCTATTTAGGGTCAAGCGTGGCACTGATGGTGAATGTACCACCAGTGCCGTCCTCCTTGGCGGGCACCTTCTTGGTCTTCGGTGGAGCTGCCACCATTTTCTTGCACTTGCCGGTGGAGCTCGATGGTGCGTCCTCGACGGTAGCGCAGCACTCCGAAGAGGTGCGCTTGCCGGAGTGGGCATCAGAGCTCTTGCCGGACTTGGTCTTCTTCTTCCCCCCGGGAGCTTCAGCGGCAAGTGGTTTGCTATCTGTCGCAACTGTTGCATCCCGGTAAATCTTGTCGGCGCAGATAAGTGCATCTTTGTTGTCGCCATGTACAGAAATGACACTTATCGGGCCGGGCATCTTGAGTAGGTTGTATGCATAATGAGAGGCCGCCATGAACTTGGCAAGTGCTGGACGGCCAAGTATTCCATTGTAGGGCAATGGGAAATCGGCAACGTCGAATGTGACCCTCTCAGTCCTGAAATTCAGCTCGCTGCCAAATGTTACCGGCAACGTAATCTTCCCTTTCTGCTTGCTCCTTCCTGGGTTGATTCCTTGGAAAGTGCCAGTCTCTTCGAGCTCGCTGTCAGGGATCTGAAGCTTCTGGAGCACTGCAGAGGAGATCAGATTCAGGCCGGCCCCGCCATCAACCAACATCTTTGTGACCTTGAGGTTGCGGATAGTTGGTGAGACCAACATCGGCAAGCACCCGACCGCAGTTATGCGATCAGGGTGGTCCTCAATGTCAAAAATGATGGGCGTGCTGGACCACTTCAGAGGTCTACGTGACTCCACGGATGGTTCTGCTGCATTGACCTCCCGCATCCATTGCTTGAGTTGGCGGTGTGAGGTATGCAGAGAAGCACCACCGTCAACGCATAGAACCTCCGTGGCTTTCTGAAACTCCTGCTCATCAGCTTCATCGTCTTCCATGTCTTCGTCGTCATCATCGTCTTCATCCTTGTCGCGGCCGCGAGGAGGTCTGTCTCCTTGCCGCTGCTTGGCCTTGCCGCGGCGTCCTCCCCGGCCGGGTCGCTTCTTGCTAGCTGCCACATCACCTTCCTGGGCCTTCTCCTTGTCTCGCCGCTCGTACTCAGCCTTCTGTAGTTCAACGACCTGCTTGTTGGAGCTGTCCGGCTTGTCGGCGGCCGCCATACAACTTTGGCGGTCGGTGTCGTGCAACCTCCTTGCCGAGCCACTAGCCTTGGCCTTCTTGGCGCCACCTCCGCTGCCGCATCGCCGACAACTAGTACCTCTTTGCTCTTCTTCTTTACATTGTTCCGCCCGGCTCTTCTTTGGCGGGCGGTCTCCTCACCGCCGATTCTGCTCCAACATTCGCTCTGAGTCTTCTTCCTTCTTCAAAGACGTGCACACTTGTCGGCCAAGGCATACATCTCACTGACGTCCTTGACTTTGCACATCGCCATCTCCTCCCTCATCCCGCGGTTCCGCACATTCTGATGAAACGCGCTGATTACCGCGGCAGGGTGGACATCTGGGATGTTGTAATGCACACGGCTGAATCTCTAGATGAACTTGCGCAGGACTCTCCTTCTTTACGGGCGGCGGTGAAGGTCACTCGCTGGCCATGAGGCTTGTGGCCACTGTGAAGGCGCCGACAAACCGATGGCACAGATCTTCCCAAGATGATATGGAGCTGTCCGGCAAGTGCATGAGCCAAGATCTGACATTTGGCTTGAGTACCGGCGGGAAGTAGTTGGCGAGGATCTTGTCGTCTCGTCCCCGCAGCTGCACCGCGATGGTGTAGATGCCGAGGAACTCCGATGGAGTGCGTCCGCCGTCGTACTTCTCCGCACATCCGCTTGAAGTTTTTCTTGTTGGGCCATCGGACTTGCCGCAGCTCACGAGTGAACGCAGGGCAACCTACCGCGTCTGCAAGTCACCCGGTTCCCCGGGCGCATGCATGTCATCAGTTGGCCCAGCCACGCTGTCGATTGACGCCGTGCTTCTCTTCGGCGCTCGATGCGGGTTCGAGCGTCTTCTTGTTGCCGTTCTTGAAGAACTTGGCGCTTATCACGGCGAGCTCGTGGATCCGACGACGCGGTGGAGTCGCTGTCGAGGTGGATCCGAGGAGCTGGTGATCTTGGCCTTCGGGAAGGGGAGTGCATGGTGGTTGCACCCCCGCAGGTCTCGTCGCCACCGGCTCGTGCCTTGTCGTCGCGCCGCGGCAAGGACGCAGTTGGTTGCCGCGGAACGTCGCCGTTAGCAAAGCCTATGAGACTCTGGATGGTGGCCCTCCATTCGTCGACCTTGTCGGTCGTTGGAGGGTAGTCTAGAAGCAGTTGAGCTCTCGCCAAGGCTTCTGCTGGAGTGGTGGGTGGCAATGGCGTACGGAGCGAGGAACGGGATGTGCTCGGACTCCTAACCAAGTTAGGAGGAGCATCATCCCATCCAAGCGACCGTACTCCGCTCGTACCAGCATGCTGGCGTGCATGCGGGTCTCGAGGGCCTCGGGATCCTCCAGCTTGGCCTTGATCTATCGAACGTATGGTGCTGCGAGCACCATGACGCTGTCGGTCCCACGCCTCTTGAGAAGGACGCGGTGCGGATTCGGATGCCGAAGCCTGCGCCGCCTTGTCCTTGGACCTGGCAGCATCGCGGGCTCCCTCGACGACGCCCGTTCCTCCGCCAGCGTCTTCCCCACCACCCGTCAGCTCCGGTGGTGGTGGGTTTGACGCGGACGGCTCTGCTGCCGCCGAAGCCTTCTTCTTCGGTGGCATGCTGACGAAGGTTGATGAAGAAGTTGCTCGTGCGAACGCCGGATCGGATTCACACAACCTCGACGCCCCCTACCTGGCGCGCCAAAGATGTCGGGGAAGCTGATTGTGACCCACGAACACCTATGGGACCGGGCGGACCGAGTCCCTTGTGGTTCGGAGGGGGGCGGAGATTGCACAAAGAGCGGATCGAGGCGATGCACACGAGCAGATTTACCCAGCTTCGGAGCTCTCCGGAGAGATAATACTCCTACTGCTGCTTGGTTGATTGTATTGTGTTCTTGCTAGGGAGCAATGGGAGCTACAAAACCTAGCCTGAGTGAGTGTGATCTCGAATCAGTCGAATGAACCGAACGAGCCGAACCCTTTCTACGGCGCACACGGGCCTCCTTTTATAGGCTCAAGGGGTCACCGACAGGTGGCAACGCAGATGAGGGTACAAATGGAAAAACAGTAGTTGGTACACCAACTTGTATGCGGTATCAAGATGCTCTATACCTAACTCGACGGCAAGGGACAAGATCAATAAATGCCCGTCCCTCGCTGAAACGAACAAAGGCAACAGGACCGTCAAGTGCGCCTCCGCTTGCCACGATGGTAGCTTGTCGCGCCGCTTATCGCTGCTCCCACGGCTGCACAGCTCATTGACACGCGCGCAGGGAAAGCCCCATGGCGACACGTTGGCGGATGAGCTGGAGCGGAGATGAAGAGAGGTTGCCTGCCGCGGCAAGCTCCTTGCCGCGGCCGAAATCCTTGTCGTGCTCGGGAGCTTGTCGCTCACCAAGCCTTCCCGGCAAGCTCCTCTTGCCGGGGTCTTGTTTCCTTCGTGCCTTGAGTGGCCTTCCCGGCAAGCTCCTCTTGCCGGGGCCTTGAATACTTTGTTCTTGAATGGCTCTAAAGGAGCCGCGGAGGACCTTGGCGGTCACTAGGCCAGCCCGGCCGCGGGGTGCTGCAACTGCCCGTGCACGAGTTCGGGGTACTAGGGTACCCCTACTCAAGTACACCGACATCTCTCAACAATAATAACATAATTGGATCATATAACTATCCCTCAACATGCAATAAAGAGTCAATCCAAAGTCACTAATAGCGGAGAATAAACGAAAAGATTATTGTAGGGTATGAAACCACCTCAAAGTTATCCTTTCTGATCGATCTATTCAAGAGTCCGTAGTAAAATAACATGAAGCTATTCTTTCCGTTCGATCTATCATATAGTTCGTACTAGAATAACACGTTAAGACACAAATCAACCAAAACCCTAATGTCACCTAGATACTCCAATGTCACCTCAAGTATCCGTGGGTATAATTATACGATATGCATCACACAATCTCAGATTCATCTATTCAACCAACACAAAGAACTTCAAAGATTGCCCCAAAGTTTCTACCGGGGAGTCAAGACGAAAACGTGTGCCAACCCCTATGCATAGGTTCCCAAGGTCACGGAACCCGCAAGTTGATCACCAAAACATACATCAAGTGAATCAATAGAATACCCCATTATCACCAAGGGTATCCCACGCAAGACATACATCAAGTGTTCTCAAATCCTTAAAAGACTCAATCTGATAAGATAACTTCGAAGGGAAAACTCAATCCATTACAAGAGAGTAGAGGGGGAGAAACATCATAAGATCCAACTATAATAGCAAAGCTTGCGATACATCAAGATCGTGCCAAATCAAGAACACGAGAGAGAGAGAGAGAGAGAGAGAGAGAGAGATCAAACACATAGCTACTGGTACATACCCTCAACCCCGAGGGTGAACTACTCCCTCCTCGTCATGGAGAGCGCCGGGATGATGAAGATGGCCACCGGTGAGGGTTCCCCCCTCCGGCAGGGTGCCACAACAGGGTCCCGATTGGTTTTTGGTGGCTACCGAGGCTTGCGGCGGCGGAACTCCCAATCTAGGTTATGTCTGGGGGTTTCTGTATATATAAGAGGTTTTGGCGTTGGGAACAAGTCAGGGGGGTCTCCGAGGCGGCCACGAGGTAGGGGGCGCGCCCCCACCCTTGTGGGTGCCTCGGGACTCCCCTGGCTCATCTCCGGTGCTCCGTGGGCTTCTTCTGGTCCAAAAATAATCTCCGTCAATTTTCAGGTCAATTGGACTCCGTTTGGTTTTCCTGTTCTGCGATACTCAAAAACAAGGAAAAAAACAGAAACTGGCACTGGGCTCTAGGTTAATAGGTTAGTCCAAAAAATCATATAAAATAGCATATAAATGCATATAAAACATCCTAGATGGATAATATAATAGCATGGAACAATAAAAAATTATAGATATGTTGGAGACGTATCACACGACTCTAATATCACCATCTTCATATCTCAAAACAATCATCAAGTATCAAACTTCTAATAGTATTCAATGCACTCTATATGGAAGTTTTTATTATACCCATCTTGGATGCCTATCATATTAGGACTACTTTTATAGGCAAATCAAATCAACATGTTGTTTAAAAGACTCTCAAAATAATATAAGTGAAGCATGAGAGTTTAATAATTTCTATAAAATAAAATCACCACCTTGATCTAAAAGATATAAGTGAAGCACTAGAGCAAAATTATCTAGCTCAAAAGATATAAGTGAAGCACATAGAGTATTCTAATAAATTCCGATTCATGTGTGTCTCTCCCAAAAGGTGTGTGCAGCAAGGATGATTGTGTTAAACTAAAAAGCAAATACTCAAATCATACAAGACGCTCCAAGCAAAACACATATCATGTGGTGAATAAAAATATAGCAGCAAGTAAAGTTACCGATAGACGAAGACAAAAGAGGGGATGCCTTCCGGGGTATCCCCAAGCTTAGGCTTTTGGTTTTCCTTGAATTTTACCTTGGGGTGCCTTGGGAATCCCCAATCTTAGGCTCTTGCCACTCCTTATTCCAAAATCCATCAAATCTTTACCCAAAAACTTGAAAACTTCACAACACAAAACTTAAACAGAAAATCTCATGAGCTCCGTTAGTATAAGAAAACAAATCACCACTCTAAGGTACTGTAATGAACTCGTTCTTTATTTATATTGGTGTTCAACCTACTGTATTCCAACTTCTCTATGGTTCATACCCCCCGATACTAGCCATAGATTCATCAAAATAAGCAAACAACACACGGAAAACAGAATCTGTCAAAAACAGAACAGTCTGGAGCAATCTGAATCAAACGTATACTTCTGTAACTCCAAAAATTCTGAAATAAATTGGTGGACGTGAGCAATTTGTCTATTAATCATCTGAAAAAAGAATCAACCTAAATCACTCTCCATTAAAAAATGGCAGCTAATCTCGTGAGCGCTAAAGTTTCTGTTTTTTACAGCAAGATCGCAAAGACTTCACCCAAGTCTTCCCAAAGGTTCTACTTGGCACAAACACTAATTAAAACATAAAACCACATCTAAACATAAGATAGGTGAATTATTTATTACTAAACAGGAATAAAACGCAAGGAATAAAAAATAAAATTGGGTTGCCTCCCAACAAGCGCTATCGTTTAATGCCCCTAGCTAGGCATAAAGGTTTCGATGATGCTCACATGAAAGACAAGAATTGAAGCACAAAGAGAGCATCATGAAACACGTGATAAACACATCTAAGTCTAACATACTTCCTATGCATAGGCATTTTATAGGCAAACAAATTATTAAGGCAAGCAAAAACTAGCATATGCAAGGAAGTGTGAAAGAAACAATAGCAATCTCAACATAACGAGAGGTAATTTAGTAACATGAAAATTTCTACAACCATATTTTCCTCTCTCATAATAATTACATGTAGGATCATAAGCAAATTCAAAAATAGCTATCACAAAACATATTCTTAACACGATGCACATGTATGCAAAGTTGACACTCTTCCAAAATAGTGGGATTAACATTAACTAAAGTCATGACCTCTCCAAACCCACTTTTATCAAAAACTTCATAAGATTGAACATTATCCAAATATGTGAGATCTAAAGTTGACACTCTTCCAAACCCACTTTCAGTATTATTGCACATTATTATCAATCTCATATTGATCATGGGGAGTAAGTAAAATTTCAAGATCGTAAGAAGAATCATCCCAATCATGATCATTGCAACAAGTAGTGGACATAGAAAAACTAGCATCCCCAAGCTTAGGGTTTTGCATATCATTAACACAATTGACATTAATAGAATTTATAATAACATCATTGCAATCATGCTTTTCATCGAAGGAACTATCAAGTATGGGTGCAATAGCAACGATCTCATGTTTAACATAAGGAACTATAGCAAATTCATCTTCATAAATATTGGCATCATGGCCACAAGAATAGCGAGCATCATGTTCATCAAGGAACATTTCAATCAAATCATCGGAATCATAATTATCTATAGATTCATGCATATCATTATTTTCTTCCAAAGCAATGATCATTCTTTCAATAAATTCTTTAACATAGACATTATGAGCATATTTTTCATAGCAATATTTAAGTATGTCAAAATTTTCAGATTCGTAGAGAGTAATATCATACTTTTCAATCAAAGAAGCAACTTCATAAGATGTCAAAACTTTCAGATTCGTAGAGAGTAATATCATACTTTTCAATCAAAGAAGCAACTTCATAAGATGTCAAAACTTTCATATTCGTAGAGAGTAATATCATACTTTTCAATCAAAGAAGCAACTTCATAAGCTTCCTTAAAAGCAACAAATTCTTCAATTTGTTTGATATCATAGTAACTATAAACACCCTTTGCATAAGAAGATAAGATTTCATTATCATTAAACACACATAGGTAGGGGAGGTGTTTTTTTAGGGTTCTTAGAGCAACAAGTAAAATCATAAATTTCACAAAGATTCCAAGCATAACACAATAATCTGTTTATTTGATCCCATAAGAGTCTCCCTTTTTCAGACAAACGGTGATGCACAAAATGAGCATGCTCATCTAAAGATTTCCCATCAACTAGGCTAGTTGGGGTTTCAACACGAGCGCATAAGGATCAAAGATGATCCAAGTAGAACACTTTAAGTGGATCCATATCAATAGATTTTTAGCAAGCAAAGACGCAAGCAAATATAAGGCACATAGAAACACAAACAAAGATACATACGGGAAGAAGGCGAAGAAAAGGCAAAGGTCTTTCAAAATCATTTTAGAAGTGGGGGAGAGGAAAACGAGAGGCGAATGGAAAATAATGTAGTGCGAGGGAGAAGAGTTTGTGATGGGTACTTGGTATGTCTTGACTTGAGCGTAGATCTCCCCGGCAACGCCGCCAGAAATCCTTCTTGCTACCTCTTGAGCATGCGTTAGTTTTCCCTTGAAGAGGAAAGGGTGATGCAACAAAGTAGCATAAGTATTTCCCTCAGTTTTTGAGAACCAAGGTATCAATCCAGTAGGAGACTACATGCAAGTCGCCTAGTACCTGCACAAACAATCAAGAACCTTGCAACCAATGCGAAAAAGGGGTTGTCAATCCCTTCACGACCACTTGCAAAAGTGAGATCTGATAAAGATAATAAGATAAATATTTTTGGTATTTTTGTTGTATAGATTGGAAAATAAAGACTGCAAAATAAATAGTAAACTAGAATTGTAGATTGGAAACTTATATGATGTAAAGTAGACCCGGGGGCCATAGGTTTCACTAGTGGCTTCTCTCATGATAGCATGTATTACGGTGGGTGAACAAATTACTGCCGAGCAATGATAGAAAAGCGCATAGTTATGATGATATCTAAGGCAATGATCATGAATATAGGCATCACGTCTGTGTCAAGTAGACCGAAATGATTCTGCTTCTACTACTATTACTCCACACATCGACCGCTATCCAGCATGCATCTAGAGTATTAAGTTCATAAGAACGGAGTAACACATTAGGCAAGATGACATGGTAGAGGGATAAACTCAAGCAATATGATATAAACCCCATCTTTTTATCCTCGATGGCAACAATACAACACGTGTCGGTTCCCTTTATGTCACTGGGATCGAGCACCGCAAGATTGAACCCAAAGGTAAGCACTTCTCCCATTGCAAGAAAGATCAATCTAGTAGGCCAAACTAAAGCGATAATCCGAAGAGACTTGCAAAGATATCAAATCATGCATATAAGAATTCAGAGAAGAACCAAATAATATTCATAGATAATCAAATTTATAAACCCACAATTCATCGGATCTCGGCAAACACACCGCAAAAGAGTATTACATCGAATAGATCTCCAAGAACATCGAGGAGAACTTTGTATTGAGAACCAAAGAGAGAGAAGAAGTCATCTAGCTAATAACTATGGACCCGAAGGTCTGTGGTAAACTACTCACATATCATCGGAGAGACTATGGTGTTGATGTAGAAGCCCTCCGTGATTGAATCCCCCTCCGGCAGATCGCCGGAAGAGGCCCCAAGATGGGATCTCACGGGTACAGAAGGTTGCGGCGGTGGAAAAGTGGTTTCGTGGATCCCCTGGATGTTTTCAGGGCATAAGAGTATATATAGGCGAAAGAAGTAGGTCGGTGGAGCTACGAGGGGCCCATGAGGGTGGGGGGCGCCTACCCCTGGGCACACCCTCCTGCCTCGTGGCCGCCTCGTTGCGTCTTTGACTTCCACTCCAAGTCTCCTGGATTGCTGTAGCGACCTGATCCAAAATCGGTCAAGTCTCTGTGTCTGTACCATCCCAAGATCATGCTGGTACTCACAGTACATTGATGAAATAATCAAAGTTCAATCACACCTGAATTTATTACACGGTTCTCATATCGAGTCTTTATTACAATAGAATAAATTCGGCCGAAGGCCAACTCATGAGAAATAAACTAAGATAAGCTGCGGAAGCGTAGAAGAATAGCGAGTCCATCCGACTCCAAAGGGCAATCGCCAAGCGCGGAGCGTAGCCTCACTCCTGATCGGAATACTCATCTGCAACATAAGACGTTGCAGCCGTGTAGGTCAGCATTTTGAATATGCTGGCAAGTCATGAAGAGAGAATAACAATAATAAAATTTCTAACACTATATGCATTTTTGGCTGTGGGGCTCTAAGTTTCATCATTTTGCGAAAAGCCAATTTTTCCCTACTACAGTGGACTTGCTTGCAAATACTACAAAATTGTTGGTAGTTATTGAGATGGTTCCGCCAACCAATGTCTCAATCCCAAATTATTAAGTCATGGCCCCTCAATTAATTTATTAATTACAATGTTGAGATTTCGAATACTTCCAAGTTCCAGAGGCTCAAATTGTGCATGAATCGGGACACGGCTAATCGATTAGATCTTTAACTCTGCGGAGGTTTGCGACTTTACCCGCAAGAATCATTCCCTCCTTTTAAGTCTTCGCACTTCATGGTGTTTGAAGACGGGATGAATAAACAGGTCTTCCAAGAGTTCTTCGGCCACCGCCGGTACCCATCCAATCCTACCGTTCTTCTACATCTCGTAGTACCGTCCGCCAGCGTCACAACTAGGGTTGACCCAGCCAGAGCCCATAATGGCTTGCGGCTGCACAGTAAGCTTCCGGTCAATGGGGTATACATCCGTCTCTTCGTGGCTGGGTGAAGCTTTCCAAGATGTCATGGCACTTCTCCATGCATCCCGCCAACCACTGGGTTCTCCAGGGTGCCCACAACCGCCCTCCACCCAAAGAGTGAATTCAAGTCCATCTTGAGCTTGAAGTTCATGGGGTTGTCATCATCTTTGACTCTCGCATCTTTCTTATGAATTTCACTCAACCAACCCCGTCTACGAGCATAGCAAGATAAACTACTACGTCCCGGGGTCATGGTAACAAGGGTAATTGGTTCATCCTACCACATGATACTACTCAAGAACATAACTTCAAAATTTCAACTACTGCATGCATGGTGGGGAGGTATAATTCTAATGCAATAGAAATCATAGGTATTGTAAAGAACATGATCAATGACTTGCCTTGCTGACGATCCTCGTAAGCTAGGGACTCGTAGTAGCAAGCTTCGCACTCCGGAAACTCTACCGAGACAAACAATAATCACAATAAGCATATAGCATATGACCACTTAACACAATAGCATAGTAACATAACACACCAAAACAAACGAATCAAAACCCAAAGGAAAACCTCGAAGAAATCCAAATCAAAGTTTTCCTACTTCAAGCAACAACTAGAAATAGTTTTACATAACAAATTTTTTTTCTAACATAACCTAAGCATGGGTTTATGTTAACTTAACAGAAAAGAATGCATTAAGCAACTAGGAGCAAAAAGAATCAATTTAAAAGCTATTGTAAAACTCCTATTAGGCCTAAAGCAAATTTTAGTAAGAAAAATAAAATAAAAGTTTTATTTATTATAAATAAAAGTTCATGCTCTAAAGTGACAGAAACTAACCTAGAATAATCAATCACATGTGAAAAATAAATTTATTTGCTAATTAAAATAATAGGAAAACAGTAGCTAGTTAATTAATTAAGAATAGCATGATTCTGCTAGAAACTATTTTTTATTAATCCTAAAATGCCCAAATAAATTCCTACGGTTAGGTGATGTCAAAACAAAGTTGGGACAAAAGAATCATAAAAAATAATTTTCCTAGCTCATTTTATAGCAGATTTACTATTCTGACTAAATCTAAAATAAAGCAATTATAAATAATTTTAACATAGCTAATTATATTTTCTACAGAAACTATAAGAAATTTGCAAACCAACAAAAAAGAATCACTTAAAATATTAAGTAGATTAAAAGATATGAATTTTTCAAATCTGAAACTATTCTGTTAAAACAGAAAACGAAAATAAAAGAAAACAGGCTAACTTTGCCTAACTAGCATACATGCGTAATATAACTAAACGGGCCTAGGGTTTAAACGAATCGGGCGATTCAAAATAAAACCTAACTAGAAATAAACCGACTAAAACCGGTTCACTAACAACTAACCTAATAAACCATACCCCTTGAGGTTCTAATCTAAGCCGTCGAGATTAGATCGGACGGGGGAGGGAAACTCCGGCGGCGTACCGGACGGCGACGGCGACGGCGGCTCGGGCGGCGAGTGTTCCGGCGTCTCCGGTGGTCGGGGGCAACGGCGGGGAGCTCCGGCGGGTGCGGCGCGACGAGGGGGTGGTTCTGGTGGAGTTGGTGGAGTTCGGGGTGGTCGAGGTGAGTCAGAACGGCGTTAATGGCGGCGGCGGCGCTCGGCTCTCGGCGTCTGGAAGGAGAGAGAGGTCCGTGAGGGGCGAGGGGGGAATGAGGTGAGTGGGGGTATTTATAGGGGTGCACGCTTGGCGAGGGCAAGCCGGCGGCGGATCATCTGCGAATCCGGATCCCGGGATCCGGCGATGGCGGCGCGGCGAGTGGCGTGGCGAGGGAAGAGCGAGGTGGGGTCCACCGTCGGCGAGAAGGGAAGCGGGGTTGGCCGGTCGACCGACGCGAGACCGGTTCGAGCGAGGGGTGCGGTCGGCTCATGTTGGGCCGGCTCGGGTGCCGCTGGGCTGGGCAGCCGGGTGGGCCTCCACTGGTGAGTCGCCAGTCTTGGCTGGGCCACTCGGCTGGTCAAGGCGTCTGGGTATTTTTTTTTCAAATTTATTTTTTTGAGAAAAATAAAACAGAGATAATATTTAAAGTATAAATATTTTATATAGGACATATATATATCAAAATGATCGGGAATATTCCTATCATTTGAACATTTTCGAGGGCAAAATCCAAACTTTATAAAAATTCATTTTTTCAAAATTCAAATAAAACTCAAATTTGAATTCAAACTTTTGGCATTGTTTTCCTCTGATATTTTTGGAGTGTCATGTTTACTCCTCTCATACTTTTCTCAAGTATTTATCGGGCATAGTTTTTGAAATGATTTCCACTTGCCAAAATTTGAATTCAAATTCCAAAACTCAAAATCTTCTGAAACTTCAAATGCCACTCAAATTCAAACAACATGCATAGATGCTTAGCTATAATTGTAAAACATTCCAAATAGGAAATTTGGGATGTTACAAACCTACCACCTTAAGATGAATCTAGCCCTCGAGATTCGGGTTGGCTAGCAAATAGGTGCGGGTGGTCTCGAAGAAGGTCTTCTTCGCTCCCGGTGGCTTCTTCCTCGGAGTGATGACTCCACAACACCTTGCAAAACTTGATGATCTTGCTGGGTGACTCTGCTTTCAGATCTCGAGAATTCGGACGGGTTTCTCCTTATAAGTCGATCACCGCTGCTGTATGGCCTCTAGGGGCACCGTGTCTCTCAACGGAATATCGGCCATGTCGGCATGACACTTCTTCACCGAGAAACATGGAAGACATCGTGAACTCCGGACAATCCTTCCGCAATTCCAACTTGTAAGCCACTTCTCCTCGGCGTTCGAGGATTTTGTAGGGCCAATGAATCGGGTGCTAACTTTCCTTTGACACCAAACCTCTTGATTCCACGAAGTGAGACACACGAAGATATGCTCGGTCTCCGCTTCGTAAGTTACTTCCTTGCGTTCTTGTCGGCATAACTCTTACGCCTCGATGAGCTATCTTGAGTCTATCTCGAATCAGCTTGACTTTCTCTTGAATCTCGATAAGATCGGAACCGAAAAGTGATCGATCTCAACACCATCCCACAAAATGGTGTTCGCACCTCCTTCCGTATAGAGCTTGAAGGGGCCATCTTGAGACGGGATTGATAACTGTTGTTGTATGAGAACTCTGCGTATGGCAAATTATCATCCCAGCTAGACCCATAGTCTAGCACACAAGCTCTCAACATGTCCTCCGAATCTGGTTGACTCTCTCGGTCCATCCATCATGCATGGATGAAAAGCTGTACTAAATTCCAGCCTCGTACCCAAAGTTTCATGCAACTGATTCCAAAACTTTGAGGTAAACTGTGTTCCTCTATTTGACACGATACTCCTCGGAACTCCATGCAGACATACGATCCTGGTCATGTATATCTTGGCCAACTTAGCACTGGTATAGGTAGTCTTCACGGGAATGAAGTGAGCTACCTTAGTCAATCGATCAACCACTACCCAGATAGAATCATAACCTGAACGGGTCCTGGGCAATCCTGTGATGCAGTTTTTCCCATTTCCAATCGGGAATCGGCAAAGGTTGAAGTAACCCTGCTGGCTTCTGATGTTCTGCCTTTACTCATTGACAAACATCGCAAAGCGCTACGTACTCGGCAATATCCTTCTTCATACCGTCCACCGAAACTTTCCTTCAAATCCGGTACATCTTGGTGTTACCGGGTGAATCGAATACGGTGAATCATGAGCCTCTGAAGAATTAGCTTCACGAGTTCGGATCATTGGGTACATAAATCGATCCTCGAACCATATAGCTCCGTGTTCATCCTTACGGAACCCTTTAGCTTTTCCTTCATTCATCTTTTGCTTTATCTCATCAATTTCCTTGTCCGACTTCTGAGCTTCACGAATCCTTTCGGCCAAAGTGGACTGAACTTCCAGAGTTGCCACATATCCTCTCGGAACTATCTCCAGTCGGAGATCTCTGAGGTCATCGACTAACTCCTGGGGTAATCCTCCTGCTGTAAGAGTATTCACATAACTCTTACGGCTCAAAGCATCTGCTACAACATTAGCTTTCCCTGGGTGATAATGCAATCTCATGTCATAGTCCTTGATTAACTCTAGCCATCTCCTCTGCCCGAGGTTCAACTCTTTCTGCGTGAAAATATACTTCAAGCTCTTGTGATCTGTGTAAACATCACAACGGTTACCGATAAGGAAATGCCTCCAGGTCTTGAGTGCATGCACTACGGCTGCTAACTCCAAATCATGTGTGGCATAATTCATCTCGTGAGGTCGTAGCTGTCTGGAGGTATAAGCTACAACTTTTCCTTCCTGCATGAGTACTCCTCCGAGTCCACGACGAAAGCGTCACAATAAACCCGTAATCCTTGTGTATGTCCGGCAAGATCAGCATTGGGGCTGTAACCAAACGTTTCTTCAATTCCTGAAAACGGCTTCACAATCCTCGGTCCAAATGTACTTGGCTTCCTTCTTCAACAGCTCACCATGGGCTTGGCAATCTTCGAGAAGTTCTCAATGAACCTCCGATAATATCCTGCGAGTCCGAGAAAACTGCGGATCTCCTTGACCGTGGTGGGCGATCGCCAATCGGTGACTGATTCAACCTTGGCGGGTCAATGCTATTCCTTCTCCTGAAATAACATGTCCGAGGAATCCGACTTCCTTCAGCCAAAATTCACATTTGCTGAACTTGGCATACAATCGATGTTCTCGAAGTTTCTCGAACTAGACGCAAATGTTCCTTATGCTCTTCCTCGCTCTTGGAGAAAATCAGTATATCATCGATGAACACCACGACAAACTTGTACAGATATTCCATAAATACCTTGTTCATCAAATTCATGAAGTATGCAGGAGCATTAGTCAATCAAATGACATGACGGTATACTCATATAAACCATACACGTAGTGAATGATGTTTTGGGTATATCCTTTTCACGGATCTTCAACTGATGATACCCTGATCGAAGATCGATCTTGGAGAATACCTTGGCTCCAACTAGCTGATCAAATAGGTCATTAATCATCGGCAGAGGATACTTGTTCTTGATGGTCACTTCGTTCAACGAACGATAGTCCACAACCATTCTCAAGGTTCCATCCTTCTTCTCTACCAAAAGAACTGGGGCTCCCCAAGGTGATGAGCTGGGCCGAATATATCCTTTGTCCAATAACTGGTTCTTGATCTCCTTCAAATCATTCGGTGGCATCCGATAAGGTCTCTTGGATATTGGGGCTGTGCCGGACAATAACTCAATCAGAAATTCAATGTCCCTGTCCGGTGGCATTCTTGGTAATTCCTCCGGAAACACATCGGGAAAATCTTGCACTACTGGCACTTCCTCCTAAACAACTCCCGTGAGGGAATTCACCTGATTCTTCATCGGCTATGCTCGGATACATACTTGATCCTCTTACGCTCCGGGGTGGTGGCGAATCGACTTGTGGGCACGATCTATGTTTCCTTCAAACTTCGTCAACCAATCCATGCCTAGGATTACATCCAAGGTCCGGGTTTCCAATACTATGAGGTCTGCGGAAATTTATGATTTCCGGCGTTGAGGTTGCATGACAGCCTAAACCTGCCATCATTTCTCCTCTGCGGGCCCGACGCGAGGGGGCTTCTAAGGGTTTTAGTGGGCAACCCGTACTTTTCCACAACTACCCTTGATATGAATGAATGCGTTGCACCGTAATCAAAGAGTACCAATCTGAGCGTGAATTCAATAAAACTTACCAACCACGATTATCGGCTGATCATAGGCGTCCTCCACGTCAATGTGGTTCACCCGAGCACGAGGGAAAGGGTTGGGCTTCTTCGCTGAGCTTCCATTGCCGTTTCCATTCCTCTGCTTGGCCTCCGGGCGTCGGTGGCATAGTGCCCTGTTTTCGGCACTTGAAATAGGTGATGTGACTCAGATCCTTGAAGCCGGGCGGGGCGATCTGGTTGCCATTACCGTGTCCATTGCCATTGCCATTGCGACTTGTTGTCCTGGTTGCGGTTGTTCCCATTTCCTCCATGGTTATGTCCTCCATGATTGTGATGGGTATGCCCTACTTTGAGTATGGGGCATAACGGGCTTCTGCTGAGCTCGAGTTGTACTTCCCCTGGCTGTACTTCCGCTTGCGGCTATCGATCTGCTGCTGCTTGCCTTCAAGTATGATGGCCTTGTCTACCAGCTCCTGGTAGTTGGTGAAGGTGGCCACCATAAGCTGCATACCCAGCTCGTCATTGAGTCCTCGAGAAACTTCTCCGCTGCGGCATCTGTGGCCACATCATCCGGGGCATAGCGAGCTAACTTGCTGAACTCATCCACGTCTTGTGCCACAAGATGCGGTTTCCTGGCGTAAGTTGCGGAACTCACGCTTCTTCGCACTCATGGCTCCAAATGAAACATGAGCGGTGCGGAAGGCCTGCTGGAACTGATCCCGTGATGGTGCCGATGCGATAAGTGGCGGTGTAGTTCTCCCACCAAGAAGCTGCAGGTCCATCAAGTTGATGTGCGACAAAGCGCACCTTCTCTCGCATCGGTGCATCCAACGGTGATTAACTCTCTTCCGACCTTGCGGAGCCAATCGCCGGCCACAATCGGCTCGGTCTTGCTAGAGAACACCGCGGATTCAGCCTTAGGAATCGAGTCAAGTTGTCAACAGGGGTGGTGGCGGTGGATTGTTGTTGTTGTTGTTGTTGTTCGGTTCGGATGAGCATCGCATGAGGGCATTCTGCTGCTGGATCAGCCGGGTGAGCTCCGCGGGAAGTTGAGACCGGGTCACGTCTCGAGGCATCTGGTGTTTTGGAGTGGATGAGAAAATTAGAATAGAACAATGGTCTAATGAGAAATAACACTACCCATATGAATGCGCAATCATAAACACACCAATTATTTATTCATTCCACTCAAACATGGTTCAATCTCGATTACAAAATGCTCACGACTAATCGAAAATATCGGCCTAACTGATCGACGAAAAAGTAAAATAACATGGTGGTCGACTAAATGTCTTCATCAATAATCCTTGCGCCCTCAGTGCGATGTCCTCCGTGTGGCGTCCTCTCTTGCGGCGCCTCCTCTTGCGGCTTTCTCCAGTGAAACTCCCTTCATAATCCTGATCATTGCTCACGAGAGGTCCGTCATCTCCACTCGAAAAAAGGTCTTCTCCCAAGTCCATCTTTTCCTCCAATGCGGCAACCTTCATCTTCAGGTCGTCGACTCTCTCCATGAAGTCCGCGATTTCTTCCTCATGGTCATGGAAGTGCATGCGTGCCTTCTCCTCCAGCCCAGTTCACGGAACAACAGCCTCCTGTGTACCTTGAGTTCTGGCGAGTCTGGATCTCCGTTCTGAGAAGACACTCCAAGTCTTGGACATACGAGAGAATGGAGTCGTCCTCACTGATGCGGATGATATCTCCATTCCTTGCTCTGCGAGAAACCATGGCGAGTCGATGGATCGAGCTCGGCCTGTACTCTTCTCGGAGATGTCCAAGTGCACGATATATCGCCATGTCTCTTCCGATGATCCGGTTGAAGTCGGTAAACTCAAAGTCAATAGGCTCGTATGTCCTCCGAAGGTTCTCCTGGAATGTGCACCTCGATCCTCAGTAGCGGTATCCGTCGGAAGTGCATTGGTAGGCTTCCGGTGATCGAGGTAGAGCAATCTTCAGCTTCTTCACCATCTGGACCAGCTTCTGCCGAAGGGCATCGTCTCATCTGGTGGCAAAACTCCGTAGCAAAACCGGGTGAACTCGACGCCATCTAAAATGTTGAAAATCGGAGAGAAGTCGAAATGAGCAGGGAGAATTACGGAATGATAAGGATATAAAATACATAGTCTCTTCCTATGGCTTTCCGATCCTAGGGGTTACGTCCTACGGTCAGCGTGTGCTCTGATACCATCTCTGTAGCGACCTGACCCAAAATCGGTCAAGTCTCGTATGCATACCATCCCAAGATCATCTTTGGTACTCACGAGACATTGATGAAATAATCAAAGTTCAATCACACCTGAATTTATTACGGTTCTCATATCGAGTCTTTATTACAATAGAATAAATTCGGCCGAAGGCCAACTCATGAGAAATAAACTAAGATAAGCTGCGGAAGCGTAGAAGAATAGCGAGTCCATCCGACTCCAAAGGGCAATCACCAAGCGCGGAGCGTAGCCTCACTCCTGATCGGAATACTCCTCTGCAACATAAGACGTTGCAGCCGTGTAGGTCAGCATTTTGAATATGCTGGCAAGTCATGAAGAGAGAATAACAATAATAAAATTTCTAACACTATATGCATTTTTGGCTGTGGGGCTCTAAGTTTCACCATTTTGCGAAAAGCCAATTTTTCCCTACTACAGTGGACTTGCTTGCAAATACTATAAAATTGTTGGTAGTTATTGAGATGGTTCCGCCAACCAATGTCTCAATCCCAAATTATTAAGTCATGGCCCCTCAATTAATTTATTAATTACAATGTTGAGATTTCCGAATACTTCCAAGTTCCAGAGGCTCAAATTGTCCGTAACCGGGGACACGGCTAATCGATTAGATCTTTAACTCTGCAGAGGTTTGCGCACTTTACCCGCAAGAATCATTCCCTCCTTTTAAGTCTTCGCACTTCATGGTGTTTGAAGACGGGATGAATGAAATAGGGTCTTCCGAAGAGTTCTTCTGGCCACTGCCGGTACCCATCCAATCCTACCGTTCTTCTACATCTCGTAGTACCGTCCGGCCAGCGTCACAACTAGGGTTGACCCAGCCAGAGCCCATAATGGCTTGCGGCTGCACAGGTAAGCTTCCGGTCAATGGGGTATACATCCGTCTCTTCGTGGCTGGGTGAAGCTTTCCGCAAGATGTCATGGCACTTCTCCATGCATCCCGGCCAACCACTGGGTTCTCCAGGGTGCCCGTCAACCGTCCTCTACCCAGTAGTGAATTCCGAAGTCCATCTTGAGCTTGAAGTTCATGGGGTTGTCATCATCTTTGACTCTCACATCTTTCTTATGAATTTCACTCAACCAACCCCGTCTACGAGCATAGCAAGATAAACTACTACGTCCCGGGGTCATGGTAACAAGGGGAATTGGTTCATCCTACCACATTATACTACTCAAGAACATAACTTCAAAATTTCAACTACTGCATGCATGGTGGGGAGGTATAATTCTAATGCAATAGAAATCATAGGTATTGTAAAGAACATGATCAATGACTTGCCTTCTTGACGATCCTCGTAAGCTAGGGACTCAGTAGTAGCAAGCTTAGACTCGGAAACTCTACCGAGACAAACAATAATCACAATAAGCATATAGCATATGACCACTTAACACAATAGCATAGTAACATAACACACCAAAACAAACAAATCAAAACCCAAAGGAAAAACTCGAAGAAATCCAACTCAAAGTTTTCCTACTTCAAGCAACAACTAGAAATAGTTTTACATAACAATTTTTTTTTCTAACATAACCTAAGCATGGGTTTATGTTAACTTAACAGAAAAGAATGCATTAAGCAACTAGGAGCAAAAAGAATCAATTTAAAAGCTATTGTAAAACTCCTATTAGGCCTAAAGCAAATTTATTAAGAAAAATAAAATAAAAGTTTTATTTATTATAAATAAAAGTTCATGCTCTAAAGTGACAGAAACTAACCTAGAATAATCAATCACATGTGAAAAATAAATTTATTTGCTAATTAAAATAATAGGAAAACAGTAGCTAGTTAATTAATTAAGAATAGCATGATTCTGCTAGAAACTATTTTTTATTAATCCTAAAATGCCCAAATAAATTCCTACGGTTAGGTGATGTCAAAACAAAGTTGGGACAAAAAGAATCATAAAAAAAATAATTTTCCTAGCTCATTTTATAGCAGATTTACTATTCTGACTAAATCTAAAATAAAGCAATTATAAATAATTTTAACATAGCTAATTATATTTTCTACAGAAACTATAAGAAATTTGCAAACCAACAAAAAAAGAATCACTTAAAAAATTAAGTAGATTAAAAGATATGAATTTTTCAAATCTGAAACTATTCTGTTAAAACAGAAAACGAAAATAAAAGAAAAACGGGCTAACTGGGCCTAACTAACATACTGTATGTAATATAACTAAACGGGCCTAGGGTTTAAACGAATCGGGCCGATTCAAAATAAAACCCTAACTAGAAATAAACCGGACTAAAACCCGGTTCACTAACAACTAACCTAATAAACCATACCCCTTCGGGGGTTCTAATCTAAGCCGTCGAGATTAGATCGGACGGGAGAAACTCGGCGTCATCGGACGGCGGCGGCGACGGCGGCTCGGGCGGCGAGTGTTCGGCGTCTCCGGTGGTCGAGGCGACGGCGGGAGCTCGGCGGTGCTGCGCGCGACGAGGGGTGGTTCGTGGAGTTGGTGGAGTTCGGGTGGTCGGGTGAGTCGAACAGCGTTAATGGCGGCGGCGCTCTCGACTCCGGCGAGTGCGTCTGAAGGAAGAGAGAGGTCCGTGAGGCGAGAGGGGGGAATGAGTGGGGGGTATTTATAGGGGTGCGGCTTGGCGAAGAAGCAAACCGGCGAGCGGATCACGGCGAATCCGGATCCCGGGATCCGGCGAGGCGGCGCGGGGCGAGTGGCGTGGCGAGGGAAGAGGGAGGTGGGGTCCACCGTCGGCGAGAGAAGAGGAGGGGTTCGGCTCGGTCGACCGACGCGAGACCGGTTCGAGCGAGGGTGCGGTCGGCTCATGTTGGGCAGCTCGGTGCTGCTGGCTGGGCATGGGTGGGCCTCGGTGGTGAGTCGCCAGTCTTGGCTGGGCCAGTCGGCCTGGCTGGCGTCTGGGTTTTTTTTTTCAAATTTATTTTTTTGAGAAAAATAAAAACAGAGATAATATTTAAAGTATAAATATTTTATATATGACATATATATATCAAAATGATCAGGGGAATATTTCCTATCATTTGAACATTTTTCCAGGGGCAAAATCCAAACTTTATAAAAATTCATTTTTTTCAAAATTCAAATAAAACTCAAATTTGAATTCAAACTTTTTGGCATTGTTTTCCTCTGATATTTTTGGAGTGTCATGTTTACTCCTCTCATACTTTTTCTCAAGTATTTATCAGGCATAGTTTTTGAAATGATTTCCACTTGCCAAAATTTGAATTCAAATTCCAAAACTCAAAATCTTCTGAAACTTCAAATGCCACTCAAATTCAAACAACATGCATAGATGCTTAGCTATAATTGTAAAACATTCCAAATAGGAAATTTAGGATGTTACAATTGCGTTTGTTCCAAGAAAGATCCTCGCGAAGGTTTCGTTCCGTTTGGATTCCGTTTGATATTCCTTTTCTGCGAAACACTGAAATAGGCAAAAAACTGCAATTTGCACCGGGCCTTCAGTTAATAGGTTAGTCCCAAAAAATAATATAAAAGAGCATATTAAAGCCCATTAAACATCCAAAACAGATAATATAATAGCATGGAATAATAAAAAATTATAGATACGTTGGAGACGTATCACATATCTACACTGCAGCTTTGAAGGGTGGTTGGGTGCCACATTAGCTCGATGCCGGCGAGTGACTCCTTCATTGTGACATTTTCACATGCACGGGATCCTCCATAGTCTCTCTTGGGATTCTCGTAAGTTCTCCCTATATGTAGTGGCAGGCCTTGTGTATTGGGGCTTGGCCATGAATTCCGACAAGCAGGGAGGAGGGGTGTGGTTTGTATGAGAGGAGTTGTTCAACCGTGAAGAATCTACTTGGTTAAGAGTGAGAAAAAAGTTTGCGAGTTGCGAACAGTGAATGGAACACGATGTGGAGGGAGTGGCGAAGCGGGGTGGGATGCTAAGAGTCAAGGGAGGCAATCTTGACGGATATACCGTTATGTACCCTTATGGTAGATTTTCTCAATCACAAAAAATGGCATTGTATGGAAACTATATAAACTTGGTGGGCCTTACAAACACTAGGACCATTTTTAGGGGGAAACCCCGTGATACAACTTTTAGAAAACCTAGGAACCAAGTTTTTTCACACACAAAAATGAATAAAAACCAGAGAGAGGGAGATGGAGAGAGAGAGAGAGAGAGAGAGAGAGGGAGAGGGAGCGAGAGGGAGAGAGAGATTGCGTACATTTACTAGGTGTGTGGGTCAGCTGTTACACGGTTACTTGTTAGTTGCCAGAGAATTTCTCGTATAAGTTACCATGCTTATATATTCAACGTTTAAGTCTCCAACAATCATTCCAATACTTCTATTGTCCATATTGATGAATATGCAAGCATATGTTCCATGCTTACTTAAATTAGAAAACGACGTATTCAAAAACGACAAACAACAAATCTCACAAGATCGAGTGAGGACTCTCTTAACTTGTCAGTTCAGTCATATTGATGAATATGCAAGTATATGTTCCATGTTTGCTTAAATTACAAAAATGACAAATGACAAATCTCACAAGATCGTGCGACGACTCTCTTAACTTGCCAGTTTAGCAGTGATTATGTCGGCTTCCTCCATGACGATAATGCGGAAGAAGACAACAAAGGGGCATACCATTTCATCCACTAAGAACTTGATCAACTACGTCAACCCTAGCTTGCACCACCCCTACCACCGAAAGGGGTTTCCGGTGGTAAGATGCCGTTGTCAGCTCGATGCTGGAGACTGGTATTTGTCAAATTGCATTGGCTCCTCCATGGTATTTCCTGGGGTTCTCATAAGCCCCCACCCCCTTCCCCTATGTTTAGGGGTTGGCCATGAACTTGGACGACAATGGAGAAGAGATTTGGATGACATGAAGGTGCTTGGTCGTGAACTATCAACTAGGTTAAGTGTAAGCAAAAGAATGAACGTGTCATGATGTGATGGAAGGGGTGAACGTGATGGGACGCAAGGGAGTTAGGGAAAGCACTATTTTGCAGGATCTACCATTACCGTACGTTTTCTCAATCACAAAATATTCAACATCATATGGATATTACTCTAGATGCGGAGTTAGGGAAAGCACTATAAGCTGACAACCCGTACCACCAATTTCTCAAGTAACAAAGATAGTAGTATGAACCATAAATCATCTGGTACAACCGTTTGGCCAAAAAGTGAAGCTTTGAGGTGTGCCACCGGGTATTTCTTGATCGGAGTCTACAACCCATACCATACATTAGATTGCGATACCCACTAATCTCCTTTTTAGGGGAATATTCATTGCTAATCTGGGTCACAGCCCACAGCCGACGCGCAGCACCATCACTCCTTCCCCACCGTCGCATGAAGACACGGCCACACACACACACACAACGAAACGTGAGACTGGACGACGCGTGATCCGTTCCACCAACTCAGGAGAAGCGAGGTGCTGGCACTGACTGTCCACACGGACACGTCCACTCCACGGCCTCTGTCCACATCCGCGCTGCAGCAGCAGTTTCACTTGGAGTGAAAGCTTGCTCCTCCGAACTGGGCATCTTCCCGGGGAGGCACTTCGCGGGGCGAGATGCACCCTGGCCAGATGGTCCTCCTCCTCGTTCACTCCCCACCGTCCTTTTCACTGTCAGGGGGACGAGGCCAAGTTCGCCACCCCACCGTACTCGTGCGTGCACTGCACATGGCATTCTGTAAAAACAAAAACGTGTTGGCTTTTGCAGAGCGCAGAGAATCCGGCCGGAGGAGGAGATGCCAACAAAATCAACGGGAGGAAAGGCAGACGCTTCCGACTTTCAGTTCGGGCGATGGACGGACCTACGCGAAAGCGAGCAAAACAAACGCGAAAAGCGCGCCGGAAAGGTCAGGCACGGGACGCACATGCCCCGACTGACAGGTGGGCCACCAAGTAGTACCAGCACACCGTCCGGTGGGACCCACAGAGAGAGGGAGAAGCCCGTCGTTCACCGTTAACGAAGGAAGGAGCGAGCGAGCATCGCCCCCCTTCCCTGGCTCGCGCGGGGCCCCGATTCTCCTCGCTCTACACAGCTGTGACCTGCGATCGCGAGTAATTACCCTCCAAAACTGCCAAGGCGTGCTGCAGGATCCATCTAACTAAGCGTCGTCTCATCAAGTCAAAAAAAAAAACTAATGGTCGTCTGGTCCCAGTCACCTCACACGCAGCGGCGTGATCCGTCCATCGATCAGATGGAAGAGAAGAGGGCCGGTGCACGTTAATGGCCTGCTCGTTCGTTGTTCATGCCCTCCGTCCCTATTAATACCATCCTCCTCCCTGGGCCTTTGGCTCCCTCCAAACAACCGGAGCTCGCGCCCCCCTCGATCTCCGGACAAAAATCCGCCCTTTTTACGCCCGCCTTGCCCTTTCTGGCCGCGAGAGCCTCCCCCACCCCCACCCCCACCCCCGCCACGATCTCGCTCCCTCGCGTGCGCGTGTTTCCGTCGCCCCTGTCTGTCCCTTTCGCCCGATTTCCTTGCGGTTGAGGAGGTTGTTGGAGCGGGCCGGGGGAGAAAAGAAGGAGGAAGTTAGCCCGCCGCGCCGCGCCGCCGCCGCAGCCATGAACGCGCTCGCCGCGACCAGCCGCAACTTCCGCCAGGCCGCCCGGCTGCTCGGCCTCGACTCCAAGCTCGAGAAGAGCCTCCTCATCCCCTTCCGCGAGATCAAGGTCGCGCCGCGTTCTCTCCTCTCTCCTCTCCTCTCCTCGCCGCCGACCGGAGCTTGACTCTGTTTGCTTATTATCTATCTCCGGTTCCTTTCCTTCGCAGGTCGAATGCACCATCCCCAAGGACGACGGCACGCTGGCCTCCTTCGTGGGCTTCCGCGTGCAGCACGACAATGCCCGCGGGCCCATGAAAGGTGGCATCCGCTACCACCCCGAGGTGACGGGATCTCTTCTCATCTCCTCTCCTCGTGGGATTGTCTTGCTACTTCTGTCAATTTGATTGCGATTTCTCCTGAAAGCCTAAAACAAGACGCATCGAAATAGCTCTCGAAAAACCTACAAGGATAAGCAGATTAACACACGCAAAAATTGCTGGATTGCTTGCCAACTTGGCATGCTTTTAACGTCCATTGCTCATGGTCAACGATGTCATTGTTTCTTTTTCAAATCAAAGATGTGAATCCACGGTACCTGGCATTCTTAGGTTATTTTTGTATGCTGTGTCCAGCTCTGCTACTTGACTTTCGCCTATGTGCTTAGTTTAGGACATTATGTAGATTCCCCTTGCTGTCAATTTGTCAGGCAAATGATTTGAAGCTATAGAATCCCTTTTAATGAGAGCATGCAGTGCTCCTCTGTTATTACAAGCTCATCTTTCTGTCGTTAAACTGTCGGAAATATCTTCGAAGTCGTTGATTCTGTAACGCCCTACAAAATAAACTGTTATCGATGACGACAAAAGAATGTCTGGTGCTGGATCTTGTTATCCGTTGAACCAATATTTTGTCGATAACGATCAGCATATAGACTATTATCGATGACAACAAAAGAATGTCTAGTGCTGGATCTTGTTATCCGTTGAACCAATATTTTGTCGATAACGATCAGCATATAGACTTTTATCGATAACGACAAAAGAATGTGTGCCCGATCTTGTTATTCGTTAATCCAGTATTCTGGTGATATTTTGCAAGCCTAGTAAGTTTTATATCTTTCAATGCTAATTCATCATTTATAGAAATAACCAACCGAGCTAAAGTATCATCGTTTGTTTGACTGAATTACTTTAATTGTTTCAAGTCGTTGATTGTGTAACCTCAGCAAATAAACTGTTATCGATAGACAAGAGAACATGTGCAGGATCTTGTTATTCGTTGAACCAATATTCTGCTGATATTTTGAAAGCCTATAAAGTTTCATATCCCCAAATGATAATTTGGTGAAGGAAACAATCAACTTAGCTAACATACTGACGGTTGTTTGACTGAATTACTTTTGTGATTAAGCAGTATTTTATTAGAAATTGTTTCAAGAAGTTGATTGTTATCTGGCATATCAATTTAAGCAGTATTTAATTAGACATTTTATTAGAAATTGTTTGACTGAATTACCTGGCATATCTTCGAAGTCGTTGATTCTGTAACGCCCGACAAAAAATCTGTTATCGATAACGACAAAGGAATGTTGTGTAGACGGATCCTATTATTCGTTGAACCAGTATTTTGTCGGTTGTTTGACTGAATTAACTTTTGTTAGTAAGCACTAATTTACCTAGAAATTGTTTCAAGACGTTGATTGTGTAATGCTCAGCAAATAGACTGTTAGCGATAACGACAAAAGAACATGTGCCCGATCTTGTTATTCGTTGATCCATCTGGTGATATTTTGAGAGCCTGGAAAGTTCTACATCCTTCAATGCTAATTCAGTTATTGAAGCAACCAACTTAGCTAAAGAATTGTCGGTGGTTTGACTGAATTACTTATGTGAGTAAGCACTATTTTATTTGGAAATTATGTCACGATGTTTTTGTGTAACCTCAGCAAATAAACTGTTATCGATAACGACAAGAGAACGTGTGCCGGATCTTGTTATTTGCTGAACCAATATTCTGCTGATATTTTGAGAGCCTAGAAAGTTTGATAACCCTAAATGATAATTCAGTTAAGGAAACAATCAACTTAGCTAACGTACTGTCGGTTGTTTGACTGAATTACTTTTGTGGGTAAGCTCTATCTGTCTTTTTTATTAGGAATTGTTTGAAGACGTTGCTTGTGTAACGCTCAGCAAATAGACTGTTATCGATAACGACAAAAGAACGCGTGCCCGATCTTGTTATTCGTTGATCCAATATTCTAGTGATATTGTGCGAGCCTAGAAATTTCTATATCCTTTAATGCTAATTCAGTTATGGAAACAACCAACTTAGCTGAAGTATTGTCAGCTGTTTGACTGAATTACTTATGTGAGTAAGCACTATTTTATTTAGAAATTGTTTCATGATGTTTATTGTGTAACCTCAGGAAATAAGCTGTTACTGATAACGACAAGAGAACGTGTGCTGGATTTTGTTATTCTTTGAACCAATATTCTGCTGATATTTTGCGATCCTAGAAAGTTTGTTATCCCTAAATGATAATTCAGTTAAGGAAACAACTAACTTAGCTAATGTACTGTCGGTTGTTTGACTGAATTACTTTTGTGAGTAAGTACTATTTTATTAGAAATTGTTCCACCATGTGTTGTTCTTTATGTTAGATTCCGAAAAGCAGTAGTCAGTTGCAGGGTTGACTGATTATCATATTTCTTCTTGTACTTAAACTGCTTGACAGGTTGATCCAGATGAAGTAAATGCACTTGCTCAGCTGATGACATGGAAGACTGCCGTTGCGGCAGTACCATATGGTGGAGCAAAGGGAGGAATAGGGTGCTCTCCCGGTGATTTAAGTAGGAGTGAGTTGGAGCGTCTGACGCGTGTATTTACTCAGAAAATTCATGACCTTATCGGAACTCATACCGATATTCCGGCTCCAGACATGGGAACTAATTCACAGGTATGCTATGCAATTTCAGCGTCTTTACTATCGTTCACTGCCTTCCTATGTTCTGCTACTAGCTCTATCTGAAACCATTTTCCATACAGACCATGGCATGGATCTTTGACGAGTACTCAAAATTCCATGGTCACTCCCCAGCTGTTGTCACAGGGAAGCCCATAGTAAGTATTACCACTATAACAGAAAATGATCTGATGCATATAAACTCTTTACACATTATTACTAATATGATTACAATTTGGGCCTGTTTGTTAGGATCTTGGTGGATCATTAGGTAGGGATGCTGCCACTGGGCGGGGTGTGATGTACGCTACTGAGGCTCTCCTGGCCGAATATGGGAAGTCTATTTCTGGATCAACCTTTGTTATTCAGGTGAGTTGTGATAAACCGTTGACTTCTTGAATGGTAAAAAGATAGTAGTGAGTGCCATGGCAAAAAACCAAAATAAGTCTGTTCAAACATCGTGCTACTGTTAGCAGCCATCAAAATGTAGAATTGTGCTTATTCTATGATGAAATCCTGTAGGGATTCGGTAATGTTGGTTCATGGGCTGCACAACTCATCCATGAGAAAGGTGGTAAGGTAATTGCACTTGGAGATGTATCAGGCACAATCAGAAACAAAGCAGGGATAGACGTACCTGCTCTGATGAAGCACAGAAATGAGGGTGGTCAGTTGAAAGACTTTCATGGCGCTGAAGTCATGGATGCCTCAGAGTTGCTAGTGCATGAATGCGATGTCCTCCTCCCATGTGCCTTAGGCGGAGTTCTTAACAGGTAATTGCTTTTATCCTTCTGCGCTTTTGATGTGGCCTAAATCATTTTCACTAGATTTCACCGTACGTCACGGTTTCCCCCCTTTTCTGTTACTCCCTCCGTTCGGAATTACTTGTCTCGGAAATGGATGCATCTAGAACTAAAATACGTCTAGATACATCCATTTCTGCGACAACTAATTCCGAACGGAGGGAGTACATGTTTTGTTAAGTGTTTTCTTCTGCTAGTTTTATTGCGAATAGCAAACATAATTGATGTGCGAATATTGTGATAATCCCGACTTAATGAATTCTGCAGATAAGTTGATGCATTTTTTTATTCAATCTTTGTACCTGTTGAGCAACCTATTTTCTGATTGCTTCCTGGATATATACTTATTTATAGTTTAGGGTAACTGATGATTTGCTTTAATTATCTGAAGGGAAAATGCCCCTGATGTTAAGGCCAAATTTATAATCGAAGCTGCTAATCATCCAACCGATCCAGAAGCTGATGAGGTAAGAGTACTGTACCACCAAACAACTTATGATAAATTTTCATCCTTGAGAAATATAAAAAATACAACCATTTTTCAATTCTGTTTTCTGAATGTCTCACTTTTGTTGTATGTGCTGTAGATTCTTACCAAGAAGGGAGTGGTCGTGTTGCCTGATATCTATGCTAATGCTGGTGGTGTGATCGTTAGCTATTTTGAGTGGGTTCAGGTAATTGAGTATACGATGGCGGCCTTTGCCATCTCATTCCACATTATCTTTTTGCTTGAGCCGGCAGTTTCCTTATGCTTCTTTGATGGCGCAGAACATTCAAGGATTCATGTGGGAAGAAGAAAAGGTGAACATGGAGCTCCATAAGTACATGAACAGCGCGTTCCAGAACATCAAGGCCATGTGCAAGTCTCAAGATTGCAACCTTAGGATGGGAGCATTCACCTTGGGAGTGAACCGGGTTGCTCGCGCCACCATCTTGAGGGGCTGGGAGGCATGAGGAATTCCAGATTCCTTATCGAATAATCCATGCCCGACACCGTGGTGGATGACAGTTCTTATATCCACCATCATTGATTTGGTAAATTCATCATAAGTTGCCGGCATGCCAGGAGTCCAATTGAAATAATTTTCAGTGTACATGACAGAGATGATGGGTTTGTTCTTTCTGTTAGCTAATTATCTGCCCTGGGTTGTTCTTTCTGTTAGCTAATTATCTGCCCTGGGTTGTTCTTTCTGTTAGCTAATTATCTGCCCTGGGTTGCCAACTATGGTGATCTACTAGTTCTGTGTGATTGTAAACCTTCAGAGTTGTTGAATGTTTACCAAAAATTTCTGGATTTTAATATCAAAAAGGTTATTTTGGCCTCATTGGTTTCAATATTTCTGGTCTGAGATTTGATGGCCCCAAATGTAAGAGATTACTTCTCCAAGATTCATGTAATCGAGAGTTTCAGCAACTTATGGCAGACAAATATCAAAGAACCAGAACAATTGCATCTGTTTTTCTTTTCGCATGAACTGACGAGATTCATACAAATTCAGTCTCAAGGCAAACCCTCGGGGCCTCGTTGGACGGACGGTGGTATTTGTTCAGACTTGAACTAAACTGGAGCTCCGAAAAGAAATATCCCTACCTAGTTCAAACAACCCCTAAAACTGCTGAAGTTCAACAACAACAACAAAAAACCTAAAACTACAGCTATCGTCCTGTGCACTGCATTTAGGAACTCAAGAGGTGTTCTTTCAACTATGTGACGATGTTTCATGAGCTGCCATGCTTCAGAACTACGGCGCCTTTGTTGCCCCTGGCACCTGGGCAGGCAGTGCGAGGACACAGAACTTCGGACTATTTGGTACCTCATCATAAAAGTTCAGCAGAAACTGTTTGCGAGGTTTGCGGCGCGGCTTGCCCGGTACTGATCGAGCCTCATTGGGTGTAATTTCGTTGTCGGCGGCAGCCATCAATGTCGGTTTGCGCGACCAGCCACGGCCCTTGGGTGGAGCAGATGCAACGTTGCCACCGGCCTTCTTGTCTGCAATTGATGTTGAGGGAGAGCCGCAGGTGGATTTTGCCGGCTCTGATCTGCAGGTCCGACGACGGCGCTTGTGCTTCACAAATGGAGCTTCGGTGTCACCCTCCTTGTCGGAGGCTAGGGCCGGAGCAGAGTTTTCGTCAGCTGCCACAAGGGGCAGTTTGCAGTGCTGGGTGCTGCACTCTGGCGTACTGAATGAGGCAGGTTCCTTGGCCAAGAGCGGCCGCTTGGCTGCTGGAGCCTCGCCGCCATCTTCCTCCGTGAGTAATGCTGCACCAGAGCCGTCGTTGACGATCGCAAGTGCCAGCTCGCGAGGTTCCCCATGGTTCTTATCAGTGGCGGATGGAGCCTCAGTGCTGTCTTTCTTGTCCGTGACGAGCGCTTCGCCGTAGACGTCGGCCGCCCCTACATCCGTCAGAAGGCGAGACCGGCCACGGCGTTTGGGCATCGCGGATGGCGACCCGCTCACAAACTTCTTGCCAGAAGCCGGCTTGGGCGCCGAGCCATCCTTCCGAGGCCGACCGCGGCCGCGCTTGGCCCCTGCCATCGGAGGCCCAGCACTCACCGCCACCACAGCGGCCTGCAAATCATCCCTCCTAGGCCGACCGCGCCCACGCTTGACCACCACCAGCGAGCTATCCTTCCTAGGCCGACCGCGGGCGCGCTTGGGCTGTGCCGCCGCCGCCAGGACCTCGGTGAGTGCGAGCTCGGGCTGGGGCTCGTCGTCGGAGCAGCAAGAGTACCGCCCAGGCGCGGCGCAGACGAAGAGGCCCTCGGCGACGTGCTTGGCGAGGTAGTAGCGGAGGAACCTGTCGTGCGCGGCGGGGACGCCGGGGTACCTGCCGCGGATGAAGCCCGAGATGGCGGACTCCGCCGAACCGCCGTCCTCGCCCAGCGCCTGGATCGCCTCTTCGATCATCTGCAACCAAACAAGCCGGAAACGTCAAACCAGCGGCGGCAGCCCACCCAAACCCCATTGCCATTAACAACCAGGCGCGAGCTAATCTGGATTGAGCGCAATTTCTCCTCACATCGGAGGCGATGCTCGATTTCTCTTTCCGAATCAACGAGGAGCATCTGTCGCTGGCGATGCTCAATTAGTGATTTCCTAATTCGATTCGGATGGATGCAGATTAAAAGAGCAAATCCAACTGTTCTCCCGGTGGAGAGAGAGAGAATCAACCGAATAAACGGGGAGGAATAGGTGGGCGATTAATCGACCGGGGAGAAGTGATTACCCATGAATACGGTGGATGATCCGGCGTGGGATCCCGGCGCTTGGGCACAGCGGCGGCGGCGGCCGCCGACGAGGACGGCTCCCCCAGCGTCGCCTGCCCCGCCGCGACGGCCAGCATTTCGCGGCGGGGGGCGGGCGGATCGGTGGGAGGGAGGGGGAGGAGACCAGGGGCGGAAAGGGGAGGGCGCAAATCTAGAAGAGACGAGAGGCAGGTTTAAGGAGGGGGAGAAGGAAGGAAGCGGAGGAACGCGTCTGGTGCTTCTGGGTTCCGCGGAAAGGAAAGCCCGACCGGCTCGGACCATATTGCCCTTTGCTGCAAGTGGTTCGCCTCTTCTGTCGTCGTCTCTGAGTCCGATGTTGGGTGGAGATATTTCGCAGCAGAACGCTCGAGATCGAATCGCCATGGGCTCTTCCATTCATCAGTGTACAATAAAAATCATCAAAACGTTTGGCTTTGTTGAGCAAGGACATTGTTTGAGTTTGGGAGCGAACGCTGCACTGCACGCTCACCTAACCTTTTTTATGCCACGTTTTGATGGAGGAGCGACAACAGTTGTGTCCTGTGGCAAATTTAACAATTTTGATCTATGGACGCAATCAATTCATAAAATGAACTGGGTGTGAAACTATTTCACACCATGATCTTTTTGTGTAGCGCCCGCCACGACGGCGCCACACCCTACGGTGCAGCGCCTAGCTCGGGGCGTTACCTTCTTTGGGTGCGTAACGCCTTGAGCTAAGCGCAGACCGTAGGGTGTGCCGCCTAGCCCTCGGACGTCAGATCTTGTGACTTACATCCACCCATGCATGCCCTCTCCTCCCCACCCACCCCATTGGCACCAGTTCTGAGAACTGGAAGAAGCAGCGGCGGCCCTCTCCTCTCCCCTCTCAATCCCTCTCCCAAATCCTTCAGATCGGACGATTTGGCCGTGGATTCCTTCACCAATCCATCCTGAAGGTACTTTTCTCCGATCCCTTTCTTTCTATCCATAGAATGTATGCTATTTCGAGATTTGAGGAACCTTTGTTTGAATCTTGCATGTATTAGATTTGGGGAACTTTTGTTTGAATCTTGCATGTATTAGATTTGGGGAACCCTTGTTAGATTAGAATGTGGTTTGGATATATAGGTTGACATGTTATTTATATAGTTTGGATACATAGGTTGACATTTTATTTATATGGAAAAGATATTTGTATTGAATATTGCATGAAGTAGGCTTAGTTTAGTTTATTGAAATCACATTTGTATTGGCAAGAATGGTTTGGATACATATGCTTTGAAATTTGCATGTAGTAGCTGTACTTTAGTTTTTTTGTATTCAAAAGATAATCGTGTTGACAAGAAAGCTTTCTTGCAAATTGTTAGGATGGTTTGGCTTCTCAATGATCATTGGGACCTACAACACGGGTCATGCGCTATGGCGGTGAAGCAGCGGTAATAATGAAAGTTGCGGTGTTATGAATTTCGTGTTTTTTCAAACACATACCCCCATATGTAATGATTTGTTTGTTTGCTTGTAGGAGCTTGCACCTCTGAAGCTTGGGCTCACGGGTCAACCTTGGGTGGATGCGCTATGATGAGCGATACCGCCAGTATGTTAGGGAGACAGGACTTCTCCCTTTCATTCAGTTAATCACCGGTCGACGCCACCCAACAATGCTCCAAAGACTCACCGCGCTTATTGATCATTGGAGGCCGGAGACACACAATTTCCATCTTGAGACGGGGAGATGACCGTGGCGCTCGAGATATAGCTATGATCACCGGTCTTCCTATCGATGGGAATCCTCTATCTATGAGCACCGATTCTGATGGGTGGCGCGAGCAAATGTTTGCCCTTATCGGTATGGTTCCTCCGGAGCCTCGGGAACCAGAAGTAGAAGGCAAGAAGAAGGAAAGAGTCGCAGCCAGTGTTACTTTCACGTGGATTGTATCGAACTTCATTATTTGCCCTGAGGATGCTAATAAGGATACGGTGAAGACATATGCTCGTGTCTACATGTGGTACGTGATATCCAGGACTATGTTTGCTGATGGCACAGGCAAGAATGCTCCATGGATGTGGCTCAAGGCATTGACCGTCTTCGATAGCAAATGGAGTTGGGGTTCGGCGACACTGGCTTACTTGTATAGACAGGTATGCGATTGTTTCGCTTTCACTTCATTGGTACATTATGAATGCGATCTTGCTGTTAATTCAACCATGTTCTCTTTTATGTGCGAGTTGGACGAAGCTTTGTTGTAGGCTATCTGGAGGTATTGGTGGTTGTTTGCTCGCACTTTCCATATGGAGCTGGGAGCGTTTGCCGGTTGGACGACCGAAGACCGTGAAGTACGAGGATTGGGACGACAAAGACGACCCACTACGGCTCCCCACTTGGGCTTACAAGTGGGATATGTTAAATGAGATGACGGATGATCCCTCGGTCATGTACAAGTTGTACAGGAGCGAGCTGGACGCGATCACGCCTGAGCAGGTGAATCGACATTGCATTGTGATTATCATGCTTCCATCGTAACTCGATATGAATTTTGCATTCTATCCCATTTTGTAGGTTGTATGGGAACCGTATGGAAAAGGAGAGAGTTTTGGGAATCTTATAGAGTTCAGGCTGAATCCGATGTGCACTAGGGATAGGGATCTCTGGCATATGCGGTGTCCACTCATATGCAACTGGGCGGTTGAGCTTCACCTGCCACATCGGGTGTACCGTCAGTTTGGTTTGTTTCAGCCACACCCGCCGGAGTGGGAGGACACGGACATAGTGCTACACGCATAAGATATAATCAACCTTGAGCAAGTAGCAGCTTCTCGGCAGTTTCGATGATGCTAATATTATGTTTCTAACTTGTAGGTTGGATAGGAAAAAGCAGCGGAAGATCAAGGATTGGGCCAAGCATCACAACAAGTATGTCATACAGTTCACGCTTGCTGTGGAGCAAGCTAGGGCTGGAAAACGAGCCCAGCTTCGTGAGCACTGCTCGGTCGCGTTCAACAACTATCTCACATGGTTTCTTCGAAGCACCCGTCTTTGATGAGGTAGCCCAGCACCAGTACAACGCATTAGTCAGGAAAGGCAACTCAGTGATCCCTTCAGCTCCAATGATGAACTTTGTGGTATTTGCCCTTTTTGCTTTTCCATTCGCACTATTCACATCTTCACTTGCCTAACACGTTAATACCGTTTCGTTCATAGTGTGCCCAGATCAAGAAAGCGGTGATGAGACCGACACTATTCTCGAAACAACCCGGTGGCAAAAGCGATGGGGAAGGTGCACTTCGAGCATTCATTAAGGTTCACATCTCCTTCAAACTAGCACTTAACATGTGTTGCTACGTTAGATGTCTCATTCACTTGTTCATGTTGCAGCGCCAGGGCCAAAAGTTAAGGCGGCTATCAAACCTTTTCGGTTGTCGTGATCCCGAGTATGTATCACCAGAACGTTCTAGGTCGGCGACACCATCAGATCCAACTTCTGGCCATGCTGATCCTTTAGAGGATGAGGATGTGGGTGTGGTCACCCAAGAGGTATGGCCTGAGGTATGGCCTGAGGATATATATCCAATTGTTGATGCATTGCTAACTATATCCTCACACACGGTCTTTCTATATCTTTTGTGGATGCATAGGTTCCTGATGATATGAACTTGGGGACCTACAAGGTTCGGTCTGCATACGAGTTAAAGCCTAGGAAGGGAATCAAGAAATACACACCTGAGGACTTCACCCAAAGAGGCAAAAGGACGGTCGGCACCTCGCGGATGGCGGCTTTGGATGACTATTTGGATGACGATGTGGATGACGTGGAGGAACTGGAGCCGGAGCCGGAGCCGGAGCGGGTTCGTCTTCCTAGGAAGGTGAAGAAGATACCTAGCAAGAGAGGGGGAGGAGCCAGCAAGTGCGGAAGGAACTAGTCGTCGTCCTCTTTTAGTAATGGTAGTAATGTCGAACTAGTCGTCGTCTATGTTGAACTCTATGTTGGTGGTAATGTCGAACTTGTCGTGATGGTCACTCTATGTGTTGAACTCTATGTTGGTGGTAATGTTTAACTAGAAGCTCTTAGTAATGCTTATTCTATGATGCAACTATCTGTGATGCAACTATGTGTGACTTGAAATGACCCAGTTAGAGGGACAAAAAAACTGGAGCAACAAAGAGCAACAGAAAGTTGGAAAAGTTACAGACCTATGTGGCACCTAGTTCGGGCGCCACACTCCACAAAGGCTGCGCCTACCGCCAGGCGTTGCCTTTGCACAATGTGGCGCCTCAGGGCTAGGCGCCACAGTCTCTAACTTGTCGAACATTCTCTTGCTCCTGGATAATTCTGAGACACATGTGGCGCCTAGCTCGAGGCGTCACACTCCATAGTGCAACGCCTAGCCCCAGTGCGCTGCACTATGGAGTGTGACGCCCCGGCCAGCGCCGCACAAACACTTAGCGAAATTTTTGGCCCAAACTGGAGGCCTACCTTCATTGCTCTCTGGATAGCTGAGACCAGTGCAGCGCCCTAGCTTGAAGGCGCCATACTCCATAGTGCAGCGCCTCGGGCTAGGCGTTGCACTATGGAGTGTGACGCCTCTGAGCTAGGCGCTGCATGTGTCTCACTTGACATACATTCTGCTGCTCTCGGATAGCTACTGAGACGGTGCAGCGCCTAGCTTGGAGGCTTCACACTCCATAGTGTAGCGCTGAGCTAAGCGTTGCACTATGGAGTGTGGCACCTCAAGCTAGGCGCTGCACCGTCTGTAGCTTGACATACATTCTGCTGCTCTCGGATAGCTGAGACAAAGCAGCGCCTAGCTTGGGCGCCACACTCCATAGTGCAGCGCCTTGAGCTAGGCGTTGCACTATGGAGTGTGATGTCTGAGTTAGGCGCTGCATGCAGTCCTGTAGCTTGACATACATTCTGTTGTTCTCTGGATAGCTACTGAGACCGGTGGGCGCCTAGCTTGGGCGTCACACTCCATAGTGCAGCGCCTGGACGCTACGCGTTGCACTTGGACTTAGTGAATCTTTTAGCATATGCAAACATAGTAAGATGATGTGAAGTAGGATTGATACATAACAATCTAACAACTGTGAAGAGAACATATGCACGAAGTAGTTCACGACATATAGTAGTTCATAACACATAGTACTTCATGACACATAGTAGTTCTTACAACCAAACCGAGGAGGAGACATAGTAGTTCACGACACATAGTAGTTATTACAACCAAATCGAGGAGGAGACATAGTAGTTCACGACACATAGTAGTTATTACAACCAAATCGAGGAGGAGACATAGTAGTTCACGACACATAGTAGTTCACAACCAAATCGAGGAGGAGACATAATACTTCATGACACATAGTAGCTTTATTGGGTAGAGCAAGGCCCCTTTCCCTTCTTCTTCTTCCTATCTTCTTCCTCTTCATCCTCCCTTTTTCTTATGAGGTGAGCCTCCTTAACCACCCTTTCCATGAATATCTGATTGTCCCTCTCTTCTTTTTCAGCTGCAATTTCCCAAAGCTTCATGGTTTTTTTCTTGAAAATCCTTTAGACGCTTCTTCTGTGCCTCCTCACATTTCCTCACCAACGCTGCCTCCCTAGCGCGCATCGCATTTGACGTGATAACCCACAAGTATATGGGATCACAAGTTTTCGAGAATAGAGTATTCAACCCAATTTATTGATTTGACACAAGGGGAGCCAAAAAACATTCGCGGGTATTAGCAGTTGAGTTGTCAATTCAATCACACATGTAGAACTAAATATCTGCAGCGGAGTGATGTAGCACAATAGTATGATAGTTTGATAGCAGTAGTAGCAATAGCAGCAGTAATAGTAGCAGTTTTATAGTGATTGTGACAGCAGCAGCGACAGTAGTAAATTTAGCAAAGATCAATATGTGAAAAGCTCATAGGCATTAGATCAGTGATGGATAATTATGTTGGATGACATTCATCATGTAATAATTATAACATAGGGGGACACAGAACTAGCTCCAGTTCATCAATGTAATGTAGGCATGTATTCCGCAAATAGTCA
This sequence comes from Aegilops longissima, assembly GCA_021605205.1. Taxonomy (NCBI): domain Eukaryota; kingdom Viridiplantae; phylum Streptophyta; class Magnoliopsida; order Poales; family Poaceae; genus Aegilops; species Aegilops longissima. Next base: position 640,168,252 of record CM038677.1, read on the forward strand.
TACATGCTTATGATAAGAACTTGCATGACATCTTTTGTCCTACCCTCCCGTGGTAGCGGGGTCCATAAGAAAACTAAGGGATATTAAGGCCTCCTTTTAAGAGAGAACCGGAACAAAGCATTAACACCGGGCCCTTTTATGAGAGAACCAGAACCGGAACATAGTGAATACATGAACTCCTCAAACTACGCTAATCGCCTAGAAAAAATATCCAATTATTGTCACCTTGGGGTATACAGATCATAACACGTAATAGGTGCATACAACTTGCAAGATAGGATCAAGTACACAAATATATTCATGAAAACATAAAGGTTTCAGATCTGAAATCATGACACTCGGGCCCTAGTGACAAGCATTAAGCGTAGCAAAGTCATAGCAACATCAATCTCAGAACATAGTGGATACTAGGGATCAAGCCCTAACAAAACTGACTCAATTACATGGTAAATCTCATCCAACCCATCACCGTCCAGCAAGCCTACGAAGAAATTACTCACTCTCGATGGTGAGCATCATGAAATTGGTGATGGAGGATGGTTGATGATGACGACGGCATCGAATCCGCCTCTCCGGAGCCCCAAACGGACCCCAGATCAGCCCTCCTGATGAAGAACAGGAGGTGGTGGCGGCTCTGTATCGTAAAACGTGATGGTTCCTTCTGTCTTATTTTTTCTTGACGAATACGTACTTGTGGAGTTGGAGTTATGGTTGTGATATGTCTCCGGTGTATCTACAATTTATGAAGTATTAATGCCACGTTTAGAACAATTTCTATGTGATTTTCGTATGATTTGAATGGAACTAACCCGGACTGACGCTGTTTTCAGCAGAACTACCGTGGTGTTGTTTTTTTTGCAGAAATAAAAGTTCTCCAAATGTAGCGAAACTTTTTGATGATTTTTTGGAAGAAAAGAGGCACTAAAAGCTTCGTGGAAGGAATAGAAGGGGAAGGAGGTGGCCACTAGGCACCAGGGCGCGCCACTCCTCTCTGGCACACCCTGGTGGGTAGTGGGCTCCTTGAAGCCCATCTCAGCGTGAGAACGACGCCAAAAAATTCTATAAATACATAAACCCCTAAAAATAACCCTAGATCGGAAGTTCCATCGCCGCAAGCCTCTGTATCCACAAAAAATCAATTGGGAGCCCATTCCAGCACCCTGCCGGAGGGGGAAATCATCACCAGAGGCCATATTCATCATCCCGGCGGCCACCATGGTGAGGAGGGAGCAGTCCACCCCCGGGGCTAAGGGTTTGTATCAGTAGCTATGTGTTTGATCTCTCTATCTCTCTCTCTCTCTCTCTCTCTCTCTCTCTCTCTCTCTCGTGTTCTTGATTTGGCATGATCTTGATGTACCGCGAGATTTGTTAATATAGTTGGATCATATGGTGTTTCTCCCTCTTTATCTTGTTGTGATGAATTGAGTTTTACCTTTGAGATTTCACTATTATCGGATTGAATACTTTTATGGATTGGAGAACACTTGATGTATGTCTTGCGTATGAATATTTGTGGTGACAATGGGGGTATTGATACATCTATTTTGCATCATGCTTTTATGTTGATATTTATTGCATTATGGGCTGTTATTTCACATTATGGTACAATACTTATGCTTTTTTCTCTCTTATTTTACAAGATTTACATGAAGAGGGAGAATGCCGACAGCTGGAATTCTGGACCAGAAAGGAGCAAATCTGAGATACCTATTTTGCACAACTCCAAATGTCCTGAAACTTTAAGGAGAATGGTTTTAAAATATATAAAAAAATATTGGGCCAAGAAACAATAGAAGGAGACCCACCAGGTGGCCACAAGCCTGGGGGGCGCGCCCCCAGGGCTTGTGGGCCCCCTGGCCATCATCCGGTGCCCATCTTATGCTACATGGAGGGTTTTGACCTAGAAAAAATCATAAGGAAGCCTTCGAGACGAAGCGCCGCTGTCTTGAGGTGAAACTTGGGTAGAAGCAATCTAGGGCTCCGAAAGAGCTATTCTGCCGGGGAAACTTCCCTCCGAGAGGGGGAAATCGAAGCCATCGTCATCAGGAATGATCCTCTCATCGGAGGAGGGTCATTATTCATCAACATCTACGTCAGCACCATATCCTCTCAAACCTTAGTTCATCACTTATATTCAATCTTTGTCCCAAAACCTTAGATTGGTACCTGTGGTTTGCTAGTAGTGTTGATTACTCCTTGTAGTTGATGCTAGTTGATTTATTTGGTGGAAGATCATATGTTCAGATCCTTAATGATGTTTATTACCCCTCTGATCTTGAACATGAACATGCTTTGTGAGTAGTTACATTTGTTCCTGAGGACATGGAAGAAGTCTTGTTATAAGTAATCATGTGAATTTGGTATTCGTTCGACATTTTGATGAGAAGTAGTTGCCTTTCCTCTAGTGTGGTTATGTGAACGTCGACTATATGACACTTCACCATGATTTGGGCCTAGGGGAAGGCATTGAAAAGTAATAAGTAGATGATGGGTTGCTAGAGTGACAGAAGCTTAAACCCTAGTTTATGCGTTGCTTCGTAAGGGGCTGATTTGGATCCACATGTTTCATGCTATGGTTAGATTTATCTTAATTCTTCTTTCATAGTCGCGGATGCTTGCGAGAAGGGTTAATCATAAGTGGGATGCTTGTCCAAGTAAGGACAACACCCAAACACCGGTCCACCCACATATCAAATTATCAAAGTAACAAACGCGAATCATATGAACATGATGAAAACTAACTTGACGATAATTCCCATGTGTCCTCGGGAGCGCTTTGCTTTATATAAGAGTTCATCCAGGCTTATCCTTTGCTACAAAAAGGATCGAGACACCTTGCTGCACCTTTGTAACACTTATTACTTGTTACCCATTATGAATTATCTTATCACAAAACTATTTGGTACCGATAATTTCAGTGCCTGCAGAAAATACCTTGCTGAAAATCACTTGTCATTTCCTTCTGCTTCTCGTTGGGTTCGACACTCTTACTTATTGAAAGGACTACGATTGATCCCCTATACTGGTGGGTCATCAAGACTATTTTCTGGCGCCGTTGCCAGGGAGTGAAGCGCCTTTGGTAAGTGGAATTTGGTAAGGAAAAAATTATATTATGTGCTGAAATTTACTGTTACTTGTCACTATGGAAAATCATCCTTTGAGGGGTTTGTTCGGGGTATCTTCACCTCGACCGGAAGAACAAAGAGTTGCTCCTCAACCTACTGCAGCTACTGAAAAATATTTATTATGAAATTCCTTCGGGTATGATAGAGAAACTTCTAGCTAATCCTTATGCAGGAGATAGAACACTACATCCTGATATGCATCTAATCTACGTGGATGAAGTTTGTGGATTATTTAAGCTTGCAGGTTTGCCCGAAGATGAGTCAAGAAGAAGGTCTTCCCTTTATCTTTAAAGGGAAAGGCGTTTACATGGTATAAGCTATGTGATGATATTGGAGCTTGGAATTACAACCGATTGAAATTAGAATTTCGTCAGAAGTTTTATCCTATGCATCTGGTTCATCGTGATCGGAATTATATATATAATTTTTGGCCTTGTGAAGGAGAAAGTATCTCTCAAGCTAGGGGGAGGCTTAAGTCAATGTTATATTCATGCTCCAATCATGAGCTCTCAAGAGAAATTATTATTCAGAATTTTTATGCTCGGCTTTCTCATAATGATCAATCCATGCTCGATAATTCTTGTACTATTTTTTTATGAAGAAGACTATTGAATTCCAATGGGATCATTTGGAAAGAATTAAACGCAACTCCGAAGATTGGGAGCTCGACGAAGGTAAGGAGTCAGGTATAAACCTTGAGTTTGATTGTGTTAAATCTTTTATGGATACCGATGCCTTTCATGAATTTAACACTAAATATGGACTTGACTCTGAGATAGTAGCTTCTTTTTGTGAATCATTTTCTACTCATGTTTTCCCTAAGGATAAGTAGTTTAAATACCATCCTCCCATTGAAGTAAAAATAGTAGAACCTGCTAAAGCTGAAGAAGAAGTTATTACTCGTATTGTTGATCTAGTTATTCTTATTGCTTACATTCAGAAACCACCTTTTCCTATTAGGATAAAAGAAACGTGCTAAAGCTTCAGTTGTGGCCCCGCCGCGACGGCCAGCATTGCGCGGTGGGGGGCGGGGGGATTGGTGGGAGCAAGGGAGGGGGAGGAGACCAGGGGCGGAAAGGGGAGGGCACAAATCTAGAAGAGAAGAGAGGCAGGTTTAAGGAGGGGGGACGGAAGTGGAGGAACGCGTCTGGTGCTTCTGGGTTCCGCGGAAAGGAAAGCCCGACCTGTTGGGACCATATTGCCCTTGCTGTAAGTGATTCACCTCTTCTGTCATCGTCTCCGATGTTGAGTGGAGATATTTCGCGGCAGAACACTCGAGATCGAATCGCCATGGGCTCTTCCTTCATCCGAGTATAATAAAGAGAAACGTATATTTTTCGTCCCTCAACTTTTGACGAAGTCTAGGTTTGATCCCTCAACTTCGAAACCGGACAACTTGCACCCTCACTTCTTGAAACCGGACAAGTTTCGTGCCTCAATCACACCAAAGTTGTTTTTGTGCTGACTCAGGGCGGTTTTGACTGGTTCTAGTACATGTGGCAATCTGTTTCTCCCCTTTGATTTATCTCTCATGTGGGCATTCTATCAGGCATTTGCGTGCAAGATCTGGAGCTGCTGGCGATGGTGCGCTCTTGGAGGAACAGGACCACGAGCGAGTGGATGCTGCCGTCCATGGCCATGTTGACCAGTGACGCCATCACCGGTGTACGATTCATCACCGGAGGACTTCATGGGGAAGACCACGGGGTGGGCACATTCGAGGAGCGAGGTTGTCCGGCTACAGGTATCCAACAGCGGCGGCGGTCAAACTGATCCTCGCGGCGCTCGCACTGGAGCCAGAGGATGAGACGATGCAGCGTTGCAGGTCGCCGGCGTTGAAGCGCGTTGAAACCCGCACCATGCTCGCCACAGACGGTGCGCGTCTAGGTCTCTAGGCTGAGCGTGACGGCGCGTGTGCTCAGTCAACAAGTTCCTCTGCCTACACGCGCTCATGGAGCAGGGGACAATGCCTCAGTGGTGTAGGCTCGAGGCGACGTAGGGGCATCAACAGCGCCGTCATCGGTAGCAACAGAAGCAAACGGTGATCACGAGTACGGCGAGAATGACCTATGCTCGGAGGCCGGACAGGAGGGTGCGCGGCGACAGCCAGGTGGTGCCGTGGGGGTGACATGTGTGTCCGGTGGCCTAGCGCACGACCCGGACGTGTACACGCACGCATGCAGCTATGTATCATGTCCACGGCGTGCACATGCACAAGGAAAATAAACATGCTCCTAAACTAGCTAAGACACGAACACTTCCGCCTGCTGCACATCATCCGCGTCTTTCAGTGTAGGCGCATCTGAAGCCGGACACGAGCGCTGCAAGCTTCGGCATCCCTGACGCGCAGAGCCACCGCGGGATGACATGGCTAAAAACTGCACTATCGCCAGGTTGCCGCAGCGAGCACTCTGTCAGTGAGGACGGCAGCAGCTGAGACGCGTCGAGCTGCGCCTAGCTGCTCCCCCGGCGATCCGTCCACTTCGCAAGACTTGAACGCAAAGGGCAAGTCGTGCACTGAGCCGAGCGAGGGCGGCGAATCTGATGCGGGCATCAGCGCGCCCGACGCACGCCGCATGAGTTTATGACAGTGGTAGACTGGTGGTAATTAGCATTGTGTGGCGGGGCGGGTCATTGGCAGCGCCAGACATTACACGCCAAATATTTGTCAAAATATCCATACCAGAGTAGACGGAAGGAAAGATAAAACCTTGCCACGTGGGCGTGATGACTGGTCAAAACCGGAGTGAGGGATAAAACTTGTCCGGTTTCAAGAATTGAGGGTGCAAATTGTCCGGTTTTAAAGTTGAGGGACTAAATCTAGACTTTGCTAAGAATTGAGAGACGAAAAATATACTTTTCTCTATAATAAATCATCAAAACGTTTGGCATTTTTTTTTGCTAGCTATCAAAACGTTTGGCATTGTTGAGCAAGGACATTGTTTGAATTTGGGAACGTTGCACTGCAGGCTCACCTAACATTTTTATGCCACGTTTTGACGGAGGAGCAACGATAGTTGTGTCCTGTGGCGTGTGCCAAGGATTGGGCAGCGGCCGTCCCGTACCATGTCTGTCAGTGTTACTGTTGGACAGCTGCTGCCCCGTAGTGTTACTGTATTTTTTTTTGCGGGTGCCCGTAGTGTTACTGTAGTGCAGTAGAACGTTTATTAAAAAAAGTGCTCCCTCCATCTCATAACGTGGAAGCTTTTTTACTCTTATGTAGTGTCAAAAAATGTCTTACATTGAAGGATTATTATTATTAGCTCTGCCTCTATCAGGGTAGTTTGCACATCTTAATTCTATGTCATTGATCTTACACGGAGATACGTGTGGATACTTTTTTTTTTCTTTTTTTGCTTAATTGAGTCACTTAGATGTGCAATAACTAGAGCAGTCTATATGTGCCCTAGACAGACCCATATACTTATAAAAATGGAGTATCTGAAAAAGCATCGCGAAGAACCTTATGGTAAGGGCATTTCGAACATCGTCCATCATTAGAATGGACACCCCAAACATCCTTGATGTGCCCGCACGCAGTGGATAGGGAGGCGACTGGATGTGTCTAGAGCTCAGCCAATTGATACTTAATAAAATGTCAGTCGACTAAGACTTCAAAATGCTGTGCCAATTTTGCAAGCAACGACAATTGGCGCTGTGACTAAATGCTACAACCGTCGATGGCGGGTGTTGCGACCGGTGAGACGACGTGCTATGAAATATGAACGATGATGCCAGATGTTCTTACCTGTGAGACGGCATGCTGCAACCAGCAATGAAGGATGCTGCAACCTGTAGGAATAAATGTTGTGACAAAATGATGCGACATCCATTGGACGGTGCGTAGTCCAGCACGAATGTCAATAAAGAAATCAATGGTTGAACTGAGACCTGGTTAAATCTCAGTCTACTAAGTTTAGCAACCTGTGAAATGTTTACCCCTGTTTTCTTATCCTATATCAGAAACACTTAAAATAAGTAAACATTAATATCATCCTTGGTGCACAATCATGTTGTGCAAATATTCCAATGCAACAATAGTTTAAATACAAATATTACAATCCAAACATGAAATTTTGTAATAAACTACTTAAATTTGAATTCGACTTATCCAGATTTTTTTAGTTTCCCCCTCGAACAACCCACAAATGCTCAACTAGATCATTTTGAAGTTGATCACGAGTTGCTCGATGGCGAATCTGTTGATGCATTTGGATAAATTCCTCTAATCACTGAATTTTGCTTTGGATGTTCGATGGGACCACTGATGGTGTTACAGCCAGAGGTGCCTCACCTAAACGGAAGCCAACTTAGCGCCCCCTAGGTCGGTTATGCCATGGGCCAATCAATCTGGAACATCTCCTTACGGCGTGATGGGCCCAGACGACTTGGAGTACAGGATAGGGCAACCGAACCTATAACCCTAAACCCCAGTACCCATACAAGTATGGGTCAGGCTAGCTGAACAGGCACATTAGAATCTTAGAGCTTTGCTCAATTCCATGATCTTTCTAACCCTTCTACAATAAATATGCACGAGCGGGAGTAGGGTGTTACATTGTCAACCGAGGGCCTGAACCTGTGTAATACTCTGCCCCTGTTACCATCCAATATACTCATCTAGCTGGGTACCCCATTGAGGGATCTTCCAGAAAATACCGCAACATTGGTGCGTCGGGCGCGGGCTGTATTAGGCAAGCCCAAAGATCCAATGGTTTCTTCAGTTGGAGTCGACGTCGTGATATCGGGCAAGATCTTCATGTTCGGTTCGATGTCCTTCATCACCAAGTTAGCGGGCTGTCTCGGGCTCGTTGAGACCTGCGCTCTAGGTCGGATTGACCACTTTGGCAATATCGGATTTATCAATGGTTCATGCAGTGAGCTTCTCCTCCAGGGCCTAGTTCCTAGCCTCGCTGAGGAGCGACTGGCAAACTTCATCAACCCATGGACTCCATGCATGAAAACATCATGCACTGTACTGCTATGGAGTCGTCACTTTTATACTGATAGAAATTTCTTTGATTCTCCGTGGTGCTGTCGCCAGGGGCATCTCGACGAGCTGCTTGCAGAATATGTTCTTTCTTAGCACTCCTGAGGATAATCCTGAGGCTACGGCCCCAGTCCGCATAGTTACTGTCAGACGTAGTCAACTTTTCCTTCTTAAACAGTGGTGCTAGTTAAAGGTGGTGTTGCGTGCCATTTTATCTAGAACGAAAATATGAATATTGTTCAAACAATGTTCATAATTAATTCCAACTCAAATTAACTACTATTTAATCTAGAGTGCGCTCCCACTAAAATCAATATCACTCATAATTGATTACCATCAATTCAAGATCCACATCTCAATTACTCTACCATTGATGTTAGTATAACTGATGACGAAATAACTAAACCACAAATCAACATGCCAATCAGATCTTCATGTGAGTCTTGTTCATCTTTCAATGGGTGTGTTTCGAACTCATTTGGCTTGGCCCCAAACCACCAAGTGGCGCCCCACTATGCCTTTAGGGCCCATGTGAGCATTAGCCCTTGGGCCAGCCAAGGGGTTAGTATGCTATGATCCTTTGGAATGTCCCAGAAGGTTCATGACCCTTTTGTAAGCTTACATGGCCTTCGAGTACCTTCCCAAGTACTCCGAGGCACTCCTGGGAACTCGTTGAACACTTCTGGGATCATTTGAAACACTTTCGGTGCCCTTATCTCATTCTCCTATGATTTTCACTTCTCCAAAAGAACTATGTGACCCTACAAGTCAGGTTGGCAATGGGGATTACCTAGGTGGTATTGGACTCCCATCCCCATCCCTGCGACAGCCTTCTCATGTCCGTTCCCGTCCCCATACCCGTCTGCGAGGATAGAAATATTCCCATCCCCATCCCCATCCCCGTCTGGTTTTTTATCCCTATGGGGCCCATGCACACAATGAACAACACTCTTCGATAGCATTTTAGTAGAAAACAAATATCATTCGAGCACAATAAAATAATATGTTGTGGCTAAGTTAGGGTTTTCTTAGGGCTTTTTGCCCAAAGGGGTGGGATGGATGAAAATTTGGGTGGGTAAGGGTGGGAATTACATGGGGTTTACTAATTTTAGAGCCCACATGCAAGACCTTCATGGGTAAGGCAGGTAACGGGTGTCGTGGTTCTAAGTCTGACAGTAGAATGGGGGTAGGTATGGAGAGGCAAGGTACTAGCTATGGAGTAGTTGGTACGCACGAGTTTACGAGTTCAGGCCCTTCTCGGAGGAAGTAACAGCCCTACGTCTCAGAGCCCGGAGGCGGTCCACTGGATTATATGCGTATGAATTACAGGGGTGCGAACCCTTCTACCTGTGGAGGGGGTGGCTTATATAGAGTGCGCCAGGACCCCAGCCAGCCCACGTAGCGGAGGGTTTAAGGTACATTAAGGCTAGGCATTACTGGTAACGCCTTACATAAAGTGTCATCATGACCATAAAGACTACTTAATCTACAGAACGTTTGGACACCGAGTGGCTCTTGGACTCCTGGTGGTCGAGTGGGTCTTCATGGTCGAGTGTCTTTGAATCATCGAGTGGAAACCTACTAGGTCGATCGGTAGGCGGTTTACTCTAAGGATGACCTTGGGAGGGTATCTTGGACAGGTCCATGACCCTACCCTAGGTATATGACTTCATCATTAGCCCCCGAATGGATCGAGGTTTGAGTGAGGAAGGAGTTGATAATCTTTCCGACCTGCTTTTCGCGTTGCGAGTGTGCTTTATTCTGGATCAGTGACCTTTCAGTGACGGTGTCAACTTCTCTTTCAGTCGCCTTGATCCATTCTCTACATCTGTCAAGTGAACTTTATGAACTTGGAGATTTCCGAGCGACGGATCGGAGGGAATCTGCCGTCTGACAAGTTGCTCTGCTGTTAGCGGATTTAGTGGGATCCGAATTTTGAGAAGCACATGAAGCGGAGAAGGTCGCGACACTCGGATGGATAAGGCAAGGACACCTCGATCTCCGCGCCACCTTTTTCGCCACGATCACGCTGATCGCTATGGATTTGACAGGATTGCCCGGGCCTACCAGTCAGCCACTCGGAAGCGTCTTCATATAAGGTGCCGGGCGGGGGTATTTTGAACAGTGCGCCTTCATTTTCCCCTCCTCCGTCCTCAGATTCATCCGCCGCGCCCGTAACCTGCTCAGCACCGCTGCCCCGCTCCTGTCCCGCCGGCGACAGTGGTGAAGGAGAAGACGGCGGCCTTGGAGAGGGCGAAGAAGGCGAAGGGGAGAGCGCCTAGTCGGGACGGATCCTCGTCGCGGTCCGGCCTGCCGCAAGGTTGGGTCCAGGGAGATTGGATCCGCTCGACCATCACCCAGAAAGACCTCAACGACCTGGCCAACGAGGGACTGATCCCCCACGGATCGGCAAGGCTTCCGGGGACAGAGTGGCAGCCGCAGCCTCAAGAGGGTGAGTGCGTCCTCCTAGCCACACATGTGGATCGCGGCTTTTCTCTTCCGCCGAATCTTTTCTTTCGGGGTTTTCTGAACTTCTTCGGAGCACAACTCCATCACTTTACACCCAACTCCATTGCCTATCTCGCCACTTTCGTGTCTTTGTGTGAAAACTTCTTGGGTTGTCGACCACACTGGGGCCTCTTCAAACACATATTCACTTGTCGCTCTCAGACGGTGAAAAAGGCTAGTCCGAATGACGAAAGAACCCAAGTAATCCAGATGGGGGTCTTGGGGTCCAGATGAGGGGTAAGAGTGCCTTTCCAGCCATGATTCTTCCCGATTCAATCGGGGGTGGCGGTCGACCTGGTTCTATCGCCAAGACCACCGACGCCTTGAGGCGCCGACCGGACTCCCTCATTTCTCCATGGATCGAGTGAACAAGCCGTCCTCTCTGAAGGTGCTTCCGGAGGAGAAGGCCCAGGTTAAGTTGTTGATGGAGCGTGTAGTTCAGCTCATTCGCGACGGAGTGACCGGCATGGATCTTCTGGAGGTTTTCCTTTGACGGCGCATCCAACCGCTCCAATACCGAGGTCACCCGATGTGGATGTACTCCGGTACCGAGGACACCACCCGGGTCCACCCAGAGGAGGTCGACTACGCCACATTGGAGAGGTGGATGACGGCCATCACAGGGAACAAGGATAACCCTCGTGGAGCTAGGAGGATCTCACCACTCGACCAAACTTGCGAACCAGACAAGGTATGACCACCGATCTCCATCGTGATCCTGTTGCATTTGCTCGCTCAGCTGCGAATCGGCCGATCGACTTTCGCCTTGTTTTGCTGTCTTCTAGGTCACCACTGAGATGTACCCGATGCCCAACGGGGCGCAAGAACCAGTCGAAGAAGAAGAATAAAGCGGAGGCGAAAGCCAGGAGGAATGGGAGTCTGAGGAAAACGACAGCTCTGATGAAGAGGAGGAGGAGGATGAGGAAGAGGAGGGAGACGTGGATCCACCCCACTCGGAAAGGCGATCCATGCTGACGCATGATCCGGTGGTCGAGCGAGGTAAGGCTATCGCGCCCATCGGGCGCTCAACGAGCGCACTCGGACGACTTCTCCAAAGGCTAACCGAGAAACCGCCAAAGCAACCCCGAGCAACGCTATCAAAGCCGCGAAGGCCTTGCCCAAGATGAGGATGGTCATTCCCACCATTTCGGGGTAATCAATGAACTTGTGATTTCGTCTACCATGAGTGCACTTTTGGTCGACTCGCTTTGACCGATCCATTGACTTCGAAATCTGCAGCGCTGCCACCTCCGAGACCTCAGCTAAGCACGAGGATCAGGAAATGGAAGATGCCGCCACCTCCAACCTTGGTATGATCTCTGCAGTTTTGCTTTGCGGTCGATTGGATTTTTGTTTTTACCTTTGAACCTTGCTTGTAGTTCCACCACATGTCATTGATCTTCCTGATGACGACGATGAAACACCACTGAGGAAGAGGAAGGACAAAAAGGTGCCTGCTGGCAAGGCTACTCCAGTTGTATCACTGCCTGAGACGCTAGCTCACAAGGGAGGCGACACCACTCGGACTTCTGTGTCCTTTGTTTGTGCACGACGAGTGTCCGCCTTCGTCGTCGATCGCTGACCCGCCATCCCTTTTGCCACACACCACGCCCCGAAGACCAAGTGAGTGCTGCCAAGGAGGCCATACGCCAGCAGGGATCATGATGGAGCAAGTGAAGGTGGTCCGAGGCCAGCCAGGCGGCTTATGATGCAAGCTCGGCTCTTGAGCAATGTCCAAGTAAGTTGCTTGTTCTGTTAGGATATGCTACCTGAAATTTCTTCTTTACAAGATTTCCATATCTGATCTGTACACCCACCGGGTGTTGGTGGGTGTGTCGATTGAGTTTTTGAACTGGTGGGGCACGCTGAGTGCACCCACCGGGTGTAGTCCCCGAGACTATGGTGGACTTGAGGCGATCGACTATAGTTTTTATACTTTGAATTTCTTCACTCGGTCCGGTCCGCCATGTCGAATGGATCTTTGGAACCGGTGGGGCACGCTGAGTGCACCCACCGGTGTAGTCCCCGAGACTATGGTGGATGCGGGCGTCGACTATAGTCTAAGAACTTTTTTTTACACAGTGACTGATCACCGACGCTTAGCTATGTTTTAGGATCATAACCTTTTGGCCTCTTTCGTCGACCGCGAACCGTTAGTAAAAACCAAGGGGGCACGCTGAGTGCACCCACTGGGTGTAGTCCCCGAGACTACTGTTGAATGTTTTGATTCGACTGTAGTCTTAGAAATGCTACGATTTTTCTTAAGTCACTCGGAAGTGACTTGTCTTTGACGTTTTGTCGATTGACTCTTCGCAGAAATCTTGCGAGCTCGTGGCCCGCTATACTGAATTGGAGAACAAGCAGATCCAACTCAACCTTGACTTGAAGCTCGCTCAGGAGAACTTGCAAAAGGCGAGAGACGAAGCAAAATGTATGGCTGGTGAGAACTTGACGACAGTCTTTGTCTTTCTACCCGTTCTCAACTCTGGACTTATTGTTATTTTGCGCATAAACCGGAGGAGGCTCAAGAAGAAAGACCAAGACCTTGCAGAGGCACAGAAGGTGGCTTTGGAGAAAACAAAGCTCGCGGAAGAGAAACAGGCCTCAGTCGGAAAACTCGAAGAGGAGAATACCAACCTAAAGGCTGCTCTCGACGCGGCCAACAAGGAGGCTAGCCGATCAAGAATGACAAAGTTGCTCGATCGACAAGGTTGGCGAATCGGGCAGGAGGAGGAACGATTTGGAGGTTTATCCGGAGGGCTCGCCAAGAAGCTATTCCTCATGCTTGAAGGTAAATCCTCTTATCCGATCGACTTGTCATCATCGACTCACCATAGAACCATTATCTTGAACTTGAGTCGATTTGCAGAATTCGCATCGAACTTCAAAGAAGAGACCAATCGAGTGGAGACAAGCCTGGACCCCATCAACTCTCCCGTGAAGGATGAAGCCGCTATGAACGTGTTCGACCGGAGTCTCGCATCGCTGGAGTGGTGGACTATCTCGCCGACCGAAAGCTGCGGTGTCACGGATTGACTCAACCTCCGGCCGACCAGACGCCTGTAATGACCTTGAGTCATTAATGACTCGATCAATGAGGTTCCAAGTCGAGTGCAAGAATGGAAAAGTCTTCGCCAAAAGTGCGGTGCTGATGTTGCTTTGTCTCGGTTCATGTCCACCGCAAGGAAGCGCGAGAACAAGTGGCGGCCCTCGAGTTGCGAACACTAAGAAGTATGATTTCCAATCTTTCATGGAAACTTTCATCGCCGCTGCCACCCGGATCGCCGATGGGATCGACCTTGACCAGTTTGTGGCTCCTTCCAGTCCTCCACCTGAGGAGTAAAAAAATTTTATGCTCTACCTTAAATTTGCCTCGAAATGCCGAGTGATTTTTGTAACCGATAAACTTTAGCGGGCTTGAGGCCTGGGTACTTCTGCATCCTTAGGATGCTATCCGAACTTTACTTTTCGTCAAAATATGCTTTTGTTTGCCTTCGAGTGAACTTTGCTCTTCACTCGGATTATGCTTCAATGTTTGAGATGCTGCTCTGAGGTGGATCCAGTGGACCTACACTTTGTAGCTCTTGCAGGTGCAGGAGAAGGAAGCAGTCGACGTGTACCTCGTCGTCCTTGCGGATCGGGATGGAGCGCACGTTGTACTTGTGGCGCAGCTCCGAAGGAGAAGGTAGCAGTCGACCTGCACCTCGTCATCTTTGCGGATTGGGATGGAGCGCATGTTGTACTTGTGGCGTAGCTCCGAAGGAGAAGGTAGCAGTCGACCTCCACCTCGTCGTCCTTGCGGACCGGTATGTTTTCAAACTTAGGCGAGTCCCGGACTGCAGCTAAGCCCCCGAGTGGGAGGTTCGCTCTCCACTCGGTAGAATTTTTCAAACTTAGGCGAGTACTGGACTGCAGCTAAGCCCCCGAGTGGGAGGTTTGCTCTCCACTCGGTAGGATTTTTCGAACTTAGGCGTGTACTGGACTGCAGCTAAGCCCCAGTGGGAGGTTTGCTCTCCACTCGGTAGGATTTTTCAAACTTAGGCGTAGCATCGGATCTGCAGCTAAGCCCCGAGTGGGAGGTTTGCTCTCCACTCGGTGGGATTTTTCAAACTTAGGCTAGCATGGACTATAGCTAAGCCCCCGAGTGGGAGGTTTGCTCTCCACTCGGTAGGATTTTTCAAACTTAGGCTAGTATGGATGCAGCTAAGCCTCCGAGTGGGAGGTTTTCTCCACTCGATAGGATTTTTCAAACTTAGGCGAGTCTTGGACTGCAGCTAAGCCTCCAAGGAGGAATTTTGTGTCATAACTTTGAAGGGAAGGCAACAATGACCTGCACTCGTCGTCCTTGCAAAGTGCACATTGTATTAAATACTTAGGCGAGTACTTGACTGCAGCTAAGCCCCGAGTGGGAGGTTTGCTCACCACTCGGTAGGATTTTAAACACTTAGGCGAGTACTGGACTGCAGCTAAGCCCCCGAGTGGGAGGCTGGCTCACCACTCGGTAGGATTTTAAACACTTAGGCGAGTACTTGGACTGCAGCTAAGCCCCCGAGTGGGAGGCTGGCTCACCACTCGGTAGGATTTTAAAACACTTAGGCGAGTACTTGGACTGCAGCTAAGCCCCCGAGTGGGAGGCTGGCTCACCACTCGGTAGGATTTTAAACACTTAGGCAAAACGGATTCGCTGCTAAACCCCTGAGTGAGAGGCTGGCTCGACACTCGGTAAGGATTTTTTTACAAACTTAGGCGAAACGGATTCGCAGCTAAGTCACCCACTGGGGGATTTTAACAAAAAGTAATAACAATCATCGGGAAAATTATAATCTTCTTGATTTAGATAGACAAACCATGAAGTACTTTTATTACATCTCACCCGAGTGAGCTCTTAAGTGTAAAAGGCGGAGCAGCTCCGCATTCCATGCTCGAGGCTCATCGACCTGGTGTTCGATGTTGTAAAGATGGTAAGCCCCATTGTGAAGAACTCGTGACGATGAAGGGCCTTCCCAAGTGGGAGCGAGCTTGTGTGGTTTCTGATCCACTCGGAGGACCAGATCTCCTTCCCGAAAGGCTTGGCTCTTCACATTTCGGCGTGGAATTGACGCAAGTCCTGCTGATAGATGGTCGAGCGGATCAGGGCCATCTCTCTCCTCTTCAAGGAGGTCGATCGATCTTGACGGGCTTGCTCGCTTCACTTCAGAGTAGAGTTCACTCGGGGCATTGTGAAGCAGTCACTGGCAGATAAACACGCCCAATATGCGACCCTATCCAAAAGGAACTCAAGGTCCCACCAAGGATAGACCCGATATTGAAACGCTTTTGCAAGGTGGATATCATTACATCAACATTACATAATAGATGGGGATACATACATAAGGCACAAATGCCAAGAATACATCAACATCATATACAAGATCAACATCCGACTACGATGAAACATAAACGAAACTCAAACGACATCCACCACTGCTAGCCCAGGGCTGCCGACCGGAACCTATCCCCGATCAAGAAGAAGCGTAAGAAGAACTCCAATACAAGCAAACATCGCTCTCGCGTCATGATCATCACAAAACCTGTACCGCAATCGGTGGTGTAGTAAATCAGAGCCACGAGGACTCAAAGAATCCCATTACCATGGGTATCAAGACTAGCAAAGCTTAAAGGAAAGGAAGGGGTAAAGTGGTGAGGTTGCAACAGCGACTAAGCATATATGGTGGCTAACATACGCAAAAGAGAGCGAGAAGAGGAACAAAGGAACGGTCGTCAACTAGCAATGATCAAGAAGTGATCCTGAACACCTACTTACGCCGACATAACCCGAAACCGTGTTCTCCTCTCGATCAACCCCAAAAGAGACACTCACAGTTACGCACACGGTTGGTGTATTTTAATTGAGATCAACTTCGGTTTTCTACAACCGGACATTAACAAATTCCCATCTGCCACATAACCGCGGCACGGCTTTGAAAGTTCAAACCCGCAGGGTGTCCCAACTTAGCCCATGATAAGCTCTCGCGATCAACGAAGGATATTCCTTCTCCCGGAAGACCCGATCAGTCTCGAATCCTGCCACAAGACATTTCGACAGAGAATAAAACAAGTCCAAAGAAGACCGCCTGATGCTACCGACAATCCCGATAGGAGCTGCACATATCTCGTTCTCGTGGCAACACCGGATGAGACAGGCTACGAGTAAAACCAACCCTCAAGTTGCCCTAAGGTGGCCCTCAAGGAAGCGTTTTCGGGCCAGCACTTAGAGAAGCACCGGTCCGGGGGGCTAATAAAGATGACCCTCGAGAGAGCGACTCCCAAGGAAAAAATAGGTGGTGGTGAGGCAAATGGTAAAACCAATGTTGGGCCTTGCTGGAAAGTCTTATTCAAAGCGAACTGTCAAGGGGTCCCATAAATCACCCGACCGCGTTAGGGACGCAAAATCCGGGAACATAATACCGATATGACGGAAACTAGGGCGGCAAGAGTGGAACAAAACACCAGGCATAAGGCCGAGCCTTCCACCCTTTACCAAGTATATAGATGCATTAATTAAATAAGATATATTGTGATATCCCAACAAGTCAACATGTCCCAACAAGGAACAACATCTCCATGTTCCAACAAGGAACAAACTTCATCTTCACCTGCAACTAACAACGCTATAAGAGGGGCTGAGCAAAGCGGTAACATAGCCAAACAACGGTTTGCTAGGAAGGGTGCAAAAGGTTAGAGGCTTACATGGCAATTTAGGATGGCTTGATAAACAGGTAATAGGTAGCGCAGCATAGCGAAAGAACGAAGCAACTAGCATAGCAATGATAGTAGTGAGATCCAGGGTAGCGGTCATCTTGCCTGAAATCCCGCAAGGAAGAAGAACGATTCCATGAAGAAGATGAACGGATGAAGCCGAACCAAGCGTAGACGAACGAATCCTCACGATCGCAACGAAACAGGAACTAATAAGAAGAAGCACACGACATAGTAAACACACCACACATGAACAAGGCATGATGCACAACACGCATGATGCATGACAAAGCTACATGAAGCTACTCATGGCAAGAGATGATGCAAACAAGAACAACACATCAAGGCAAGTTTAAATGAGGCCGGGAACAACATATAACAATTCCGGTAAGTCCTCATATGCAAATTTCGAAATTGGTCCAGATCTGGATAAACCTTAAGTTCAAGTGGTTAAACAGAAAGTTAAGATGCACCACGATGATCTACACGAAATTCTAGTCAAGTTACATATAAAGTTCATTTAATTCGGAGCTACGGTCTAGAAGATATGAGCAAAACAAGTTAAACATGGCATTGGTGCAAAATGCATATAAACATCAAGAAAACACCTCAAAACAAGGATCCAACATGATAATATGAAGCTACATGCAAAATCAAGCAAGTTTCATATAGAGCACACTCAAAACGGAGCAACGGATCAACACATACACCCTATACAAGTTATAGCAATAATCTGTCCAAAACAGCAACTAGGCATATTGCAAGCATCAAAACAACATGCTACAGGACCTCAATATGAAAAAAAAGGCATGGGCATGATGTACAGGTAAAGCATTACAAAACATGAACACTGAGCTATCTCCAGAAATCACTAGAACATGCTCAAAATGACATGGCAAGATTGCAACTAATAACAGTTTCAGACTTAAGCAGAAATAACGTCAGGTTGCAATGTTTAGAGCTATGAGACAACATGTTACAGGAACTTATAATGGCAAACAAAGGCATGGCATGAATCTACTCAAAGCATAGAACAAAAGTCCTTTAGTGGCCATAAGCCAAAAAGGATCAGAAAATATAGTAACACCCATGTCAATATCGAAAGTTTCGTTAACAGATTCAGCAACATGGCATGTCAAAAACTGATAACAAGTAGGCATGTTTACAAGCTCAATGCACTCACTACAGAGCCTTATATGAAAAACTAAGCATACATAAATCAATAAGACATGGCACAGAAGACATACATGGCAAGAACAATAACATAGCATACATGGATCAACCACAACAACCTTGGCAAAATTGAATAACATGTATACAATCTGCCAGGAAACATTTTATAGCAAAAGTAGAGCTCGATTGACTCAAGCTATGGCACTCCATAATTGCAAACAAGGGCATGGATGGATAGAGCAAGACATGCTTTACAAAACATCCTTACTGAAGTATCTCAAGATATGCATGGATCTCTCGGTAGCATCAAGTTAACATGGCATCAAAATATCAGCAAAACAGGGCTGAAATCAGCAACAACAAGACACCTAGTTTGCATGCTTGTGATAGTCACCACATAGATCACAAAAATACATATCATACACCCCTGGAAAGATGGCATGGCATATTACAAAACACATGTAGGACTCAAGTCCATAGGATGCACACATCAATCATGGCAAAAATGACAAAAGTGCAAGTTCTGATAAAAATCAGAAACTAACATCACATAGCACTATTCTAACAGCATTTCGGGCATCAATATGAGCTCAAATGAAAATGATGCAATGAGATGAAATGATCTACTCTTCGAGGCGAACATTTTGACATATTACACGCCCAAAACGGAGCTACATGCACAGAGTTACGATGTGATGAAAAAGCAACAAAAATGCAACAATAACGGGGACTTAGTGGAATTTCAACCTCTCCGAGAAGTCAACGGACGGAAGGTGCGGACGGAGGATCCGATTCGGCGCTGGACGTTTGATCCTGGGACGGTGGATCTCATCCACCCGCCCGGATCTGGCCGGAGGCGGCGCCGCGAGGATCTCCGGCGAGGGGCCGGCCGGAGGCGGCGAACGCCGGGCGGCGAGAACGGAACGCCGGCCGGGAGAAGCGGCACCGCCAGCCGAGGCGCGCGCGGCGGATCCGGCTGGGAGGCGGCGCGGCGACGGCTCCGCTGGGAGGCGGCGCGAGGCGGCCGCGGGCGGCGGGCGGCGCGCGCTGCCGGCCGGGGCGCGGCCGGGCGGACGCCGGATGACGCGGTCGCCGGCGAAAAAGCGAAGGGCGCCGGAGGAGCTTCGGCCAGAGGAGGAGGCTGCTGCGGCGCGGGCGCGCGCGGCGGACGGCGGCGCCGGCGAAGGGCTGGAGCGCCGGGCGGCGAGGTGGCGGGATGTTCGGCGAGCGGCGGCCGGAGGCGGGGCAGCCAGGCGGGCCTGGCGCGGAGGCGCTGCTGGGTTCGGGCGGGCTCTGCCTGGCCCGGCGGCCAAGCGCGGCGGGCGGCGAGGGCCACGTGGCGGCGCGGAGAGGCGGACGGCGGCGCTGGTTTCGTCCGTGCGCCATGGACATGTCCGTCGGGCGAGAGGAGGAGGATCTAGGGTTAGGGTGGTTTCATCCGCATTTTTCCAGGGAGGGCATATATAGGTAGAGGGAGCTAGGAGAGTCCAAATGAGGTGCGGTTTTGCCACGCGATCGTGATCGAACGACGAGAGCATGGAGGGAGTTTGGTGGGTTTTGAGCCACTTTGGAGGGGAGTTGGGCTGCAAATAAAAGAGGCTTTTGCGGTTACCCGGTTAACCGTTGGAGTACCAAACGACCTCCAAATGGCACGAAACTTGACAGGCGGTCTGCCGGTGCTATACCAAGGCCGCTTGGCAAGACTCGGTCCATTCCGAGACCGTTTAATACCCACACACGAAAAGAGGTAAAAGGGGGTGCCGGGAGACATAGGAGTGCCGGATTGCAAAACGGACAACGGGGAAAAAGCTCGGATGCATGAGACGAACACGTATGCAAAATGAAATGCACATGATGACATGATATGAAATGCTTATGATGACATGGCAAAGTGCAACACGCAAGCAAATGACATGGCAAAGACGACGAATAACTCAAGGACACCGGCGATCGAATCCGGGACGCTACAACACTCCTCCACTAACAATGAGATCTCGCCCCGAGATCTTAGGACCGACGGAAGGAAAAGGGAATGAGGTGAAACAAGAACTCCAGATAAGAAGCAAAGAATCGAGAGCACTCGAGAATAAGAAAGGAACGACGAGAATGACGAGAATAGAAAGCCCACGGAATCGTAAAGACTATGAATCACTCGTTCTAACCGAGTGGTTAGAATGAGAAAAGAAAGATAAGACCGAAAGGATTTAGGCAGCACACCGGTTGAACAAGGAAAGACTAGAACATGAGCTTGAGAGGACGGAATGATACTTGATGAAGACATGACACAAAATCTCCGGAAAGAATTGAAAGAGAATTGAATGGAAAGAACCGTAAGACTATGACAACTTGTGCCACGAATGAAATAGAAAGCAACCTTAGAAGAAAAGATTGAATGGAGTTGTTGAGAAAATCAACAACGAAAGAATAAGCTTGTTGTGGACTTATGGATAACCTCTCAATATGAGGTGATAACCAACCACAAGCAGAAAAGATTAAATAGCTGAGAAGAACGAAGAAATGTAAAACTCCACTTCAAAAGAATACGGAGAATTAATTGCACTTCGAGACGCGAGAAGAAAAGATACTTGAACTCCACCAACAAGAATCTTGATGAACTCTTGATGAATGAATTAAATCATGACGATCCACCGTGAAGAACTCCGGTAACAAAAAAGATGATGAGATAGAATGAAAGAATAAGATCAGCCTTGCGCTGATTTAGATGGAGGTTCCGACGAAAAGGCCGAGGAAACTGAACTCCGGAAAAGAAAGATGATAACACTTGGAACTAGAATTTATTCGTCAAGAACAAACTCCGAAGAAAAAGATTAATCACTTGGATGAAATAAAAATAAGATTTATTGTATGCTTATCCTTCATCAAATTAAATTGATGACAACCAATGGATTTGCAAATTACTTATTCTTCTTGAAAAACAAATTGAGAAATGACATATCGCAAACTTGAGAAGGTCTTCATGAACCACCGGTAGGATTGAAAAGAACGAATGGATTACTGTGATAATCAAAGAAAAAGAATCTTGAACGAACCATCGTAAAAATTCGAAATGACTGATGAAAAAGAAATAATCATCGGGAAGAATTAGAGAAGCGCGGAGATACTTGAGGGAATTAAAATGCAAGAGAACAAAGAGATCGTGAACTGATATAAGAATACTTGAACGAAGCACCGGAAGAATATTGAGATGAACGAAGCTGAAAACTTGGAACGAAGAAATATTCCGAAAAGATGGCCTCCGGATGATTGAGACGGAAAACAACTCCTGAAATACTCCGGATGGATGAACAGAATTTGCATGACTGGAAACAATTAGATAGAATAACATCGAGCTAGCACCATGAACCTCCGGGAGAACGGACAAGATTTAAGAGAAACTCAACTTCGGTCTTCAAATGACGACGAGAAACACCACCAAAATTACTAAGATACTCCGGGAAAATGAAAAAGCAGAGAGGTTGAGCCAACAATGAAAATGATTTGAAATCGATCTTGGAAAAGTATCTGACTGATGAAATTTATTCTTACGTCAAACTTCAAAAGGAACTTGAGAATAACTCCGGGGAAATTAGAAGAGTCAGGTAAGATCCTGGGAAAAGACCTGTGGGTTAGGGCCCACTAAAAGAAAACACCGTTGGAAAGGATTGTTGAACAGATAGATGATGCACCGGAACAATTGAAATATTGGACTGAGGTGACAACCTCGAGTTAATTGGAAGACAGACAAATCTCCTGAGATATCTTATGAACTCCGGGATGATTGAATGGCGAGATGCAAACGAGCAAGGAAAACACTTGAGCCGAGGGAAAAGAATAAGATCAACCCGAAAAACTTGAATTGAGTCCACCGGAAAAAGAAAGGGATGAAGAATCTCAAACAAAAGAGAATTCACCGGTTGAAATAATTGACGGAAGACTGAAGAGGCTCCACACGAGTTGAATTGATGGTCGAAACAGACTCAAACTCCGGGAAGAAAAAGGGTGGAGGGCGGAAAACAAAGACAACTTGGAAGGGGAAAAACGATGAACAATTTGAAGAGAAAACACCGGTTGAAATCATTGAGGAAAGAAGGCAAAGACTTCGCACGAGTAGGATGGATACTGACACGAACTCCGGTTCCGAGAAGAAGAAGGGTGGGCGGTGTGAAAAACAAGGACAACTTCGGACAAGGAAAACAACAACGCCGGAGGAAGAGCTGAGGATTGAACTCAAAGATGAAGAGGGTCGAGTCGACTTGACGAGAAATGCACCGACAAAAGAGCTGAGGAACAACTACCGAAAACCAATCTGCGGAACCTAAAGAAAAATTTGAAGGGAAGAGAAGTAATTCAAAACACCTACGCCAAGATTCCTCACCACAATGACGAAGGCGCGAGGAGTAAAAGAATTCCTACTCTCGATATAACTAGACTCAAAATAGTTTTATTTTAGACTCGACAACGGCCAAACTACACGATCAATCAAGGGGCTCCTAGGGTCGGTCGAGGCTCGATACCAACTTGAACACGCCCAATATGCGACCCTATCCAAAAGGAACTCTAAGGTCCCACCAAGGATAGACCCGATATTGAAACGCTTTTGCAAGGTGGATATCATTACATCAACATTACATAATAGATGGGGATACATACATAAGACACAAATGCCAAGAATACATCAACATCATATACAAGATCAACATCCCACTACGATGAAACATAAATAGAAACTCAAACGACATCCACCACCTTTAGCCCAGGCTGCCGACCGAACCTATCCCCGATCAAGAAGAAGCGTAAGAAGAACTCCAATACAAGCAAACATCGCCTCGCGCCATGATCATCACAAAACCTGTACACCAAATGTGGTGTAGTAAATCGTGAGCCATGAGGACTCAGCAATCCCATTACCATGGGTATCAAGACTAGCAAAGCTTAAAGGGAAAGGAAGGGGTAAAGTGGTGAGGTTGCAGCAGCGACTAAGCATATATGGTGGCTAACATACGCAAAAGAGAGCGAGAAGAGGAACAAAGGAACGGTCGTCAACTAGCAATGATCAAGAAGTGATCCTGAACACCTACTTACGCCGACATAACCCGAAACCGTGTTCTCCTCTCGATCAACCCCAAAAGAGACACTCACGGTTACGCACACGGTTGGTGTATTTTAATTGAGATCAACTTCGGTTTTCTACAATCGGACATTAACAAATTCCCATCTGCCACATAACCGCGGCACGACTTTCGAAAGTTCAAACCCTGCAGGGTGTCCCAACTTAGCCCATGATAAGCTCTCGCGATCAACGAAGGATATTCCTTCTCCCGGAAGACCCGATCAGTCTCGAATCCGGCCACAAGACATTTCGACAAAGAATAAAACAAGTCCAGAAGACCGCCTGATGCGCCGACAATCCCGATAGGAGCTGCACATATCTCGTTCTCGTGGCAACACCGGATGAGACAGGCTACGAGTAAAACCAACCCTCAAGTTGCCCTAAGGTGGCCCCAAGAGGCGGTTTCGGTTCGGGCCAAGACTTAGAGAAGCACCGTCCGGGGGCTAAATAAAGATGACCTCGAGAGAGCGAATCCCAAGGGAAAAAATAGGTGGTGGTGAGGCAAATGGTAAAACCAATGTTGGGCCTTGCTGAAAAGTCTTATTCAAAGCGAACTGTCAAGGGGTCCCATAAATCACCCGACCGCGTTAGGGACGCAAAATCCGGGAACATAATACCGATATGACGGAAACTAGGCGGCAAGAGGGAACAAAACACCAGGCATAAGGCCGAGCCTTCCACCCTTTACCAAGTATATAGATGCATTAATTAAATAAGATATATTGTGATATCCCAACAAGTCAACATGTCCCAACAAGGAACAACATCTCCATGTTCCAACAAGGAACAAACTTCATCTTCACCGCAACTAACAACGCTATAAGAGGGGCTGAGCAAAGCGGTAACATAGCCAAACAACGGTTTGCTAGGAAGGGTGCAAAAGGTTAGAGGCTTACATGGCAATTTAGGATGGCTTGATAAACAGGTAATAGGTAGCGCAGCATAGCGAAAAAACGAAGCAACTAGCATAGCAATGATAGTAGTGAGATCCAGTAAGCGGTCATCTTGCCTCAAATCCCGCAAGGAAGAAGAACGAGTCCATGAAGAAGATGAACGGATGAAGCCAACCAAGCGAGACGAACGAATCCTCACGATCGCAACGAAACAGGAACTAACAAGAAGAAGCACACGACATAGTAAACACACCACACATGAACAAGGCATGATGCACAACACGCATGATGCATGACAAAGCTACATGAAGCTACTCATGGCAAGAGATGATGCAAACAAGAACAACACATCAAGGCAAGTTTAAATGAGGCCGGGAACAACATATAACAATTCCGGTAAGTCCTCATATGCAAATTTCGAAATTGGTCCAGATCTGGATAAACCTTAAGTTCAAGTGGTTAAACAGCAAGTTAAGATGCACCACGATGATCTACACGAAATTCTAGTCATGGGCATGATGTACAGGTAAAGCATTACAAAACATGAACACTGAGCTATCTCCAGAAATCACTAGAACATGCTCAAAATGACATGGCAAGATTGCAACTAATAACAGTTTCAGACTTAAGCAGAAATAACATCAGGTTGCAATGTTTAGAGCTATGAAACAACATGTTACAGGAACTTATAATGGCAAACAAAGGCATGGCATGAATCTACTCAAAGCATAGAACAAAAGTCCTTTAGTGGCCATAAGCCAAAAAGGATCAGAAAATATAGTAACACCCATGTCAATATCGAAAGTTTCATAATCAGATTCAGAACATGGCATGTCAAAACTGATAACAAGTAGGCATGTTTACAAGCTCAATGCACTCACTACAGAGCCTTATATGAAAAACTAAGCATACATAAATCAAGAAGACATGGCATAGAAGACATACATGGCAAGAACAATAACATAGCATACATGGATCAACCACAACAACCTTGGCAAAATTGAATAACATGTATACAATCTGCCAGGAAACATTTTATAGCAAAAGTAGAGCTCGATTGACTCAAGCTATGGCACTCCATAATTGCAAACAAGGGCATGGATGGATAGAGCAAGACATGCTTTACAAAACATCCTTACTGAAGTATCTCAAGATATGCATGGATCTCTCGGTAGCATCAAGTTAACATGGCATCAAAATATCAGCAAAACAGGGCTGAAATCAGCAACAACAAGACACCTAGTTTGCATGCTTGTGCTAGTCACCACATAGATCACAAAAATACATAGCATACACCCCTGGAAAGATGGCATGGCATATTACAAAACACATGTAGGACTCAAGTCCATAGGATGCACACATCAATCATGGCAAAAATGACAAAAGTGCAAGTTCTGATAAAAATCAGAAACTAACATCACATAGCACTCTTCTAACAGCATTTCGGGCATCAAGATGAGCTCAAATGAAAATGATGCAATGATATGAAATGATCTACTCTTCGAGACAAACATTTTGACATATTACACGCCCAAAACAGAGCTACATACACAGAGTTACGATGCGATGAAAAAGCAACAAAAATGCAACAATAACGGGACTTAGTGGAATTTCAACCTCTCCGAGAAGTCAACGGACGGAAGGTGCGGACGGAGGATCCGATTCGGCGCGGACGTTTGATCCTGGGACGGTGGATCTCATCCACCCGCCCGGATCTGGCCGGAGGCGGCGCCGGGCGAGATCTCCGGCGAGGGGCCGCCGGGAGGCGGCGAACGCCGAGGCGCGGGGCACGGAACGCCCGGCCGGGAGGAAGCGGCACCGCCAGCCGAGGCGGCGGCGGCGGTTCCGGCTAGGGAGGCGGCGCGAGGCGGCTGCGGGCGGAGGGCGGCGGCGCTGGCTGGCCGGGCCGCGCGCGGGCGGGACGCTGGATGACGCGATCGCCGGGCGGCGAGCAAGCGCCGGAGGAGTTTTGGCCAGAGGAGGAGGCATGCCGGCGCGGCGGGCGCTGCTGGCTGGACGGCGGCGCCGGCGAAGGGCTTGAGCGCGGAGGCGGCGAGGTGGCGGGATGTTCGGCAGCGCGGCGGCCGGAGGCGGGGCAGCCATGGGAGGCGGGGCGGCGCGCAAGGGTTCGCCCAGGGCTGCCTGGCCCGCGGCATGCGCGGCGGGCGGCGAGGGCCACGTGGCGGCGCGGGAGAGGGCGGACGGCGGCGCGGGTTTCGTCCGGCGGCGCGCGGACATGTCCGTCGGGCGAGAGGAGGAGGGATCTAGGGTTAGGGGTGGTTTCATCCGCGATTTTTCGAGGGGAGGGCATATATATAGGTAGAGGGAGCTAGGAGAGTCCAAATGAGGTGCGGTTTTCGGCCACGCGATCGTGATCGAACGACCGAGAGCATGGAGGGGAGTTTGGTGGGTTTTGGGCCACTTTGGAGGGGGAGTTGGGCTGCAAACAAAAGAGGCTTTTGCGGTTACCCGGTTCACCGTTGGAGTACCAAACGACCTCCAAATGGCACGAAACTTGACAGGCGGTCTACCGGTGCTATACCAAGGCCGCTTGGCAAGACTCGGTCCATTCCGAGACCGCTTAATACCCACACACGAAAAAGAGGTAAAAGGCGCGCCGGAGACATAGGAGTGCCGGATTGCAAAACTAACAACGGGAAAAAGCTCGATGCATGAGACGAACACGTATGCAAAATGAAATGCACATGATGACATGATATGAAATGCATATGATGACATGGCAAAGTGCAACACGCAAGCAAATGACATGGCAAAGACGACGAATAACTGAAGGACACCTGGCGCATCGAATCCGGGACGTTACAGCAGAACTGCTTCAGCTCCATAGACCATAATGAATGGAGTTCTCCCAGTCGAACGATTAGGAGTGGCCCTCAATCCCCAAAGAACCAATGGAAGTTCGTCGACCCACGCTCCTGCTACATGCTTGAGATCACGCATCAGTCGAGGTTTCAGTCCTTTGAGAATTAGACCATTTGCTCGTTCAGCTTGTCCATTCGACTGGGGGTGAGCGACTGAAGCATAGTCGACCCGCGTGTCCTGAGAGGCGCAAAAGGCTTTGAACTTGTCGGGATCGAAATTTGACCCATTGTCCGTGATGATGCTAAAGCGGAACTCCATATCTGAATATCAATTCTCCGACGAAATCGACAAAGAAGGCACGATCAAGATTCTTGATAGGTTTAGCTTCGATCCACTTCGTGAACTTGTCGACTGCCACAAGCAAATGAGTGAAACCACTCCTGCCAGTTCTCAGCGGTCCAATCATATCCAGCCCCCAAACAACGAAAGGCCAGACGAGTGGAATGGTCTTCAATGCTGAGGCGGGCTTGTGTGACATATTGGAGTAGAAATGACATCCTTCACATTTGTCGACTATTTCCTTTGCCATTTCATTTGGCTTTGGCCAGTAAAATCCCGCTCGGTATGCTTTAGCCACGATGTTCCGAGAGGATGCATGGTGACCACAGGTCCCCGAGTGGATATCATCAAGGATTATCTGACCCTCTTCTGGCGTTATGCACTTCCGGCTGACTCCAGTCACACTTTCTCTGAATAAATGTCCCTTGATCACAGTAAAGGCCTTGGATCGACGGACGATCTGTCTAGCCTCTTCTTCATTCTCCGGGAGCTCTTTCCTTAGGATGTATGCGATGTACGGTACTGTCCAGTCGGGAGTGATGATCACGACTTCCATGACCAGGTCGACCACCGCTGGGACCTCAACTTCAGTCGGATCAGTGGCACTTTTTGGCTGTGGAACTTCTTCGGTGAAAGGATCCTCTTGAATCGACGGTGTGCGGATGTGCTCCAAAAACACATCACTGGAATGGCTTCCTCTTGGACCCTATTTTCTCCAAATCATCAAGAGCTTGATTTTTCAATGGGGTATGTGATGGAGCTCTAACCCTCAAACTTCTTTTTACAGCTTCCTCATCAGCATTCGAGAGCTACCATGGCTGGACTTCCGACGTCCCACTCCTTCATCACCTGATTAACCACCAGGTCTGAGTCGCCATAGACCATGAGGCGACGGATGCCGAGTGAAATGGCCATACACAACCCATACAACAATGCTTCATATTCTGCTTCATTGTTGGAAGAATCAAAGTGAATCTGGAGCACATATCTGAGCTTATCTCCTTGGGGGGAAACCAATACTACCCCAGCACCGGAACCATTCAGCATCTTGGAACCATCAAAGAACATAGGCCAGTGCTCCGAGTGAACTTGAGTCGGTAACTGTTGTTCAATCCACTCGGCGATGAAATCTGCTACTACTTGGGACTTGATGGCTTTCTTTGCCTCAAACTTGATATCAAGGGGAAGAAGTTCAATCGCCCATTTTGCCACTTGACCAGCCGCGCTCACAGTGCGAATCTCGATAACGGGCATCGCGACGATCGTAATGGAATGATCGAGAAGTAGTGAGCAACCTTCTTTGCGGTCATATAAATCCCATACACAAGCTTCGATAATGAGGGTATCTTTGCTTCGACGGGTTAACACTTCAGAAATATAATATACTTTGCATTTGAACTTTGAAGGCTTTTTTTCCTCTTCCCGCCGACCGTAAATCTTGTCTTCGACGACTTGTCCTGTGGCTGCAATGTAAAGCAGCAACGGCTCTTTGCTGATTGGGGCAGCAAGCACCGGTTGGTGGAGAGCGAGCTTTGAGCTCGCAAATGCTGCATCAGCTTCAGAGTCCACTCGAACTTGTCGACTTCTTCATCGATCGGTAAAGAGGCAATGCCTTTTCACCGAGGCGAGAGATGAATCGACTTAAGGCGCCAAGCATCCAAAGAAGCTCGGACATCGTGCACGCGCATGTATGCGTTTCATTCGGAGAATAACGCCAACTTTTTCTGGTTAGCGTCGATTCCTCGCTCGTAAACGAAAACCGAGTAACTTTCCACCAGAACTCCGAATGTGCACTTTGATGGATTAAGCTTGATATCATACCTCCGAGATTGGCAAATGTTTCAGCAAGGTCACCAACAGGTCGGAACCTTTCCGTGACTTGACCACAATGTCATCCATGTATGCTTCCACATTCGACCGATTTGAGTGAGTAAACACTTCAATCATCCTCATGAACGTGGCTCCGCATTCTTGAGGCCGAATGGCATGGTGACATAACGAAGCACCCGAATGGAGTGATGATAGCTGTTTTGATCTCGCCAGTCCATATGCACGGATCTGATGGTACCCGGAATATGCGTCCAAAAAAGACAACCGCTCACATCCCGCAGTCGAGTCGACTATTTGGTCGATGCGGGGGAGAGGAAAATGATCTTTCGGGCAGGCCTGATTGATATGTTTGAAGTCGATGCACATGCGCAGTGAATTGTCCTTCTTAGGGACCATGACCACATTGGCGAGCCACTCGGAGTGGTAAATTTCTCGGATAAACTCTGCTGCTAAGAGCCGAGCCACCTCCTCGCCAATGGCCTTTCTCTTCTGGACGGCGGACCGTCGAAGATGTACTTTGACAGGTTTGACTTTTGAGTCGACTCGCAGACGGTGCTCAGCCAGCTCCCTGGGAACACCCGGCATGTCAGCAGGCTTCCATGCAAAGATGTCCCAGTTCTCACGAAGGAACTGGACGAGCACTTCTTCCTATTTGGAGTCGAGTGTTGTTGAGATGTTGGTCGGAGCAGCATTGGGGTCGGTCGGGTGAATATGAACCTGCTTCGTCTCACCGGACGATCGAAATGCCGACCAGAAGCGGCTTCTTTGCTCACAAAGAAATCACTCGGATCTGCAGCTTCGATATTCTTGCAATTCTACCACCGCCATCCGAGCATCAGCAATCTTAGAGCCTTTCTGGAAACACTCTTCCGCTTTCTTTCGATTGCCAGTGAGAGTGATCACACCCTTGGGGCCGGGCATTTTCAGCTTGAGGTACACATAACATGGTCGGGCCATGAAACGGGCATACGCCGGCCTTCCTAGAATAGCGTGATAAGCGCTCTGGAAATCCACGACCTCAAAGGTCAACTTTTCTTTGCGGAAATGCTTCGAATCACCAAAAACCACATCAAGAGCAATTTGACCGAGTGACCCAGCCTTCTTTCCAGGAATGACTCCGTGGAAACTCATGTTACTGGTGCTGAGTCTGGACATCGGAATGCCCATCCCTTTCAACGTCTCTGCATACAAGATGTTCAGGCCACTGCCGCCATCCATCAAAACTTTGGTCAGTCGAGTGCCTTCGGCGACTGGGTCGACCACCAACGCTTGCCTCCCAGGGGTGGCAATGTGTGTCGGATGATCGGACTGGTCAAATGTGATGGCGGTCTGGGACCATTCCAGATAATTGGGCGTTGCCGGAGCGACCATGTTCACTTCTCGGTTGATAACTTTCAATCAACTTTTTCTTTGAACGTCAGCAAAAATCATCAGGGTGCAATTGACCTGGGGGTATCCACCATCACTATCTTCTTTGTCCTCAACTTTATCCGACCCTTTTTACTTATCCTTGGGCTGCTTCCCTTGGAACTGCTGAATCAAGAGCCGACATTGTCGAGTGGTATGCTTTGGGTAAATGAATTTACCCTCTTCATCTTTCTTCGTGTGAATGTGACATGGCAAGTCTAACACATCATTCCCATCTTGGTCTTTCACCTTCTTGGGGTTCCATGGACCCTTGGGTTTCCCCTTGAACTTTCACAGGGTCACAGCCAAGGCTTCTCCGGAGCGGCTGGCTTGGCTTTGCTTACTTCGCTTCGATTGGAATTTCCTCTGCCGGCTTCATTAGCGGCTGACTTGTACTTACCACTCCGGGCCGATCCTCTTCTTCACCATTAGCATACTTGGTGGCAATCTCCATCATCCGACTCGGGTCATATCTCCGTCCGACCAATTTTAAACTCAACTCTCTTCTTGACACCTTCCTTGAAAGCACAGATCGCTGGTGATCGTACACATTCTCAACTGTGGTGCAAGGTTATCCATCTCTGGATGTAATCTCTCAAAGTTTCATTCGACTTACGCACACACGACCGCAGCTCATCAATCCTGCTGGTCGCTTGCAAGTCCATTCAAATGTCTGACAAACACTCGGGCCAGATCTTCCCAAGTGTAAATCTGCTGGTGCTAACTGATTCAACCATGCTCTGGCCGAACCCTCCAACATAAGGGGCAAATACTTCATAGCTACCTTATCGTTGCCGCGGCCAATCTGAACAGCCACTCGGTAGTCCTCAAGCCAAGTGTCAGGCTTGGACTCACCGGTGAACTTACTGACTCCAGTCGCCAACCTGAAGTTGGGAGGAATCAATGCGGCTCTGATGGCCCTGCTAAAACACTCTGGCCCTGAGACATGAACTCTGCTGCTGGAGGGAACATCTCTGCATGACCTTCTCGGTGAGCTCGTTCTCGCCGACCAAGCCTTGAACGATGATGGATCTTGCATCAAAGCACGGCTCTCGGGTCGACTGGAACCCTTCGCCCAACACTGTGCTGGCGTCTGTCATCTTGTTGTCGAGGAGCGTATGATCCACCCCTTGGGGGAGGGGTGGACACTCGACGTCGATCATTGCGATCGAATCAGTGCTCATACGGCTCGCGATTCCTGTACTGATCATCACGCCGGCCTCCATTTTCCTCACGCCTCGTGGGCGATCTTGGACTATGGGCCGACTGGACTGAATTCGCAGCGACGGATCTGCCGTGAATCCTGTTCCGTGACTGTGATACGACTGAGTTTTGATCTCCTGCTGCCCAGAATAAATCTCTGATCTGTTGCAAACCTCTACCCGCCTCCGACTGGGAAGGCTGAATTGATTCTGCAATACGGGCTGCAGCTGCTAATTCTGTATCGGAGTTCGATATACCTGAGTTGGTGGTGGAAAGAGCTGGCGTCGACTGGATTCCGAAACCCGTGGTCGCGTGCGCTCGTCGAGAACTCGCTGGAGGTTCTCGGTCGAGTGCGCCAACCAAGTTGGCTGCGCGCATCCTCCAAGGCACGAGCCTCGGGGTTTCTCCAACGATTGGAGTGTGAAGCGCATCCATGTTTCGCGGCGGTTCCTCCCTCTCAGAAGCGGTGAGGGGCTCGGGTTGGTACTCTTCGTGATCTTGCGCAGATCACCTCCACCGTCGCCTCCATCGGTGCGGGGTATCCAGAGGACTGCATGGTCCGTCGACCATCGTAACCTCTGCCGCCGGATCGCTGCTATCGCACTCGGATGCAGTCTCTGCGGAGCCAGTCGACAGATCGAACAGGCCGTAGAGAGATTCGTCGGGCTCGATTGCCGCGACTTGGGACGTGGCCGACTGGCGAACCGCCGCATGTCTCACCCAGCGCTGAAGCCTCGACCGACTAGAGCGCTTGCGCCGGTGGGAGACTGGGAGTGACGACGACACAAGAACCAACCCATACTGGGTCGACGGTTACAAGAGGAGGACGCCATGGACGCGCCGCAAAGTGCGTTGCCCCGCGGACAGGGAGCGCTTGCCGGCGCCGAGAGGAGCCTCCTGAAGCCAAGCGGAGTCATCGGCGATGAACGTGAGCGCACCGAGATGGATCTCGCGCCCTCGACCAAAACTCCACCAAAACCATGATGTAGGAGATCGAAAGAATCCCAACTTCTCCAACAAATCGCTAGAACACCTGCCCCATGGTGGGCGGCAACTGTCGTGGTTCTAAGTCTGACAGTAGAATGGGGGGTAGGTATGGAGAGGCAAGGTACTAGCTATGGAGTAGTTGGTACGCACGAGTTTACGAGTTCAGCCCTTCTCGGAGGAAGTAACAGCCCTACGTCTCGGGCCCGAGGCGGTCGATGGATTATATGCGTATGAATTACAGGGTGCGAACCCTTCTACCGTGGAGGGGTGGCTTATATAGAGTGTGCCAGACCCCAGCCAGCCCATGAAGCGGAGGGTTTAAGGTACATTAAGGCTAGGCGTTCTCGGTAACGCCTACATAAAGTGTCATCATGACCATAAAGACTACTTAATCTATAGACCGTTTGGACACCGAGTGGCTCTTGGACTCCTGGTGGTCGAGTGGGTCTTCATGGTCGAGTGTCTTTGAATCTGTCGAGTGGAAACCTACTAGGTCGACTGGTAGGCAGTTTACTCTAAGGATGACCTTGGGGAGGGTATCTTGGACAGGTCCATGACCCTACCCTAGGTATATAACTTCATCAACGGGCACGAGTAATGCTATCTCATCCCCATCCCCATCTTGCGCTCTGGGTAAGGTATTTGACCCACTGTTACTTCTCCGTCGTATCTATAATTTTTGATTGTTCCATGCCAATATTCTACAACTTTCATATACTTTTGTCAACTTTTATACTATTTTTGGGACTAACATATTGATCCAGTGCCCAGTGCCAGTTCCTGTTTGTTGCATGTTTTATGTTCCGCAGAAACCCAATATCAAACGGAGTCCAAACGGGATAAAAACGAACGGATAATTATTTTGGAATATTTATGATTTTTGGGACGTAAAATCAACGCGAGACGGTGCCCGAAGGGGCCACGAGGCAGGGGGCGCGCCCTGGACCCTCGTGGGCACCGCATAAGGCGGTTGACGCTCTTCTTTTACTGCAAGAAAGCTAATTTTATGGGAAAGATCTGGGCGAAAGATTCATCCCAATCGAAGTTACGGATCTCCAGATATAAAAGAAACGGTGCCAGGGCAGAATGAGAGAGCGCAGAAACAGAGAGAGACAGAGAGACAGAGAGACAGATCCAATCTCGGAGGGGCTCTCGCCCCTCCCACGCCATGGAGACCATGGACCAGAGGGGAAACCCTTCTCCCATCTAGGGAGAAGGTCAAGGAAGAAGAAGAAGGAGGGGGGCTCTCTCCCCCTCGCTTCCGGTGGCGCCAGAACACCGCCGGGGGCCATCATCATCACCGCGATCTACACCAATACCTCCGCCATCTTCCCCAACATCTCCATCACCTTCCCCCCTCTATCTACAATGGTCCACTCTCCCGCAACCCGCTGTACCCTCTACTTGAACATGGTGCTTTATGCTTCATATTATTATCCAATGATGTGTTGCCATCCTATGATGTCTGAGTAGATTTTCGTTGTCCTATCGGTGGTTGATGAATTGCTATGATTGATTTAATTTGCTTGTGGTTATGTTGCTGTCCTTTGGTTCCCATCATATGAGCGCGCGCGTGGATCACACCATAGGGTTAGTTGTATGTTGATAGGACTATGTATTGGAGGGCAAGGGTGACAGAAGCTTCAGCCTAGCATAGAAATTGATGCATACATGATTGAAGGGGGACCAATATATCTTAATGCTATGGTTTTACCTTAATGAACGTTAGTAGTTGCGGATGCTTGCTAATAGTTCCAATCATAAGTGCATAGAATTCCAAGTAAGGGATGACATGCTAGCAGTGGCCTCTCCCACATAAAACTTGCTATCGGTCTAGTAAAGTAGTCAATTGCTTAGGGACAATTTTGCAACTCCTACCGCCACTTTTCCACACTCGCTATATTTACTTTATTGTGTCTTTACCTAAACAGCCCCTACTTTTTATTTTCGCGCTCTTTATTATCTTGCAAACCTATCCAAAAACACCTACAAAGTACTTCTAGTTTCATACTTGTTCTAGGTAAGGCGAACGTCAAGCGTGCGTAGAGTTGTATTAGTGGTCGATAGAACTTGAGGGAATATTTGTTCTACCTTTAGCTCCTCGTTGGGTTCGACACTCTTACTTATCAAAAACTGTTGCGATCCCCTATACTTGTGGGTTATCAAGACCTTTTTCTGGCGCCGTTGCCGGGGAGCAATAGCGTGGGGTGAATATTCTCGTGTGTGCTTGTTTGCTTTATCACTAAGTAATTTTTATTTTCTGTTCTTAGTTGTTCTTTATCTTTAATTATGGATATGGAACACGAAATACCAAAAAAAATTAGGTGTACTTGCTACTCATGGGGATGAGGAACCTCCTAAAACCCTCGATGCTCGTTATGTGACAGATATTATGTACTACTTTGATAATCCAGAGAAAACCCCATTCAATTTGGTAATGGGAGTAACGTTGTATCAACGTGAATACTTTAGGGATTATCGCTTGACACAAAAAGGGAAACTATTATGGGATCAAATTCATATATTGAAGTGGTATGCTAGACAACTATGATTGAGATATGATTATACTTGTTGCTCTAGGATGAAGGCTCCACACCTTCCCTTTTCATGCAAATTTAATGATAATAAAACCTTAGCTTCTTATGCTAATGGTATATATGATTATTATGATGTGGAACAAATAGAAGAATTTGTTGCTTTTATGGGTGCTTATGAAATTGAATCTATGTTTAAAGAGTTTGAAGACTTTGATGATTCGGTTTATAGACCTGAAAATTTAGCTATCCTTAAATATTGCTATGATAATTATGCTTCTAATGCCTATGTTAAACCATATATTGAGGACTCCTCCGCTGTCCAAGAAGAGACTAATATTTTGCAGGAGTCTATGGAAGAAGAAATTGATGAAACTGTGAGCTCATTGGATGAAAAAGATGATGAGGAGAGCGAAGAACAAAAGGAGGTAGAGCGGATTAGCTACCCGTGCTCACCTTCTAACGAGAGTAACCCTCCAACTCATACATTGTTTAATTTCCCTTCATGCTTACCAAATGATGATTGCTATGATGACTATTATGATCCCGTTGATTCTGTTGAAATATCCCTTTTTGATGATGCTTGCTATGCTTGTGGCCAAGATGCCAATATGAATTATGCTTATGGAGATGAACTTGCTATAGTTCCTTATGTTATGAATGAAATTGTTGCTATTGCACCCACTCATGATAGTCCTATTATCTTTTTGAATTCTCCCGACTACACTATATCGGAGAAGCTTGTTCTTATTAAGGATTATATTGATGGGTTGCGTTTTACTATTACACATGATGATTTTGATAGATATAATATGCATGTGCTTGCCTCTCCTACTTGCAATTATTATGAGAGAGGAACTATATCTCCACCTCTCTATGTTTCCAACATGATAAAATTGCAAGAAACTGTTTATACTATGCATTGGCCTTTACTATGTGTGTATGAATTGTTCTTTTATGACATGCCGATGCATAGTAAGAGAGTTAGACTTCTTTGTTGCATGATATATGTTACTTTGTGCTCACTACTAAATCACAAATCATTGTTAATTAAAATTGGCTTTGATATACCTTGGGATCCGGGTGGATCCATTACTTGAGCACTATATGCCTAGCTTAATGGCTTTAAAGAAAGCGCTGCCAGGGAGACAACCTGGAAGTTTTAGAGAGTCATTTATTTCTGTTGTGTGCTTTTATAAAGTTTAGAAATAAAAATAATGTGCCAAGGTTTGCCTTTAGGATGTTTACAATGCTTGTTGGTTTGTACGGTGCAGGACATAAACTTTGGCTGTAGTGCGTGATTTTTCGTTTTTTACTGGAACGTCATATGGTTCTGATTATTTTTGCAATGTCTTTCTTTACAAATTATTTATTTTTCCTAATTTTTGCAGAATTGTTCAATTATCTGAAGTATGGTTAATGTTCAGATTATTACAGACTGTTCTGTTTTAGACAGATTCTGTTTTTGATGCATAGTTTGCTTGTTTTGATGAAACTATCAATTTATATCAGTGGATTAAGCCATGGAAAAGCTATATTACAGTAGACACAATGCAAAAAAAATATGAATTGGTTTGCAACAGTACTTAGAGTAGTGATTTGCTTTATTATACTAACGGATCTTACCGAGTTTTCTGTTGAAGTTTTGTGTGGATGATGTGTTGGATGATCGAGAAGGTCTCGATGTGAGAAGAAGGAGGAGAGGCAAGAGCTCAAGCTTGGGTATGCCCAAGGCACCCCAAGTAAATATTGAAGGAGACTCAAGCGTCTAAGCTTGGGGATGCCCCAGAAGGCATCCCCTCTTTCTTCAACAAGTATCAATATGTTTTCGGATTCGTTTCGTTCATGCGATATGTGCAAATCTTGGAGCGTCTTTTGCATTTAGTTTTTATTTTATGCACCATGCTGGTATGAGATAATCCTTGGTTGATTTATATAATTCTCATTGCACTTCACTTATATCTTTTGAATATGGCTTTATAGAATGCTTCATGTGCTTCACGTATATCATTTGAAGTTTGGATTGCCTGTTTCTCTTTACATAGAAAACCGCCATTTGTAGAATGCGCTTTTTCTTCACTTATATTTGTTAGAGCGTGGGCATATTGAGGGAGTCCTGGACTAGGGGGTGTCCGGATAGCCGGACTACCATCATCAGCCAAACTATCATTGGCCGGACTATCATCATCGACCGGACTCCAAGACTATGAAGATACAAGATTGAAGACTTCGCCCCGTGTCCGGATGGGACTTTCCTTGGCGTGGAAGGCAAGCTTGGCGATACGGATATGTAGATCTCCTACCATTGTAACCGACTCTATGTAGCCCTAGCCCTCTCCGGTGTCTATATAAACCGGATGGCTTTAGTCCGTGGGACTACAATCACAACAACCCTTACAATCATACCATAGGCTAGCTTCTAGGGTTTAGCCTCCTTGATCTCGTGGTAGATCCACTCTTGTAAACATCCACAATACCAATATCAATCAAGCAGGGCGTGAGGTTTTACCTCCATCAAGAGGGCCCGAACACAGGTGAACATCGTGTCCCTTGTCTCCTGTTACCATCCGCCTAGACGCATGAGTTCGGGACCCCCTACCCGAGATCCGCGGTTTGACACCGACATTGGTGCTTTCACCGAGAGTTCCTCGTGTCGTCACCGATAGGCTTGATGGCCTCTTCAATCAACAACGACGCAGTCTGGGTGAGACTTTTCTCCCGGACAGATCTTCAGATTCGGCTGACCGCTTTGCGGGCAACTCACTTGGCCATCTGGAGCAGATCGAAGCTACGCCCCTGGCCGTCGTCAGGTTTGAAGCCTAAACTTCACGGCCAATATCCGCGGGACTTGATCTTGATGGATCTGAGCCACAGCCGCGTGCCGCCTTTATCACGAGGGCATGACCTAACTCTGCCGCCGGACAACACCTTGGAGGCCGCACACGCATCCGCTCCGACTCATAGTCCGGAGCCGATCGCTCGGATCGAGGACGGATGGCTGGACACCGCCTCGAGAGCTGCAACTCCTACGGCGATGGAGCCGAACACTTACTTTGTCCCGCATAAAGCCCATGACTCCGAGGTGCCGGACTCTCTGCCGGACTCCAGACCTCCTGTGCCCCTGCCAGTCAAATCTTACTAGGCGCCGATCATGGAATTTACCGCTGCGGACATCTTTTCAAGACTTCGCCCTTGGCGATATCATAAATTCATGAAGCATCTCTCGCTATCCGGAGAGCCTGGCGAATTACGCCAGATGGTTGGGATCACGGATGACGAAGAAATTCAGGCCCCACCCACCACCCACTTCAGAGCCACCGTTGGCGATTTAACCGCGTACTTGACTACGACTCAAGACATCGGCGGTATGGGCGGCGATGCGGAGACTACCAAGAACCGGTGCCTACAGACACCGAAGACCACCTCGTCATCGACATATACATGGTGGACACCCGAAGGAAGCGATAACGAGGAACAACGGGGCGGCGAGAGGATAATCTCGCCGATAAAGAATCAAAAGCGGCGATGTAGACGCCGCCTAAGTCCCCTCGATCAAAGCAGCCTTCCTAAAGACCCAGCGATAGAGCAGGGCAAACCAGCGGACGACGAACAGGGCGAGCGGATAATCAACCCCTTCACGGGCAATCAACAGTCCGGACACAACACGAGCATAAGAACATACATAAAAAACTCGCCGCCACTGCAAGAAGTTTGAAGAAGGCGAAAGCGGAAGCTGAAAACAGCGAAGACACGCTTCGAGAATGAAGTGGAGCAAAGTATTCAAGACCGCAGACAAATATGGCAATGGCCATCAAACTAAGAACTACCCGAGCGCAAGTTGCTGCCAGAATTTGACGAGGAAGCCATAGAGCCTTCACAATCAAAAATAAAGAGGCCGCTGGCGGATAGACGGCCGATGCGAGCCCAAAGTGACAAGCGGGCTGCACACAAGCGAATTATAATTCGGAAAACGGACGGCCAAACTAGGTCCATCTACGGGCCAAAAAGAGGACCCAGAAGTAACACACCACGACAAGTGTTAGAAGACAGCGGCACACCCAAATACAGGGCACCGCACACCGCTATGT
The DNA here is from genome assembly GCA_021605205.1 of Aegilops longissima. Taxonomy (NCBI): domain Eukaryota; kingdom Viridiplantae; phylum Streptophyta; class Magnoliopsida; order Poales; family Poaceae; genus Aegilops; species Aegilops longissima. The sequence continues at coordinate 640,208,000 of CM038677.1, forward strand.
TTCACCGATGAGGTCTTTGGATCATGAATTTCCAGCAGGTTTAAACCCACAAACATAGAGGCATCTGACGCACAATGAGACCCAGAGTCGGATAGAAGACTACATACTACACATACACATGGCTAGAGGAGATGATCTCCACGCCATAAAATACCTACCCTCAAGCTCAAAGGGCCAGCTCGGCATTGGCTCAAAAGCCTCCCAAAAACACATTGGAAGTTGGGAAGAGCTGTTGGAAGTTGGGAAGAGCTTGAGGGCGCGTTAGAAACAAATTTTCAAGGGACTTATGTCCGCCCTCCGGATCTTGATGATCTGAGTCATATAACCCAACAGCCCGGAGAGTCAGTGTATAAGTTCTGGAACAGGTTCCTTACCAAAAGAACCAAATAGTCATTGTCCGGACGCTTGGAAGCCTTAGGAGCTTTTAAACACAACGTCTGAGACGAATGGCTCGCTTGAGACACCTCGGCCAAGAAAGCCAAGAACAATGGCCGCGCTTACAAGCCTCATGATGCGCTTTTATTGCGAGAGAGGACAGCTGGCTAGCAAGATGCAGCACCAGCGACCAGTACATCCGAGATCGAGATGGAAGCGGAAAGTCACGGCGCAGGAAGATCAGCGCCGGAATAAAGAAACAAGCCCACAGGGCACGGCGGTCAATGCCGGATTCAAAAGCTCATGCCGGACAATAAAACACGGCCTCTTAAGGACAACAGAGACGAGCTATCAAATTTAAACAAAATTTTAGATCGGATATGTCAAATCCACAGTACCCTCGGAAGGCCTGCAAACCATACCAACCGAAATAGTTGGGTTTTTAAACAGTCCGGCAGACTTAACGCTGGACACAAGGGGCTCGATACGCCAAGCGAGGATGATGACGAACCCCACCAGCAGAGCACCGGAAGTCAAAAGACTTTCCCTCGAGAAGTCAAAACAGTTTTGCTTCACGTGATAACACGAAAAGCCAACACGGCACTCGCCAAGACAAGTGTCGGACGATCCACCCCAGTGGACCAAGATTGGATGTCAAAACCAATCACTTTCGACCATCTGGATTAGTCCAGAAGTATCCGGAGCGCAGGATAAACTGCCCTGATATTGGATCCCATAATAGACGGACTGCAATTAACGCAGGTTTTGATGGACGGCAGCAGTGACTTGAACCTGCTATATCCGGACACAATCCGCAAGTTGGGATAGACCCTACTACAATTCGGCATAGCCGCACTTCCTTCAAAGGAGTGGCGCCAGGCCCTTACGCCTGGTGCACAGTTTCATTATTACTAGAAGTTGTGTTCGGGTCACCTGACAACTTCCGACGAGAAAAGCTAACCTTTCATGTCGCCCCATTTAAAAGTAGCTATCAAGCACCACTGGGACGGGAAGCTTTCGTCCGCTTCAATGCAATACCACATTACGTGTCTCTTACGCTTAAAATGCCCGGTCCACGTGGCATCATTTCATTATAAGGTCGCCTGAGACCCCGGACACGGTTGGACGAGTCCGGAATAAATAAGCTAGGGGCTACCTAGCCGCACACCCCTTCACAAGGGTTTGCACATATAAGCCATAATGAGCTAGCATAGGCTCAGCTTTCTTAATCTATATTTCAATTTTTATGCACTTTCTCGCACGATTTCTTTTCCAACCAAGTTCTTCTCTTTTTACGATGAACAGCGTGCACACCGTCCGTGATACGGCACAACGGAGACACATGCGTAGACGTGCGGTAGGGACCCGTTGCAAGGACTCTTTTCGGACTAAGACCCTCGTAAACCTTTCTTCTGTCTCTTGTTGCTATAATCCCCGGCTTATCATTATAGCGAGTGGATCTGGCGTTTTGGCATCGGCAGCGCTGAAAGAACCTGCCGTACACGGACACAAGGGGCTTAGGGCTTCGTTTTGCCGCTATTATAAAGACCGAACACCTTCGGGAGTGTTCGCGTCTCGAGTTAGGCCTTATATGCATCAGCTCGAATCATGTCTTTGGTCAAATGTTGGGTTTGCCCGGCTCTGTGTTTGCTGCCTTATGTTCCGTATCATCGGCTAACGCGGCTCGGGAGAACTCTGCGATTGTGCCCCGATTCGGCTGGCGAGCACCTCGATGAAAGCCGAAAACAGATCGTCATGATACAATGAGAGACTGGTCAACCACTCGATCGACCTTGGGAATGTTTAGGATTCCTCCGCTTTGTGAAGGGCCGTTTCCGGCCAGGCACATCTGGCGCCCTCAATTCGGAGGCGCGGTGCCCCGAGGGCTATGTCGTAGCCCCACCCTCGAACTCCATGGCTAAGTGAAAGTGATAAAGCGTTATAGTCCGGTTGCCTCGTTTGCTACGCTACCACCTCCTTTACAGGACCGAGGCGTTGGATTAAGTGTGAAAGCGCTATATTTTTATGAACACCCCACACCTTGTGCGTGGGGGCTGAAGCCGACACTGCCATCTTTCGGGTTATACACGTATACATGAGCGGCCGCATAGGAGATATTCTATTACTTGAACGCACAAGTATAAAAGGCGCTTACATCATAAATATCGTTTTACATCACATAGCGTTCATTGAGCGTAACATTTTTTGAGCACCTTGTGACTCTATTACACGAGCACCACACGATTTCGCCAAAATAGTGCTTGGCGGGTAACCGCTATCATCCGAACCGAAGTCGCAACAGCGGTGGCATCCATCTCGTCCAATGTGTCTTCACACGGGCGGCGCCATCCGCACACCCTCTATGCAGGCCGACCGCTTCATCGCCTTTGATATGCGGCACCGCCCCAAGAAATTGCTGCAATAAGCCAAAGTAACTCTTGGATGGGGCCTATCCAGCGGATATGAGTCACTATATCCGTCATAGCAAGCTCGGACAACCTATTTAGCTCAGCCCACTCAGCCAGCGATCGGTCGGTGAAGTGAGCGCTCCGGACTATGGAATTGAGACCAAAACAGCTCTTAGTCTTGTGATCCTTCGGCGAAAATGCACAACGGCATCCGCCGCTTTCGCTGCTAAGTCCATATAAGGGTCCTCCGGACACCACAGTTAGCCCAGTGAGCATATTTTGGATCTGTGAACCTTGGCGCAGCGAAAAAGGCTTGCCGGCTACAATCTCCCGGCTGGCGCAACTCTTCCTTCATAGCCCGCATTGCAGAGCGGGCATTCTTAACCGGCGGTGGCCTTCCGCAGGTCTTCTTGCCCCGCTAGGCGCTCCTTCCCAAGAGCCTCATTGCGGTCGGTAGCCTCTTTTAACTTCACGGCCATTTCGGCTATATCTTCCCTGCTCTGCGTTGTCGACCCTTCGGCCGCTAACTCCTCGGCCGCCCTCGAGGCCGCCGCATTACTCCTTCTGGCCTGCTCCTTGGCTTGAGCAAGTTCGGCCCGAAGACTCTCCACGGCAGCGACACTATCGGCATTTCACGCACATATTGTAAGGAGTTGGCTTCGGCTCCCTTACCAAGTGACCGCGCAGTAACACTTACCTTGCGACTCATCAAGTCGCCTGTTGATCAGCGTGATGTCCGCATCCGCAACATCGAGTTGCCGCTCTAGTTCAGCAACTCCATCAGTCCGGCTGGCCCCCGGACGACCCGCCACCTGCATCAGCATGACGGGAATTTAAACCTGCGATTTTGATCCTCGGCACGCTGTCGATTTCGACAACCTACCGAGTCTTAGGGGCTACTATCTATACAGGGCGCATTCTATATGCAAAACTGTTACGAGGTGTGTCATTTTTACGTACCTCAAACCCTGCCAGTAAACTCCTGACGGCATCGTACAACCCGCCTTCGGCGGACGAAATCCTTTCAATCACCATGCTCATCAATGCATGCTGATCTTATGAGATAGACGCCTTCTCAAGTAGATCCTTCAGCCGTGCACCAGTTGGCGCCGAACTATCCGGCTTTGCCAAACCCGGGGGCTCCCTCCGTGACGACACTTCAGGCTCGTTCGCCCTATCCGACGGCGCCCTGGACGGAGGTGTCTCGCTCTCTACCATCTCCGGACGAAGGTCCCCCGAAGACGAGCTCATCTGCGAAGGACGGAGATCCGAACTACAAGGTAAAAACTTTAGTTATCCTCAGAAGCACAAATAGGGATGTCCCTTATTATAAAACTCCTTTCTTTCTACTTACGGCTCGTTGGAGGGCTGACTCATTAAGGGAGATTGTGCGGCCGGGGCCTCCCCGGACGCAGGACCCTCTGGCGAAGATTTCTTCCCCCGTTTAGGGGCTTTTGCCCCCGGGTCCTCGGAGGCAGTCCTCTTCTCCCCTTGGGGGGAGGGATTCTCGATCCTCCCTCTTTCAAGAGCCTCCTTAGGCGAGGCAGTAGCTTCCTTGTTTTCCCCTTCGTCTTCCTCTGAAGGCGCAACCTCAAGCATCCGGACCAGCACGGGATCCGGCGCGGTCTCGGGGAGGGGGGCTGGACACCGTATCAATTTTGCTTCCGCTATCCACTCCTGTGTAGAAGGAGATCGGTCATAAGGCGGATCATCGAAAGGCAAACAAACGGAATGTCCGGACTTGGAACTACTTACTTGAGTATCCGGGCGATTGCAGCTTAGTCCAGCATCCTCGGTCAATTCTGGACGCACCTATTGCGATCCGAAGAATAAGTTATACATCTCCAGGGGTGTCATACCCATGAAGTGTTGAAGAATCCGTGGGCCCTCCGGATTGAACTCCCATAGCCGGAGAGGACGGCGTTTGCAGGGCAGGAGACACCTAATTAGCATAACCTGCATCACCACCACCATATCGATCTCCCTCGTTAGGAGATCTCGAATCCGGCCCTGCAGTAGGGGCACGTCCTTTGACGGCCCCCAGTTGAGCCCTTGGTTGACCCATGACATCAACCGTCGTGGAGGTCCCGGGCGGAATAGGGGCGGTGGCTTTTGTCTGTGGCCCCTCGGAACGGTAATATAGAACCACTCTTGCTGCCACAGGCCGAGCTACTCTTGGAAGGAGCCAGCGGGCCACGGGGCATCGGCCCTCCTACTTATGGCCGCCCAGCCACACTCCGCTTGACGCCCCCCGATCATCTTCGGCGCCACATTGAAGGTTTTCAGCCACAGGCCGAAGTGAGGGGTGACGCGGAGGAAGGCTTCGCAGATGACAATAAATGCGGAGATATGGAGGATGGACTCCGGAGCCAAATCGTGGAATTCCAACCCATAGTAAAACATGAGCCCTCTCACAAAAGGATCCATCGGGAAGCCTAAACCCCGACGGAGGTGGGATACGAAGACGACATATTCGCCGGGCTCAGGGGTGGGGATGGCCTACCCTTCTGCAGGCAACCTATGCGAAATCTCGTAAGACAGGTACTTGGCCTCCCGCAGCTTTAGCACGTCCTCCTCCGTGACGGAGGAGGGCATCCACCGGCCCTGGAGGTCAGAACCGGACATCGTTGAAGGTCCAAAGCGCTCGAATCTGGAGCTCTAGGTGCTGGAACTTGGAGCGTGGAGAGGATTCGATGGAAGATTGAAGAAAAAGAAATGAGCCTTGGTCCCCGTTATAAAGAGGGAGAATACCAAGAGCCGTCTCCGTGACCGTTTGGGACTCATCTTCGATAGAGGGGGCTTGGCGAACGGGTGTGGTTGGGTTACCCACGTCCGTATTAATGAGAATCCCGGATTAAGGGAAACACGATCTCTGCTTCGACAAAGACGTGCCAAGGAAACCGCCTCGCTAAATGCGCTGAGGTGGTAAAGTAAAAAACAATCCGAATAATGGCTTGGTAGTGGTGTGACGTCATGCCACAGAAAACGTCGGCAGATTGAACTTGTGTATATATTATTATTCTCTCTACGGTGGAATGTGGAATTTATTTTGCGAGCGGACACTATCTGGTGTTCGCAATCTTCTATCATTTGGAGGAGGAACCCGCCTTGCAATGCCAAGCAATATCTGCGCGGACTTATCGTCATTGAAGCCTGGTTTAGGGAGCTCTTGAGGAGTCTGGACTAGGGGTGTCCGGATAGCGGACTACCATCATCACCGAACTATCATTGGCGGACTATCATCATCGATCGGACTCCAAGACTATGAAGATACAAGATTGAAGACTTCGCCCCGTGTCCGGATGGGACTTTCCTTGGCGTGGAAGGCAAGCTTGGCGATACGGATATGTAGATCTCCTACCATTGTAACCGACTCTATGTAACCCTAGCCCTCTCTGGTGTCTATATAAACCGGATGGCTTTAGTCCGTAGGACTACAATCACAACAACCCTTACAATCATACCATAGGCTAGCTTCTAGGGTTTAGCCTCCTTGATCTCGTGGTAGATCCACTCTTGTAAACATCCACAATATCAATATCAATCAAGCAGGACGTAGGGTTTTACCTCCATCAAGAGGGCCCGAACCTGGGTAAACATCGTGTCCCTTCTCTCCTATTACCATCCGCCTAGACGCACAGTTCGGGACCCCCTCCGCCGGTTTTGACACCGACACATATCTTTTGTAGAAAGAATTAAATTCCCTTGCTTCACTTATATCTATTTAGAGAGATGACAGGAACTGGTCATTCACATGGTTAGTCATAAAATCATACATAAAACTTGTAGATCACTGAATATGATATGTTTGATTCCTTGCAATGGTTTTGCGATATAAAGTTGGTGATATTAGAGTCATGCTAGTGGGTGGTTGTGGATCATAGAAATACTTGTGTTGAAGTTTGTGATTCCCGTAGCATGCACGTATGGTGAACCGTTATGTAACAAAGTCGGAGCATGAGGTATTTATTGATTGTCTTCCTTATGAGTGGCGGCCGGGGACGAGCGATGGTCTTTTCCTACCAATCTATCCCCCTAGGGGCATGCGTAGTAGTACTTTGCTTAGAGGGCTAATAAACTTTTGCAATAAATATATGAGTTCTTTATGACTAATGTGAGTCCATGGATTATACGCACTCTCACCCTTCCATCATTGCTAGCCTCTTGATGCACTGCATTGCCCTTTCTCACCTCGAGAGTTGGTGAAAACTTCGCGGTGCATCAAACCCGTGATCGATACACTCTATCACACATAAGCCTCATTATATCTTCCTTAAAACAGCCACCATACCTACCTATTATGGCATTTCCATAGCCATTCCGAGTATATTGCCATGCAACTTCCATCATCATCATATACATGATTTGAGCATTTATTGTCATATTGCTTTGCATGATCGTAAGATAGCTAGCATGATGTTTTCATGGCTTGTCCATTTTTTATGTCATTGCTACGCTAGATCGTTGCACATCCCAGTACACCGCCAGAGGCATTCATATAGAGTCATATCTTTGTTCTAGTATCGATTTGTAATATTGAGTTGTAAGTAAATAAAAGTGTGATGATCATCATTATTAGTGCATTGCCCTAGCGAAGAAAGGATGATGGAGACTATGATTCCCCCACAAGTCGGGATGAGACTCCGGACGAAAAAAAAGAGAAAGGCCAAAAAAAAGAGAAGGCCCAAAAAAAGAAAAAAAGAAAAAAAGAGAGAAAAAGAGAGAAGGGGCAATGTTACTATCCTTTTACCACACTTGTGCTTGAAAGTAGCACCATGTTCTTCATATAGGGAGTCTCTTGAGTTATCACTTTCATATAATATACTAGTGGGAATTTTCATTATAGAGCTTGACTTGTATATTCCAACGATGGACTTCCTCAAATGCCCTAGGTCTTCATGAGCAAGCAAGTTGGATGCACACCCACTTAGTTTCAGTTTGAGCTTTCATACACTTATAGCTCTAGTGAATCCGTTGCATGGCAATCCCTACTCCTCACATTGACATCAATTGATGGGGCATCTCCATAGCCCGTTGATTAGCCACGTCGATATGAGACTTTCTCCTTTTTTTGTCTTCTCCACATAACCCCCATCATCATATTCTATTCCACCTATTGTGCTATATCCATGGCTTGCGCTCATGTATTTCGTGAGGGTTGAAAAAGCTGAAGCGCGTTAAAAAGTATGAACCAATTACTCGGCTTGTCATCGGGGTTGTCCATGATGTGAATATTTTGTGTGGTGAAGATGGAGCATAGCCAGACTATATGATTTTGTAGGGATAATTTTCTTTGGCCTTGTTATTTTGAAAAGACATGATTGCTTTATTAGTAGGATTGAAGTATTATTGTTTTTATGTCAAATGATAGACTATTGCTTTGAATCACTCGTATCTTAATATTCATGCCATGATTAGATACATGATCAAGATTATGCTAGGTAGCATTCCACATCAAAAAATATCATTTTTATCATTTACCTACTCGAGGACGAGCAGGAATTAAGCTTGGGGATGCTGATACGTCTCCGTCGTATCTATAATTTTTATTGTTCCATGCCAATAGTCTACAACTTTCATATACTTTTGGCAACTTTTTATACTATTTTGGGACTAACATATTGATCCGATTGCCGAGTGCCAGTTCTGTTTGTTGCATGTTTTATGTTTCGCAGAAACCCAATATCAAACGGAGTCCAAACGGGATAAAACGCAGACGGAGAATTATTTTGGAATATTTATGATTTTTGGGAAGTAAAATCAATGCAAGGCGGTGCCGAAGAACCCACGAGGCAGGGGCGCGCCCGAGGCAAGCGCGCCTGGACCTCGTGGGCACCCCGTAAGGCGGTTGACGCTCTTATTTTGCCGCAAGAAAGCTAATTTTATGGGAAAGATGTGTGCTAAAGATTCATCCCAATCAGAGCTACGGATCTCCGGATGTAAAAGAAACGGTGCCAGGGCAGAATGAGAGAGCGCAGAAACAGAGAGAGACAGAGAGACATATCCAATCTCGGAGGGGCTCTTGCCCCTCCCATGCCATGGAGACCATGGACCAGAGGGGAAACCCTTCTCCCATATAGGGAGAAGGTCAAGGAAGAAAAATAAGGAGGGGGGCTCTCTCCCCCTCGCTTCCGTGGCGCCGAACGCCGGGGCCATCATCATCACCTCGATCTACACCAACACCTCCGCCATCTTTACCAACATCTCCTTCACCTTCCCCCCTCTATCTACAGCGGTCCACTCTCCCGCAACCGCTGTACCCTCTACTTGAACATGGTGCTTTATGCTTCATATTATTATCCAATGATGTGTTGCCATCCTATGATGTCTGAGGAGATTTTCGTTGTCCTATCGGTGGTTGATGAATTGCTATCATTGATTTAATTTGCTTGTGGTTATGTTGTTGTCCTTTGGTGCCCATTATATGAGCGCGCGCGTGGATCACACCATAGCGTTAGTTGTATGTTTATAGGACTATGTATTGGAGGGCAAGGGTGACAGAAGCTTCAGCCTAGCATAGAAATTGATGCATACGGGATTGAAGGGGGACCAATTCATACATGTCACTCTTGATTCATTGCACCATCCCGGTACACCGCCGGAGGCATTCATATAGAGTCATATTTTGTTCTAAGTTTCGAGTTGTAATTGTTGAGTTGTAGGAAAAATAAAAGTGTGATGATTATCATTATTAGAGCATTGTCCCAAGTGAGGAAAGGATGATGGAGACTATGATTCCCCCATAAGTCGGGATGAGACTCCGGACGAAAAAAAAGAGCAAGGCCAAAAAAAAGGGAAGGCCCAAAAAAATGAGAGAAAAAGAGAGAAGGGACAATGCTACTATCCTTTTACCACACTTGTGCTTCAAAGTAGCACCTTGTTCTTCATGTAGCGAGTCTCATATATTGTTCTTCAAAGTAGCACTAAGATCTTCATGATAGAGAGTCTCTCATTTTGTCATTTTCATATACTAGTGGGAATTTTTCATTATAGAACTTGGCTTGTATATTCCAATGATGGGCTTCCTCAAAGTGCCCTAGGTCTTCGTGAGCAAGCAAGTTGGATGCACACCCACTTAGTTTCTTTTGTAGAGCTTTCATATACTTATGGCTCTAGTGCATCCGTTGCATGGCAATCCCTACTCCTCATGTTGACACCAATCGATGGGCATCTCCATAGCCCGTTGATTAGCCTCGTCAATGTGAGACTTTCTCCTTTTTTGTCTTCTCCACACAATCCCATCATCATATTCTATTCCACCCATAGTGCTATATCCATGGCTCGCGCTCATGTATTGCGTGAAGGTTGAAAAAGTTTGAGATTATTTAAGTATGAAACAATTGCTTGGCTTGTCATCGGGGGTATAGAAGTTGGGAACATCTTTGTGTGACGAAAATGAAGCATAGCCTAACTATATGATTTTGTAGGGATGAACTTTCTTTGGCCACGTTATTTTGAGAAGACATAATTGCTTAGTTAGTATGCTTGAAGTATTATTATTTTTATGTCAATATGAACTTTTGTCTTGAATCTTTCAGATCTGAGTATTCATATCACAAGTAACAAGAATTACATTGAAATTATGCCAAAGTATCACTCCGCATCAAAAATTCTTTTTTTCATTTACCTACTCGAGGACGAGCAGGAATTAAGCTTGGGGATGCTTGATACATCTCCAACGTATCTATAATTTTTGATTGCTCCATGCTACTTTATCTACTGTTTTAGGCAATATTGGGCTTTATTATCCACTTTTATATTATTTTGGGACTAACCTATTAACCGGAGGCCCAACCTGATTCTTTGTTTTATGCCTATTTCGGTGTTTGAGGAAAAGGAATATCGACGGAGTCAAAACGGAACGAAATCAACTAGAGAAGTTATTTTTGGAAGGAAACCCACCTGATGGACTTGGACCCCACGTCAGAAGATACGGGAGGTGCTCACGAGGGTGGGGGGCGCGCCCACCCCCCCGGGCGCATCCCCCTGCCTCGTGGGGCCCCCGTAGCTCCACCGACGTACTCCTTTCACCCATATATACCTACATACCCTAAAACTTCTAGAACAAAAGATAGATCGGGAGTTCCGCCACCGCAAGCCTCCAGAGCCACGAAAAACCAATCGGGACCCCTTTCCGGTACCCTGCCGGAGGGGGGATCCCTCACCGGTGGCCATCTTCATCATCCCGGCGCTCTCCATGACGAGGAGGGAGTAGTTCACCCTCGGGGCTGAGGGTATGTACCAGTAGCTATGTGTTTGATCTCTCTCTCTCTCGTGTTCTCCCTCGTGTTCCCTCTATGGCACGATCTTGATGTATCCCGAGCTTTGCTATTGTAGTTGGATCTTATGATGTTTCTCCCCCTCTACTCTCTTGTGATGAATTGAGTTTCCCCTTTTGAAGTTATCTTAGAGGATTGAGTCTTGTATGAGAACATTGATGTATGTCTTGCCGTGCTTATCCGTGGTGACAATGAGATATCATGTGCCACTTGACGTATGTTTTGGTGACCAACTTGCGGATTCCGCCCATGAACCTATGCATAGGGGTTGGCACACGTTCTTGATTCTCCGGTAGAAACTTTGGGGCACTCTTGTAAGTACTTTTATGTTGGTTGGATAAATATGCAATTGTGTGATGCATATCGTATAATCATGCCCATGGATACTTGAGGTGACAATGGAGTATCTATGTGACATTAGGGTTTTGGTTGATTTGTGTCTTAAGGTGTTATTCTAGTACGAACTCTTTTATAGATCTATCCGAAAGAATAACTTTGAGGTGGTTTCGTACCCTACCATAATCTCTACGTTTGTTCTCCGCTATTAGTGGCTTTGGAGTGACTCTTTGTTGCATGTTTAGGGCTTGTTATATGATCTATTTATGTTATTATTGTTGAGAGAACTTGCACTAGCGAAAGTATGAACCCTAGGCCTTGTTTCCTATCATTGCAATACCGTTTACGCTCACTTTTATCACTTGTTACCTTGCTGTTTTTATTATTTCAGATTACAAAAACTTATATCTACCATCCATATTGCACTTGTATCACCATCTCTTCGCCGAACTAGTGCACCTATACAATTTACCATTGTATTGGGTGTGTTGGGGACACAAGAGACTCTTTGTTATTTGGTTGCAGGGTTGTTTGAGAGAGACCATCTTCATCCTTCGCCTCCCACGGATTGATAAACCTTAGGTCATCCACTTGAGGGAAATTTGCTACTGTCCTACAAACCTGTGCACTTGCAGGCCCAACAACGTCTACAAGAAGAAGGTTGTGTAGTAGACATCAATCACCCACCAGCTTCCCCATGGGCATCAAATCTGGCACATCCCCGTCCCCTGATAGACTAATTACCCATGGGGCGTGGGTAATGGTTAACCATTTCTAGCTTGACCTACAGGTTCAAAAATATGTGGAGATGACCCGAAACACCTTTCGGTCAATAATTAATAGTGGGATCTGGACACACTTGATAGTTACCACATATTCACGAAGATCTTTATCGAGTGATCTTTTTGTTTTGCATACAATCCCCTTTTTTCTCAATACGTTACAAACACCTGAGGCAGGAATTTTATCGGTATCCTTGTGACGACAGGATCTCAAAGTATTGCAAACAAGCTGTGTCAATTCAATATGATCATTTTCTAACGTCATACTCTCAATGTTGTTTTGGGACTATCATTATGCTTAACGATATCCCAAGATCCAGTAAACGTGATCACTATACAACTTGAGCTAGTCCAAGAGACGAGACTAGGAATTCAGGTTTTACGGTTTATCATTCCACACATGCTTATGAGTTTTCCACTGAATCACATATTACAAGATCATAGCAGTTATAACATAGAATATAAATTCTTAATTATAAACATGGAAATAAATAATATAATATTATTGCCGTTAGGGCATATTTCCAACAACATCTCTTTCGAAAATAAGAAAATGACATTGTAAAAAATTACAGTTGGGTAGAGATTAAATTGCAATATTTATATTTATGACTATGATCAACCATGGTATAATCTCATATAGACATTATGTCCTTCATGAGTAGACTGTTAATCCAACTGCATTTACTACTAATACTCCCCCCCACCAAAAAAATCGCTATCCAGTATGCATCTTGAGGTATTAAGTTTGCAAGAAATAGAGCACCACAATAAGCAAGATGACATAATGTTGACAGTAAAACATCAATCAATATGACAAGACATTGTCGTTTTATCCTTAGTGGAAACAATACAATACTTGTATTGGCCCTTGTTTTTTCACTGGTTAGAGCACCACAAGATTGAGCCCACTACAAAGCACCACTTTCTTTGAAGATAAACCCATCGAACTTTGCCAGAGAGCATGCAAATCAATTTAATTATAAAACAAGAAAACCTTAAAAGATTCAAATGATTTCATTGAACAATCTAATCATAAAGTTACAATTTATCGTATCACAACAAACACACCACTAATTAAATCGAATTGATCCTAATCATGTGAGGCAACGCACGGGAACATGGTATTAAAGATCCAATATATATAGAGAGAGAACCACCTACCTGCTACTATGGATCCTATGGTAGTGGAATCAAAGCAAGCCAGTGCAGGTGGGCCACAGACAGCCTAGGGGCGCTCCAGCTGGTTATGTGCCCCCCCCCCATAGCTCCTCTCAATCTCCCCTAAAGCCTCTTGGATCCTTCGTTGCCCAGAAAAATCATATTAATTTGGCACAATATTTTGACCTCGTAGATATGGATTTTTTGTAAAACAAAAACATGCATAAATCAGTTATTTGACACTGGGCACTAGATTAATAGGTTAGTCCAAAAAATAATATAAAATGCTATAAAAAGTATTCAAAACTGAGGATATAATAGCATGAAACAATTAATAATTATAGATAGGTTCGAGACATATCATTTCCCTAGAATGGTGAGAAATATGGGCGAAAGTGGAGCAACCACGGACGGAAATAAGTGTGTACCTGTGACCAAGAGTGTTGTCAGAACTCAAGGGTCACCGACGGAAGTCCCTCAGTGTAATTGACATCATTGTGGACGCATTGCCCGTGAAGGGCTCCTTGCGCCTTAGGATGCCGCGGAGAGGAGAAATCAATTTCCGCTCTAATCGACAAAGAGGGCATTGCCTCCTGCAACCCGACGATGATGGACTGAAGCTTCGTGAAGCAGGCCTCCTGATCACGTTTCTAGTGGAGCAGATCGTCGATCTGTGTTTAATGGAACAAAGGCTCCTTGAGGACGCCTCCGGTGTTGTTCTACGAGTCTTGATGGAGTTTCTCGAGGTACTTATTCATAGATAGATCCATGGTGGTGAAGAGAACTTCCTAATAGTGGATGTGCTTATGAGTTTCCAAGGTATTGGTGGCAGAGGAGTAAGGGTGGTCTCTGATACGAGGATGTTAGGGTACAAAGCGAGAGCACACACTCAAAAGTAAAGTAGTAGGTGAGATATGTTCTTGAGGAGGAAGAAAGGAAAAACAAAAGGGTAAAGTTGTCATGTCGATCACTTCCCAGCCACCTTCCTTATGTAGTGGTTCATGATTTTGCAAGGTTGACCGAGTCAGGCCAATGAACCTCCTATTAGGTTGGACGATCCAAGGTAGTATTGTAGTCACGCAGTTGATTCCTTGGCTGACCCCGTTGCTACTTGTAGATTTCCCAGACGAGGAAGGATGAAGTAATATACTCCCTCTGTTCCTTTATGTAAGGTGTATTTTGCTACTTCTTGAGCGTGCTTTGGTTTTTCCCTTGAAGAGGAAAGGGTGATGCAGCAAAGTAGAGATAAGTATTTCCCTTGATTAAGAACCAAGGTATCAATCCAGTAGGAGGAACACACAAGTCCCCAATGATCTCACCTACACAAACAAACAAATACTTGCACCCAACACGAAAAAGGGGTTGTCAATCCCTTCATGGTTACTTGCAAGGATGAGATCTAATAGAGATAGGTATAAAAGATAAGTAAAAGTGCAAAATAAAGTAAAGGTAAATAAATTGCAGCAAGGTATTTTTGGTTTTATAGATCTGAAAATAATATGATAAAAGATAGACCTGGGGGCCATAGTTTTCACTAGAGGCTTCTCTCTTGAAAGAAAGCATACGGTGGTAAACAAATTACTGTTGAGAAATTGATTGAAAAGCGCATAGTTATGACGATATCTAAGGCAATGATCATGAATATAGGCATCATGCCTGTGGAAAGTAGAGCCACTCCTGCCTGCTTCTACTAATATTACTCCACACATCGACCGCTATCCAACATGCATCTAGTGTCTTAAGTTAACAAGTACAAAGTAACACCTTAAGCAAGATGACATGATGTAGAAGGATAGATCCAATCAATATGAATAAACCCCACCTTTTTATCCTTAGTGGCAATAATACAAATATGTGTCATGTCCCCTTCTATCACTGGGAATAAGCAACGCAAGAGTGAACCCACTACAAAGCACCTCTCCAATTGCAAGAAAAATCAATCTAGTTAGCCAAACCAAATCAATAGATCGGAGAGAAATACAAAGCTATATATCTTAATCATGCATAAAAGAGTTCAGAGAAAACTCAAATAATATTCATAGATAATCTAATCATAAATCTACAATTCATGGGATCTCAACAAACGCACCGCAGAAGAAGATTACATCGAATAGATCTCCAAGAATATCAAGGAGAATATTGTATTGAAGATAAAAGAGAGAGAAGAAGCCATCTAGATACTAACTATGGACTCATAGGTCTATGGTAAACTACTCACACATCATTAGAAGGGCAACAAGGTTGATGTAGAAGCCCTCCGTGATCGAATCACCCTCTGGCGGAGAACCGGAAAAGGCCCCAAGATGGGATCTCATGAGGACAGAAGCTTGAGGCGGTGGAAAAGTATTTTTGGCGTGCCCTCTAGTTACGGGGAATATTTGGGTATTTATAGAACAAAGATTAGTTTTAGAGGAGCATTAGGGGCCCACAAGCCTGGGACGCGCCCCTAGGGCGCGCCCTCTGAGCTTGTCGCTAACTAGTGGCCCCTCTGACCTCCTCCCGAAGGTTCCTGGGTGTCTTCTGGTCCAAGAAAAATCCTCAAAAAGTTTCATTCTGTTTGGACTCCATTTGGTTTGATTTTCTGTAAAGGCAAAAAACAAGGAAAAACAACAACTAGCACTTGGCACTAGGTTATTAGGTTAGTCCCAAAAAAATGATATAAAATAGCATAATAATGCATATAAAACATCCAAGATGGATAATATAATAGCGTGGAACAATAAAAAATTAGATACGTTGGAGACGTATCAAGCATCCCCAAGCTCAATTCATGCTCGTCCTCGAGTAGGTAAATGATAAAAACAGATTTTTTTTTGATGTGGAATGCTACCGAACATGTTTATCAGGTAATCTTTATTTTATGTGGCACGAATATTGAGATCCATAAGATTCAAAACAAAATTTTAATATTGACATAAAAACAATAATACTTCAAGCATACTAAAAAGCAATCATGTCTTTTCAAAATATCATGGCTAAAGAAAGTTATCCCTAGAAAATCATATAGTCTTGTCATGCTCCATCTTCTTAACACAAAGTATTTATCATGCACAACCCCGATGACAAGCCAAGCAATTAGTTCATACTTTTTAACACGCTTCAGCCTTTTCAACTCTCGCGCAATACATGGGCGTGAGCCATGGATATAGCACTATGGGTGGAATAGAAGGTGGTAGTAGACAAAAAAAAGGAGAAGGAAATTCTCACATCGACTAGGTAAATTAATAGGCTATGGAGATGCACATCAATTGATATCGATGTGAGTGAGTAGGGATTGCCATGCAACGGATGCACTAGAGCTATAAGTGTATGAAATCTCAAAATGAAATATATGAAAGTGAAGACCTCAGGCATTTGAGGAAGCCCATCATTGGAATATACAAGCCAAGTTCTATAATAAAAAATTCCCACTAGTAATATATGAAATTAACAAAATAGGATACTCTCTATCATGAAGAACATGGTTCTACTTTGAAGCACAAATGTGGAAAAGGATAGTAACATTGTCCCTTCTCTCCTTTTCTCTCATTTTTATTCTTTTTTATTTTTTGGGCAATTTGGCCTCTTTTTTATTGGGCTCTTTTGGCCTCTCTTTTTTTCTTTTTTTTCTTATATTCCTCACATGGGACAATGCTCTAAAAATGATGATCATCACAGTTTTATGTACTTACAACTCAATAATTACAGCTTGATACTAGAACAAAGATATGACTCTATATGAATGCCTCCAGCGGTGTACCGGGATGTGCAATGATCTAGCGTGACATGTATAAAAATATGAACGGTGGCCAATTGGTCAACTATATGATCATGCAAAGCAATATGACAATGATGGTATGTGTCATAATAAAACGGAACGGTGTAAATTGCATGGCAATATATCTCGGAATGGCTATGGGAATGCCATAATAGGTAGGTATGGTGGCTCTTTTGAGGAAAGGTATAAGGAGGGTTTAATGCAGCGGCGAAAGTTGCACGGTACTAGAGTGGCTAGCAAAGGTGGAAGGGTGAGAGTGCGTATAATCCATGGACTCAACATTAGGCATAAAGAACTCACATACTTATTGCAAAAGTTTATTAGCCCACGAAGCAAAGTACTACTACGCATGCTCCTAGGGGGATATATTGGTAGGAAAAGACCATCGCTCGTCCGCGACTGCCACTCATAAGGAAGACAATGAAAAATAAATCATGCTTCAATTTCATCACATAACAAGAGACCATACGTGCATGCTTCGGGAATCACAAACCTTAAACAAGTATTCTTACTAAACCACAATTACTCACTAGCATTACTCTAATATCACCATCTTTATATCTCAAAACAAATGCAAGGAATCAAACTTCTCATATATTCAATCATTTTCATGAAAGTTTTTTATTATATCCCTCTTGAATACCCATCATATTAGGACCAAATTCACAACCTAAGCAAATTGTCATACTATTTATAATACTCCCAAAATAATATAAGTGAAGCATGAGAGTTCATCAATTTCTTCAAAATATAACCACCACCATGCTCTAAAAATATAAGTGAAGCACTAGAGCAACTGGCTAGTTCAAAAGATATAAGTGAAGCACATATAGTATTCTAATAAATTCACGATTAATTTGTGTCCCCTTCAAAAGGGGTGTACAACAAGGATGACTGTGGCAAACTAAAAAGCAAATAAAGCAAAGACTCGGGTAATACAAGACACTCCAAGTAAATCACATATCATGTGGTGAATAAAAATATAGCCTCAAGTAATTTATCGATGGATCATAGAAAAAAGAGGGGATGCCATCCGGGGCATCTCCAAGCTTAGATGCTTGGTTTTCCTTGAATATTACCTTGGGGTGCCTTTGACATCCCCAACCTTAGGCTCTTGCCGCTCCTTATTCCATAGTCCATCGAAACTTTACCCAAAACTTGAAACCTTCACAACACAAAACTTAACAGAAAACTCGTGAGATCTGTTAGTATGATAAAGCAAATCACCACCTTTAGGTACTGTTATAAACTCATTCCAATTTTATATTGGAATTATATATACTGTATTCTAACTTCACCATGGTTCATACCCCCCGATACTACCCATAGATTCATCAAAATAAGCAAACAAAACACATAGAAAACAGAATCTATGAAAAGCAGAACAGTCTGTAGCAATCTGGACAACGACCATACTTCTGTAATTCTAAAAGTTCTAAAACATTAGGACAATGTAGGCAATTTGTATATCAATCTTGTGTAAAAAATCATATCAAAAGCACATTTCTTTGAATTAATAAAATTTCAGAACTAGGCACAAAATGTTTCTCTTTTTTAGCAAAATCAAATCTACTATCACCAAAGATCATCCCAAAGGCTCTACTTGGCACAAACACTAATTAAAACACTTAAAACACAATCATAACAGAAGTATAATTGCATATTTATTGAAAACAGAAGCAAAAGCAAAAAAAACATAAAATTGGGTTGCCTCCCAACAAGCGCTATTGTTTTCTGCCCCTAGCTAGGCATATTGCATAGATCTCGATATTGTCATCTTTGGTATTCAACCCATAAGTAGCCCTCATAATAGACTCATATGGCAACTTAATTTTTTTATTGGGAAGTGTTCCATGCCCTTCCTTAATGGAAACTGAAATCTAATGTTTCCTTCTTTCATATCAATAATTGCATCAATCGTAGAAAAGGTCTACCAAGAATTATAGGGCGTGTAGGATTGCAATCTATATCAAGCACAAAATTTACGGGCACATAATTCCTACTTGCAACAATAAGAACATCGTAATTCTTCCCATAGGTTCTTAATAGTAGAATCTGCTAAGTGCAAATTTAAGGAACAATCATCGAGTTTACGGAAACCTAGCATAGCACACAGAGTTTTTGGAATGGTGAAAATGCTAGCACCCAAATCACACAAAGCATTGCGCTCATAATATTTAATCTTAATCTTAATAGTAGGTTCCCATTCATCACAAAGCTTTCTAGGGATTGAAACTTCCAACTCAAGTTTTTCTTTAAAAGATTTCATCATAGCATCAATGATATGTTTAGTAACAACCTTATTTTTATTATAAGCATGAGGTAAATTAAGCATGGATTGGAACAAGGAAATACAATCTATCAAATAAATATTGTCATAATTAAATTCCTTGAAATCCAAAAGAGTGGGCTCATCACTACTTAAAGTTTTAACCTCGCCAAACCCACCTTTATCGATTTTTTCATTAAGATCATCACCCTCCAAATTATTGGGACGCCTTCTAGCTAAAGTTGACTCTTCTCTAGTCCCTTCTCTATCATTTTTTTATTAGAAAACAAAGATTCAATAGGAGTCACACCAATCACTTTAAGATCTTCATCATGATTATCACGAAAACTAGAAGAACATGTTTTTTCTAGCCAATTTCTCTTAGCTCGCATTCTAGCAATTCTCTCCTTACTTTAATTAATAGAAATTTGAATAGATTTTAGAGACTCATTAATATCTTTGGGTGGCATAGATATAATCTTAAAGGAATCAATCTCATGAGAAATTCTATCGATGTTTCTAGCCAAATCATCAATCTTAAGCAATTTTTCTTCTACCATGGCATTGAAAATCTTTTGAGAACTAATGAAATCTTTAATATTATTCTCAAGATCAGAAGGTATCTTATTATAATTTCCATAAGAATTTTTGTATGAATTACCATAATTATTGGAGGAGTTACTAGGAAACGACCTAGGAATAAAATTGCCTTTATACGCGTTATTACCAAAATTGTTCCTACCGACAAAATTCACATCCATAGGTTCATTATTATTTTCAGTCAAAGTGGAAAAAGGAATATCATTAGGATCAATAGGTGCACTATTGCTAGCAATCAATTTAATAGGTTCACCCATCTTTCCACTCAAAGTATTAATCTCTTCAATCGCATGCACTTTTTTACTAGTAGAAGATCTTTTGGTATTCCCATTGAGAGTAATTTGCCATAATATTATCTAGGATTTTAGTACCTTATCCTAATGTGATTTGCATAAAAGTACCACCCATGGCAGAATCTAAAAGATTTCTAGATGCAAAATTAAATCCAGCATAAATATTTTGTATGACCATCCATAAACTTAAACCATGAGTAGGGAAATTTCTTATCATTAACTTCATCCTCTCCCATGATTGTGCAACATGTTCATGATCAAGTTGCTTAAAATTCATTATATTGTTCCTAAGAGAGATGATCTTAGCGGGAGGAAAACCTTACACTTATTCCATGAATCAATACTATTTTTAGGCAAGGATGAAAACCAAGTTTTAGCACGATCTCGTAGTAAGAACATAAACAACTTCAATTTAACAATATCATTATCGACATATTTTTTCTTTTGCATATCACACAATTCAACGAAAGTATTAAGATGGGATGCAACATCTTCATTAGGACTACCAGAAAATTGTTCTTTCATAACAAGATACAATAGAGTGTCATTAATTTCATAAGATTATGCACTAGTGGCGGGAGCAATCGGAGTACTAATAAAATCATTATTATTAGTGTTGGAAAAATCACACAACTTAGTATTTTATTGAGACATCATGAAAAATCACGCAATCTAGCACACAAGCAAACAAAAAGCAAACTAAAAGACGAATGAAAAGAAGGCAAATAAAAAGGCAAATATTTTTGTGTTTTGCTGAAAATGTTTTAGAAGTGGGGAGAGGAAAACGAGAGGAAAATGACGAATAATGTAAGTGCAAGAGATGATAATTTATGATAGGTACTTGGAAGGCTAGATGTAGATCCTCCCCGACAACGGCGCCATAAATTCTTCCTGCTACTTCTTGAGCTTGCGTTGGTTTTCCCTTGAAGAGGAAAGGGTGATGCAGGAAAGTAGAGATAATTATTTCCCTCAGTTAAGAACCAAGGTATCAATCCAGTAGGAGGAACACACAAGTCCCCAATGATCGCACATACACAAACAAACAAATACATGCACCCAACGCGAAAAAGGGGTTTCAATCCCTTCACGGTTACTTGCAAGGATGAGATCTGATAGAGATAGGTATAGAAGATAAGTAAAAGTGCAAAATGAAGTAAAGGTAAATAAATTGCAGCAAGATATTTTTGGATTTTTAGTTTTAAAGATCTAAAAATAATATGTAAAAGATAGGCCCGGGGCCATAGTTTTCAGTAGAGGCTTCTCTCTTGAAAGAAAGCAGACGGTGGGTAAACAAATTACTGTTGAGCAATTGATAGAAAATCGTATAGTTATGACGATATCTAAGGCAATGATCATGAATATAGGCATAACATCTGTGACAAGTAGACCGACTCCTGCCTGCATCTACTACAATTACTCCACACATCGACCGCTATCCAACATGCATCTAGTCTATTAAGTTAACAAGAACGGAGTAACACCTTAAGAAAGATGATATGATGTAGAGGGATAGATCCAATAAATATGAATAAACCCCACTGAAAGGATCGAGAAGAGGTGTCTAGAGGGGGGTGATTAGACCCTTAACAAGTAAAAGTGTCTGTTTTTAAGTTCTTTAAGTTGAGGTGGAGTTTTAGCACAAGTTTAAACATTCACAATACATTTCAAGCAAGCATGCAAGAGTATATGAGTGATGACTCACAAGTATAGGGGATCTATCATAGTCCTTTCGATAAGTAAGAGTGTCGAACCCAACGAGGAGCAGAAGGAAATGATAAGCGGTTTTCAGCAATGTATTCTCTGCAAGTACTGAAATAAGTGGTAACAGATAGTTTTGTGATAGGATAATTTGTAACGAGCAACAAGTAAGAAAAGTAAATAAAGTGCAGCAAGGTGGCCCAATCCTTTTTGTAGCAAAGGACAAGCCTGGACAAACTCTTATATGAAGGAAAACGCTCCCGAGGACACATGGGAATTATCGTCAAGCTAGTTTTCATCACGTTCATATGATTCGCGTTCGGTACTTTGATAATTTGATATGTGGGTGGACCAGTGCTTGGGTGCTGTTCTTACTTGAACAAGCATCCCACTTATGATTAACCTCTATTGCAAGCATCCGCAACTACAACAAAAGTATTAAGGTAAACCTAACCATAGCATGAAACATATGGATCCGAATCAGCCCCTTACGAAGCAACGCATAAACTAGGGTTTAAGCTTTTGTCACTCTAGCAACCCATCATCTACTTATTACTTCCCAATGCCTTCCTCTAGGCCCAAATAATGGTGAAGTGTTATGTAGTCGATGTTCACATAACACCACTAGAGGCTAGACAACATACATCTCATCAAAATATCGAACGAATACCAAATTCACATGACTACTAATAGCAAGACTTCTCCCATGTCCTTAGGAACAAACGTAACTACTCACAAAGCATATTCATGTTCATAATCAAAGGGGTATTAATATGCATAAAGGATCTGAACATATGATCTTCCACCAAATAAACCAACTAGCATCAACTACAAGGAGTAATCAACACTACTAGCAACCTACTAGTACCAATCCCGGACTTGGAGACAAGAATTGGATACAAGAGATGAACTAGGGTTTGAGACGAGATGGTGCTGGTGAAGATGTTGATGGAGATTGCCCTCTCCCGATGAGAGGAGCATTGGTGATGACGATGGCGATGATTTCCCCCTCCCGGAGGGAAGTGTCCCCGACAGAACAGCTCTGCCGGAGCCCTAGATTGGTTCTGCCAAGGTTCCGCCTCGCGGCGACGGAGTCTCGTCCCGAAAGGTTGCTTATTATTTTTCTCTGGACGAAAGATCTCATATAGCAGAAGATGGCCACCGGAGGGCCAACAGGGGCCCACGAGGCGGGGGACGCGCTCTGGGGTAGGCGCGCCCCACCCTCGTGGCAGTGTAGCAACCCGACCTCGGGCGGTCAAGCCTCGTGTTTCGTGCCATCCTCGATCAAGATCTTTGGCACACACAGTACATCAATGTATATATCAAAGTGCAATCACATGTATAAATAACGTAAAATGATATATACCTCATAATACTCAGCGGAAACAATCAAGCGGGTGTGGAGTCCCACGCCATCGACAAAGTTGAGTGTAGACCGTAACCTCATATCGTAACTCTTACTCGTCGAGGAAATATCGCAACATGATACGTTGCAGCCGTGTAGGTCGAGACATTGAATGTACCGGCAAGATCACAATAAGATAAAACAGATGATAAACTATACTATATGCAGTATGGCTTTGTGGCTCTGTATCTGAGTTTTGTTTGCGTAAAAGCTGGTTTTATTTTCCCTACATCAAAGGACTAAATGAAGTCTGTACTATAGAGTTTTCTATCATGACATGGTTCCGCCAACCGATGTCTCATAGCCCAAAATTCATCATAAGTTGCCCACAATTAAGTTATCAGTCCGGTGTTGAGAGTTCCGAGATAGATCCATGTCCAGAGGCTCAAATTGTCCGTAACCGGGGACACGGCTAATCGATTAGGTTTAAACCATCTGCAGAGGTTTGTACACTTTACCCACAAGATTCGATCCCTCTTTTCACGTTCTCGCACTTCAGGGTGTTTGAGAACAAGATGACCGAAACATGGTCTTCCGAAGAGTTCCCCTGACCACTGTCCGGTGCCCATCCAATCCTACCATAGTTCTACATCTGCTAGCACCGTCCCAGCCAGAGTCACAACTAAGGTCAACCAAGCCAGAGCCCATATTGACTTGCGGTTGCACAGGTAAGCTTCCGGGCATGAAGTATTCTTCCGTCTCTTTGAGTCTGGGTGAAGCTTTCCGCAAGATGTCATGGCGCTTCTCCATGCATCCCGGCCAACCACTGGTTTCTCCAGGGTGCCCGTCAACCGTCCTTCACCCAGTAGTGTGTATTGAATTCTTGTCTCGAGTCTTGAAGTCTTGAGGCCTTGAAGATGCAGTCCTTGCAGATTCCATCATGGAGTTGTCGTCGTTGACGTAGATCCTCCATCCTCACACCACTCCTGAGCACTCATACCAAACCCCGTCTACTATAGCGTAGCATTAAAATAAATAACGTCCCGGGCTTGGTAACAGGGTGATGGGTTCCTACCTCATGCATACTACTCAACTACAAGGATTCAATAACACTACTGAGGGGTGGTTGCAAAGATGCCACTAAATGCAATAAAACATAGGTATGAAAGCATGGTCAAAGTGAACTTGCCTTGCTGACGATCTTGGAAAACTAGGGACTCGTGGTAGCAAGCTTCGCACTCCGGAAATTCTACCGAGACAAACAACAATCATAATAAGCATACAACATATGACCACTTAACATAATAGTATGCTAACATAACACACAAAGCACTTGAACCAAAACCCAAAGGAAAACTCGAAGAAATCCAACTCAAAGTTTTCCTACTTCAAGCAACAACTAAAAATAGTTTTACATTACAAAAATTTTCTCAACAGAACTTAATCATGGTTTTATGCTAACTTAACAGAAAAGAATGCATTATGCAACTAGGAGAAAAAAGAATCACTTTAAAATCTCTTATAAAACTCCTATTAGGCCTAAAGCAAATTTTAGTAAGAAAAATAAAATAAAAGTTTTATTTATTATAAATAAAAGTTCATGCTCTAAAGTTACAGAAACTAATCAAGAATAAACTATCACATAATAGAAATAAAATTATTTGCTATTTAAAACAATAGGAAAACAGTAGCTAGTTAATTAATTAAGAATAACATGATTCTGATTAAAACTATTTTTTATTAATCCTAAAATGCCCAAATAAATTCCTACGGTTAGGCAATGTCAAAACAACGTTGTGACCAAAAGAATCACCCAAAAATAATTTTCCTAACTCATATTATAGCAGATTTACTATTCTGTCTAAATATAAAATAAAGCAATTTTAAATAATTTTAACATGGCTAATTATATTTTCTACAGAAACTATAGGAAATTTGCAAACCAACAAAAAAAGAATCACTTAAAAATATTAAGTAGATTAAAAGTTATGAATTTTTCAAATCTGAAACTATTCTGTTAAAACAGAAAACGAAAATAAAAGAAAAATGGCCTAATGGACCTAACTAACGCCCTGGGCGTAATATAACAAAACGGGCCCTAGGGTTTAAACGAATCGGGCCGGCTCAAAATAAAAACTCTAACTAAATAAAATAAACCGGACTAAAACCCGGTTCACTAACTAACCTAATAAAAACCATACCCCTTCGGGGGGATCTAATCTACGCCGTAGAACATAGATCGGACGGCGGGGAGAGGTCCGGTGACTTACCAGAGATCGACGGCGGCGGCGGCGGGGGCGGCGAGTGCTCCGCGTCTCCGTGGTCGAGGCGTCGGCGGAGTGCTCCGGCCCAGTGCGGACGGGCGAGGTGGGTCAGTGGAGTCAACGGGCTCGGGGTGACCGGAGCGAGCTCGGGCGGCAATGGCGGCGGCGGCGCTCTCGGCTCAGCGAGGCTTTGCGGGAGAGGAGAGGTCCGCGAGGGGCGAGGGGGAAAACGGGTCGGGGGTATTTATAGGGGTCCTCGGCTTGGGCGAGGGAAACGCAGGCGAGGATCTCGGGGATCCGGATCTCACGGATCTCCGGCGAGCGGCGCTGGCTGGTGGCGTGGGCGAGGTAGGTGACGGTGGGGTCCACCGTCACGAGAGAGGGAGCGGGGCTCGGTCGGTCGACCGACGCGAGACCGGTTCAGCGAGGGGTGGGTCGGTGGCTCATTGGGCGGCTCGGTGGCGCTGGTGGGCGGTTCGATGGGCTGCCCACGTCTTTGGTGGGCCAGTCGGCTGGTAGCGCTGGGTCTTTTCCTTTTTTCTAATTTTATTTTTTTGAAAAACAAAATAGAGATAATATATAAACTATAAATATTTTATATAGGACATATATATACCAAAATGATCGGGAATATTCCTATCATTTGAACATTTTCGAGGCAAAATCCAAACTTTATAAAAATTTATTTTTTTCAAAATTCAAATAAAACTCAAATTTGAATTCAAAACTTTTGGCAATGTTTTCCTCTGATATTTTTGGAGTGTCATGTTTACTCCTCTCATACTTTTTCTCAAGTATTTATCTTTTGAAATGATTTCCACTTGCCAAAATTTGAATTCAAATTCCAAAACTTCTGAAACTTCAAATGCCACTCAAATTCAAACAACATGCATAGATGCTTAGCTATAATTGTAAAACATTCCAAATAGGAAATTTGGGATGTTACAAATCTACCACACTTAAAATGAATCTCGTCCTCGAGATTCAAAGAGGTTAGAAAGAAATAGGTTAGGGGTTGGGGGTCTGCTAGCAAATGTTTGGTTGGAAGGTCAGGGGTGCTACCACACTTAAAATAAGGTTACGGTTCCAATAAACTCAGATATTTCCTCTGGAGTGCCGATAATGTATGTCTCTTCACATATCTTACAATAGCTCCTTCATGAACGCTCTTCTGTCAGAAGCATAGAGTTTTCCTCAAAATCTTGGGTCGGTTTGTCAAAGTTGAAGTTCGTCCAAGACTGGATCTTCTTAGCTGATAGGTCTGTGTCCATTCTAGACAACTATCGAAATACTCATGGTGGTCTACCATTAATGGTTTCTCCTGCAGAAAAACGGGTCTGGGTTGAACCTCACCGTATGATCTACGGTTGGCAACGGTTGCCTGTAAAGGGTTCCATTGTCCTACCATTCTATGGTTTTATGGCTTGACGTGTCGACACTCTTCTAAGGTTTTCAAGGCTCTCTGATTTTCCATCAACATATGATAGTTCATGATAGAAGTCTCCGGTATGGGGGCCAATCCATCCCGTACTTGAACCATTACCACATATGTAAATATCGAATCACGTATTCTAACACTTGGGCATACTCACAAGCATTGCAGAATTTCTCTTGTTCTCGAACTGGGCTCGAGTAAATTCTTTGGTTCAGCAAGCCAAACAAAACATCTATCGTTACTTCACCACTCTCAGGTTTTTTTTTTGCGTATCCTCCTACGAAACGTATGCTGATTGGATCACTGATTCTTCCAAATTTATTCCTTTATCAAGGTTACATCCGTTCCTTTTCAAAATCCTGGGCCTGTGGGTTATGGCCCACTTCAACACTAGTGCAGCTTTAACTCATCCTTGGAGTAACTCTCTTGTTCCATATTACACCTCCTTTAAATCCAGTAGTACTTTGTTTCTTCATACCCTTGTGGTGACGATCATACAAAACTCCAACTTATTTTGTCCAGCTTCCTGCTATGGGCCGTCATGAATAACACATTTCTTTCTTCATTGATCCTGTGGCTTTACAGAGTACTATGACCAGAAGAAATGCACAAGTTTATCCATAAATCTCATTATTTTCATATCAATCTTTCATTACATCCTTAATCATTTTTTTGTAAATCCAACTTCCAAAAGTTTATTACAAATGCTGCCACCCACATGGTTCGGTATGGTCAAACATTACTTCCAACTTTATTTATTTATCCTCCTCGAGGATTCTTTAGTCCTGCTGGAATTGTGCGACATGCGCCTTGAAATCTTCAATCTTCTGTTTCATCGTGGTGGCCTTGAGCTTCATCTCCATCATCTCTGCATGCACTTCGCTTAGGTATTCCTGAGTATAACGGAGTCTTGCTTCAAGTATTTCTCCGATCTGGCGTATGGCTTCCATGGCTGCTTCACGAACAGCATCGAAGAAAGTTGCTTGTGGTACACGTGAGATGAAAAAGTACTGCCCCATCCTCTTTGGGCAAACTCCTTTCATACGGTGGAGGTGTACCTCCACATACCAAAGTTCCACTCCCTTTTGCATGAAGGGGTAGCCTTTGTAGACTGCATCTCCTTCAAGGTGAATATGCTTCATCATGCCCTTCAGGATCTTCGGGTAATCATGATCACTTGTCAGGGTCATGATCGTTTCAGGGCCCTTAAGGAAAGACTCATAAAGGGTTGTCATCTGCATGTGTAGGATAAGAGGGTGCTCGTAACAAGGAATGTATCTCCATGGGGAAATTGCAATTGTCTCCGTAAAAGTTTGGTGTTCAGTTGTCCATGGGTTCAAGATTTTGGGGTGCAGTTGAGATAGAAAGAGAAAGTAAATACCCACCCATCAACAAAAGAATCCTAGCTCAAAAGTACCGTTTGTAATGGGCGTTCTACTATGGTTTCGTTTCTAAGTCCTCATTTCTTGGTCTTCAATGCTCGGAGTTTCCAATTCTGATGCTTTTCCCATATGAAGGCCTTCTACCATTCTTCCGTAACTTCGTCTCTCATGGTTGAAATAAATACAAGCCTACGAATATCGCATCTATCCAACCATTCAATAAACACATAAAAATAATAGCAACCAAGCATTCATTTATTCAATCAATTCTACAGTATCGCCACCCACATAAATTGGTATGGTCAGATACTTAAATCGAGAAGGCGTTCATCTTTATTTCTCTCATGGTGGGATACTACTAAGCTAATTTATTAGGAACTTGATCATTGTCCCCACTGGGCTTCTTACGTGTGGACTTGATCTCCTCCGCTTCTTCTGCTAGATTTTCCACAATACGCGGAGTTTCTTGTGACGACCACATATGTCTGAAGGTGTTCCTTGAGCTTCAATTTCAACGTCCTTGGCATGAGACATGGTCCTGCTGCTTTTCAGTTCTGGCGCATTCTCGAGATCTCGAGGTTCTCCTCCTCCAGCTTGTTTACCTTGATCTCGAGTCTTGACCTCTTCTCGTAGTGCTTCATTGTCAAACAGGGCTTCCAGGAGGTCCATCCAAGATTCTTGACGTATTGTTCTAGATCCCGATTGTACACTAAAAGTGGGGAGAACTTCATCTTTTGCGCTTCCGTCAAGGCAATAGTTGCTCCATCAAACTTCTGCCATCCAATCCTTCCAAAGAAGTGTGGGTTTAGTGCAGCACGATGACGATAGCATAAACATGCAATAACATCATGGACGGCAGTGTTGATGCCCATATCACAGTCACCATTTATAGTTCCGAAGCTGATGTCTGCAGTCTTAGGGTCTTCTTTACGACCAAAAACTTGGGTCTTGACTCCCCACGATCTAGACGTCCTCTTAGTTGCCTTGATCTCAGGTATCGGTAACTTCAGCAGCCTGACTAGCTCCACAAGGAAGGGGCCTCCAAGAACCTTCTCGTAGTGTTCTCTTTTGTTCAGAATGTAGCTCTCCATCTATAATTTGAAATAAGGAAGGTTCAATAAAAGAAACCAGGTGTTACGAGCGTAGTACAAAACAAAGGTCATTCCCATTGGGGTCTTCATATTACTAAGTCATTTTCTAGGGTCACGTCCTACAGCCAACATGTGCTCTGATACCATATCTGTAGCGACCCGACCTCAGACGGTCAAGCCTCTGTGTTTACATGCCATCCTCGGATCGGTATCTTGGCACACACAAGACATCAATGTATATATCAAAGTGCAATCACATGTATAAATAACGTAAAATGATATATACCTCACAATACTCAGCGGAAACAATCAAGCGGGTGTGGAGTCCCATCAACGCCATCGGCAGGTTGAGTGTAGACCGTAACCTGTATCGTAACTCTTACTGTCGAGGAAATATCGCAACATGATACGTTGCAGCCGTGTAGGTCGATACATTGAATGTACCGCAAGATCACAACAAGAGAAAACAGATGATAAACTATACTATATGCGGTATGGCTTTGTGGCTCAGATCTCGAGTTTTGTTTGCGTAAAAGCTGGTTTTATTTTCCCTACAGCAAAGGACTAAATGAAGTCTGTACTATAGAGTTTTCTATCAGGACATGGTTCTGTGACGCCCCCGATTTAATCGTACACTAATCATGCACGCAAATGTGTACGATCAAGAACAGGGACTCACAGGAAGATATCACAACACAACTCTATAAATAAAATAAGTCATACAAGCATCATAATACAAGCCAGGGCCTCGAGGGCTCGAATACAAGTGCTCGATCATAGACGAGTCGTGGAAGCAACAATATCTGATACTGGACATAAGTTAAACAAGTTTGCCTTAAGAAGGCTAGCACAAAGCCGGGATCTGATCGAAGAGGAACAAGCCTCCTGCACAGGATCCTCCTAGCTACTCCTGGTCGCCGCTGGGCTGCTGCGTAGTAGTTGGCACCTCGAGTAGTAGTCGTCATCGAGGGTGGCGTCGGCTCTGGACTCCATAGTCTGTTGCAGCAATCGAGCGGAGGTAGGGGAAATGGGGGACAAGGCAACCGTGAGTACTCATCCAAAGTACTCGCAAGCAAGGAGCTACACTACATATGCATGGATATATGTGTAAAGGGCCATATCGGTGGACTGAACTGCAGAATGCCGAATAAGAGGGGATAGCTAGTCTTAACGAAGACTACGCTCGGACACCTGTCTTGCAACAGGTAGGAGGGACAATCTGAAGTCCTCAAGTAACATCACATAGCAATAATCCTACCCGACGATCCCTGCTCATATCCACGAGCGAGAGCGACCACCGTTGTATCGGCACTTGGAAGGGTGTGTTTTATCAAGTATCCGGTTCTAGTTGTCATAAGCTCAAGGTACAACTCCAAGTCGTCCTGTTATCAAAGATCACGGCTATTGAATAGATTAACTTCCCTGCAGGGTGCACCATCTTACCCAGCCACGCTTGATCCCATTTGGCGGACACACTTTCTCGGTCATGCCCGCCGCGGAAGATCAACACGTCGCAGCCCCACCTAGGCACAACAGAGAGGCCAACACGCGGTCTAAACCTAAGCGCCAGCAGGGTGCAGGCCCACCGCCTGAAAGCACACCTGCACGTTATGCGTCTGTGGCGAAGCAGACCTAGCCTAGCGAGCGTTCCAGTCAATCCGGCGCCGCCGCCCCGTCGTGACGACGCCCAAGTGCCGGTGATACCACGACGGGGGATACCCATAACTACTCCAGCGTAGATGGTTAGTGCGTATAAGCTCGTAGCCAACTCAGATCAAATACCAAGACCTTGTTAAGCGTGTTAAGTAACCGCGAACGCCGAACAGGGCCAGGCCCACCTCTCTCCTAGGCGGTCTCAACCTGCCCTGTCGCTCCGCCTCAAAGATCCACTCGCGGGTGCTCCATCAGCCGACCGGACTTTAGTCTCCACATGTATCATGTATAAGTATTTAGTATATACCCACGATCAACTCCCGAGTGATCACGGCCCGATAGTATAGCACGGCAGACGGACAAGAATGTAGGGCCACAGATGAAAGTACTAGCATCCTATACTAAGCATATAGGATTGCAGGTAAGGTAACAATAGAAGTAACAAGGACAGGATATGCAGCGGTATAGGAGTATCTCAAAGCAAGAACATGCTACACTACTCTAATGCAAGCGGTATAGAGAAGAGTAGGCGATATCTGGTGATCAAGGGGGGGGCTTGCTGGTTGCTCGCAAGAGAGAGGTGTCGTCGACACCGTAGTCGATCACTGAGGGTACCGGCAATGACCTCGGGGTCTACCGAAAAAAAACGGAGGAACATAATAAATAACAGAGCAATCAACGCATAACATGACAAATGCGGTGCTAGAGGTGATCTAACGCAGGATAGGTGATACCGTGAAGGGGAAAACATCCGGAAAGTTTTCCCGGTTAGGACGTCTGTCGAGACGATGAACCGGAGAGGAAAGTTTGCAGGTTCGATAGGTTAGGGGTGTGTGGCGGACGAGCGGACTGCGTATCCGGATTCGCCTCGCTGCTTCGAGCAACTTTCATGTTGAAAATAATTTAATCCGAGTTACGGATTAAAAGATATGATTTTCTAAAGATTTTATTAATTTTCTGATTTTAATTATTTAATTAAATCCAACATTATCCAAACAGTGAAAGGTGATGTCAGCATGACATCACCATGGCGTCAGCAGGTCAAATCTGACCGTTGACTTTTCAAACTGTCCCGTGGGTCCCACTGTCATTGGCTGATTTGAGTTAAACAGAATTGATTAGTTTAATTAGGTGATTAGTTTAACCTAATTAGGTTTAATTAAGTTAACTAAATAATTAGTTAATTAATCAAATTATTATATATTATTTTTATTTTTTAATCGTTCGGGCGGGCCCTTTGTCATTAGCCCTCGTGGGGTTAGTGGGTTTAGGCGCTCGGGTGCGGGCGTGGAAGTGGGCGCCTGTGCAGGAGGCGAACCCGAGCGAGGCGGACGCTGGCGCCGGGCGCCGCCGGGCGTGGTCGCCGGCGACGAGGGAGCCGCGGATGGACCATGGAGGAGGGATGGCGGTGGTAGTCTGGCGGGGAGAGCGGGTGGCGCGGCGCTGCTCCAAGCGCCCGCCGCATGCGGGCGTGGCGGGAGACGGCCGAGGCACGTCCTCGTCGGCGACGGAGATACAAGACGCGGAGGGGGAAAAGGTCACTGAGGACCGAGAGCTCACAGGGAGGGTCGCGTGCGAGCTCGAGGAGGCGTTGGGGCGGTCCGCGATGGAGGGGGGCGACGCGAGGCGGGGAGGAGCAGTCCGACGAGTAGCCCTCGGGCGGCGAGAGCTCCGATCGGGAGGGGTCGAAGACGGGCGGCGAGGCGCGGGTCGGGCGCGGGCGTTGAGGTGTGGCGACCTCGGCGGCGCCGAGCAGCGCCCAGCCACGAGGAGAGGGGACGGGCCGCGAGGAGGACGGCGACGTCGGGCGAGGTGGTGCCGCGCGATTCGCGACGCGCCTGACAGCAAGGGGAAACGGGCCGAGATGGTGGCGATGACGGCGGCGGGGTGGTGTTGCAGTCTGGCGACGCCATGAGGCCGGGGAGGGGGGTAGGGGCGCCGGGATGGCGACGGCCCGATCCCGATCTGGATCGGGTGAGGCGGAGGGAGGCGTGGGGGCGAGAGGAGTGGGGGAGGGGCGGTTAGGGTTTCCCCTCCGGGGATAAGGCAGGTGGGTCACCCCGGTGGGCAGTGGCCCAGGGGAGGGTGTCTCCTTTTCCCTTTCCTCTTTTTTGTCTTTTCTTTTATTTCTTCTTTTCGGTTTTATTAAAGTTTTAATTTATTTCAATTTTGAAAATGTGAGAACAACACCTAAATATGGTATGTTAAAGATACCACCGCCACATTAATTTGGACAGCTAAATAAAATAGTTTATTAATTTACAAAATACAAAAGGCTTTTAATTACTTTCCTTTGCTGTTGTTTAATTTTCCCTTGAGCAATTAAACATTTTATAAAAAGGTGGTTTCACCACCATAATTACCTATGTATTATTTGGTTCACTCCGAACATTTAAATTTTAATATTTGAAAACTTTTATTGTTTGCTCGATTTTGAATTCGAAACTCGAATCGGTTTCGATCTAACGCGAGATTAGCAACAGTAATCGAGGTGACGTGGCATCATTAGCGGAGGGTTACTGTGGCTTAATTATCCGGGCGTCACAATTCTCCTCCACTACAAGAAATCTCGTCCCGAGATTTAAGAGGGGAGTAAGGGGAAAGTTCTGGTTACGATATTCTAACGGATCTTCTCGAAGAAGTTAGTTCCTTTCGTTGATGTCTTCAATCCTTTATTCCGATGCATCATGATAAACTTGTCACCATTTCTTCGTGAACCCCATCGTACTTATGAATAGGTAAGGGGTAGCTCTACAATGAAAGGATGTTATAAGGGAAAATCATCTAGGGGTATCCCAAGAATGAACTTATGAGTATCTCTCGAGTTGAACAAATGACACACATCGAGAGCAAAGTAAGACAGTGCGATAAGAAGTTTCAAGCGGATAGGCAATCGTTCATTGCCTGAAGCAGGGTGCGAAAGGGTTCAGAGCAACGGGAATAAGTATTGCGTCCGATACCAGAATAGATCAACAGGCAAGTGGCCCGTGAATTACATACAAAGTCAAGCGTGAGGAATAACTTCGACAGCGAGGGTGTACAGAGAGTCGGGTTTCGATCCTGAAACTGTGGTTATGGGCCCACCATGTGGTTAAAAGTAGAAGGTTGGTGACATCTTGCACGATCATGTAAGCAAGGCATGTCAGAGGAGAGTCCGAGGGTCATGTCGGCAACAACATAGGTACCAAGGGCGAGGGACGAAGAGAACCATTTTCCCTTTCGTTGAGCGAGGCGGACCAATAGGCAAGGTCCTCGTCCATCGGTGGTTCTTTGGAATGTCATCAACAATAGTAATAGGGTCTTACTTACAGAGTGGTACAACGAGGTGCTTACCTAAGCAGGGGATTATCACTGCTTAGATTATATATATCCCAAGAAAGGTCAAACAGACCCATGGAAAGGAAAATGTGATTATTAGGTTAAAACAGAACAATGGAAAGGAAAATGTGTTTAACCACATCTTTCAGGGGTAATTCCTTCCCAAGGACAAGCAGAGCATGATATCCATGATAGGATATAACGTAGAAAACCCTTTAGGAAAGGGGAGAGAAATATCATGACATTACCCATACAACGGTGTTTGGATAACTGAGCAAGAAACATTTAGCATTGGGCTTGAATGTTCTTGTTGAAAATCGAGTATCACCGACATGCTTGAGATAGCATTGACATGGCCTTCAGGTGAAGATCAGACTTTGGAATCACGAAGGATCCATCAGGAATAACTTGTAGAAACAGTATATTACAATTCCCTCATGGATGAAGGGATAACCCTGCTGAAAAGGAATTTATAATGATAGGTCCTCCAGCCGGGGGGGGGGGTGCTAGGCATGACATCATGCTACCGGGTCATCAAAGGATCAACATCATAACTCTTGGAAAGTTGTCCCAACCATCATAGCTGACCGAGATTCAGATCCGATTGGTGTCAGGATACCTCAGACTTAGGATACCTGAGAAGAAAAGGTGCAACGCAAATTGACGAGATGACATTGTAAGATTCTCGGGGAAATGAACTATGAAGTGATTTCCGTTGACAAGAGTCCATCATTAGCCCAAGGAGAGGACAAGGAGGTGTCTGGTGAACTCAACGGCAATTCACCGAGATCCCCAAAAGATGGGCTTCCACAATTAAGTGAACAAGGAGATAACATTTGTCAGATCAAATGATATAAGGAAGTATGCTCGAGGAAAACATACACAAGTAAACATTGGTTGAAAGGTGCGCCCGATGGGTTGGGTTGCACGACCAATGTTAGAATGGTGATTCAATAATCGATAGACTAAGAATGAACCATCGACCATTAACTTCAAAAAAAATAGGGTTGGTAGAAGGAAAGAATCCAAACAACACCGTTCACTTGTTGGAATTAACACGGGGACCAAGAATGAATGGTGATGGTGAGAAGTATTTCTATGTCAAGAATCCTCAAGAGGTGGAACAAATCTCAGAACATTCTTGACATAAAGGATAGTAATACTCCAAGGTAAAGAAGAACAATTGCTGGGTAGCAAGGAACTCAAGGTATAACACCAAACATGAACAAGCTTGTGTTGGGGGGGAATGGCAATAAAGTGATCGATGATAATACAATTCATCGAGGGCAAGGATGGTATTTCTCATCATAAATTCAATTGATATCCTGGATGAGCTCAGAATGCTGATGATCACGACACCTTTGTCGCGAGAGTTCATGAAGATGTAATCGATCGGCGACGACATCAAGTCAAAGTAATGATGAAGTGAAAGGTTATTAGAACCAAGGGTACGACACAAACTCGAAACCAAGCTTGTTGTTCAAGGCGAAATGATATGTCGATGAGGATCGACGTAAGGTTAGTTCCTCGTCGAAAATTGTGCTCCGTGAAGAAGGAACGGGTAGTACAGTTAAAATCATCACGACATCGATATAGCCAAACAGGCTAGGAATGGCGTGATCGGGTACAAACTCGTACTTATAGAAGCTTACTGAAGAGCTGTTGAACCGTAGTGCGGACTCGGTTCATTTATCGGTGTCCTTGAGTGTTTAATAACTCACAGCCCGTGAAAAATTGGAAACAGTGGGAAGGTAGCACTTGATGAAGAACTCATAAGAGGTTATGCAGTTCCATGATAATCTCGAGATACCAGGGGTAATACTCGATGACATATCAAAGTAGAGGTTGGACGGGGTTATTGCTCTCTGAAGACAAGTGCTAAAACTTGCACGAGAAATGGTATTTAAAAGAGAACATGGTGGAACCACGATTGCAAAAGGCCCGATCCCTGATATAAGATGAACTTATACCAAAGGAATAATTAATTTAAGAGAAGCTTTAATGATAAGATCTACATCGTGTCCATGGGCATGAACACAAGTTCAAGGTCGACTCCCACTTCTCCAATGCATAACCCTTCATTCACTTCTCACGTTCGATGAAGTTGCAGTGTTGAAAATTTTATCTAGCGAAGCACCAGAAGAGTATGATTCGTGAAAACTTTCGGGTTCACACGGTTTAGTGAAGGCATATGTTCTACCCATAGGGGCTTCTTGGAATCATATACCAGAATCTTTAGAAATAATTAACTCAAGCTCGAAGGCAGAGCATGGTTGAGAAAGCAGAGGATACAATTTCCCAAAGGCATTATGTATCAGAGGAAAGGCTCACAAGGTTATTGAATATGAAGGCGTTGTCGATAAAATCCAACAAATGATCCGTGGTCCACAAGGGATCCGACGTGAGCATCGAAGACTCAACTAGAGGAAGAAGAATGCAAGGAGATCAAATTATAGAAACAATGACTAACTCAATTGTCAAATGCAAAGGAATTATGATTCCCAATTCAAGGGATCGAAGCAATGCTCGATTAGGGATGGATAAGTTGAATAGCCTTAGGGTACAATCAACGACAATTGGATTGGTCGAGAACCAATTCCAGCTTAAAGAATGGCATCTCAGCCGAAAGGTAATTTATAAGGATCAATGATGATTGCGGTATTCATAAACATATTGAGTCAACAGACTCAAAATGATAATGACAAGGAATGTCAATATGACTACGAGACTTATGGGATTAACCATAATGCAAGCAAGCAAGAATTTAAAGAGCCAAAGGCTCCAGAGGATTTTCGGAAGATCGAATAGTATTTTGAAGACTTTTGTGACACATATGAACAACTGGGGTTGAGCGGATACTCGACAAGTGCGAGGATTTATTTGAAGGGGTATTCATGTGGCAAGGAACTGCTAGGCAGTAGGCACAAAGTATTCTCGGAACAATAGAGAAAACTTTGGGGTATCTTGTAATAACAAGATCAATGGGGGATGATCGTATGAATGGCAAGTGTAAGTAGTTATCCATACGGATTTATCGGTGATCAGGAATAGCAAAAGTGATGGGCACAAAGTCTCGAGAGAACATCGAGAGTATCTTGAATCTTCCGATTAGCGATTTATCATCCGAAGTGAGGGCTCTCCGGAGAAAGTACTTGCGAGAACCTAAAGTTAGTTTTGTTTTAGCAAACTCATTTAACCCGAATAGAAGAGAGTTCGAATCCCGAGTAAAGATCGAGGAGTAAAAGATCCTAATACCACCCAATGGCGGCGTGTGCCCATAAGACACACAGCCATGTTAGTAAAAGTTTTGCAATGTCTAGACTCGACTTGACCAAGGAGTTGGAAGGGGATTCCTATAGGCAATGGCTCGATACCAACTTGGCGCCCCGATTTAATCGTACACTAATCATGCACGCAAATGTATGCGATCAAGATCGAGACTCACGGGAAGATATCACAACACAACTCTATAAATAAAATAAGTCATACAAGCATCATAATACAAGCCGGGGGCCTCGAGGGCTCGAATACAAGTGCTCGATCATAGGCGAGTCAGCGGAAGCAACAATATCTGAGTACGACATAAGTTAAACAAGTTTGCCTTAAGAAGGCTAGCACAAACTGGGATACAGATCGAAGAGGAACAAGCCTCCTGCAGGATCCTCCTAGCTACTCCCAGGTCGTCGGCCGGCTGCACGTAGTAGTTGGCACCTCCGCAGTAGTAGTCGTCATCGAGGGTGGCGTCGGCTCTGGACTCCATAGTCTGCTTGCAGCAATCGAGCGAGGTAGGGGAAATGGGGAACAAGGCAACCGTGAGTACTCATCCAAAGTACTCGCAAGCAAGGAGCTACACTACATATGCATGGATATATGTGTAAGGGCCATATCGGTGGACCGACTGCAGAATGCCGAATAAGAGGGGATAGCTAGTCTTAACGAAGACTACGCTCGGACACTGTCTTGCAACAGGTAGGAGGGACAATCTGAAGTCCTCCAAGTAACATCACATAGCAATAATCCTACCCGACGATCCCCGCTCATATCCACGAGCGAGAGCGACCACCGTTGTATCCGCACTTGGAAGGGTGTGTTTTATCAAGTATCCGGTTCTAGTTGTCATAAGCTCAAGGTACAACTCCAAGTCGTCCTGTTATCAAGATCACGGCTATTGAATAGATTGACTTCCTGCAGGGTGCACCATCTTACCCAAAGACGCTTGATCCCATTTGGCGGACACACTTTCTGGGTCATGCCCGCCGCGGAAGATCAACACGCCGCAGCCCCACCTAGGCACAACAGAGAGGCCAACACGCCGTCTAAACCTAAGCGCCGCAGTGCAGGCCCACCGCCGAGCACACACACACGCGTTGTGTCTCGGCCGGAAGCAGACCTAGCCTAGCAGGCGTTCCAGTCCAATCCGGCGCACGCCGCTCCGTCGCTGACGTCTGAAGTACTTCGACTGATACCACGACGCCGGGATACCCATAACTACTCCCGCGTAGATGGTTAGTGCGTATAAGCTCGTAGCCAACTCAGATCAAATACCAAGACCTCGTTAAGCGTGTTAAGTAACCGCGAACGCCGAACAGGGCCAGGCCCACCTCTCTCCTAGGCGGTCTCAACCTGCCCTGTCGCTCCGCCTCAAAGATCCACTCGCGGGTGCTCCATCAGCCGACCGGACTTTAGTCTCCACATGTATCATGTATAAGTATTTAGTATATACCCACGATCAACTCCCGAGTGATCACGGCCCGATAGTATAGCACGACAGACGGACAAGAATGTAGGGCCACAGATGAAAGTACTAGCATCCTATACTAAGCATATAGGATTGCAGGTAAGGTAACAACAGAAGTAACAAGGACATGCTATGCAGCAGTATAGGAGTATCTGAAAGCAGTAACATGCTACACTACTCTAATGCAAGCAGTATAGAGAAAAGTAGGCGATATCTGGTGATCAAGGGGGGGGGGCTTGCCTGGTTGCTCTGGCAAGAGAGAGGTGTCGTCGACACCGTAGTCGATCACAGGGGGTACCGGCGGCCCTCGGGTCTACCGAAAAAGAAATGGAGGGGGAACATAATAAATAACAGAGCAATCAACGCATAACATGACAAATGCGGTGCTAGAGGTGATCTAACGCAGGGATAGGTGATACCGGTGAAGGGGGAAAACATCCGGGAAAGTTTTCCCGGTTCCGGACGTCTGTCAGACAGATGAACCGGAGAGGAAAGTTTGCAGGTTCGATAGGTTAGGGGTGTGTGGCGGACGAACGGACTGCCTATCCGGATTCGTCTCGTCGTTCTGAGCAACTTCCATGTTGAAAATAATTTAATCCGAGTTACGGATTAAAAGATATGATTTTCTAAAGATTTTATTAATTTTCTGATTTTAATTATTTAATTAAATCCAACATTATCCAAACAGTGAAAGGTGATGTCAGCATGACATCACCATGACATCGGCAGGTCAAATCTGACCGTTGACTGGTCAAACTGTCCCGTGGGTCCCACTGTCATTGGCTGATTTGAGTTAAATAGAATTGATTAGTTTAATTAGGTGATTAGTTTAACCTAATTAGGTTTAATTAAGTTAACTAATTAATTAGTTAATTAATCAAATTATTATATATTATTTTTATTTTATTTTTATTTTTTAATCGCTCGGGCGAGCCCACTTTGTCATTGGCCCCGGGGTTAGTGGGTTTAGGCGCCGGGTGCGGGCGTGGAAGTGGGCGCCTGTGCAGGAGGGGCGAACCCGAGCGAGGCGGACGCTGGCGCGGGCGCCGCCGGGCGTGGTCGCCCGGCGACGAGGAGCCGCCGGATGGACCAATGGAGGAGGATCTGGCGGTGGTAGTGCGGCAGGGGAGAGCGGGGGTGAGCGCGGGCGCCGGCTCCAAGCGCGGCCATAACGGCGGTGGCGGGCGACGGCCGAGGCACGTCCTCGTCGGCGACGGAGATACAAGACGCGAGGGGGAAAAGGTCACTAGGACCGAGAGCTCACAGGAGGAGGTCACGTCGAGCTCGAGGAGTTTAAGGCGGTCTGCGGAGGGAGGGGTCGGCGACAAGGGCGGGGAGGAGCATCCGACGAGGTAGCCCTCGGGGCGGCGAGGAGCTCCGATCGGGAGGGGTCAAGACGGGCGGCGGGCGCTGGTCGGGCGCGGCGTTGAGGCTGTGGCGACCTCGACGGCGTCGAGCAAAGCCCGCCACGAGGGAGAGGGGACGGGCCGCGAGGAGGACGGCGACGTCAGGCGAGGTGGTGCCGGCGATTCGCGACGGCAAGACAATGGCGGGGCGAACGGGCCGAGATGGTGGCGATGACGGCGGCGGCCGGTGGTGTTGCAGTCTGGCGACGCCAGCGAGGCCGGGAGGGGGGGGTAGGAGGCGACGGATGGCGACGGCCCGATCCCGATCTGGATCGGGTGAGGGGCGAGGGAGGCGTGGGGGAGAGGAGTCTTGAGGGGGGGCGGTTAGGGTTTCCCCCGGGATAAGGCAGGGTCGGTCGGCGGGTGGGCAGTGGGCGGCCTGGTAGGCACTGGCTGGGCCGGGTGGCCCAATGGGAGGTGTCTCCTTTTCCCTTTCCTCTTTTTTTTGTCTTTTCTTTTATTTCTTATTTTCAGTTTTATTAAAGTTTTAATTTATTTCAATTTTGAAAAATGTGAGAACAACACCTAAATATTGTATGTTAAAGATACCACTGCCACATTAATTTGGACAGCTAAATAAAATAGTTTATTATTTTACAAAATACAAAAGGCTTTTAATTACTTTCCTTTGCTGTTGTTTAATTTTCCCTTGAGCAATTAAACATTTTATAAAAAGGTGGTTTCACCACCATAATTACCTATGTATTATTTGGTTCACTCCGAACATTTAAATTTTAATATTTGAAAACTTTTATTGTTTGCTCGACTTTGAATTCGAAACTCGAATCGGTTTCGATCTAACGCGAGATTAGCAACAGTAATCGAGGTGACGTGGCATCATTAGCGGAGGGTTACTGTGGCTTAATTATCCGGGCGTCACAGGTTCCGCCAACCGATGTCTCATAGCCCAAAATTCATCATAAGTTGCCCACAATTAAGTTATCAGTCCGGTGTTGAGAGTTCCGAGATAGATCCATGTCCAGAGGCTCAAATTGTCCGTAACCGGGGACACGGCTAATCGATTAGGTTTAAACCCTCTGCAAAGGTTTGTACACATTACCCGCAAGATTCGATCCCTCTTTTCACGTTCTCGCACTTCAGGGTGTTTGAGAACAAGATGACCGAAACATGGTCTTCCGAAGAGTTCCCCTGACCACTGTCCGGTGCCCATCCAATCTTACCGTAGTTCTACATCTGCTAGCACCGTCCCAGCCAGAGTCACAACTAAGGTCAACCAAGCCAGAGCCCATATTGACTTGCGGTTGCACAGGTAAGCTTCCGGGCATGAAGTATTCTTCCGTCTCTTTGAGTCTGGGTGAAGCTTTCCGCAAGATGTCATGGCGCTTCTCCATGCATCCCGACCAACCACTGGTTTCTCCAGGTGCCCGTCAACCGTCCTTCACCCAAAGAGTGTGTATTGAATTCTTGTCTCGAGTCTTGAAGTCTTGAGGCCTTGAAGATGCAGTCCTTGCAGATTCCATCATGGAGTTGTCGCCGTTGGCGTAGATCCTCCATCCTCACACCACTCTGAGCACTCATACCAAACCCGTCTACTATAGCGTAGCATTAAAATAAATAACGTCCGGGCTTGGTAACAGGGTGATGGGTTCCTACCTCATGCATACTACTCAACTACAAGGATTCAATAACACTACTGAGGGGTGGTTGCAAAGATGCCACTAAATGCAATAAAACATAGGTATGAAAGCATGGTCAAAGTGAACTTGCCTTCTTGACGATCTTGGAAAACTAGGGACTCGTGGTAGCAAGCTTCGCACTCCGGAAATTCTACCGAGACAAACAACAATCATAATAAGCATACAACATATGACCACTTAACATAATAGTATGCTAACATAACACACAAAGCACTTGAACCAAAACCCAAAGGAAAACTCGAAGAAATCCAACTCAAAGTTTTCCTACTTCAAGCAACAACTAAAAATAGTTTTACATTACAAAAATTTTCTCAACAGAACCTAATCATGGTTTTATGCTAACTTAACAGAAAAGAATGCATTATGCAACTAGGAGCAAAAAGAATCACTTTAAAATCTCTTATAAAACTCCTATTAGGCCTAAAGCAAATTTTAGTAAGAAAAATAAAATAAAAGTTTTATTTATTATAAATAAAAGTTCATGCTCTAAAATTACAGAAACTAATCAAGAATAAACTATCACATAATAGAAATAAAATTATTTGCTATTTAAAACAATAGGAAAACAGTAGCTAGTTAATTAATTAAGAATAACATGATTCTGATTAAAACTATTTTTTATTAATCCTAAAATTCCCAAATAAATTCCTACGGTTAGGCAATGTCAAAACAACGTAGTGACAAAAAGAATCACCCAAAATAATTTTCCTAACTCATATTATAGCAGATTTACTATTCTGTCTAAATCTAAAATAAAGCAATTTTAAATAATTTTAACATGGCTAATTATATTTTCTACAGAAACTATAGGAAATTTGCAAACCAACAAAAAAGAATCACTTAAAATATTAAGTAGATTAAAAGTTATGAATTTTTCAAATCTGAAACTATTCATTAAAACAGAAAACGAAAATAAAAGAAAAATTGCCTAATGGGCCTAACTAGCATACAGGCGTAATATAACTAAACGGGCCCTAGGGTTTAAACGAATCGGGCCGGCTCAAAATAAAAACTCTAACTAAATAAAATAAACCGGACTAAAACCCGGTTCACTAACTAACCTAATAAAAACCATACCCCTTCGGGGGGATCTAATCTACGCCGTAGAACATAGATCGGACGGCGGGGAGAGGTCCGGTGACTTACCGGAGATCCACGGCGGCGGCGGCTCGGGCGGCGAGTGCTCCGGCGTCTCCGGTGGTCGGGGGCGTCGGCGGAGTGCTCCGGCGGGTGCGGACGGGCGAGGGGGTGGGTCTGGTGGAGTCAACGGGGCTCGGGGGTGACCGGAGCGAGCTCGGGGCGGCAAATGGCGGCGGCGGCGCTCGGGCTCCGCGAGGCTTTGGGAGAGAGGAGAGGTCCGCGAGGGGCGAGGGGGAAAACGGGGTCGGGGAGTATTTATAGGGGTCCTCGGCTTGGGCGAGGGAAACGCAGGCGAGGATCTCGGGGATCCGGATCTCACGGGATCTCCGTGGCGCGCGGCGCTGGCTGGGCGTGGCGAGGGTAGGTGACGGTGGGGTCCACCGTCGTGAGAGAGGGAGCGGGGGCTCGGTCGGTCGACCGACGCGAGACCGGTTCGAGGCGAGGGGTGGGTCGGTGGCTCATTGGGCGGCTCGGTGGCGCTGGCTAGGCAGTTCGATGGCTGCCAGTCTTGGGCTGGGCAGTCGGCTGGTGGCGCTGGTCTTTTCCTTTTTTCTAATTTTTTTGAAAAACAAAACAGAGATAATATATAAACTATAAATATTTTATATAGGACATATATATACCAAAATGATCGGGAATATTCCTATCATTTGAACATTTTCCAGGGCAAAATCCAAACTTTATAAAAATTCATTTTTTTCAAAATTCAAATAAAACTCAAATTTGAATTCAAAACTTTTGGCAATGTTTTCCTCTGATATTTTTGGAGTGTCATGTTTACTCCTCTCATACTTTTTCTCAAGTATTTATCAGGCATGGTTTTTGAAATGATTTCCACTTGCCAAAATTTGAATTCAAATTCCAAAACTTCTGAAACTTCAAATGCCACTCAAATTCAAACAACATGCATAGATGCTTAGCTATAATTGTAAAACATTCCAAATAGGAA
The DNA here is from genome assembly GCA_021605205.1 of Aegilops longissima. NCBI lineage: Eukaryota > Viridiplantae > Streptophyta > Magnoliopsida > Poales > Poaceae > Aegilops > Aegilops longissima. The sequence continues at coordinate 640,252,337 of CM038677.1, forward strand.
ATTTGGGATGTTACACCAGGTGGGTCCCCCTCTGACGTACTTCTTCCGCTCAATATTTTTTATTATTTCCAAAAATGACTTTCGTGGAGTTTGAGGACTTTTGGAGTTGTGCAGAATAGGTCTCTAATATTTGCTCCTTTTCCAACCCAGAATTCCAGCTGCCGGCATTCTCCCTCCTTATGTAAACCTTGTAAAATAAGAGAGAATAGGCATAAGTATTGTGACATAACGTGCAATAACTGCCCATAATGCAATAAATATCGATATAAAAGCATGATGCAAAATGGACATATCAACTCCCCCAAGCTTAGACCTCACTTGTCCTCAAGCGGAAGCCGATAACGATAAATATGTCCACATGTTTAGAGGTAGAGGTGTCGACAAAAATAGAATACGGACATGAGGGCATCATGATTATTCTCATAACAACAACATATATGGATATTGTCATATGATTTCTTATGCTCAAGTAATAATCTATTCACAATGCAATAGTACGAATCATAAACTTTATTGAGAATCAACAAACTATAATCTCAGTCATTGAAGTAATTGCAACTTATCATAACATGAGAAAGAGTCTATGTAAGAGCTTTCTAGCAAGTCCACATACTCAACTATCATTTAGTCTCTCAGAATTGCTAACACTCACGCAATACTTGTGGTTACGGAGTTTTAGTCGGACACAGAGAAAGACAGGGGATTATAGTTTCGCCTCCCAACCTTTTACCTCAAGGGTAATGTCAACAATAATAACTCATGCTCCCCTACATCCAATTAGATATATCTACCAGGATCTTTCCAACACCCTGTGCTTGCCAAAGGATAAAATGTAAAAAGGAAAGGTGAAGATTACCATGACTCTTGCATAAGGTAGAAGATAATAGTAACAGATAGGCCCTTCGCAGAGGGAAGCATAGGTTGCCATGCGCTTTTATTGTTGGATGCATAAAATCTTAATGCGAAAGAACGTCACTTTATATTGCCCCTTGTGATATGAACCTTTATTATGCAGTCCGTCGCTTTTATTTCTTCCACATCACAAGATCATATAAAGCTTATTTTCTCCCACACTAATAAGTCATACATATTTAGAGAGCAATTTTTATTGCTTGCATCGATGACAACTTACTTGAAGGATCTTACTCAATCCATAGGTTGGTATGGTGGACTCTCATGGCAGAATTGGTTTAAGGGTTTTGGAAGCACAAGTAGTATCTCTACTCGGTGCTGAGAATTTGGCTAGCATGAGGGGGAAAGGCAAGCTCAACATGTTGGATGATCCATGACAATATACTTTATCTCAAATATAAGAAAACATAACTCATTACGTTGTCTTCCTTGTCCAACGTCAACTCTTTAGCATGTCATATTTTAATGAGTGCTTCCAATCATAAAAGATGTCCATGATAATATATTTATATGTGAAACCTCTCTTTCCTTATTATTTCCTATTAATTGCAACGATGACCAAAGCTATGTTTGCCAACTCCCAAAAACTTTTAATCATCATACTCTTTCTATGTGAAGTCATTACTCTCAATAAGATCAATATGAACTTTTTATTTCTTTCTGTTCTTTTTCTCTTTTCTTTTTATTCAGTCAAGATCATGGCAAAATAATCAAGCCCTTGACTCAACACTAATTTTTATTATATAGCTCACGGACTCGATTACATAGAGAGATCATAAAGCAAAACTCAAAACTATATCATGCCATAACGTTATTCTACTAGATCAAGATACTACTAATAGGATCGAACTAAGAAAAATGGTAAAGATAGGGGTTGTAGTTGTGATACGATACCGAGGCACCTCCCCCAAGCTTGGCAGTTGCCAAGGGGAGTGCCCATACGCAGGTGATTATGTCTCCTTTGCTGGTGAAGAAGGTGGAGGTGATGATGTTGATGATGCGGGCTTGTCGTCCATCTTCCAAGGCATAGGCTCACCATCATAGAAGGATGATCGAGTCTCCGGGATCCTCATATCTGCAGCCAAACTCATCCTTTTGAATCTATATTCATACTCATAGTTTTGGTTTTGCAGGTCATATATTTGAGCTTGAAGGTGCTCGATCTTCTCGTGAAGCTTGAAGATGGCCTCCCCGATGTTGTCGGCATCCAACTTGTGTTTGTTGGTGAACTCCGCGATCATCATGTGGTTAGAGTTGAGTCCACGTTCCACCATCCCCTGGCACTTGAAAACTTGTTGCTCCACTGCTTCGAGCCTCGTCTCCATGCTTCCGGCCCCCTTCGGTCCCTCAACATCGCGGATGTGCAGCAACCCATCACGCATCTCAATGGTTTGAGGGTGTCGCAGCACCTCCGCGAGGTAAGGGTTGAAGACCTTCTCGAAAAACTTGTCCTTGGGGGCACTTGGAGACGTCATGATAATCTAGATCTGTCAGAAAAATAGCTCGAAACAAGAACAAAGGATAATTGCGTGATATAGGAGCCAAAACCTTCGGGAGAATATATAATGAATTTTTACCGACCAAAATACGTATCGTGCAAGAAAACGGAGTCCAGAGAGCGCACGAGGTGCCCACGAGGTAGGGGGGCGCGCCCTCCACCCCTGTGGGGCCCTCGTGTCCTTCCCGGACTACTTATTATTTTTCTATTTTTGTAAATATTCCAAAACAGAGAAATATTGCCTTAAAAACTGTTTTGGAGTCGGTTTACTTACCGTACCACATACCTATTCCTTTTCGGAGTCTGAAACATTCCGGAAAGTGTCCCTTATGTATTCCTCCGGGGTTACAGTTTCAATAACATTGGTTTCAACATTTATGGGATTACCTGAGATATAATGTTTGATTCTTTGACCGTTCACCACCTTCGGATTTGTGCCTTCGAAGTTGTTGATTTTTATGGCACCGGAACGATAGACCTCCTCGATAACGTAAGGGCCTTCCCATTTAGAGAGAAGTTTTCCTGCAAAAAATCTTAAACGAGAGTTGTATAGCAATACATAATCACCTACATTAAACTCACGCTTTTGTATCCTTTTGTCATGCCATCTTTTAACTTTTTCTTTAAACAACTTGGCATTTTCATAAGCTTGGGTTCTCCATTCATCAAGTGAGCTAAGGTCAAATAACCTCTTCTCACCGGCAAGTTTCAAATCATAGTTGAGCTATTTAATAGCCCAATAAGCATTATGTTCTAGTTCGAGAGGTAAGTGACATGCTTTTCCATAAACCATTTTATATGGAGACATACCCATAGGATTTTTATATGCAGTTCTATAGGCCCATAATGCATCATCAAGTTTCTTGGACCAATTCTTTCTAGACCTATTGACAGTCTTTTGTAAAATTAATTTGAGCTCTCTATTACTCAATTCTACTTGACCACTAGACTGTGGGTGATAAGGGGATGCAATTCTATGATTAAGACCATACTTAGCAAGCATTTTACGGAAAGCACCATGAATAAAATGTGAACCACCATCGGTCATTAAATATCTAGGGACTCCAAACCTCGAAAAAATAACTTCTTTAAGCATTTTAATAGAAGTGTTATGGTCAGCACTACTAGTTGGAATAGCTTCTACCCACTTAGTAACGTAATCAACAACAACTAAAATATGTGTATAACCATTAGAGGCAGGAAAAGGTCCCATATAATCAAAGCCCCAAACATCAAATGGTTCAATAACAAGAGAATAGTTCATAGGCATTTCTTGACGTCTACTAATATTACCAATTCTTTGGCATTCATCACAAGATAAGACAAACTTACGGGCATCCTTGAAGAGAGTAGGCCAATAAAAACCGGATTGCAATACCTTATGTGCAGTTCTGTCTCCAGCGTGGTGCCCTCCATAAGCTTCGGAGTGGCACTTGCGTAGGATCTGTTCCTATTCATGCTCAGGTACACAACGTCTAATAATACCATCTACTCCTTCTTTATAAAGATGTGGGTCATCCCAAAAGTAATGTCTCAAGTCATAGAAAAACTTTTTCTTTTGCTGGTATGTGAAACTAGGTGGTATAAATTTAGCAACAATGTAATTAGCATAATCAGCATACCACGGAGTACTACGAGAGGCATTTATGACATTCAATTGTTCATTAGGAAAGCTGTCATCAATAGGTAGTGGGTCATCAAGAACATTTTCTAACCTAGACAAGTTGTCTGCAACGGGGTTCTCAGCTCCCTTTCTATCAACAATATGCAAATCAAATTCTTGTAGCAAGAGAACCCATCTAATAAGTCTAGGTTTAGCATCTTTCTTTTCCATAAGATATTTAATAGCAGCATGATCCGTATGAATAGTTACTTTAGAATCAACAATATAAGGTCTGAACTTATCACAAGCAAATACAACTGCTAAGAATTCTTTCTCAGTAGTAGCATAATTTCTCTGAGCATTGTCTAGATTTTACTAGCATATTGAATAACATTTAATTTCTTATCAACTCTTTGCCATAGAACAGCACCTACATCATAATCACTAGCATCACACATAATTTCAAAGGGTAAATTCCAATCAGGTGGCTGAACAATAAGTGCAGAGATCAATGCTTTCTTAAGTATTTCAAATGCTTCTACACAATCATCATCAAAGATAAATGGTATATCTTTTTATAATAAATTAGTCAGAGGCAGAGAGATTTTTGAGAAGTCCTTAATGAACCTCCTATAAAAACTGGCGTGGCCAAGGAAACTTCTTATACCTTCGATGTCCTTGGGACATGGCATCTTTTCTATAGCATCAACCTTGGCTTTATCAACCTCAATACCTCTTTCAGAAACTTTATGCCCCAAGGCAATGCCTTCATTAACCATAAAGTGGCATTTTTCCCAATTCAAGACAAGATTAGTTTCTTCACATCTCTGCAAAACTCGATCAAGGTTGCTCAAGCAATCATCAAAAGAGGATCCATAGACGGAAAATTCATCCATGAAAACCTCACAAATCTTTTCACAAAAATCAGAGAATATAGCCATCATGCATCTTTGAAAGGTAGCCGGTGCATTACATAAACCAAAAGGCATACGTCTATAAAAGAAAGTACCAAAAGGGCAGGTAAAGGTAGTCTTATATTGATCATTAGCTGACACGGGTATTTGAGAGAAACCAGAATAACCATCTAGAAAGCAATAATGTGTATGTTTGCATAATCTTTCTAGCATTTGATCAATAAAAGGTAAGGGGTAATGATCTTTCTTAGTAGCCTTATTTAATTTACGGAAATCAATTACCATCCTATAACCTGTAATAATTCTTTGCGGAATCAATTCATCTTTATCATTAGGAACAACAGTAATACCTCCCTTCTTAGGGACACAATGGGCAGGACTTACCCACTGACTATCAGCAACGAGATAAATTATACCCGCCTCCAGAAGCTTTAGTATTTCTTTTCTTACCGCTTCTTTCATCTTAGGATTCATCCTTCATTGACGATCACGAAATGGTTTGGCATCTTCTTCCAAATTTATTTTATGTTGACATAGAGTGGGACTAATGCCCTTAAGATCATCAAGAGTATATCCAATAGCAGCGCGGTGCTTCTTCAGAGTTTTCAATAATCTCTGTTCTTCATGCTCTAAAAGGTTAGCACCAATAATAACAGGATATATCTTATTTTCATCAAGATAAGCATATTTAAGAGTATCAGGCAATGATTTAAGCTCAAACACGGGATCACCCTTGGGTGGAGGAGGATCCCCTAGGATTTCAACAGGCAAATTGTGCTTCAGGATAGGCTCCTGTTTAAAGAATACTTCATCTATTTCCCTTCTTTCATGCATAAACATATCATTTCCATGGTCTAGCAAATATTGTTCTAGAGGATCACTAGGAGGTACGGCAATAGAAGCAAGACCAATAATTTCATCCTTACTAGGCAATTCTTCTTCACGGTGTTGTCTGCTAAATTTAGAGAAATTAAACTCATGGGACATATCACCCAAGCCAATAGTAACAACATTCTTTTCGTAGTCTATCTTAGCATTAACAGTGTTCAAGAAGGGTCTACCAAAAATAATGGGACAAAATCTATCTTGTGGGGAACCAAGAACAAGAAAATCAGCAAGATATTTAGTTTTCCCACACAAGACTTCGGCATCTCTAACAATTCCCATTGGTGATATAGTATCTCTATTGGCAAGCTTAATTGTGACATCAATATCTTCTAACTCAGCAGGTGCAAATATCATGCTTAATTTCGTTGTATAAGGCAATAGGTATAACACTAGCACTAGAACCGATATCACATAAGCCATGATAACAATGATCTCCTATTTTAACAGAAATAACAGGCACGCCTACCACGGGTCTATGTTTATCTTTATCACAAGGTTTGGCAATTCTAGCAGTTTCACCGCAGAATTGAATAACATGCCCATCAATATTATCAGCCAAGAGATCCTTAACAATAGCAATATTAGGTTCAACTTTAACTTGCTCAGGAGGTGTATAAGTTCTAATATTGCTTTTACGAACCACAGTTGAAGTTTTAGCATGATCCTTTATTCTAACAGGGAAATGTGGTTTCTCAACGTAAGAAGTAGGAACAATAGGATCATTATAAGTGACAGTCTTCTCTTCAACTTTAGTAGGTGCAGCTACTTTTACTTCTATGGGAGGATGATATTTCAACCACTTCTCCTTGAGGAAATCAACATAAGTAGAAAAATATTCACGGAAAGAAGCTACTATCTTAGAGTCAAGCCCATATTTAGTGCTAAACTTATGGAAGACATCTGTATCCATAAAAGATTTAACACAATCAAACTTAGGTGTCATACCTCACTCCTTACCTTCGTCGAGATCCCAATATTCAGAGTTGCGTTTAACTCTATCCAATAAATTCCATTTGAATTCAATAGTCTTCATCATAAAAGAGCCAGCACAAGAAGTATCGAGCATGGATTGATTATTTTGAGAAAGCCGAGCATAAAATTTTTGAAGAATTATTTCTCTTGAGAGCTCATGATTGGGGCATGAATATAACATTGATTTAAGCCTCCCCCAAGCTTGAGCGATGCTTCCTCTAGGACCAAATAATGGTGAAGTGTTATGTAGTCGATGTTCACATAACACCACTAGAGGCTAGACAACATACATCTCATCAAAATATTGAACGAATACCAAATTCACATGACTACTAATAGCAAGACTTCTCCCATGTCCTCAGGAACAAACGTAACTACTCACAAAGCATATTCATGTTCATACTCAGAGGGGTATTAATATGCATAAAGGATCTGAACATATGATCTTCCACCAAATAAACCAACTAGCATCAACTACAAGGAGTAATCAACACTACTAGCAACCTACTAGTACCAATCCCGAACTTGGAGACAAGAATTGGATACAAGAGATGAACTAGGGTTTTGAGAGGAGATGGTGCTGGTGAATATGTTGATGGAGATTGCCCTCTCCCGATGAGAGGAGCGTTGGTGATGACGATGGCGATGATTTCCCCCTCCCTGAGGGAAGTGTCCCCAGCAGAACAGCTCTGCCGGAGCCCTAGATTGGTTCCGCCAAGGTTCCGCCTCGTGGCGGCGGAGTCTCGTCCCGAAAGGTTGCTTATTATTTTTCTCTGGACGAAAGACCTCATATAGCAGAAGATGGACACCGGAGGGCCAACAGGGGCCCACGAGGCAGGGGGTGCGCCCCCACCCTCGTGGCCAGGTGGGTCCCCCTCTGACGTACTTCTTCCGCTCAATATTTTTTATTATTTCCAAAAATGACTTTCGTGGAGTTTCAGGAATTTTGGAGTTGTGCAGAATAGGTCTCTAATATTTGCTCCTTTTCCAGCCCAGAATTCCAGCTGCCGGCATTCTCCCTCCTTATGTAAACCTTGTAAAATAAGAGAGAATAGGCCCATAATGCAATAAATATCGATATAAAAGCATGATGCAAAATGGACGTATCAATGAGCAGCGGAAAGTAAAGCATGCAAGTTGCAAGAAAGTAAAGGGATGTGATTGGAGTGTGCAAACGCAATTGGAGACACGGAGATTTTTGGCGTGGTTCGGATGTTGATGGAGACTTCAGCCCATGAAGGGTAACAGTTGCGCGAGTCCATGGATGGCTCCACCCACGAAGGGTCCACGAAGAAGCAACCTTGTCTATCCCACCATGGCCATCGCCCACGAAGGACTTGCCTCACTTGGGTAGATCTTCACGAAGTAGTGAAAGTGCAACTATCCCTAGGTGGTTTTGGTAATTCATAACAACATATAGCTCATTGAGCTAATGCTATTCCAAGACAAATATTTCAGGAAAGCTCAATGAATGGCATGGCATGGATGATGAAAGTGAATCCCTCAAAATATTAAGGACAAAGGATTGGCTCAAGCTCAAAAGCTCAAGACTCTTTATTTTACATTTTAGTGATCCAAGATCACATTGAGCTATAGGAAAAGCCAATACTATCAAGGAGGGATGAGGTGTTGCTTAATGAGCCTCTTGCTTCATGTGCTTTGTGATATGCTCCAAAATCCTCCACTACTTTCTCACATCCACATATGACCTAAACCTAAACTCAAACTTGGCCCCACCGATTCTTTCTATCCGGCGCTACCGAGTTCATTTGTCATAGCCACTGCCACAAACCCTAGGCAAATCGGTCTCACCGATAGGGATCTCAGTCTCACCGAGATGGGATTGTAATCTCTCTGTTTCCCTTCTTAACGTTTCGGTCTAACCGAAGTGAGCGATCGGTCCCACCGAGATTGCAATGTAAACTCTCTGTTTCCGTTTCATAACTTTTCGGTTTCACCGACAGAGCGAATCGGTCCCACCGAGTTTACCTGACCAACTCTCTGGTTAGCTAATTACCAAAATCGGTCTCACCGAGTTTGTGTAATCGGTCTCACCGAGATTACGTTATGCCCTAACCCTAACCATATCGGTCCTACCGAGTTGCATGTCAGTCCCACCAAAAACCCTAACGGTCACTAGGTTTACTGAATCGGTCCGACCGAGTTTGTTGATTCGGTCCCACCGAGTTTGGTAAATTGTGTGTAACGGTTAGATTTTTGTGGAGGCTATATATACCCTCAACCTCCTCTTCATTCGTGGAGAGAGCCATCGAACAAACCTACACTTCCAACTTACCAGTTAGAGAGAGACCACCTACTCATGTGTTGAGGCCAAGATATTCCATTCCAACCACATGAATCTTGATCTCTAGCCTTCCCCAAGATGCTTTCCACTCAAATCTTCTTTCCACCAAATCCAAATCCTGTGAGAGAGAGTTGAGTGTTGGGGAGACTATCATTTGAAGCACAAGAGCAAGGAGTTCATCATCAACACACCATTTGTTACTTCTTGGAGAGTGGTGTTTCTTAGATTGGCTAGGTGTCACTTGGGAGCCTCCGACAAGATTGTGGAGTTGAACCAAGGAGTTTGTAAGGGCAAGGAGATCGCCTACTTCGTGAAGATCTACCGCTAGTGAGGCAAGTCCTTCATGGGTGACGACCATGGTGGGATAGACAAGGTTGCTTCTTCGTGGACCCTTCATGGGTGGAGCCCTCCATGGACTGGCGCAACCGTTACCCTTCGTGGGTTGAAGTCTCCTTCAACATGGATGTACGATAGCACCACCTATCGGAACCACGACAAAAACATCTGTGTCTCCAATTGCGTTTGAATCCTCCAAACCCTTCCCTTTACATTCTTGCAAGTTGCATGCTTTAATTTCCGCTGCCTATATACTCTTTGCATGCTTGCTTGAATTGTGTGAAGATTGCTTGACTTGTGCAAAGATAGCTAAAATCTGCCAAAGTCTAAAATTGGGAAAAGGTTAAGTTTTTAATTGGTCAAGTAGTCTAATCACCCCCCCCCTTTAGACATACTTCAAGGTCCTACAAGTGGTATCAGAGCTTTGGTCTACATTTGCTTTGATTTCCATAGCTTTTGGTGGTCATAGCCTTGGTTTCACAACCTAGGAGAGTATGGCGTCTAGCGAGGGAAATTATCACCGTAGAGGTCCTTACTTTGATGGCACTAATTTTTCTAGTTGGAAGCATAAGATGAAAATGCATATTCTCGGACATAACCCTGCCGTTTGGGCTATTGTGTGTATTGGCTTGCAAGGTGAATTCTTTGATGGGAGAGAACCGAACCGCGAAGCTAATGCGGATGAGTTGAAGATGCTGCAATACAACGCTCAAGCTTGTGATATCCTCTTCAATGGCTTGTGCCCCGAAGAGTTCAACAAAATCAGCCGTCTTGAGAATGCAAAGGAAATTTGGGATACTTTGATTGATATGCATGAAGGTACCGACTCTGTCAAGGAATCCAAGTTGGATGTGCTCCAAAGTCAGCTTGACAAGTTCAAAATGAAGGATGGTGAAGGTGTCATTGAAATGTACTCTAGGCTTGCTCTTATCACAAATGAGATTGCTGGCTTAGGAAGTGAAGAGATGACCGACAGATTCATCATCAAGAAAATCCTAAGAGCATTGGTTGGAAAATATGATACCGTGCGCACATTGATCCAAATGATGCCAAATTACAAAGATCTCAAGCCAACGGAAGTCATTGGAAGAATGGTTGCTCATGAGATGTCACTCAAGGATAAGGAGGAACTTCACAACAAGTCAAGTGGTGCTTACAAAGCCTCATGTAAAGCCCCCACATCATCAAGTGAGAAACAAACCTTCAATGAAGAATTGAGCTTAATGGTGAAGAACTTCAACAAATTCTACAAGAGTAGAAGCAAAGAAAGAAGCTCTAAGTCAAGGTCCTACAATGACAAAAGATCTTCTAGTAGAGAGCGCAATTGCTACAATTGTGGGAGACCCGGACACTATTCCAATGAGTGTACGACACCCTACAAAAGAAGAGAAGATTCTCCCAAGAGAAGAAGTAGAAGAGAAGAGTCACCACCAAGAGAGAGAAGGAGTAGAGATGATCGTTATGAACGAAGACCCTCACGGAGAAGCAAGTATTTGGAAAGGAAGGAAAAGTCATCAAAGAGCTACACAAAACGAAGACATCAAGCTCATGTTGGTGAATGGGTATCTGGCTCCGACTCCGACAATCACTCCAAGAGAAGCTATCACTCCGACTCCGAATACACTCAAGATGAAGGTGTTGCCGGTCTAGCACTTGTGTCAACCAACTCCTACGACATATTTGATTCACCAAATGAAGGAATGGGAAGATGCTTCATGGCCAAAGGTCCTAAGGTAACACACCCCAAGTATGTTGATTTTAATAGTGATGAAGATGACTTGCTAGGTGATGATGATTTACTTGTTGACAACTCTAGTGATGAATACTATGATGAAACGTCAATTAATCATGCTAATCAAGATGAAACGAATGACAATGATAAGGAGAAGATTGAGCTTCTAACTAACGAACTAAACACTCTTAAGTTAGCTCATGAAACTATCTTCGAAGATCATCGAGAACTTTTAAGTGCTCATGAGAACTTACGCTTTTGAAAAGCTCAATCTTGAGCAAGAGCATGAGTTCCTAAAAGCAATCAATGATGATCTCCGTAAGAAAAGTTCTTCTTACATTGCCAAGCGTTTACTCTTATCTACTAACATGCCTCAAGTCAAGTCAAGTAACAAGAACAAGAAAGATTCTTTCTCTAGTAGTAACAATAACAATGCTAAATCCAATATTGTTGCTTCTAGTAGTTCTCTTGATTCCACTAATGATCCTCTTAGCCAAGTTACACTTGAGCAAGAAAACAGCTTATTGAAGGGAATTATAGAGAAAGGTGTATACAAGAGCCTTGCCGGGAGTAAGCAATTTGAGGAAATTGTACGCAAGCAAGGAAAGCACCGGAAGAATCAAGGTGTTGGTTTTGAACGGAAGTTCAATGCCAATGGAGTAGAGTGGGAAGAAGATCAATACCCCAAGACGAAGTTTGTTCCTCAACAAGAGAAGTATGATCCTACTTCCTTCACGGGAACACAAGCACAAGGTGATCTTCCACCATAAGACCACAAGAACAAAGGCAAGGACAAGCTTCAAGAGGATATTGATGCATTTGAAGAAGCACCTAAGGCCTTGGTCAAGTGGGTTCCCAAGACAACGTCAAGTTCTACTTCATAGAGTACAACTACTACACCAAGGATTCCCATCAAGATGATGTGGATCCCGAAGAAGAAGAACTATAGAGTTCTTGAGGGTGACTCCGCCAACGTTATTCACTCATATCATTATGGCAAGGACAAGTGCAATCATCTTTCATATCTTGCACTAGTTCAAGGAGTCACAAACCCTCATGTTGGTAAGGCAAGGGACAAGGTAACCTAATGTTTTCATGGACATCATTTTGTGTGTGCATCACTCTATGTCTATGGATATACTTGTTTGTTCCTTGTGGGACTAACCCATGTAGGTATTGAAAGTGCAACTCACTCCAAAGGATTGCTCCAAATGATCTACATCAACATTGAGCATCCACATCTTCAACACCTACGTGAAGTCATCATCGACAAAACCCAAGGTTAGTTCATCCCTCTAAGGGGGGATCTCACATCTAGGGGGAGCTTAACTCAAAGCAACTCTAATGATGTGAACATATCAATGCATTATGTAAAAGTGGTAACCCCACTTGAGCTTAAACGATGAGTATGACCTATGATCAAATGTTCTCATTTGACTCCTAAGTCAATATACTCATATATAGATGACCAAGTCATCGCCAATTGTTTGATAGATGCTAGAATTGGTTGTGCATGCTTTGTCATATATTTTATTTTGTCATTTTATTGTGTGAGCATGTTGGTTGCATATTTTACTCATTCGAGGACATCCACTTGTTGTTTTGATTGATTGGCTTCTTTTTCTTTGGCCAAGTGGATGGACAAGAATGCCTAAGAACCTTCTCTAGCTATCTATGCTTTTCTCGTCTCAAACTCTATTCATGCTACATCACAAACTTTGATCAAGTCAGATTCGAACCACTCTATGTGAGGAGCACTCGGAGTCCCCGATTCGTCATAGACTTAAAACTTCCAAAACTTCTTTGTGATTTTCGGTCTAACCGATTCCTCCATTTCGGTCATACCGAGATCAATTAGTCGATCTAGGTTTTCATCTCGGTGCAACCGATTTGAACTTTTCGGTCACACCGAGTTGCTGTAACTGTTAACAGTTATGCATCTCAGTGCCACCGAGTTGTTCCACTTGGTCACACCGACAGTGTCGGGCTATATATTCACACAGACAAATTTTGGAAAACTTTCTCCGAAACTCCTCGCCCGCGCATAGCTCGCTCTGCCTACTAGGTCTCCAGATCGTCGACTTCGTTGCCAGCCGCCTCCTGTCGCTGGTCTCCACCACCGTCAACGGGATTCATCTCCGTCGTTGCCGCCGTAGCGAGTTCACCGCCGAACTAGGGTATGAAATCGATCACAGTGCTATCCTCGTCTGATTCTCAGCACATTGTGTTCATAATGCTTCTTGCCACGATTGAAACACCTCTATCCAATCAAAACAATCCTTAGAATAGATGCGATTTGAAAATTTAGGGTTAGGTTTCCGCCGAAACCATCTCGGACCCACCGAGTTGAAAAACTCGGTCCCACCGATTGGGCTAACGCCATTGCACTAGTAACTCTCGGTCTGACCGAGAATTGCTAATCGGTGTGACCGATTTTAGAACTTTGTGAAACCCTAGCAGTCTCGGTGCCACCGAACCGTGACTCGGTCTGACCGGGTACACTAGTTTAGGTTCCAAAACTGCTTCGGTATCACCGAGTTTGAAAATCGGTAGATCCGAAATGCTTTCTGTGGAAAACTAAAACTAAGTTTTTTGAATCATTCTTTTGCAAAAATCTCTGCATTTTGTGATGCTCATCCACTCTACCTCATCTATAACTATTCACAGGGTCAGCAGTCAGTGTGTGCAGCATGTCAGACCAAAGTGACAGCCATAACAAGTCAGAAGAGCAGATTCACATGAGTGAGGGCACTAGTCCCTCTAGCAGCTCAGATGAGGGGAGCAGAAGCACTCCCAGCAATTTGCCCAAGGCTGCCACTAGGACAAGGAAGAAGAAGACCTCAGAGTCTGAGGATGAGGATTATGTGGCAGTTGAGGATGAGGCTAGTTCAAAGAAAAAAGTGCTCAAGAAGGAGTATAGCTCAGCTACAGTAAAGCCAGGGATGAAGATCAAAAGGCCAGCAGGTAGAAAACCAATGTCCAAAGCCAGAGTATCCACTCAAGCTTCTTTGGAATCCCAACCCAAAGAGCCTGCTGCAGAAGGAAAGAATAGGAAGGAAAGGGTCAAGAAGACCATGGCCAGAGTAATAGGAAAGCCTTCCATGATGGAAGAAGAAGAAGAAGAAGAGGTTGCTGCACCAGCACATAAGGCACAAAAGCTGATGGGTGATGCTATCAAGTCAGGGGCTGCAACTTCAAAGCCCAAAGTAGCACCCAAAGCTGCCCCCAAGCCCAAGAGTGCACCTAAGAGGAATACCAGGAGTATACCAGCTGCTGAAAAGAACAAGGCCCCAATGCCTGATGTTGCTGCTGAGGAAGATGACGAAGGGCAAGTCCTAAGGAAGCTCAACCCCAAGATTCCAGACCACAATGATGCTCATCATGTGGCTGAGAACATGAAGATCAGGAGAGATTCAGGGTTGAGGCTATGGAGAGAGTCAGATCCATATGCCACCAGGAGAAGGACTGCTGTAGATTACAGGTTCCACACCAAGGAGTAGCAGGACTTCTATGAGACCATCTTGCTGGATAAAAAGCCCATAGTGTGTGATACGAGATGGGTCGACTGGACCTACATACAGGAAAATGAAGAACACTATCCTGAGTGTATGACAGCTTCAGTGCGTGTGGGGTTGCAGATTTTGTTGGGCAGAAGCTCACAAACTGGAATTACGAGCTCATTATGCAATTCTACTCCACAACACATTTCTATCCAGATGGCAGGATAGTTTGGATGTCTGAAGGAACGAGATACCAATCAACCATTGAGGAATGGGCAAGTCTGATCAATGCCCCAAAGGAGAGTGAAGATGACTTGGACATTTATGCCAAGAAGAAAATGGATCACAACTCTATGTCATAGATGTACAAGGAGATCCCAGATGATGCACTTGAGACTTTCAAGTTTGGATCGGTTCATTTTCTTCTGTCAGGGCTGCCAACGATCAACTGGATCCTAAGGCACACTATGTTGCCCAAATCAGGTGACCACAACATGATCAGATGGCATGCAATTAATTTGCTTCACATATTTGATGTGCCCCAGAAATTCAAGGTCATGAGCCTCATAGTTGAAACTATCAAGAGGACAACATCAGACCAAAAGAGGAGCTGTGGATATGCCCCACGGATTCAGGAGTGGATTAACTCAAAGATGGGCACAGGGAAGTATCTGTTGGATAAGGAACACTCTGTTCTCTATCCTGACTTTGAGAACAATCAAGTTGTCATGACTGAGAATGAACCATCATTAGTACAAGCTCAAGAGAAGAAGGAGAAGGCAAGGAAAGAGAAGGCTGCCAAGATGCCAACTCTAGCAGAGGCATCTGAGTACTTTCTGAAGAGCAAACAGGACCAGCTTGGTTACTTGATAGCATCAACTCTGTGGATTGAGAAGGGGTTGGCCACCCTAACTCAAAACCAGGAGAGCCTGGAAAGAACCATGGAACAAAAATTCTATGATCTTGATGTCAAAGTAACTGAGATTCAGTCAGTTGTGGAGCAGCTACAGGATGACATGCAGGAGAGGAAGGGCAGGACAACAACTGATGCATTTGCCAGAGTGCCTCGAGCTCAGAGATCAACTGCAGAGCCAGTACCAGACACCAGAGTCACTTCATCTGCTCCAGCTACAGCTCCAGCGCAACCAGCTCCAGCACCAACTCCTTCAGCTCCTTCCACATTAACTGAAGTCTTCGTCCAAGGAGACCAAGCCTGAGAGACGATATAGTCCTATGCATTTTCTAGGAACTTTTTGGTAACTTGTTGCCAAAGGGGGAGAAAAATGTATAGATCATAGGGCTTTGAGAGAGAGAGAGAGTTTTCTTTTGTTCTCTCTTGTCTTCTTGGTTGAACTTTGTTTGCCTTTGATTGCTTGAGATACTATGCTATTTCCTGTGAGACATTGATGATCATGTGTTTGATCATAAGCTACACTTATGCTTGTTAGTTGATATTATCTTACTTATCCTTATATGATCATTCACTTTGCTTGGTGATGAGTGCATGTACTCAATCTTTATTATTTTGAGCGCTCCACCAAGATGTATGTTTCATGAAAGAGTAACCCATGAGCCTAATTCCTTGTGCATTTGCAGTCCAAAGCAAATCTTAATATATGCACAAATTTAGGGGGAGCTCTTGCTTATCACATACTTGTCAAAGCGACGATGTTTTTCAATCTTATTATCATTTGTCGAAGCTTTGATCTATATGTTGTCATCAATTACCAAAAAGGGGTAGATTGAAAGTGCAACTATCCCTAGGTGGTTTTGGTAATTCATAACAACATATAGCTCATTGAGTTAATGCTATTCCAAGACAAATATTTCAGGAAAGCTCAATGAATGGAATGGCATGGATGATGAAAGTCGATCCTCAAAATATTAAGGACAAAGGATTGGCTCAAGCTCAAAAGCTCAAGACTCTTCATTTTACATTTTAGTGATCAAAGATCACATTGAGTCTATAGGAAAAGCCAATACTATCAAGGAGGGATGAGGTGTTGCTTAATGAGGCTCTTGCTTCATGTGCTTAGTGATATGCTCCAAAATCCTCCACTACTTTCTCACATCCACATATGACCTAAACCTAAAGTCAAACTTGGCCCCACCGATTCTTTCTATCCGGCGCTACCGAGTTCATATGTCATAGCCACTGCCACAAACCCTAGGCAAATCGGTCTCACCGATAGTGATCTCAGTCTCACCGAGATGGGATTGTAATCTCTCTGTTTCCCTTCGTAACGTTTCGGTCTAACCGAAGTGAGCGATCGGTCCCACCGAGATTGCAATGTAAACTCTCTGTTTCCGTTTCATAACTTTTCGGTTTCACCGACAGAGCGAATCGGTCCCACCGAGTTTACCTGACCAACTCTCTGGTTAGCTAATTACCAAAATCGGTCTCACCGAGTTTGTGTAATCGGTCTCACCAAGATTACGTTATTCCCTAACCCTAACCATATCGGTCCTACCGAGTTGCATGTCAGTCCCACCGAAAAGCCTAACAGTCACTAGGTTTACTGAATCGGTCCGACCGAGTTTGTTGATTCGGTCCCACTGAGTTTGGTAAATTGTGTGTAACGGTTAGATTTTGTGTGGAGGCTATATATACCCCTCCACCTCCTCTTCATTCATGGAGAGGGCCATCGAAACAAACCTACACTTCCAACTTACCAGCCTCGAGAGAGAACCACCTACTCATGTGTTGAGGCCAAGATATTCCATTCCAACCACATGAATCTTGATCTCTAGCCTTCCCCAAGTTGCTTTCCACTCAAATCTTCTTTCCACCAAATGCAAATCCCGTGAGAGAGAGTTGAGTGTTGGGGAGACTATCATTTGAAGCACAAGAGCAAGGAGTTCATCATCAACACACCGTTTGTTACTTCTTGGAGAGTGGTGTCTCCTAGATTGGCTAGGTGTCACTTGGGAGCCTCCGACAAGATTGTGGAGTTGAACCAAGGAGTTTGTAAGGGCAAGGAGATCGCCTACTTCGTGAAGATCTACCGCTAGTGAGGCAAGTCCTTCGTGGGCGACGGCCATGGTGGGATAGACAAGGTTGCTTCTTCGTGGACCCTTCGTGGGTGGAGCCCTCCGTGGACTCGCGCAACCGTTACCCTTCGTGGGTTGAAGTCTCCATCAACGTGGATGTACGATAGCACCACCTATCAGGACCACGACAAAAACATCCATGTCTCTAATTGCGTTTGAATCCTCCAAACCCTTCCCTTTACATTCTTGCAAGTTGCATGCTTTAATTTCCGCTGCCTATATAATCTTTGCATTCTTGCTTGAATTGCGTGAAGATTGGTTGACTTGTGCAAAGATAGCTAAAATCTGCCAAAGTCTAAAATTGGGAAAAGGTTAAGTTTTTAATTGGTCAAGTAGTCTAATCACCCCCCCCCCCTCTAGACATACTTCAAGGTCCTACAAGTAGGCGATCTCCTTTCCCTTACAAACACCTTGGTTCAACTCCAGAATCTTGACGGAGGCTCCCAAGTGACACCTAACCAGAGACACCACTCTCCAAAAGGTAATAGATGGTGTGTTGATGATGAAATCCTTGCTCTTGTGCTTCAAATGATAGTCTCTCCAACACTCAACTCTCGCTCACAGATTTGGCTATGGTGGAAAGATGATTTGAGTGGATAGCAACTTGGGGAAGGCTAGAGATCAAGATTCTTGTGGTTGGACTGGAATGTCTTGGTCTCAACACATGCGTAGGTGGTTCTCTCTCAGAAAATGTATGCTGGAAGTGTAGGCACGTTCTGATGGCTCTCTCATAGATGGAGAGGAGGGTGGAGGGGTATATATAGCCTCCAGACAAAATCTAACCATTACACACAAATGAGCCAACTCAGTTAGACTGAATATATGAACTCGGTGAGACCGACTCAGTTCAAAATGTGAACGTTAGGCTTTTCGGTGGGATCGACAAGATCAACTCGGTGGGACCGATGTGCTAGGGTTAGGGTAAAACCTCATCTTGGTTTGACCGATGAAACAAACTCGGTGAGACCAATTTTAGTAAATAAGCAGACAGAGTTGGTCAAGCAAACTCGGTGGGGCCGACTGCATATTTCGGTGAGACCGAAATAATTGCATCAGTCAACAGAGAGTTTGCAAGCCCATCTCGGTGAGACCGAGATCCCATTGGTGAGACCGAACTTATTAGGGTTTCTGGCAGTGGCTATGTCAAGTGAAATCGGTGGCGCCGGATGAATCGAATCGGTGGGGCCGAGTGACTTTAGGTTATGGACATGTTTGGAATTGAGAAAATGGTTGAGGGTTTTGGAGCATATCACTAAGCACTTTGAGCAGGTAGACCATTAAGCAACATCTCATCCCCTCTTAATAGTATTGGCTCTCCTATGGACTCTATGTGATCTTGGATCACTGAAATAGAAATGAAGAGTCTTGAGATTTTGCCAATCTTCTGTCCTTAGCATCTTGAACGGGTTCCACATCCTCTTGTCCATGCCACGCCTTTGCTGAACTTTCTGAAATATACTAGATGAAAGTATTAGTCCAACAAGAGATATGTTGACATTAATTACCAAAATCACCCAGGGAGCACTTGTTCTTTCAATCTCCCCCTTTTTGGTAACTGATGACAGCATACATCAAAGCCTTAGATAAAGATATGAAGAACAACAATTAAAGCTTCGGAAAGACATGTAACATGCATAGGCACCCCTACATGTATGCAATCATGTAAATGTGGTATGTAAGAGCATGTGAATGCATAAGCATGTCAGAACAAGCAATGAGTTACATGTATCTTGGCTATATGCGTTAGAGCAAATGATGTAAATACAGGAAATGTACCTTCATGTTCATGAGTCCTTCTTGCAAACAATATGTACATCAACAAGAGATCATCATGCACATGAGTGTGATGCTTATACTTACCTTGTGGTCTTGAGTTGGCTTTGGAGGAGGTGAATCTTGAGAAAACAGGGTTAGATAACACAAGAACACCTACAAAACAGAGCAATTTCAGATCACCACAAGAGTACCAAGACTGGGATGACATGTAGTGAGTGAGTACTTAGTACTCTATTTGGATATAGACACGTCCCCAAAGATAAAGATATGCAATGAATTCCAAAGATTTTCTTCCCTTAGATATGAACTCTTTCTCCCCCTGAATCTGATATTGGATAACGGGAGAAGGTAGGGTAAAAGAAAATCAGAACAAAGCAACATATGCAAGCAACATACGCTAACATGTCTTTCCCCTCTTAAAGACATGTGACTTCTCTCCTCTATGGTTAATATCTCTCTTATGTGATGAGCTTTGATGTGCTCTCTCTCCCCCTTTGACATCAATTTCCAAGAAGGGATCTTCTGGTGCATGAGTCATATAGGTTTGGTCCTTGAGTCACACTTACAAAGTAGCATGTAATTTAAGATGCTAGTAGGGGATAAGAATCATCGAATGGAGCTAGAAGGAAATGACAATGTAATGGAAAAATGTTTCTCAGTAGTGAAATCGGTACGCTGATTATTTTTCATCGGTGACACCGAGTTGGCAGTGTCATAGATGACGCATATCGTTCATACCAGGTTTGTCCTTGTTGGTTGTACTGATGAACACTCTAACAATGTATCATTGCAGTTTGGTCTAGCCGATAGGCGGAAGTCGGTGAGGCCGAGTTCAATACAGAAGAAATTTTTTGTCATCTCAGCTCTCTAGGCACATAAGATATCACAAGGATTTGCAAGGAATTAACTAAAAGATTTGGAGTGAATTAGATGAAGGGGATGTAGAAAATAACAAGAAAATAATTGAAATCTAGATGAAGTTTTTTTTAAAGGGGAACGAACAAGCAAGAAACAAATGCAAGAACATAGAGAAATACTAGAGAACTTCATCTCGAATTGGTCGGCGACAAAGTCACCTATGTTAGAGTATATTGATTGAGGAGTCAAGTGAGAGCACTTGATCGTAGGTCATACTCATCGTTTAAGCTCAAAATGGGGTTACCATTTTTCGTTCAAGCATTTTGATGTATTCTCATCTTGTTGAGCTACTTTGATCCATGACTTGGGGTAAATCTTCTCTAAGATGGAATAATATACCTTGGGTGGTGGTGTTGATCTTGATCATGTAGTCGAACTTGTGTTGGATGCTCAAGGTTGATGTAGTTCATCAAGAGTTGGGAGCACCACTTGTAGTTTGAGTTCATCCACCTACATGGGTTAGTTTTGCAAGGAAGAACACTTGTGTATCCAAGATGACAATCATGAAATTTGATACCAAATGAAATTTGATATATTGAAATTGTCAAAGGATATGTTGAAAGGATTCATGCTTCCTTGTCTTCTACCACCATATTGTAGAGACTTGGTGATGTAGAGATTTCTCAAGATGTGAGTAAGTTGCAATCTCATAGATTTGGATTCATCCAAGTACCTACAAGGGTTAGATGACATGCAAGGGTACAAGTATAGATCCAAGACATATGATCATAATCATAAGAGAAATATCAAGGATTAGTCAAAGACTCATGCCTTGCATGCATCCAAATGGAGTTTCTACTCCAAGTTTGAGGAATCAATGATGTTCAATTCACCTCTCAAATGGCAAAATACTTTCTCATCAAGCGGCTTGGTGAATATATCCTGCAATTGCTTATTGATACGAACATGCTTAAGATTGATGTCTCCTTTAGCAACATGATCTCGAATGAAATGATGACGAACTTCAATATGCTTAGTTTGAGAATGTTGCACGGGATTGTGGGCAATATTAATAGCACATTCATTATCACAAAGCAATGGAACATGTTTCACATTTACCCCAATCTTTAAGATTTTGGGTCATCCAAAGTAATTGAGCACAACATGAATTGGCGACAATGTATTCCGCTTCAGCGGTGGATAAGGATACCGAGTTTAGTTTCTTGGAGGATCAAGACACAAGAGATCTAACAAGAAATTGACAAGTACTCGAAGTGGACTTCCTATCAACCTTGTCATCGGCATAGTCCGAATCGGAGTAGCCAACAAGATCAAAAGAAGACCTCTTAGGATACCAAATGCCAAAGTTTGGTGTATGAATTAACTATCTCACTATCCTTTTCACAGCCTTAAGATGACATTCCTTAGGGGCAGCTTGATATCGTGCACACATGCACACATTTAGCATAATATCGGGACGGGAGGCACATAGATATAACAATGAACCAATCATAGAGCGATAAACCTTTTGGTCAACCGGTTTGCCATCCTTTGTCAAGTCAAGATGTCCACTAGTAGGCATGGGTGTTTTCATACCTTTGCTTTCTTACATGTTGAACTTCTTAAATAAGTCCTTAGTATACTTTGTTTGGGAAACAATGGTACCCTCCTTAGTTTGCTTGATTTGCAAACCAAGAAAGAACTTGAGTTCAGTCATCATAGACATCTCAAACTTTTCCGACATTAGCCTTCCAAACTTTTCACTAAAATGAGGGTTAGTCGAACCAAATATGATATCATTCACATAAATTTGGCACACAAATAATTCACCATTAACCCTTCTAGTAAAAAGTGTAGAATCAATTTTTACGATCTCAAAGCCTTTTTCAATAAGAAACTTAGTCAAGCATTTATACCACGCTCTAGGAGCTTGTTTAAGACCATAAAGAGCTTTGTGAAGTTTGTAAACATGATCGGGTTTCTTAGGATTAATAAAGCCGAGAGGTTGTGTAACATAAACTTCCTCCTTAATTTCACCATTTACAAAAGCACTTTTAATATCCATTTGATATAATGTGATATCTTGGTGATTGGCATAAGCAAGTAAGATGTGAATGGACTCAATTCTAGCAATGGGGGCATATGTATCACCATAGTCCATACCTTCGACTTGAGTGTAGCCTTGGGCGACGATACGGGCCTTATTGTGTACAACTTGTCCATCTTCATCTTGCGTATTCCGAAACACCCATTTGGTTCCAATGACATTTTGGTTGTTGTCTGACTTTTCTACTAATGTCCACACTTGGTTCCTCTCGAAATTGTGTAGCTCTTCATGCATGGCGTTTGAGGGAGTCCTAGATTAGGGGGTCCCCGGATGTCCGGACTATGTGACATGGGCCAGACTGGTGGGCCGTGAAGATACAAGATTAAAGGCCTTCCCCCGTGTCCGGATGGGGCTCTCCTTTGCGTGGATGACAAGCTAGGCGTTCGAATATGTATTTTCCTTTCTCTATGCACCGACTCTGTAAAACCCTAGTTCCCTCCCGTGTCTATATAAATCGAAGGGTTTAGTCCATAGAGGCAATCATAATCATACATGCTAGACATCTAGGGTTTAGCCACTATGATCTCGAGGTAGATCAAATCTTGTAACCCCTATACTTGATGACCCACAAGTATAGGGGATCTATCGTAGTCTTTTCGATAAGTAAGAGTGTCGAACCCAATGAGGAACAGAAGGAAATGACAAGCGGTTTTCAGTAAGGTATTCTCTGCAAGCACTGAAATTATCGGTAACAGATAGTTTTGTGATAAGGTAATTTGTAACGGGTAGCAAGTAACAAGAGTAAATAAAGTGCAGCTAGGTGGCCCAATCCTTTTTTTAGCAAAGGACAAGCCTGGACAAACTCTTACATAAAGGAAAGCGCTCCCGAGGACACATGGGAATTATCGTCAAGCTAGTTTTTATCACGCTCATATGATTCGCGTTCGTTACTTTGATAATTTGATATGTGGGTGGACCGGTGCTTGGGTACTGCCCTTCCTTGGACAAGCATCCTACTTATGATTAACCCCTATTGCAAGCATCTGCAACTACAAAAGAAGTATTAAGGTAAACCTAACCATAGCATGAAACATATGGATTCAAATCGGCCCCTTATGAAGCAACACATAAACTAGGGTTTAAGCTTCTATCACTCTAGCAACCCATTATCTACTTATTACTTCCCAATGCCTTCCCCTAGGCCCAAATAATGGTGAAGTGTCATGTAGTCGATGTTCACATAACACCACTAGAGGAAAGACAACATACATCTCATCAAAATATCGAACGAATACCAAATTCACATGACTACTTATAGCAAGACTTCTCCCATGTCCTCAGGAACAAACGTAACTACTCACAAATCATATTCATGTTCATAATCAAAGGGGTATTAATATGCATAAAGGATCTGAACATATGATCTTCCACCAAATAAACCAACTAGCATCAACTACAAGGAGTAATCAACACTACTAGCAACCCACAGGTACCAATCTGAGGTTTTGAGACAAAGATTGGATACAAGAGATGAACCAGGGTTTGAGAGGAGATGGTGCTAGTGAAGATGTTGATGGAGATTGACCCCCTCCCGATGAGAGGATCGATGGTGATGACGATTTCCCCCTCCCGGAGGGATGTTTCCCCGGCAGAAGAGCTCCGCCGGAGCCCTAGATTGGTTCCGCCAAGGTTCCGCCTCGAGATGGCGGCGCTTTGTCCCGAAAGCTTCCTTCTGATTTTTTCCAGGGTGAAAGACTTCATATAGGAAAAGATGGGCACCAGAGGCTTGCCAGGGGGCCCACGAGACAGGGGGGTGCGCCTAGGGGGGTAGGGCGCGCCCCCACCCTCGTGGCCAGGGTGTGGGCCCCCTCTGGTTGATTCTTTCGCCAGTATTTTTTATTAATTCCAAAAAGTGCCTCCGTGCAGTTTCAAGACTTTTGGAGTTGTGCAGAATAGGTCTCTAATATTTGCTCCTTTTCCAAATTTCGTAATTCCAGAATTCAGTAAGGCATTCTCCTCTTCATGCAAACCTTGTAAAATAAGAGAGAATAGGCATAAGTATTTTGACATAATGTGTAATAACAACCCATAATGCAATAAATATCGATATAAAAGCATGATGCAAAATGAACGTATCAACTCCCCCAAGCTTAGACCTCGCTTGTCCTCAAGCGGAAGCCAATAACGAAAAATATGTCCACTGATACGTCTCCAACGTATCTATAATTTTTGATTGCTCCATGCTATATTATCTACTGTTTTGGACATTATTGGGCTTTATTATCCACTTTTATATTATTTTTGGGACTAACCTATTAACCGGAGGCCCAGCCCAGAATTGCTGTTTTCTTTTGCCTCTTTCAGAGTTTCGAAGAAAAGGAATATCAAACGGAGTCCAAACGGAATGAAACCTTCGGGAACGTGATTTTCTCACCGAATATGATCCAGGAGACTTGGACCCTACATCCAGAAAGAAAGGAGGAAGGCACGAGGTAGGGGGCGCGCCCACCCCCCAGGGCGCGCCCTCCACCCTTGTGGGCCCCTTGTTGCTCCACCGACGTACTCCTTCCTCCTATATATACCTACGTACCCCCAAACGATCAGATACGGAGCGAAAAACCTAATTCCACCGCCGCAACCTTCCGTACCCACGAGATCCCATCTTGGGGCCTGTTCCAGAGCTCCGCCAGAGGAGGAGCCCATCATGGAGGGCTTCTACATCAACACCATAGCCTCTCCGATGAAGTGTGAGTAGTTTACTTCAGACCTTCGGGTCCATAGTTAGTAGCTAGATGGCTTCTTCTCTCTTTTTGGATCTCAATACAATGTTCTCCCCCTCTCTCGTGGAGATCTATTCGATGTATCCTTCTTTTTGCGGTGTGTTTGTTGAGATCGATGAATTGTGGGTTTATGATCAAGATTTTCTATGAACAATATTTGAATCTTCTCTGAATTCTTTTATGTATGATTGGTTATCTTTGCAAGTCTCTTCGAATTATTAGTTTGGTTTGGCCTACTAGATTGATCTTTCTTGCAATGGGAGAAGTGCTTAGCTTTGGGTTCAATCTTGCGGTGTCCTTTCCCAAAGGATGAGGGGGCAGCAAGGCACGTATTGTATTGTTGCCATCGAGGATAACAAGATGGGGTTTTTATCATATTGCATGAATCTATCCCTCTACATCATGTCATCTTGCTTAAGGCGTTACTCTGTTTTCTTGAACTTAATACTCTAGATGCATGCTGGATAGCGGTCGATGAGTGGAGTAATAGTAGTAGATGCAGGCAGGAGTCGGTCTACTTGTCTTGGACGTGATGCCTATATACATGATCATATCTAGATATTCTCATAACTATGCTCAATTCTGTCAATTGCTCAACAGTAATTCGTTCACCCACCGTAAAATACTTATTCTCATGAGAGAAGCCACTAGTGAAATCTATGGCCCCCGGGTCTATCTTCATCATATTAATCCTCTAATACTTAGTTATTTCCTTTGCTTTTTTACTTTGCTTCTATTTTACTTTACATCTTTATCACAAAAATACCAAAAATATTATCCTATCATATCTATCAGATCTCACTCTCGTAAGTGACCGTGAAGGGATTGACAACCCCTTATCACGTTGGTTGCAAGGATTTATTTGTATTGTGCAGGTGCGTGGGACTTGCATGTAGCCTCCCACTGGATTGATACCTTGGTTCTCAGAAACTGAGGGAAATACTTACGCTACTGTGCTGCATCATCCTTTCCTCTTCAAAGAAATCCAACGCAGTGCTCAAGAGGTAGCAAGAAGAATTTCTGGCGCCGTTGCAGGGGAGTCTATGCAAAAGTCAACATACCAAGTACCCATCACATCCCTTATCTCCCGCATTACATTATTTGCCATTTGCCTCTCGTTTTCCTCTCCCCCACTTCACCCTTGCCGTTTTATTCGCCCTCTCTTTTCCATTTGCCTTGGATCGCTTGCTTGTCACGATGGCTCAAGATAATACCAAATTGTGTGACTTTACCAATACCAACAATAATGATTTCCTCAGCACTCCGATTGCTCCTCTTACCAATACTGAATCTTGTGAAATCAATACTGCTTTGTTGAATCTTGTTATGAAAGATCAATTCGCCGGGCTTCCTAGTGAAGATGCCGCTACTCATCTAAATAGCTTCATTGATTTGTGTGATATGCAAAATAAGAAAGATGTTGATAATGATATTGTTAAATTGAAGCTATTTCCTTTTTCGCTTAGAGATCGTGCTAAAGCTTGGTTTTCGTCTTTGCCTAAAATAGTATTGATTCTTGGAACAAGTGCAAAGATGCTTTTATCTCTAAGTATTTCCTCCCACTAAGATCATCTCTCTTAGGAACGATATTATGAATTTTAAGCAACTTGATCACGAACATGTTGCACAAGCTTGGGAGAGGATGAAATTAATGATACGTAATTGCCCTACTCATGGTTTGAATTTGTGGATGATTATACAAAAAATTTATGCCGGATTGAATTTTGCTTCTAGAAATCTTCTAGATTCGGCCGCGGGAGGCACTTTTATGGAAATCACCTTATGAGAAGCTACTAAACTCCTAGATAATATTATGGTTAATTATTCTCATTGGCACACTGAAAGATCTACTAATAAAGAAGTGCATGCGATAGAAGAAATTAATGTTTTGAGTGGAAAGATGGATGAACTTATGAAATTATTTGCTACTAAGAGTGTCTCTGCTGATCCTAATGATATGCCTTTGTCTACTTTGATTGAGAATAATAATGAATCTATGGATGTGAATTTTGTTGGTAGGAATAATTTTGGTAACAACGCGTATAGAGGAAACTTTAATCCTAGGCCTTATCCTAGTAATTCCTCTAATAATTATGGAAATTCCTACAACAACTCTTATGGAAATTTTAATAAGATGCCCTCTAAATTTGAGACTAGTGTTAAAGAGTTTATGAACTTGCAAAAGAATTTCAATGCTTTTCTTGAAGAAAAATTGCTTAAAGTTGATGAATTGGCTAGGCACGTTGATAGAATTTCTCTTGATGTTGATTCTTTAAAGCTTAGATCTATTCCTCCTAAGCATGATATCAATGAGTCTGTCAAAGCCATGAGAATTTCCATTGATGAGTGCAAAGAAAGAAACGCTAGGATGCGTGCTACGAAAGATGCCTTTATTAAAGCGTGTTCTTCTAGTTCCTATGAAAATAAAGATGAAGATCTAAAAGTTATTGATGTGTCCCCAATTAAATCTTTGTTTTGCAATATGAATCTTGATAATGATGGGACTGAATATGATCCATCTTTACCTAGAAGGCGTTCCCAAAATTCGGAGTTTTTAGATCTTGATGCTAAAATTGATAAAAGTGGGATTGAAGAAATCAAACCCCTAGATGTTGCTAAACCCACTATTTTGGATTTCAAGGAATTTAATTATTAAAGTTGCTCTTTGATTGATTGTATTTCCTTGTTGCAATCCGTGCTAAATTCTCCTCATGCTTATAGTCAAAATAAAGCGTTTACTAAACATATCGTTGATGCCTTGATGCAATCTTATGAAGAAAAGCTTGAGTTGGAAGTTTCTATCCCTTGAAAACTTTATGATGAGTGGGAGCCAACTATTAAAATTAAGATTAAGGATCATGAGTTTAATGCTTTATGTGATTTGGGTGCTAGTGTTTCCGCTATTCCCAAAACTTTGTGCGATTTGCTAGATTTTCGTGATTTTGATGATTGCTCTCTAAACTTGCACCTTGCGGATTCCACTATTAAAAAACCTATGGGAAGAATTAAGGATGTTCTTATTGTTGCAAATAGGAATTATGTGCCCGTAGATTTTATCGTTCTTGATATAGATTGCAATCCTTCATGTCCTATTATTCTTGGTAGACCTTTCCTTAGAACGATTGGTGCAATTATTGATATGAAGGAGGGGAATAT
Source organism: Aegilops longissima (assembly GCA_021605205.1). Taxonomy (NCBI): domain Eukaryota; kingdom Viridiplantae; phylum Streptophyta; class Magnoliopsida; order Poales; family Poaceae; genus Aegilops; species Aegilops longissima. The sequence goes on from CM038677.1 coordinate 640,280,665, forward strand.
TAGATTCCAATTCCCATTAAAGAAAGGCATGGAACACTTACCTAGGAAGAAAATAAAATTACCATATGAATCTATTATGAGAGCCACTTATGGATTGCCTACCAAAGATGGCAATACCTAGATCTATCCTTGCTTTTATGCCTAGCTAGGGGCGTTAAACGATAGCGCTTGTTGGGAGGCAACCAAATTCTATTTTAGTTTTTTTTGCTTTTTTTTTGTTTAGGAATAAATCTTTGATATAGCCTCTTGTTAGATGTGTTTTTATGTTTTAATTAGTGTTTGTGCCAAGTTAAACCTATAGGATCTTCTTGGATGATAGTTATTTGATCTTGCTGTAATTTCCAGAAACTTTCTGTTCACAAATATAATTGTTAAAAATCACCAGAACGTGATAAAATAGTGATTCCAATTGCTGCTGATCAATAAACAAATTTCCTAGGTCTTCCTATTTTTTCTGATTTTTTGGAGTTCCAGAAGTTTTCGTTAGTTACAGATTACTACAGACTGTTCTGTTTTTGACAGATTCTGTTTTTCGTGTGTTGTTTGCTTATTTTGATGAATCTATGGCTAGTAAAATAGTTTATAATCCATATAGAAGTTGGAATACAGTAGGTTTAACACCAATATGAATAAATAATGAGTTAATTACAGTACCTTTAAGTGGTCTTTTGTTTTCTTTCGCTAACGGAGCTCACGAGATTTCTGTTAAGTTTTGTGTTGTGAAGTTTTCTAGTTTTGGGTGAAATCTTTTGATGGATTATGGAACAAGGAGTGGAAAGATCCTAAGCTTGGGGATGCCCATGGCACCCCCAAGATAATCTAAGGACACCAAAAAGCCAAAGCTTGGGGATGCCCTGAAGGCATCCCTCTTTAAATCTACTTCCATCGGTAACTTTACTTGGAGCTATATTTTTATTCACCACATGATATGTGTTTTGTTTGGAGCATCTTGTATGATTTGAGTCTTTGCTTTTTAGTTTAACACAATCATCCTTGATGTACACACCTTTTGAGAGAGCCATACATGATTTGGAAATTATTAGAATACTCTATGTGCTTCACTTATATCTTTTGAGTATATAGTTTTGGTCTAGTGCTTCACTTATATCTTTTAGAGCACGGTGGTGGATTTGTTTTATAGAAACTATTTATATCTCATGCTTCACTTAGATTATTTTGAGAGTCTTAAATAGAATGGTAATTTGCTTAAATAATCTTAATATGCTAGGTATTCAAGAATAGTAAAAACTTTCTTATGAGTGTGTTGAATACTATGAGAAGTTTGATGCTTGATAATTGTTTTGAGATATAAAGATGGTGATATTAGAGTCATGCTAGTTGAGTAGTTGTGAATTTGAGAAATACTTGTGTTAAAGTTTGTGATTCCCGCAGCATGCACGTATGGTGAACCGTTATGTGATGAAGTCGGAGCATGATTTATTTATTGATTGTCTTCCTTATGAGTGGCGGTCGGGGACGAGCGATGATCTTTTCCTACCAATCTATCCCCCTAGGAGCATGCGCGTAATACTTTGCTTTGATAACTTGTAGATTTTTGCAATAAGTATATGAGTTCTTTATGACTAATGTTGAGTCCATGGATTATACGCACTTCTTCTCCTTCCACCATTGCTAGCCTCTATAATACCGCGCACTTTTCGCCGGTATCATACACCCACCATATACCTTCCTCAAAACAGCCACCATACCTACCTATCATGGCATTTCCATAGCCATTCCGAGATATATTGCCATGCAACCTTCCACCATTCCCTTTATTATGACACACTCCATCATTGTCATATTGCTTAGCATGATCATGTAGTTGACATCGTATTTGTGGCAAAGCCACCATTCATAATTCTTTCATACATGTCACTCTTGATTCATTGCATATCCCGGTACACCGTCGGAGGCATTCATATAGAGTCATATTTTGTTCTAAGTATCGAGTTGTAATTGTTGAGTTGTAAGAACATAAAAGTGTGATGATCTTCATTTTTAGAGCATTGTCCCAAGTGAGGAAAGGATGATGGAGACTATGATTCCCCCACAAGTCGGGATGAGACTCCGGACGGAAAAAAAGAGGCCATAAAAAAAGAGAAAAGGCCCAAATAAAAAATGAGAGAAAAAGAGAGAAGGGACAATGTTACTATCCTTTTACCACACTTGTGCTTCAAAGTAGCACCATGATCTTCATGATAGAGAGTCTCTCATTTTGTCACTTTCATATACTAGTGGGAATTTTTCATTATTGAACTTGGCTTGTATATTCCAATGATGGGCTTCCTCAAAATGCCCTAGGTATTCGTGAGCAAGCGAGTTGGATGCACACCCACTTAGTTTCTTTTGTTGAGCTTTCATATGCTTATAGCTCGAGTGCATCCGTTGCATGGCAATCCCTACTCACTCACATTGATATCTATTGATGGGCATCTCCATAGCCCATTGATACGCCTAGTTGATGTGAGACTATCTTCTCCCTTTTTGTCTTCTCCACAACCACCCTTCCATTCCACCCATAGTGCTATATCCATGGCTCACGCTCATGTATTGCGTGAAGATAGAAAAAGTTTTGAGAATGTCAAAAGTATGAAACAATTGCTTGGCTTGTCATCGGGGTTGTTCATGATTTAAATACTTTGTGTGGTGAAGATAGAGCATAGCCAGACTATATGATTTTGTAGGGATAACTTTCTTTGGCTATGTTATTTTGAGAAGAAATGATTGCTTTGTTAGTATGCTTGAAGTATTATTATTTTTATGTCAATACGGACTTTTTTCTTGAATCTTTCAGATCTGAATATTCATACCACTATTAAGAAGAATTACATTAAAATTATGCCAAGTAGCACTCCGCATCAAAAATTATCTTTTTTATCATTTACCTACTCGAGGACGAGCAGGAATTAAGCTCGGGGATGCCTGATACGTCTCCAACGTATCTATAATTTTTGATTGCTCCATGCTATATTATCTACTGTTTTGGACATTATTGGGCTTTATTATCCACTTTTATATTATTTTTGGGACTAACCTATTAACCGGAGGCCCAACCCAGAATTGCTGTTTTTTTGCCTATTTCAGAGTTTCGAAGAAAAGGAATATCAAACGGAGTCCAAACGGAATGAAACCTTCGGGAACGTGATTTTCTCACCGAATATGATCTAGGAGACTTGGACCCTACATCAAGAAATAAAGGAGGAAGGCACAAGGTAGGGGGGCGCGCCCACCCCCCAGGGCGCACCCTCCACCCTCGTGGGCCCCCTGTTGCTCCACCGACGTACTCCTTCCTCCTATATATACCTACGTACCCCCAAACGATCAGATACGGAGCGAAAAACCTAATTCCACCGCCGCAACCTTCTGTACCCATGAGATCCCATCTTGGGGCCTGTTCCCGAGCTCCGCCAGAGGAGGAACCCATCATGGAGGGCTTCTACATCAACACCATAGCCTCTCTGATGAAGTGTGAGTAGTTTACTTCAGACCTTCGGGTCCATAGTTAGTAGCTAGATGGCTTCTTCTCTCTTTTTGGATCTCAATACAATGTTCTCCCCCTCTCTCGTGGAGATCTATTCGATGTAATCTTCTTTTTGCGGTGTGTTTGTTGAGACTGATGAATTGTGGGTTTATGATCAAGATTATCTATGAACAATATTTGAATCTTCTCTGAATTCTTTTATGTATGATTGGTTATCTTTGCAAGTCTCTTCAAATTATCAGTTTGGTCTGGCCTACTAGATTGATCTTTCTTGCAATGGGAGAAGTGCTTAGCTTTGAGTTCAATCTTGCGGTGTCCTTTCCTAGCGACAGCAGGGGCAGCAAGGCACGTATTTTATTGTTGCCATCGATGATAACAAGATGGGGTTTTTATCATATTGCATGAATCTATCCCTCTACATCATGTCATCTTGCTTAAGGCGTTACTCTATTTTTCTTGAACTTAATACTCTAGATGCATGCTGGATAGCGGTCGATGAGTGGAGTAATAGTAGTAGATGCAGGCAGGAGTCGGTCTACTTGTCTCGGACGTGATGCCTATATACATGATCTTACCTAGATATTCTCATAACTATGCTCAATTCTGTCAATTGCTCAACAGTAATTCGTTCACCCACCGTAAAATACTTATGCTCATGAGAGAAGCCACTAGTGAAATCTATGGCCCCCGGGTCTATCTTCATCATATTAATCCTCTAATACTTAGTTATTTCCTTTGCTTTTTTACTTTGCTTCTATTTTACTTTGCATTTTTATCACAAAAATACCAAAAATATTATCCTATCATATCTATCAGATCTCACTCTCGTAAATGACCGTGAAGTGATTGACAACCCCTTATCACGTTGGTTGCGAGGAGTTATTTGTATTGTGCAGGTGCGAGGGACTCACGCGTAGCCTCCTACTGGATTGATACCTTGGTTCTCAAAAACTGAGGGAAATACTTACGCTACTGTGCGGCATCATCCTTTCCTCTTCAAGGAAATCCAACGCAGTGCTCAAGAGGTAGCAAGAAGAATTTCTGGCACCGTTGCCGGGGAGTCTACGCAAAAGTCAACATACCAAGTACCCATCACATCCCTTATCTCCCGCATTACATTATTTGCCATTTGCCTCTCTTTTCCTCTCCCCCACTTCACCCTTGCCATTTTATTCGCCCTCTCTTTTCCGTTTGCCTCTTTTTGCCCGTCTCTTGTTTGCTTGTGTGTTGGATCGCTTGCTTGTCATGATGGCTCAAGATAATACCAAATTGTGTGACTTTACGAATACCAACAATAATGATTTGCTCAGCACTCCGATTGCTCCTCTTGCCAATACTGAATCTTGTGAACTCAATACTGCTTTGTTGAATCTTGTTATGAAAGATCAATTCACCGGGCTTCCTAGTGAAGATGCCGCTACTCATCTAAATAGCTTCGTTGATTTGTGTGATATGCAAAAGAAGAAAGATGTTGATAATGATATTGTTAAATTGAAGCTATTTCCTTTTTCGCTTAGAGATCGTGCTAAAGCTTGGTTTTCGTCTTTGCCTAAAAATAGTATTGATTCTTGGAACAAGTGCAAAGATGATTTTATCTCTAAGTATTTTCCTCCCGCTAAGATCATCTCTCTTAGAAATGATATTATGAATTTTAAGCAACTTGATCACGAACATGTTGCACAAGCTTGTGAGAGGATGAAATTAATGATACGTAATTGCCCTACTCATGGTTTGAATTTGTTGATGATTATACAAAAATTTTATGCCGGATTGAATTTTGCTTCTAGAAATCTTTTAGATTCGGCCGTGGGAGGCACTTTTATGGAAATCACCTTAGGAGAAGCTACTAAACTCCTAGATAATATTATGGTTAATTATTCTCAATGGCACACTGATAGATCTACTAATAAAAAAGTGCATGCGATAGAAGAAATTAATGTTTTGAGTGGAAAGATGGATGAAATTATGAAATTATTTCCTACTAAGAGTGTCTCTGCTGATCCTAATGATATGCCTTTTTCTACTTTGATTGAGAATAATAATGAATCTATGGATGTGAGTTTTGTTGGTAGGAGAATAATGTGATTGACTTGACCCATTCCGTTAGCTTAGCACTTGATCGTTTAGTATGTTGCTATTGCTTTCTTCATGACTTATACATGTTCCTATGACTATGAGATTATGCAACTCCCGTTTACCGGAGGAACACTTTGTGTGCTACCAAACGTCACAATGTAACTGGGTGATTATAAAGGTGCTCTACAGGTGTCTCCGAAGGTACTTGTTGGGTTGGCGTATTTCGAGATCAAGGTGTCACGCCGGTGACGATGGTGATCATGACGGTGCTTTGGAGATGGAGATCACAAGCACAAGATGATGATGGCCATATCATATCACTTATATTGATTGCATGTGATGTTTATCCTTTATGCATCTTATTTTGCTTTGATTGACGGTAGCAATATAAGATGATCTCTCACTAAATTTCAAGATAAAAGTGTTCTCCCTGAGTATGCACCGTTGCCAATGTTCGTCGTGCCGAGACACCACGTGATGATCGGGTGTAATAAGCTCTACTTTCATCTACAACGGGTGCAAGACAGTTTTGCACACGCAGAATACTCGGGTTAAACTTGACGAGCCTAGCATATGCAGATATGTCCTCGGAACACTGAGACCGAAAGGTCAAGCGTGAATCATATAGTAGATATGATCAACATAGTTATGTTCACCATTGAAAACTACTCCATCTCACGTGATGATCGGACATGGTTTAGTTGATTTGGATCACGTGATCACTTAAATGATTAGAGGGATGTCTATCTAAGTGGGAATTCTTAAGTAATATGATTAATTGAACTTAAATTTATCATGAACTTAGTACCTGATAGTATTTTGCTTGTCTATGTTGATTGTAGATAGATGGCCCATGCTGTTGTTCCGTTGAATTTTAATGCGTTCCTTGAGAAAGCAAAGTTGAAAGATGATGGTAGCAATTACACGGACTGGGTCCATAACTTGAGGATTATCCTCATTGCTGCATAGAAGAATTACGTCCTGGAAGCACCGCTGGGTGCCAGGCCTGCTGCAGATGCAACTGACGACGTTAAGAACATCTGGCAGAGCAAAGCTGATGACTACTCAATAGTTCAGTGTGCCATGCTTTACGGCTTAGAACCAAGACTTCAATGACGTTTTGAACGTCATGAAGCATATCAGATGTTCCAGGAGTTGAAGTTAATATTTCAAGCAAATGCCCGGATTGAGAGATATGAAGTCTCCAATAAGTTCTATAGCTGCAAGATGGAGGAGAATAGTTACGTCGGTGAACATATACTCAAAATGTCCGGTATAACAATCACTTGATTCAACCGGGAGTTAATCTTCCGGATCATAGTGTCATTGACAGAATTCTTCAATCACTGCCACCAAGCTACAAGAGCTTCGTGATGAACTATAATATGCAAGGGATGGATAAGACAATTCCCGAGCTCTTCGCAATGCTAAAGGCTGCGGAGGTAGAAATCAAAAAGGAACATCAAGTGTTGATGGTCAACAAGACCACCAGTTTCAAGAAAAAGGGCAAAGGGAAGAAGAAGGGGAATTTCAAGAAGAATAGCAAACAGGTTGCTGCTCAAGAGAAGAAACCCAAGTCTGTACCTAAGCCTGAGACTGAGCGCTTCTACTACTAGCAGACTGGACACTTGAAGCGGAACTGCCCCAAGTATTTGGCGGATAAGAAGGATGGCAAGGTGAACAAAGGTATGTGTGATATACATGTTATTGACGTGTACCTTACTAGAGCTCCCAGTAGCACCTGGGTATTTGATACTGGTTCTGTTGTTAATATTTGCAACTCGAAACAGGGACAATGGATTAAGCGAAGACTGGCTAAGGATGAGGTGATGATGCGCGTGGGAAATGGTTCCAAAGTCGATGTGACCGCCGTCGACACGCTACCTCTACATCTACCTTCGGGATTAGTTTAGACATGAATAATTGTTATTTGGTGCCAGCGTTGAGCATGAACATTATATCTGGATATTGTTTGATGCGAGACGGTTATTCATTTAAATATGAGAATAATGGTTGTTCTATTTATATGAGTAATATCTTTTATGGTCATGCACCCTTGAAGAGTGGTCTATTTTTGTTGAATCTCGAAAGTAGTGATACACATATTCATAATGTTGAAGCCAAAAGATGCAGAGTTGATAATGATAGTGCAACTTATTTATGGCACTGCCGTTTGGGTCATATTGGTGTAAAGCGCATGAAGAAACTCCATACTGATGGACTTTTGGAATCACTTGATTATGAATCACTTGGTACTTGCGGACCATGCCTCATGGGCAAGATTACTAAAACACCGTTCTCCGGAACTATGGAGCGAGCAACTGATTTGTTGGAGATCATACATACTGATGTGTGGTCCAATGAATGTTGAGGCTCGCGGCAGGTATCGTTATTTTCTCACCTTCACAGATGATTTGAGCAGATATGGGTATATCTACTTAATGAAACATAAGTCTGAAACATTTGAAAAGTTCAAAGAATTTCAGAGTGAAGTGGAAAATCATCGTAACAAGAAAATAAAGTTTTTATGATCTGATCGTGGAGGAGAATATTTGAGTTACGAGTTTGGTCTACATTTGAAACAATGCAGAATAGTTTCGCAACTCACGCCACCCGGAACACCACAGCGTAATGGTGTGTCCGAACATCGTAATCGTACTTTACTAGATATGGTGCGATCTATGATGTCTCTTACTGATTTATCGCTATCGTTTTGGGGTAATGCTTTAGAGACGACTGCATTCACGTTAAATAGGGCACCATCAAAATCCATTGAGACGACGCCTTTTGAACTGTGGTTTGGCAAGAAACCAAAGTTGTCGTTTCTTCAAGTTTGGGGCTGCGATGCTTATGTGAAAAAGCTTCAACCTAATAAGCTCGAACCCAAATCGGAGAAATGTGTCTTCATAGGATACCCAAAGGAAACTGTTGGGTACACCTTCTATCACAGATCCGAAGGCAAGACATTCGTTGCCAAGAATGGATCCTTTCTAGAGAAGGAGTTTCTCTCGAAAGAAGTGAGTGGGAGGAAAGTAGAACTTGATGATGTAACTATACCTGCTCCCTTATTGGAAAGTAGTTCATCACAGAAACCGGTTCCTGTGACACCTACACCAATTAGTGAGGAAGCTAATGATATCGATCATGAAACTTGAGATCAAGTTACTACTGAGCCTCGTAGGTCAACCAGAGTAAGATCCGTACTAGAGTGGTACGGTAATCCTATTATGGAGGTCATGTTACTTGACCAAGGTGAACCTACGAACTATGAAGAAGCGATGGTGAGCCCATATTCTGCAAAATGGCTTGAGGCCATGAAATCTGAGATATGATCCATGTATGAGAACAAAGTGTGGACTTTTGTTGACTTGCCTGATGATCGGCAAGCCATTGAGAATAAATGGATATTCAAGAATAAGACTGAAGCTGACGGTAATGTTACTGTCTATAAAGCTCGACTTGTTGCAAAAAAATTTCGACAAGTTCATGGGATTGACTACGGTGAGACTTTCTCACCCGTAGCAATGCTTAAGTCTGTCCAAATCATGTTAGCAACTGCTGCATTTTATGATTATGAAATTTGGCAAATGGATGTCAAAACTGCATTCCTGAATGGATTTCTGGAAGAAGAGTTGTATATGATGCAACCAGAAGGTTTTGTCGATCCAAAGGGAGCTAACAAAGTGTGCAAGCTCCAGGGATCCATTTATGGACTGGTGCAAGCCTCTCGGAGTTGGAATAAATGTTTTGATAGTGTGATCAAAGCATATGGTTTTATACAGACTTTTGGAGAAGCTTGTATTTACAAGAAAGTGAGTAGGAGCTCTGCAGCATTTCTGATATTATATGTGGATGACATATTGCTGATTGGAAATGATATAGAATTTCTGGATAGCATAAAAGGATACTTGAATAAAAGTTTTTCAATGAAAGACCTTGGTGAAGCTGCTTATATATTAGGCATGAAGATCTATAGAGATAGATCAAGACGCTTGATAGGACTTTCACAAAGCACATACCTTGACAAAGTTTTGAAGAAGTTCAGATTGGATCAAGCAAAGAAACGGTTCTTGCCTGTGTTACAAGGTGTGAAATTGAGTTAGACTCAATGCCCGACCACTGCAGAAGATAGAGAGAAAATGAAAGATGTTCCCTATGCTTCAGCCATAGGCTCTATCATGTATGCAATGCTGTGTACGAGACCTTATGTGTGTCTTGCTATTAGCCTAGTAGGTAGGTACCAAAGTAATCCAGGAGTGGATCACTGGACAGCGGTCAAGAACATCCTGAAATACCTGAAAAGGACTAAGGACATGTTTCTCGTTTATGGAGGTGGCAAAGAGCTAGTCGTAAATGGTTACGTCGATGCAAGCTTTGACACTGATTCGGACGATTCTAAATCGCAAACCGGATACATGTTTACATTGAACGGTGGAGCTGTCAGTTGGTGCAGTTCTAAACAAAGCGTCGTGGCGGGATCTACGTGTGAAGCGGAGTACATAGCTGCTTCGGAAGCAGCAAATGAAGGAGTCTGGATGAAGGAGTTCATATCTGATCTAGGTGTCATACCTAGTGCATCGGGTCCAATGAAAATCTTTGGTGACAATACTGGTGCAATTGCCTTGGCAAAGGAATCCAGATTTCACAAGAGAACCAAGCACATCAAGAGACACTGCAATTCCATCCGGGACAAAGTCCAGGTGGGAGGCATAGAGATTTGCAAGATACATATGGATCTGAATGTTGCAGACCCGTTGACTAAGCCTCTTCCACGAGCAAAACATGATCATCACCAAAACTCCATGGATGTTAGAATCATTACTGTGAAATCCAAATTATTAACTCTAGTGCAGGTGGGAGACTGGAGGAAATATGCCCTAGAGGCAATAATAAAGTTATTATTTATTTCCTCATATCATGATAAATGTTTATTATTCATGCTAGAATTGTATTAACCGGAAACATAATACATCTATGAATACATAAACAAACATAATGTCACTAGTATGCCTCTACTTGACTAGCTCGTTAATCGAAGATGGTTAAGTTTCCTAGCCATGGACATGAGTTGTCATTTGATTAACGGGGTCACATTATTAGGAGAATAATTTGATTGACTTGACCCATTACGTTAGCTTAGCACTTGATCGTTTAGTATGTTGCTATTGCTTTCTTCATGACTTATACATGTTCCTATGATTATGAGATTATGCAACCCCCGTTTACTGGAGGAACACTTTGTGTGCTACGAAACGTCACAACATAACTGGGTGATTATAAAGGTGCTCTACAGGTGTCTCTGAAGGTACTTGTTGGGTTGGCGTATTTCGAGATTAGGATTTGTCACTCCGATTGTCGGAGAGGTATCTCTGGGCCCTCTCGATAATGTACATCACTATAAGCCTTGCAAGCATTGTGACTAATGAGTTAGTTGTGAGATGATGTATTATGGAACGAGTAAAAAGACTTGCCGGTAACGAGATTGAACTAGGTATTGAGATACCGACGACCGAATCTCGGGCAAGTAACATACCGATGACAAAGGGAACAACGTATGTTGATATGTGGTTTGACCGATAAAAATCTTCATAGAATATGTAGGAGCCAATATGAGCATCCAGGTTCCGCTATTGGTTATTGACCGGAGACGTGTCTCGGTCATGTCTACATAGTTCTCGAACCCGTAGGGTCCGCACGCTTAAAGTTAGATGATGATCGGTATTATGAGTTTTGTGTTTTGATGTACCGAAGGTAGTCTGGAGTCCCGGATATGATCACGGACATGACGAGGAGTCTCGAAATGGTCGAGACATAAAGGTCGATATATTGGACGACTATGTTCGGACACCGGAATGGTTTCGGGGAGTTTCGGACACATACCTGAGTACCGGGGGGTTACCGAAACCCCCCGGGGAGACTAATGGGCCTATTGGGCCCTAGTGGAGAAGAGGAGGGGCGACCAAGGGCAGGGGCGAGCCCCCTCCCCCCCAGTCCGAATTGGACAAGTAGGCGGGCGGCGCCCCCCTTTCCTTTCCCCCTCTCTCTCCTTCCCTCTCCTCTCCTACTCCCACTTGGAAGGGGGAGTCCTACTCTCGGTGGGAGTAGGACTCCTCACGGGGCGCACCTAGTGTGTCCGACCCCCTCCCCCTCCTCCACTCCTTTATACACGGGGAGGGGGGCACCCCTTGGAGACACAACAATTGATCTCTTGATCTCTTAGCCGTGTGCGGTGCCCCCCTCCACCATATTCCACCTCGATAATATCGTAGCGGTGCTTAGGCGAAGCCCTGCGTTGGTAGCATCATCATCACCGTCACCACGCCGTCGTGCTGACGGAACTCTCCCTCAAAGCTCGGCTGGATCGAAGTTCGAGGGACGTCATCGAGCTGAACGTGTGCTGAACTCGGAGGTATCGTACGTTCGGTACTCGGATCGGTCGTATCGTGAAGACGTACGACTACATCAACCATGTTGTGCTAACGCTTATGCTTTCGGTCTACGAGGGTACGTTGACACACTCTCCCCTCTCGTTGATATGCATCACCATGATCCTGTGTGTGCGTAGGAATTTTTTTGAAATTACTACGTTACCCAACAATGAGGGCATCATGATCATTCTTAGAATAGCAACATACATACAAATTGTCATATGGTTTCTTATGCTAAAGTAACAGTCTGTTCACAATGTCAAGTATGAACCGAAAACTTCATTGAAAACGAACAAACTATGGTTTCGGTCATTGAGGGAATTACAATTTATAATAACATAGGAAAGAGTCAATATAAGAGCTTTTCAGCAAGTCCACGCACTCAACTATCATTTAGTCTTTCACAATTGCTAACACTCACGCAATACTTATGGGTATGGAGTTTTAATCGGACACAGAGAAAGATAGGGGCTTGTAGTGTTCCTCCCAACCTTTTACCTCAAGGGTAATGTCAACAATAATAGTTCATGATAACTTAAATCCAACTGGATATATATATCAGGATCTTTCCAACACAATGTGCTTGCCAAAGGATAAAATGTAAAAAGGAAAGGTGAAGATCACCATGACTCTTGCATAAGGTATGAGACAAGAATAAAAGATAGGCCCTTCGCAGAGGGAAGCAGAGGTTGTCATGTGCTTTTATGGTTGGATGCACAAAATCTTAATGCGAAAGAACGTCACTTTATATTGCCACTTGTGATATGGACCTTTATTATGCAGTCCGTCGCTTTTATTTCTTCCACATCATAAGATCGTATAAAGCTTATTTTCTCCGCACTAATAAATCATACATATTTAAGGAGCAATTTTTATTGCTTGCAACAATGACAACTTACTTGAAGGATCTTACTCAATCCATAGGTAGATATGGTGGACTCTCATGGCAAAACCGGGTTTAAGGATATTTGGAAGCACAATTAGTATCTCTACTTGGTGCAAAGAATCTGGCTAGCATGAGGGGGAAAGGCAAGCTCAACATGTTGGATGATCCATGACAATATATTTTATTTCGGGTATAAGAAAACATAACCCATTACGTTGTCTTCCTTGTCCAACATCAACTTTTTAGCATGTCATATCTTAATGAGTGCTCACAATCATAAAAGATGTCCAAGATAGTATATTTATATGTGAAAACCTCTCTTTCTTTATTACTTCCTATTAATTGCAAGGATGACCAAAACTATGTTTGCCAACTCTCAACAACTTTTATTCATCATACTCTTTTATATGTGAAGTAATTACTCTGCATAAGATCAATATGTTCTTTTTATTATTTCTTTCAATTTTATTCCCTCAAGATCATAGCAACATAACCAAGCCCTTGACTCAAAACTAATCTTTATTATATATAGCTCACAGACTCGATTACATAGAAAGATCGTAAAGCAAAACTCAAAACTAGATCATACTAAAACTTTATTCTACTAGATCAAGATATTACCAAAAGGATCGAACTAAGGAAAATGGTAAAGATAGGAGTGTGATGGTGATACGATACCGGGGAACCTCCCCCAAGCTTGGCAATTGCCAAGGGGAGTGCCCATACCCATGTATTTATGTCTCTTTTTTTGGAGGTGGTGAGGTGATATTCTTGGCGATGATTCCCCTCAGGATACGATTCTCCTCCTCGAGCTTATTGACTTGCTGCTTGAGGTCTATTATTTCCTTACGGAGCTTGCCCATGACGGCTAAAGCTCCTTTCACCCAAGGATGTTGCATAGCTACGGGAGAACAAGTGATACGTCTCCAACGTATCTATAATTTTTTATTTCTCCATGCTAGATTATCTACTGTTTTGGACTAATTTGGGCTTTACTTTCCACTTTTATATTACTTTTGGGACTAACCTATTAACCGGAGGCCCAGTCCAGAATTGCTGTTTTTTTTGCCTATTTCAGTGTTTCAAAGAAAAGGAATATCAAACGGACTCCAAAAGACCTGAAACTCCACAGAACCTGTTTTTGGACCAAAAGAAGCCCATGGAGTACCGGAGGCTCACCAGGGGAGTCCAGGGCTCCCCACGAGGGTGGGGGGTGCACCCACCCCCCTGGGGCGCGCCCCCTACCTCGTGGCCAGCTCGGAAGTCCACCGACGTCCTCCCTACACCCATATATACTCTCGTACCCTAAAACTTCCAGAACGAAGATTAGATCAGAAGTTCCGCCACCGCAAGCCTCTGAGCCACGAGAAATCAATCTAGGCCCTCTCGGCACCCTGCCGGGGGGGCCATCATCACCGTGGCCATGGAGGAGTATCCTGAGGAGTCTTCATCACCATGAAGGCCAAGGACCGAAGGTGGAGGCCATGGAGGAGGAAGCACAAGGGGAGAACCTCTCCTCCTCTCTTCCGTGGCACCGAGTGCCATCGGGGGGAATCATCGCCACGGTGATCGTCTTCATCAACATCACCATCATCATCACCATCCTCATCTCTTTTACACGGTCCACTCTCCCGCAAACCGCTGTAATCCCTACTTGAACATGGTGCTTTATGCCACATATTATGATCCAATGATGTGTTGCCATCCTATGATGTTTTGAGTAGTTATCTTTTGTCCTTGGGTTGATTGATGATTTAGATTGGTATGAGTTGTATGTTTTACTTTGGTGCTGTCCTATGGTGCCCTCCGTGTCGCATAAGCGTGAGGGATTCCGCTGTAGGGTGTTGCAACACGCTCATGATTCGCTTATAGTGGGTTGGTGAGTGACTGAAACACAAACCCGAGTAAGAGGGATTGTTGCGTATGGGAATAAAGAGGACTTGATTCTTTAATGCTATGGTTGGGTTTTACCTTAATGATCTTTAGTAGTTGCGGATGCTTGCTAGAGTTCCAACCATAAGTGCATATGATCCAAGTAGAGAAAGTATGTTAGCTTATGCCTCTCCCTCATATGAAACTGCAATAGTGATCATCGGTCTTGTTAACAATTGCCTAGGACAATTCCGCACACCGATCCACCATTATTCCACACTCGCTATTTATAATATTTAGTATTACATTCTAACTTTATGATAACAACACCTACTTTTATGTTTTAGCTCTCCGTTACCATGCAAAGTTATCCTCTTGATACCCACAACATAGTTTTATTTCTCGTTGCTAGTTGGAAGCAAACATTCGGTGTACGTAGAGTCGTATCAGTGGCAGATAGGGCGTGAGAGAATATTGATCTTACCTTTAGCTCCTTGTGGGTTCGACACTCCATACTTATCACTTCCACCTTTGGAAAGTGCTATGATGATTCCTTGCACTTGGGGATTATCAAGCTCTTTTCTGGCGCCGTTGCCGGGGAGCAATAGCGTGGGGTTGATATTCTCGTGTGTGCTTGTTTGCTTCCTTCACTAAGTAGATTTTGTTTTTCCTTTTTGTTTCTGTTTAGTTGTGGGTGAAACATATAAAAAAATTTAAAAATGAAAATACAATTTTTTTACTACTTGCCTTTCATGCCTAAAAAGTTTTTCAAAAAGAGAAGTGATTGGAAGGTTTTGCATTGAAGAAGTGAGGGTCGACCTTGAGCACTTGTGCTCATGCTCACGGAAACAATGTAGAATTTTTCATGGAAGTTTCTCTGTAAATAATTATCCCCTTGTATATTCTTATTGTATTATAAAAATAAATGTGCCAAGCTTGGTTTTAGGATGATTAGATTGCTTGTTTGCTTTGTGCAAAACAAAAACAGAAACTTTGGCTGTAGTGCATGAATTTACATTTTTAACTGGAAAGTCAATTAGTTCTGATTCTTTTTGCACATTACTTCTGTACAAATTGTTAAAATTGTAAAATTTAGTTTATAATTTTAGGAGTTACATAAGTTTGGCAAACTTCCATATTACTACAGACTGTTCTGTTTTTAACAGATTCTGTTTTGCGTGTGTTGTTTGCTTATTTCGATGAATCTATGAGTAGTATAGGAGGGTATGAACCATAGAGAAGTTGGAATACAGTAGATTTAACATCAATACAAATAAAGAATGAGTTCATTACAGTACCTAAAGGTAGTTATTTGCTTTATTACACTAACGGATCTCACAAGTTTTTGTTAAAGTTTTGTGTGGATGAAGTGTCCGAAAGTCGAGGAGCTATCAATATGAGAAGAATTAAGAGAGGCAAGAGTTCAAGCTTGGGGATGCCCAAGGCACCCTAAGTAAATATTTCAAAGTATACCCAAGCATCTAAGCTTGGGGATGCCCCGGTTGGCATCCCATCTTTCTTCTCCAACAATTATTGGTATACCTCGGTTTTTGTTTTGTTCACATGATTTGTGTCCTTTGTGTTTTTCTTTTTCTTCTAGAACCATGCTAGCATGAGATATCCCTTCATTGATTTATAGAATGCTTCATGTGCTTCACTTATACACTTTGAGCTTGGATATTGGTTAGTTGTAGAATGCTCCATGGACTTCACTTATACCTTTTGGAGTATGAATAATACTATCATTTAAAGTGGGTTTGGAAGAGTGTCAACTTTAGGAATTAGTGATCCCACTATTTTGGAGGATATTGAAATCTTAGTGTGATATTTATGAAAGTGGATTCGGAAGAGTGTCAACTTTAGCTAGTAATGATTCCACTATTTCGCAAGAGGTTCCAATTGAGTATGAGAACAAATTTGCTATCCATGATACTACTGAAAATTATTATTAGGGAGGAATACATGCTTGTAGGAGTTGCAATAATATTAAGTTTCCTCTCTATGTGCTTAAAGCTGTGAAGTTATACTTGTTTTGCCTTCCTATGCTAGTTGATTCTTGTTCCCATAAGTTGTGTGCTCACAAAATCCCTAGGCATAGGAAGTGTGTTACATTTAAATATGCTAGTCATATTCTTCAAGATGCTCTCTTTGTGTTTCAATTCCTATCTTTAAGTGAGCATCATTGAAATCATCATGCCTAGCTAAAAAGGCATTAAAGAAAAGCGCTTGTTGGGAAACAACCCAATATTTATCCTTACTTTTTTTTGTGTACACATGATTAAGATACTGTAGTAATCATTTTTTATGCTTTTTGTTTCAATAAAGTGCCAAGTAAGACCTTTGAGAAGACTTGGGTAAAAGTTAATGTGATCTTGCTGTAAAAAACAGAAACTTTGCGCTCACGAGAATAGATGTAATTTTTTACAGAAGAGTTATATTGAGTTGATTCTTTTTGAAGAAGATTAATAGACAAATTCCTCACGTCCACCAATTTATTTCATAATTTTTGGAGTAGCATAAGTATGATTATTGTTCAGATCATTACAGACTATTCTGTTTCTGACAGATTCTGTTTTCATTGCATAGTCTGCTTGTTTTCTAGTTTCTATGGCTTATATTTCTCAAAATAATTTGTAGAAATGATATGGTACAGTAGGCATTGTGTGAAAACAATTATGAACCTTGTCTTTGTCAGTACCAAAGTGAATGGTTTGCTCTTTATCATACTAACCTATCTCACGAAGTTTGGCTAAGTTTTGTGTGATTGAAGTTTTCAAGTTTTGGGTGAGATATCGATATGAGGAGAATAAGGAGTGGAAATACCCTAATCTTGGGGATGCCCAAGGCACCCCAAGGTAATATTCAAGGAAGACTCAAGCGCCTAAGCTTGGGGATGCCCCGGAAGGCATCCCCTCTTTCGTCTTCAAAACTATCGGTGCACCTTACTCGGAGCTATATTTTTATTCGTCACATGATATGTGTTTTGCTTGGAGCGTCATTTTCTTTGTTAGTATTAGCTATCTGCTATTCATAATAGTGTTTTGCATCTTTACTTTCAATAAAAATGTCAAGGATAGCTTTTACCATGCTTATTTTGCTAGTATACATGTTGCTGTTTGAAAACAGAAAGTTTACCGCTGTTGCAAAAATTCCCTAGAAAAGTCAGAGAGTGGTATAATTTTGAATATTTTTGAATATTGGGCTCTGATAAATTTATTACAGTGGGAATTTTAGTTCATAATTTTTGGAGTTAGGGAAGTTTGATGAATCTTGCATTCTTTACAGACTATACTGTTTTGGCAGATTGCTGTTATGGTTGCATTGTTTGCATATGTTTGCATTGTTTGCATATGTTTGCTTGTTTAATGATTTTATTTGAGGATAGGAGTATTAAATATTCAGCGGCATTTAGTATGCAATGTTGAATAATAATTTTAGTGATTTGTTACAGTAGGAAATGATAAGGTTTTGCATTGGTTTATACTAACCTATCTCACGAGTTCTTGTTGAGTTTGTTGTGAATGAAGCTTTTGATAGAAAGAAGAGAAACCATGATATGAGAGGAATTAAGGAGACATAAAAGCTAAAACTTGGGGATGCCCAAGGCACCCCAAGATAATATTTCAAGAAGTCTCAAGCATCTAAGCTTGGGGATGCCCCGGTAGGCATCCCACCTTTCTTCTTCAACAACTATCGGTTAGTATCGGTTGAGCCTAAGTTTTTGCTTCTTCACATGAGTTGTGCTATCCTTGCAATGTCATTTTATTTTGATTTACTTGCTGGTTGAATAAAATCATTGGCTCTGAAAATTTGAATAGAAAAGGAACCCTCCCATGGCTAGTTAATTATTTGACTACTCAGTGTCTTTCACTCATATCTTTTAGAGTAGTTTGTCATTTACTCATGTGCTCCATATATATATATATATATATATCCTATGAGTAAATGGGGGAATGAATTGAATGTCATAAATCTGAACTTTTTTATGTTTCATTTGCTTATAACATGGTTAGTGATGACTTCACACATAGAAAGTATGAGGCATAAACGTTGTTGAGAATTGGCAAACGTAGTTTTGGTCATCGTTGCAATTAATAGGAAGTAATAAGGAAAGAGAAGTTCACATACAAATATATTATCGTGGACATCTTTTATGATTGTGAAGCACTCATTAAGTATGACATGCTAAAAGAGTTGATGTTGGACAAGGAAGACAACGTAATGGTTTATGTTTTCCGACATCTCAGTTAAAGTATATTGTTATTGACCTTCCAAACATGTTGAGCTTGCCTTTCCCCCTCATGCTAGCCAAATTCTCAGCACCAAGTAGAGATACTCTTGTGCTTCCAAATACCCTTAAACCAGTTTAGCCATGAGAGTCCACCATATCTACCTATGGATTGAGTAAGATCCTTCAAGTAAGTTGTCATCGGTGCAAGCAATAAAAATTGCTCTCTAAATATGCATGACTTATTAGTGCAGAGAAATAAGCTTTGTACGAACTTGTTGTGGAAGTAATAAAAGCGACGGACTGCATAATAAAGTTCCACATACAAGGGGCAATATAAAGTGACGTTCTTTTGCATTAAGATTTTGTGCATCAAACCATAAAAAGCGCATGGCAACCTCTGCTTCCCTCTGCGAAGGGCCTATCTTTTATTATTATCTTCTACCTTATGCAAGAGTCACGGTGATCTTCACCATTCCCTTTTTAATTTTACCCTTTGGCAAGCTCCTTGTGTTTGAAAGATCATGATATATATATCCAATTGGATGTAAGTTAGCATGGGCTATTATTGTTGACATCACCTAAAGGTGAATACATTGGGAGGCAACACAATAAGCCCCTTTCTTTCTCAATGTCCGGCTGAAACTCCATAACCACAAGTATTGCGTGAGTGTTAGCAATTGTAGAAGACTATATGATAGTTGAGTGTGTGGACTTGCTGACAAGATCTATTGTTGACTCTTTCTGATGTTATGATAAATTGCAATTGCTTCAATGACTGAGATTATAGTTTGTTAGTTCTCAATGAAGTTTCTGAACCATGCTTGATATTGTGAATAGGTTGTTACTTGATCATGAAAAGTTTTATGAGATAAGCCGCTATTATGACACATACTGATGCTAGAAAAAGTGATTGGAATTATCATTGATCAAACTTAAGCACTTACTAGCATTCCACATCAAAAATTATCTTTTTTATCATTTACCTACTCGAGGACGAGCAGGAATTAAGCTTGGGGATGCCTGATACGTCTCCAACGCATCTATAATTTTTGATTGCTCCATGCTAGATTATCTACTGTTTTGGACTAATTTGGGCTTTATTTTCCACTTTTATATTACTTTTGGGACTAACCTATTAACCGGAGGCCCAACCCAGAATTGCTTTTTTTGCCTATTTCAGTGTTTCGAAGAAAAGGAATATCAAACGGAGTCCAAAAGACCTGAAACTCCACGGAACATGTTTTTGGACCAAAAGAAGGCCATGGAGTACCGGAGGCTCACCAGGGGAGTCCCGGGCTGCCCACAAGGGTGGGGGGGCGCGCCCCGTACCTCGTGGCCAGCCCAGAAGTCCACCGACATCCTCCCTGCACCCATATATACTCTCGTACCCTAAAACTTCCAGAATGAAGATTAGATCAGAAGTTCCCCCGCGGCAAGCCTCTGTAGCCACGAGAAATCAATCTAGGCCCTCTCCGGCACCCTGCTGGAGGGGGTCATCATCACCGATGGCCATGGAGGAGTATCCCGGAGGAGTCTTCATCACCATGAAGGCCAAGGACCAGAAGGTGGAGGCCATGGAGGAGGAAGCACAAGGGGGAGAACCTCTCCTCCTCTCTTCCGATGGCACCGGAGTGCCATCGGGAGGGGAATCATCGCCATGGTGATCGTCTTCATCAACATCACCATCATCATGACCATCCTCATCTCTTTTACGCGCTCCACTCTCCCGCAAACCGATGTAATCCCTACTTGATCATGGTGCTTTATGCCACATATTATGATCCAATGATGTGTTACCATCCTATGATGTTTTGAGTAGTTATCTTTTGTCCTTGGGTTAATTGATGATTTAGATTGGTATGAGTTGTATGTTTTACTTTGGTGCTGTCCTATGGTGCCCTCCGTGTCGCGCAAGCGTGAGGGATTCCCGCTATAGGGTGTTGCAATATGTTCATGATTCTCTTATAGTGGGTTGGTGAGTGACAGAAACACAAACCCGAGTAAGAGGGATTGTTGCGTATGGGAATAAAGAGGACTTGATTCTTTAATGCTATGGTTGGGTTTTACTTTAATGATCTTTAGTAGTTGCGGATGCTTTCTAGAGTTCCAATCATAAGTGCATATGATCCAAGTAGAGAAAGTATGTTAGCTTATGCCTCTCCCTCATATGAAACTGCAGTAGTGATCACCGGTCTTGTTAACAATTGCCTAGGACAATTCCGCGCACTGATCCACCATTATTCCACACTCGCTATTTATAATATTCAGTATTACATTCTAACTTTATGATAACAACACCTACTTTTATGTTTTAGCTCTCCGTTACCATGCAAAGTTATCCTCTTCATACCCACAACATAGTTTTATTTCTCGTTGCTAGTTGGAAGCAAACGTTCGGTGTACGTAGAGTCGTATCAATGGCAGATAGGGCGTGAGAGAATATTGATCTTACCTTTAGCTCCTTGTGGGTTCGACACTCCATGCTTATCACTTCCACCTTTGGAAAGTGCTACGATGATTTCTTGCACTTGGGGATTATCAACAAGTAACACTCTTTTTCATATTTTCATAAGAAATAAATCTAACATTGGAAGGGATGACCGAGTTTGGAATAGCTGAGCTTTGTAGTTCCCCCATCGTGAATCCGGCTCAGAAACGAGAAGTAACTTCTTGATCCTCCTCCATGGCATCTATCCTTTTCAAGTCGGCCTCCATCTCTTCCTCCGTTGATGGCCCAAAGTTATAGACATCGATGGTTGCTCCTGGACCTGTGTCGGATGAGACACCCGACTTTCCCCGACTGACTCTTGAGAAGAAATCTTTCTCTAATCTTCGGCGGAAACAACTCAAAACAAAAACATAGGATATTTGCGCGGTACGGAGGTCAAAACCTTCGGGAGATTATATAATGAATTTTTACCGACCAAATGAAGTATCAATGAAGCAAACGGAGTCCGGAGAGCACACGAGGTGCCCACGAGGCAGGGGGGCACGCCCAAGGGGTAGGGCACGCCCTCCACCCTCGTGGACGCCTTGTGTCCTTCCCGGACTACTTCTTATTTTCCTATTTTCTTAAATATTCCAAAATGGAGAAAAATTGCCATTAGGACTATTTTGGAGTCGGTTTACTTACCGTACCACATACCTATTCCTTTTTGGAGTCTGAAACGTTCTGGAAAGTGTCCCTTATGTATTCCTCCGGGGTTACGGTTTCAATAACATTCATTTCAACATTTATGGGATTACCTGAGATGTAATGTTTGATTCTTTGACCGTTCACCACCTTCGTATTTCTGCCTTCAAGGTTTTTGATTTTTATGGCACCAGAACAATAGACCTCCTCGATAACGTAAGGACCTTCCCATTTAGAGAGGAGTTTTCCTGCAAAAAATCTTAAATGAGAGTTGTATAGAAAAACATAATCACCTATGTTAAACTCACGCTTTTGTATCCTTTTGTCATGCCATCTTTTAACTTTTTCTTTAAACAGTTTGGCATTCTCATAGGTCTGGGTTCTCCATTCATCAAGTGAGCTAATGTCAAATAGTCTCTTCTCACTGGAAAGTTTGAAATCATAATTGAGCTCTTTAATGGCCCAATATGCCTTATGTTCTAGCTCGAGAGGTAAGTGACATGCTTTTCCATAAACCTCTTTATATGGAGACATACCCATAGGATTTTTATATGCAGTTTTATAGGGCCATAATGCATCATCTAGTTTCTTGGACCAATTCTTTCTAGATCTATTAACAGTCTTTTGCAAAATTAATTTAATCTCTCTATTACTCAGTTCTACTTGACCACTAGACTGTGGGTGATAAGGAGATGCAATTCCATGATTAACGCCATACTTAGCAAGCATTTTATGAAAAGCACCATGAATAAAATGTGAAACACCATTAGTCATTAAGTATCTAGGGTCTCCAAACCTCGGAAAAATAACTTTTTAAGCATCTTAATAGAGGTGTTATGATCAGCACTACTAGTTGGAATAGCTTCTACCCACTTAGTAACATAATCAACAGCAACTAAAATATGTGTATACCCATTAGAGGAAGAAACGGTCCCATATAATCAAAGCCCCAAACATCGAATGGTTCAATAACAAGTGAATAGTTCATAGGCATTTCTTGACGTCTACTAATATTATCGATTCTTCGACATTCATCACAAGACAAGACAAATTTACGGGCATCTTTGAAGAGAGTAGGCCAATAAAAACCGGATTGCTATACCTTATGTGCAGTTCTATCTCCAGCGTGGTGTCCTCCATAAGCCTCGGAGTGACACTTGCGCAGGATCTGTTCCTGTTCATGCTCAGGTACACAACGTCTAATAACATCATCTACTCCTTCTTTATAAAGGTGTGGGTCATCCCAGAAGTAATGTCTTAAATCATAGAAAAACTATTTCTTTTGCTGGTATGTGAAACTAGGTGGTGTAAATTTAGCAACAATGTAATTAGCATAATCAGCATACCATGGAGCAGTACGAGAAGCATTTATGACAGCTAATTGTTCATCAGGAAAGCTATCATCAGTAGGTAGTGGGTCATCAAGAACATTCTCTAACCTAGATAAGTTGTCTGCAACGGGGTTCCCAGCACCCTTTCTATCAATAATATGCAAATCAAATTCTTGTAGCAAGAGAACCCATCTAATAAGTCTAGATTTAGCATCTTTATTTTCCATTAGATATTTAATAGCAACATGATCAGTGTGAACAGTTACTTTAGAATCAACAATATAAGGTCTGAACTTATCACAAGCAAACACAACTGCTAAAAATTCTTTTTCAGTAGTAGCGTAATTTCTCTGGGCACTGTCTAGAGTTTTACTAGCATATTGAATAACATTTAATTTCTTATCAACTCTTTGGCCTAGAACAACACCTACAACATAATCACTAGCATCACACATAATTTCAAAGGGTAAATTCCAATCAGGAGGCTGAACAATAGGTGCAGAAATCAAGGCTTTCTTAAGTATTTCAAATGCTTCTACACAATCATCATGAAAAACAAAAGGAATATCTTTTTGTAAGAGATTAGTCAGAGGCCTAGAAATTTTTGAGAAGTCTTTAATGAACCTCCTATAAAAACCGACGTGACCAAGGAAACTTCTTATACCTTTGATGTCCTTAGGACACGACATATTTTCAATAGCATCAACTTTAGCTTTATCAACTTCAATACCTCTTTTAGAAATTTTATGCCCCAAGACAATACCTTCATTAACCATAAAGTGGCACTTCTCCCAATTCAAAACAAGATTAGTTTCTTCACATCTCTGCAAAACTCGATTAAGGTGCTTAAGCAATCATCAAAAGAAGTTACATAAACGGAGAAATCATCCATGAAAACCTTAACAATCTTTTCACAAAAGTCAGAGAATATAGCCATCATGCATCTTTGAAAGGTAGCAGGTGCATTACATAAACCAAAAGGCATACGTCTATAAGCAAAGGTACCAAAAGGGCAAGTAAAAGTGGTCTTTTCTTGGTCCTCTTTTGACACGGGGATTTGAGAGAAACCAGAATAACCATCTAGAAAGCAAAAATGTGTATGTTTGGATAATCTTTCTAGCATTTGATCAATAAAAGGTAAAGGGTAATGATCCTTTTTAGTAGCTTTATTTAGTTTTCGGAAATCAATTACCATTCTATAACCTGTAACAATTCTTTGTGGGATCAATTCAACTTTATCATTAGGAACAACAGTAATACCCCCCTTCTTATGGACACAATGGACATGACTTACCCACTGACTATCAACAACAGGATAAATTATACCTGCCTCCAGAAGCTTTAGTATTTCTTTTCTTACCACTTCTTTCATCTTAGGATTTAACCGTCGTTGGTGATCAACAACCGGTATAGCATCTTTCTCCAATTTTATTTTGTGTTGGCATAGAGTGGGACTAATGCCCTTAAGATCATCCAGAGTATATCCAATAGTAGCACGGTGCTTCTTCAGAGTTTTCAATAATTTCTCTTCTTCTTGCTCTGAAAGGTTAGCACTAATAATAACATGATATATCTTCTTTTCACCAAGATAAGCATATTTAAGAGCATCAGGTAACGGTTTAAGCTCATACACGGGATCACCCTTGGGTGGAGGAGGATCCCCTAGAATTCCAATAGGCAAGTTTTGTTTCAAAATAGGTCCCTGTTTAAAGAACACTTCATCTATTTCCCTCCTTTCATTCGTAAACATATCATTTTCATGGTCTAGCAAATATTGTTCTAAAGGATCATTAGGAGGCACGGCAATAGAAGCAAGACCGATAATTTCATCTTTACTAGGAAATTCTTTATCACGGGGTTGTCTATGAAATTTAGCAAAATTAAAATCATGAGACATATCCCCTAAACTAATAGTAACAACATCCTTTTTGCAATCTATCTTAGCATTAACAGTATTCAAGAAGGGTCTACCAAATATAACGGGGCAAAAGTCATCTTGTGGGGAACCAAGAACAAGAAAATCAGTAGGATATTTTAACTTTCCCACACAAGACTTCAACATCTCTAACAATCCCAACTGGTGAAATAGTATCTCTATTGGCAAGCTTAATTGTAACATCAATTTCTTCTATCTCAGCAGGTGCAATATCATGCATAATTTCTTTCTATAAGGAATGAGGTATTGCACTAGCACCCATACAACACAAGCCATGATAACAATGATCTCCTATTTTAACAGAAACAACATGCATGCCAACAACATCTCTATGTTTACCCTTAGTAACGGGTCTAGCAATTCTAGCAGCTTCATCACAGAAGTAAATAACATGCCAATCAATATTATCGGCCAAGATATCTTTAACCATAGAAATACTAGGTTCAACTTTAATTTGCTCAGGGGGTGTAGGTGTTCTAGTATTACTCTTACGAACCACAGTTGAAGCTTTAGCATGATCCTTTATTCTAACAGGGAAAGGTGGTTTCTCAATGTAAGCGGTAGGAACAATAGCATCAATATTAGAAGTGATAGTGTTTTCTTCAACTTTAATAGGTTCAACTACTTTTACTTCAATGGGAGGATTATATTAAAACCACTTCTCCTTAGGGAGATCAAGATGAGTAGCAAATGATTCACAGAAAGAAGCTACTATCTCAGAGTCAAGTCCATATTTAGTGCTAAATTCACGGAAAACATCGGTATCCATAAAAGATTTAACACAATCAAACTTAGGTGTTATACCTGACTCTATACCTTTGTCGAGATCCCAATCTTTAGAGTTGCATTTAATTCTTTCCAATAAATCCCATTTGAACCCAATAGTCTTCATCATAAAAGAACCAGTACAAGAAGTATCGGGCATGGAGCGATTATTGAGAGAAAGCCGAGCATGAAATTTTTGGATAATAATTTCTCTTGAGAGATCATGATTGGGGCATGAATATAACATTGACTTAAGCCTCCCCCAATCTTGAGCGATGCTTTCTCCTTCACGGGGCCAAAAATTATATATATAATTACGATCATGATGAACAAGATGCATAGGATAAAACTTCTGATGAAATTCTAATTTCAATCGGTTATAGTTCCATGATCCCATATCATCACATAGCCTAAACCATGTCAATGCCTTTCCCTTCGAAGATAAAGGGAAGACATTCTTCTTGATAACATCCTCGGGCATACCTGCAAGCTTAAATAGTCCACAAACTTCATCCACATAGATTAGGTGCAAATCGGGATGCAATGTTCCATCTCCTGTAAAAGGATTAGCTAGCAGTTTCTCTATCATACCCGAAGGAATTTCAAAGTAAACATTCTCAGTAGGTTCAGTAGGTTGAGGAGCAACTCTTTGCTCTACTGGTTGGGGTGAAGATACCCCGAACAAGCCCCTCAAAGGATTACTTTCCATAATATGAAGTAACAGTAAATTTCAGCACACTATATAAATTTTTCCTTACCAAATTCCACTTACCAAAGGCGCTTCATTCCCTGGCAACGGTGCCAGAAAAGAGTCTTGATGACCCACAATTATAGGGGATCTATCATAGTCCTTTTGATAAGTAAGAGTGTTGAACCCAACGAGGAGCAGAAGGAAATGCCAAGCGGTTTTCAGTAAGGTATTCTCTGCAAGCACTGAAATTATCGGTAACAGATAGTTTTGTGATAAGGTAATTTGTAACGGGTAGCAAGTAACAAGAGTAAATAAAGTGCAGCAAGGTGGCCCACTCCTTTTTGTAGCAAAGGACAAGCCTGGACAAACTCTTATATAAAGGAAAGCGCCCCCGAGGACACATGGGAATTATCGTCAAGCTAGTTTTCATCACGCTCATATGATTCACGTTCATTACTTTGATAATTTGATATGTGGGTGGACCGGTGCTTGGGTACTGCCCTTCCCTAGACAAGCATCCCACTTATGATTAACCCCTATTGCAAGCATCCGCAACTACAAAAGAAGTATGAAGGTAAACCTAACCATAGCATGAAACATATGGATCCAAATCAGCCCCTTACGAAGCAACACATAAACTAGGGTTTAAGCTTCTGTCACTGTCGCAACCCATTATCTACTTATTACTTCCCAATGCCTTCCCCTATGCCCAGATAATGGTGAAGTGTCATGTAGTCGGCGTTCGCATAACACAACTAGAGGAAAGACAACATACATCTCATCAAAATATCGAATGAATACCAAATTCACATGACTACTTATAGCAAGACTTCTCCCATGTCCTCAGAAATAAATGTAACTTCCCACAAATCATATTCATGTTCATAATCAGAGGGGTATTAATATGCATAAAGGATCTGAACATATGATCTTCCACCAAATAAACCAACTAGCATCAACTACAAGGAGTAATCAACACTACTAGCAACCCACAGGTACCAATCTGAGGTTTTGAGACAAAGATTGGATACAAGAGATAAACTAGGGTTTGAGAGGAGATGGTGCTAGTGAAGATGTTGACGGAGATTGACCCCCTCCCGATGAGAGGATCGATGGTGATGATGATGGTGACGATTTCTCCCTCCCGGAGGGATGTTTCCCCGGCAGAACAGCTCCGCCGGAGCCCTAGATTGGTTCCACCAAGGTTCCGCCTCGAGATGGCGGCGCTTCGTCCCGAAAGCTTCCTTCTGATTTTTTCCAGGGCGAAAGGCCTGCTAGGGGGCCCACGAGACAGGGGGCGCGCCCCCACCCTCGTGGTCAGGGTGTGGGCCCCCTCTGGTTGATTCTTTCACCCGTATTTTTTATTAATTCCAAAAAGTGCCTTCGTGCAGTTTCAGGACTTTTGGAGTTGTGCAGAATAGGTCTATAATATTTGCTCCTTTTCCAGCCCAGAATTCCAGCTGCCGGCATTCTCCGTCTTCATGCAAACCTTGTAAAATAAGAGAGAATAGGCATAAGTATTGTGACATAATGTGTAATAACAACCCATAATGCAATAAATATTAATAAAAAAACATGATGCAAAATGGACGTATCAATACTCATCAAAGTCAATCAAGCAGGAAGTAGGGTATTACCTCCATTAAGAGGGCCCGAACGTGGGTAAACATCGTGTCCCTGTCTCTTGTTAGCTTCGATCCTTAGACGCACAGTTCGGGACCCCCTACCCAAGATCTGTCGGTTTTGACATCGACGTTGGTGCTTTCATTGAGAGTTCCACTGTGCCTCATTAGAAGGCTCGATGGCTCCATCGATCGTCTACAACAAGGCCGCCTTGAAGGAGACTTTTCTCCCTGGCTAAATTTTCGTATTCGGTGGCTTCGCACTGCGGGCCAACTCGATTGGCTACCTAGAGAAGATCGACAGCTACACCCTTGGTCACCAAATCGGTTTTGGAAATCTGAATTACGTCGCTGACATCCGAGGGGACTTGATCTTCGAGTGATTCGCGACGCCGACGGTCTCTTTTGCCTTAAATCCGGTGCAAATTGCTAGGTCCGAAGATGGGAGTTTGGAACCTACCGGACTCTCCACAATTACGGAGCTCACTACCGTAGATCCAGATAGGGTTGTGTTATCGGCAGGCATGGAGCCTAGCCGGACTCCCCTCGTCGTTGAAGGGCTGGACTCATCCCCAGACCCTAATTTCGGACTCTCAAGGTCTGCGGCAGGCAGGCGCGACCCAGAGGCCTTTTCCTCACTTAGCGCCAAAAGCTCTTGTCTCCCCGTCCAACCCTCGCCTTTAAGCGAGGCCCTGGACCTAATGCGATCCCTCGCCATTACAGATGAATCGCTGCCGAACTACGCCCAGCCCATGCTAGGGGCTGAAAGCGGGGAATTTTACGTCCCACCCGCCACCCACTTCATAGCCACTGTCGAGGATCTAACCGACATGCTCGATTACGCCTCCGAAGACATCGACGTTATGGACGACGATGCCGGAGATGAGCAAGGCCAAAACCCGCCGTTCACCGGATGCTGGACGACCACTTCCTCATACTACGTGTACATGGTGGACACACCCAAAGAAGATGAGGATGATGATGAGAAGGATCCAGTCGAGGACGAACCTCCTGAGATACCACCAAAGCGTCGACGTCAGCGGCACCGCTCTAAATTGCATCGTGAAAAAGATAGCAACACCGGCACCGGAGACAATAATACTCCGGAGAACGCCGAAGAACAAGAAGCCCCCGCCGAACCAGCATCCGAATAGGATGATTGGGAGGAAGGGCAAGTTAACCCCGACGGACCGGTAAGGAATGAAGACTCGGAGGATAGCAACTATCTACCACTCTCCGAAGATGATGTGAGCCTGGGCGACGAAGATTTCATCATTCCAGAGGAACCCCTTGAACAAGAATGCTTTAAGCGCTAGCTAATCGCAACTGCGAGAAGCCTCAAAAAGAAGCAGCTACAGCTCCAATCCGAATAGGATACGCTAAACGGCAGATGGACTAAAGTCCTGGCAGCCGAAGAATACGACCTCGAATGCCCAACAAAGAGCTACCCAAAGCGCAAGCTGCTACCCCAATTCGATGATGAGGCCCTAGAGCCCACACTGCCAACGTGTGACGCTGTCGACAGACTTGACCGACCACCATGTGGCCGGGACAGAGCGGCAACTCAAGCCGAACACCTGCCCGCACCACCTCGCCGAAGAGGCAGAGAAGCAGCGGCTCCAGGATACACCTATGACCTTTGACAGGACCTGGAAAATAGGGCCGGACAGACCAGATCAATCTACGGATCGCGGGGGCATGCCCCAGCGCGAGAAGACGACTATCAAGCCTGGCGCGACAAGCATAACTACACCCGGGCCAAAAACCACATACAGACTTCATCCGAACTGCCTCGTGACATGGCCCGATACAGAGGCACCGCACACCCCCTATGCTTCACCGATGAGGTAATGGAGCACCAGTTCCAGAAGGGTTTAAACCCGTGAACAACGAATCATACGATGGCATAACAGATCCCACAGTATGATTTGAAGATTTTGTTCTCCACATTCACATGGCTCGTGGTGATGATCTACATGCCATCAAATACCTCCCCCTAAAACTTAAGGGGCCAGCTCGGCACTGGTTAAATAGCCTGCCAGAAAACTCTATTCGAAGTTGGGAAGACTTGGAAGATGCCTTTAGAGACAACTTCCAAGGCACTTATATCCAACCTCCGGACGCCGATGACCTCAGTCACATAGTCCAGCAGCCCGGAGAGTCGGCCAGGATATTCTGGACCAGGTTCCTAATTAAAAAGAACCAGATTGTCGATTGACCGGACGCCGAAGCCCTAGCAGCCTTTAAACATAGCATCCACAACGAATGGTTCGCCCGACACCTCGGCCAAGAAAAGCCGAAGTCTATGGAAGCCCTTACAACACTCATGGCCCGCTTTTGCGCGGGAATAGATAGCTAGCTAGCCCGTAGCGGCAACAGTCACTACAAAAAAAGACACATCCGTGACATTTTGGGCCGAACGAATTTTTTTTCTGTCATACATATGACACTTCTATGACGATAATTGTGACAAAACCCGGTATCATCATAAATGTGGTGGGATCCTACTTCTATGACAAAAAATCATGACAGAAAATGGGCTTTTCTTCCTGGGCAGGCCGGAGACGCAGCTGCATGACATTCTCTGGACCGTCCATGACGGAAAAACCGGGGTAGAAGCGAGGGGAGGAAAATTTCGGGAGTTGCGGTTACGGTGGGAGGTCGGGGCCGAGCGATGCGCGCTTTCTCTCACACGACGCTGCGTGTGCGAGACGTTGTTCTAATCAACTCGAGCGAAGCGTTGGGCTCTAACAGAACCCGAAAGATTACAGACCGCAGTTACGCGTTCATCGAACCCGAGCGATCGATCGATGGCTGTTAATCGAACCCGATCGAAGCGATTCTTCGCTATCGCTGCTAATCAAGCCGATCGATGCTGCTTCGGGATGAACAGTGAGTGTTGCGGGGGGTTGGATGAGCAAAGGAGCGGTGGCGTTTGCCTCTGGATGAACAGGACCCGTGGTGTGGAGGGCTGGATGAACAGTAGACGGTGGAGGGGTACCCGTGGAGGGGTGGTTGAACAGGACCCCGTGGTGTGGAGGGCTGGATGAACAGTAGACGGTGGAGGGGTGCCCGTGGAAGGGTGGTTGAACAGTAGCCGATGGAGTAGCGCGCGATGGAGGCTGGATGAACAGGATCCCGTGGAGGCTGGAGGAGGTCGACGCTAGCCCGTGGAGGCTGGAGGAGGTCGACGATGGAGATGAACAGTATCCCGTGGAGTCCCATTTTGCGGTACGCCACACCCTCCCGATGAACAGACCCCGCTTGACCGTGGCGCCCAACACAAGTCCGTTTTGTCCGCTTTGCGGTACCCACACCCTCCCGATCAACAGACCCCGTTTGATCAGAGGAGGTCCGTTTAAATCCGCTTTGGCGGCACGCCACACCCTCCCGATCAACAGACCCCGCTTGATCGTGGGAGGTCCGTTCCTCCGCTTTTGCGGTACGCCACACCCTCCCGATCAACAGGACCCGTTCGAATGTGGCGGTCGAACACAAGGTCATTTCTCCGCTTCTGCGATGCGCCAGCCTCGCTTCCATCGCCGTTCCATCCAAGACGGTTGGCTCCCACGCTCCGTTGCCTCCCGATGAACACGACGCATTCTGTTGCCTCCCCATGAACACGACACATTCCGTTGCCTTCCCATGAACACGACGATGACGCTGTTTCTCCGTTCCGACCCAGCCATGTTCACGAGCCCCGGCCGTGCGTGCGCTGTAGGCGTTTGAGACCTGCCAGATGTGTACACATACGTGGCCGTATTTTCTTTCTTGCACCCTAGTCGATGTACGTACGTGTACATGCTACGTGCGCGCCTCTACTACGACACGTGCGCGCCTCTACATCGACTAGTATGTACGTAAACATTCGCGACCAGGATGACAACGCTACGTACGCTTCGACCAGGTGGGTCCCGACTGTCAGGCACTTCCTTGCCTGCGAAGATGTAGCTGGTGGGTCCCAGCAGTCAGGGGGGTGAATCATTTTGTTTATTTTGCCCGGACGCACTTCCTTGCGTGCGAAGGTGTAGCTGGTGGGTCCCAGCAGTCAGGGGGCGAATCGTTTTTTTTGCCCGGACGCACTTCCTTGCGTGCGAAGATGAAGCTGGTGGGTCCCAGTAGTCAGGGGGAAACATTTTTTCCGCGAAATACAGTGGTCCGTCCGGTGGGTCCCAGCTATCAGGTGGAGGAATCATTATTTTCCGCGTAATAAGGAGGCACTTCCTTGTTGTGGCCATGGACCTAGCTGTCAACCTCTCCACGTACAGTCCACGTCCGATGGAAGTCGTTCCTTGACCACGTTGACCAGGCTGCGCCAAGAGCACCACGGCGGTGGACGACGGCGAGGCCTAGGAAGGGGACGACGCGGAGCCGGGAAAAACACGCCAGTGGAAGCCCGCGCGGAGAGGAGTACGAGGGTTCACTGGTTCGACTGCGGTGTGAGGCTGCCGTCGCCGCAGGGCCTGGCCAGCGGTGGGAATAGTAGGGGGCGGTGAGGCCTCCACGGTAGCACAGCCGGCCACGGGAGGGAGGAGCATGCGGCAAGACTGGTGCTGCTTTGGGCGGCTGGAGCAAGAAGACCAGAGGTTTAAGAAGCACTACTGCCGTTGGATGGACATCGTACGGTCACTAGAGCTAGAATCGTTCATATTGACTAAGTTGACAAAGCCCTCCATCCCCGTCAACTTAGTTGGCCCACAAGTCATCCTCCCACTATGGTGGGTCCCAGCTAGCAGGGTGGGTATTCATTTTTTTGTGCGTAATAAGGAGGCACTTCCTTGCGTGCGAAGATATAGCTGGTGGGTCCGACATGTCAGCGGGAGGAATGTTTTTTTCGCGAAATACAGAGGCCCTTCCGGTGGGTCCCAGCTGTCAGGTGGAGGAATCATTATTTTGCGTCAGATACCCACGGTGATGGATGTCGCTCGTTGACCATGTTGACCAGACGCTACCGAGAGCACCATGGCGGTGGACAACGGTGAGGCCTAGGAAGGAATGACACGGAGCCGGGAAGACTTCGGAATGGTTGCCACGCGATGGGGAGTACGAGGTTTATCGGTCCGGCTGCCATCACCGAAAATAACAGGAGGTGTGGGTGAGTAGAGGAATGGCACGCCAACAATGAAGTAGGGTGGGGCGGTGCGGCTCAGTCGGCAAAGACAACCGGCCACGGAGGCGGAGGCGCAGTCCCACCGAAGCTGGTTTGGGCGGCCGGAGCAAGAAGATCAGATATTGAAGAAGAAGACGGCCGTTGGATTAACATCCAACGGTCACTGCTGCTAGAATCGCTTAGGACTAAGTTGACAAAGCCAAAGTACACGCCAACCTAGTAGACCCACAAGTCAGCCTCCAAATCTGTCCCAAACAGCATACAACTGAAATTTCTAGCCGATTCAAATTAATTTTAAATCTAAATATACCTTAATTTAAATTCAATGAAATTTACCCGCACAAAAACAATGAAATTTAAAATATCAAAATCCGAAAGAAAACAGTATTTTGGAACTAATTGCCTGTTTGCTGTTTTTTTTTCATTTTATAGCCCATTTATTATTACTTATAGCCCATTTCTTATTACTTATAGGTCATTTTCTGGGCAAAATGCATCCCTCCACATCTTGAAAGATTTCCGGCCCAGCAGGGCGTAGAAAAGCAAGTAGGCCTATGTTGGTTATTCTGCAAAAAACAAAATAGCTGGCTAGCCATTTTTCAGAAAGGAAAAAAACAAACTGGGTTGGTCATGTGCTAAACATATGAAATAAAAGCCTGGGCTAGACAGGCCACGGGTCCTGAAAGTGCGTTATATCAACTAGAGGGGGGGGGGGTGAATAGGCGATTTTTATAAATTCTTCAATGAGGAATTTGCCGGTGAGGAAATTCCTTAGCGAAGAACTACTTGCAGCGGAATAAGTACTCAAAAGTAAGCATAACACAATACAGACATAGTCATCATGATGAAATGAAGACAAGCATAGAGTACAGAAAGCGTAATCAGGATAACACAAGATGAAGACAAACAGATTGAAGAAATTGAACTGAGGAAATTGAGAAAGTCTTCAGTCAAAGTGTTCAAACACAGATATGAACAATCACTCAACACAGTAATGAGGAAATAAAAGAGTTGAGGAAATAGAACCAGTAAGGTTGGTGAAGACAATGATTTGGTAGACCAGTTCCAACTGCTGACTCAGTTGTACGTATGGTTGGAGAGGCCGAGTATTTAAACTCGAGGACACACAGTCCCAGACACCCAGTCGCTGAGCACGCAGCTCAGGACACCAAGTCCTCACCGTATTCTCCTTGAACTAAGGTCACACATACCTCGTCCAATCACTCGTGGTAAGTCTTCAGGCGACTTCGAAACCTTCACAGACTTGGTCACTCAGCGATCCACAATTCCTCTTGGATCCTCTAGACCATGACGCCTAACCATCTGGAAGAAGAACAGTCTTCAAAGGTAACAAGCGTCGGATTGTGGGGACCCCGACTCCTAAGTCGAGATCACCGAATGCACGTGTACAGTTATCACAGAGATCAATGCTCACTGAACACACAGAAGCTGAATAACAAGAGTCTTACATCCATAGATACCGTTTTGCAAAAGTAGGACCATTAAGGTCAGGTCTTGAGTATATCATCGCAGCGGAAATCTTCGTCGTTAACTTGGATCCATGCCATCTGCCTTAACCCTACAGGGCATTCTCGACCGAAAGCGCCCTAGCTCGCATTTATCGTCACCAACGTACTCTTCAATATATCTTGTTCTTTCATGCCTGGCCAATAAAATAACCAGTGGCAAGCCAATGAGTACTTTGAATGTACTCGCAAGCAACCCATGTTTTGGTTCCAGATATAACAATGCATGATATAGGTAAATTTTTGCAGAAAGCTAGTTTTGAGTGCAATGACATGTTCAACAACTTGCAAGACATGCATCAGGCGAATTCAAGTAACCCTGAGGACATGTTACAGATATCAACATAAATAGAGTGGGTACCAACCCAACTCAATCATGTCAAGTCCTTGGACTTGACCCATGTAGAACTTCCCACTTATCCAAACACACACACTGGTTTGTAAACATGTGGACGTAGCCCAAGAGCGGTTACCCAACTGTCCTTGACCGTGGACACAGCTATTCGAATAGTTTTACACTCTGCAGAGGTTGCACACTTTACCCACAAGATCCGGGGAACTTCCGTGTCATCCACGACCATGGTACCTCAAGTACCCGGGTAAGCACCGATCACTATCTTTCCCTAGACGACACTAACATGGAGTCCACTCGATTGGTAGTAACCCCCGTGCCCAACATTTCACGACTTAAAATTGTGGAGCCTTGCTCCCATATTCATCACATACCACCAGCACGGGTACCAACGGTGTCCGGTGCCCCATAAAATGTTCTTGGCAGCCCTACAGCACGACCCGTCCCCGAGAGAACGCACCAACTCTCCCCCGTCACTAGTAATGCGGGCTCCAAGCTAGTATTGGCCTAGGTAATTAATAATGCCCTTTCCCATACAAGGGTAGAGTGGTTGCGCATCTAAGGTTGGAATAACGGTCGCAACTTAAACCAATCCATTTTGAAGACAACTCACCCTTGCCTCGGTACACCACTTCGTCATCAAGTGGGTACCCAACTCATCATCTTCCCCGGGCATAAGTGGCACCCGATGGGGGGGTTTCGAAAAGTCTTTCGAAATGATTTTGTCTCCATCACCATGCATACACCGTCCCAGTTGCGTAGCATCTACTTTAGCATCCTTTCTACTCCCACCGGCATAACCCTCATAGGAAGGTAGGGTCATGCGCAATGCAAGTCTCAACGAGGAAGTAACAGAGGCAACCAACCAACATGGTTTACCATCTCATCACGATTCCGATGCAACAATAATAAGTGCTATAGGACATGCATAAAAAGGTTTCATGGGCATGGTCAAAGGGCTGCTTGCCTGGTTCATCTGAGTCTTGAAATCTTCTGGTCCTTCTCCATGTACTCCGTCTACTTCGTCAACTAACGTCGGAAACAATCACAATAAGCAACACAACAAGGCAGGAAATATAGGTGCTCCAAAATATTAATTTGACTTTTCTAGGACATCTCGGTTATATGAAAATAACCGAGTGGTTTCATTGGAATTGGATCGGTGGATATCTCTGAACATTTCAATATGATGGAATCAAGGGTTTATGGATTTGCAAGAAGTGTACAGAACATGTTTTTAAAAAATGAGCAAAGGTACCCATTTAACAAACCATGATTTTAGAAGCATCTAGGAGTTGGTTTCACTGGATTTGGAGTTCAAATGAATATTCTATGGATTTGCAAAGTTGACAAATATGAAGAAATGGCTCATTAATTTGTGGGGTACAGAAAGTATTAAGAAAAATGTTCATAAACTAAGTTATGAACTTAGAAGCATCTAGGAATTTGAATCATGGAATTTGGATCAAGTTTGAGCTCTCTGTGATTTTCTAAAGTTCATCACAAAAATAGGAAAAATAGGATTTGATAAATATTTGTGAAGAAAAGGTCTCTGGAAAAATGTGCATGTTGCACCAACAGGTAGCTCATGATTTATAGAGTCACTAGAAATTTGAATCATCAAATTTGGAGCTCTGTTGATTTATTTATGGGTTTTTGAAGTTGACTGGAAAAAGAAAAAGACAAAGGATTTACCAAAACGGGCGGATCTGGCGGCGGCAGCTGCGCTAGGCGAGGTTTAGCAGCAGGCGCCACTGGCCGCCCAGCGCTTTCGCCGCCAGCGACGTGGGCAACGTCGATGGCGGGTTCGGCGAAGCCGTTTCCACTTAAACGGCGGGGCCCGCCCACCGGGTCACTGACGAGCCGGGCCCGCTTGTCGGGTTCGTCCCCAACCTCCCGCTTGAACAGAGCAGAGGCAGGGGCGGTGTCGACGGCGGCTTGTCGGCGCTACAGGCCACCGTTTTCGGTGAGCTGGCCACCGGTGTGCTCAGGGGAGAGCGGCGCATCCGATGAGGTGCGCCACGACCGCAGGGGTGTTCGGACGCGAGCACATCGTTGGCCCAGCGGCGAGGCCGGCGGTGGTGATGGAACTCGACAGCACGACCGTCGGAAGGAGAGGGAGAAGCACGGGAGAGGCTCGCGGTGGTGGTGGAGGTGCTCTAGTGCGGTCTAGAGGGGAGAGGAACACCGGAGAGCTCAAATTTGCGCGGTGGCCGGCGGCAAGATTCCCGGCCATGGGGGTGAACGAGGGCACTAGGGGAGGAATGGGTTGGCCTGGGAAGCGTACGGGAGAGAGAGAGAGCCAAAGGATTCGAGAGGGGGCTCGGGGGTGGCCTTAAATGGCGAGGCCGTGGCTCTCCGTGGACGTGGCCTACGGGCATCCGCGGGAATGGCCGCAGTGGCCACGGGAGGAGGCCCGGGGCTGTCTACGGCGTTCGTGGGAGTCGAGTAGGGTGCCAGGGAGAGAGAGAGGGAGCGGGAGAGGCCGTGCTGCTCGCGCATGCGAGGCCGGGCATTGGCCGAACCGGGCGGCTCTGGGCACGCGCCGCAGGGGGTGTGAGAGAGAGGGAAAGGAGGGGGCCTGCACGGTGGCGTGTTGCGGACGTCGAGGCACCTCGACTGGCGCAAGGGGGAGGCTCGAGGTGGTCGGGGGACGCGGCGTCAACGGTCGGGAGCACGCTGACGTGCTCCAGAGCGCGTAATGGCCGGCACCAGCGGCTTTTCTCAAGGCCCTCACGCCCCACTTGTGTATGGCAGCTGCAAGGGGAGTAAACACGCGGCAATGGCATTGCATGCCCCAGGGATCCACCGGGAGTGAGGAGGGAGGTTGAGAGAGAGAAATGGTGCTGTCCAGAGAGGAAAAAAGAGCTTTTCACCCCCATAATCATGGCTCCTCGGGCAGGGAAAGATGCAGGGGTTAGAGGAGGACCAGATGGTGCTGTGGGAGAAAGATTAGCTCATGGAGATTAGTGGAAATAGCCAGAACATGCATTTTAAATTTCTGCCAGAAGGTGTTTGATGGTGGTTTAGGCAAGAAGATGAACTCCTCTTGTCATGAGGCTTGACAGGGTCAAATGGTACACATAATTAGGGCCTTCCACCAATCTTGAGTTCATTTGGGCAAAGTTGCCAATGCAACTTTTGCGAACCCTAGAAATTGGCAGAAATGAACTTGTGTAGATCTAGTTGATCAAATCACTTCTCCTTGATGCACCACTTGGTGTGGTGGCCTCATTTGGTCATTTGATCATGCTCACAAAAGTTGGAATCAATGAGAGAAAGTTGGTAATGTAGAGTTGTTCAAATTTGGTTCTGGACAGGAAGGGTTTTGGGGCACTTTGATCAAGTCAAATTGTTCCCCAACTTGTTCTACTTGGTCTAGATGATTTATTAGACCATTTCAGCATGTGTACCAAGCTTGAGAGTATCTGAGGATTTTGGAGGAGCTGCTGAGGACTTTGGAGGAGGAGCTGAGGACTTTGGAGGAGGAGCTCAGGATTTGGGAGGAGCAGGAGCAGCATGAGGAACTGGCCGTGAGGGCATTGAAGATTCTGGCCGTGAGGGCATTGTTGGTGAAGCACTTGGCTTGTGCGCTGGCTTCTTTGCCATTGATTTTCTGGGCTTGATAGGGGCCTCAGTGGCAGCAGCAGTAGCAGAGTCTTCATTGAATTTCCTCACTGCTTCTTTGGCTTGTCTCACCAACTTGGCTTGGCGCTTGGCCCATTCTTCAGGAAAATCCTCGCCACGCTTGATGCTGGTGGGGTCAGCTTCTTGGCCAGGTGCCAATGAAGCTCTTGGGCATGGAGGATTTAGTGTGAATTTCTTCATATACTTTGGAGTAACATACCTGTACTCCCTCCATTCTCTTGCCCATGTCCTTTCAATCCTCTCAGATAAGCACCTTGCGCTGATTTTTGTTCCCTTTCCTAACATGGCCTCATCGGTGTGCAATAGTCAGCATATATGTCCCCAGGTATTTCAAAAGCAGTCATGACCTCAGGCCTCTTTCCTCCTTTCTGGGGCTTCTTACCGTCCGCCATAGTGTTCAGATGAGGAATTTGAACAATCGAATTCTCTGAAGAAGTATGCAACTTTTCTTCATGGAACGCTGCAAATGAGTTAAGTTGATGAGAACCTAGTGATTCAGCAGCGAACATGAGTACCTGTGAACAGAGTATACTTGCGAGGAATTTGGAGAGGTCATATGCGTTCTCAGAAGGTTTTTCAAAAAGAACAAGGTTGAGGAATTTGACCAGATGAACCTTGAAGAATTTCACTAAGCGATCTTTGTCTTAGGTTCCAGAGTTGTATAGATCGTGGATCCACACAACTGAGGAATCTTGAAGAAAAATCATTGCTTACAGAAACAAATCAAGAGTATATTACATTTGAGGTGTTCATATGTGTGAAGATTTGAAGAATAAAAACTTTTGAAGATTTTCAGGAAGGCTTGAGAATCAAAGCGAGCAATAAAAGTAACTTTTTATTACCCGAAGTGAAGAACACGACGAACTGAGAGGTGTAGATTAGAAGTTCGTCAGTTCAGATCTTCCACGCCCTAACTCGGTGGAGCAAGACAGCTACGGTGGCGGCGGAGTGAAGATTTCCGCGGTCGGCCCGAGTACGACGGCGACGAGGTCGAGGCAGTGAAGCTCTTCCTCACCGGCGACGATGGAGTAGCGGTGGCGCTAGGGTTTGAGAAGCTCGAGCGAGAGAGAGAGAGAGAGGTCGAGCGGAGTAAAGGAAGTGAGGAAGGGGAGAGGGGGTATATATAGCCACGGTGAAAAACTGTTCGCCCGAAGATTTTGGACGAACGTGCCCCTGACCCTTCTCATTCGCTTGACATGTGTCACCCACGTACTGAAAAGTGGAGATCGTGTTAGATCGTGGGTGAATAGATAAGTCTATCGTGGGATGCGGAACGGATTGAGCGGAAAAGCCGAAAATTTGGATAAGATTAGTTTTAAAGTTCCGTTTGCAATTTCTTCAGCTGACAAGGACACAGTGAAGAATTTGAACGAGTTTCAAATAGAACGCACATGAAGAATTTGTGAATAGATTGGGTTGAGTATAGCATAGAGGGGGAAGGGTCCGATCACATTCACTTAGCAGAAAATGCAACTTGAAGAAATAGCCATAAGTGAATGCTGTAGAGGACATAAACCCATATATATATATATATATACCCAATGAAGAAAAACGACGGAAATAGTGAAGATTTTTCAAAGTTGAAGAATTTGAAAAACTGAAGAATTTCAAAACTGAGGAAAAACTCAAATTGAAGATTTTCAACTTTGGTTGTGGCGTGACCCACCGTATAAGAATGATGATTTCAGACACCTCGCATAATTGTCGAGGGTTACGAGAATCAAATTCTTCATTAATTTCTTCACACTTAGAGTGTTATTCTTCATTGATTGAAGAAAAACGTTTCTTCATGTGTTGCACATCTAAGTCATCAATTTTGCATAAGTGTCAGGATGTGTGTCCATTTCAAAGAACATTCGAAGATTCTAAGATATTTAGCTCACACCGCAACTTGCTAAATCTCTTCTCATCCAAGGGCTTTGTGAAGATATCGGCTAGCTGTTCTTCAGTCTTCACATTATCAATAAAGATGTCGCCCTTCAACACATGATCGCAAAGAAAATGCTGACGAATCTGAATGTGCTTTGTCTTCGAGTGC
Source organism: Aegilops longissima (assembly GCA_021605205.1). Taxonomy (NCBI): domain Eukaryota; kingdom Viridiplantae; phylum Streptophyta; class Magnoliopsida; order Poales; family Poaceae; genus Aegilops; species Aegilops longissima. The sequence continues at coordinate 640,321,794 of CM038677.1, forward strand.
TGAACTGGGTTGTGAGCAATCTTGATGGCACTCTCATTGTCATAGTAGAGAGGCACATTCTTCACGTTGATGCCATAGTCCTTGAGAGTTTGCTTCATCCACAGCAATTGAGCACAGCAAGAGCCAGCAGCAATGTACTCAGCTTCCGAGAGAGCGGTGATACGCAGTTCTGCTTTCTTCGAGGACCAACAGACCAAAGATCGTCCGAGGAAATGACAAGTACCAGATGTTGACTTGCGATCCACACGAACACCAGCATAGTCAGAGTCAGAATATCCAATGAGATCAAAAGTAGAGCCCTTGGGGTACCACAATCCTAGTGTTGGTGTGTGAGCTAGATATCGAAGAATATGCTTCACAGCCTTATGGTGTGATTCCTTCTGTAGCTTGAAATCGGGCACACATGCAAACACTAAGCATTATATCTGGCCTAGATGCACATAAGTACAATAAAGAACCAATCATGGAGCGGTATACCTTGTGATCAAAGTCACTACCATTTTCATCAGTGCATAGATGGCCATTTGTGGGCATAGGAATTTTGACGCCTTTGCAATCTTGCATGCCAATTTCCTCGTAACATCTTTGAGGTATTTCTCCTGAGATATGAATATGCCATTGCGCTGTTGACGAATTTGAAGACCTAAGAAGAATTTCAACTCTCCCATCATAGACATTTGATATTCTTCACTCATCATATAGGCAAATTCATCACTATAACGTTGGGCAGTACAGCCAAAGATAATATCATCAATGTATATTTGGCACACAAACAGTTCACCATCATAAGATTTAGGAAAGAGAGTAGGGTCGAGTGAACCGGGTGTGAACCCATTCTTCACGAAGAATTCTTTCAAAGTATCATACCATGCCCGAGGGGCCTGCTTGAGGCCATAGAGGGCCTTGTTGAGTCTGGAGACTTTGTCGGGATTCTTTGGATCTTCAAAACCTTGGGGTTGAGCAACATATACTTCTTCCTCAAGCTTACCATTGAGGAATGCACTTTTCGCATCCATTTGATATAAAGTGATATTATGATGGTTAGCATAAGCAAGCAATATGCGAATAGCCTCAAGTCTAGCAACAAGTGCAAAAGTTTCATCGAAATCAATTCCTTCAACCTATGTGTAGCCTTGAGCTACAAGTCGTGCCTTATTCCTCACCACAAGGCCATTTTCATCTTGCTTGTTGCGGTAGATCCACTTTGTGCCAATGATATTATGCTTACAAGGATCTGGACATTTGACCAGTTCCCAGACGTTGTTGAGCTCGAACTGATGTAATTCTTCTTGCATGGTCTGAATCCACTCAGGCTCCAAAAATGCTTCATCTACCTTAGTGAGCTTTGTGATAGAGACAAAAGCATAGTGCCCACAAAAGTTAGATAAATGTGAAGCTTTTGAGCGTGTGAGAGGACCTGGTGCTTCAATGTCATCAATGATCTTGTCAACTTGCACTTCTTTTGCAACGCGAGGATGAGCTGGTTGTCGTCGAGGAATTTGATCAGCATTTTCTTCAGCACCATTTTCTTCAGCATTATCTTCAGGTGCATCAGCTCGACGTTCTTCGCGTTCTGGAATGAATTCTTTAGCAGATTCTTCAGTAGGAATGACATCCTCAGTCGCCTTGAACTTGATAGAATCCTCAGGTGCTGGTTCATCTATTACAGAAGGTAGGTGCTCTCTTTGCGAGCCATTAGTTTCATCGAACCGCACATCTACAGTTTCAACAACCTTGTGAAGAGCGATGTTGAAGACTCAGAGGTGTCACGAGTCCTTTCGTAACCAAGCATAAAACCTTCATGTGCTTTCGTGCAAATTTAGCATTGTGATGAGGATCTCTAATCCAACATTTAGCACCGAAGACTTTGAAATAACTCACATTGGGTTTCTTGTCAGTGAGGAGTTCATAGGCAGTCTTCTTGAAGAATTTGTGAAGATATACTCTGTTGATGATGTGGCACGCGGTATCAATTGCATCAATCCAAAAACGACGAGGCGTTTTGTATTCATCAAGCATAGTGCGAGCCATCTCAACAAGAGTTCTGTTCTTGCGCTCCATGACGCCATTTTGCTGAGGAGTATAAGGAGCACATAACTCATGAGTAATACCAAGTTCATCAAGATAGTCATCAAGACCGGAATTCTTGAACTCAGTTCCATTGTCACTCCTGATGTGCTTGATCTTCACACCAAAGTTGGTTGAAGCCCTCGAGGAGAATCGTTTGAAGACTTCCTGCACTTCATGTTTGTAAGTAACAATGTGTACCCATATGTAACGAGAGTAATCATCAACAATAACAAAGCCATATAGAGATGCATCATTAGTGACTGTTGAGTAATGATTAGGACCAAAGAGGTCCATGTGAAGCAATTCGAATGGACGAGTAGTGGTCATGATAGTATTCGCTGGATGCTTGGCCTTGGTCATTTTTCCAGCTTCACAGGCTCCACACAAGTGATCATTGAGGAATTTGACATTCTCAATGCCAATGACATGCTTCTTCTTTGCAAGCGTGTGCAAATTCCTCATGCCTGCGTGAACAAGTCGTCGATGCCATAGCCAGCCTTCTGAAGCTTTTGCAAGTAGGCACACGGCTGGTTGTGGTCCTGTAGAGAAATCATCAATATACAAGTCTCCTCTCCTAAAGCCTTCGAAGACTTTGGAATTGTCAGCTTCCATAATCACAACACAACGATACTAGCCAAAGACAACAACCATATCAAGATCACAAAGCATTGAGACTGACATGAGGTTGTATCCTAAGGACTCAACAAGCATGACTTTGTCCATGTGTATGTCCTTAGAGATCGCAACCTTACCTAGACCCAATACGACTTTTGCCTTTGTCAAGAAGATGATATGCTTGAGATGTGACGGTGATAAGGAGCATCCATCAATAAGTTCTTGTCACCAATCATGTGATTTGTACATCCACTATCGAGGACCCACTCATTTGCTTTGGGTTGATCATCCTGCAGATGAATTAGTGCAACTTACGATCTCATATACTTCATCGGTGAAGAATATGATATCAAATTCATCGATGAATTTCATCAAGCAAAAAACAGATATAGCGGATGAGGACGTGTGAAATGAAAGTTCATTTCTTCATGATTAGCTCGTCCTTCCAGCAATTTTGTCGTGCCCCAAAGAAATTCTTGAGACGTTAAAGCACGCCCGAGACCTGACCCTGCAGAGAAATTAGTTCTTTTCTTCAAAACCCACATATGAAGGGGTGGCAAAGAGTTCATCACTCATGAGCTCCATATGAGAATGGTGGCATAGAGGCCAAACCATTTCGTTTCACATAAGAGGGTTAGGGTAAGCATATGAATAGCGAGAGAAATTCTTCGAGGACTTATGAACATAATGGTTTGAAGAATAATGCACATATTCATAGCCCTTAGCTCTACCCGTAAAGCAGTTGTTAGCACGATGATAATCATATGAGGACTTTGATCCTTTTGAGGAATTTGATCCATGTGAGGAATTTGGTCCGTATGAGGACTTGGATCCATATGAAGAATTTGGTCCATATGAAGAGTTTGATCTGGGATTCCTATTCTTCACAGGTGGTGTCATGAGGACATTCACTTGAAGACTTTCAAGGCACTTCTTGGGAACCCAGATTTTCTTCATAGGAGAACCGTTCCTGCAGTTAGTGCCAACATGCCTAGCAAATACTTCACCATTCTGATTTTTGAACAGTTTATAGTTGGAGTCAAATGACTTATCAGAAGAATGAGGAGATTCACATGTAAAGCCAGATAAGTTAGATGGATCAACTGGAGGTCCCTTTGCAGCAACCCACGAGGTTTTGGGGTACTGCTCAGGCTTCCAATATGTTCAATCAGCATTGAGTTTCCTCTCAAAGGCAATACCCTCTTTCCTAGGGTTCCTGTTGAGGATCTGCTTTTTAAGCACATCACAAAGAGTCTGATGCCCTTTTAGGCTTTTGTACATGCCTGTCATGTACAATTCCTTCAGCCCTGCATTGTCAGTGATGCTAGCAATGTCCTCAGATGAGGAATTAGTGAAAGCAGGGAAAGGTGAAGAATTTGTAACAGTTGAAGCATTTGAACATTCAGGTGAAGAATTAGCAGATTCACGTTCAATGCACTTTAAGCACGGAGGAACAAATTCTTCCTGAGAAGCGCTGATTTGTTGAGCAAGTAATGAATCACGCTCCTTCTGAAGATCTTCATAACTCACTCTTAGCTTCTCAAGATCTTGCTTTCTTTGAAGAAATTCATAAGAAAGCTTCTCATAAACAGATAAGAGAGTGTTATGATGACCTTGAAGGCTGTCAAACCTAGACTGAAGTCTCTGAAGATTTTCAGTTAGGGCCTTAGTGCGATCCATTTCTTCACCCAACATATCATCACTTTTGTCTAGCATGTTTTGAACCTTTTCAAAAGCCCTTTGTTGTTTTACAGCAATCTTAGCACGTTTAGAGTAGATGGGCTTGAGATCTTCATCAGATTCATTCTCATTGGATTCAGAGGAGGTATATTTGAGTACCTTGGCACCCTTTGCCATGAAGCAATAGGTGAGAGCATAATCATCATTATCTTCATCAGCCTTGTTGGTGAGGTCAGTTTCTTCAGAGTTGAAGATGGACTTGCTGACGAATGCAGTAGCGAGAGCCAGACCCGCCACACCGGACTCGGACTCCTCTGATGCCTCCTCTTCCTCATGATCCTCAGATTCAGCTTCAGAGTCCATTTCCTTGCCAATGAATGCCCGAGCCTTCTTGGAGCTGCTCTTCTTGTGAGATGAAGACTTTGAGGATTTTGACGATGGAGATTTTGACAATTTCTTCTTCTTCTTAGCGTCATCAGAACTGTAATCCTTGTATTTCTTCTTCTTTAATTCCTTTTCCCACTGAGGACAATCTTGAATATAGTGACCAGGTTTCTTGCATTTGTGGCATAACCTTCTCTTATAGTCACTGGATGAGGAATCACTGCTCCTTGAGGATTTTCCAAAGCGACCACGTCTTGAGAACTTTTGGAACTTCTTCACGAGCAAAGCTAGCTCTCGCTTAATTCTTGAGGTCACCAAGGCTACTACCGAGTCTTCACAATCAGATTCGCACACAGCCTTGGCCTTCGTGGCACGTGATTTGCCATAGCTAGAACCATAGAGATCTCTCTTTTGAGAAGCTGGAACTCATGAGTATTTAGCCTCTCAAGGATATCACCGGATCAAGTGACTTGTAGTCAAGACGTTCTTGTATCATCGGTGCGGAGTATCAAATGAGGAATCAAGCGATCTCAACAATTTCTTCACCACCTCATGGTCGGTGATGTCAGTGGTACCAAGCGCTTGAAGCTCATTTGAGATGTCAGTGAGGCGATCGAAGGTTTGTTGAACATTTTCATTGTCGAGTGTTTTGAAGCAGTTGAAGAGATTGTGAAGAACATCAACTCGAGAGTCGCGCTGAGTTGAGACTCCTTCATTTACTTTGGACAGCATGTCCCAGATGAGCTTAGCAGTTTCCAAAGCACTCACTCTTCCATACTATCCTTTGCTCAGATGGCCACATATGATATTCTTCGCTTGAGAATCGAGTTGCTTGAATCTCTTCACATCGGTAGCGTTCAGTGAGGGTGAGACAGAGGGAACACCATTTTCCACAACATACCAGAGATCGTTGTCAATTGCCTCAAGATGCATTCGCATCTTGTTCTTCCAGTAGGGGTAGTCCGTACCATCAAAGGTAGGACACCCATCCAAGACCTTGATCATACCTGCGGTCGACATAACTAAAACTCCAGGTGGTTAAACCAAAATCACACAGAACAAGGGAGTACCTTGCTCTGATACCAATTTAAAGTGTGTTATATCGACTAGAGGGGGGTGAATAGGCGATTTTTATAAATTCTTCATTGAGGAATTTGCTGGTGAGGAAATTCCTTAGGGAAGAACTACTTGCAGCGGAATAAGTACTCAGAAGTAAGCATAACACAATACAGACATAGTCATCGTGATGAAATGAAGACAAGCACAGAGTACAGAAAGCGTAATCAGGATAACACAAGATGAAGACAAACAGACTGAAGAAATTGAACTGAGGAAATTGAGAAAGTCTTCATCAAAGTCTTCAAACACAGATATGAACAATCACTCAACACAAAGAATGAGGAAATGAAAGAGTTGAGGAAATAGAACCAGATAAGGTTGGTGAAGACAATGATTTGGTAGACCAGTTCCAACTGTTGTCTCGGTTATACGTCTGGTTGGAGCGGCTGAGTATTTAAACTCGATGACACACAGTCCGGACACCCGATCGGCGAGCACGCAGCTCGGGACACCAAGTCCTCACCGTATTCTCCTTGAACTAAGGTCACACAGACTCGTCCCAATCACTCGTGGTAAGTCTTGAGCGACTTCCAAACCTTCACAGACTTGGTCACTCGGCGATCCACAATTCCTCTTGGATGCTCTAGACCATGACGCCTAACCGTCTGGAAGAAGCACAGTCTTCAAAGGTAACAAGCGTCGGATCCACGCGGGATCAATCTCTTCAGTGATGCTCAGTCACTTTGGGTTTGTAGGGGTTTGGTTTTGGGTTTTTCCTCACTCGATGATTTTCGCTCAAAGTCCTCGGAGGATGGGTTGCTCTCAAATGACAAGTGTCAAGTTCTCTTGAAGCAGCCAACCAGCTAGTGGTTGTAGGGGCGGCTATTTATAGCGTAGGGAGCAGCCCGACATGATAAGACATAAATGCCCTTCAATGATATGACCATTAGGTGGATAAGATATTTTGGGACAGCTGGCGCGCAACTCAGCAACGGTCGGAAATATGATTCTCAAATTCCTCAGGGCTATCATGTTCCTCACAGTGTAGGCAATACGCACTGGCGAATTCCTAACTCCCCAGTCAGAACAAATTCCTCAGCCACCAGAAGAACTTCGTCTCATCCTTTGAAGAAATTGACTGAACTGTATGAGATTTCAATGGCTTCACTCGAAGGGATTGGTAGGTGTAGGATTTTGAGTTGAGCATCACATGGAAAATTTTCCTTAGTATTTCCTCGACCCCCTTTAACAGTACGGTGTTTCCTATGACTCAAGAAAGAGAAAACGAAACTACAAAAACAAAAGTCTTCACGCTTCATGTTCCTCAAATGAATACCAAGTCTTCAAGGTCACACCAATTTCTTCACTTTCAAAGTCTTGAAAAGTCTTCGAATATCAAAGTCTTGATCGAAGAACTTCATTTTTAGGGGTCGACTTTCTCTGTAAATATCAAACTCCTCATAGACTTATAGACATGTGTACACTCATAAACACATTAGTCCCTTAACCTATAAGTCTTCAATACACCAAAATCACTAAGGGGCACTAGATGCACTTACAGGTCCCACACAACCCAGTTGATACCCTTCTCCATCCTGAAAAAACAAAATTACTGCGTGCGCTGCTGTGTCCCTACTGTCATCCTCACCATGTACAGTAATCTCCTTATTCCTCTCGGTTGTTGGCCATGTTGACAATACTGGAGGGTGGCGCCGCGGCGAGCGAACCAAGGCGGAGGACGATGGTGAGGCCTCGGACGGGAACGAAGAGGAGCCGGGGAAGATCACAGTCAGCCATGGGAGGCGGGAGCAGGCGGTCCCGCAGGCGCTGGTTTGGCTTTGGCAGCTCGAGGACGAAGAGACTGAAGAAACGCGACAGACGTTGAATGTCAATCCAACGGTCAAGGTTGACACAATCATTTTTTGACTAAGCGGACACCAAGTAGCATAATTTTTTATATATAGGAAGAAAACTGCGAGGAAAATGCGTTCGTCTCCCGTCCTCCTCACAGGGAACGTACGCCACATAAGTGACTAGCACCCTTGGTTTTCAACCGAGAGGTCTTGGGTTCGAGTCCGAGGAACTCTCAATTTTGTCCTCCTTCCTTCCGCGCAAAAAAAGGGAAAGAAAATCAAAGACTTGGGAAGGCGTACAGAACAAGCTAGTGTACCAGTAAAGAGACGTTGCCTAGTTTTAGAAAAAAGAAAGATGTGCTCCTGTAGCTGGTTGAATCCAAACCTAGATTATGACTATATATGGTGCTATGCTACTCTGCAAGTAATGAAACTGACATATCCAACATTCACTTCTCCTCTTCTCTACTTACTCTGCCTAGCATCAGAAGCTCTGGCCGCAGCAACCATGTCCATTGGCTGCTCGTCCACCTGGTCTTCAGCAGGCAACAACCAGATATGCGCCAAGTCGCCACCCGTACCATCGCCTGTGGGTCTCATCACACCCCCGCCGGCACGCGCACCGCAACCCGCTGCCGTTGGTGTGGTGCCACTGCTGCAAATCACGCAGAGTCATCCGTCGCATCTCAACCACAATCCGCAACCCTGGCCAAGTCTTCTACAAATGCCCGAATCATGGGGTAATAATATGTTTAAGTGTTGTTCTGCTGCTTTTAGTTGCTGATTTTTTTAATCGTTTGGTTGATGATCTTCCAATTTGATTCGTGCAGAAAAGGGAAGATTCGTGTGATTTGTATTTCTGGGAAGTTGCTGATGTGGGGGAATGCAACTATGCTGATTATTTGGTTAGCCGAGGAATCCCATTACCAGCAGGTTGGGGTGTTGGACAAGTAACTGAAGGAACGACAGATGAGGAAGATGCAGAGCAGAAGGTTAAAGATGCAGTTCCTCTAATCATGGCCAAGCAACAGCTGCTCAATGGCCTTGACAACAATGAGGAGATGAAAGAGCTTGTGAAGATAATGGGCAAAATCGATGTGCTCTGTAGGATGATTGTCTCTTTATTTGCAGTGTATGTAGCACTCGTGATGTATTCAGTGGCTACGACATGAGCACTTTGCTGAAACTAGTAATGAATGAAACCTGTTTAGTAGGCTGGGCGTAGTGTTGTGAACATCTAATGATTTCTATTAACGGAAATCAGGGGGTATCCCCTTTTGCTCATATAAATAAATAAGTAGCAGAGGCCCTGTCGGGTCAGCTTTGTTCTCATTCGAAGACGTCGAGCAAATTGTAGTCCAACAGCAAACTATGTCATCAAATTCAAGTTTCACAGCCAAATATGAGTAAAAGTAAACAACAATGTCATCATGTTTTAGTTGTCATACAATCACCAAACACAAATCAGCATACATAACAAGTGATGTTCTCACAGCAAAATACTAAACAACATGTTCATCAGGTTTCAGTTGTCATAGCAAACACAATTTCACATAGTAGATAAACAAACGTCTTCTGACAGTCAAATACGACAAAAGCAATGTAATCATCATCCACAGTAGCAGCGTCAACATCTTCGCCATGTGTATCAGTCTGAATCGTAATTCCCCACGGTGTCATCTTCTTCTTCGTCCTCAACGTCCTCGAACGTTGGCTTCTTCTTGATCAACTCTTGTATTTCCACATCACGACATGCAATCTTTTCGTCGGCGTCATTGACGTGATGGTTCTCAAAGATATTAGGAACATCTGTGTTATCTTGTACATCAGGAGCAGTGTAAGCATCATCTTGTTGTGCAACTTCATTAAACGAATTCCTCTGCTCAAACCTTTGCAATACTCTCCAGTCATCGCTACGTGCAAATGTGTCTTCCAAGAAAAATATCTATCTTGCTTGATTTGCCAAAATAAAAGGCTCGTTGTTCTGGTATGCCACCTTGACATTGATGGATTTGAAATAATCATCAGCTCTGGGTTTTGCGATCCTGGAAAACAGGTTATACCAACGACAACAATGTAACCACACACCGATGATCCTCGAAACGGAGATATATGCAATCTGAACAATGTACATTATGTTAGCATACATTTTAGTTGTCTCTTTGTCATACGTATCCGTGCTCATGATGGCACTATTTTGTGTCTTCCTGCCTTCGTCTCGTGCAAGGGTGTTGTAGCGCACATCTCCAATAACGCAAGATTCATAATGTCTTACCCGAGTATCAGGACCCATTGCTAGTGAGTAAAGGGCATCATCAACTGCCTACCCATCCTCTCGCATCTTCTTAACCTATGGTTAGAAAATAGACAAGATGATCATCTTATGTACTCAATATATTAAAAAAAGCGACGAAGGCACTTCAAAAGCTTACATGGTTCTTGAACCATTTCGCAAATCCTGCCATAACCAGTTTGTCAATGTTTCTTGGATTTTGCGGCAAGAACTCCTCTTTGTAGATGCTGCACAACATAGTGATCGCGTCAAACATCTAAATATATAAGAATGTGCTGCAAGTTTAGTAGATTATGATGTATAAGCTGCGATCGCACTTACTTGATATAAGGTAGTATCTCGTGACAGTTATTCAACACATACCAAACCATTTTGTCCAAATCTTTAGGTTTGTCCTCTTGTAGACTCTTCCCTAAACTCAAATGTAATAATTGAAAACATTGAGCCCGGATTGTCTTCACCCACCTCTTTGCTAAGCTGATCACTTTGTTTCAATGTATTTTGAGCAGAATGTCAATGCTTCTGTAGCAATGTAGGCCTCTGCAATGGAACCCTCGGGTCTAGCTCTGTTCCTAATATAGCCCTTGAAAGTGCCTAGCCGCCTTTCAATAGGGTACATCCAGCCATACTGTACTGGACCTCTAAGTAGTGCCTCATCAGGTAGATGAACAGCTAAATGCACCATCACATCAAAGAAGGCAGGAGGATATATCTTCTCAAGGTCGATAGGATAGTTGGTATCTTGTCTCTAAGATGCTCCAAAGCATCTATCCTGATATTTCTATTGCAGAGTTCCTTAAAGAATTGTCCCAACTCTGCAACTGCTCTGTATAAGTTAGGGCGGCCCAATCCTCTAAGGATAATAGGTAAAACCCTTTGAAGTAGGACGTGGCAGTCATGAGTTTTCAACCCTTGTACCTTGTTTCCATCTCAGACCGACTCTCCTTTCGTGGTTGGAAGCAAATCCATGTGGGAATCTCACGTGATGAGGACCTCGCAAATTCTTTTCTTTTACCTTGTCCAAGACGCATACAGCTGGTGCCATATCCCGTGGTTTACCTTCATCTTGCACCTGCAAATCCTTTCTGATACCTAGGTGTGTCAAATCAATCCTAGATTTTAAGGTATCTTTCGTCTTGCCTTCAATGTTAAGAACTGTGCCGATAATGTTGTTACATATATTTTTCTCGATGTGCATCACATTAAGATTATGCCGCAGATCCAAATCTTTCCAATACTCCAAGTCCCACAAAGTGGACCTGTGGGTAAACAATAATCTCTCTTCTATCGTGCCACACTTCCTTTTCCCGCTACCATTACCAGGATGGTTTCATGGTGTAATATGCCTGAACTTCTCTAATTCCACTTGCAACTCATCGGAGGTGAGCCTCTTTGGTGCATCACGGTTTTCATGCTTTGCATTGAACACATGTCTTCTGTATTTTCTAGGATGCGGCTTGTCCTTGGCAAGGAAACGGCGGTGTCCAATGTAACAGATCTTGCTAAGTATTGCGTATGACAGCGGATTCTTGTCATAGCGAACACATGCATTGTAACCATGTGTCGTTCGCCCTGACATAGTGCCCAAAGCCGGATAATCATGGATGCACCAAATTACAACAGACGCAGAAAGAAATCAGCTGGTGGGCTGCTATATAGGTCTCGAGAGAACACCCTTCCATAGTTGTTGAAGTTCCTCCACAAGAGGCTCCATGAACAAATCAAAATCCTTTCCAGGGACTTTTTGACCTGGGATGAGCAAGGCCATCATGTAGTTTGATTCTTTGGTGCGTACATTTGGAGGCATGTTGTAAGGATAACAAGCACCGCCACATGCTATATGTGGCGCCTCGTGGACAAATGGGTTAAATCCATCCAAGCTAAGCCAAGTCTAATGTTTCTCGGTCAGCAACAAACTCTTTGTGTTTATCATTGAAGCTTTTCCACTCACTACCATGAGATGGATGGCTCATTACATTCTGATCTCTTTACTCCTGGTTCCTAGAATGCCACAAGACATCCTCTCTTGTTTCACATCATGAAACAACCTCTGCAATCTTGGTGTAATTGGAAAATGTCTCAGAACATTATGAGGAATCCTCTTCACAGCATCGCCATCTTTCCATCTTGATGATTTGCATCTCGGGCATTCACTTAAGTTGGCATAATCCTTCTGGAACAGAACACAATTATTCTTACAAACATGGATCATATCATATCCAATTCCAACTGCACGAAGGAAATTCTTCATTTTACTGTAGGTATGTGGCAGCTCAGATGCATCTGGGAAAGATTTGCGGAAAGCAGCCAACATCGCATCGAATGATTTGTTGGTGATCCACTCAGATGTCTTCACCTGAAGAAAGGTGACCATAGCTGAGAATACTGACAGCTTATTTTCGGCAGATCAAGATGGTGATCTGCTGCTTCCACGTAGTCAATAACATTGACGTTCACAGCTTCACCATGATGAACCCACCTAGTATATGTGACCGACATCCCATACAAGTGTAGATGATTTTACACAGTTGACTGGGGTCTTGTAACTGAATTCATACAACTGCTACATGGGCAGAGCACATCTGATTTCGGACCACCGTACTCAGCTCTGATAAAGTTCATGAAGTTTTCAACCCCCTCGACATATGCAGTGGAGAATCTTCGAGCAGAAGTTATCCAAGTCCTGTCCATCTATTAGACATACAAATTAGTTCTTCTACTAGATATTACAGGAAAAACAAATATGCTTTTTTATGAAGTCCAGAAAAAAATACCTAGGTCGATGTCTAAAGCTATGGCAAAATATTTTGACGAGCAGATCTAAGTAACGAAATATATGTAAAGCTAATTCAGCAAACAGATTTGAGTGCTAAATCATGGCAGGCTGTTTCAGCAGTGAATGAGGCCGAGCACACATCCATCAAACTATAGAAGGCCATCGCAGCAACAAAGACCGAGTATAAAACGGTGTAGAGCTATTTCACCTAACAGATTGGCTACTAGACCATGGCAATCTCGTCACAATAAATATATGGCAGGATATTTTAGCAACTAATCGGCCTTGGCATGCCATCTCAGCTAAGAAGATTGAGTGCGAGCAGGGCAAGGAAGCTTCTTAGCGAGCATATTGACGATAAACTACTTCGGCAAACAGTGAGATTAACAGCGTCTATCAGCTAACATTCAACGCTACACCGACATGAACATGGCCTCAGTCTAGAATGCGCATACCGTGGGATAAGCTGACCGTCGTGCATCTCCACATGAACGTCGCCAGCGGTGGCGGAGTTGACCGCCGTGCGCCTCCACAAGAACGTAGCCAGAGGTGGCGGCGCGGCTAGAGGACGGCAGTCTATGAGAGCGTACTGTGGGAGCGATAGGATCGCCGTCGCCCTCGATGAACCGCAGCGCCGATGTATCGGCGCGCGGCAGGAGGGCGGCTTTGGCGAGCAAATGGAGTGGAGGGGATGGGGAGGGAGGTTTGGGGAATATTTGGCCGAAGGGCGGTTGAATCGGATTTGGGGGGATTTTTTGTGTGTGTGGGGGGGTGGGATTTTCGCGCGGTGGGCGGGGGGAGTTTGGCGCATGGTTGGTTTCTCCAAGTGCAGCCCCACGTGTTAGTGAAGAGGCAAGCCGAAGCGCGTTCCGTTTGCGTGAGCCGTGTGCAGGACCGAACGTGTGTGGGGTGCAATGCGATCGCGACAGGAGTGCTGTGAGTGTACCGCCTTTTTCATTTTAAACTAGTAGGTGCTTCGCCCCCTCAAAAAAATTTTTTTTGCTTCGCGCAATCCATCGATACTACTACTAGTAATCCGGTAATTCCGACTAAAACGGCGCGGCCGGGTCTTTTCCTGCGCGATATGCTGGGAGGTTGGCTTAGTTGGGTTTTTTAGATTTGTCTCGGTTCAATAAAAGGCAGAGTTGGTGATGATGGTGTGCCTGTCATCCTGCAATATAGGCCGTCCGATCTATATCTAACGGCTAGGAAGGAAACTATGACAATTTACCCGCACTCCTCTCCACATTTGCAGATAAGGCTTTCCCTCGTTCATCTGTTTCTCCCACAAGATCTTGATCTTCCGTGCAACGCACGGGCATCTTGCTAGTACTTCCACAATATGTATATTATTGTGAAAGTTCATATACACCGGCCGAGATTAATGCAAACACGGCAGATTTTCATTACATTTCCAACTTTTATAGGACAGAAAAATAAAAGAAACCCGACACTAAACCTATTCTACGACAGCGACCGACGTCCTCCATCTGCGATCTCTATGTACGGGGGCGGGGTTCAAGACCCGTGAAGTGAAGGTACGGTCTCCAGCGAGGAAGAGTAGAACACGGGATACGGACCGGCCGGTTGGCACACCATGCCCTGCCGCCTCCCATGCCCTACTCATCCTCGGAGGAGTCCCCGACCTCGGCGGTGCCGGACGTTGGACGACGGCAAGTAGGACGCGTGGCTGATGGTGCTCCCATCGTCGGCCGCCAGCGTGGCCATCGCTTGTGCGGTCGCGTCCGCGTCCGGCTACACCGCTATTGCGTCGCGAGAGGCGACTTGAGCGAGGGCGGCGACCTCGAGCTTCATCCCCGAAGACAAGCTCTCCCGCAGAGCGTTCGTACTTGTGGTCATGGCGGATGTGGTGCCAGGTAGGAGGACGATGCGCTATGGTGTGGAGGTTAGCTGGGTGTTGCCGCTTTATGTAGCGCATTCCGGTAAGGCCATGCGTTCGGTTGCGTCATTAAGTCGCCGGAGTTGGTTCCTCGGGCACCGAGCCTCTTAACGATGACATACGAACGGACGGCATGAATGCGGGCAGCTGGCGCCGGCTGGGAACGCACCGCGCGACGGCGCGAGGGACGAGGGCTTTGGTGTTCCAGGGTAGTCAGCTGTGGTCATGGCAACGTTGGAGATGCCCTTTGCTCAAATGCGATCCCTGCATGTCATTGAAAAAGCAAGACGACCCGGCATGGTCTCAGGTACAGAGGATGCAGTTGGCCGCGCTACACCATTCCGCGGACGCGTCGTGGCGCCCCGTGCATCCTCGACGATCCGGGTGTTGGAGTGTGTTTGGATTGTGGCCAAAGTACACCTTACCAAAATTTTGGTCATACCCAAATATTGGTCTTTGTTTGGATGGTTGCCATTTTTTTGGCATGCCAATGAACTCTAGCCAACTCTAGTTCATTTTTCTTGCCAATGTCGGCTAAATCATGGGCAACCAATACCTCAACCAAAATTTTGGTCATGACCCAAAGAATAGTCTTTATTTGTATGGTTGCCATTTCTTTGGCATGCCAATGAACTCTAGCCAACTCTAGTTCATTTTTCTTGCCAATGTCGGCCAAATCATGGGCAACCAATACCTCAACCAAAATTTTGGTCATGACCCAAAGATTGGTCTTTGTTTGGATGGTTGCTATTTCTTTGGCATGCCAATGACCTCTAGCCAACTCTAGTTCATTTTTCTTGCCAATGTCGGCCAAATCATGGGCAACCAGTACATCAACCAAAATTTTGGCTACCCAATGCTTTGATGGGACAACCTTGGGCACAAACCAAACATACCGTTGGTCGTGCCACAACACTAACGCCACCCTCGGCACACTGAAACCGACCGTGTCTAGCGACAATATGAGTGTGTCGCTCATCGCGGTCGCCGTGTCCAGAGGCGGTGCTGGAGCTGCGCCCCGTTGTTGGCCCCAACGACCCACATGAACGGTTGTCGGTGGCGAGGAGGTCGTGGGCCAGCTCCTCCATTGGACTAGTCAGCGGTACGTCGTCCCGACGGGTGTGCCCCACATGTCGGTTTCCCTGTTTTCCCGGCCATATTCGAGCATCAGTGCTCCCCGCTGCGCATTAGGCCTTTCACTATGTAGGCCAAGCGAGACAACTTATTGTTTATTTGAGCCATTCAAGTGTAATCATGTGGCGTTTGCTTATGTCTCATTCCTCTCCAACCCTCTTCTCCATTGATCATGTCGCCCTCCAGTCGAGTCCATCCTCCCGCATGCCTCATTTGAACATTCCGCCGAGTATCATTCGCATGTACCCACCCTAGTCCTCTTTCAATAGAGCTCCGGACCCCGAGATGAAATCGAGAGGGAACAGTGGGGCACGTGATACCTAAGGCGGATTCAAAATTTTGAACTGGTGATCATAGCATCCGCAAATCATATATAAAGGGTATTCAATGTTCGTTTGCTTTTGAACGCATAATATACTCCCTCCTATCCTTTCTACTTTACATATAAGTTTTATGTGTAGTCAAAGTATCTCTACTATGATAAAAAAGGTATGAACATTCAACAACACCCAATCAATATTGTTAGATTTGTACGTACTCCTAGATTTGTACTCGAGATGGTTTCCAATTTGACTATTGACAAGATTAATAGTACATGAGATGTATAATGTGAAAATTATATCATTGGAAACTCCTTTCACATACGAAATTGACCGTATGCTTTGTGTAAGTTGCATGTCATATATTATTACACTAACATTTGGTCAAAGTTAGCCTCAAAAAACGCATTAGACCCTGTATGCTTTGTGTAATGTCATATATAATTACTCTAACATTTGTGTAAGTTGCATGTCATATATTATTACTCTAACATTTGGTCAAAGTAGTATAGTGGAAGTGGATACTCTGACGTAGGTATCCCTACCTTACCCTCCCTTTCGGTCACTTACTCGCGGACCCCATGCTTGCTAGGCCCGGTATGTCAGTTACTCAATGGGTTCGGCCACGTCAGGAGATCCTCATCCGTAGTATACTCCCTCTGTTTTTATTTACTCCGCATAAAACGGAGGGAGTGGTGGTATAATAAATGATGTGGGCGGGGGAGGGGGAGGGACGTCGTTTTGCTCTCAAGTGCGGTCCCACAAGCGAGCGAAAATGCAAGAAGAAGCGCGTTCCATTCGGTGAGCGACGTGGAGGGTCCAGCGTGCCGGGCTGCAACGCGAACGCGACAAGAGCGGTGTATAGTCAAAACCGATTGACCGGTCATCACCGGAACCACTATTCACACCATAACCTTCGCTGCTCAGCCTACGCCAGCCACTGCCCTAAAACCACACCAATCTCCAGCCCATTCCCCCACCTTTCGATCCCCTAGCCCCCATCAAGCGTCCCCTAGTTCGCCGGAAAGCCATGGTGCACCGCAAGATCACTAACTACAAGATGCTGACGCCGGAGCGCCGCGCAGAAATCGCGGCGGCGGTCGGCGCCACAGACCTCCGTTCCCAAGGTCGCTTTGCGGCAGGCCAATCCCCGAGTTCTTTGGAGACAAGCTACGAGGAGGAGGAAGCCGATCCAATGTTCACTATGGAGGTCGCGGCGCAGAAGGCCCCCGATGGGTATGAGACGATGGACGTCGACTTCGTGCCGGCGTCCGAGTCCCCCATGGTGCAGGTGGACCAGCGGTTCAACATGGCGATACCAAAGGAGGACCGGGAGGCAGAGGCTCAACTCGACGCAGAGCGCGTGCATGCCGCTGCCATCGAGGCTCTCCTGCAGGTGGAACCGGATGTTGTGGATGTGAACCGGGCGGCGGAGGCTTAACTTGAGGCGGAGCGCACGGATGTCGCTGCCATCGAGGCCCTCCTGCAGGCGGAACCGGACGTCCTGGAGATGAACCGGGCGGCAGAGGCTCGACTCGACGCAGAGCGCGCGGATGCCGCTCTCATCGACGGCCTGCTGCAGGTGGAACCGGACGTCCTGTACTTGAACCGGGCGGCGGAGGCTCGACTCGACGCAGAGCGCGCGGATGCCGCTGCCATCGAGGCCCTCCTGCAGGGGAACCGTACATCCTCGACTTGAACCGGGCTGTGCTCTCGTCCGTGCAGAGCGCCCGCACGCTTTGCTTGAACGAGTAGCTGGAGGCCGAGGACAACCACGGTGCAGAGACACACGTCGGCAGCGACGGCTGGTTCACGCCGGCAGCCAAAGACGACGAGGCCGTCTCTTTCCGCGAGCAGTGATAGTTTTTCTTTATGTTGTTGTTTTTATGGATCTTTTGCTGTGTAAAAACATATTGTACTATATTTGTTATGCAAGTCGCCTGACTTGGGTCAGTCTACCATTTTAGGCGGTTGGATGAATATTCTACGTCCCCTAACCCTTCTTTCCTTCTTCCTCACCTCTTCTTCTTCCCCAACAGACCACCGCACGGGCCTTACGGATACTCCCCAACATGCGATTGGATAAACATACTCTATGAACGAAAGTTATGTGTCAGCGATAGGATGGCTGAGTTTGGTTTGTTCACATGCGGCAGCACGTGTCAGTGAGGGTGTGTTCCCTTGGTTGGGTTTGCTGCGTGCAGGAGCGACTGTGTGACGGTGCGGTTCGACCACGGCGTGTAGGAGCGACCGCGACAGCCGTGCGCAAGTGTACCTCCTTCTCATTTTGAAAACTTTAGGCAAGATTGGTAAAAATGTCTGGCGAAGTTTGGCAATGCAAGGCCTAGACCCAAACAGGATAAGTATGTACGTACTAGGAGTACTAGTGTTAAAAAAGAAAGGCGGGTTTTCCTTCATGGGATTTAATCGATAAAAATCCTCGTTTCACGTGTCTATTAATGCGTATTTTTTTCTCGAAAGACCAAAGAGCTAACCATCTCACTCCTCATCGCTTGATTAATGCAGCGCCATGCAAACCAACCTTCTCACTTCCGCATGCATGCAGGGGATATTAATGTCCTTGGTTACTAACCCCATAAATTTTGCCTCGATTAGTGTTACTGGCCCTTTGCAAATTGTAATTTTGATAATACTGGCCTTGTGTACAAAAAAATGGAGGTAGTAACTATATTTGACTTCCTTCCCCATTGTGGTGACGTCGACAATTTTTTTTTGTGGAGTGCGTCCGACGGAGAACACCATTGAGGGAGACCATGGTAAGTCGTTCGCTAGTGCCGCCTGCAAGCCGAGACAACCGCCTTATTTGCATCCAGGAAGTCCTTTACTAGTACTACTACTAGGAGTACTAGTGCGGTGAGATGGTTTCTTGAAGAAGACGACGGAGAAGCGGAGTCAGCGAAGAGTGAAATGATGGTTGCTTTGTCCGTGCTTTGTGATTTGATGCCTCACTGCTTTGTGATTTGTGATAGAAGGGACAGGGGAGTAGACTCTGTGCTCTATATTGTACTACATGCATCCAAGCATGGGAGAAAGAGGAGAGACGTTGCATTTTTCTATTCCTTCGATCAATCAATAAGGGAGCTTCGGTTCCATCCTTTTGGCTTTGGTAACACCGTCCACAATGGTTCCCACGATGCCAAAAGCTATTTTCACATTTGGCTACACATTGTGGATGCCCTTAACCGTACCACTTGGTTTTGCTCCTGTGTGCTATCTATAAAAATCTCAGTTATACTGATCTAAAAAATTATAGAATCAAGATTAGTAAAAAGGAGGTGATTTTGCCGCGCGGATGGCGGTTTGCTAACATGTGGTCCCACGTGTCAGTGCTTTACCAAGCCGATCTGCGTCCCACATGACGCAGAACAACGGCAGAAGCAACACGTGGTTAAGTTGAGGAAGATGAGGGAGAAGCGGATTCAGCAACGAGTGAAATGATGGTTTCTTCGTCCCTCCAACTTCTTTTTTAGCATTATTACTTCGCCCCTCCAACTTAATCGGGAAAGGTGCATCTTTGTGATTTGACGCCTCATTGCTCATTACTACGCCGGCGCCATGACTGGGGTGCTTCACCCCGGCTGCTCTGCATAGTATTCCGGTATGGCACGTGGACCCGGTAGCTTGATGTCCCACATGTCGGTGAAAGGGACTAGAAGATTTAAGAAAGCGAGCGCTCCACTCTTACAATGGAGGAGTAGACGACACGACGGCCCAGTGAACTGTCACTTGTACTGTATAGTACTATAGTTTTGTTGTTTCGCACGATCCATCGATACAAACACGATTAAATAGGAAAGGGCGGGATTTTTCCCGCACGGTAGATGATACTGGCCATACATTTCAAAGGCAATTTTAATGTATGCAAACTGAATAATTATAAGTAACAATATGATATCTAGTAAAACTAAAAACACATATGATTTATTGTGTTGGAGTGTAGTAGTAGTGCTGTATTGCATAATTGTTAGAGGTAACATGCGAGAACGTGTAGAGATGTAGTTTTGGAGGGCCTACAGAGAGAAAAGTGTAATACGGTCACCGAACTTCAGAATAAGCTGATTACGGTCACTATATACGTTTTGCGGTGATTATCCGGTCACTTGCTCACAGCTCAGCATCGGATTGCACTCGCTGACCGCCAAATAGTCGCATGGCGCCATGTTGACTAGTTAAATTGACCACGCTCCTTGTGGGTCCCACTGTCGATTCGCATAGGGAAAAGGTCGATAAACCCAAATTTACGCATGCGCGACAAGGCTCCAACTCGTGCGCTGGAATCACCTGGTTGTGTATGTGTCTGCTCGGGGCTGATGTGTGCGCATGCACGTAGGTTGAGCACTTGAGCGTGAGAGTGTGTGTTGGTCGTGTGGTGTACTGGTGTGTGCATGCATGCGTGTGTGTGTGCGTGTGAGTGTTGCGTGCGTGCGTGGCTGCATGTGTACGTGTGAGTGTTGCGTGCGTGCGTGGGTGCATGTGTTTGTGTGAGTGTTGCGTGGATGCAGTTCGTGTGCATGTGTGCGTGTGTGTATAATCACCACACCAGCTCCTGTGTGTTAAAACAGACGGCTCAGCATACCAATACAAGGCCACCTTGTCCGCTGTGCTGCGGTCATGACTTTGAACCATCGTCAAAATATATTTTTTTGTCGTTTGTTTTCATTCTTACTAGCAAGATGCCTGTGCGTTGCACGTAACATCAAGCTGCATTTGTATGACTTGTTTATCTTGTGAGAGAAAAGGATGAACGAGGAAGGCCTTATTTGCAAATGTGGAGAGGTGTGTGGGTACCTTTTTGCAAAATTGCCATAGTTTCTTTCCTATCCGTCAGATATAAATCAGACGACCTATATTGCAGGATGGCAGGCACACCATCATCACCAACTCTGATTTTTTGTAAGAGCGTATTTTATGTATTTTATAGGAGTGTAGATGTAGATTAGATACAAGTCGACAGGTGGGCACGATGGTAGTGAGATAATGTGATTCAACACTAGAGGTGCCATGTGGAGCGTTTAACTGGTCAACTAGTCATGTCATGAGCAAATACAGAGTTGTACGGTGAGCCCGTGACTGTATAATAACCACTAAACGTAAACGATGACCGTAATGAGTGGATTATGAAGTCCAATGTATGTATCGTGCTTTCGCTTCAAATAGAATGATCGTCATTGCATATATCGCGAGAGAAAGATGAAACACGCGTGAATTTTCTGGGGGCTTACTTTTAGAGGACCTGGAGATAGTTTTGTGTGCATACGTGAAAGGGCCGTATAGGGGGGTGTATGCGATGGATAGAGAGATGCTCTTCGCTTTCTTTATTATGACTAACTTTGTATATAATATAAAATATACAAATTCACGGTCTTGGAATAAATATCATTGTGGGCACCATGCAATGCAAATTAGCGTTCAGACTCCTCCATTTAACTTTGTAATGTTGTATATATGTAGAAACTCTAAAATAATTTTTGGCCACACTTTATTCAAAAGGAATGTTGTATGCGAAATAAACGTGAAGAGAGGGCTCTTTAGATCAATGGGGTATGTGATGTAACATGTGTGAATGTGTAGTTGATGCATTTGGCGGGGCCTAGAGAGGTATGTGTGTGTATTACGTATTCGAGAGAGGCATGGATAGAGGGCCCACTGGGGTGGGAGAGATAACACAAGAAATGAGGGTGGTCTAGAGAGAGAGACGAATATGACGTCACGACAAGAGATTCCATTCCCTTGAGTGTGTATATGCAAGGGGGGAGGGAATAGAGGCACCAGGAGAAATTTTCTGTGTGTGTGTGGTGTTTGTGTTGGTATGTGTGGGTGTGCGAAGATAATGAGACGTGGGGGCAGAGGGTGTGTCACCGCATGAGGTCCGGTGGGTCGAGGTGAGGCCCTTCGTTCGGTTCCGTCCTACGCCACATTGGTCGGCCCATGACACATTTAGGAAGATCCATGGATGACTAGTCGTACAAGACAAAGATAGCAGAATCGTGAAGGACTCTGTGTCCACTGACGAAGCCGTCTAGGATTTGTAACCCTAGGTTCTCGGACTAATTAAGGTAACCCCTTTATCTCTGATATTACTATTCATCCAACCTAACTTTAAGAGGCATCCTAAAGAATGCTCTGCTAGAATCATACTCGTCGATTAGGAAGAGAGGTGTGAGACAATGCGTGAGAGACAGGCATAAAGATAATGTGCGTACATGAGACACGTAGGCAGGTCCAGGTATATAGAAAAGGTCGATGAGGATTGTGCGTGTGTATGTTTGCGAGAGGAAGAGTGCTTGTGATAAAGGTTAGTGAAAATAGTTGTAAATGGTTACAAGAGGGAGGGAGGGTTATATCTAGAGCATGTGTGCGAGAAAGACACCTCGGGAGAGAGTGTGTGAGCATGTGTGAGAGACCACCGATGGAGAGTTAAACTACACGTAAAAGACTGCTCTACACATTGATTAAAGATATAAATTGTATCCAAATATTAGGATGGGATCATGATATTTGCAATTCGCGTAAGGAGCGGTCATTGATCCATCAGACATCTAGATTTTATCGAATTTGAGAATGTCTATGTTATTATTCGACACAATTGATCCACATAGTTAGTATTTTGAACTCCAGACAATGCATCGCTTTAGAAATCGAATATAAGCGTGAGTATAGTTCATGTTGTGTGTGTAAGGCACATTATACATACAAAAGTTACACAATGGACATTATAAATAGCTACATATGAACTAGCGTACATTTGAATTCAACTTAAGGTGGTTTAAAAAAATCGAATTCAACATGAAGTCAATTCAATTATTTGAATTTGATATCATGGCATTTGTAAACCATACCTAAATTATGGGGGCTCCAATCTTTGCTCTGATTTTGTACATAATAGCATATGTAGTCATGTACACAATAGATTCAAATTTAGCTCCTTGTCGGTGTCAAAACCGGCGGATCTCGGGTAGGGGGTCCCGAACTGTGCGTCTAGGCGGATGGTAACAGGAGACAAGGGACACGATGTTTTACCTGGTTCGGGCCCTCTCGATGGAGGTAAAGCCCTACTCCCGCTTGATTAATATTGATGATATGGGTAGTACAAGAGTGGATCTACCACGAGATCGTAGAGGCTAAACCACGGAAGCTAGCCTATGGTATGATTGTTGTTCGTCCTCGGACTAAAACCCTCCGGTTTATATAGACACCGAATAGGGTTAGGGTTACACAGAGTCGATTACAATGGTAGGAGATCTACATATCCGTATCGCCAAGCTTGCCTTCTACGCCAAGGAAAGACCCATCCGGACACGGGACGAAGTCTTCAATCTTGTATCTTCATAGTCTAGGAGTCCGGCCAATGGTGATAGTTCGGCTATCCGGACACCCCTTAATCCAGGACTCCCTCAGTAGCCCCCGAACCAGGCTTCAATGACGATGAGTCCGGCGCATAGTTTGTCTTCGGCATTGCGAGGCGGGTTCTTCTCCAAATTCCATATACTTGTCGAATAGTGTCCGACTTCTGATAAATGCTGCGCTCCTTGGCTTCCACGCCCAATAATGGCCATCTTCCACGTGTTTGAATGAATGCAAAAAGCTAGGGTATTTTTACACTTATCCCCCTAGCTGCGCAAGTGAGCCGCCAATAAAAGGGACGAGGACCCAGATCTGAGTCACACCATCCCCCCTCCGCGAGCTTTCATCGGAGCGCCTCTGACAAAAATCCATTCCATCATGGACAGTCGATGCGGCTCCTCCTCTCGCGCTCCCATCCCTCAGCCTGGAAATTGGGAGAGATGCTCAGTCCCGCATAGCGAGCTAGTGACACTCCAAACCAAGGGATTTCTTCCCCGGTCCTTCATGGTTCCGGTTCGAGCCGGACTCGCCACCTATAAGGGCGGAAAGCAAGCGGAGAGTGTCCCCGATCCCTCCAAAGGAGAGCGGGTATGCTTTATCTTTTATCTAGTAAGAGGACTCGGATTTCCAATTCATCCGCTTTCTTGGGGCTCTTAGAGTTCTACTGACCTCCAGCTTGCACCACCTTACGCCTGCCTCCATTTTGCACATCGCGGGCTTCGTGGCCCTTTGCGAACTATTCTTGGGCATCGAGGCTCATTTTGCACCGTGGAAGAGATTATTCTGCCTTGTACCACGCTCTCATGAGGGGTCAATATATCAAGTGGGCGGAGCCGAGCTGTGGCGCGATCGCCGGACCGGATATCTATCCGAACCCGAAGAAGGCGTCCAAGACTGGCCTTCGAATGGTTTTATATAGAAGACGCCCCACCGCCGGATCCTGTTCGGATCGGTCTCCCGGAGTTCAGCAATGCTCCTTTGAAGAAACGCTGAGTTGGCGCCCATGAGCCCCTGAGGGAAGACGACAGGACGCCCTTACCCGATGAGCGAATAAGATTGTTGGCTCATTCGAACTGACCATGATCGGTGTCATGGCCACATGTATTATGCGGGGTGCAGCCGCCCAAAGATAGGGGCCACCCATGTGGGATTTCAACGGGAGGACGATGCCACCCGTCATGGCCGTAAGGGGCCGGATCGGTCGCCGATCCGGTGAAGATCTTGTCTGCGCGTACAAGGGAGAAGAGGAAGATTTTCTCCGCTACCCCATTGAACGGATTTTCTATGAACAATCCTCGAAGCTGGGTAAGCGGACATTTCTTTTTTGCACATCCGATCCGTATTCCCATGGTTAGGTATCTCATTTTGTGATTTTGACGCAGGAACTGCGCCAGGCCGAAAAAGACATAAACAACCCGCCTCCACAACCCGAGGATCCGGAAAGGCTCCTCGATCCGGCCTCCCAACAGGATCCGGACATATTGGTGGAGCTGATTGATGGGGTATTTCACCAATTGAGCATCGATAATGCCTTGGTTTCCATTACGGCCGATTACCCCGGAATACTTCCAGCCTCACAGGTAACTAAGACCGAGGTCCCAATACTCTGATAATGACCCACCCGTGCTTATTTTTTATCACCGTATACCAATGGTGTTTCGCAGAGGGTGCCTTCGAGGCAGGAGGCCGAGCCCGCGGCGGCTAGCCAACAAGGGGCAGTACGGCCCCACAGGCTAAAAAGAAGTGCGGTCCGGATCGAAACGCCGCCACAACGGTATGGCGCGTCACCATATTCCTAGGATTGATTCTCGAAGGCGATTAACGCTGGTGCTCTTTTCAGAAAAAGCGCCGCGGACTATGTCCGGAGAGGTTGCCAATCGAGCCTCCGCCAGCCGTGCTCCAAAGCCAGTCCGAAGTGGAGGTGAGCACGAGGCGCAGGCCGGACGCCCTCCGGCGCAGGATGCCGACAGATTGTCCGCCACCTACTCCGAGGTGGAGAGCGCCATGAATCACAAAGGCCGCCAGACAGCTTCTTCGTGGACGCATGTTTCTCCCAAGAGGCATTGAATGCCTTCAATTCGGAGATGCGCACTGCATGCCGCCAAGATGGTCTAGCCAGAGCCACGGAGCAAGATGTAAAGGACATACGGGTGATGGAAATTTGACGGTTATATATGCCAAGAGCCCCGAGACTTAAAATAGTTAGAATAACTGATTTAAGGATCATTTGTTATGCAGGATCTTACAAAAAGAATACCCGACTGTCCTGTGAGCTTGAAGAATGAAAGGCCCAACTTGAGGCTGCACTAGCCGCCATGTGGGGAGCCACAGACCCCCCTCCGTAATATATGCTTCAAAAGATAAGTAGTTTGTGAAGTGCGGTGTGTGTGTAAATCGACAATAATATTGCAGATGGTGCCGGACTAGATCCGGACAAGCAAGAGCTTTGCGCCGTTGAAGGTCAAGAGAATGTGCTTACAAGGGTGAGGCAAGAGAAAATAATCTCCAGATGCCAACACCCAGCTGGGTGAGGAACTAAAGGATGTTCGTGCCCACCTGTCGGACTCCGTGAAGGAGAATCGGCGACTTCGTCGCGGCATTTATAGTAAGTGCTTGAGCAAACTTTTAAAAAGAGTTCGGTAAGGAAGTCAACTAACAGAGTTATGTCTGTAGGTATGCTCACGGGTCGTCCTGCAGAGGAAATGCCCGGTTCTACGGGTGACCTTCTTCCCGAGGTATTGTAACTGCAAAAACGAGTTCGGCAGGTGATGAAAGGCATTGCCCAGGCCTTATGGCCATCTATCTCCCTACCCGAAGGCCTTGGAGAGCTTGCAGAGAAGCTTCAGGGAGCACGGCGGCGCTTCCGACTATGGAAGATATCGGCCTGTCGTCAAGGCGCCAGGGAGGCCTGCGCCATGGTGAAGACGCTGCACACGGTTACGGACTCAAACCACATGGCCGAGGTTGGACCTGTGGGGCCCGACGGAAGGAGATCCTGTGAGTTTAGTGTACGGCCAAGTAGAGTTGGCGAAAAGTATTCCCAACAGGATCAGAACTAGACAGCCTATTAGATGGCATTGAAGAGGAATACAATCAGTCAATTTGACTATGTAATTTAAAATGACATGTAAAATGCCTTCTAGCCGGATTGTAGACCGTTTGTCGTAGCGGACCTTTTCGCTTCAACCTCGAGACCCAATAGTCCGGAGTGTGTCCGAATACCCTCACGGTTATGTAAAAACCAGGGCATGCGTGGAAACCAGGCGTACGGGTCATGAGTGCTTTATCAGACAAGTGCCCAACTAGTTATGTTATATTACATGGTTAGTAAGAAACATCTTCCAGGGAGAATAGTTCCGTTAGGGGTTCCTATCTCGGAGGCATGCCCTAAAGTGCATGTCCGGACTGCAAAAAGCAGAAAAGCATCTGGGGCAGATAAATAAAAATAAAAATCGCCTTTTAGTTCACCGACCAATATTCCCTTAAGAACGCTTAGCTTTCGGCTTCACCCAGTTTGAGGTACACGTCCGGCTGACCCGGCGGTAATAATCGCAGAGGTGCTCCCTTTACCACCTAGCCGAACAATCGGGGACGTAGGGGGTAAGCACAGGAGCCAGGCAACCTAGCTTGGCCAAAACTTAAGTCATATCGATGCATATAATGGTGAATAAAAGGTACATGCGGAAGTGTGACACATGTGTTGGGCATAAAGCCCGTATAAATAAGCTTCTGTTAAAGAAGCCCGCAGGTATAATGAGCATGGATAGCGGGTCAAGTGTGTGCGAACAATGCGCAAACGAGCCTTTAACGGCTTCGGAAAAAGGGAGGGAGAAGGAGAGAAATAAAAGACAGCTTAAAGTATAAAATATAGACGGGGGAAGGAGACAAACTCAGAATCCGGCGCTAAGCGTAGAATCTTCGGAGACGGCTGCGTTCCATGGGTTCGGCTCGAGTCGGTTATCCGATGCGTTTCGCAGACGGTACGCTCCGCCGGTCAGGACTTGGTCGATGATGAAGGGACCCTCCCATTTGGGCTTGAGTTTTTCCTTTTTCTTGTCCGGCAGGCGTAGAACTAGTTCGCCAACATTGTAAGCTTTGGCCCGTAGTTCCCTGCTTTGATATCTTCGGGCTTGCTGTTGATAGAATGCGGAACGAGCTTTTGCCATGTCATGCTCCTCCTCCAAGGCGTCCAAGCTGTCCTGCCGATCGAGCTCGGCTTCTTTCTTCGCATATGCGCACGCCGAGGTGAGTCATGAATTATGTCGCAGGCAAAACTGCCTCTGCGCCAGTATACCATAAAAATGGTGTGAATCCGTAGTACGATTGGCGTGGTCCACAGCCCCAGAGTACGGAGTCGAGCTCCTCTACCCAAAGGCGTGTTAGATTCCTTGAGGGACCGCACTAGTCTGGGTTTAATGCCGCTCATGATTAGACCGTTTGTTCGCTCGACTTGACCGTTAGTTTGGGAGTGATAGACTGAAGCGTAGTCAAGCTTGATGCCCATGTTTTTGCACCAGAGTTTGACCTCGTCGTCCGTGAAGTTCGTGTCGTTATCAGTGATGATGCTATGGGGGACGCCGTAACGGTGTAATACCCCTGATATGAAGTCTATCACCGGTCCGGATTCAGCCGTCTTTACAGGCTTGGCCTCTATCCATTTGGTGAATTTATCCACCATGACCAATAGGTATTTTTGCTTGTGGGTTCCTCCTTTAAGGGGTCCAACCACGCCAAGCCCCTGCACTGCCAAGGGCGTGTGATGGGTATAGTTTTGAGGGCGGTGGGTGGCATGTGGCTTTGATTAGCAAAGAGCCGGCAACCGACGATCGTTGGACTAAGTCCCGAGCATCCGCCCAGCCGCCGGCAAATAAAATCCTGACGGAAGGCCTTGCCTACAAGGGCTCGGGCTGCGGCATGGTGCCCACCGAGTCCGCATGAATTTCAGCCAGGAGATTCCGCCTTCCTCTTCGGAGATACACCTTTGAATGACTCCGGTTGTGCTTTTCTTATAAAGCTCTCCCTCATGGACCTTATAGGCTTTAGACCGTCGCACTATGCAGCGGGCCTCGTTTTGGTCCTCGGGAAGTTCCTGCCTAGTTAGGTATGCTAGGAATGGCTTGAAAAGCCTCTCTAGGAAGGTGTTGGGGGGGACGGCATCGCGCTTTGCGCCAATGCGTGCCAACACGTCTGCTGCCTGGTTGTTATCCCGGGCTATATGGTGAAATTCAAGCCCCTCAAACCGAGCTGACATTTTTAGGATGGCATTGCGATAAGCTACCATTTTCGGATCCTTGGCACCAAAGTCCCCATTTATTTGGGATATTGCGAGGTTCGAATCCCCGCGCACCTCTAGGCGTTGAATGCCCATGGAGACTGCCATCCGGAGACCGTGTAGAAGGGCCTCGTGTTCGCCACGTTGTTGGAGTCCGTACATTATTTGAAGTACGATTGGATCAGATCTCCGGTTGGGGACGCTGAACGATGCCAGCCCCAGTGCCGCCAACATTTTGGAGCCGTCAAGTGCATGATCCAGTTGGAATATGTGTCGACTTTTTAGGGAGTTCGCTTCACCATTCGGCGATGAAGTCAACCAAAACTTGCGACTTAATAGCTCGCCATGTCTTGTAGGTTATGTCGAACGGAGGAGCTCAATGGCCCATTAAGCAATCCGCCCGTTATGCGTCGCGTTGTTTATAATGTCATTAAGAGGTACTTCGGAGGCTACTGTTATCGAACACTCTTGGAAGTAGTGTCGCAGCTTCCGGGATGCCATGAACACTGCGTATGCTATCTTTTGATAATGCGGGTACCGTGACTTGCATGGAGTTAGGACAGTGGACACGTAGTAAACTGGTTTTTCGAGAGGGAACTTGTGTCCGTCCGTTTCTCGTTCGACAACGAGCACCGCGCTTACAACTTGATGGGTTGCTGCGATGTATAATAGCATTGGTTCACCCATGTTGGGCGCGGCCAGGACCGGATTTGTTGCCAATTTGGCTTTGATTTCTTCGAGTCCGGCCGTGGCAGCATCCGCCCACTGGTGTTCGGTGCGCCGAGGAGGCGATAAAGGGTAATGCCTTTTCTCCTAAGCGGGAGATAAAGCGCTTAGAGCCGCCAAGCATCCAAATAAATTTTGTATTTGTTTGAGGTCTTTGGGGATATCCAATTGTGACAGAGCTCGGATCTTGGCTGGGTTTGCTTCAATTCCTCGACGGATACAATGAAGCCCAAGAGCTTTCCTACTGGTACGCCAAAAACGATTTTTCCGGGTTGAGCTTGATGTCATATGTTCGGAGATTATCGAATGTGAGCCTCAAGTCGTCGACTAGGGTTTCGACATGCTTGGATTTGACGACCACATCGTCTACGTATGCCTCCACTGTTTTGCCGATCTGGTTTGCCAGATATGTCTAAATCATGCGCTGATATGTTGCGCCAGCGTTTTTGAGCCCAAAGGGCATTGTGTTGAAGCAGAATGGGCCGTATGGAGTGATGAATGCCGTTTCAGCTTGGTCTGGCTCTGCCATCTTAATTTGGTGGTAGCCGGAGTATGCGTCGAGGAAACACAATGAATCGTGTCTTGCGGTAGCGTCGATAATTTGATCGACGCGGGGGAGGGGGAAGGGATCCTTTTTGCAAGCCTTGTTAAGGTCCTTAAAATCGACACATAGGCACCAGGATTTGTCCTTCTTTGGTACCATTACCAGGTTTGCTAACCAGTCTGAATGCTTAATATCTCTGATGAATCCGGCCTCCAATAGTTTAGCTAGCTCCTCTCCCATGGCCTGTCTCTTGGGTTCGGAGAAACGCCGAAGAGCTTGTTTGATCGGCTTGAATCCTTTTAGGATATTTAGGCTGTGCTCTCGCCGTCGGCGTGGGATTCCCGGCATGTCTAAAGGGTGCCGGCAAAATGTCCCAATTTTCGCAGGAATTCTCGTAGTGCGGCGTCCACATCAGGGTTTAATTGTGCCCCGGTGGAGGCCGTTTTTGTAGGGTCCGTTGGATGGACTTGGAATTTGACTATTCCGTCTCGCGGTTTAAAAGAGGTGGACTTGGATCTCTTATCGAGTATCACATCGCCCCTGTTCACCGTCGAGCGCGGCAGTAAAGGTGTTCCTCTGCCGCTAGGGCTTTGGATAGTGCCTCAAGGGCAAGTGCGGCTGTTTTATTTTCGTGCGGAGCGCTATGTCCGGTCACTAGCGAGAGTGATAATTCCGCTGGTCCGGCATTTTGAGCTTCATGTACCCGTAATGGGGTATAGCTTGAAAATTGTGAATGTCTCTCGCCCTAATAGAGCGTGGTATCCGCTGCTGAACGGGGCCACTTGGAATGTGACCTCCTCGACCTATAATTGTCCGGCGCGCGAACACCACATCTAGTGTGATCTTTCCTGTAAAGATGCTTCCCGACCGGGATTATTCCTCTAAAGGTTGTGCTGCTTTGCTCAATGCGGCTCCAGTCTATTTCCATTTTTCAAGGGTTTCTCGTAGATGAGGTTCAATCCGCTGCTGCCGCCCATGAGTACCTTGGTAAGGCGAAAGCCGCCCACTATCGGACCGAGGACCAATGCGGCCGGTGCTCGGGTTGTTCGAATTTAGGTTCGCCATCGGGCGTTAAGGTAATAGCCGTGTCCTCCATGGATTTATTGTTGCTATCCGTAGACTTCGCAAGGTTGCGGAGTGTTCGCTTCCGATATTATTTGATGCGTAAGTCTCAAGACTATTAATACCGTCTCGGTATTGCTGGGCTGGTGCTCGAGCTAAAAGCTCTTCGCCACTTTTGGCCACCGCCGTAGTATCCAACATGCTCTAAGGCTATGAGTTGGAGTGGCACCTCTCGTGCTATGAATTTTGCAGGTCCATTGAGCCATCCCTCCAAAGACGGTTCCATGCCCTTTGGGGGTTTTGCTTTTGGTATGTAACCCAGGTGTCCGGTGATAATGCACCCTTTTATTTCGGACTAGGGTCGATTCAAATGGATTATCCCAAAATTTGATTTCGGTTTTCCAGCGCTCTCCATCGCAAGAAGATTTCGCACTATGGACACCAAGTCAGCGCGGCGTGTAATTTCAATGACGACTTATGGCGCTTAGGATTCCCTTGTCCATGCAATTATTGCGTAAGAATGAAATTGCGCCCTCCTCGGGCAATCCTTTATCCTGTCCATAACCGTGGAGGAATCGCCCAAGAATGATGTACTATTTCACCGGGCTCTTGCCGGATTTGGGATAGATCGCTTATGTTTGGGTGGGCGGGTGGAATTAAATTCCGAACCCCGTCCGATCTAAGACTCAGGGGCCAAGAAGTTTCCGACCTTGGAAGCTTGGGTTCTTGGAGGTTGTCCAATGAATCTAGCCCGCTGCCTAACTTTAAGTTCAGGGCTTGAGTGGTGTCCTCCTGTCACGCCCAATATGCGACCCTATCCAAAAGGAACTCGACGGTCCCACCAAGGATAGACCCGCATATTGAAACACTTTTGCAAGGTGGATATCATTACATCAACATTACATAATAGATAGGGATACATACATAAGGCACAAATGCCACAAGAATACATCAACATCATATACAAGATCAACATCCGACTACGGAGGAATCATAAACAGAAACTCAAACGACATCCACCCTGCTAGCCCAGGCTGCCGACCTGGAACCTATCCCCTGATCGAAGAAGCAGAAGAAGAACTCCAAACAAGCAAACATCGCTCTCGTGTCATGGGCATCGCATAACCTGTACCTGCAATCGGTGGTGTAGTAATCAGGCCACGAGGACTCAAAGAATCCCATTACCATGGGTATCAAGACTAGCAAAGCTTAAAGGGGTAAGGAAGGGGTAAAGTGGTGAGGTTGCAGCAGCGGCTAAGCATGATATGGTGGCTAATATACGCAAATGAGAGCGAGGAGAGAAACAAAGGAACGGTCGACAACTAGTAATGATCAAGAAGTGATCCTGAACTCCTACTTACGTCAGACATAACCCATAAACCGTGTTCTCCTCTCGATCAACCCCGAAAAGAGACACTCACGGTTACGCACACGGTTGGTGTATTTTAGAAGAGTTTGCTTCAAGTTTACTACAACTGGATATTAACAAATTCCCATCTGCCACATAACCATGGCACGGCTCTCGAAAGTTTATACCTGCAGGGTGTCCCAACTTAGCCCATGATAAGCTCTCGCGATCAACGAAGGATATTCCTTCTCCCGGGAAGACCCGATCAGTCTCGAATCCTGCTACAAGACATTTCGACAGCAATAAAACAAGACCAGCAAGACCGCCTGATGCCCGACAATCCCGATAGGAGCTGCACATATCTCGCTCTCGTGGCAACACCAGATGAGACAGGCTACGAGTAAAACCAAGCCTCGAAGTTTCCCGTGGTGGCCCAAGAGGCGCTTTCGTTCGAACCAGCACTTAGAGAAGCACTGGCCCGGGGGGGCTAAAATAAAGATGACCCTTGGGCTCCGGAAACCCAAGGGAAAAAGGGCTAGGTGAGGCAAATGGTAAAACCAATGTTGGGCCTTGCTGGAGGAGTCTTATTCAAAGCGAACTGTCAAGGGGGTCCCATAAATCACCCGACCGCGTTAGGGACGCAAAATCCGGGAACATAATACCGATATGACGGAAACTAGGGCGGCAAGAGTGGAACAAAACACCAGGCATAAGGCCGAGCCTTCCACCCTTTACCAAGTATATAGATGCATTAATTAAATAAGATATATTGTGATATCCCAACAAGTAAACATGTTCCAACAAGGAACAACATCTCCATGTTCCAACAAGGAACAAACTTCATATTCACCTGCAACTAACAACGCTATAAGAGGGGCTGAGCAAAGCGGTAACATAGCCAAACAACGGTTTGCATAGGAAGGGTGCAAAAGGTTAGAGGCTGACATGGCAATTTGGGAGGCTTGAGCAGCAAGTGATAGGTAACGCAGCATAGCGATAGAACGAGGCAACTAGCATAGCAATGATAGTAATGAGATCCAAAGTGACGGTCATCTTGCCTGAAATCCCGCTAGGAAGAAGAACGAGTCCATGAAGAAGACGAAGCCACGAAGGCGAACCAAGCGTAGACGAACGAATCCTCACGATTGCAACGAAACAGGAACTAACAAGATGAAGCACACAACAAGGTAAACAAACCACACATGAACAAGACATGATGCACAACAAGCATGATGCATGACAAATTTAGATGAGGCTACTCATGGCAAGAGATGATGCAAACAAGAGCAACACATCAAAGCAAGTTTAAATGAGGCCGGGAACAACATAGAACAACTCCGGTAAGTCCTCATATGCAAATTTCGAAATTGTTCCAGATCTGAATAACTTTATGTTAAAGTTGTTAAAAAGCAATTTAAAATGCACCAAGATGATCTACACGAAATTCTAGTCAAGTTACATATAAAGTTCATTAGATTCGGAGCTACGGTCTAGAAGATATGAGCAAAACAAGTTAAACATGGCATTGATGCAAAATGCATACAAACATCAAGCAAACACTCTCAAGACAAGGATGCAACATGATAGTATGAAACTGCATGCAAAATCAAGCAAGTTTCATATAGAGCACACTCAAAACGGAGCAACGGTTCAACACATACACATGAAACAAGACATAACAACAATCTGTCCAAAACAGTAAGTAAGCATCTAGCAAGCATCAAAACAACATGCTACAGCATCTCAACGTAAGAACAAAAGGCATGAGCATGAAGTACAGGTAAAGCATGATAAAACATGATAAAACATGAACAATGTGCTATCTCCAGAAATGAGTAGAACATGCTCAAACACACATGGCAAGATTGCAAATAATAACAGTTTCAGGCTTAGCAGAAAATAACATCAGGTTGCAATGTTTAGAGCTATCAAACAACATGTTACAGGAACTTATCATGGCAAACAAAGGCATGGAATTAATCTACTAATTGCATAGAACAAAAGTCCTTTACTGACCATGAGCCAAAAAGGATCAGAAAATATGATGGCACCCATGTAAACATGGCAAGTTATATTACAGATTCAAACATGGCAGGAACAACAATAAGTAGGCATGTTGGTGAGCTTGAACCACTCATCACAGAGCAATACATGGCATGGTAAGGCAACTCACAGTAATAAGACATGGCATAGAAGCTATACATGGCAAGAAGAACATCATAGCATACACGGATCAACTACAACAACCTTGGCAAAATTGAATAACATGTAAACAACCTGCCAGGAAACATTTTATAGCAAAAGTAGAGCTCGATTGACTCAAGCTATGGCACTCCATAATTGCAAACAAGGGCATGGATGGATAGAGAATAACCATATGTTCAAAACATCCTTACTGAAGTATCTCAAAATAAGCATGGATCTCTCGGTAGCATCAAGTTTACATGGCATGAAAATAACAGCAGAACAGGGACTAAAATCAGCAACATCACGAAGCTTAGTTTGCATGCTTGTGCTAGTCACCACAGAGATCACAAAAATACATGGCATACACCCCTGTAAAGATGGCATGGCATATTACAAAACACATGTAGGACTCAAGTTCATAGGGTGCACACATCAATCATGGCAAAAATGACAAAAATGCATGTCCTGATAAGAATCTGAAACTAACATCACATAGCCCTCTTCTAACAGCATTTCGGGCAACACGATGAGCTCAAATGTAAATGATGCAATGAGATGAAATGATGTACTCATCGGCTCGAACAATTTGACATATTACACGCACGAAACGGAGTTACATGCACAGAGTTATGATGCGATGAACATGCCACAAAATTAATGCCAGAAAAGGACTTACGGGATTTCGGGGGAGAGGAAAGTCAACCTCTCGGCACGGATTTTGATGCAGCGCGGATCTCGCCGGAGATGTCGAGGAAGGGGTGGCCGGAGCCGGAGGAAGACCGAAAGGAGCTCGGGGCCGGGCGGAGCGAGATCCGGCCGGATCCCAGCGGATCCGGACGGAGGGGACCGCCTTGGCACGGCGGGCGCGGGTCCGGCCGAGGCGGCGGCTCTGCGGGCTGGAGGCGCGCCGCCGAGGGGAGCAGCTCGGGGCGGGGCTGGCGCGTGCCGCGCAGGCGGCGCAGAGACGCCGGACGGCGGCGGGAGCAGCTCGGGCTCGGGACAGAGGGCGGTGAGGCGGCGCGCCGGGCGAGGCGCCGAGACGCGGGCGGCGGGCGGAGCACCGGCGGGCCCGGGCGCGTTTAGCGCGGCCGGCCGTGGGCTGGAGCGGGCAGCGGCGGAGGGAGGCGGTGGCGCGCCACGTGGCAGCGCGGGTTGGCTGGAGGGCGGCGGCGGACATGTCCGCCGGGACGGACATGTCCGGCGCGGCGCAGAGGAGAAAACTAGGGTTAGGGTAGGAAACATCCGCGAATTTCGGGGGAGGGGGCTATAAATAGATTTCTGGGAGCTAGGAGAGTCCAAATGAGGTGCAGTTTTCGCCCACACGATCGTGATCGAACGACCGAGAGCATGGAGAGGAGTTTGCTGGGTTTTGGGCCACTTTAGAAGGGGTGTTGGGCTGCAGGACAAAAGAGGCCTTTGCGGTTACCCGGTTAACCGTTGGAGTACCAAACGACCTCCAAATGGCACGAAACTTGACAGGCGGTCTACCGGTGCTATACCAAGGCCGCTTGGCAAACCTCGGTCCAATCCGAGACCGTTTAACACCCGCACACCAAAAGAGGTAAAAGGGGGCGCCGGGGGACATAGGAGTGCCGGATTGCAAAACGGACAACGGGGAAAATGCTCGGATGCATGAGACGAACACGTATGCAAAATGAGATGCACATGATGACATGATATAAAACGCAGATGATGACATGGCAAAGTGCAACACGCAAGCAAATGACATGGCAACGAGGGAGAATAACTGGCGGACACCTGGCGCATCGAATCCAGGGCGTTACACCTCCCCTCCGCGGGAATCCGGCATGGAGGGGTCAGGAATCCGGACTTAGCTGGTCCTTAAGGTAGGAGAAGAGTCGCCGTATTGTTCCTCTACCACAGCGACGTGGTGGGTAACCTGGGGAGAGTTGATCTCTCTCAGATTGGTTTTAGGCCCAATCTGATCATAGTCTGTAGCGACTCCCAGGGCGGTGATGCGATCCAAGAGCTCGTTCAAGGAAGAGAGCTCCATCGGATCTAACTGCTCGGCGAGTTCCGAGTTAACGTGAAGATTGCTTTCGATGACCCGAGAAGTCATCGTCGGCGCGGCGGCCGAACAGGCGGTCATAAGAAAACCGCCTAGCTGGAGAGTTTGGCCGGTGGCCAAAGCTCCTTTAGCAACGGTGCCGTCTTTAAAGACGGGATGAGGCATCCTTCCTGACAACGACGACACATAGGAACTCTCAATGAAAGCACCAATGTCGGTGTCAAAACCGACGGATCTCGGGTAGGGGGTCCCGAACTGTGCGTCTAGGCGGATGGTAACAGGAGACAAGGGACACGGTGTTTTTACCCAGGTTCAGGCCCTCTCGATGGAGGTAAAACCCTACTCCTGCTTGATTAATATTGATGATATGGGTAGTACAAGAGTGGATCTACCACGAGATCAGAGAGGCTAAACCCTAGAAGCTAGCCTATGGTATGATTGTTGTTCGTCCTACGGATTAAAACCCTCCGGTTTATATAGACACCGAATAGGGTTAGGGTTACACAGTAGTCGGTTACAATGGTAGGAGATCTACATATCCAGATCGCCAAGCTTGCCTTCCACGCCAAGGAAAGACCCATCCGGACACGGACGAAGTCTTCAATCTTGTATCTTCATAGTCTAGGAGTCCGCCTAACGGTGATAGTTCGCTATCCGGACACCCCTTAATCCAAAGACTCTAAACGTGAATGCTTGTGTTTCAAAATTTCGAACGGCGCCAAAAGAGCCTCTACTCGCCTCAATCCGCGGAGACCAATGTTTGGTAGTACAAGGAAATTACTTTTCTAATAACTCCGACCAGTGAAACCCGCCGCCCGACGTCCAAAGGTCTAAACCGTAGGTTTGTAGCTTCATCTAGATGCCACGAATCGCCTCTGAAAAACATTCATACACAATGGCCGCTTAAGCACACATGCGCAAGGCCAAAAATCGCCCCAAGACACTATTTGGGACACCTGGGATTACCATCCTACCCCGACCCAAAGAGGTCCGAATTTAAGAGGGGGCGAAGTTTGTACTTTCCCCAAATTTCAAACAAGCGCGTCCCATCTTCTGCTCAAAAAGCCAAAAAAGCACGCCCCATACCAAACATGGTTCCCCCACCCATCCGATTCCCCATTCATACTCCATGGGCGCCAAAACTACCTCTCCATCACCCCGAAACCCCGCATCCTCCGTCCGCCACCCCATCCCACCCATCAACCGCCTCCCTCCTCCATCACGTCGGAGCCGATACCCGATATCGTCTTCCACCGCAACCTCAACCGCAACGCCCACGGCTAGTAGTTGAAGCCGAGGCCGAGCCGTCTGCATGCGAGCCAGTTCAACCACGCCGTCCCACGCCTCACGCTGCTGCTCCAACTTTGCCACCTCCACCGCACTGAGCTGTTCCTGCTATGCCGCCCTTCCGCCTCGGATCTGCTTCCCCTCCGCCGACATACGGCCACGGCAACACAGTCAACAATTTGGCCATGTGTTCGTCCAAGCCTGCACCCTCCAGAACATCGGTTTCCCCGGTAAAAAGAAGAAGATTGGCGCGACATGTGGAGGTGACCACATCGGCAACCGAAGAAGGTACTTCTCTTCCCTTATTCGTGCAAATCTTACGTCCCTGCTTGCATGGTATTCATCCCACAGAAGACACTAGTTGACCGCTTCTTCTTGATACTAGATGTTCCTAGTAACTCGCGATGCACAAGGTTTCTCCTCATATACTATTTCACCTTAGCTAGAGGTCCGCCGCCCAATTTGAATTTCGGCCATTGATTCCCAATTACGCAAGCATTCCCGGTGTAACAGCGCTAGTACGACTATTACGCTGGGAAGCAGCGCTTGGTGTTTATCTTAGGGCGCAAAGCGGCCTAGAGCTCTTGGCGCCCGATCCGGAGGTCGGCCGGGATTAAAGGATGGCCTGGGGCGCTGCCAAGCACGGCGGTGGGGTGAGGTCGATGGGAGGGCGGGCGGCGGAGGCAGGGTCTGGGCCGATGGTCGCTGGTGGTTCAAGAAAGATCGTCAACAAAGGATCAAGGGGAGGTAGACGAAGGCCATCTGCCTGCTCCTTATAGATCGGACGGTTCATAAAAAATCGATGACCTATTTATTTTTAGTCGATCGTTATCTTGATAGGACCACATGTGGTGGTGTGCCGGAGGAGTACCGCATTTCTGTGCTCATATATTACAAAATCATATGGAGTAGAATCTAATTTTGTTTGCCATGCAATATTGTAAAGCTATCATATGTCTCATGTCATTTATTTTTCAGCCACCTGCTATCTCGCTACTTTTACAATTGCACTACTTCTGCACACACTTCACCCATACTCTCACTATTGTGTTTTTATGCAAGGGTATTTCAGACCCTGCCTTCACAGAAGCAGAAAAGAGAAGAGAGAAGGCGCTCCAGCGTGGAACGCGGCTAGGTCAGACACGTTTCAAGACTTTAAAGGGTGTAGTGTCAGCAGATGGAGACGGGGAACGTGGCTCTAGAGTTGATGATCTCGCTTGCCGTGAACCACCATCCTAGGTGCTTGCTTTAACTTCACGGTGTCATATGTGGTTGCATGTTGCATATGGTGTCTAGCTTGTATTCGAAAGGCCGAAGTCAGTCTTTATCAAGATAAGGAAAGATATTTTTTACATGAACCACCATCCCGGGAGCACCAAGGACAAATAGCTAGTCGTAGGGCATCGGCCGAGCCAAAGACAAGCCCAAAGAAAGATAGGCATCACCGAAGCCAACTAAAAGCTGCGATGGTGGCGAAGCAGCCCACCTCCCACCAGGCTCTCAGGTCCAAGATGATCATGCTCACCACTCCAGCCGGATGTCTAGCTTGTATTGCTTCCAATTTGGTTAAATTGCATCTGCTTAGGTTACACATTATACCTTTGAATATGACATGCCTTTCTGTTTTTGGTACATACTAGTACATCTGTGTATTAACCATGTTCTTACATCAAACTAATGTTCTTGTGTATCCCTCATGAATCACTTATGACGAGGCAGACAGGCAAGGGGACTACTCATTTAAAGAATGCAGCGTCAGCCTCTCGACATGATTCTCAAGAAACAGAAATGCTAGATGAAGATAGTGAACGTAGCTCTGTAGTTAATTACAACATTTCCCCTGCACTAGCATCGCAGGTGCTTGCTCTAACTTGGCAGCGTGATATGTGGTTGCATGTTGCATATGGTGTCTAGATTGTAATTCTTCCAATCTGGTTAAACTGCATGTGCTAGTATGCTTAGCTTATAGTACATTATACCTGTTAACGTGACATGCCTTCCTGTATTTATTACATAGTACATCTGTCTATTAAGCATGTCCTTACATAAAACTATTGTTTTTTTTGTATCCCGCATCAATCAATATGATGAGACACCTTTAGTATATGCAGTGCGATATTAGTTGCATCTTTCATATGATTTATAGCATGCGCTGCTTCTAATTTGTTGAAATTCCATTTATGATGGGACGCTTTTAACTTGGCAGAGTCATATTGGTTGCATCTTTCATGTGGTGTCTAGCTTGCATTGCTTCTTATTTGCTGTAATGGTTTCTGCTTAGTTTACACAAACAGTTGTGAACATGCCATGCCATCCTGTTTTTCGTACATATTCCATCCTGGTATCATGTGTTTTCCTTACATCAAAGTAGTGATTGTCAGTATCATGCATGAATGAGTTCGGAAGAGAGATTTTTATTGCTTTTTCTTGTCGATTTTACTTGACAAATCAAAATCAATAAAGCGGAAGGAAGTTAGCAAGGCAGCGGATAAAGGTGCTCCTTCCGAACGGAGGGCCTCTACAGTTTCTACTCCTCCACACTCCCAAGATGATTTCCAAGACAACACATGCATAGACACTCAACAAAGCTGTGTTTATGATGAGCACGTCTCCCCTAGTGCAGCATCACTGGTGCTCCCTCTAACTTGGCACTGTTATATGTGGTTGCATGTTATGTGTGATGTCTAGCTTGTATTGCTTCTAATTTTGTTGAATTCCATCTGCTTACTTTACACATTATACTTGAATAAGACACATGTTCCTGTTTCTAGAACATACAATATCTGTCTATCACACCATGTTCTTACATCAAATTACTATTGTTGTGTAACCTGCAACAATCACTTATCATAAGACACGTTTGACTTCAGAGTGTGACATAGGTTACATCACATTCTTTTCTAGCTTGTACTACTAATTTGTTGAAATGGCACTTATGACGAGACCGTTTTAACTTGGTAGAGTGATATTCGTTGCATCTTTCATATGGTGTCTAGCTTTCATTGCTTCTAATTTGTTGAAATGCCTTCTCCTTAGTTTACACATCATAAGCTGTGAATATGCAATGCTGTGAATATGCAATGGCACTAATGACGAGAGACCTCTAACATGGTAGTGTGATGTTGTTTGCATCTTGCATATGATTTATTTCTTGTACTGCTTCACATTTGTTTAAATGCCATTTATGATGAGACACCGTTAACTTGGCGGAGCGATATTTGTAGCATCTTTCATATGGTGTCTACCTTCCATTGCATTGCTTCTAATTTGGTGAAATGTCTTCTTCTTAGTTTACACATCATAGTTCTGTTATCTCTTTCGTCCTGTTTTTCATACATATTACATCCTCCTATCATGTGGTTGTCTAACATCAAAGTTCAGTTAAATCAGATCACGCATCAATTTGTTACGAAGAACTAAATTGTTATTCGCTTTCTTGTCGGCTTGACTTAACATGGCACAGAGAAAGAGGAAGAAACACAGAATGGCGGGGAATGAGAAGCGGATGAATCCTGCAGATTCTCTTTGGTAATCGATGGTGCAATAGAAGGTCAAAGTCCAGCGGAAAATTCTACAAACACGCCATCCCATGCTACACGAGCTGCAAAAAAGCCAAACGAAACAAATAGCTGCCACCAAACAAGCGAGAGACATCCCTAGTTCTTGCAACACCTACCACAAGATTACCACCACGACATACTCATCGTCAACCGAGCTAGCAAGACGTTCCCAAGCTCCCTTGCCACCGACACTACTTCCCAAGCACTCTTGACACAAGACGAGTTGGCAATATCGATGAACCTTGTGAGCTTCAACAGCAAGAAGGTAGTTGCGGAGTCAAGTTACGCCCATGCTTCTTTATATGTAGTCTCACAGTTTGATGTACACTAACACTTCCTATGTTCGTTGTTGGACTAGCAGCTAGGCGCAAGAGGAAACAAACATCAGGGATAATGCTCGATAGGTTAACTAAATCTAGAGGAGGAAGAATGAGATCCGTTTTGAGGCAGGTTTAAAAAGGCCACGTGATGCTACAGAGTCCGCCAAGTTAGTATCAGAGGCAGCGGTTGCCGCTAGGTGTCATGTACGTATCCTCCCAACATGGATTCAGTACAGGAATGACAAAGATGAAACCCAGTTCAACACCTTCCTCGACCATTTATCTGTAAGTATGGTTATGTATGGAAACTAGTAATATCGTCTTACTCTGTCCCATACTTCCTAAGTTGCTGATAATGAGACTCCCATAATTTTCAACAGATGAGGTTCAAGTTGGATAGCCAAGATGATGCAAACAGACAAGCTTGCACCCATGTTTTCAAGTCTTTCTGCATGACAAGATGTCGGTATAACTTGAGGAAAACACACTTTGAAGGCAAGGCTAACAGTGAACTTTGCCAAACATCTCCAGTGGAAAATATATCGGATGAAGACTGGAGGGGCCTTGTTAAACACTGGTCTGATCCAAAGTATCAGGTACATTATATATATGTGATCAGATCACATGTTGAAGTCCTGTTTACGCATGTGTCACACAAATTTATCTTCTTGTAGGTGAACTGTTCAAAGAACAAGGCCAACCGTACGAAAGTGAAATTCCAACAGACGACGGGATCTCGTAGCTATATAGCACACTGCGAGGCTCTTGTAATTAGCTGTTGTTTCACTCTTTTCGCTGTACCATATTATCAGATCTATATTGACTTGTTCGAAATGCAAAGGAAAGCCCGCAAGGACCAAAAAGTACCTGAACCAAATGCTGTGGAAATCTTCAAGGACTGTCACACCAGCAAGAAGAAGGGCATGACTACACCAGTCAAAGCCGCTGTTGTAAGTCCTTAATCCTCATGCCTTTTAACTACTACTTACTCTGACTTGTGCCTTGAACTGCATGGTTTGCAGCCAATGTCTATTACTCTTTTCAATTTTATACACAATTGTCTTAGCGTATCATTGCACCTTACAAGGTTTAAAAGAGAGGAGTGATGTTCCTTTGATCTTGACCCATAATCTAGTTCCGTGCTGGACTTGCCCACACAATGTTACAATTGCCTGTTTGTCTGTTCTCAGTTGTTTTGTGATATGAATGATGTCATACAATGCTTACCGTATTATAAACTTCGTCTCTTTATCCTTAGCCCTCAATACAATGTGAAGAAATAGACAATACATTAGCGATGCTACATGGTCATATGTTTGGAACCTGGTTTTATTATGTACTTTGCAATAAAATACAACTAATATTTTACATGGGTTCACCAGAATAAGTTCTGTATATAGACCAAAGCTATTTTGTTTGGTTTTGCTGCCTCCTTAATATCTTCTCGCTCGGTACTACTAATGTAAAACCTCAACTTTTCAGCGAGCTATGGAAAAATGGTGGAACCGCCACCTTACGAAGGTGGCGAGGCAACTATAACCGCAATGTCGCCTCTTGCTGCATTGGGTCAAGACTGTCCACTAACGATTGCCAAAAGCACGTTCTGCGTATCTTGGGTTGGTTGTTAAGGCAATATCGTCCAAACTGCCTCATGATCAAGATATGCAAGCTCAAAGCAATGTTGTATCTGCGCTCCAGACACAAGTCCATTCCCTAACAGAGGCCCTTTGTGAAACAAGGAGAAACATTGCTCAATGTCGTCAAGATATGCATGGCTTTGAAACCAGACTATCAGACATTTGCTATGTTGTTCAGGAGCCTAGGCGAAATGAAGGCGAGGGTTATGGCGCTCCATCGGACAATACAGCATGAAAACGTAACAGTCAGGTCAAATGAACTGAGCTTCTGAACTTCTGGTGGTGCATTTATCTGCTAGACTGTTAAGTTTTATGCCAACCTTCCTTTTGTTATATAGTTGTAATTTGTTTTGGTGCGATACAAAATTTATTCTTAACGTCTAGCCACCGGTTGAAGAAAACAGCAAGCCATTTTTGTATAGTGTAGGGTGTTCCCTATATTTGCACTGGTGGCGATCTTTGATGCCGAGTGGATGTAATCTGTGCAATCGCCTTAATAGCCTAGCGTTAGTTTCGGCCTTATTTATTTCCTAGTCTTCTTTTCCCTGGTTTGCTAGTGGCCGCAACTACCATGGGCCATATACGGGCCGTAGGATCCATGGGTCTCCTACGGGCTGTCTATAAATGGACCTATAATCGGTGGGCCTCGGGCCATTGATAAATGGGCCTGTAATCAGTGGGCCTCTGGCCGTCGGATAAATGGGTCTACATGGGCCGTAATCGGGCGTAATTGGTATCGGCCTAGCACAGTAACGGGCCG
Organism: Aegilops longissima; assembly: GCA_021605205.1. Lineage (NCBI taxonomy): Eukaryota > Viridiplantae > Streptophyta > Magnoliopsida > Poales > Poaceae > Aegilops > Aegilops longissima. The sequence continues at coordinate 640,365,975 of CM038677.1, forward strand.
TTAACAGGCCGTAGGACTGCAAAGGCTTAATTCTGTCACATGCATAACAAGTCGTTAATGGGCCAAAATATAGGACGGGCTGGAAACGGCGCAACGGGTTAACAGGAAAGAAACGGGCCGACTCTTGCCATGGGCCGAATTTGGCCCATTAGGGTAACAGGCCGACTCTTGCCATGGGCCGAATTTGGCCCATTTGGGGAACATGCCAGTAACGGGCCGACTCTTGCCATGGGCCGAATTTGGCCCATTAGGGGAACATGCCAGTAACGGGCCGGAAGTAAACGAGGGCCGAAAAGGAGCCCAAGAACGTATGGGCTGTCAATAGGCCGAAAGCTAACACGGGCTGGAAACGGCCCATGTAAATCACGGGCCGTGAACGGGTACAAAGAAAATTACTGTTCATTATGGGCTAGAGTCAACGTGGGCACGTAAAGGGCGAAGATCTGAAGGCCTCATATGGGCGAAAGACGTCGTGGGCCATACATGGGCGAAAGTGAAATGGGCTGGTGTTATATTCGACGCCCACATGACGTTCTTGGGCGATTTCCTTTAGGGCCTAACGGGCCGTGAGTTAACGGGCCGTAAAATGGGCTATTTGCAAAGAGACCGTTAACGAGTTTTCATGGGCCAGCCCGTTAACTTTTGACCAAGTCAAGCGGGCGGCTTTGTAAGCAAAATGGGCCAATGGTGGGCCGTGGCACGGTCGACATATCATAGGCGCCTATCGACCTTCGACGAGCCGACACGTGTTTCGTCCGGCAATAAGAATTTTACACGTGGAAATTTCCCATTGGTCGGGGCTGTTAACGGGTTATCAGATCCAAAACCCGACCCGATAGCTTAACAACGTTCCATTACGATGGATGCCACGTGTCGGTCACCCTTGACGAAAGCACTTACGGACGCTACGATTTATCATCATGGAAGTGGACACTTCCGTGATGATAATTTTGGTAATGTCATGGAACACTTCTCTGACGACAAAGACAGTATGACTATCTTGACTCTGTCATAAAATCGTCATGAATGTACATGTATGACAAAAAACGTGACCTACTGTGACAAACATGTATCATCACGGAAGTGTATTTTTTTTGTAGTGAGTACCAGCGACCCCGGCACTGCTGAAGCCAAGAACAACAACAGCAGGCCCCGACGCAACAAGCACAAGCGTCGAAGCAACAATGACAATACCGAAGACACGGCGATCAACGCCGGATTCAGTGGCTCCAAATCCGGTCAGCGGAAGAAGCCATTCAAAAGAAACAAAGACAGTTCATCTAACTTGGACCGAATACTTGATCGACCTTGCCAAATTCACGGCACCCCCGACAAGCCTGCCAACCATACCAACAGAAGTTGTTGGGTCTTTAAATAGGCCGCTAAGTTAAATACCGAACATAAGGAGAAAAGGTCGCCCAGCGAGGACGACGATGAGGAGCCTTGCCCATCGAGCACAGGGGGACAGAAGAAATTTGCCCTCGAGGTCAAAACGGTGAATATGATATACGTTACTCACATCCCTAAGCGGGAACGCAAGCGCGTGTTAAGGGACGTCTATGTGATAGAGCCAATCGCCCCAAAATTCACCCATGGTCAGCCTGTCCGATAACTTTCGATTGCAGAGACCATACGACCAGTATCTGTCATGGAGGCTCGGCCGCGCTGGTCCTCGATCCAATTATTGATGGATTCCACCTCACGCGAGTCCTCATGGACGGCGGCAGCAGCCTTAACCTGCTCTATCAGGACACAGTCTGCAAAATGGGTATTGATCCATCAAGAATCAAGCCCACCAAAACTACCTTTAAAGGAGTAATACCTGGTGTAGAGGCCCGCTGCACGGCTCAATCACATTGGAGGTCGTTTTCGGTTCGCCGGACAACTTCCGAAGTGAAGACTTGATCTTCGACATCGTCCCTTTCCGTAGTGGCTACCATGCATTGCTCGAACGAACCGCGTTCGCTCGCTTTAATGCGATCCCGCACTATGCCTATCTCAAATGCAAGATGCCCGGACCACGCGGTGTTATAATAGTCAATGGAAACATGGAACGCTCCCTCCGTACTGAGGAGCACACCGCGGCCCTTGCAGCTCAACCCGGCAATCCGACCCATGGGAGGCCGCGCCCATTGGCACGTGACCCTAATGGGTAGGGTATGGGTCATCATGTTAACCCATGGGTGAGCCCGATGGGTAACCCAATTAGTCATGGGTAGGGTATGGACACTAGGTTCTACCCATGGGTAGCCCGATGAGTCACCCGATTAATACTAGTGATTAAAATATATTTTTTATTTTATATGAAGTGTACACGTTTTTCTGAAGATACGCTAATTAATCTTTAGAACAATCCAACGCTGGTAGTAGCATTTTTTAGGGAACGCTACCAATAGAGACGAAGTATGCACGTATGTTTGCTCTGCCATTTAGTTTTTCTTGATCAATTAAGACTGACAAGGCCCATCGTGGAGTTAAAAGTACTACTCCAATTGGGCCTCCAATGGTCGAGCATCGGGCGATGGAGTATTTCGGCCTATTGGGCCTCCAATGGTTGCAGGTCATGCACAGGTAATGTGCTCTGCATGGACGGCTACGAAATGAGGACGGAAGGAGCTAGTTTAGTACCACCTCGCTTGCTGGAGCGCGGGGTAGGCTGAGCTTCGCTATAAAGGGGGCTAGGAAGGGCATTGGCAGAGGGGAAAGAAAACGGTCAGCCAATCACAAGACGTGCAGGTAATCTTTTAAATTAAAAAATAAGTTAAAATATTAGACCCAATGGGTGCCCTATTGTGTCGGGTCACCCGTTGGGTAATGCTTAACCCGACCTTACCTGACCCGACTGCCAGGTTGACTTGCAGCGGAAGTACAAGGCGGCCTTATCAAGCCAAATATTACATCGGCGGCCAAGCCCCTAGATGCTGTCAAATGAGTCCGGACTACTCTGCAGAACGACAGTACAGCTCATCAGGATTAGCTCAGCCCCAACCGCATTGCGGCATATGTACCACGCGCACATAACTACACACTAAAGATACCATGGGCAAAGATGGAGGCATATTAAAGACAAAGTCCACAATACGGCTCGACCCTATCTGGATACATATATCCTCTTTTTTCTTATTTTTATTTTTTCAGGTTCCTTACAACTCACATCACCTTTCGATGGTACCAAGGGCCCTTTTCCCAGGCCCCTCATGAAAACCCGATCGTTGATCCTTTCGAAGGATAACACACCAAGGAGAAAAGAGTGTAGACGTGCGGTGGAGTATCTAAAGGATCTTTAAAGATCACATGTTCCTTCTTTTAGGACCCGTACACAGCTTTCCCTTGTGCTTGGCATGTAAAATAGCCTTGATGCTTATCGCATTATTTGTACAAATACGTTTTGACGTATCAATCAGACTATAATGGAAACAGTTTTTTCGCCCAACCTATCCGGTACTGGCTTATTTCCTAATCTGTCTTCCCTCTTTTTGTCTAATTTCCATGTACACCTCGGTACGACTTAAATCGCCAGGGGCTCCATTCAGCCACGTACATAAAGTAAGTCCGAACACTTTTATATTACAGCGTCACGAATATAGCATTATATGCATCGGCTCCGAATCATGTCTTTGGTGAATAGTAGGGTTGCCCGGCTCCTGTGGTTACTGCCTTACGTTCCGCTCGTTCGACTAAGGTAGTAAAGGGAGAACTACTGTGATTGTGTTTCTGGTTCATCCGGATAAACACCTCAGTAGAGAAAGCCGAAAACTGACTGTCATGGTGCGGCGAGAGCGGGTCAGCTATTCGGTGACTAATTATAAATCTCTTGTGATTTTTTACGCATCACGCGAAGGACCGGTCTTCAGCCTGTCAGGCGTCTATAGCACCCAAGTTCGGATAACTGAATAATACCAGGGGCTGCGCCTACAATCTCATTATCAAACTCCTATGGCTAAGTGAGAGTGATAAAGCCACATAGTCTAATTGCCTGGTTCACTACACTAACACCTCCTTCAAGGACCAAGTCGTTGGGTCAAGTGTGTTCAGGTGCTATTCCGAACACCCCTCGTACTACCTATGTGGGGGCTGAAGCTGACGAATGGCCAAATCTCAGATACCGTAAACGGCCGCACAGGAGGAAGAGAATTTGAAGTAAAACAAGCAACATATTATACATAAGCCTTGTTTCATAATACAAAGTTCGGGCAGCACAGATACATTCATTAAAAAATAATGTCCTTCGAACACTGGCCCTCTACATTGCGGGATCCTTCCAGGACGTCATCAAAATATTGCTCCGGTGTGCGGTGCTCCTTGCCTGCGGGCGATCCCTCGGTTGCAAGCTTGACGGCATTCATCTTCACCCACTACACTTTGACACGGGCGAAGGCCATCCGGGCACCTTCGATGCAGACCGACCGCTTTATGGCATCAAGCCGGGGGGTAGGTACTGACTAGTTGCTTCCCGAGCCCGAAGTAGCTGTTGGGTATGGGTTCGGCTGGCCAAAGACGGACTATAACATCCTTCATGGCCAATTCGGCCACCCTATGTAGTTCGGTCAGCTGCTTCAGCTGATCACTAAAGGGCACTGGATGCTCTGGCGCAAGGTACTGCGGCCAGAACAGCTTCTCCGTTGAGCTCCCCTCTTCGGCTCGGAAGAACTCCGCAGCATCAGCAATACTCTGGGGTAGATCCACAAACGCTCCTAGAGAACTCCAAACGCAGGTCAGTAAGATGTACCTTCTCCTTACAAATTTGCTCTGCATATTAAAGGCCTTACCCACCGCGATCTGCTTTGCCTCTTGGATCTCCCGGTGGGCGCCTTGCGCTTCAACCCGGGCTTCCTTCGAGCTTTGGAGGGCCTTAGCAAGTTCGGAATCTTGATCTGAAATCTTGCACCCCAAGGATTAACATTTGCTTATGGCATCCTTGAGCTCTTGCTAGACTCCCTCCACCCTTGATTCATACTTCAGGCAGGCGGCTCGTTCCTCCTACGCCTCCTTCCTGGCTTCGGCCAGCACACTCTTGAGGGTCTCGACCTCAGACGCGTCAGCTGTGAGCATAATCATAAAACTCATTCAGATAACAAACAAGAGCTGATATCATTTCAAATATGTTTTCGTATCACATACCTTGCTTTTCCTCTAACTTCCGCTTTAGTTCGGACAGTTCGGCGGCATGGGAAGTTGCTGCCAACATTGAAGCAGGTTTGTTCAAATAGACATGTATGTTAATCTCTTGCGAGAACTATTCGATCCTCTGTTCGACCTTTCCTTGCGAACACCGAATAGAGTCTCAGGGGCTACTATCTCTACAGAGGCATTCCTTTTATATAGCTAAAAAGTATTACATCACATACCTCAAAGCCTCCCAGAAGGCTAGTATAGGCCTCGTTCAATCCGCTTTTGGCGGACCGAACCTTTTCAACCACCGTACCCATAAGGGTACGATATTTCTCCATAATGGAGGCGCTCTGAAGCGCTTCCACCAGAGCATCCGGCGCCTCCGGATTGACAGAGGTCGCCGGTGGAGTTGACGTGCCCCCTTCTTTCGAAGGAGGCTGCTCACCTGACTCCGGAGCCGTGTGGGTCTCTGGAATGATGTTTTGTTGGGGGCCAAATTGGACATGGCCCCCGTCGCTAGTCTCCATGGGGATTGGTTCCCCCATGTCCTCGGCAGCAGAGGTATCACCCTCTGGTGCCGCTTTGACGGCTTCCCGCACCTCTCACTGACCCGGAAGGGTCCTTCGGGACAACACTTCGGTGTTGTCCATAGCAGTGGGGGAGGGGCTGGCGGAGGGGACTCGCTCTCCATCATGTTCGGACCCAGCGAATTCCCAGAAGATGAGGATCGCAGGGGGAGGTCACGAGCTGGACTGCAGCTCGCAAGTCAATGTGTTAAAACCACAAGGCGAAAATCCAGAGATATATGCAGTGCCCTTGAATACTTACGATCCAGCCAGGGGCTTTGGCCTGGGGCGCCACTCGGGGATGTCGTCGGTGTCCGATTCGGAATCATCAGTAAGGGAGATCCTCCCTTTCTTGGACGCCTCCGCCTCTAGATCCACGGAAGCCCCCCTTTTCTTATTTCACCCCTTAAGGGGAGAATTGCTCACTTCCTCCTCCTCTTCATCCTCGTCATGAGAGGAGAGAGTTCCGGTATCTCCGGACACTACGTTCGTAGCGCCTTTACGGCGGAGGCCACCTTTGGCCTCCTTGCCCTTCTTCTTGGCCTTCTTTTCCGACGCCTGATACAGCGCCGGAACCAGCATCCTCGTTAGCAGAAGAATAGCTCGGTCTTCGGGTAGGGGAGCCAGGCAGTGGATCCGCTCCGCCTTCTTCGTCCAGCCCTGTGAGGAGAGCAGAAAGCTCAATATACTCCTCGGATCTACAAATTAAGGCTATCAGAAAACTTACGGGAGTGGCCGGACGAGTGTGGTCGAGGCCGAGGTCTTTGCTTGTTTCCGGCCATGACTTCTGGGCCTTGAAAAGCAGCTTCCATATGTCTTCGTGCGTTGTGCCGAAGAACCGCTGCAGGGTCCGGGGACCGGCCGGATTGAACTCCCACAGATACAGAGTCCGGCGTTGGCAGGGGAGAATCCGGAAAAAAAGCATCACCTGGATGCGCTTCTACAGCGTCATTACCTCATTGGACGACACCCAATCCAGGCCCTTGTTGAGCCAGGATGTGAGCCGCATTGGAGGCCGAGACTTAAACTCGGGAGCGGCGGCTCATGTGGTATCACGAGGTTCCGTGATATAGACCCACTCCTGTTGCCATCTCGTCACGGTCTCCACAAAGGTGCCCTTGGGCCAGGTTACGTTGGGAAGCTTGCTCACCATAGCGCCGCTGCACTCCGCGTGTTGACCATCAACTACTTTCGGCTTCACATTTAAGACCTTGAGCCATAGGCCGAAGTGGGGGGATGCGGAGGAATGAATCACACACGATGATGAACGCCAAAATGTTGACGAAGGAATTCGGGGCTAGATCATGGAAATATAGCCCGTAGTAAAATAGAGTCCGCGGGCAAAACGATCGAGGGGAAATCCTAATCCACGAAGAAAGAGGGGGATGAATACTACCCTCTCATTGGGCTCCGGAGTGGGGACGATCTGCTTTTTGGCCGGAAACCGGTGGACGATTTCCTTGGCTACGTACTGATGTCTACTACGCAACCTTCTTCTTGTAGACATTGTTGGGCCTCCAAGTGCACAGGTTTGTAGGACAGCAGCAAATTTCCCTCAAGTGGATGACCTAAGGTTTATCAATCCGTGGGAGGCGTAGGATGAAGATGGTCTCTCTCAGACAACCCTGCAACCAAATAACAAAGAGTCTCTTGTGTCCCCAACACACCCAATACAATGGTAAATTGTATAGGTGCACTAGTTCGGCGAAGAGATGGTGATACAAGTGCAATATGGATGGTAGATATAGGTTTTTATAATCTGAAAATGTAAAAACAGCAAGGTAACTAATGATAAAAGAGAGCACAAACGGTATTGTAATACTAGGAAACAAGGCCTAGGGTTCATACTTTCACTAGTGCAAGTTCTCTCAACGATAATAACATAATTGGATCATATAACTATCCCTCAACATGCAACAAAGAGTCACTCCAAAGTCACTAATAGCGGAGAACAAACGAAGAGATTATTGTAGGGTAAGAAACCACCTCAAAGTTATTCTTTCTGATCGATCTATTCAAGAGTCCGTAGTAAAATAACACGAAGCTATTCTTTCTGTTTGATCTATCATAGAGTTCGTACTAGAATAACACATTAAGACACAAATCAACCAAAACCCTAATGTCACCTAGATACTCCAATGTCACCTCAAGTATCCGTGGGTATGATTATACGATATGCATCACACAATCTTAGATTCATCTATTCAACCAACACAAAGAAATTCAAAGAGGGCCCAAAAGTTTCTACCGGAGAGTCAAGACGAAAACGTGTGCCAACCCCTATGCATAGGTTCATGGGCGGAACCTGCAAGTTGATCACCAAAACATACATCAAGTAGATCACGTGAATATCCCATTGTCACCACAGATAAGCACGACAAAACATACATCAAGTGTTCTCAAATCCTTAAAGACTCAATCCGATAAGATAACTTCAAAGGGAAAACTCAATCCATTACAAGAGAGTAGAGAGGGAGAAACATCATAAGATCCAACTATAATAGCAAAGCTCACGATACATGAAGATCGTATCACCTCAAGAACACGGGAGAGAGAGAGAGAGATCAAACATATAGCTACTGGTACATACCCTCAGCCCCAAGGGTGAACTACTCCCTCCTCGTCATGGAGAGCGCCGTGATGATGAAGATGGCCACCGGTGAGGAATCCCCCCTCCGGCAGGGTGCTGGAAATGGGTCACGATTGGTTTTTGGTGGCTACAGAGGCTTGCGGTGGCAGAACTCCCGATCTATTCTGTTCCTCAAAGTTTTTAGGGTATATGGAAATATATAGGCGAAAGAAGTCGGTCAGGGGAGCCATGAGGGGCCCACGAGGGTGGAGGGCGCGCCCAGGGGGGTAGGCGCGCCCCTGCCTCGTGCTCTCCTCGTTGATTCCCTGACGTGCACTCCAAGTCTCCTAGATTGCTTCCGTTCCAAGAATAACTTTCCCGAAGGTTTCATTCCGTTTGGACTCCGTTTGATATTCCTTTTCTGCGAAACACTAAAATAGGCACACAAAAATAGAAACTGGCACTGGGCTCTAGGTTAATAGGTTAGTCCCAAAAATCATATAAAAGTGCTTAGTAAAGCCCATTAAACATCCAAAACAGATAATATAATAGCATGGAACAATCAAAAATTATAGATACGTTGGAGATGTATCAGCATCCCCAAGCTTAATTCCTGCTCGTCCTCGAGTAGGTAATTGATAAAAACAGAATTTTTGATGTGGAATGCTACCTAACATATTTCTCAATGTAATCTTCTTTATTGTGCCAAGAATATTCAGGTCCATAAGATTCAAGATAAATGTTTAATATTGACATGAAAACAATAATACTTCAAGCATACTAACAAAGTAATCATGTCTTCTCAAAATAACATGGCCAAAGAAAGTTATCCCTACAAAATCATATAGTCTGGCTATGCTCTATCTTCACCACACAAAGTATTTAAATCATGCACAACCCCGATGACAAGCCAAGCAATTGTTTCATACTTTTGACATTCTCAAACTTTTTCAATCTTCACGCAATACATGAGCGTGAGCCATGGACATAGCACTATAGGTGGAATAGAATGGTGGTTGTGGAGAAGACAAAAAGGAGAATATAGTCTCACATCAACTAGGCGTATCAACGGGCTATGGAGATGCCCATCAATAGATATCAATATGAGTGAGTAGGGATTGCCATGCAACGGATGCACTAGAGCTATAAGTGTATGAAAGCTAAAAAAGAAACTAAGTGGGTGTGCATCCAACTCGCTTGCTCACGAAGACCTAGGGCATTTTGAGGAAGCCCATCATTGGAATATACAAGCCAAGTTCTATAATGAAAGATTCCCACTAGCATATGGAAGTGACAACATAGGAGATTCTCTATCATGAAGATCATGGTGCTACTTTGGAGCACAAGTGTGGTAAAAGGATAGTAGCATTGCACCTTCTCTCTTTTTCTCTCATTTTTTTGTTTTTTTTGGGCCTTCTCTTTTTTCGCCTCTTTTTTCTCTCTTTTTTTCGTCCGGAGTCTCATCCCGACTTGTGGGGAAATCATAGTCTCCATCATCCTTTCCTCACTTGGGACAATGCTCTAATAATGATGATCATCACACTTTTATTTACTTACAACTCAAGAATTACAACTCGATACTTAGAACAAAATATGACTTTATATGAATGCCTTCGGCGGTGTACCGGGACGTGCAATGACTCATGAGTGACATGTATGAAAGAATTATGAACGATGGCTTTGCCACAAATACAATGTCAACTACATGATCATGCAAAGCAATATGACAAAGATGGAGCATGTCATAATAAACGGAACGGTGGAAAGTTGGATGGCAATATATCTCGGAATGGCTATGGAAATGCCATAATAGGTAGGTGAGGGAGTCCTGGATTAGGGGGTCTCCAGACAGCCGTACTATATCCTTTGGCCGGACTGTTGGATTATGAAGATACAAGATTGAAGACTTCGTCCCGCGTCCGGATGGGACTCTCCTTGGCGTGGAAGGCAAGCTTGGCAACACGGGTATGTAGATCTCCTCCCATTGTAACCGACTCTGTGTAACCCTAGCCCCCTCCGGTGTCTATATAAACTGGAGGGTTTAGTCCGTAGGACAACAACAATCATACCATAGGCTAGCTTCTATGGTTTAGCCTCTACGATCTCGTGGTAGATCAACTCTTGTAATACTCATATCATCAAGATCAATCAAGCAGGAAGTAGGGTATCCCGAACCTGGGTAAACATCGTGTCCCCCGCCTCCGTTACCATCCGCCTTAGACGCACAGTTCGGGACCCCCTACCCGAGATCCGCCGGTTTTGACACCGACATTGGTGCTTTCATTGAGAGTTCCACTATGTCATCATCATAAGGCCTGATGGCTCCTTCGATCATCGGTAACGATATGGTCCAGGGTGTGGTTTTCCTCCCCGGACATATCTTTGTATTCGGCGGCTTCGCTCTACGGGCTAACTCGCTTGGCCATTTGGAGCAGACCGAGAGCTACGCCCCTGGCCACCAGGTCAGGTTTGGGAACTTGAATTACACTGCCGACATCCGCGGGGACTTGCTCTTCGACGGATTCGAGCCCATGCCAGGTGCGCTGCACGATCACGACGAGCATGATATAGCTCTGCCGCCGGACAGTGTTCGGGAGATCGCACCGGCAACTACTCCGGCCTTCAATCAGGAGCAAATTGCGCCATCCAAGGACGGGTGGATAGACCCCACCATGGAGGCCGTACTCTCAGCGGCGATAGAGCCAGATACTGACTTCACCCCTCACAATAGCCGTGATGTCGAACCACTGGGTTCATCTCCGGCCACGAACTCCGAGCCGCCTGCGCCCGTGCGTATCGAATCCGATTGGGCACCGATAATGGAGTTTACCTCCACGGATATCTTTCAGCACTCGCCCTTCGGCGACGTGCTAAATTCATTAAGGTCTCTCTCCCTGTCAGGAGAACCTCGGCCGAACTATGTCCGGCTAGAATGGGATGCAGACGACGAAGAAATTCGCTGCCCACCCACCACCCACTTAGTAGCCACTGTCGACGATTTAACCGATATGCTCGACTTCGACTCCGAAGACATCGACGGTATGGACAACGATGCAGGAGACGAACAGGAACCACCGCCAACAGGGCGCTGGACCGCCACCTCATCATACGATATATACATGGTGGATACCCCCAAATAAGGCAATGGCGACAAGACAGCGGAGGATGACCCCTCCAAGAAGCAACCCAGGCACCGACGTCAGCGGCGCCGCTCTAAGTCCCGCCATAGTAAAAGCAATGATACCGGCACAAGAGACAATAACACTCCGGATAGTGCCAAAGACATTGACAATACCCTCCAGCCAGATTTAGAGCAGGAGGATGAACAAGCTAGCCCTCCAGAACATGCAGCAGATGAAGAAACGGAGGATGACAATTACATGCCCCTCTCCGAAGATGAGGCGAGCCTCGGCGATGAAGACTTTATCGTGCCTAAGGATCCCATCGAGCAGGAGCGCTTCAAGCGCCGGCTTATTGCCACGGCAAATAGCCTGAAGAAAAATCAACAACAGCTTCGAGCTGATCAAGATTTGCTAGCAGACAGATGGACCGAAGTCCTTGCGGCCGAGGAATACGAACTTGAACGCCCCTCCAAGAGTTACCCAAGACGCAGGTTGCTACTCGAGGAGGAAAACAGTGAAACTTACTTTACCAGCGTAAGATGCGGCTGACCGGCCATCGCGCGGCCGAGATAGAGAGGCGTTTCAGCCTGAAGTTCAGCCTGCACCCCGCCGCCACTTAAACAAAAATACCAAGGCCCGGGGCAACACGCGGGACCTGCGAGATGAATTGGAAAGCAGGGCAAAAAATGCAAGATCGATATATGGGTCACGGGGGCACGCACCAACGCGGGACAATGACCGCCACAACGGATACACTAAAAGTAAATCCACTCGGGCCGAATACAGCAAACAAGACTCATATGAATTGCGTCGTGATATAGCCTGGCACAGAGGCGCCGCACACCCCCTATGCTTCACTGATGAAGCCATGGATCACGAATTCCCAGAGGGTTTTAAGCCCGTAAATATCAAATCATACAATGGCACAACAGATCCCGGGGTATGGATTGAGGATTTCCTCCTCCACATCCACATGGCTCGCGGCGATGATCTACATGCCATCAAGTACCTCCCACTAAAGCTCAAAGGACGAGCTCGGCATTGGCTGAATAGCTTGCCAGCAGACTCCGTCGGCAGTTGGGAGGATTTGGAAGATGCAGACCTGAGCCATATAACTCAGTAGCAAGGGGAATCGGCCAGGCAATTTTGGACGCGGTTCCTAACTAAGAAGAATCAAATTGTCGACTGCCCGGATGCTGAGGCCTTAGCGGCATTTAAGCATAACATCCGTGACGAGTGGCTCGCCCGGCACCTCGGCCAGGAGAAGCCGAAATCTATGGCAGCCCTCACGACACTCATGACCCGCTTTTGCGCGGGCGAGGATAGCTGGCTGGCTCACAGCAACAACACATCAAGGAATCTGGGCAATTCAGATACCAAACATGCTAACAGCAGACCACGTCGTAATAGACACAAGTGCCGCAATAACGGCGATAACACTGAAGACACGGCAGTCAATGCCGGATTCAGAGGCCCTAGATCCGTTCAGCAGAAAAAGCCGTTCAAAAGAAGTACTCCGGGCCCGTCCAATTTGGATAGCATACTCGATCGCTCGTGTCAAATTCACGGCACCCCCGATAAGCCTGCCAATCACACCAACAGAGAATGCTGGGTGTTCAAGAAGGCCGGCAAGTTGAATGCCGAAAAAAGGAGAAGGGGCTGCATAGCGACGACAAGGAGGAGCCCCGGCCGCCGAACACAGGAAGACAGAAGAGATTCCCGCCACAAGTGAAGACGATGAATATGATATACGCGACCCACATTCCCAAAAGGGAACGGAAGCATGCACTAAGGGACGTCTATGCGATGGAGCCTGTCGCCCCAAAGTTCAACCCGTGGTCCTCTTACCCGATCACCTTCGATAGCAGGGACCACCCCACTGGTATGCATCATGGAGGATCTGCCGCATTGGTCCTAGACCCCATCATTGACGGATTTCACCTCACTCGAGTCCTCATGGACGGCGGCAGCAGCCTGAACCTGCTCTATCAGGATACATTGCGCAAAATGGGTAATAGATCCCTCGAGGATCAATCCCACCAAGACCACCTTTAAGGGTGTCATCCCAGGTGTAGAGGCCCATTGCATGGGCTCAATCACACTGGAAGTGGTCTTCGGATCACCGGACAACTTCCGGAGCGAGGAGTTAATCTTCGATATCGTCCCGTTCTGCAGTGGCTATCACGCACTGCTCGGGCGAACCGCATTCGCAAAATTCAATGTGGTACCGCATTACGCATAACTCAAGCTCAAGATGCCAGGACCTAGGGGGGTCATAACAGTCAATGGCAACACAGAGCACTTGCTCCGCACAGAGGAGCACACCGAGGCCCTCACAGCAGAGGCACAAAACAACCTTTTAAGGCAAACCACGAATTCGATGATACAGCCCCGGGACACCGTCAAGCGAGTCCGGAGTAACCTGCAGCAGGATCGCCTGGCATGTTCAGAGCTCGCCTAGCAATTCGGCCCCCGCTCTAGTCCCAGTCAAACGGTGAAATCCGTGCTGCGCGTACATAATTACGCATTGAAAATACTATGGGCATAGGCGGGGGCACGACCATGGCACATCCCATAGTGAGGCTCAACCGCCCTAGGGGCTGAATACCTTTATTATTTTCTCTCTTTCACGATCTTATTCTCTGGAAGCCCTATCCGGCAGTGCGATTGCCGGACAGATAATACAACAACCAAGGAGGCATGAAGCTACGTCATACAAAGGAATCCCCAGGTGGTCTCGATAATGAGCGAAATACCTTCTTTAAATACTAGTCCGCAGCTTGCCCTTGGATAGGACATGTCAAATAGTCCTATTTTTTGCTTATTGCACTACTTGTATAAATGTTCTTCGACGTATTCTTTAAATAACAATGCACAACATTAGTCTATTACTACATTATCTATTCTTTTTTATATGTTTATTTACGACAATCAGCACCCGTACATTCTGGTACGGCTAGTACGCCAGGGGCTTTCGTATACCCCATAATACGGCGCGAGAAGTCCGAACACTTTCGGCAGTGCGGCACCCCGAACTTATAACATTATATGCATCATCTCTGAATCATGTCTTGGGTCAATATTTGGGTTTGCCCGGCTCCCATGTTTTTGTACCTTATGTTCCGCTATATCGGCTAAGGTAGCACTGGGAGAACTACTGCGATTGTGTCCCGGTTCTTTCGGACGAGCACCTCAGTAGAGAAAGCCAAAACTGACTGTCATGATGAGGCGAGAGTTGGTCGCTGTTCGAGAGGTCTCAAGTCCTTAAAGACTTTTTCCGCTTCGGGCGAGGAGTCGGCCTTGTCCGACTTAGGCGTGTATAGCACCCCAAATTCGGCCTTCCGAATACTAGGGGCTTCGCCAAAATGTAAAATTGTAGACTTCTATGGCTAAGTGAGAGTGATAAAGCATTATAGTCTGATTGCCTGCTTCGTTGCACTGAGCACCTCCCTCGAAGGACCCAAAAATGGGAAAAGAGTGCTCAGATTTATCCTGAACACCCCAGCACTAGCTGCATGGGGGCAGAAGCCGACGACTGGCCAACTCTCAGATTTGATAAACGGCCGCACAGAAGGTAATATTTTAAATTCAAAAAGCGTTGCATAGCGCAAATGAACTAGTTTTCATATTACAGGATCACATGCACACGTTCATTCAAAAATTACATCTTTGGTACACTCCTCCGCCACAAGGCGGGCACCCTTCAGGACAACATCATAATACATTTCGGGGTGGCGATGATCCTTGCCCTGCGGTGGCCCCTCCTTCACCAGCTTCTCGGCGTCCATCTTCACCCAGTGCACTTTTGCACAGGCAAAAGCCCTGCGTGCACCTTCGATTCATACGGACCGCTTGATGACTTCAAACCGGGGGCAGGCATTCACAAGCCGCCTCACCAAACCGAAGTAGCTGTTAGGCAGGGGATCGCCAGGCCACATCCGGACTATAAGGCCCTTCATGGCCTGTTCGGCCGCTTTGTGGAGCTCGACTAGTTGCTTCAGCTGGTCGCTCAAGGGCATCGGGTGTTCGGTCCCAGTATACTGAGACCAGAACAACTTCTCTGTCGAGCTCCCCTCCTTGTCCCGGTAGAACTCCGCGGCATCCGACACACTGCGGGGCAGATCTGCGAACGCTCCTGGAGAGCTCCGAACTCAGGTAAGTAAAAAGAAATTTTCTTTCACGTGCTTGCTTTGCATAATGAATGCCTTACCCGCCGCTATCTTCTTGACCGCCTCAATTTCCTGGAGGCCCTTTTGGGCTTCGGCCTTGGCATGTTTCACGCTTTCGAGGGCCTTTGCAAGCTCGGACTCTCGCGTCTTCGAGTCAAGATCTAAGGCCTCGTGCTTCTTGATGAGAGCTTGGAGCTCTTACTGCACCTCGCCTACTCGGGCCTCTTGTTTTTCCCGCTCGATGCGCTCCCTGGCCGCTTTGTCTTCAGCCTCAAACAACGCCTTCTTCAGGATCGCCACTTCAGTTGTGGCCCCTGGCACATTCATGATGATCCCATTATTTTGCAACCAAATCTTCCTTTTTTATATATAGACAAGGTATTTGCTTACCTTTGCTCTCCTCGAGCTGCCTCTTGGCAAGGTCCAACTTTTCCTCGGACCGCTCAAGGTCTTGCTTCAGTGCAACGACCTCCGCAGTACGTGCGGCAGCGACTAGCAGTGAAGCCTACATATTCACATAGACACGTTATGATTAGACTCCTGTGATTATTATTTGATCCTCTATTCGGCTTTTCTTCGCGAATGCCAAACAGAGCATCATGGGCTACTGTCTATGCGGTAATATTTTCCTATATCTTGACTACTTACCTCAAAGCCTGTTAGGAGGCTGGCACAAGCTTCGGTTAGTCCGCTTTTGGCGGCCCGAACCTTCTCGATCACCGCACTCATGATAGTGCAGTGCTCATCATCGATGGAAGCGCCACGAAGCGCTTCCAGCAAATTTTCCGGTGCCTCTAGATGGACAGAGGCCACCGGCGCGGGCGGCTTGCCCCCCTTAATGGGGAGTCGCCTGCCGGAGTCCGGAGCCACCGGAGGGTCCGACGCAGTGTTCGGCTGGGGCCCGAACTTGGAGCCCTTGGGGGTCTTGCTCCCTTTGCGCCCACGCGCCTCCAGGACTACCTCCCCCCGGCTCGGTGCCCTTTTAGACAACACCTCGGCGTTGTCTGTGGGGCGAGGGGAAGAGGCGGTCGGAAGTGAATCGCTATTCATATCTGACGGGTCCAAAGAACCATCCGACGAAGATACGTCGTTGCGGGCTCGGGGCGGGCTGCATAATCATGTTCGGCGTGATGAGAAGCCGTGCGATAAAACATACCATGAATTACAATGGAAGCCGGATACTTATGACTTCACAAGGGGCTTGTCCCTGAGCAACCACTCGTCGTCGCTTTGGGCGGCTATCGTGGAGCAGTCCGGAAGGAGGGTCCTTCTCTTCTGGGACCCTTTGGCCTCCTCGGTTGGGGCGGCCTTCCTCTTCCCCCCCCCCCCCCCCCGGTGGTGGGGGAGAGCTTTCTTCTTCCGCCTCCTCCTCATCTTTAGGGGAAGAGAGCGCCTCGGTGTGTTCGGACGATGAGTCCGATATGACCTTGCGACGGAGACCCGTCCTGGTCCCCGTGGCTTTCTTCTTGGACTTCTTCTCCGGCACCTCATAAGGCGCCGGAACCAGCATCCTCGTCAGGAGAGCATCTACTGGATCTTCGGGAAGGGGAGCCGGACAATCGATCCGCTCCGATGTCTCTACCCAGTCCTGTTAAAATAACATGAAGGCTTAAATCCCTCACTGTATTATACTGGGGAAAGAAACATCTTTTTGAGATGTAAAAGAACTTACCAGCTTGGCAGGGCACTTTGCGCTGAGTCCACGGTCCTCTGTAAGGGGAGGAGGTACCTCGGCACCCTTGAACAGCACCCTCCAGATGTCCTTGTGCATCGTGTCGAAGAGCTCTAGCAGCGTCTGGTGCTCGGCCGGGTTGAACTCCCACAAGGTGAATGCCCGTCTTTGACACAGGAGGATCCGGCGGAACAACATGACTTGGACTACGTTGACGAGCTTGATTTTCTTGCTCATCATGTTTTTGATACATGTCTGGAGTTCGGTCAGCTCTAGAGAATCACCCCAGGACAGGCCCTTCTCTTTCCAGGAGGTGAGCCGCATGGGGATTCCGGATCGAAATTTGGGAGCCGCCACCCAGTTGGTGTCGCGCGGCTCAGTGATGTAGAACCACCCCGATTGCCACCCCTTTATGGTCTGCACATAGGAGCCTTCGAGCCATGTGACGTTGGGCATTTTGCCCACCATGGCGCCTCCACACTCCACTTGCTGGCCGACCACCACCTTCGGTTTAACATTGAAGGTCTTTAGCCATAGGCCTAAGTGGGGCCTGATACGGAGGAAAGCCTCGCACACGATGATAAACGCCGAGATGTTGAGGATGAAATTGGGGGCCAGATCGTGAAACTCCAGCACGTAGTAGAACATGAGCCCACGGACAAAAGGGTGGAGAGGAAATCCCAGTCTACGGACGAAGTGGGGGAGAAACGCAACCCTCTCATGGGGTTCGGGAGTAGGGACGATCTGCCCCGCATCTGGGAGCCGGTGCGCGATATCCGCGGCCAGGTATCCGGCTCCCCGCAGCTTGATGATGTCCGCCTCCGTAACGGTGGAGACCATCCACTTGCCTCCCGCTCCGGACATGCTTGGAGTGGTTTGAGGAGAGAAATGCGAACTTGGGCGCTGGAGCTCGAATGCGCAAGAATGGGTGAGCAAGGAAGAAGAAGGCGTGGGTAAAAAAGGAGGAATCTTTATCCCTTTATAAAGACGGTAAGACTGTACGCCTCCCCACTTGCCTGGTAAACCTGCTTATTCCCCAAGCGCCGTAATTGATGGCGCGGTTAGGTTACCCATACCCGTATTGATGAGAATCACGTGATAAGGGGACACGATCTCTGCTTTGACAAGACGTGCCAAGGAAGCCGCCCTGCAATATGCGCTATGGAAGGCTGTGAAAACGGTTCGAATAAAGACCAGGGTCGTGGCGTGATGCCACGAGGCAACATATGTCAGCAGATTAGATTTGTGGTATATTCTCTCTACGGTGGTATGTGGAATTTGTTTCGCAGAGCCGGACACTATCCTTGTGTTCAAAATCTTCTATGGAGTATTCGGAGGAGGAACCCGCCTTGCAATGCCGAAGACAATCTGCGCTCCGGACTCATCGTCATTGAAGCCTGGTTCAGGGGCTACTGAGGGAGTCCTGGATTAGGGGGTCTCCGGACAGCTGGACTATATCCTTTGGCCGGACTGTTGGATTATGAAGATACAAGATTGAAGATTTCGTCCCGTGTCCGGATGGGACTCTCCTTGGCGTGGAAGGCAAGCTTGGCAATACGTATATGTAGATCTCCTCCCATTGTAACCGACTCTGTGTGACCCTAGCCCCCTCCGGTGTCTATATAAACCAGAGAGTTTAGTCCGTAGGACAACAACAATCATACCATAGGCTAGCTTCTAGGGTTTAGCCTATATGATCTCGTGGTAGATCAACTCTTGTAATAATCATATCATCAAGATCAATCAAGCAGGAAGTAGGGTATTACCTCCATCGAGAGGGCCTGAACCTGGGTAAACATCGTGTCCCCCGCCTCCTGTTACCATCCGCCTTAGACGCACAGTTCGGGACCCCCTACCCGAGATCCGCCGGTTTTGACACCGACAGTAGGTACGATGGCTGTTTTGAGGAAGGTATATGGTGGGTGTATGATACCGGTGAAAGGTGCGCGGTATTAGAGAGGCTAGCAATGGTGGAAGGGTGAGAGTGCGTATAATCCATGGACTGAACATTAGTCATAAAGAACTCATATACTTATTGCAAAAATCTATTAGTTATCAAAACGAAGTACTACGCGCATGCTCCTAGGGGGATAGATTGGTAGGAGAAGACCATCGCTCGTACCCGACCACCACTCATAAGGAGGACAATCAATAAATAAATCATGCTCCGACTTCATCACATAACGGTTCACCATACGTGCATGCTACGGGAATCACAAACTTTGACACAAGTATTTCTCAAATTCAGAACTACTCAACTAGCATGACTCTAATATCACCATCTTCATATCTCAAAACAATCATAAGGAATCAAACTTCTCATAGTATTCAATGCACTTTATATGAAAGTTTTTATGATATATATCCCTCTTGGATGCCTATCATATTAGGACTAATTTCATAACCAAAGCAAATTACCATGCTGTTCTAAAGACTCTCAAAATAATATAAGTGAAGCATGATAGTTCATATATTTCTTCAAAATAAATCCACCGCCGTGCTCTAAAAAGATATAAGTGAAGCACTAGAGCAAATGACAAACTACTCCAAAAGATATAAGTGAAGATCAATGAGTAGTCGAATAATTATGTAACTATTTGAAGACTCTCTAACATTTAAGAATCTCAGATCTTGGTATTTTATTCAAACAGCAAGCAAAACAAAATAAAATAAAATGATGCTCCAAGCAAAACACATATCATGTGGTGAATAAAAATATAGCTCCAAGTAAAGTTACTAATGGATGAGGACGAAAGAGGGGATGCCTTCCGGGGCATCCCCAAGTTTAGGCTCTTGGTTATCCTTGAATATTACCTTGGGGTGCCTTGGGCATCCCCAAGATTAGGCTCTTGCCACTCCTTATTCCATAGTCTATCGAATCTTTACCAGAAACTCGAAAACTTCACAACACAAAACTTAACAGAAGATCTCGGGAGCTCCATTAGCGAAAGAAAACAAAACACCACTTCAAGGTACTGTAATGAACTCATTCTAAATTCATATTGGTGTAATATCTACTGTATTCCAACTTATATATGGTTCATACCCTCCGATACTACTCATAGATTCATCAAAATAAGCAAACAACACATAGAAAACATAATCTGTCAAAAACAAAACAGTCTGTAGTAATCTGTATCAAATACAAACTTCTGGCACTCAGAAAACATCTGCCAAAATAGGAAGACCTAGATAGTCTGATTATTGATATAATGCAATTGGAATTAGTATTTTATCACTTTCTGTTGATTTTTAACAATTGTTTTTGTGAGCAAAAAGTTTCTATCTTTTTCAGCAAGATCAAATAACTATCATCCAAGAAGATCCTATAGGTTTTACTTGGCACTTTATTGAAACATGAAACCACATATAACCAGAGGCTAGATGATTTATTTATTACTAAACAGGAAAAAAATCAAGGAACGAAAATAAAAATTGGGTTGCCTCCCAACAAGCGCTAACGTTTAACGCCCCTAGCTAGGCATGATGATTTCAATGATGCTCACATAAAAGATAAGAATTGAAACATAAAGAGAGCATCATGAAGAATATGACTAGCACATTTAAGTCTAACCCACTTCCTATGCATAGGGATTTTGTGAGAAAACAACTTATGGGAACAATAATCAACTAGCATAGGAAGGCAAAACAAGCATAACTTCAAAACTTTAAGCACCTACAGAGGAAACTTGATATTATTGCAATTCTTATAAGCATATATTCCTCCCGCATAATAATTTTCAGTAGCATCATGAATTAATTCAACCATATAACCAGCACATAAAGCATTCTTTTCATGATCTACAAGCATATAAATTTTATTATTCTCCCCATAAGAAAAATTCTTCTCATTCAGAATAGTAGTGGGAGCAAACTCAACAAAATAATTATCATGTGAGGCATAATCCAATCAAAAACTAAAATCATGATGACAAGTTTCATGGTTATCATTATTCTTAATAGCATAGAAGTCATCACAATAATCATCATACATAGCAACTTTGTTCTCATAATCAATTGGAACCTCTTCCAAAATAGTGGATTATTCACTAAATAAAGTCATGACCTATCCAAATCCACTTCCATAAATATTATAAGATTCAACACCCTCCAAAATAGTGGGATCAATGCTTTCTAAAGTTGACACTCTTCCAAACCCACTTTCATCAATATAATCATCACAAATAGGAGGCATGCTATCATCATAATAAATTTGCTCATCATAACTTGGGGGACAAAAAATATCATCTTCATCAAACATAGCTTCCCCAAGCTTGTGGCTTTGCATATCATTAGCATCATGGATATTCAAGGAATTCATACTAACAACATTGCAATCATGCTCCTCGTTCAAAGATTTAGTGCCAAACATTTTAATGCATTCTTCCTCTAGCAATTGAGCACAATTATCGGAATCCTTATTTTCACGGAAGACATTAAAAAGTTGAAGCATATGAGGCACCCTCAATTCCATTTTTTTGTAATTTTATTTTATAAACTTAACTAGTGATAAAACAAGAAACTAAAAGATTCTATTGCAAGATCTAAAGATATACCTTCAAGCACTCACCTCCCCGGCAACGGCGCCAGAAAAGAGCTTGATGTCTATTACGCAACCTTCTTCTTGTAGACGTTGTTGGGCCTCCAAGTGCAGAGGCTTGTAGGACAGTAGCAAATTTCCCTCAAGTGGATGACCTAAGGTTTATCAATCCGTGGGAGGCGTAGGATGAAGATGGTCTCTCTCAGACAACCCTGCAACAAAATAACAAAGAGTCTCTTGTGTCCCCAACACACCCAATACAATGGTAAATTGTATAGATGCACTAGTTCGGCGAAGAGATGGTGATACAAGTGCAATATGGATGGTAGATATAGGTTTTTGTAATCTGAAAATATAAAAACAGCAAGGTAACTAATGATAAAAGTGAGCACGAACGGTATTGAAATACTAGGAAATAAGGCCTAGGGTTCATACTTTCACTAGTGCAAGTTCTCTCAACAATAATAGCATAATTGGATCATATAACTATCCCTCAACATGCAACAAAGAGTCACTCCAAAGTCACTAATAGCGAAGAACAAACGAAGAGATTATTGTAGGGTACGAAACCACCTCAAAGTTATTCTTTTTGATAGATCTATTCAAGAGTCCGTAGTAAAATAACACGAAGCTATTCTTTCCGTTCGATCTATCATAGAGTTCTTACTAGAATAGCACCTTAAGACACAAATCAACCAAAACTCTAATGTCACCTAGATACTCCAATGTCACATCAAGTATCCGTGGGTATGATTATACGATATGCATCACACAATCTCAGATCCATCTATTCAACTAACACAAAAAACTTCAAAGAGTGCCCCAAAGTTTCTACCGGAGAGTCAAGACGAAAACGTGTGCCAACCCCTATGCATAGGTTCATGGGCAGAACCCGCAGTTGATCACCAAAACATACATCAAGTAGATCACGTGAATATCCCATTGTCACCACAGATAAGCACGACAAAACATACATCAAGTGTTCACAAATCCTTAAAGACTCAATCCGATAAGATAACTTCAAAGGGAAAACTCAATCCATTACAAGAGAGTAGAGGGGGAGAAACATCATAAGATCCAACTATAATAGCAAAGATCGCGATAAATCAAGATCGTATCACCTCAAGAACATGAGAGAGAGAGAGAGAGAGAGAGAGAGAGAGAGAGAGAGAGAGATCAAACACATAGCTACTGGTACATACCCTCAGCCCAGAGGGTGAACTACTCCCTCCTCGTCATGGAAAGCGTCGGGATGATGAAGACGGCCGACGGTGAGGGATCCCCCCCACCCTCCAGCAGGGTGCCGGAACAGAGTCTCGATTGGTTTTTGGTGGCTACAGAGGCTTGCGGTGGCGGAACTCCCGATCTATTCTGTTCCTCGAAGTTTTTAGGGTATATGGATATATATATAGGCGAAAGAAGTCGATCAGGGGAGCCACGAGGGGCCCACGAGGGTGGAGGGCACGCCCAGGGGGGTAGGCGCGTCCCCCTGCCTCATGCTCTCCTCGATGATTCCCTGACATGCACTCCAAGTCTCCTGGATTGCTTCCATTCCAAAAATAACTTTCCTGAAGGTTTCATTCCGTTTGGACTCTGTTTGATAATCCTTTTCTGCAAAACACTGAAATAGGCAAAAAAACAGAAACTGGCACTCGGCTCTAGGTTAAAAGATAAGTCCCAAAATCATATAAAAGTGCTTAGTGAAGCCCATTAAACATCCAAAAGAAATAATATAATAGCATGGAACAATCAGAAATTATAGATACGTTGGAGATGTATCAGGTACCCCGGAGTTCCTTGATGTTCCCCTCCGTGACAGAGGAGGTCATCCACTTTCCCTGCGCTCTAGATCCGGGCATGGCTGGAGTGTTTGCTGGGGATGGAAAGGATTGAAGCTTGGGCGATGGAGCTCGAGGGAGGATGGGCTGAGGAGGAAGAAGGCGTGGGGTAAAAAGGTGGATCCTTATCCTCTTATAAAGGCAGTGAATGCCGAGCGCCCCCTCCCCGGCCTTAAAATTTTCCTACTCCCAAGGGGTCGTGCGGATGGCACGGTTAGATTACCCAAGCCCTCATTGATGAGAATCCCGTAATGAGGGGGCACGATCTCTGCTTTGACAAGACGAGTCACTGGAGGTTGCGTCTCAAAATGCGAAATGGGAGGTCGAAAAATGATTCGAAATAATGAAGTGGCCAGACGTAACGTCTCACTAACAAAGCTATCAGTAAAGACATACCATGTTTTTTTGATTAAGTATTATGCCCCTGCGGTTGTGGATTGTAACTGTTAAACATAGCCGGATATAATTCTTTTTGATCAACTAGTTTGAAGTGTTCGGAGGAGGAACCCACCTTGCAATGCCGAATACAATCTACGGCCGGACACATCATCATTGAAGCCAAGTTCAGGGGCTACTGAGGGAGTCCTCGATTAGGGGGTCCTCGGACGTCCGGGCTATGTGACGTTGGCCGGGCTGGTGGCCATGAAGATAAAATACCAAAGGCCTTGCCCCGTGTCCGGATGGGGCTCTCCTTTGCATGGATGGAAAGCTAGGCATTTGGATATGTATTTTGCTTTCTCTATGCACCGACACTGTACAACCCTAGTTCCCTCCGGTATCTATATAAACCGGAGGGTTTAGTCCGTAGAGGCAATCATAACCATACAGGCTAGACATCTAGGGTTTAGCCATTACGATCTCGGGTAGATCAACTCTTGTAACCCCTATACTCATCAAATTCAATCAAGCAGGAAGTAGGGTATTACCTCCATTAAGAGGGCCCAAACCTGGGTAAACAACGTATCCCTGTCTCCTGTTACCTTCGATCCTCAGAGGCACAGTTCGGGACCCCCTACCCAAGATCTGCTGGTTTTGACACCAACAGCGTTCACCCAATCCGGATCATCAAGCGCTTCTTCAACCTTCATAGGTTCAATACTAGATATGAATGAATAATGTTCATAGAAATTAGCCAAACGAGTTTTAGAGCGAGTAATTCTCCCGGTTTGGATATCGTCAAAGATTTGTTCGACGGGATGGTCTCTTGAAACTCTTGCTCTAACTCGTGAGAGCTTTTGTTTGGGTCGGGGTGGAACATCTTCTGCATCATCTTGTTCTTCCTCTTGGCCTTTTTCATTGTTGGTGTTGTTGTTCTCTTGTGGAGGTGGAGAAGGAGGTTGATGAGGTTCATCTTGGTGTACTTCCTCGTTTCCCTCATCTTGGCGTGTCCCACTTGTGGATGCCTCCAAGTCAACTCGTGGTTCACCTTGTCGTGAGATAGGGGCTTCCACTTGAACGGACGAGGTACTCTCCTTCACCTTCGTTGGGCGAATCTTGCTAATAGACAGGTCTTGGATTGCTTCCGAAGGGTCTTTATCTCCTACGTCAATTGTCAGTTGCTCTATTTGTGAGCCGTTAGATTCATCAAACTTCACATCTACCGTCTCTTCAACCTTTCGTGTGAAATTATTGTAGACATGGTAAGTGTGAGAGTTTGAGCCATAACCGATTAGGAAACCTTCATGAGATTTAGGAGCAAATTTCAAATGACGATGCTTATCAAGAATATAGCACTTTGAGCGGAATACTCGAAAGTATCCAACTTGGGGTTTGTTACCGGTGAGAAGCTCTTATGCCGTCTTGCCGAGTAGCTTGTGAAGATATAGACGATTTATTGCATGACAAGCTGTCTCAACCGCTTCCGCCCAAAAGTGTTTTGCCGTCTTGTCCTCATCAAGCATCGTTCTCGCCATCTCAACAAGAGTCCTGTTCTTCCTCTCAACAACTCTATTTTGTTGGGGTGTGTACGTACTCGAGAACTCATGAGAAATCCCTTCTTTGTCAAGAAAGGTGTCCACATTGACGTTCTTGAACTCCATTCCGTTGTCGCTATGAACCTTCTTGATCTTCACTTCAAATTGATTTTGGGCCTTCCTAGCGAAGTTCTTGAAGATCTTTTGGACATGCGATTTATCATCAAGAAAGAACACCCACATAAATCTTGAAAAGTCATCGACAATGATTGAACAGAACAAATTACCACCGAGACTTTTATAGGCGTTAGGACCAAAAAGATCCATGTGAAGCAGCTTGAGAGGTCTTCTCGTGGTCATGATGTTTTTCATGGGGTGGCTTCCTCCAACCTGTTTTCCTGCTTTACAGGCACTGCAAAGTCTACCCTTGTCAATATAACATCTTTAACTCCAACGATATGATTACCTTTAATAAGCTTATCAAGATTTCGCATGCCCACGTGACCTAACCTCCTACGCCACAACGAACCTTTAGATGATTTAGCAGTTAAGCAAGTTCTAGGTTGGGCCTTTTTAGTGAAATCAACAATGTATAGATCACCTCTACGTATACCGGTAAAGACCATATTATGATTATCTCTTCGAAACACTTGGCAATCTACTTCAGTAAATAGGACATTGAAACCAAAATCGGCTAGTCTAGATATGGAAAGTAAATTATAGCCAAGAGATTCAACGAGCATAACATTTTGGATGGATCTGTCATGTGAGATGGCCACCTTACCAAGGCCAACCACCTTACCGTTTGAGTTATCACCAAAAGTGACATACTTTCGAGGGCCGTCATTTTTAGCAAGCTCACAAAACATATCCTCTCCGGTCATGTGATCGGTACATCCACTATCAAGAACCCATTCCTTTCCTCCAGCTATGTAGCCACGAAGGTTAGCCATAAGACCAAAGTGTCTCATAGACTCATCGAGATCAATTTCGTTATCATCATCCTTATCATAGTATTTATGTTCAACATCATCTTGTGATTGGTCATCACCTAGAGAGAGTGATTCATTAGATGTATGACCATGGCAATGTGCATATTTATGAATTCTAATGACTTGAGAGATAATGCTACAAATGACTCCAACATCTCCTTTGGCACGCATAAGGTCACAAAGCTCAAATAGACAATCATCAAATGTAGGATCACTAAGTTTCATTTTGTGGAAAGCTATGGACTTTTGAAGAATCGCATCTAGATTTTTTAAGGAATAGTTTGGTAACCGTTCCTCAATAAATATCCATAAGGTGTAAGCAAATTCAAGAGTAGGAAAGCATACAATCAAATTTCTAGGCAATCCTCTGATGATAAGATTGATAGTTCTAAGATTGCGGATAATGTCAAGAGACTCATCGGGGGTAGGATGAAAGGGGTCAATAAGGGGTGCTCACGGGCTAGTAATGTACTTGTTTAAGTGATATTCATTGAAACTCTCAAGCATCTCATTTTTCCAAGCATTAAAGAACTCTCCATCAAGCATAGGCACTCTACGTCTAAAACTCCCCATCGTAGACTCACCCATCTTCCTACAATGGTGATTAAACCAAAGAAATGGAGACCAATGCTCTGATACCAATTGAAAGGATCGAGAAGAGGTGTCTAGAGGGGGATGATTAGAACTTCAACAAGTAAAAGTGGCAGTTTTTAAGTTCTTTAAGTTGAGGTGGAGTTTTAGCACAAGTTTAAACATTCACAATACATTTCAAGCAAGCATGGCAAGAGTATATGAGCAGCGGAAAGTAAAGCATGCAAGTTGCAAGAAAGTAAAGGGATGGGATTGGAGTGTGCAAACGCAATTGGAGACATGGAATTTTTGGCGTGGTTCCGATAGGTGGTGCTATCATACATCCACGTTGATGGAGACTTCAACCCACAAAGGGTAACAGTTGCGCGAGTCCACGGATGGCTCCAATCATGAAGGGTCCACGAAGAAGCAACCTTGTATATCCCACCATGGTCATCGCCCACGAAGGACTTGCTTCACTTGGGTAGATCTCCCCGAAGTAGGCGATCTCCTTGCCCTTACAAACACCTTGGTTCAACTCCACAATCTTGACGGACGCTCCCAAGTGACACCTAACCAATCTAGGAGACACCACTCTCCAAAAGGTAATAGATGGTGTGTTGATGGTGAACTCCTTGCTCTTGTGCATCAAATGATAGTCTCCCTAACACTCAACTCTCTCTCACAGATTTGGCTATGGTGGAAAGATGATTTGAGTGGAAAGCAACTTGGGAAGGCTTGAGATCAAGATTCTTGTGGTTGGATTGGAATGACTTGGTCTCAACACATGAGTAGGTGGTTCTCTCTCAGAAAATGTAAGCTGGAAGTGTAGGCATGTTCTGATGGCTCTCTCATAGATGGAGAGGAGGGTGGAGGGGTATATATAGCCTCCACACAAAATCTAACCGTGACATACAAATGAGCCAACTCGGTCAGACCGAATATATGAACTCGGTGAGACCGATTCAGTTCAAAATGTGAACGTTAGGCTTTTCGGTGGGACTGACAAGATCAACTCGGTGGGACCGATGTGCTAGGGTTAGGGTAAAACCTCATCTCGGTTTGACCGATTACACAAACTCGGTGAGACCAATTTTAGTAAATAAGCAAACAGAGAGTTGGTCAAGCAAACTCGATGGGGCCGACTGCATATTTCGGTGAGACCGAAATAGGCAACAGAGAGTTTGCAAGCCCATCTCGGTGAGACCGAGATCCCATCGGTGAGATCGAACTGATTAGGGTTTCTGGCAGTGGCTATGTCAAGTGAACTCGGTGGCACCGGATGAATCAAATCGGTGGGGCCGAGTGACTTTAGGTTATGGACATGTTTGGAATTGAGAAAGTGGTTGAGGATTTTGGAGCAAATCACTAAGCACTTTGAGCAAGTAGACCATTAAGCGACACCTCATCCCCTCTTAATAGTATTGGCTTTCCTATGGACTCAATGTGATCTTGGATCACTGAAATAGAAATGAAGAGTCTCGAGCTTTTTCCAATCTTCTGTCCTTAGCATCTTGAAGGGGTTCCACATCCTCTTGTCCATGCCACGCCTTTGCTGAACTTTCTGAAATATACTAGATGAAATTATTAGTCCAACAAGAGATATGTTGACATTAATTTCCAAAATCACCCAGGGAGCACTTGTGCTTTCACCCACCTTTTTATCCTTAGTGGTAACAATACAAATATGTGTCATGTCCCGTTCTGTCACTGGGAATAAGCACAACAAGATTGAACCCACTACAAAGCACCTCTCCCATTGCAAGAAAAATCAATCTAGTTGGCCAAACCAAATCAATAGATCGGAGAGAAATACAAAGCTATCTTAATCATGCATAAAAGAGTTCAGAGAAGACTCAAATAACATTCTTAAATAATCTGATCATAAATCCACAATTCAACAGATCTCAACAATCTATTGTACTGAAGAGTTCAGAGAACATTGTATTGAAGATCAAAGAGAGAGAAGAAGCCATCTAGCTACTAACTATGGACTCGTAGGTCTGTGGTAAACTACTCACACATCATCGGAAGGGTAGCAAGGTTGATGTAGAAGCCCTCCGTGATCGAATCCCCCTCCGACGGAGTACCGGAAAAGGCCCCGAGATGGGATCTCACGAGGAAAGAAGCTTGCGGTGGCATAAAAGTATTTTTGGCGTGACCTCTGGTATACGGGGAATATTTGGCTATCTATAGAACAAATATTAGGTTTATAGGAGCATCAAGGGGCCCACAAGCCTGGGGGGTGCCCCCCTAGGGCACACCCTCCAAGCTTGTCGCCAACTGGTGGCCCCTCTGACCTCCTCCCGAAGGTTACTGGGTGTCTTCTGGTCCAAGAAAAATCCTCAAAAATTTCGTTATGTGTGGACTTTGTTTGGTATTAATTTTCTGTAAAGGCAAAAAACAAGGAAAAAATAGCAACTGACACTTGGCACTAGGTTAATAGGTTAGTTAAAATAGCATAATAATGCATATAAAACATCCAAGATGGATAATATAATATCATGGAACAATAAAAAATATAGATACATCAAAGACGTATCATATTTATTTTTGTGGAAGTCAAATGAGTGCATCTTATATATCAGTATCCACAACACAAAATCTATATCGTTTGATCCATCATGAAAAGTAGTTTCATATTATATGTATAAGGTATTGCAAATGTTGTTATTTTATTCTTTAATCTTGGTCGAATATTCAAATGGTTGACTTTCATGAAAATCAATACACCTTATATTCTGGAATGGAGGGAGTAGTAGCAAAAAGTATTTCCCTCAGTAAAGAACCAAGGTTTATCGAACCAATAGGAAAATTATCCAAACGACCGTCGACAGTACCTACACACACAACAACAAATACTTGTGCCCAACATAGGCAAGAGGGTTGTCAATCCCCTTGTAATCGTTAATTGCAAGGATCAATATGATAGTAGGAGATATATAAATTGCAAAGTAAAATAAAGGATAATAAATTACAGCAAGGTATTTAGGGTTTTGTAATATGATTTGAATGGACCTGGGGGCCATAGTTTTAATTAGAGGCATCTCTCTCATGAGCATAACAATACGGTGGGTGAACAAATTACTATTGGGCAATTGATAGAAAAGCGCATAGTTATGATGTTATTCATGGCATGATTAGTAAATAGGCATTACGTCCGTGACAAGTAGATCGACTCCTACCTGCATCTACTACTACTCCACCCATTTACTGCTATCCAGCATGCATCTATGGTATTAAGTTCGTAAACAACGGAATAATGCTTTAAGCAAGATGACATAATGTAAACAAAATAAGATCAAATAATATGATCAAAAACCATTGTTTTACCTTTAGTAGCTACAATACAAATACGTGCCTCGATACCCTTTCTATCACTCCGTGAGGACACCACAAGATTAAACCTACTACTATGAACCACTTCAACTGAAGATCTGATCATTAACTTGGCCAAAGATAACTCATAAGTTGTAAATCATTACATAGCTATAGAAATCACACATGATAAAGTTCAAAATATAACTCAATTACTTTCAATGAATAATCTGATCATCGACAATTGAACGGATCCCAACAAACAAACCGCACAAAAGGGTTACATCATATCGATCTTCAAAGAGAACATTGTATTGAACATCATAACGATAGAGAGAGAGAGAGAGAGAGGGAGAGAGAGAGCCATCTAGCTAATCACTATGGACCCATAGGTCCTGTGGGGAAGTACTCACACATCATCGTAGGTGCAGCAAGGCTGGTGTAGAAGCCCTTTGTGATCGATTCCCCCTCTGGCAGAGTACCAGTGGAGGCCTCCAGATGAGATCACGAAAGAACAAAGGCTTGAGCCAGTGGAATAAAAGTTTCGGGTCTCCTTCTAGTGGTTTTGGGATATTAGGGAATTTTTGGAAGTGGAATTAGGTTAATTGGAGTTATGAGGGGCCCACAAGGTCGGGCCCCCCGCCCGGGGGCGCGTCGTGTGATCTTGTGGCCCACTCGTACATCTTCTGGCCTCCTCCAAAAGCTTCCATGGTCCTTTTTGGTCCAGAAAAAAA
Organism: Aegilops longissima; assembly: GCA_021605205.1. Lineage (NCBI taxonomy): Eukaryota > Viridiplantae > Streptophyta > Magnoliopsida > Poales > Poaceae > Aegilops > Aegilops longissima. The sequence goes on from CM038677.1 coordinate 640,397,090, forward strand.
CACCCTAAAGTTTCATCGTGTTTGGCCTCCGTTTGGTTTGATTTTCTGTAAAACCCAAAACAAGCAGAAAACAACAACTAGCACTGGGCACTAGGTTAGCAGGTTAGTTCCCAGAAAATGATATTAAATTGCATATAAAGCATACACAATTTATAATATAATAGCATGAAACAATAAAAAATTATAGATACATTGGACACGTATCAGCATCCCGAGCTTAATTCCTGCTCGTCCTCGAGTAGGTAATTGATAAAAACAGAATTTTTGATGTCGAGTGCTACCTAAGATGTCTTATCATGTAATCATTTCATGGTATGGATATTGAGAACGATGAAGTAATTGATATCAACATAATAATATCCATGAATACCAGAACATAATCATTACTTTTCAAAATATACGATGATTAACGAATGTTATCCCTACTCATTGAATTATGTAAGCATGGCATGACTCCATCTTCCTCACATAAGTACAAATCATGAGCACCCCGGTGTCAAGTCAGGCAATTGTATCATACTTTTTCTCACTTCAGCATTTCCAACTTCACTTGATATATGAGCACGAGTCATAAACTTAGCACTATGGTGGAAAAGAATATGTTGGTAGTGGTATATAAGGGAAGGCAAAAGTGGAGAAAGTCTCGCATCAACTCTGTGGATCGTTAGGCAATGGAGAGGCCTTTCAATCCATATCGATGTTGTCGGCGTTCTGGGAATGGGGGTCCCCAGACTTGCCTGCCTGCGGCCCGCGGCGTGGCTCAAAGGAGGCCCAGGACAGCCCATCTTCATCAACACAAGCTCAAGACCCTCGTGAGGGGCCAAGCCTCGCGGGGCGGACGACCAGGAGCTTCCTCAGGCGCGGCCTCGTCAGGTTGGCTCATGAGGAGGCGGAGAGTTCAAGGAAGGGTACCTCGCGAGGTGCCCATGACGCAAGCCATGACGACCAAGGGCGCCACGGTCGCCAGCCAGCCCGCCAGCGTCCTCCTTTCCTCTTTGGTGCAAAGGGAGCAAGTGCAAAGTAGAGCATCAAGCAAAGGCACCCGTTTGGTGCAACAAGACCAAGACCAGCCCCAACGGCTGGAAGGAGTCATCGTCGAGCCCAAGCAAAGGTCATCACTAGAGCCTTTGGCAAAGCGAGGACCAACTTTAGTCAGGATAAGTGTACCCGATGTTCCCCTTCAAAATGGCCAATTGTTGGCGCCCTTCCCGCTCAATATTTGGGAAGAGGCCCAGGGCCTTCGCCTATAAATAGGAGTAGCCACACTTAGAGAAGGGGGGGGACGATCGGATAGGAAAGGAAGGACGATCGGCATCCAGATCAGAGAGAGATAGAGACCCAATCCTCAAGCTAGAGCGACGGGACACCACCTAGCAGTTCATCACACCCACCAAGAACAGACCCTCGTGAGGCTGTTCTTCCCTGTACTGTTCTTCATCAGCCCAAGAGGCAATCCACCACACCACAAACTAGAGTAGGGTATTACACCACAACGGTGGCCCGAACTAGTATAAATCTCGTGTCTCTTGTGCTGTTCTTCTTAGTAGTTTAGGTCCCTGCGGTTCGGCGAGGTACGAGACGGTGGAGGGTTGGATCTCCGCGCGCACCCCAGAGTTCGAACCTTAAGGGTCTGCCGGAACCCGAAATCCGACATTTGGCGCGCCAGGTAGGGGTGCGCCAGAATCTGCCTTCCGTCGCCTCGTTCTTCCTCGACCACCGCAACCATGTCTGACGCTTGTCGGGCTCAGCGAAGCGCCGAGCCGCCACGCCTCCCACGTCGCCCGAGACGGCTCCGTCGGCGGGCGTCCTCGTCGTTCCCGTCACCTGCCGTCAACGCCGCCACCGGCCCGGCGGGGAACGAGCAGCAAGCATCGTCCCTGCGCTCCTCGGCGACCTCAGGGGAGGGGCCGCGCGGTTTCCTCGACACCCGCCCCGCCGCACCGGTCCCTCCGCTCGTCGCGGCCCTCCTAGGCGGCTCACAGGCGCCGCCTTCCAGCCGCCATGTCAAGACATTCGTCCGCCGGGTCGGCGCCGCCTCCACGCGGCAGGGGGCTCCCTTAGGCCGGACGGAGTCGCCGGCCGGGCTGACCTTCGACTCTCAAGACCACCCCACCAACTCGGCCGGCTCGGGTGCGCTCCCCATGCTCTGCACACCCACCATCTGCCAGGTTGCCGTCACCAGGACCCTCATCGACGGCGGCGCCGGCCTCAACGTACTCTCAGTCGAGGCCTTCAACCTCCTCTGCATACCCAGGGAGCGGCTGCAGCCCAGCCGGCCTTTTTCGGGCGTAGGAGGGGGGTCATCCAGCTCCTTGGGCCAAATCCGGCTTCCGGTGACCTTCGGCACCTAAGATAACTTCCGCACGGAACTGGTCGACTTCGACATCGCCCCCATCGGCCTCCCCTACAATGCCATCCTTGGCTATCCAGCATTGGCCAAATTCATGGCCGCAACCCACCCGGGGTACAACCTCATGAAGATGCCGGGGAGAAGCGGCGTCCTCATCATGCCACGAAGGTGCGCTGCGGCCAGCTCACTCTCAAGACGGCGGCGTGGCGCAGCCGCCCGATGCGAAGCCCCCAAGCCCAAGGGGCTGCGTCGACCAAGAAGAAGCAGTTGTTCACTCAAGACAAAGGCGGAGACCAAGCAGATACACAGCCGATGAGGGCGGGTCCACGAACGCCACCTTCACCATAGGCGCTAACCTCGAGCCGTAACAGGAGGAGGCCCTTGTCAAGTTCTTGCGCGCGAACAAGAAGGTGTTCGCCTGGGAGCCCGATCAGCTGGCGGGGATCCCACGGGGCGTGATCGAACACCACCTTAACGTGTGCCCCAACGTCGTCCCAAAAAAGCGAAGCGAGAAGGCAGTCCACTGAAAAGCAGGCCTTCATCGTCCAAGAGACCCGCAAGCTAGAAGCCGCGGGGGTCATTCGCGAGGTCTGATACCCAGATTGGCTGGCCAACCCCGTGGTGGTGCCAAAGAAGGGAGGAAAGGAGCGCATGTGTGTCGACTTCACCAACCTCAACAAAGCATGCCCGCAGGATCCGTTTCCGCTCCCTCGCATCGACCAGATCGTTGATTCCACCGCCGAGTGTGGCCTGTTATGCTTCTTGGACGCCTTTTCCGGGTATCACCAAATCAAGATGGCGGTGGAAGACGTGGAAAAGACGGCCTTCCTAACCCTGTGTGGAGTGTACTGCTATACATGCATGCCATTCGGGTTGCGCAACGCGGGGGCAACCTTCCAGCGGCTCATGCACATCACCTTGGGCCCACAGCTCGGGAAGAATGTGGAGGCATACGTCGACGACATCGTGGTGAAGTCTCGTGAGGCCAAGACCTTGATACAAGACCTGGAAGAAACCTTCATGAGCCTCAACGCAGTGAGCCTGCGACTCAACCCGGAGAAGTGTGTGTTTGGAGTTCCCTCGGGCAAGCTCTGGGTTTCCTCGTGTCCCACCGAGGCATTGAGGCTAACCCGAAAAGGTCAAGGCAAAGGAAGACATGAGCCCACCAAAGACCCTCGTGGAAATGCAGAAGCTCACAGGGCGCCAGTAACATATGGGCTGTTTCATCTCCCGATTGGGGGAGCGGGCGCTGCCTTTCTTCCACTGATGAAGAAAAAGGGCCCTTGAGTGGATGAAGAGGCCGACAAAGCGTTCAAGACCTCAAGAGGTACCCGACCAGCCCTCCGGTGATGGTGGCCCCGCGCCCTCAGGATCCTTGGTACTCTACCTCGCCGCCACTCCCTACTCCGCTTAGCGCTGCTCTGGTGGCGATTAGGAGGCGTCGAGCCAAGACCACGGCGCCACTCGAGCTAAGGCAAGACCGAATCAGAAGGAACTAGCAGAAGCCAGCACCGCAATGGAAGAAGATCAGCCGTCACAGCAGAGCGCACCAAGGGCGGGGGAGGCCTCCCATCCAAGCACCTAGCTTCCGGAGGCGCCGTCGCCTCAGGAGGCACCACAGCTTCCACAAGACGCCACCAGCACCGACGCCCCTAGCCTCGTCGAGCACCCGGTGTACTTCGTCAGTACCATGCTACGGGATGTGAGGGCACGGTACCCCATGCCGCAGAAGCTCCTCCTCGCACTGCTGGTGGCTTCACGCAAGCTGCGGCACTACTTCCAGGGTCATCCAATCAAGGTTGTCTCGGCATACCCCCTGGAGAGGGTGCTCAGGAGCCCCAACTCGGCCGGAAGGGTTGCCGAGTGGAACATTGAGCTGCAAGCATTCCAGCTCGAGTTCAGTACGACCAGAGTCATCAAGGGGCCGCTACCGCAGATTTCGTGGCCGAATGGATGAAGCACGGGCCTCGGGGCGGGCGAGGATCGGTCCCTCTCCTGTGGAGCGGCGCCGTAAGGTTGGGTCATGTACTTCGACGGAGCATTCTCCAGACAGGGCGGTGGGGCTAGGGCAGTGCTCATATCTCCCGCTCAGGACAAGCTCTACTATGCCGTGCAGCTCTGTTTCCAGCATGGCGAGAAGGTCTCCAACAATATAGCAGAATACGAGGGGTTGATAGCGGGTCTGAAGGCTGCCGCTGCCCTGGGGGTGAAGCGCCTTACCATCAAGGGCGATTCGTAGCTCCTCGTCAATTTCTCCAACAAGGTGTACGAGCCAAGGGATGAACACATGGAGGCCTACCTTGCGGAGGTCCGCAGGATGGAGAAACAGTTACTGGGGTTGAGTTGCAGCATGTGCCTCATGGCACCAATCAAGAGGCCGACGACATCGCCAAACGAGCCTCCGAGGAGGTTACCCCAGGGCCGGGTGTCTTGAGGAACGGCTCTTCAAGCCCTCAGCCACGACGCCGTTATCAAGCACAACACAGCCTGGGAGGAGCTCCTCACCACCAGCCTCGGGAGCCCTAGCACGTGGCCCGCCTCGAGCACGCCTGCTCCTAACGATGGAACCTCAAGAGGAGTGCTGCATCACGGAGCTCAAGAATTACTTAACGTGGGACTTTGCGGAGAAGGAGGAGGAGGCGGGCGTGTGGCGCGGAAAGCCACGGCATACAACATCATGGATGGAGAGCTCTACCGGAGATGACCGAACGACGTATCCCTGCGCTGCATCACCAGGGAACAGGGGAAGGAGTTGCTGGCATACATACATGGCGGAGATTGTGGGCACCATTCATCGTCACGGACCCTTGTCGGCAAGGCGTTCCGCAGCGGTTTCTATTGGCCCACAGCTCCAATGACGCCATCGACCTCGTGGAAGGCTTGCGAGGCTTGCCAATTCCATGCCAAGCAGATCCACCAGCCAGCGGGAGGCTCGCAAACCATTCCCTCACTTGGCCATTCGCGGTGCAGGGGCTGGACATTCGGGCCCTTTCCCTCGCGCCAGGGGCTATCGCTACCTCTCGTCGCTGTGGACAAATTCACCAAGTGGGCCGAAGTCGAGGCCGTCCGCGCCATCCCCGCTGGTTCTATGGTCAAGTTCATCAAGGGCATCATGAGCTGGTTCGGAGTTCCAAACCGCATCATCACCGACAATGGTTCACAGTTCACCAGTAACCTTTTTAAAACGTACTGCGCTAACCTTGGGATGCAGATATGCTACGCTTCGGTGGCGCACTTCGCAGCAATGGACAGGCCGAGCGGGCCAATGCAGAGGTCCCGAGAGCCTCAAGACCAGGGCGCTTCAAGAAGAAACTGAAGCCTGCGGCAGAGGCTGGTACGACGAAGCTTCCGTGCGTGTTGTGGTCCATCTGCACAACCGCAACCAAGCCAACCGGAGAGTCCCCTTCTTCCCGGTCTCGGAGCGGCGGTCCTCCCTCACGAGGTCAAGCGTCAATCCGCGCGGGTCCTGGCGTTTGATGAAACACTGCAGGACGCCATGCGGGGGACGGCCCTTGTGCTGGGGGAGGAGCGCCGACGAGAAGCTGCGCTGCGAGCGGCGAGGTACCAGCAGGCACTCCGGCGATACCACTGCCGCAAGATCCGCCCCAGAACTCTCGAGGTAGGGGACCTCATGCTCCGACGGGTCCTCTCCAGGGAGGGACTGCATAAGCTCTCTCCCATGTGGGAGGGCCCATTCAAGGTTGTTCATGTTTCGGTGCCCGCTCCGGCGCTTGGAGACTCAAGAGGAGTACCTATACAAAACACGTGGAACATCCAGCACCTCCGGAGGTTTTACCCCTAAAAGGCCCTGAGCCTGTGAAGAAGGCGAATGCCTGTGAAGTTCCTCTTTTTGGAAAAGGCCCTGAGCCTGTGAAGAAGGCGAATGCCTGTGAAGTTCATCTTTTTAGAAGAAAGGCCCGGAGCCTGTGAAGAGGGCAAACGCCCGTGAAGCTTGCTTCCCAGAAGAATGGCCCGAGCACGTGAAGAGGGCAAACGCCCGTGAAGCTTGCTTCCCGGAAGAAAGGCCCGAGCACGTGAAGAAGGCGAACGCCGTGAAGCTTGCCGCCTGTGACACTCTCACGTAATAATGAGTTGGGGATGTACACGCCCGGAGTCTCGGGAGTGCCGGCCTCGGCCCCGGGGCTCCCTCCCACGCCCAAAGGCAGCATTTAGCTCACTGGTGAGAAGACGTCAAGACTAGACTAGGTGCCGGACGCGCTTTTTCATTTGCTTTCTGCAGCTTGATCGGTTATTCCCATTTGAAGTTTTTATCAAACTATCGCCTTTTTTTTGGTCCGTGGTTCTTCCATCTTTTTCACCCTCCTGCCTCGATGATCTTGCTGGGACTCGCGAGGCGGAAGCCTCGGGCCCCCGCCCAGCTGCCCTACCCCTATCACTCAAGTTTTCACGACCTGGTCCACACCGAGCACCCTCCCGACCATGCCTCACGGGCAGCACAACGCTAACACGGGCCAGGGTCGGTCGCCCCGCTGCCACGCCCGGGTTCACTTGCGAATGGGCGCCGCATGTAAGGAACAGATCGGATAACAAAAGCAAGACAATAATTAACGGTGTTGTTTTAAACACGCCCACGGGCCACACATTGTTCCTTTTTCGCAGGAGAAAAGGAAGGAAAAGGACGAAGCGGTGAAGCACGCCCCATGCCGGCTCTCTTGAAGGCCCGAGCCGCCCGAGCTCGGGCCGGACTCCATCTCGCTTCACCGGGCGTGGCGGCGAAGCGACCGCTGCCACCCCCGAGCAGCGCGGGCGTGGGGCCTGCTGCCGCTGCCGGAAGAATCGCCACCAAGAAGAGCTGGTGAAGCGTGAGGAGTCGTGGGCATCGCCACCGCCCAGCGCCAGGCTGAGTCTCGGCGCGTCGTCGCCCCTGTGGCAGCACCCCATGCGGCGGCCGTCTTCCCCGAACACCCTCACGTAGAGAGTGGCGTCGCCATCATACTTGAAGTGCAGGGAGCACCGGCGGCGGAGACCACGCGCGCGAGCGAACGTCTGCCAGCCGCGGGCCAGGAATAGGTTCCCTGCAGCAGAGACCTCCATAGAAGCCCACGAAGCCCGGCTGCAACAGCCATCTGCCTGGAGCCAGAGGCCACTCAGGGCGCCATCTGGGAGCTCACCCAGGAGAAAGCACGGGAGCTGAAGCCGGACGCCGGACGGCTCCTCCGCCCTCACCATGAACTCCGGCAGCGCTTCAGCAGCATGGAGGCACGGCCTCGGGGGACGCGCGGCCGGGGCATGCCCTCCGACCATGGCCAGCCGCTCGTCACCACGCTGAGAGCCTCCCCCACGACCGCGGGGGACCGCCGTGGAGGCCACGGGGTGCTTGCGAGGGCGACCTCGACCACGCTTAGGCGGAGGAGAGGAAGATTCGACCTGGCGGCCCTTCCCCTTCTCTGCGACCGAGAACTTCCTTGGTGGAGCCATGGAGAAGAAGGAGAGACAGGAAAGGATAGACTGGAAGGGCGCGTGCCGTTCCGTACTTATTGCTGGCGAAGGCCAACCGTCGGCCTCCACGATCACCGGTAATCATGACCAACTCTGCATGCTGGGACTTGTCGAATCCGAGAGGTTACCGAAGCATCGTGGGGGAGCAGTGCGCACACGTCCAATCAACCGCCATGCGCCGCCCAAGGTCAAGCGCGTTAGGGGCCCGCGACGCCAGACTTGCCCTTTCGCCTCTCTGCCGGACAAGTTCGGGCGCCGTGGGCCTGGGCTATTGTCGGCGTTACGGGAACGGGGTCCCAGACTTGCTCGCTGCGGCCTGCGGGCGTGGCTCAAAGGAGGCCAGGACAGCCCATCTTCATCAACACAAGCTCAAGACCCTCGAGGGGGCCAGATTGCTGGGCGGACGACCAGGAGCTTCCTCAGCGCCGCCTCGTCAAAGTTGGCTCATGAGGAGGCGGAGAGTTCAAGGCAGGGTACCTCGCGAGGTGCCCATGACGCAAGCCATGACGACCAAGGGCGCCCGGTCGAGGCGCCAGCCCAGCAGCGCCCTCCTTTCCTCTTTGGTGAAAAGGGAGCAAGCGCAGCGAGAGCATCAAGCAAAGGCACCCGCTTGGTGCAACAAGACCAAGACCAGCCCCAACGGCTGGAAGGGAGTCATCGTGGAGCCCAAGCAAAGGCCATCACCAGAGCCTTTGGCGGCGAGGACCAACTTTAGTCAGATAAGTGTACCCGTTGTTCCCCTTCAAAATGGCCAATTGTTGGCGCCCTTCCCGCTCAATATTTGGGAAGAGGCCCAGGCCTTCGCCTATAAATAGGAGTAGCCACACTCAGAGTAGGGGGGGGACGATCGGATAGGAAAGGAAGGACGATCGGCATCCAGATCAGAGAGAGATAGAGACCCGATCCTCAAGATAGAGCGACGGGACACCACCTAGCAGTTCATCACACCCACCAAGACCAGACCCTCGCGAGGTTGTTCTTCCCTGTACTGTTCTTCATCAGCCCAAGAGGCAATCCACCACACCACAAACTAGAGTAGGGTATTACACCACAAACGGTGGCCCGAACTAGTATAAATCTCGTGTCTCTTGTGCTGTTCTTGTTAGTAGTTTAGGTCCCTGCGATTCGGCGAGGTACGAGACGGTGGAGGGTTGGATCTCCGTGCGCACCCCAGAGTTCGAACCTTAAGGGTCTGTCGGAACCCGAAATCCGACAGATGTGAGGAGTCATTGGTACAGTGAGTTGCTATACAAACGGTTTTTAACCCCTTGCCGCGACAGCATTTTAAACCATTGTCTTGCCAGTGTGAGCGATAGGGGGGTCCTTTCCACACGACCCAGAAACCGTCGGAGATAGGGAGTAGCAATGCATATGTTTTGCATAACTAAGCGTATGCGATGCCGGCATGTATCCCAAACGCGAGTCTTAAGACAACTGTTTGTGATATGTTGAGTATCCCAAACACTCCATCCGTGCTACTCTTTTGTGCTCGCATTACCATCGTAGTCGGTCTTCTGTGGTGCTACGTTTATGATGCACGCCCCATCATAAATAGTTCACGATTATAGAACATGCATGATAAGCAGACAATCACACACATTTACTTTTCCTTGACTATATGCGATTTGATGTAAGAGTGCAGACAGTTGTCCCTATGTAACTGTATGCGAAGCCAGAGTATATCCCACACAATTCATCCATCGTACCCGCGTTGGATGAAGGCCTATCACACACGTTCTTCTATGAGCAAATGTTTACGATGCGCACGACATCATAAACAGTCCATAATTGCCAAGCATGTGTGATAAGGTGACTTTCGCAAACATTTAATAAGAAGGAATTGTGTGCGCTTCTTTTGTTAATCTCACACGTTTTTTGTTGGCTGATCGTGTGTGCAGTAGAGATTCGTCACACATGTAGTGGATCTGAGAAACGTGTATGATCTTGACGTTTATCACAGACGTTTTGCTTTCGCAAACCGTGTGAAGTGTACTGGCCTGCGGAACATAATTTATCCCTAATTTAATCCCTGCATTTAAAAATCATGGATTTTGAATTTGAAAATAGGAAATCACTTATTTCATAACAACCCATGTTTATTACAAATATAGGTTCAAGCACGAATGCATATTTGATGCACATGTACATATACTGAAGAACTACAAAAGCACCAAGTAAAGAATGATGAACCACAATTGTACTAAAGACGGGAGAGAGAGAGAGAGAGAGAGAGAGAGAGAGAGAGAGATGAAAGACATTCTTGTTGCTGGAGAAGGTGAAGCGGAATGCCCATATTGTGCCCTCCCCCATGCGTAATGCGCGTACGAGACTAGGCCAACCCCTTGTGATGGCTGCCCGTCCATCCTTCATTGTCTTCATTCGGACTTCTTGATGCTCATTGTAGTCTCGATGAAATACTTTGACCTTCATTGCATGTCCACCAATCATGTACTTTGCGAGGTAATCTTGAGTAAACTACTTTGGGAACCACTGCAAATGAAAAAGATTCAGACATTGTTGTCTAACAACTCATTACGGGCAGTAAAAAGAGAAGGCTACAGAGTTCGTAGTTACCATCCTACAGCTCACTGTTCTGTTGGATAGAGCGTAAACAAAAAAATTGATTGCCACCGTTCGTATCTTTTTGCTAATAATCCTTATCAGTTTCCTCACCCGATGCTGGTTCATGAATATCTCATTGCCCCATACGCAAAAAGGGTCGATGAGTGGATCTTTGCCAAGAACATATGTACCTACAAGAAACAAGTCAATATTAGAAGCTAAAAAGTGTCCAGGCTTGGATCTATATGCATTACATTATGGAACGACGGGGGGAGTACAAGCCGAGGGATGAAACTAACCTTGGCGGAAAATGCTGGCCACTCCCGTTGTTATCCTGCATAAGTAGTGGAAAGGCATGATAAGTACATCAACCTTAACCTCAAACAAATATAGCCAAGGTAAACAACATCATCTCCAAATGATAGCTTGAATGAGTTGGTTTCAGCATGCTATTAAAGCTGATATAAAATGGAAGGGAATGTTAACTACAGCAGGCTTAACAACCACCAAATATTGTAATTCAACTGTATTGTTGAAAATGAATAGGATGTAGCTCATGCTTAAAGATCACATTGGATAAATGTGTAAAACTGAAATAAAGGGCATGTGTTAACTACACCAAGAATAACAGGGACCAAATATAGCCGTTCAAACTGGTATTGATGAAATCAAAGTGCACAGTTCCGACTTGCACATAATGAACATCAATTATTCTGAAATAAACAAGGCCTATATAATCAGTATAACAACCAAATAAGTCATTGAAAACTGGACAGAGGCTCACTGCAACCAACCTAACAAGCAAATACAAATAAACAGGGCATATGCTTGAAAACTGGACAAATGCTCACTACAACCAACCTAACAAGCAAATACAGATAAACAAGGCATTGATACGTCTCCAATGTATCTATAATTTTTGCTTGTTCCATGCTGTTATATTATCATTCTTGGATGTTTTACAATCATTTTATAGCAACTTTATATCATTTTTTGGGACTAACCTATTGACATAGTGCCCAGTGTCAGTTGCTGTTTTTTGCTAGTTTTTTTACTTTGCAGAACATCAGTACCAAACGGAGTCCAAATGCAACAAAACTTTTTGGAGAATTTTTCTGGACCAGAAGACACCTGTTGGGCCAAAGAAGTAGCAGAGGGGGGCTCCGAGGGGAGCACAACCAACCTGGGCGCGCCCTGGTGGGTTGTGCCCACCTTGGCCGCCTCCCGCGCCGCCTCTTTGCTCTATAAATACCCTGAAAATCCAAAAACCCTAGGGGAGTCGACGAAACACAATTCCAGCCACCGCAAGTTCCAGAACCACCAAATCCAAATCTAGACACCATCACGGAGGGGTTCATCATCCTCATTGGTGCCTCTCCGATGATGCGTGAGTAGTTCATTGTAGACCTACGGGTCCGTAGTTAGTAGCTAGATTGTTTCCTCTCTCTCTCTCTCTTTTGATTCTCAATAAAATGGTCTCTTGGAGATCTATTTAATGTAACTCTTTTTGCGGTGTGTTTGTTGGGATCCAATGAACATTGAGTTTATGATCAAATCTATTTTATCCATGAAAGTTATTCGAGTTTCTTTAATCTCTTATATGCATGATTACTTATATAATTGTATTTCTTCTTCGAATCTTTGGTTTAGTTAGGCCAACTAGATCGATTTTTCTTGCCATTGGAAGAGATGCTTTGTGATGGGTTCGGTCGTGCAGTGTTCTTTCCCAGTGACAGAAGGGGCAGCAAGACACGTATTGAATCGTTGCTATTAAGAATAACAAGATGGGGTATATTCCTACATGAATAGATCTTGTCTACATCATGTCATCATTCTTATTGCATTACTCCATTTCTCCATGAACTTAATACACTAGATGCATGCTGGATAGCGGTCTATGTGTGGAGTAATAGTAGTAGATGCAGGCAGGAGTCGGTCTACTAATCTTGGACGTGATGCCTATATAATGATCATTGCCTGGTGAGGGAGTCCTGGATTAGGGGGTGTCCGGATAGCCGAACTATCAATGTTGGCCGGACTCCTGGACTATGAAGATACAAGATTGAAGACTTCGTCCCGTGTCCGGATGGGACTTTCCTTGGCGTGGAAGGCAAGCTTGGCGATACGGATATGTAGAGCTCCTACCGTTGTAAACCGACTCTGTGTAACCCTAACCCTATCCGGTGTCTATATAAACTGGAGGGTTTTAGTCCGTAGGACGAAGAACAATCATACCATAGGCTAGCTTCTAGGGTTTAGCCTCTCTAATCTCGTGGTAGATCCACTCTTGTACTACCCATATCATCAATATTAATCAAGCAGGAGTAGGGTTTTACCTCCATCGAGAGGGCCCGAACCTGGGTAAAAACATCGTGTCCCTTGTCTCCTGTTACCATCCGCCTAGACGCACAGTTCGGGACCCCCTACCCGAGATACGCCGGTTTTGACACCGACATTGGTGCTTTCATTGAGAGTTCCTCTGTGTCGTCATCCTTAGGCCCGATGGCTCCTTCAATCATCAACAACGACGCGGTCCAGGGTGAGACTTTTCTCCCCGGACAGATCTTCGTATTCAGCGGCTTTGCACTGCGGGCCAATTCACTTGGCCATCTGGAGCAGACCGAAAGATACGCCCCTGGCCATCAGGTCAGATTTGGGAGTTTGAACTACACGGCCGACATCCGCGGAGACTTGATCTTCGACGGATTCGAGCCACAGCCAAGCGCGCCGCACTGTCTCGATGGGCACGATCTAGCTCTGCCCCCGAATAGTGCCCTGGAGGCCGCACCAGTGTCCGCTCCGACCCTTAGCTCGGAGCTGACTCCGCCGATCGAGGACGAGTGGTTGGACACCCCCTCGGGGGCTACGATCTCTACGATGATTGAGCCGAACTACATCTCTGTCCTTTACGAAGACCGTGACTCCAAGGTGCCGGACTCCTCTCCGGACTCCGAACCCTCCGCGCCCCTGCCAATCGAATCCAATTGGGCGCCGGTTATGGAGTTCACTGCCGCGGACATCTTTCAGCACTTGCCCTTTGGCGACATCCTGAATTCACTAAAGTCTCTCTCTTTATCTGGAGAGCCCTGGCCGGACTACGGTCAGGAAGGTTGGGATGCGGACGGCAAAGAAATTCAACGCCCACCCACCACCCACTTTGTAGCCACTGTCGATGATTTAACCGACATGCTCGACTTCGACTCAAGACATCGACGGTATGGACGGCGATGCTGGAGATTTACCAAGAACCAGCGCCTACGAGGCACCGAAGGCCACCTCGTCATCGACATATACATGGTGGACATCCCAAAAGATGGGAACAGCGATGGAACAGCGGAGGATGACCCTCCAAGAAACAGCCCAAGCGCCAAGGCCGTGACGCCGCTCTAAATCCCGCCACAGCAAAAACGGTGATTCCGGCACGGAGATAATAACACCCCGGACAGTGCCGAAGACAACCCCCTCCAGCAGGATTCAGCACAGGAGGAGGGAGAAGCCAGCCCTCATGATAGAGCGGCAGACAGGGAGGTGGAGGACGATAATTATATGCCTCCCTCCGAAGATGAGGCAAGCCTCGACGATGACGAATTTGTCGTGCCTGAGGATCCCGCCGAACAGGAGCGTTTCAAACGCAGGCTTATGGCCACGGCAAGCAGCCTCAAGAAAAAGCAGCAGCTTAGAGCTGACCAAGACCTGCTAGCTGACAGATGGACTGAAGTCCTTGCAGCCGAAGAGTACGAACTCGAACGCCCCTCCAAGAGATACTCAAAACGCAGGCTGCTACCCCAATTAGAGGAAGCAGCACCCAAACCTACATCACCAGCGCATGATGCGGCCGACCGGCCACCCCGTGGTCGCGACAGAGAGGCCTCTAGACCCTCCATTCAAGCCGCACTCCGGCGTCGCTCAAAAAGTACCAAGGCACGGGGAAACGCGCCAGACCTGCGATACATATTGGAGGACAAGGCAAGGCAAACAAGTTCGATCTACGGATCGCGTGGGCGCCCCATGACACGTGATGATAACCGTCACGCCGGATACAACAATTCCGGCCGGGCCAAACACAGTAGACAAAGCTCATTTGAGTTGCGTCGTGATATAGCTCAATACAGAGGCGCCGCACACCCACTATGCTTCACAGACAAAGTGATGGATCATCAAATCCCCGAGGGTTTCAAACCCGAAAACATCGAATCATACGATGGCACAACAGATCCTGCGGTTCGGATCGAGGACTACCTCCTCCATATCCTTGATGATCTACACGCCATCAAATACCTCCCACTCAAGCTTAAAGGACCAGCTCGGCATTGGCTTAACAGCTTGCCAGCAGAATCAATTGGTTGTTGGGAGGACCTGGAAGCCGCATTCCTTGATAACTTCCAGGGCACATACGTGCGACCGCCAGATGCCGATGACCTCAGCCACATAATTCAGCAGCCAGAAGAATCGGCCAGACAATTCTGGACACGGTTCCTAACCAAGAAAAATCAAATCGTTGACTGTCCGGATGCAGAGGCCCTTGCAGCCTTCAAACATAACATCCGCGATGAGTGGCTTGCCCGTCACTTAGGACAGGAAAAGCCGAAATCCATGGCAGCCCTCACAACGCTCATGACCCGCTTTTGCGCGGGAGAGGACAGCTGGCTAGCTCGTAGTAACAACTTGACCAAAAACCCTGGTAGTTCGGATACCAAGGACAGCAATGGTAGGTCGCGTCGCAACAAGCACAAGCGCCGCATTAACGGCGACAATGCTGAAGATACGGCAGTCAATGCCGGATTCAGAGGCTCTAAACCCGGTCAGCGGAAAAAGCCGTTCAAAAGAAATACTCAGGGCCCGTCCAATCTGGACCGAATACTCGATCGCTCGTGCCAAATACATGGCACCCCCGAAAAAACATCCAACCACACCAACAGGGATTGTTGGGTCTTCAAACAGGCAGGCAAGTTAAATGCCGAACTCAATGACAAGGGGCTGCATAGCGATGACAAGGAGGAGCCCCGGCTGCCGAACAATAGAGGACAGAAGTGCGGACGGTGAACATGATATACGCAACCCACATACCCAAAAGGGAGCGGAAGCGTGTAGATAGGGACGTATATGCGTTGGAGCCAGTCGCCCCAAAGTTCAACCCATGGTCCTCCTGCCCGATCACTTTCGATCGAAGGGACCACCCCACTAGCATCCGCCACGGCGGATTCGCTGCATTGGTTCTAGACCCAATCATTGACGGATTTCACCTCACTAGAGTCCTTATGGACGGCGGCAGCAGCCTGAACCTGCTTTATCATGATACAGTGCAAAAAATGGGCATAGATCCCTCAAGGATTAAACCCACAAAGACGACCTTTAAAGGCGTCATACCAGGTGTAGAGGCCAATTGTACAGGCTCATTTACACTCGAAGTGGTCTTCGGATCCCCGGATAACTTCCGAAGCGAAGAGTTAATCTTCGACATAGTCCCGTTCCGCAGCGGCTATCACGCACTACTTGGACGAACCGCATTTGCAAAGTTCAATGCGGTGCCGCACTCTGGCTGCACCTCAAGCTCAAGATGCCAGCCCTCGAGGAGTAATCACGGTCAATGGAAACACCGAACGCTCTCTCCGAACGGAGGAGCACACGGCGGCCCTCGCGGCGGAGGTGCAAAGCAGCCTCTCACAACAATTCTCGAGTCCGGCTATTAAACGTTCGGACATCGTCAAGCACGCCCGGAGAACCTACAACAAGACCGCCTGGCATGATCCGAGCACGCGTAGCAATCCGGCCCCAACCCCAGCCCTCGTGAAATTGCGAAGCCAGTACTACGCGTACATAACTACGCTCTGGAGATACCATGGGCATAAGGGAGGGCACGACCACTGCGACGCCTGCACGCGGCTCAACCGCACTGTGGGCTCCGATTGTGTCATTCTTTTCTTTCTTCTTTTCTCTTACTTTCGGGACTCGTTTTCCGAAGTCCTATCCGCACTAAATTGTCGAACTCGACGATGCAACAGCCAGAAGCGTAAAGCTACGTCGAGTGTCAGTGCTCTCTACTACGAGCATTATACCTGTTTTACATACCATCCCGCAGCGTACCCTCGAGAGGACATGTTAAATAGTCCCATCCCTTGCTTATCGCACTATTTGTATCGTCCTGCTTTCATTGCAGTACCTTTTTGAATAAACAATACATAGCTTTTGCCTATTATTGCACTCCTTTCTTTATCTATATATACGTTCATTCATGACATGTTGCACCCGTAAACTTTGGTGCGGCCAATACACTAGGGGCTTACGTACCCCAAAAGTATGGTGTGATAAGTCCGAACACTTTCACAAGTGCGGCACCCCGAACTTATAGCATTATATGCATCGGCTCCGAATCATGTCTTGGGTCAATAGTTGGGTTTGCCCGGCTCCCATGTTTTGGTACCTTACGTTCCGTTATATCGGCTAAGGTAGCGCTGGGAGAACCACTGCGATTGTGCCCCGGTTGAGCTGGGTTGAGCACCTCAGTGGAGAAAGCTAAAACTGACCGTCATGGGCGAGAGCCGGTCGCTGTTCGAGAGGTTTTTTCGGGTCCCTAAAGACTTATGCCGCTTAGAGCGAGGAGTCGGCATTGTCCGGCCAAGGCGTGGATAACGCCTCGAACTTGGTCTTCCGTATACTAGGGGCTTCGCCGAAATTTAAAATTATAGAATTCTATGGCTAAGTGAGAGTGTTCAAGCACTATAGTCCGGTTGCCTTGTTTGTTGTGTTGAGCTCCTCCCTCGAAGGACCCAAGAATGGGAACAAGAGCGCTCAAGTTTATCCCGAACACTCCAGCACTCGTGGCATGGGGGCTGAAGCCAACGACTTGCCATCTCTCAAATTTGATAAACGGCCGCATAGAAGGTAATATTTTAAATTCACAAGCGTTGCTTAGCGCATATGAACAAGTTTTCAGCGTCAGGATAACAAATGCGAGTCCATTCAAAATTACATCTTTGGAGCATTCACCGCTATAAAGCGGGCACCCTTGAGACGCCCTCATAGTACATTTCGGACTTGCGATGCTCCTTGCCCTTGGTGGCCTGTCCGTCACAAGCTTCTCAGCATCCAGCTTGCCCCAATGCACTTTAGCACGGGCAAGGGCCCGACGGGCACCTTCAATGCAGACGGAGCGCTTGATGACTTCAATCCATGGACAGGCGTCCACCAGCCGCCGCACTAGCCCGAAGTAGCTCCCAGGCATGGCTTCCAATGGCCACAGCCGAATTATGAGGCCCTTCATGGCCTGTTCGGCGACCTTGTGGAGCTCGACCAGCTGCTTCAGCTGGTCGCTCAAGGGCACCGGATGTCCGGCCTCAGCATACTGAGACCAGAACACCTTTTCCGTCGAGCTCCCCTCCTTGGCGCGGTAGAACGCGACAGCATCAGACACACTACGGGAAAGATCTGCGAATCCTCCTGGAGAGCTCCGGATTCGGGTAAGTAATAGATAATCCACTTTCACATGCTTGCTTTGCATAAAGAATGCCTTACCCGCCGCTACCTTCTTTAATGATTCAATTTCCTGGAGGGCTTTTTGGGCTTTGGCCTTAGCGGCTTTGGCACTCTCAAGAGCCGAGGCGAGCTCGGACTCTCGAGTCTTCGAGTCACGCTCAAACTCGTGTTTTTCCACGAGAGACTGGAGCTCTTGCCGCACCTCCGCCACCCGCGCCTCCTGCTTCTCTCGCTCGGTGCGCTCCGCGGCCGCTTTGCTTTCGGCCGTGGACACCGCTTCCTTCAGGGTCGCTACCCACGTTAGTCCTGTCATTTTTGCAACCAAATCCTTTCTATAAGGTATTAATTTAATAAGGTATTACTTACCTTCCTTGTCCTCGAGCTGCTTCTTGGCAAGGCCGAGCTCGTTCTCGGACCGCTCGAGGCTCTGCTTCAATGCATTGACCTCCATGATCGGTCTTGCAGAGGTCAGCACAGCGCAGCCTGCATTCCCATATTGACATACTTATGTTAGACTCCTGCGTATATCTTTGTAGATCCTCAGTCCGGTTTTTCTTTCCGAACACCGAACTAAGCATCAGGGGCTACTGTCTATGCGGTAATATTTTTACATATTCTAAACTTACCTCAAAGCCTGTTAGAAGGCTGGTACAGGCTTCAGTCAGCCCGCTCTTGGCGGACTGAACTTTCTGGATCACCACACTCATAACAGTGCGGTGCTCCTCGTCGATGGAGGCGCCGTTAAGCGCCTCCAGCAAGCTATCCAGTGCCTCCGGATGGACGGAGGTCACCGGCGTCGCAGTCTTGCCCTTCTTACGAAGGGGCCGCTTGCCGGACTTCGGAACCACTGAAGGTTCCGGTACGGAGTCCGGCACAGGGCCGGACTTAGAGCCCTCTGGGGTCTCGCCCCTTTGCGCCCAGAGTCCGGGAGGTCGCCTTGCAGTGCCTCCAGGACCACCTCCTCCTGGCTGGGCCCCTTTTGGGACTCCACCGCGGTGCCGTCTGCATCACGAGGAGAGGAGGCGGTCGGAAGTGAAGTGCTATTCACATTCGACGAAACCAGGGAGCCGCTCGACGAAGCGGCGAGCTCGTCCTTGGGCGGGCTACATGGTTATATTCGGCGTTAGAAGACACTATGCGACAAATAAAAAGTCATGAGCTATTCCGGAGTCCGGACACTTACAATCTCGCCAGGGGCTTGGCCCTTGGTGGCTACTCCTCCTCTTCGTTGTCGGTGTTGGTGGAGAAGTTTGGCGGAAGGGTCCTTCCTTTCTTGGACCCTCCGGCCTCCCCAGTCGGGGCGGCCTTCCTTTTCTTCTCTCCCCCCGTTGGGGGAGAGGCTTCCTTTTCCTCCTCCCCGTCTTCAGGGGAGGATTCCGCCTCAGAGTCGTCGGACGATGAGTCCGACAACACCTGGCGTCGGGCGCTCCTTCGAGTCCCCGTGGCCTTCTTCTTGGCCTTCTTCTCCGGCACCACGTGAGGTGCGAGCCAGCAGCCCGTCAGCGGGCGTCCGCTGGAGTCTTCGGCAAGGGAGCCGGACAGTTAACCTGCCGGGACGTGTTCGCCAGATCTGTCAAAGGTAAGGGAGTTTAGATCCCACATAGAGTCAAACTATGAAAAACAAGAGTCCCAGTAAAGGGAAAATAGCTTACCTCGGTAGCTTGGCGCTGCGAGCTGAATCCGCGATCTTGACGGCGGATGTAGGAGCCTCGGCGCCTTGAACAACACCTTCCGAGGCATCTTCGTACGTAGTGTCGAAGAGCCTTTTCAGAGTTTGGTGCTGTGTCGGATCGAACTCCCACAATTTGAAGGCCCGTTGTTGGCATGGGAGGATCCGGCGGATGAGCATAACCTGGACTACATTGACAAGCCTGAGATTCTTGTCCACCGGGGTTCGGACGCAGGTTTGGAGTCCGGAAAGCTCTTCCGAATCACCCCACGTCAGGCTCATCTCTTTCCATGATGTGAGCCGTGTGGGGAAGCCGGATCAGAATTCGGGGGCCGCCGCCCATTGAGGGTCACGCGGCTCGGTGATGTAGAACCACCCCGATTGCCACCCCTTTATGGTCTCCACAAAGGAGCCCTCGAGCCATAGGACTTTGGCCATCTTGCCAACCATGGCACCTCCGCACTCCACTTGGCGGCCGCCCACTACCTTCGGCTTGACATTGAAGGTCTTCAGCCATAAGCCGAAGTGGGGCTGGATGCAGAGGAAGGCCTCACACACGACGATGAACGCCGAGAAGTTGAGGATGAAATTCGGAGCCAGATCGTGGAAGTCCAGGCCATAGTAGAACATGAGCCCCCGGACAAATGGGTGAAGTGGAAAACCTAGTCCGCCGAGGAAGTGGATGAGGAACACCACCCTCTCATGGGGCCTGGGGGTGGGAATGAGCTGCCCCTCGTAGGGGAGCCGGTGCGCGATGTCGCTGGAAAAGTATCCGGCCTTCCGCAGCTTTTTGACTTGTCCTTCGTGATGGAGGAGACCATCCACTTGCCTCCCGCTCCGGACATGGCTGGAGAAGGTTGAGGAGGATGTGCAGACTTGGGTCTTTGGAGCTCGAGTCTTGGAAATGGATGAGCAAAGGAGGAAGAAGGCGTGGGTTAAAGGTGGATCCTTATCCCCTTATATGGGCGGACGAAGCTATGCGTCCCCCGCCAGCCTGGTAAAACTCGCTTATCACCCAAGCGCCGTAATCAATGGCGCGGTTGGGTTACCCACGTCCTTATTGATGGGAATCTCGGAATAAGGGGGCACGATCTCCGCTTTGATAAGACGTGCCAAGGAAACCGCCTCGCTAAACGCGCTGAGGTGGAACAGTAAAAGCGATTAGTATAAAGGCCTGGCCGTGGTGTGATGTCACGCCCGCGAATCGTCGGCAGATCTGTGCAAAGGTTATTCTCTCTACGGTGGTATGTGGAACTTGTTTTGCGAGCGGACACAATCCGTGTGTTCAAAATCTTCTATGAAGTATTCGGAGGAGGAACCCGCCTTGCAATGTCGAAGACAATATGCGCGCGGACTCGTCGTCATTGAAGCCTGGTTCAGGGAGCTCTTGAGTCCTGGATTAGGGGTGTCCGGATAGCGAACTATCACCGTTGGCGGACTCTTGGACTATGAAGATACAAGATTGAAGACTTCGTCCCGTGTCCGGATGGGACTTTCCTTGGCGTGGAAGGCAAGCTTGGCGATCGGATATGTAGATCTCCTACCGTTGTAAACCGACTCTGTAAACCCTAACCCTATCCGATGTCTATATAAACCGGAGGGTTTTAGTCCGTAGGACGAACAACAATCATACCATAGGCTAGCTTCTAGGGTTTAGCCTCTCTAATCTCGTGGTAGATCCACTCTTGTACTACCCATATCATCAATATTAATCAAGAAGGAGTAGGGTTTTACCTCCATCGAGAGGGCCCGAACCTGGGTAAAAACATCGTGTCCCTTGTCTCCTGTTACCATCCGCCTAGACGCACAGTTCAGGACCCCCTACCCGAGATCCGCCGGTTTTGGCACCGACACATGGATATTGTCATAATTATTTGAAGTTCTATCAATTGCCCAACAGTAATTTGTTTACCCACCGTATGCTATTTTTCTCGAGAGAAGACACTATTGAAATCTACGGCCCCCGGGTCTATTCTTTATCATATTTTCTTTGAGATCTATTTTTATTTGCTTTTGTTTTCAGATCTATTATTCTAAAAACCCAAAAATACCTTGCTGCACTTTTTATTTCTTTATTTTATTTTGTTTTATCACGAGATCAATTTATCCAAAATCATACAAACCAATATATCTTTTACCCGAGAGGGATTGACAACCCCTCTTACGCGTTGGGTTGCAAGTATTTGTTCTTTCTGTGCAGGTACCATTTACATAGTGTTGCTTGGTTCTCCTACTAGTTCGATAACTTTGGTTTCATAACTGAGGGAAATACCTACCGTAGCTGTGTTGCATCATCCCTTCCTCTTCGGGGAAATACTTACGCGGACACGAGCCATCAGGCATCTTCTTGAAAACTGGACAAATGCTCACTGCAACCAACCTAACAACCAAATACAGATAAACAAGCATCTGCTTGATAACTGGACAAATGCTCGCTACAACCAACCTAACAACCAAATACGGATAAACAAGGCATCTACTCACTATAAACAACCAAATATAGCCATTCATGAAACTGAAGTGGATAATTCATACTTGAACATCACATAGCCCTATTGAACATCACATTTTTGCATAACTGAAATAATTAAACACGACACTGTTAAAACACCGCATGGCAAAAGCTACAACAACAAAGGGTGCGGGTTGGCTAGCTAGAAAAAGTAATATTTGCTGATAGGATATTGCCTAACTTGTCATGGACGGGATCCTTCCAGTTAGAAGAGCACAAACCAATGGTGTGCTCTCTGATGTCGCAGATGGGCTATTTCACCTTGGAAGACCCTTTGTGGGTGCCCTCCTCATGGTCGTGGTCGATGACTTGGTAATTGAGGATTCCAAGCCGCCGTCGTAGAATGTGTCCTTCAGAAATGACAAAATGGGATCGATGGCGTACAAGGATTGCAAATCCTTGACCGCATGGCGGAGGAGATCAGCGGTGGGGCCTTCGAAGAGATCGAAGGTAGTTGAACCAGAGGGGTTGGGGATGGACCACTTAATTAACCCGTGACATGGCCTGCATGAATCTGTTGCTGTCGACAAGCTTGATGTCGTAGCCAGCTTTCCCCGCATACAGTAATGTGTGAGCCCGTTGACGTGAAGCCTTCGGCATGGCAATGTAGTCAACGTCCTCGCCGGCTTCCGCGGTGAGGTGTTTCTCCAAGATCGATAGGTCGGGACGAACGACAGCAACCTTGCCAAAGTCCACTAGAGAGGCCATGTTTGTCACATCCCTAGTTCTGGTAATGCTTAGTGCTTGCATTAGAGTGCTGCATCATGTTTAAATTTCTCAGAAAGTTGAAATGGTGATGATAAAACCCTAGCACCAGAAGAACTCAAATAGGTTCAACCAAAATATTTTTAGTGACCTCAAAATATCCTTTTAAAATGTTCATGATTTATAGAAAAAGGTGAAAGCCTCTACAAGAGATGATGCATATTTTTCCAGGACATTTTGGTCATTGAATTAAATCATTATGATATTTGAGTTGGAGTTTAAAAGTTACCATTAAATATTGGTTGCTCCAAATATTTTGAAATTTATTGTGTGGTTTGAAAACAATTCAAATATTCCTCACAAAAATTTGCAGAATTAACCAAAGTGTTTTGGTTGGTATTTTATATCCAAACATAAAGCAGAAGATAGAAAATCGAAACTAAATTAGAAAGCAGAGAAGAGAGAGAGAGAGAAACCCACAGGCCTTACATCTTGGCTCAGCCCACAGCCAGATCCACTTGGCGGCCCAGCCCACCAGGGGCACCGTTGTCTTCAACCTCTACCCTCTTGGCGAGGCGTGTCGGCCTTGCGCGCCTGACCACCGACGGCCACCTCCTGCTTCTCCTTCTCGTCGCCCTGGAACGCCCAGACGACGGCACACGCCCCCCCCCCCCCGGACCCTCTAACTCTCTCTCGTTCCCCTCTCCCTCGCTCCCTCTCTCATGGCCGAGCGCCACCGTCGCCGCCGTTCACCATTGCCGCGCCCCCCGCCACGGCCTCGCCTCTCCGACAAGGCCAGGAGCTCCGCCTCCTTGCGCTGAAGCCCTCCGTCGAGCCACGCAAGCCGGAGCGCCCCGTGGAGCCGTCGCCGTCGCCATCTTCGCCTCCGGCCACCGTGGATCCCCATCACCGCCCCGCCAACTCCAGCCCCTCCCCGAGCTCCCCGAGGCCACCGTCGCAACCGCCGTGAGCTCCTCTCCGTTTCCCCTCCGTCCTCTCGCTCGATTATGTGCCCTAACGCCGCTCCCCGTCGTCACCGAAGCTCGCCGGCGCTGTGTCCGTCGTCACCATCGCTAGCAGCCCCGCCTGGCTAACCCGAGCACGCAGGCGTGCTCAGGGAGCTCCCAGGAGCCCCACGCGGCCATCAGCTCGCTCGCTAGCGCGATGCGGTCCTCGCGCCCGTGGCGCCGTAGCTCCAGCCACCGCCTCGCTCGTCACCGCCGACGCCACAGCTCACCCCAGCTCCTTTTGCTTGCTCCTTTGGATGCACGCGAACCCGAGGAACCCGTAGGAGCAAACGGCGAGGCAAATGGTTGCCCGTAGCTCGATCCCGATGAACATCCGACGTCGGATGTGCTCGCCGGCGTTCAACTCCGGCGACTGATGACATGGCCGTCACTAGCCACTAATGACCCAGTTAAGCCACCCCTAGAGCCACTGCCATGTGGGTCCCAATGCCTAAACTAATTAGTATTATTTCTCTGTTAGATTAACACTAACCACGATGGGCCCTTTATCAGCGTTGACTTGGCCACGTCGGCTTTGACGGGTCCCACATGTCGACCTCTCATGGTGACTACGTGTCCTTGACCGATAAGCCCCACTGGTCAGGTTTAACCTGGGCCGTCCGTTGACCTGCTGATGTCACTAATACGTCATGGTGACGCAGTAAATGTTTTTTTTGGAGTTTTAAATAAATCAGAAATGATTTATTTATTTTAGAAAATATCCAAAACTTCTAAAAATCATATAAATTCAACCATAACTCCAAATGAAATAATTTATATATGAAAAATTATTAGAAAAATCCAATCTATCCATCTGTACCATTTTCATGCATGTTGGAAAAACTTTTGGCTACTGTTTGGGACAAATCAATGAATGGCATTTAAATAACCATATGTGGAGTTTGAATTTGAACCTTGGGTTCAAACCAACTACACTTAATTGTGTTGCTAGTTGCATTAGGCCAAATCTCATCATATTGCCATGTCATAATCATGCATCATAATTGTTGCATTGCATTGATTGTGTTCTTCCTTGTTTGCCGGTGTTTGTCCCCTCTCGATAGACGTGGTTCCGACGATGTGATCGATGACACCGATGAAGAACTATACTATCTTCACAAGTGTCAGGCAAGCAAAACCCCCTTGTTCATTCTGATATAATCCCACTCTCTCGCTCCTGCTCTCTTTTACTGCATTAGGACAACAACGATTCATCTGTTACTTGCTGCGGTAGCTGAACCCCTTTATCCTCTGCATGACCTGTCATTCCACAGTAAATAGATGAAACCACTAGCATGAGTAGGAGTTGTGTTGGGGATGTAACTACTGAATATAAACCGCCCAGGAGGGGCCGGTTCACCCTCAGCCATATTGGAGCCCACGACGACTCTGAAGATGGCGATTCACTATAGAGCTTAGAGGCCCGGGGCCCAGAGGCGGATTAGGGCCCATAATGATAAAACCGCCATAGCCATGTAACTTGTGTTGTAAGATAAGAGAAGGAGAGACCGAGCCGGACACTTGTATGAGCCGGCCTCGGGACTCTGTAGACCGGCCGGGCGTCAACCCGTGTATATAAGGGGACGACCCAGCGGCGGTTCAGGACAGACAACAACAACTCAAGGCGTAGGCGAAGCTATTTGCTCCCTAGTCGTCGAGATCACATCAATCCCATTACAAACTAGACATAGGCTTTTACCTTCATCGAAGGGGCCGAACTAGTTTAAATTCTTGTGTCTTTGTGTCCGCTTTAACCCCTCTAAGTTAACCCGTACGATGGCCCCGCGACTAAGTCCTTTCATGAGGACATCTGCCGTGACAATTCCACGACAGTTGGCGCCCATCGTGGGGCTATCGCACGATGGTTTGATGATCTTAGAAGGCAAGCTCGAAGGACTCGAAGGCTATGCTGTGGGCCGGATGACCAAGAGTCGTCGCGGCAAGCTCTACATCGACGATGCAGGCTGGGGCCCCGAGGCGGCTCGATTAGTCTGGTGCGGGTCCCCTTTGGTGGCATACACGTGTTCATCGGCAAGATCGGTGAGCGAGGGCTGGCCGACATCTGCACCAACCTCGTCGAGACGGCTCAGCGGGCGAAACCTGCCCTGGCTAAACCGGCTGTCAAGCGTGCTTTCGTGGGAGTCATCCACAGAGGAAACTATGAGGACGGATCAGCATCTGGTGGCGAAACCATTGTCTACTCTGATGACGAGTCGTCGACCGGAGAAACTAAGTCTTTGTACCAGTACAAGATGGCGGATCGAGGCTGTTCCGACGGTGACATATTCGGACCCTTTGATCTGCCCAACGGGTTGGAATATTCATGGCGGTACACAAGCGGCCTTCACTCTTCGACATTGTGCCAATGGTGGCCGGTTCAACAATGGGCGATGGCAGCCGGGCGAGGAGGCCTGTCGCCCGCCGCTCAAGTTTTATCAGAACTATTTGATGCATTGGCCGTGCTCATGGCAGAGGCTAACCCGGCGGACCAAGACATTCAACATGCGGAGATCGCAAAGGTGAAGAAACAAATTGGTCAGGCTAAAGCGGATCTGGCAGCTGCGGGCGCTAGGATAGTGGCGAGCGGGCGCTTTGGATGCGCAAGCTTATAGGCTCATCTTTGGATCGAAATCGTCGCATGAAGTCATGAAGAGAAATCTGATCCCGTTTGCCCTCGGTTCTCGAGGAAGAGATCTCTTCAACACCCGAGAGCGAGGGACCAGTAATCCGCGGTGGTGAACCGGGCGGAAGCACCTGGGACGGGCGCGCCGGTTCAGCCCCGTGTGATAGATCTACCTCGCCATCATACCGGCACACCTCAGGCTGTGCAAACACCCCCAGGTCATTACTCCAACCCGATGGATAACCTTGTTCCGGCTGCGCGCGGGTTGGGCGATTCAATCGGCGATTCACCGCAGGCGGTAGAGACGCGCCGGGTCAAGGAGCTCCTTAGGACGGCTCTGGTCCAACAAGAAGCGTATTCATACAGCCGCGATCGGATCCACTCTACCCCCCGGCCGAGCCGGAGCTATAGCAGGCGCGTGGATGAACCGGCTGTGTCAAGTAATGCGCGGCGCGGTGCGCCCCGTGGCAACAACCCGTGCGGGCGGTTTCGACAACGCCGGGAGGTGGTGGACGGGCGAGGCGCGAAGGGAGGCGAGTTAGCGACCTGACATCGGGATTATCAGCTTACGCCGGTTCGTCCGACCATCTTTGAGCCTGGGGTTACCTCTAGCTCTTTGGGGGTGCCTTGCCTTGTCCCCGCTTTACGCAATGTACGCTTGCCCAAGGATTTCAAGGGGCCACGCAAGGTGCCAAATTACACCGCCAATCTGGCTCCAGAAGCATGGATAGAGAGTTATGAGATGGCCATGGAGATGCTGGATGTGGATGAAGTTGCGTGTGCAAAGTACTTCACCATGATGCTTGAAGGTACGGCCCGTACTTGGTTGAAAAACTTGCCGCCCAATTCCATCAGTTCGTGGGCCCGATTGCGGACCGGTTCATTCAAATTTCAAAGATACCTGTAAGCAGCCCATATACATGTGTGGACTTGGCGGCTTGTGTCCAGCTGAGGGGAATCCACAACCCATTGGGTACGCCGCATTTCGGAAGTCTTACATTCTTCAGACCGGATCAACGCTGATTCTGCGATCTTAACCCTGGAGGGCAACTGCCGGTTTAAACCTTTAAAGTTGAAGCTAGGTTGCATGAAGCAGTTTTGCAATGACATGTGCACTCTCATGGGCGTTTTAGTGAAGTATGCTGATTCTGATAGTACCAAGGATCCCGAGTCTGAGGACGATGATGAAACAGGGAAAGGAAAGCAGAGCAGCAACTCCAGAGGCCAGCAGCATCACTCAGCAGGTAATGGTGGAAACAAGCCTAAGGTGAATGGTAACATGGGCTTCGTAGCCAACACCAACGCGCAGGACAAGGGCCGACGGCGCAAGGGTAAACAGCCGAACCGAGGTGGTGCGCCTAATCACAATCCGGACCGGTTGAACTATCTGTTGAATCAACCCTGCCCAAAGCATGGGATGAAGGAGGCACCAGCAAACCACCTCTGGAAGGATTGTTAAATTATGCAGGAGTTCAAAAGTTCTAATGCTTTCGGGTATGATCAAGGCTCCGGCGGCGGTTCAGGGTCCGGCCCGGGTTACGGTGGAGGAAATTCCGGTCCAGGGTTCAATGGTAATCCGGGCGGACATAACAATCAGAACAATCAGAATAATCAAGGTGGATATAATCAGCAGCCGCAGCAACAGTCGGGTTATCAGAGCAACCCAAAACAGTTGAATGGTGGACAGTATCACGTCTTCACCACTAGCTTGGACAAGCGAGACCGGAAGCTTCAGAAGCGGGCAGTCAACGTTGTTGAACCAGCCGTGCCTCATTACCTACGCTGGTCAGAGCAGCCTATTGTGTGGAGTAGAGAGGATCATCCTCCCCGGGTTGACAATCCGGGTCAGCTAGCCCTAGTGGTGGCACCTCAGGTGGGAGGATACAAGTTCACCAAGGTGCTTATGGACGGAGGGAGCAGCATCAACATCCTGTACTATGAGACCTTCCGTCGTATGGGGTTAACAGATAAACATCTCAAACCGTCCAAAACAGTGTTCCATGGTGTGGTGCCTGGCAAGTCAGCTTATCCGGTTGGTAAAATAGCTCTGGAGGTGGCCTTTGGGGATGAACATGACTCCAGATCAGAAACATTGACGTTTGAAGTGGTGAAAATTCAAAGTCCTTATCATGTCCTGTTTGGGCGGCCGGCTTATGCTAAGTTCATGGCACGACCTTGTTATATCTATTTGCAGCTCAAGATGCCGGGTCACAAGGGGACGATAACGGTTCATGCGAGTCGCAAGATCGCTTTAGAGTGTGAATAAGGTGATGCGGCTTACGCAGAGTTGGTTTGTGCCACCGAAGAGCTGAAGTACTATAAAGATAATGTTGATCCGGCGGATATGACCCTGTTGAAGAAGCCAACTACAGAGCACGATCCGGCCCTGAAGTTTAAATCGGCGGCTGAGACTAAAATTGTTGACTTTGTACCTGGTGATTCGTCCAAACAGTTCATCATCAGTGCCAACTTGGATCCTAAATAGGAAAGCGCGCTCATCGAGTTCATCCGTGAGAATCGGGACATTTTTGCATGGAAGCCTTCTGACATGCCAGGTGTACCGAGGGAACTCGCTGAGCACACTCTTAATGTTGACCCCAAGTACAAACCGGCGAAAATGTCAAAACAGAATAGTAATCAAAACCTTGGTGGAACATTTCTTACCAAATATTGCAGAGGTCATGGCATTAATTTGGCGCTTTAGTCCGGTGAGCTCTTCCGTCACCGGTTTAAGAGCTGCTTCAGCATCTTCTGCCCGTTTTAGCAACCCAGCTTTCTCAGTGTCCCAGTTGGCCTGCTCAGATTTAAACCACTCCATGAGCTGCTCCATAGTGGTCAAGGCGGTTTTCAACTCATCCTTGACCTCGGAGGCTTCTGCTTGTTGAGTCTTCAGATTGGCATGAAGGTCATTGAGTTGTACGGTTTGTTGGAGTATCTCACTCTGATAAAAAGGGATCACGTTAGTTGTTTCATCATAAAGTCCCAAGCTCAATACAGGTATTCAACTTGGCACTTGGGGGCTAATGGCTATTTGCTCAAACATGTTACATTACGGTGATACAAATTCAGTCGGTTTAACTATGCTAAGTTGAACCGGACCTTGAAACTACATCAATGAAGTGCGAGAAGTTTGAGTTTTATATTAAAGTCGGTTTAACTAAGCTAAGTTAAACCGGCCCTTGAAACTACTACACAAACAAAGGTGCAAGAGAGGCATAACTCCTTACCTCATAGCGCTCCTTCATAAGATTCACCAGGCGGCTTGAAATCACGACTTGTATAGAGCGGTTCAGAAGCCGGAGTGAAGATCTTGGCGAGAAATTGTCATAAGTCGACAGATCAGTTTTCCCTTATCTTTACTCATGGCGATAAACTCTTCCTTGGCGCTGTGTTTTGATAGAGCGACCGGATTGCGAGGCGGTATATGCGGTGCCCGTCCTCGACATCATCATCTTTGGCCGGGCTGGCCGGATTGGCATTTTTTCCTGGGCTTGGTGCGTTCATATCCGGGCTCGGCGGATCAGCAGCTAAAACCTGTTCTGCTGCAGGACTCAGTGGAGCAGGATGTGATGTTTCAACATGGACATCCGGTTCAACCTCTGACGGATTAGCATTGTCATCTTGATTAAACCCAGCAGAGCTGTTTTTAGCAACTTCGGGATTTTCGCCATGATGCTCTGGAGTTTTCTCCGAATCAACATCCACAGTAGGATCAAGGGTCTTCGCCTTCTTATTTCGGCGAGCCATGGTGCTACAACATTAAGAGTTAGAATATGATAAACCGACAAGTGCAAAAAGGAAATAGAGTAATATGCTTACCCAGCAGCAAATTTAAGAGGAGGCAGCTGAGTGTTTGATGAACCGCCAGATGAGTTGGAAGAAGCCTGATAATTCGGATCAGACGGATTGAGAGGACATCGGAAGAAACCTTTCAAAGGATAACGCTTTTCAGGAGAACAAATCACCTCTGGACGACGTTTCCGGGTTGGGGTGTCAGCTAAACCGGACGACGTAATTTGTTGACCGCTATGCCGGGTTGTACGGCGTTCTTCAGCTTGTTGTGTCTTCAAAGAAAGATTTGGATTCAAATGAGCACTGGAGTGAGATTTTTTCACTTTCCGGACTGTGCGGCGAATTCTTTTAACCGGTACAAGGTCAGAATCGGAAGAAAGAAGGATTACCTCAACAGGATCGGCATGGCTGGCCTCAGCATCATCCTGGGAATGTAACTGTCAATAGGATGAATGATAAAAAGGGGCAAAGTAAATCAAGCTTTACCTCAGCATCTGATTCTTCATCCTCCGGCGGTTCAGAAGACTCGGCGGTTTTCCTCTTACCAGCTTTCTTGGTGGTCTTGGACTTTACATGAGGGGCCCGAGCCGGCTTTGTTCGTTTCCAGAAGGAGCTATTAGCCTGAGAATCAATAAGGAGTAATACATATCAATAAGGCATTAAAATCAATAGAGCAATGAGCGGAGCCTTACCACAGGCGGTTTGTTGAAAACACAGAACGGAGCCAACCCGGTTTGGCTGCATAAGGAGATCGGTTCATCGAGCATCTTCTTCACTGTCTCGGCAACTTCAAGCTCAGTTATTGATAGCTCGTGATGTCGTTGCGGGTCTTTGACGTTACCAGTGTATTCATGCATCAATCCGGGGCGGCGGCTTAATGGCAAGATGCCCCAAGAAACCCAACAGCGGACAAGGTCAATACCAGTTAAGCCATTGGCCATTAGGGCCCGGAGTTTGATAATTTGGGGCGCAAAATTCTTCCGTTCTGCGGCGGTCAAGCGTGAAGGCAATGGGTGAGTGTTGCTAAGCGGTGAGGCGATAACCCGGCAAGGGTTTTCTCCGTTAGGGCGGTATTCGGCAATAGAACCAGGTTTGGTTCCAATCTTTGGATGGCTATGATGTTTGGCGTGAGGAAAGTCTACTTCCTTCCTTTTCGGATTGAAGCGCCACCAAGTTCTGTGTTAGGACCATCCGAAAACTCCGTACGGCGGTTCAAATGAAAGAAATCCCGGAATAACTCCACAGTTGGTTCTTCTTGAAGGTAGACTTCGCAGAAGACTTGAAAATTGCATATATTGGACACAGAGTTCGGACCAATATCTTGTGGATGGAGTTGGAAACTTGCGAGGACATCCCGGAAGAATTTTGATCCGGGCGGGCTGAATCCCCGGTCTAAGTGTTGCATAAATACAATTACTTCTCCCTCTTGAGGTTCAGGAGGGCATTCAGAATCCGGAACACGCCAATGAAGGACACTTTTGGAGGCTAAAGCGCCGGTGGTGACATATCCGTTGATTTGTGTCTCAGTGATCTTGGACGGAACCCAATTGCAGGCAGAAAATTGTTTGGCCATTCCGGAAGAAAAAACTGTGAAAGGAAAGGTAAAGACCGGTTTACAGTTAGCGGTTCAGGCATATTATTCAGTGCTAAACCGACAGATTGACATTCAGTTCCAATTGCCGATTTAACTGAGGACTAATGGGGTATGGCGGATTAGCTATCAAAAAATAAAACCGCCCTTAGTAAGAAGGGACAGAACTGGAAAATCTGCTAAGTGTTGACAGAAACAAGTTTCACACATGGACGGAATTAATTTGGATCTACCAAAGATTTAGTAAGGAAAAATTTCTGCGATCCATAAAAGCTTTATAAAGAGCAGGGAAGTTTGTGCGTTCTATCAAGAGATTTTGAACAAAAAGGAAGATCTGCTAAGTGCTAAACTGAATGCGGAGCAACTACCGCACAAGATATATACTACGGTTGAATTAAGAAGCCATGGCAGTGCGGAGACGAAGAGACTAGGGATGAGCACCTATGAACAAAGATAAGAACAAGAGCCCTAAGATGCAGATCTAGGGTATGAGGAAGAGCCTTACCGGATGCACAGGATCGCGGAGGAGCACCAAGAATCTCTGGTACAACCAGGTTGATGCAGCGGCCTTGTGTCGGTGCAGCGTTCGAAGGTCGAAGGCAACGGCGGAGCTTCAGAGCTGGGGTGTCGCAAGGAAGAAGAAGAGCGGAAGGGGAAAAAGAGAAAGGGCCTTCCGGTCTATTTATAATGAGGCAGAAAGTAATTGACAGGCGCGAGAATCGAGGAATTGAAAGCGGCAGATGGCGCAGCGGTCGCCTCGATTTCCAGGATAATATTAAATGAAGGGAATCTTGTTATTTCGTTGATTTCTTTAATGAATATGACGTCAAGATGATCTGTTGCTGGGTTCAGAGGATGACGCCATCGCGGTTTAACAGATGGCGGTTTACGAAATATGAAGGAAGATATTCAGAGTTTTTTCTAAGGTATTGAAGATTGACATGAACAGGTTCAAATCAATCTGGGGCCTAATGTTGGGGATGTAACTACTGAATATAAACCGCCCAGGAGGGGCCGGTTCACCCTCAGCCATATTGGAGCCCACGATGACTCTGAAGATGGCGATTCACTATAGAGCTTAGAGGCCCGGGGCCCAGAGGCGGATTAGGGCCCATAATGATAAAACCGCCATAGCCATGTAACTTGTGTTGTAAGATAAGAGAAGGAGAGACCGAGCCGAACACTTGTATGAGCCGGCCTCGGGACTCTGTAGACCGGCCGGGCGTCAACCCGTGTATATAAGGGGACGACCCGGCGGCGGTTCAGGACAGACAACAACAACTCGAGGCGTAGGCGAAGCTATTTGCTCCCTAGTCGTCGAGATCACATCAATCCCATTACAAACTAGACGTAGGCTTTTACCTTCATCGAAGGGGCCGAACTAGTATAAACTCTTGTGTCTTTGTGTCCGCTATAACCCCTCTAAGGTAACCCGTACGATGGCCCCACGACTAAGTCCTTTCATGAGGACATCTGCCGTGACAATTCCACGACAAGTTGTTTGAGCCCTGTTATGCCTACTCATTCATGCTTGTTTGTCATGCCTGCTACTGCTTAGAGTTGAGTCAGGTCTGATTCATCAGGGATGAATCGGAGGTGTGTGAACATGTCCTACTGTTGAGAGCTAAGTGTGTGAACACGATTTGGTAAAGGTAGCGGTGATAGGCCATGTAGGAGTACATGGTGGGTTGTCTCATTGCAGCCGTCTCAGGAACTGAGTTCTGTGTTTGTGATCCATGAACAGTTACTACCACGCATTGGAATCCTTAAGTGCCCCTCTCGGCTTATTAATCAACTTGATCTCTGTCCAGGAGTTGCAACTAGTTTCTGGTGTTTGTAGGTAGTGTTAGTAGTCTACCAAGTGGCACCCGGTACAGGTGGGCTTGGGACAGACTAGGCACCATGGCATGGTGTACCAAGCGTAGAACCACCCGAGGTGGGCTTGGGAACCCTGCACACATCGTTTGGGGCCGTGAGCGACACCCCAGCCAGATCTCCTTGCGAATGGAATCCGAATAGGTGATAAACCTGGACTAGAGACTTGTGTGGTTAGTCAGGTCGTGGCCGACTCCCTCGCCAGGTTTCCGCTTGAAGGTTGCCGAGATACACGAGGTGTACATGGAAGTAAGTGGCGAGAGCGTGTGTGAAGAAGTACACCCCTGCAGGGTTAATATGATCTATTCGAATAGATGTGTCCACGGTAAAGGACTTCTGGGTTGCCTGTACAGTTCATAGACAAGTGAAAGTGGATACTCTAAAATGCGCAAGATAAGCGTGAGTGCTATGGATGGCGTTCTCGTAGGGAGACGGGAGCGGATCCATAGTGGTGTATTGATATGGTGAATATGTGGACTCGTGTGTGCCACCTCAAAAGAGTTACTTGCAGTCGTAGTTCAGGATAGCCTCCGAGTCAAAGCTGGCTTGCTGCAGTTAAACCCCACCACCCCGTTGTTGATAATGATGCATATGTAGTTAGTTCTGATGTAAGTCTTGCTGAGTACAATCGTACTCATGTTTGCCTATTTTATGTTTTTGCAGAGAGACTTTAGTCTCACTAGTAGTTCCGTGTGGACTTCGATGTTTAGCTTGTTACCTCAGCTACGATCTTGTGCCCTCGGCAGGATCTGGTAGATAGTCAGGCTTCTCAGCCTTTTTCATTTGTAGATGTCTGTACTCAGACATGTTAAGCTTCCGCTTGTGCTTTGACTTGTATGCTCTGAATGTTGGGTCATGAGACCCATGTTTCTAATATCTCGCTCCTCGGAGCCTAATGAATAAATACTTGAGTCGTAGAGTTATGTTGTGATGCCATGTTGTATTTGCACATATCGAGCATATTGTGTGTATGTTTGTAATGCTTGGTATGTGTGGGATCCGACAATCTAGTTGTTTATCCTTGGCAGCCTCTCTTATGGGGAAATGTAGTCTAGTGTTTCCTTGAGCCATAGTAGTCCGCTCTGCCTGGTTCACGGAGTCCTGCTAGCCCAGCACTCTTTCTCGGGGCTTTGACGGCCGACATGTGTTTCACTTCATTCTGTGTATACGTCCTTCGGGAAATGTCGCAGATGACATCCAGTCTGCCTAGCCTGCTACAGCCCGGGTTCCCGGAGTCCTGTTAGCCTAGTGCTACAGCCCGGATTCACACGCTGCTGACCGACATGCTCAAAGTTGATTCATGTATGCCTGTCCCCATGGGTTAGTGCCGCTTTGGGTTCACGACTAGCCATGTCGGCCCGGGTTCTCTGTCATATGGATGCTAGCGACACTATCATATACGTGAGCCAAAAGGCGCAAACGGTCCCGGGCCATGGTAAGACGACACCCGTGGGAATACCGTGCGTGAGGCCGCAAAGTGATATGAGGTGTTACCGGCTAGATCAACGTGACTTGGAATCGGGGTCCCGACAATGTTAAACCTCTTTTTTGTCGTACGCTCGTCGGGCTCCCTGGGATTTGTGCTCGGACTTAGGCTACGACTCTCTGGATGAGGGGATGTGGATCTGGCGGGAAGGGACACTGCATGCCTCATCTAAAAACTTCAGGGTGACGGTATGGGGATCGTTGGGTAACTTGAACTTTGTTATCTAAGATAGGAGGCACGGGCAGACCGGCAGGGGTTGGTAGCAGTGGCGAGATAGGGTTCGACTGAGGGGGAGGGTGGGGGTTGACTATGGAGGGGTGGGTGGTGTTTGAGGATACGCCGCGGCTGCTGAAAATTTTAGTAATGATGGGTGGAGATGGTGGTGGACGAGGGAGGGCGACGGTTCAAATGCCTCGGTTATTGGAATATTACTATTAGGTCAGTGGTGGAGGAGTGGGGGCGACGGTTGAAATACTGTGGCTACTAAAATTTGGGTAAAGGAATTGAAGCGGGGCGGGAGCAAACAAGATCGCACACGGTCCAAAAAGAATATGTGTGTATGATAATAAGGAAAAGCGGCGGAACCACCGATTTTTGCATCGCTCAAGGCAGGTAGTTTGTTTTTAGATTTCTAGCTAGCTAGTCTATCACACATGGTTCATCCTAATTTTTAGATGCAGACGTGGAATTCATCCTAAATAAACTACCCTCCTTGAGCTTGCACAATCATGGTGATTTTACAACGCACCAGTATCATACATGGTTAAGTCAGTACCTCCACCCTTGCTCGCGTTTGTGCAAGTGGTGATTTTACAGCGCACTAGCATCGCACACAGTTACGCCAAAAACTCCACCCTTGCTCGTGCTTGCCTAGTTGTGGTGATTTTACAGCGCACTAGCATAGCACACAGTTAAGCCAGTGCACCCGTGTCCGTTGCGCGTTATTCGAGTCTTCATATATAGCACCATTTGGCAGAAAAAATGTGAGAGAGAGGGTCGGAAGACAACCACACCAGCATGTGTCCCAAATATATATGAATGAAGAGGATGATGTGTGATGTTCAAATTCCCAATGCACAACTTTGACCGCGTGGGCCCACGGGTGGGCGTGTCTTCGATGATCGGTGAGAGGGGCCAGAAGTCAACAACCACCTGGAAGTTGCCAAATATATGTAGGAATATAGGGCGTGACATTTAAATACACAATGCACAACTTTGGTGGCACCTGCCTCGCAAACCAAAAGCCCCCCTTGGATATATCTATAATGATAGTCTAAGGTCGTATCTAGCTATGGTGCTTGCGCCACCCCCCACTTCGTGTCGGAAGGACGCATGCACGTACTCATACTTTGGTCATACATGCATGTCGACATGACCTCCATAAGTGTAACGCCCCGAGACCGACGCTCCAGAAGACTTCCAGCTATTCCGGGTTTCGCCGTGTGTTTCATTTATGCCTGCCCTTTTATTTTTGCATTGCATCATGTCATCATGCCATCATGTCATTAACCTTTGCATCTTTTACAACTCAACTAAATAAATGGCATGGATCTTTGATCCATTTAAATCGAGGGATTCACATGGTGATTTCTCTTTATAACATATTAAAGCCTCTCAATATTATTAGGGAGCTATAATAAAATTATTCCATTGTTTCGGTAATCACCATAACACACTTGCAAAATAATTCCGTGCCTTTTCTGCTTCAAGTTTGGTCTCCAAACTTTGCCCTAAATTCTTTCTTCACTTTCCGGAGCTCCACCAAAAATCTCCACATTTTGGCCACTCCTAAACCTTGTCCTAGTTCAAACCATTTGAATTAAATTCAAATGAGTTTGAATTTAAATCTTGCATTCGTGCCGACTTCTATTTTCTCGGAGCAAGCACATTTTTGTGAGTCCAGGAAAATTATCTGCGCGTCCAACTTCTTCCCCTAACCTCCTTTATTTTCTTTCTTATCTTTGTTTTTTTTCTCTCTTAGTGAGGGAGAGAAGAGAGCCTGCAGCCCAGCCGGCCTCTAAGCCCAGCCCAGCCTCTCTCCCTCGCTAACCCTAGCGCCAGGGGAGAGCCTCCTGCTCGATCCCCATCTCTCCCCGAGCACCTTCTCCCCTCGCGCCGCCAGAACCTGCGCCCGAGCCCTGCTTGATCCCCTCCTCCTTCGATGCGCCGTCGCAGAGAGAGAGAGAGGAGCGCCGCGGACTCGTCTCGTTCCCCTCTGCCTCCTCCTCGTTGCCGGAGTCCGGTCGCTGCGACCAGGAGCGCCACCACCTCGCCCCTCTCAGCCTCCTGCGCCCGTGCCCCTCCTCTGCCTCGCCTCCTCCTCGCCTTGAAGCCCCGTGCCCGGTCCCGTCCATCCCGGCCCCCTCGTCCCTCGGTAGCTCCTCCGTCGCCCGCCTCCATTCGCCGACCCCAAGCGGCTGCATCCACGCCCGAGGCCCCTGCCGCTCGCCCGACGACGTCGTCGGCGACTAGCAGGTCACAGCGCCGCCCTCTCCTCTTGTTTCCCTTCTCTGTTTTCTCTGGTGTCCTCACCCTCTCCCTCTGTTGACCAGCAGGAGGCCGACGCTGCTCTGCGAGATGACGCCGTCGCGCTCCTGCCCCGTTCGCCTCGTGTCCTTCTGGTTCCGGACAACGCCGAGCTCCGCTCCATCAAGCTGCCGAGCGCTACCTTCTCGGCCTCCTTCTCACAGTTTCGTGCTCCCTCCTGTCGCTGCTCGGCCTCTCCTACTATTGCTGCGCCGTTGACGCCTGCCGCTGCCTTCATGTCCACCGAGCTGCTCAGATCGACTCCCAGCCCTCGCTGCTTGAGCTCCAAGTGCCACACCGCCCCGAGGCCATGGGTTTTTTTCACCAAGTCGTCTATAGATCTGAATCGCTTGCACCAGGGTCACCTTCGTCAAGACCGATGCCCGAACGGGCGCCCTTTGTGTGGCTTGCGACAAGGACCACTACCGTCGACCTCGTGGATGTCAAGTTCGACTACGAAACGTGTACGACTACACCCGGTGATGTGACAAGTACCCCGACAATGTGTACATCTACACCGCCAAGACCGGACCGACAAGTACCACGACGTCGCATGTACCACTACCGCCGACATGTACATCTACGAAAATGTGTACAACTACCGCCGCCGCCGTGTACCACTACTTCCACTACGAACTCGACCCGCTCCGAAAGGCACGCTTTGAAGGTATACCGTCGAGACGACCGCCCGTGAACGAATGCATGTTGTATGAGATACTCATGTTCAAACCGTGTCCGAGTTGTTCCTTGCGCGTTCCTCCTCGGTTGCCATGCCGTCGACCCGTGGGAACCCGGTATCCGGGATCACCCCACCATCTTTTGCATGTTCTGCACATCCACACTTTCCTTTGCACCGGCATCTCAATCGAGTTATCGGAACCGATATGTTCCCATGGCATCATTTTCGGATTCGTCGCCGTGGCACCCTTTTCCTTCTGCCATAGCGACAAATGCCTCGTATCATGCTCATGTCAACATTTTCATAAAATTGCATAAAACTTGCATATGTCATCCGCATCATGATAACAACAATTAAAATGTTTAAAATTGTTGTTTGCATTAAAATTGCTAAATGACATATGGGGA
Source organism: Aegilops longissima (assembly GCA_021605205.1). Classification (NCBI taxonomy): domain Eukaryota; kingdom Viridiplantae; phylum Streptophyta; class Magnoliopsida; order Poales; family Poaceae; genus Aegilops; species Aegilops longissima. Next base: position 640,435,807 of record CM038677.1, read on the forward strand.
TTTCTCCGGAATTGTTGTTTGTTATTTCCGGCCTCACTTAAACTTGCCTAATAGTTAGTTTAATTATGCTTCACCCCTTGCCATGTTTAATAACATTTAATATTGTTGGGTCCATAACCGAGAGAGAAACTAAATAATTGATGTGGTGTTTCGTCAATATGCAACTCGTTGCATATTTGGCTCCATTTAACGTGTAGTTTTGTTTGTGCATATTGCCATGCCATGCCTCATTAAACCGGACATGCATCGTACTTGTTTGTGCATCATGCCATGTTTGTGCTTGTTGGTTTACCATGTTGTTGTTTGTTTCCGGGTTGCTTCTCTCGTTAGCTTCGGTTTCGTTCCGGAGTTGTGAGGATTCGTTCGACTTCATTCGTTTGTCTTCTTCATGGACTCGTTCTTCTTCCTTGCGGGATTTCAGGCAAGATGACCATACCCTCGAAATCACTTCTATCTTTGCTTGCTAGATGCTCGCTCTTTTTCTATGCCTATGCTGCGTTACCTACCACTTGCTATATCATGCCACCCATATTGCCATGTCAAACCTCTAACCATCTTTTCCTAGCAAACCGTTGTTTGGCTATGTTACCGCTTTGCTCAGCCCCTCTTATAGCATTGTTAGCTGCAGGTGAAGATGAAGTTTGTTCCTTGTTGGAACATGGAGATGTTGTTCCTTGTTGGAACTTGTTTACTTGTTGGGATATCACAATATATCTTATTTAATTAATGCATCTATATACTTGGTAAAGGGTGGAAGGCTCGGCCTTATGCCTGGTGTTTTGTTCCACTCTTGCCGCCCTAGTTTCCGTCATACCGGTGTTATGTTCCTTGATTTTACATCCCTAACGCGGTTGGGTGATTTATGGGACCCCCTTGACAGTTCGCTTTGAATAAGACTCCTCCAGCAAGGCCCAACCTTGGTTTTACCATTCGACTACCTACCACATATACCCCTTCCCTTGGGTTCTGCAGATTCAAGGGTCATCTTTATTTAGCCCCGGGCGGTGCTCCTTCAGTGTTGATCCGAAGCAGGCAGGCTGCGGGGGCCACCAGGGGCAACTCGAGGGCTGGTTTTACTCATAGGCTGACCTATCCGGTGTGCCCTGAGAACGAGATATGTGCAGCTCCTATCAGGATTTGTCGGCACATCGGGCGGCTTTGCTGGTCTTGTTTTATTACTGCCGAAATGTCTTGTAGTCCGGGATTCCGAGACTGATCGGGTCTTCCCGGTAGAAGGAATATCCTTCGTTGACCGTGAGAGCTTATAATGGGCTAAGTTGGGACACCCCTGCAGGGTATTATCTTTCGAAAGCCGTGCCCGCGGTTATGAGGCAGATGGGAATTTGTTAATATCCGGTTGTAGTAAACTTGAAGTAAACTCTTCTAAAATACAACAACCGTGTGAGTAACCGTGAGTGTCTCTTTTCGGGGTTGATCAAGAGGAGAACACAGTTCCTGGGTTATGTCTGACGTAAGTAGGAGTTCAGGATCACTTCTTGATCATTACTAGCTTCACGACCGTGCTTTGCCTCCTCTTCTCGCTCTCTTTTGCGTATGGTAGCCACCACATATGCTAGTAAACTTGCTGCAGCTCCACCTCACTACCTGTCCTACCTTTAAGCTTAAGTAGTCTTGATCTCGCGGTGTGAGATTGTTGAGTCCCGTGACTCACAGATACTTCAAAACCAGTTTGCAGGTGCCGATGAAACCGTCAGGGTGGCGCTTCCGAGCTCAAGGAGGAGCCGATGAAGATCCTGTTCATTGTGTTGTTTCGTTTGAGTTGATCGATAGTGGAGCCAGTTGGGACGATCGGGGATCATGTAGCATTTGGGGTAGTCTTCTTTTATTTTGGTTCCGTAGTCGGACCTTGATTGTATCTGTGTGATGTAATGCTTTACTCATGTATTGTGTGAAGTGGCGATTGTAAGCCAACTATGTATCTCTTTCCTTATGTATTACATGGGTTATGTGAAGATTACCTCACTTGCGACATTGCTTTCAATGCGGTTATGCCTCTAAGTCGTGCTTCGACACGTGGGAGATATAGCCGCATCGAGGCGTTACAAGTTGGTAATCGAGCCAGCCCGACTTAGGAGCCCCCAGCTTGATTGTTTTACGGCGTTGTTGAGTCTAGAACAAAATGTTTTGAGTCTTAGGATTATATATATCGGAGTAGGATTCTTTTACTCCTCGGTCCCTTAAATCGCTCTGGTGAGGTCTCTGGCGTAGATGTTTTGACTTTCCTCTCCTCAAATGTCTCTAAAAGTTTTTTAGGATCACGCGGTATCTTGGAATTGTTCGATGGTTTTGTGGCGAGAACATTGTTCTTGGTGCCTCGACATTTAGGGGTTGTGGCAGTGTCCGGGAGTTGAGCTCCGAGGTGTTGTCGTCACAATTTTATCGTTGCGATTCGGAATACGAGCTTTGCCGACATCGAAAATCTCTTTTATGCAGTTGTTGGTGAGATAACCTCGATAACCCAGTACTGGGGCGAGCTCGAGAGTATTGCCATAACTCGTATAACGGATTCTTTTCGAAGGTTGAGGTACACGATTTCCGAAGGTTTCTTGGTTATGTGTTGAAGGATGGATACAGCTGGATCTAGGTATTGTTAGTTTGGGTGATATATTTTGTGTCCCCTGTATCCCCAACACCAGATTGCATAACCAGAAAGTTTCGGGAGTTTATAAGTGGGAATTCAAGTATCTCGTAGGATATCTTTCCAACAGACACATGATACGATATGGGATCTATCATATGTTTGTTTCCGGCTTATTCTGCAAGCCAAATCCTTTGTTTTGTTTTGTTTTGTTTTGTGGTATCCGAGTTGCTTCAATGTCAAGTGTTGATTCCATACCTTTCCTAGATGGTGTTCTCATACTTCTATGTGAATGCTAATCCTTCTTGATCATCGAGTTTGTCATCTCAATTTCTTCTCACAGGTGTGCTTCTCTCCAAGTAAATCCGATCATTGCAACATTCGCAAGATCAATTCTAAGCTTTTTCTCAACGGTGTTCATTTCATCCGACCCAAGTTGCCTTTGTTTTCCCACCCTCCCACCCTTTTATTCAAGGACTCAGATTTCTTAATCAAGTAGCCATTTTATTGAGTGAAGTTTCTTCATTCTTTTCCTTTAATGTTTTATCCGGTGATTTCTCATGAAGACGCTAAGGAAGTTTCAACCTTATCATTGTTCCATTCTAATTTTCTTCTCGGTGGATTTAATTCAAGATTTGATGTTGATCTTATCCCTTTTCCTCTTTTCACAATGCTTTCTCATGCCGGTGTATCTCCTAATCATTCACTTCTCGCTATTCATTTGGTTGGGAGTGATGAAGATATCTCAGAAGATTCAAGTTTCCATTCTCAATTCACTCAAGTTCTTTTGAGGATGCTATCTCATTCAAGCCATTTAATTCAACCGGTGCAATCTCTCTTTTCAAATAATTGTTCAACGGTGGTTCTTTTGAGTGGGCCCTAACCCACAGGTCTTTTCCCAGGATCTTACCTGACTCTTCTAATTTTCCCGGAGCTTCTAAAATTCTTTTCAAAGTTTGAAGTAAGAGTGGGCTTTCATCAGTCATGGCTTTCTCCAAGATCTTTCAAATTCTTTTCATCTTGTGGTTCAACCTTTCTAATTTTCATTCCGGAGTGCCTCAACAATTCATGATGGTGTTTCTCGTCGTCATTCTCGAATTTTGAAGACCGAAGAAGAGTTTCTCTTTAATCTTGCTCCATTCTCTTCAAGATTCATGGTTCTAGCTTCGTGCCATCCTCATAATTGTTTTGATTGTGAGAATTCTTTTCACCCATCCGGAGCAATTCATGAGTCTTTTCAGTTTGATTCTTCTCAGCCCATCATCTCAGAATTATTCATTCCAGCTTTCAGCTCTCGTTCTCCAAATCTTACTGGTGCATCATTCAAGTATTCACTAATCAGTTCATGATCTCTCCGTTCTCATGTATCTAAATTCTCTCAAGTATCTTCGTTCATTTCTAATTCCTTACGGCGATTCGTTCTTTTTCTTCGTTCATTTTCAATTCTCACGGTGGTTCGTTCAAGAGTTCTCTTCCTTCGTTATTATATAGATTCATTCGTTCTTCCCAAATCCTACCGGCGGATCGTTGAAGACCTTCCCAAGTTGAGCAATATCTCTCTTCAATCCTTTTCAACGAGAATAAGTAGTATGCCTAATCCGTTGCTTGTCATCAATCTAAATAGGTGAAGGATCGCATAACATAATTAGTGTTCTTGTTTCATCAAGTGATTGATTCATTCTTCGGAGTTTGTAATGGTATCAATTTCTCAGTTCTAAGTTGTTCATCTCTTCTTTCCGGAGTTTGTTCATCTTATCACATTCTCGGTCCGAGATGCTTCATCTTTTCTTTCCGGAGTTCCAAGTTTTCTCGGTTATATCATTTCAAAGCTTCATCTTATCACTGCAAGGCTTCACCTTGTGTTGTCAACTTCTCTTTCTTTCTATCATCCTTTCATTACCGGAGTTCTTCATGGAGGCTCTACATGGTGGTTCATCAAGGATTCTTTTCATTCTTCAATTGTTCTTCAAGAATTCTCTCGGAGTTAAGATCCTCCAGGCTATACTCTAAGATAAACATGGTGTTCAACACATGTTTTGTCTTGAGGAGATCAAGCATTCTTCATCTTGCATTCCAAAGTGCAATTCTTTCTATTATTATCTTTTGAGGTGGTGTTATGTCATTCTTGACAATTTCCCTTCGTGTTTCTTGGTTCACAAGTTGTCAGGAATGAGATATTTAAATCCATCATTTCTCTTCGTTCACGAGATCTTTTCAACCCAACAATTTATTCGTTGGTGTTATCTTGGTATAGATTTCACTTAAAGCCTTCCCTGAGGAATGTTGCTATTATGGTGCTTATCAATGATCCAAGTTTTCCTCCTATCCTCTCAACGAAAGAAGTTTTCATCTTCTTGTTGATCTTAATCCAATCAACTATTTCCGTTAGTGGCGGGTTGTCACCTCATAATTTTGAGATGTGTTCCATAAGCCCACAACAAGCTTGTTCCTTTCGTTGGTGATAATCCAACAACTCCGTTCTAGCATTTCTTGTAAGCGTGCTCTTTCAAGATCTTGTTTCCCTTCGTCCATTCCATTCCATTCTTTCATTTCTTCCGGAGGCATTGTGATGTTGCTCTCTTCGACCCATCATCTTGTTTTGTCAAGATCTTGGTCTTCTCCTTGCTTCTCTGTTTAGTCGGAGTGTCATGTTTTCATTCGAGTTCTCTCATCTTATCAAGTTTTGCTGCTTCCTCAACGGAGAGCTGTCTGAAATCTTTCTTACCCCTTGTGCCATTCTTTCAATAGTTACGGAGGCAGTGTGTTGTTGATTTCATCAAGTATCATCCCATCTTTTCAAGTTCATATTCAATTCCTTCCATTTACAGTCGGAGTGCTGCCCAAATTATATCAATCTTATTCCTTCTCTATCTAGTTTTAACCGGAGTGGTTTCAATATCTATCTTATCACTAAACCTCTTGGTTCTCGTCGTATCCCATGTTCCTCTTTTCTAACAGAGTTTTTTCAACTTTGTTCATCTTCGTTGTTTTCTTTCTTTCATTTTTCAACCTCTCAAGGTTCATGGTTTCACTCGTTTGTCAAAGAAGCAACTTTGTTTTACCTCTTCCTCTTCCGCTTTTCTCCGGTGCCATCCTAGATCTCGGGACGAGATCCTCTTGTAGTGGTGGAGTGTTGTAACGCCCCGAGACCGACGCTCCAGAAGACTTCCAGCTATTCCGGGTTTCGCCGTGTGTTTCATTTGTGCCTGCCCTTTTATTTTTGCATTGCATCATGTCATCATGCCATCATGTCATTAACCTTTGCATCTTTTACAACTCAACTAAATAAATGGCATGGATCGTTGATCCATTTAAATCGAGGGATTCACATGGTGATTTCTCTTTATAACATATTAAAGCCTCTCAATATTATTAGGGAGCTATAATAAAATTATTCCATTGTTTCGGTAATCACCATAACACACTTGCAAAATAATTACATGCCTTTTACGCTTCAAGTTTGGTCTCCAAACTTTGCCCTAAATTCTTTCTTCACTTTCCGGAGCTCCACCAAAAATCTCCACATTTTGGCCACTCCTAAACCTTGTCCTAGTTCAAACCATTTGAATTAAATTTAAATGAGTTTGAATTTAAATCTTGCATTCGTGCCGACTTCTATTTTCTCGGAGCAAGCACATTTTTGTGAGTCCAGGAAAATTATCCGCGCGTCCAACTTCTTCCCCTAACCTCCTTTATTTTCTTTCTTATCTTTGTTTTTTTTTCTCTCTTAGTGAGGGAGAAAAGAGAGCCTGCAGCCCAGCCAGCCTCTAAGCCTAGCCCAGCCTCTCTCCCTCGCTAACCCTAGCGCCAGGGGAGAGCCTCCTGCTCGATCCTCATCTCTCCCCGAGCGCCTTCTCCCCTCGCGCCGCCAGAACCTGCGCCCGAGCCCTGCTCGATTCCCTCCTCCTTCGATGCGCCGTCGCAGAGAGAGAGAGGAGCGTCGCGGCCTCGTCTCGTTCCCCTCTGCCTCCTCCTCGTTGCCGGAGTCTGGTCGCTGCGACCAGGAGCGCCACCACCTCGCCCCTCTCAGCCTCCTGCGCTCGTGCCCCTCCTCTGCCTCGCCTCCTCCTCGCCTTGAAGCCCCGTGCCCGGTCCCGTCCATCCCGGCCCCCTCGTCCCTCGGTAGCTCCTCCGTCGCCCGCCTCCATTCGCCGACCCCAAGCGGCTGCATCCACGCCCGAGGCCCCTGCCGCTCGCCCGACGACGTCGTCGGCTACTAGCAGGTCACAACGCCGCCCTCTCCTCTTGTTTCCCTTCTCTGTTTTCTCTGGTGTCCTCACCCTCTCCCTCTGTTGACCAGCAGGAGGCCGACGCTGCTCTGCGAGATGACGCCATCGCGCTCCTGCCCCGTTCGCCTCGTGTCCTTCAGTTCCGGACAACGCCGAGCTCCGCTCCATCAAGCTGCCGGCGCTACCTTCTCGGCCTCCTTCTCGCATTTCGTGCTCCCTCCTGTCGCTGCTCCGCCTCTCCTACTATTGCTGCGCCGTTGACGCCTGCCGCTGCCTTCATGTCCACCGAGCTGCTCAGATCGACTCCCAGCCTCGCACAACGAGCTCCAAGTGCCACACCGCCCCGAGGCCATGGGTTTTTTTCACCAAGTCGTCTATAGATCTGAATCGCTTGCACCAGGGTCACCTTCGTCAAGACCGATGCCCGAACGGGCGCCCTTTGCGTGGCTTGCGACAAGGACCACTACCGTCGACCTCGTGGATGTCAAGTTCGACTACGAAACGTGTACGACTACACCCGGTGATGTGACAAGTACCCCGACAATGTGTACATCTACACCGCCAAGACCGGACCGACAAGTACCACGACGTCGCATGTACCACTACCGCCGACATGTACATCTCGAAAATGTGTACAACTACACGCCGCCGTGTACCACTACTTCCCTCTGAACTCGACCGCTCCGAAAGACACGCTTGAAGGTATACCGTCGAGGCGACCGCCCGTGAACGAATGCATGTTGTATGAGATACTCATGTTCAAACCGTGTCGAGTTGTTCCTTGCGCGGTCCTCCTCGGTTGCCATGCCGTCGACCGTGGGAACCGGTATCGGGATCACCCACCATCTTTTGCATGTTCGCACATCCACACTTTCCTTTGCACGGCATCTCAATCGAGTTATCGGAACCGATATGTTGCCGTGGCATCATTTTCGGATTAAATCGCCGTGGCACCTTTTCCTTCGCCATAGCGACAAATGCCTCGTATCATGCTCATGTCAACATTTTCATAAAATTGCATAAAACTTGCATATGTCATCCGCATCATGATAACAACAATTAAAATGTTTAAAATTGTTGTTTGCATTAAAATTGCTAAATGACATATGGGGATTTTTCCGGAATTGTTGTTTGTTATTTCCGGCCTCACTTAAACTTGCCTAATAGTTAGTTTAATTATGCTTCACCCCTTGCCATGTTTAATAACATTTAATATTGTTGGGTCCATAACCGAGAGAGAAACTAAATAATTGATGTGGTGTTTCGTCAATATGCAACTCGTTGCATATTGGGCTCCATTTAACTTGTAGTTTTGTTTGTGCATATTGCCATGCCATGCCTCATTAAACCGGACATGCATCGTACTTGTTTGTGCATCATGCCACATACTGGGCTCCATTTAACTTGTAGTTTTGTTTGTGCATATTGCCATGCCATGCCTCATTAAACCGGACATGCATCGTACTTGTTTGTGCATCATGCCATGTTTGTGCTTGTTGGTTTACCATGTTGTTGTTTGTTTCCGGGTTGCTTCTCTCGTTAGCTTCGGTTTCGTTCCGGAGTTGTGAGGATTCGTTCGACTTCATTCGTTTGTCTTCTTCATGGACTCGTTCTTCTTCCTTGCGGGATTTCAGGCAAGATGACCATACCCTCGAAATCACTTCTATCTTTGCTTGCTAGATGCTCGCTCTTTTGCTATGCCTATGCTGCGTTACCTACCACTTGCTATATCATGCCACCCATATTGCCATGTCAAACTCTAACCATCTTTTCCTAGCAAACCGTTGTTTGGCTATGTTACCGCTTTGCTCAGCCCCTCTTATAGCGTTGTTAGCTGCAGGTGAAGATGAAGTTTGTTCCTTGTTGGAACATGGAGATGTTGTTCCTTGTTGGAACATGTTTACTTGTTGGGATATCACAATATATCTTATTTAATTAATGCATCTATATACTTGGTAAAGGGTGGAAGGCTCGGCCTTATGCAGTGTTTTGTTCCTCTTGCCGCCTAGTTTCCGTCATACCGGTGTTATGTTCCTTGATTTTGCGTCCCTAACGCGGTTGGGTGATTTATGGGACCCCCTTGACAGTTCGCTTTGAATAAGACTCCTCCAGCAAGGCCCAACCTTGGTTTTACCATTTGACTACCTACCACATATACCCCTTCCCTTGGGTTCTGCAGACTCAAGGGTCATCTTTATTTTAGCCCCCCCGGGCCAGTGCTCCTTCGAGTGTTGGTCCGAAACGGGCAGACTGCGGGGCCACCACGGGGCAACTCGAGGGCTGGTTTTACTCGTAGGCTGACCTATCCGGTGTGCCCTGAGAACGAGATATGTGCAGCTCCTATCGGGATTTGTCGGCACATCGGGCGGCTTTGCTGGTCTTGTTTTATTACTGCCGAAATGTCTTGTAGTCCGGGATTCCGAGACTGATCGGGTCTTCCCGGTAGAAGGAATATCCTTCGTTGACCGTGAGAGCTTATAATGGGCTAAGTTGGGACACCCCTGCAGGGTATTATCTTTCGAAAGCTGTGCCCGCGGTTATGAGGCAGATGGGAATTTGTTAATATCCGGTTGTAGTAAACTTGAAGTAAACTCTTCTAAAATACACCAACCGTGTGAGTAACCGTGAGTGTCTCTTTTCGGGGTTGATCGAGAGGAGAACACGGTTCCTGGGTTATGTCTGACGTAAGTAGGAGTTCAGGATCACTTCTTGATCATTACTAGCTTCACGACCGTGCTTTGCCTCCTCTTCTTGCTCTCTTTTGCGTATGGTAGCCACCACATATGCTAGTCGCTTGCTGCAGCTCCACCTCACTACCCTGTCCTACCTTTAAGCTTAAATAGTCTTGATCTCGTGGGTGTGAGATTGCTGAGTCCCGTGGTGACAGATACTTCCAAAACCAGTTTGCAGTGCCGATGAAACCGTGCGGTGGCGCATCCGAGCTCAAGGAGGAGCTCGATGAAGATCATGTTCATTGTGTTGTTTCGTTTCAGTTGATCAGTAGTGGAGCCCAGTTGGGACGATCGGGGATCTGTGTAGCATTTGGGGTAGTCTTCTTTGTTTCGTAGTCGGACCTTGATTGTATCTGTGTGATGTAATGCTTTACTCATGTATTGTGTGAAGTGGCGATTGTAAGCCAACTATGTATCTCTTTCCCTTATGTATTACATGGGTTGTGTGAAGATTACCTCACTTGCGACATTGCTTTCAATGCGGTTATGCCTCTAAGTCGTGCTTCGACACGTGGGAGATATAGCCGCATCGAGGGCGTTACAATAAGACAGACCAGTGAATCTATTGCTTGGTCAAACGACCACTATTTTTGTCGATCAAAAATGGATATAATACACCGCTTGGGCCAATAGATTGGACCATCATAAAAAATCGCATGAGAGGGGCCACAAAACCAGCACCACCTACATGCGACCCAAAATGATGTACATTGGAAGGGGTGATGTGTTTTAAATATCAAATAATGTACAATTTAGATGTGGCGCCTGCCTCTCGATACAGACAACCCCCATGAAAGCCAGGTAATTAAGGACGGCATACATAGGGTACAGTGTCGGTCCAACCCACCAATTCGAGCGTGTGGGAGGGAATCCTGAGAACACATGAGCTCGAACTGTGCTCAAACATGTCACTATGACCCGCCCTAGCACGATCTAGGAGGAATCCTTTCATGGACAAACCCCCCTCGTTATCGATCAAAGGGATGATACATATAGACCCCGGGGAGCCCACAGATATGTGTGTCGTCTAAAACCGCACAAGGGAGACAGGGTCGATCAGAAGACCCCCTATACCCTGCATGCGGCCTGAAAATATGTATGGGTGGTGTGTGACATGTTCAAATCCCCAATGCACAACTTCGACAGGGCACCAACTACATTACAAACCGAACACCTTACCCCCAAGCCAGGTTCAAGACGTCCGATGCCAGTTCCCCAACTTTGAGGCGGGGGGGAGGGGGGTATGTCGGTGTCAAAACCGGCGGATCACGGGTAGGGGGTCCCGATCTGTGCGTCTAGGCTGATGGTAACAGGAAGCAAGGGACACAGATGTTTACCCAGGTTCGGGCCCTCTCGATGGAGGTAAAACCCTACTTCCTGCCTGATTAATATTGAAGATATGGGTAGTACAAGAGTAGATCTACCACGAGATCGTAGAGGCTAAACCCTAGAAGCTAGCCTATGATGGTATGATTGTAATTGTGATCGGCCTTCTAAGTACCAACCTCTCTAGTTTATAGAGGCACCGGAGAGGGCTAGGGTTTACATGGAGTCGGTTACAAGGAAGGAAATATAATATCCGGGTCGCCAAGCTTGCCTTCCACGCCAAGGAAAGTTCCATCTGGACACGGGTCGAAGTCTTGAGTCTTGTATCTTCTCGCTTCAATAGTCCGGACGATGTATATAGTCCAGCTGTCCGGATACCCCCTAATCCAGGACTCCCTCAGTAGCCCCTGAACCAGGCTTCAATGACGATGATTCCGGCGCGCAGTCTTGTCTTCGGCATTGCAGGGCGGGTTCCTCCTCCGAGTACTCCAAAGTTGTTATCGAACACTTGAACCGTGTCCGGATCCACAAAATGATCTTCACATGCCACCGTAGAGAGAATGGTATTTCACAAATGCAATCATCGCGACGTGTCATTACGGTCGGGTCATTATTCGAACCGTTTTCCCACAACCAGCCACAGCGCATATTGCGAGGCGGTTTCCTTGACACGTCTTGTCAATGCAGAGATCGTGTCCCCTTATCACGGGATTCTCATCAATACGGGTACGGGTAATCCCACCACATCATCAATCGTGGCGCTTGGTAAGCAAGCGATTCCCAATGGGCAAGTGGGGAGGCGCACCGCTTTCGTCGCCTCTATAAAGGGATAAGATTTCCCCATTTTTACCCACGCCTTATTCCTCCTTTTGCCCACTCTTGCCCCCTCGAGCTCCAGCGCCCAAGCCCAAGTCTTCTCCTCACAGCTAAACATGTCCAGAGCAGGAGGCAGGTGGGTGCCTTCCACCGTCAGGAGAAGCATATCGCAAATCTTCGGGCGGCCGGACACTTGGCCGCAGACATAGCGCACCGGCTACCGGATGTTGGGCAGGTCATTCCGATCCCGGGACCCCACGAGAGGGTCGTGTTCGTCGCCCACTTCGTCCGTGGACTGGGGTTTCCACTTCACCCCTTCGTCCGCGGGCTCATGTTCTACTACGGGCTAGATTTCCATGATCTAGCCCCGAATTTCGTCCTCAACATCTCGGCGTTCATCGTCGTATGCGAGGCTTTACTCCGCATCCAGCCTCACTTCGGCATGTGGCTGCAAATCTTCTACATGAAGCCGAAGATTGTACACGGCCAGCAAGCGGAGTGCGGAGGGGCCTGGTGGGCAAGATGCCTAACGTCACCTGGCTGGACGGCTCCTTTGCGGAGACCGTAAAAGGGTGGCAATCGGGGTGGTTCTACATCACCGAGTCGCGCGGCGCCAACTGGGCGGCGTCCCCCGAGTTCCGATCCGGAGCCCCCATGCGGCTCACCTCCTGGGAAAGGAAGGGCCTGACTTGGGGCGAACCTACAGAGCTGACCGGACTCCAAACTTGCATCAAGAGCATGAAGGACAAGAACATTAAGCTTGTTAACGTGATCCAAGTAATGCTCGTTCGCCGGATTCTGCCGTGCTAAAGGCGGGCATTCAATCTGTGGGAGTTCGTCCCGGCTGAACACCAGATGCTTCAGAGGCTCTATGGCATGAAGCACAAAGACGCGTGGAAGGAGTTGTTTAAGGCCTCTGAAGTACCTCCTCCCACATCCGAGGACCGCGGACTTCATGCAGCGCGGCCCCCGAGTCCGGTGAGTTTTGGGACTACCACCGGATTCGGTTTTTCCCTATACATTCATGGGGGAGTCTTAAGTATTTGTGTATATTTGATCAGGGCTATGTGGAGATAGCAGAGCAAATTGATTGTCCGGCTCCGCTGCCGGAAGGCCCAGCTGATGCTCTCTTGACAGAGTTGCTGATCCCGGCGCCCTACAAGGCACCGGAGAAGAAGGCCGAAAAGAAGGCCCCGGGGACCAGGAAGGGTCTCCGGCGTAAGGTTGTGCCAGAAGCCTCATCCGAAGACGACGAGGCGCACTCCTCCCCCGAAGAGGAGGAGGAAGAAGAAGAAGAAGAAGCCCTCGACGCAAGGCCGTCATACCCACGTCGTCTGATGACGACAAAACAGATTCCTCCCACGGAGGCGGGGGGGAAGCAAGAAGAAACTCTACCTCCCTGCACTGGGGAGGAGAAAAAGAGGAAAGCCACCCCGAAGGGGAGGCTGGGACGCCCAAGAATAGGAAGATGTCCCTTCGGACTACTCCACCACGGCTGCTCATAGCGAGGAAGGGTGGCTGCCTAGGGGAAGCCCCTGGCGTGATCGTAAGTGTCCGCACTCTACCGTGATTTTACTTCACAGTTGTTTAATAACACCGAACATATATGCAGTCTAGCCAGGGCTCATCCGGAGGTGTCGGCTTCGGATGGGTCTCTGGCGCTTGAGATGAACTTCGCTCCGGCGGCCACCACTCCTCGGCTGCGGATGACACGAGGTGTTGTCGAAGGTTCCCGGCAGGGGAGGTGACCTGAGACGCCCCAATGCGAACTTCCAAATGTCGGACATGTGGGGTTCAAGATCCCATGATCGTGTCGATGAGAGCCGCAACAAGGCGGACTCTCGACCGAACACTGCTCCGGAACCTTCGACGGTTCCGGACTTAAGCGACAGCCCCTCGTTAGGGAGGCGAGCAACCCGTGCCGAGGACTTCCGTTGCGTCAACGGCGCCGGATAGTCTGGTGGAAGCGCTTCGAGGCGCTTCCATAGATGAAGAGCACTGTACTCTTATGAGCGCGGTGATTCAAAAGGATCTATCCGCCAAAAGCGTACTAACCGAAGCCTGCACAAGCCTCCTGACGGGATTCGAGGTAAGTAATAAAAATGTGTGAAATTACCACCCGATAGGTAGTAGCCCCTGATACTCTGTTTGGTGTTCAGAAAGAAAAGCCAAACGGAGGGTCAATTATAATCCGCAGGAGTCTAATAAGCGTTTATGTGAATAAGCAGGCCGTGCTACTTGCCGCTGCTGCCCGCACAGCCGAGGTTGCCAAACTAAAGCGGGACCTGGAGTAGGCGCAAGGAGAGCTCGACCTCACGAAGAGGCGGCTCGAAGAGATTAAAGGTGAGTGGTTCTCCGCTCTTATGTATGTAAAGATAGGTAAAATTGTTTAGTCTGGCGATAAAGCATCGTGACTGTGTGACAGGGTTCACCGCCAAAGTGGCGTCCCTGAAGAAAGCGCTATCCGAGGCTGAAGACAAGGGGGCCTTGGAATGCAAAGAGCGCGAGAAGCAAAGTGCTAGAGTGGGCGAGGTACAACAAGAGCTCTAGGACCTCGGCAAGAAGTTCGAGTCCGTGGAGCATGATCTGAAGACGAAGGAAGCCGAGCTTGTGAAGGCCCTTGTGAGTATGAAAGACGCCAAGGCCGAAGCCGAGAAGGCACGGCAGGAGATCCAGGAGGCCAAAAAGATAGCGGCGGGTAAGAAATTATTTGTGCAAAGCAAACATGTGGAGGAGGCGTTTCTTTTACTTACTCGAATTCGGAGCTCTCCAGGGGCATTCGCAGATCTGCCATGCAGCATATCAGATGCCGCGGAGTTCTACCGTGCCCAAGAGGGGAGCTCAATGGAGAAGCTGTTCTGGTCCCAGTATGCTGGGGCCGAACACCCAATGCCTCTGAGTGACCAACTGAAGTAGTTGGTCGAACTCCACAGGGCAGCCGAAGTGGCTATGAAAGATTTCATAGTCCGGATGTGGCCTGGTGAGCCCCTGCCCACTAGCTACTTCGGCCTGATCAAGCGGATGATGAATGCCTGTCCGCGGCTTGAAGTAATCAAGCGATCCATTTGCATCAAGGGTGCCCGCCGGGCCTTTGCCCGCGCGAAGGTGCATTGGGGAAAGCTGGATGCGGAGAAGCTGGTGAAGGACGGTTCGCCCGAGGGCAAGGAGCATCGCCATCCCGAGAAGTACTATGATGGCGTTATGAAAGGCGCTCGTCTCGTGGCCGGTGAGTGTTCCAAGGACAAGATCTTTGACTAAATGTACCTCTTCCGCTGTTGTAATTTAAAGACGAAGTTGCCTGTGCTATGTAGCACTGTTTTGATTTAAAATATTACCATTTGTGCAGCTGTTTATCAAATTCTGAAAGTAGGCCAGTCGTCGGCTTCCGCCCCCACGTACCTAGTACCGGGGTGTTCCTGGAAAAACCCGGATACTCTTTATCCAAATGTTTGGTCCCTTAAGGAGGTATACAGTGCAGCGAACAAGGCAGTCGGACTATGCGGCTTTATAACTTTCACTTAGCCATAGAAGTCTATAATTTTAAATTTTGGCGAAGCCCCTAGAATTCGGAGGGCCGAATTGGGGCGCTATATACGCCTAAATCGGACAAGGCCGACTCATCGCTTAAAGCGGAAAAAATCTTTAAGGATTTTAAGACCTCTCGAACAGCGACCAGCTCTCGCCTCATCATGCCGGTCAGTTTTTGGCTTTCTCTACTAAGGTGCTCGTCCGGAAGAACCGGGACACAATCGCAGTAGTTCTCCCTGCGCTACCTTAGCCGATATAACGGAATGTAAGGTACCAAAACAAGGGAGCCAGGCTAACCCAACTGAAGACCCAAGACATGATGCGGAGCTGATGCATATAGTGCTATAAGTTCGGGGTGCCGCACTGTTCAAAGTGTTCGGACTTTATTTGCCATAGAACAGGGCACCATAGGAAGCCCCTGGAAAACAGACCGTACCAAAGTGTACGGATGCAATATCACAGAAACATTTGTAAGAAAAATGTTCAAATAAGAATAATGAGCTGACGCTATATATAATCTCCCATTGATGAAAATATGTTTAAGCGTATGTTCACAATGAATGCATTAAGCAGAGATAAATAGGACTATTTAACATGTCCTATCCAGGAGCAGGCCGCGTATGGATATATAAAACAGGTATAACGATCGCAAATAGATTCCACCTGGGTGTTTCCTTCTGTGCGCGAAGCCTATTGCCTCCTTGGTTTTCACTCCTATGTAAGTCCGGCAATCCGGCTCTTCTGAAGAGGCTGCTCTAAAGCAATGTCCTGAAAAAGAAGAAGGACGGGTTATGAAGGTATGTGGCGGTAATCCCTTTTGTTGGTGAGTCGTTGTTGCGCCTCCTCCTTTGCCCATGGTATCTTGAGTGCGTAATTGTGTATGCAGCGTGCACGAATGCTGCTTTGATGGGGATTAAGCGGAGGCTGTACTGCTAGTCGCTCTCTTGGCGTGCCTGATGATCTGTTGTGGGGTGCTCCGGACTCTCTTGGCGGTGCGGATTGGTTTTTCGGAGGAGGCCGCATTGTACTTCCGCGCGAGGGCTGCGGTATGTTCTTCTGTTCGGAGAAGCGGTCCGTATTTCCGTTCACTGTTATGACCCAGCGTGGTCCTGGCATCTCGAGCTTGAGGTATCGTAGTGTGGTACGCATTGAATCTAGCGAATGCGGTTCGTCCGGCGGTGCATGGTAACCCTTGCGGAAAGGGCGATGTCGAAGATTAACTCTTAAGCCCGGAAGTTATCCGGGATCGAAGACCACTTCCAATGTTATAGAGCCGTGCAGCGGCCTCTACTCCAGGAATCACACCTTTAAAGGTGGTTTTGGTGGCCTTGCTCCTTGAAGGGTCAATGCCCATTTTGCGCACTGTGTCGTGATAAAGCAGGTTCATGCTGTTGCCATCGTCCATAAGGACGCGCGTAAGGTGGAATCCGTCGGTGATTGGGTCTAGGACCAATGCGGCCGAGCCACCGTGACGGATGCTAGTAGGGTGATCCCTACAATCAAAGGTGATCGGACAAGCTGACCATGGGTTGAATTTGGGGGCGACTGGCTCCATCGCATAGACTTCCCGTAGTGCCCGCTTCCGCTCCGGCAGGGGATGTGCGTGGCGTAGATCATGTTGACCGTTTTCACACGGGGGAATTTCTTCTGTCCCCCCGTGTTCGAACGTCAGGGCTCCTCGTCATCGTCGCTGTGCAGCCCCTTGTCCTTGTCTTCGGCGTTTATTTTGCCGGCCTGTTGTAATACCCAGCAATCTCTATTGGTGTGGTTGGCTAGCTTGTCCGGGGTGCCATGAATTTGGCACGAGCGCTCCAGTATGTGGTCCAGACTGGACGGTCCCTGATTATTTCTTTTGAACGGATTCTTCCACTGACCAGGCTTTGATCCGCAGAATCCGGCGTTGGTATCGTGTCTTGATCTTGTCGTCGTTGTTCCGTCGCTTATGTACATTACGCCGTGGCTTGCCGTTATTATCGCGGCCATCAAAGTGCCGAATGTGGCGTAGTGCTGCTGCGAGCCAACCAGCTGTCCTCGCCAGCATAAGCGGGTCATTAGTGTTGTGAGAGCTGCCATGGACTTGGGTTTTCTGGCGAGGTGTCAAGCGAGCCACTAAATCACGGATACTATGCTTAAAAGCCGCCAGGGCTTGCGTCCGGACGATCGACTATTTGGTTCTTTTAGTAAGGAACCAAGTCCGAAATTTCTGGCTGACTCTCCGGGTTGTTGAGTAATGTGGCTCGGGTCATCGCGTCGGTGGTCGCACATATGTGCCACGGAAGTTGTCGAGAATGGGTCTTCGAGGTTTTCCCAACTGCCAATGGAATTTCTTTGGCGGCTGTTTAGCTTGATGCGGGCTGGTCCTTTGAGCTTAAGGGAAGATACTTGATGGCATGTAGATCGTCTCCATGGGCCATGTGAATGTGGAGAAGGAAATCTTGATCCATATTGCGGGGGGGTCTATTGTGCCATCGTATGATTTGATGTTCTGGTTTGAACCCTTACGAATTCATGATCCATTACTTCGTCGATGAAGCGAGAGGGGTGTCGGCGCCTACATGCGAGCTATGTGGCTCGCAGGTCGAATTGCCCACGGTGGCTATGTTCGGCCCAGCCGGACTTGTTGAAGGTGTATCCGGCATGATGGTCGTCGTCGCGTCGTTGGCGCGCCGCATGATGCATAGATCGATCTTGGTTGTCTGTTTTGTTGCCCGGGCGGTATGTTGGCGTGGGGGTGTTGGCTGGTATGTGGACTGATATGCGTTTATCCGGCCACGAGGTGGCGGTCAGCAATATGGTGCTCGATCATATTCCTCGGCTGCGGGACTTGATCCATCTATCGTGAGCAGGTCTTGATCAGCTTGGAGTTCTGCTGCTTCTCTATAAGCCGGCTGGCAAGCACTCCTGCTCTATGGGATCCTCGAGCACGCCCGAACTCGCTCGTCGCCGAGGCTAATCTAAATCTTCGGAGGGTATGTAGTTTTCCTCCTCCGGGTATTAAATCCCGTCGCTGTTCTTCTTACGGGCTGACCTGCTCATCCTCTGTTAAGCCTACTCGGCGAGCTGATCAGGGTTGTATTCTTCTTGGCACCATTCGGATTGTTTTCGTCTCTGGGCGGTATTGCTGTGGCGGGGCTTGGAGTGGTGTCGACGGCGCCCATTCTTTGCTTTTTTCCACGAGGTTTTATCCTCCGTTGCCTCATCGCCATTTGTTTCCTTGAGTGTCCACCATATATATATCATAGGAAGAGGTGGATGTCCACCGCCCAGTGGCGGTGGTTCATGTTCTTCTCCTGCATCGTCGTCCATACCGTCGATGTCTTCGGAGTCGAAGTCCAGTACCTCAGTTAAATCATCGACCGTGGCAATGAAGTGGGTGGTGGGTGGGCAGCGAATTCCTTCATCGCTTTGCTCCCACTCGGGCGGACATAGTTCGGCCCGAGCCTCGACAAAGAGAGAGACTTTAATGAGTCAGCATGTCGCCAAAGGCGAATGCTAGAAGATATCCGCAGCGGTGAACTCCATTACGGAGCCCAACTGGCTCGGCTGGCTCGGGAGTGCACGGACTGGAACCCTCGTCCGGATCTGAATCAAGGGTTGAGTCACAGTCACCACGAGGTGAGACCCGTGTTCGGCTCCATCGCAGGCGGGGTCCATCCCTCCATCCTTAGGCAGCGCAGCTGCTCCGGTTTAGGTCAGGAGCTCTGCGAGGTGATACCCGAGCTTCGTCCGACAGCAGGTCTAAGCCATGCTCGTCGTGACTCTCCGGTTCCCCTGGCATAGGCCCGAATTCATCAAAGATCAAGTCTCCGCGAACGTCCGTCATGTAGTTCAGGTTTCCAAACCTGATGCAGTGGCGAGGCGTGGTGTCGATCTGCTCGGATGGCCAAGCGAGTTGGCCCAGCGAGGAAACCGCCAACACGAAGATCTGTCCGGGGAGGAAGGTCTCACCCGGGATCGTGTTGTTGACGATGACTGGAGGAGCCATCGAGCCCTGTAGCGATGCCACAGAGGAACTCTCAATGAAAGCACCAATGTCGGTGTCAAAACCGGCGGATCTCGGGTAGGGGTCCCGATCATGCGTCTAGGCTGATGGTAACGAGGAAGCAAGGGACACAGATGTTTACCTGTTTCGGCCCTCTCGATGGAGGTAAAACCCTACTTCCTGCTTGATTAATATTGAAGATATGGGTAGTACAAGAGTAGATCTACCACGAGATCGTAGAGGCTAAACCCTAGAAGCTAGCCTATGATGGTATGATTGTAATTGTGATCGGCCTTCTAAGGACCAACCTCTCCGGTTTATATAGGCATCGGAGAGGGCTAGGGTTTACATGGAGTCGGTTACAAGGAAGGAAATATAATATCCGGATCGCCAAGCTTGCCTTCCACGCCAAGGAAAGTCCCATCCGGACACGGGTCGAAGTCTTGAGTCTTGTATCTTCTCGCTTCAATAGTCCGGACGATGTATATAGTCTGACTGTCCGGATACCCCCTAATTCAGGGCTCCCTCAGGGTATCATCCAACGCATGTGCTCAAACTTGATTTGGTCTAACATGGCACACAGAGCAAGAGGAAGCCGTCATGGTCAAACCCTTCTTGTACGTTGGGTCAAAGGGTTAGATGAGGAACCTTTCATGGTCAAACCATTCCCGTATGTCGGGTCAAAGGGATAGATTGTGTGGGCCCATGAACCGATTCTCCGATTTTTTAGAACAAGAAATAACGAACAAAACATCATTCTACAAATTACAAAAACAAGGATCCTATGGTTTTTATATAATGGACATGACAGGTCACTACAAACACATTTAGATGCTAAATGTTTGTAATGATCGTATCATAATAAAGCTTGAGATATGCAACTTCCCACCAGGTCACCCATCCTTAGACTCCTCCAGCCCGAGCATGCTTAACTTCTATGTTCTATTCGACTTGGCTAGCGGATGGGAAGCCGCCCCTTGCTGATAAGAGTTGCATCCGTGCCTTTAAGGCGTTTCACGCTGGTCACCGTGTGGGACCTACTCCCTACTATCACACATGTTTGTGCTTTTAGAAACTACGTGCAACCTTTGCATGGCCGGTGTGTCGCCACCTAGCCGTCCATGATCACTGACATTGGCAGCGGGAAACCGATGGGAGAAGAGGTGGGAAACCGATGGGAGGAGTGGCAAGAAATGGTAGCGTGTTTGGATATATATAACACAATTAATATGGAAAATTTAGTAAAGAAGGAAGCGTGAGCTAGCATGATGCATGCGCACAGTGCTTATCCACGGGTGCCAGAAGGTTGATCAGAACCGCTGTAAATATTCATGGTTCATTTGGCCTTTTTTATAAATTATAATTAAGTTTTCTAAGCATTAATTTAATGTGCATAATTCAAATTTGAATTACAAATAAATGCTCCGGTGCACCAAAATGGCTACAAATGGATGCATGTTTAGGTCCCATGATAAGTGATATGTCTCCAATGTATCTATAATTTATGAAGTATTCATGCATGTTTACAACAATTTTATATGGTTTTGGTATGATTTTCATGGAACTAACCCGGACTGACGCTATTTTCAGCAGAACTACCCTGGTGTTGTTTTTTGTGTAGAAATAAAAGTTCTAGGAATTGGACGAAACTTTTTGATGCTTTTTTTGGAACAAAAGAGACCCCCGGAGATTTGTGGGAGGGCCAGAAGAGTCACAAGGAGGGCACAACCCACCAGGGCATGCCTGGTGGGCCATCTGTGCATTGGTGGGTTGTGCTCACCTCGAGGCCCATCTTACCTTGAAACCAACGCCCAAAAATCCTATAAAGGGAGAAACCATCAGAAATAACCCTAGATCAGAAGTTTCGCCACCGCAAGGCTCTGTAGCCACTGACAACCAATCTAGACCCGTTCCGGCACCCTGCCGAAGGGTCATCTCCGATGGCCATCTTCATCATCCCAGCGGCCACCATGATGAGGAGGGAGTAGTCCACCATCGGGGCTGAGGGTTTGTACCAGTAGCTATGTGTTTAATCTCTCTCTCTCTCTCTCTCTCTCTCATGTTCTTGAGATGTCAAGATCTTGATGTATCGCGGGCTTTGTTAATATTGTTGGATCATATGATGTTTTCCCCTCTCTATCTTGTGATGAATTGAATTTTCCCTTTGAGATTTCATTGTTATCGGATTTAATACTTTTATGGACTTGAGAACACTTGATATACGTCTTGCAATTTAATACTCGTGGTGACAGTGGGGTATCATATTTATTCACTTGATATATGTTTTTCCACTCAACTCGCGGATTCCTAAGGTGACATTGGGGTAATCTATGCATAGGGGTTCATGCACGTTCTTGTCTTTGTTTCTCCGGTACAAATCTTGGGGCACTCTTTGAAGTTCTTTGTGCCGGATTGAGTATTAAGAATATAAATTTTCTTTGGTGTTATTTTAGTATGAACTCTAGGATAGATCAAACAGAAAGAATAGCTTGGTGTTATTTTAGTATGAACTCTTGAATAGATCGAACGGAAAGAATAGCTTTGAGGTGGTTTCGTACCCTACAAACAATTTATTCTTATGTTCTCCGCTAGATAGGAACTCAGGATTGATTCTTTATTGCACTTTGAGGGATAATCATATGATCCAACTATGTTAGCATTGTTGAGCGATTGCACTAGCGAAAGTACGGACACTAGGCCTCATTTTCAAGCATTGCAATACCGTTTTTGTGTCCGTTTACTATTTTCTACCTTGCTGTTTTTCTTTATTCAGATTATAAAAATATATTTCTACCATCAATATTACACTTTTATCACCATCTCTTCGCCGAACTAGTGCACCTATACAATTTGCCATTGTATTGGGTGTGTTGGGGTCACAAGAGATTTCTTGTATTTGGTTGCAGGGTTGTTTGAGAGAGACCATCTTCATCCTACACCTCCCATGTCACATCCCAAATTTTCAATTTGGAATGTTATACATTAGGTCATCATTGCATATCATGTTTTTATTGCATTTTGGCTTGATCCTAGAAATTCTACGCAACTCAAGAACCCACGGAGAGAGTTGGAATTTCGTTATTTTCATATTTGAGTTTTCTCAAATTTTGGAAAGAGCATCGTTTGATTTTAGTTATTTTCTCTTCGAATATTTATTTTATGAAAATTAAAGAGGGGGATAAAATGACTTCCCCAAAATAAAGAAATATTGGAGATTTAATATTAAAATCAAATAAGAATTTTATTCGAAGTTTTATCGCTATTTTATTTGACTTAGGAAAAATATGCGTTTTTCAAAATTGAATTAGAGTCCCAAATAAATGTTCACCTTGTCTGGTAGATTTTTAGAGGACGGGGAAATTTTATTTTAGGATTTTTGGAGTCCGTTTAGTATTTCTTTTCTTTCTTTTTTGCACGTCGGGATTGTTTTTTTATTAATATCGAACCGACTTACCGGGCCGTGGACGACCCGGACTCTGCCATCGCCCGGGGGACTTTATAAGCCTGGCCCCCCTCAATTTCACCCGCCAGCCCACCGCAGTCAGCCGCGCCGTCGAACCCTACCGCCGCCGCCTTCCGCCATTGCGCCGCCAGCCGCCGCTGCCGCCGTGTCGGATCTCGCCGTTGACAGTCGTTGACCGGTCGGTGTTCTTCGGATAACCCCGGTTTTTTTATTTTTTTTCTCGGTTTATTTTCGTTAGATCGTTTTTCCGTCGGTTTATTTATTTTGCGGACGTTCGTCCGTACGTTCATTTTAACGAACGATTTTCGCCCGTTAGTCACGCATAAATGACGTTAGATTCGTTAACCTGTTCGTCGGTTTTCTTTTCGAGGTTTTCCGTGATTATTATCGATCGCGATTTTTTACCCGATTTTTATTTTAGTTTATCTTTTCGCTCGTTTATTGGAATCAGGCGATTCAAGCGCCTAGAGTTTTGTCTCGAAACCCTCTTTCTGTTTAATCAACTAAAACAAGTTTTTGCTACTGTAAAATTTGACTTCAGCCCAGATTAGTAATCGAAGCTTGTTTCTTTCGCAGTTTGAGTTTCGTTGTTTCGTTTGATTTGATTCTTTTTGCAAACCGGAGTTCTTAAGTTGAAATTTCTGGTTAGATCTCTTATTTTAGTTTTACCCGTGCTTCTAGTTGAGTGCTTACTGTATGCTTGTTTGTTTGCGATAGAGTACCCGGAGTGTGAAGCGTGCTACTACGGGTCTCTAGGTTTCACGGATCATCAGCAAGGCAAGTAACACTTTGATCATACCTCTTTACTACCCAGTTTTATTGCATTAGATCAATCCTCAAACAATTGCATGATTAGGATCTGATTAATATGTAGGTTTTGGGAAGTAGATGAGGTAGTACCTATTGTCTTGTTTATTACCAAACCTTTGGGAGTTACTTCTACGTTGCCTATATTGCTATGCTATGCTTGTAGACGTGGATTGGGTGCGTGTATCCATGACAGATGTGAGTATTCTTAATTAATGGTTAAGTTAAGGTGGCTACTTTAATACACATCTGGGTGGATTGAGGCACCTGGGGAACCCAGTGTTGTCTGTATTTTTTGGAAATCCCGGGGTACCGTGTGGTTCTCCTATGGACTGCCACCTAGGCTCAAAGGGATCATAAGATTATTCATGCTAGAAACTTCCGTGTGCAGCCACATGCCAGTATGGGCTCTACCATAGTTGAGTAAGTTGTGGGAAACCTTTCCATGACGGGCTAGCAGATGTAGGGGATTGTTGGTGTACCGGCCTATCTATCGGTTAAGGGGACCTCTTCGGAAAGACTGTGTCTCGGTCATCCGTTTCTCAAACATCATGTAGTGCGAGAAATCCAACGGAGGAGATCGAGTCTTGTTGGGAAAAGTGGCAAACCTCTGCAGAGTGTACAAACTAATCATGGTTAGCCGTGTCCCCGGTTATGGACGTTTTGAGTATCTAGTTCTTGGATTATCATGTGGATCTCATCACTCTTAATATAATTTGATTGGTTTTAATGATGATGCTTAATTGGGATTGAGTTGGGTGAACCTTCTCAATGTTTAACCACCACCATGATAGTTAAAGAAAGTTTATTCCTTTGTTGTAGAGGAAAATTGGCTTTTCGCAAAACATATTAACCATACAGCTTCTACCAGCCAAATATGCATGTAGTGATAGCTATTATTCTGTTCATTACTCTTGTGTTACCTTGCCAGCATATTCCATGTGTTGACCCATTTTTGGGCTGCAACGTTCATGTTGCAGACTTTTCAGACGATGAGTAAGGTGCGATAGGTCGTGGTCTTTCACTCAGTGGTGTAGTTGGAGTTGATGGACTCACTTTATCTTCCAAACCTTCTGTTGTTATCGTATTAGATGGCCTTAAGCCATATTTATTATAATAAGTTCACTTTTGAGACATTTGATGAAATAAGTGTGTGATTGCTACTCTGTTATAAATCCTTCAAGTACTGTGCGTGTCAGCATTACCGATCCAGGGATGACACTGATGCACAGAGATCAGAGTGTTTGAGGTCTAGTCGCTACAAGATGGTATCAGAGCACATCCTGGCTGTAGGAGACGACCACTAAGCTAAAGCCCAAGATCACTACTCTCTTCTCATTTCTGACTCCTCTCCATTTTCTACTCTTTAGGATGGCGGATGCAAGGATCAAGTTCACGCAACCGGATGAAGAAACACCTTTTGGACGACACCTGAAGGAAGTCTCTAAATACCTGAACATCAGAATACCAAGCTTCACCGGGACCTACATCGCCTCTTTACCAGAAGAGGAGCATTGGATGATTCAAGTTCAGATTCCTGGAAGAACATTCACGCCAGTCACTGAGCCCATAGAGTTTTCCTTTGATGCCCCAGCCTGGAGTTTAGGAAAGAGCATGGCAGCCCACATTGCCATGGGACGCATTGGAGAAGTTTACCACAAGGATCTCAAGGATTCTATTGACCTGTGGGCGCCGAGATGAGCAATGGGAAATGATCAGCACCAGGAAGGATAGATCGATTGTCGCTTTCATCCAGGAGTTAAACCAGCACATTCGACGCCAGGAGAACCAGATGTGCGCAGGCATGATAAATCTGAAGAAGGCAATGACCAAGATCACAGAGCTGGAATAAGAACTCAAGTCTACATCCGATGGATATGAGGAGGAAATGACGATACTCGTGGAGAAGAATGATGATCTGAAGAAGAAGCTAGGAGTGTTCATGGGAGACCCCGCACCAGGAGGAGATGACGGTGATTCCACTTGCCCGGAGAACTACATCATCATCGACGACACCGACTCGGACCCTGACGATAGCGATGATGACTATGTTAATGAAGCTGGAGCGGATATCATGGAGTCTTCGAGCGATCAATTTTTCTAGTCGACCACCATAACAGTAGTAATATTCATCCATGTACATAGTAGTAGTTCGAGCACTTTTAACGATAGTTCTAGACCGATTGTATGCCCTTGCTTGATTGATTGAGTGATATGATTGTGTTTGTCTCATGTGCATATGGGTAGTGCTTTCTCACTAGACCTCTTTTCTATTCTAATCTCTCCCCTCTAAACCCATCAGATGCCTCCGAGACGTGACACCGGATTTGTTTTCCCATCGGAGATCACCCAGTTGATCCAGCAGCAGAATGCATTGATGCAGATACTAGTCCAGAATCAGAATCAGGGGAACAACAACAACAACCCACCACCACCTGTTGATCACTTAGCCCGCTTTCTAAGGCTGAATCCGCCGGTGTTCTCCAGTAGCACCGAGCCGATAGTTGCAGATGATTGGCTCCGCAAGATTGGAAGGGAGTTGACCACTGCAGGATGCACAGATGCGGAGAGAGTGCATTTTGCTGCACATCAGCTTCATGGACCCGCAGCATCATGGTGGGAGAATTTCACAACCACTTACCCCATCGACACTGTTACATGGGACCAGTTCCAGCAGGCTTTTCGCACTGCCCATGTATCAACAGGAGCTATGGCCATGAAGAAGCGCGAGTTTCACAACTTATGCTAAGGAGGATGCACAGTTGGCCAGTATGTGGATGATTTTAGTAAGCTAGCACGTTCTGCCCCAGATGATGTCGCTACAGATGCAACTAAGCAGGAGAAGTTTCTGGAAGGACTGAATGATGAGCTGAGCATGCAGTTGATGATTGCAAGTTTCAACAATTACCAGGAGTTGGTAGATGGAGCTCTCATGATTGAAGGGAAGTAGCAGCAGATTGACAGCCGCAAGAGGAAGTATGCACAAGGGAAGTACTCAGCAGAGACCCCGTTTTACCCCGAACTAGGGAGGACCTTTTCATCATAACCATGGAGGTCACAATCACACTTGAGGAAGTTCGCACAACCATAGTGTGTCGGCGTTCTGGGAACGGGGGTCCCCAGACTTGCCTGCCTGCGGCCTGCGGCGTGGCTCAAAGGAGGTCCAGGACGGCCCATCTTCATCAACACAAGCTCAAGACCCTCGCGAGGGGCCAAGCCTCGCGGGGCGGACGACAAGGAGCTTCCTCAGGCACGGCCTTGTCAGGCTGGCTCATGAGGAGGCGGAGAGTTCAAGGCAGGGTACCTCGCGAGGTGCCCATGACGCAAGCCATGACGACCAAGGGCGCCAATCGGGCGCCAGCCCGCGCAGCATCCTCCTTTCCTCTTTGGTGCAAAGGGAGCAAGCGCAGGCGAGAGCATCAAGCAAAGGCATCCGTTTCGGTGCAACAAGACCAAGACCAGCCCCAACGGCTGGAAGGGAGTCATCGTGGAGCCCAAGCAAAGTCATCACGAGCCTTTGGCGGCGAGGACCAACTTTAGTCAGGATAAGTGTACCAGCTGTTCCCCTTCAAAATGGCCAATTGTTGGCGCCCTTCCCGCTCAATATTTGGGAAGAGGCCTAGGGCCTTCGCCTATAAATAGGAGTAGCCACACTCAGAGCAGGGGATCGAAAATGGAGGGATCGAAACGATCAGCATCCAGAGAAAGACAGAGACCCGATCCTCAAGCTAGAGCGACGGGACACCACCTAGCAGTTCATCACACCCACCAAGAACAGACCCTCGCGAGGCTGTTCTTCCCTCAGATCTTATCCTCATCAGCCCAAGAGGCAATCCACCACACCACAAACTAGAGTAGGGTATTACACCACAGCGGTGGCCGAACTAGTATAAATCTCGTGTCTCTTGTGCTATTCTTTCTAGTAGTTTAGGTCCTCGTGATTCGGCGAGGTGCGAGGCGGTGGAGGGTTGGATCTCGCAGCCCCAGTTTGAACCTTAAGGGTCTGCTGAACCCGAAATTCGACATTTGGCGCGCTGTAGGTGCGCGGAATCTGCCTTTCGTCGCCTCGTTCTTCCCCGACCACCGCAACCATGTCTGACGCTCGTCGGGCCCGCGCCGAGCGCCGAGCCGCCCTCGCCTCCCATGTCGCCCAGACGGCTCCTATCGGCGGGCGTCCTCGTCGTTCCCCGTCACCTGCCGTCAACGCCGCCACCGCCCGCAAGAAACGAGCAAGCGCGTCCGCACCAAAGACTCAATGAGGCGGGACGGCCGCACCGCCGCGCCTTCGCTCACCCCCGCTGGTTCTTCGTCACGCGTTCCCCGCGCGGCCATGGAGGCCCGAGCTGCACTCATCACGGCAAACGAGCTCCTGCGCTACAGCCCCGTCGACGACGTCTACAAAGAATGGCTCGACCGAGTCGGCGAAGCTCGTCATGCTGCTGCAGAGGCGACCCGCGCCGTCCGTGTCGCTGCACCGCACCCGCCCGCTGCTGGCGATAAACTCCGGCGCCTCACCGCCTCCTCCTCAAGACGGCGCCCAGTTTCCAAGCGCGCGGCCTGGCGGAACCTGTTCCGCCAGCGCCCAGGCAAGAAGCAAGAGCTGCCAAAAGTTCCTCGCC
Organism: Aegilops longissima; assembly: GCA_021605205.1. Lineage (NCBI taxonomy): Eukaryota > Viridiplantae > Streptophyta > Magnoliopsida > Poales > Poaceae > Aegilops > Aegilops longissima. Next base: position 640,463,908 of record CM038677.1, read on the forward strand.
CGCAGAAGCTGCCCGAGCGCTCTCCGCCCAAAGACGTCAAGACCTCCTTCGTCCCCAGCCGCGGCGCAGGAGACCCACAAGACCAAGCTCTCGCCATCCAAGGCCCCCAGCGGCCACGGCGGGCTGCCGCGCCTTCACCTCCGAAGGCGCAGATCGCGCGGGCCCGCCAAGTTCAAGCCGACCTGCCTCCACGCCACGACGGCACGGCTGACCCTCGGAGTTCCTCCAGCTCTGAGCTGGGCATCGAGGCTGCCAACGGGATGAAAAGGTCATGGCGAACTGGTTTCCCATGGCGCTCAAGGACGGGCCCGCACTGGCTCCTCGAACCAGCCCCGTGCACGATCTCTTCTGGGCCGAGATGCGTACCGCTTCATCGCCAACTTCCGTGGTACTCGCGACCGCCACCCACCGTGGCGACATGCGCCGAATCAAGAGCTGGCGAAACCCTGCAAAAGTACATCCAGCGCTTCAACAACGCGCTACAAGATCCCTGTGGTAACAGAGGAGGCCATCATCTCTGCCTTCTCCGACGGCGTGCGCGACGTCAAGATGAAGGAGGAGCTGGCATGCACGAAGATCTGTGCACCTCCCTGGAGTTGTTCAACTTGGCGACCAAGTGCGCCGGGGCTGAGGAGGGCCGCCTCTTCCTCCTCGAGCTGCCTGCCGCGGATCCCGGAGAGAAGAAGTCCAAGGCCAAGGACGTGAAGCGCAAGGGGGCTGCCGTGCTCGCGGCCGAACTAGACACCAAGCGAGGCAGAGATCCGCCCGAATCCTCCAAGGGCAGCCGGTACTGCGTGTACCACGACCTCCACACCCACAACACCAATGAATGTCAAGAGCTCCGGGCGTCTTGGAAGGAAGGGTCGGCAGACGCCTCAACGCAACGACCGGGCTACGGCCGAGGAGGAGGAAGGAATGCAGACGCTGGGAAGACCGCGGCCAGCGCCAAGGGTGGCGCGACCAACCTCGCGAGGACCGGCCGGCAAGACCCACCTCGCGAGGGGGCCGAGGGATCAGCCACGTGAGGATCGCCCGCAAGGAACGATGCCTCCCTCCGCTGCCGCCGCCACCAAGGAGAATCAAGACCGTCATCAGATTTAGGGGCTGGGGCTTCAGAAGCGCGGCGATCGTCAGATCCCGGGTGGAGCTCAAGCCCCAGCCTCTCGGCAAGATCTTCAAGCAGTTCGCCCAGGCGAATGCAGTCCTCCCTAAGCTCGAGTCCACGCTACCCTCGTGGTCGGGCGTGCGCCATCACATTCAGCTCAGCGGATCAGCTCAAGTGCGCAGCCACAACCGGAGTTCTCCCGATGCTTTGCTCCCAATCATCAGCAACGTGCTGGTCACCAAGACCCTCATCGACGGCGGAGCAGGGCTCAACGCCCCGTCTGTGGAGACATTCAACAATCTTCAAGTGCCTTACGATCGACAGCCAACCAAGCCTTTCTCCGAGTCACCGACGGCTCCACGGTCCCGATCGGGCAGGTCCGCCTTCCTGTCACCTTCGGGGCCCGCGACAACTACTACACCGAGCTCATCGACTTCGACGTTGCCCACATTCGCCGCCAGACAACGCCATCCTCGGGTACCCAGCGTTGGCAAATTCATGGTCAGAACTCCACCATGGCTACAACGTCCTCAAGATGCCGTGAAGCGGCGGGGTCATCACGGTGCCTGTGAAGAAAGAGACGCAGCAGTGCTCCCCGGAGCGAGCCTTTCGAGCCACATCGCCGAAGACCTGCACCACAGCAGCAGGAGGCCTCCCGGCCGCACCCAAGAAGAAGAAGACATCGACCGACCCGCTCCTCAAGAGACAGTTCCCCTCGTGGCCCCCATCGGGCCAGGAGGAGCCTCCTTCCATTGCATAGGAAAGCGCCCGGCGCCTCCTCAGCAGGCTCGGGGCTCTCCCAGAGGGCCGCCGACCTCGCCAAGGTCTCGAGGAGGCGCTTGGGCACCACGTGAGGCGTGAGCCAAGCACGCTTCCGCAAGGTGAGCAGGACCAGGAGGGCGTAACCCTCGAGAGTTTGTCGGCAAGGCCATTCAGAGCTACAGAGTCAAGGGTCATGAGGGGCAGCCGCCGCCACTGGCTGTGGCCCCCCATCCAGCGAGGATGGTGGGCTGCGCGTCAGATCGACATACCAGGGCTCAACCGAGCCGCATCTCAAGAGCGCCTCGCCCTCGCGAGTGGGACGCTATGCAGGGTCCGCCCCACAGCCACGTGACGCATGCCTTATGGCTCGCCAAACGCGGGCTGCTGCGCACCAGCTCCTCATGAGGACCATCCCGAGGCTCAAGAGGTCAGCACGCCAAGCAGCCTCAAGCGGAGATGGAGATGGCCCGCGAGGAGCCACCAGCGCCCGAGCCTCCCGAGGCCCCGGCCCGGGGCTCGTGGAGGATCGGCTCCCGCAGCCCACCGAGTCTGCTACACCAACACCCTTCATCCCCAACATCACCAGTGACATCTTTAAGTTTTATTTCGGCTGGGAGCGCCTTGGGTCAGATTATTCCCGTGCCGCGTGGGTCCGGCCCATGCATGTATCCCTTTATTTCATGTCGTTGGCCTATCCTGTTGGGGGCACCCTCGGGCTGCATCATCCCCAAGCTGCTCGGGCCAGCCCCAGTGCATGCATCCTTCTTACTTTTTCCTTAGGATTATGCTCTCGATCCACCATGCTTGTTATTTGGTGCCTTTTCCGGGTGGCGGAATCTTGCACGTTAAAGGGGGTGCTCGAGCATCGTGACTCGTAGCTCTTACTGCTCTCCGCCCTCACCCTCCGGTCTTGTCCATGGCATCACGACCTGCTTGCCAACCGACGGCCGAGACCAGCCCGAGAGCCGGACCCGAGGACGAGAGTTTCGTCATCTAATCCAGCTTATGTGTTAAAGGGGGTGCACGAGCATCACGACTCGTGGCTCCTACCGCCTCCGCCCTCACCCTCCGGTCTTGTCCATGGCATCACGACTGCTTGCCGGGCGACGGCCGAGACCAGCCCGAGGCCGGGACCCGAGGACGAGAGTTGTTGTGATCCGGCCAGCTTATGCTAAAAGGGGTGCCCGAGCATCGCGACTCAGGGCTCCTACCGCTCTCCGCCCTCACCCTCCGGGTCTTGTCCATGGCATCGCGACTGGCTTGCCAACGACGGCCGAGACCAGCCCGAGAGCCGGGACCCGAGGACGAGTGTTGCATCATCTAACCTAGCTTGCGCGTAAAAGGGGGGTGCCCGAGCATCGCGACTCAGTGGCTCCTACCGCTCCGCCCTCACCCTCCGGTCTTGTCCATGGCATCGCGACCTGGCTTGCTGGTGACGGCCGAGACCACCTCGAGAGCCGGACCAAGACGAGAGCACCGGCATCCGCCAATTTTGCAGAACACACTCAAGATAAGGCCCGAGCCAGCGCAACCCGCCTTTGAGGTAGGGCCTCGTGAGTCCCGCTACTGGCTCACGGGTGCCCAGATACACCTCGGCCACCCCTACCGTGCCAGCCACGTGTCGTGGTGGGGCTGATCACGCCTGGCTCCTCCCGGAGGGGAACCCTCCCACGCTCCAAAGGAAGCACCATGCTCGCGCTGGCTCACGACATCGCCGAGGGGCGGCTATGCCCAGACGCATGCGAAGCGCTTATGCTCGCGCTGGTGATAAACAATCGAGGGTGGCCTCCGGTCGCACCAACCTTAGGGAGCCCAGAGCTCAAGTGTCTGCCTCATCGCAACGCCCTCTGAGCGCCGCGTGAGGGGTTGGCACGGGCTACGCCTGGTCACGCCAGACGCACGCCACCCAGCCAGCCCCTCGGGCCTGGTTCATCGCACGCCACTCCCCGAAGGAGCCAAGGTACGCATGCCGCTTGAGCGCCAAGGGGACTCTCGAGCATCGCGGCTCAGAGCCTAACTGGTCACGTAGCCCCTCACCCCTTAGTTCCAAAGGCTAACGACGGTTGAGGTATGCGCGGGCCGGATCTGCAGACGAGAACGGTGGATCCACCTGCCTCACCTCCCTACTTGTTGTTCGTGGCGCTAAGGGGACTCTGAGCATCGCGACTCAGAGCCTAACTTGTCACGTAGCCCCTCACTCCTTGGTCCCGCCCCTGTTTCCGGTCGGGGCTAACGGCGGCCGAGGTATCTGCAAGGGCTCTGCCGGCGAGAACATAAGCAAGTAGGAAGCACAAATTTCAAGGAATTCAAAAGCAAATATTACAGTCCACACTGTTATCACAATACCAAACGAAGTTTAAACGCCTCGAGGCATGATACATGTGCAGGAATTAAAAGCAAGACAGAGCCACAACGGAGTCACTTGTCGGCGGTGGAGCAGCGGAGTGGGCTCGCCAGTGAAGCAGCGGGGCGGCAGCGCCGCCCGGCTTGGTGCTCAAGGCCGGAACTTCCCCAACAGAGCCTCCACGACCCTTCACAACCTCGAAGCGGCAGCTGCATGGTCGCCGCTGTTGGCTCCAAAGAAGTTGTCCATGTCGACGCTGGGATCGCAAGACAGATGTGGGTGAGGATCCGCGTCGTGCTGCTGAAGACAAGACACGTGCCTCGGCCTCAGCCGTGGGGCCAAGACCAAGGGAGACGTCTTCAAGAGCGCGAATCAGGAAGGGAAGCAGCTTGGCGGGGCCGTCCTCTCAGGCCGCCAAGGGCTCTCCAGCCGCTATCGTAAAGCTCCTCAAGAAGGCGCGAGCCTTCACCTCCATATCCTTGAAGGCCACGCGATCTTCGCAAGAACCCGCGCTTTGTCGTCCAACTCGACCTTCCTCGCCTCCAGTTCCTGCTCCAGCGCGCCTAGGTAGTCACGGCGCTTCTTCAGCTTGGCCTCTGGTCCTGACGGCCGCCTCGCGAGCCTTCATGCTTTCCTCCTGCTCCTCACGGAGGCGGGCCTCCTCGGCAAGCTGGTTCTGCAGGCTCTTCAGCTCGCCCTCCAGCGTCTCACAGCGACCTTGGATGCTGGCTGCCTCCCCGTGGCAGCATCACGGGCTACCTTCGCCACGAACAGCCCGCTTCTCCTCGCCGCAAGCTGCCGAGGCTGGACCAGCGCCGCCCGAATCAAGCGCCGGCGCCAATCCAGCCGAGGCCAGCTCAAGCGCCCGCCACCAAGCGAGGGTCGGCGCCGTAAGATCTCGCGCAGCCGGTCCAGCCAGCGGCAGACGATCCAGACAGCGGAGGAGTCGGAGAGACAGCAGTTGGCGGAGTAGGAGGAGATGGCGGCGGCGAGCCATCGCGCTTGAGGCGGAACCAGCGGTGTCACGCAACAATGGGAGGCAGCGCCGAGCAAGGCCACCTCGAGTCGCCGGGTCAAGGGGGTTGAGCTCGCCTGGCCTGGCTCACCAGCCTCGCAAGCACGCCCGGCAGGAGAGGCTCAAGGCCGGGATCATCTTCCTTTTCGGGCAGAGGCACCGCCACGGATGGGGCCTCAGAGCCCTTCACTTCTTTCGCCACGGGCGCCACCGGGTCAAGAACGTGGACATCGATCTCGCCGACAGAGCAATAATCAAGACGGGAAGGTGCACTTACAGTGTCGTCAGCCGGTGGACTCGAGCAGCCTCCGACCATACTTGAAGCCCGAGAGCCAGCTACGTGGATCAGCTTCAAGGGAACCAGGAGCAGAGGCGCGTCATGGATCGCCCGGAGCCAAAGGCGGATCCGCTGGGACCAGCCCAGTCCGGTCCTTCTTCGATCGGGGCAGGCTTCGCCTCCCCGCCATCCTCATCCTCTCGCTGCTGCCGCTCTCGGGAGGCGAAGAACGCGGGCTCGCGCCGCAGGGAGGAGCCCTTGACTCCGCCCAATCAACTCCCTCTCTGGCTCTCTTTCCTCCACCTCTTCGCTGAGTCGGAAGAGGACACGCCCACCAGTGTCCTTCGAGCCTCCACGGCACGGGCCCGCCCCCATTGAAGGCAGGCATGGACCCCACAACCTGCTCCCAATCCTCGTGAAGGAACAGGCGCGGGCGCCCGGCCTCGCCACATCGCCCCAACCAAGGACTGGAGGACTGTCGCCAGATCCTCGCCGGCCAGGCCACGGGCTCGGTGAGGCCTCCACATCGAAGCGAGCATCATGAAGCGAGCCGATTGGTGCTCCAGAACTCCTCAAGCAGCGACAAGACGGTCAGCCGCCGCCCGCCCGCGTCGGTCGGCTTCAGATCTGATCCATCTTCTCCAAAGACCAGCCATGGGATCCCGCTTCGCGGGACCAGGTCGTCGGAACTCTCGGCAGCTCTGTGGGCAGGATCAGCCGAGGGTGGATCCGCCAAAGATCCACCAAGACCCACTTGCTCCTCAAGCCCTCAATCCGCTTCCTGTGGTTTGAATGGCGATGGCTCCGCCAGAGTCGATTTAAGTCACAGACGCCTGAGGCGGAACCACGGAGGTTCGGAGGAAGAAGTAGTGGCGCAGCAAGGCCACCGAGGGCTTCACCCCAACATGGGCCTCACAATAGTAGGCTAAGATTGCCAAGAAGGACGGAGTTGGGATGCAGGTCAGAGCTTGGATGTTGTAGTGACGGAGGACGGAGAAGAAGAACTCGAGAGAAGGGAGGCACCAGACCAGCAATGATGGCGCCATGAAGAACGGGTAGAAGGTACTCCCCGACCCTCGGGGCGGAGGAGCCGCCTTGAACACCGCTGCTCCATTGACGCCCTGGCCTCGCCAATCGGGCGATCAGCAGGCTCGCCCGACACATTTGGTGGGTCCAAGGCAGAGAGTACCAGGCTCCGCCGGGTTTGGCGAGGAGCCATGATCAGCTAGGGCACACGGGTAGAGTGGATCTCAAGATCTCGGGCGTAGAGGAGAGGCGCAAGAAAGGGATCTGAGCAGCAATCGGAGAAAGTAAAGGAGGCAAGGAAGATGCCGCTTATTATCAACCCGCAGCTTGCAGAGGCTCCCACGCCCAATCAACCACCACGCTGGCGCCCAAGGCCGCAGGCTGTTAGGGCCCATAACGCTTCAGACTTGCCCTTTCGCCTCCGACGCTGTTCGGGCGCGCCAGGCCCGGGCTATCTTGCTGCTTCGGGAACGGGGTCCCAGACTTGCTCGCTGCGGCCCGCGGGCGTGGCTCAAAGGAGGCCCAGACGGCCCATCTTCATCAACACAAGCTCAAGACCTCGCGAGGGGCCAGAGATTGCATGGCGGATAGCAAGGAACTTCCTCGTGCACGGCCTCGTCAGCCGGGCTCATGAGGAGGCGGAGAGTTCAGGCAGGGTACTCGCGAGGTGCCCATGACGCAAGCCATGACGCACCAGGGCGCTAGTCGGGCGCCAGCCACAGCAGGCGTCCTCCTTTCCTCTTTGGTGCAAAGGAGCAAGCGCAGCGAGAGCATCAAGCAAAGGCATCCGCTTCGTGCAACAAGACCAAGACCAGCCCCAGCGGCTGGAAGGAGTCATCGTGGAGCCCAAGCAGGCCATCACCAGAGCCTTTGGCGAGAGGACCAACTTTAGTCGATAAGTGTACCCGCTGTTCCCTTCAAATGGCTAATTGTTGGCGCCTTCCCGCTCAATATTTGGGAAGAGGCCCAGGGCCTTCGCCTATAAATAGGAGTAGCCACACTCAGAGCAGGGGATCGAAAACGGAGGGATCAAAACGATCAGCATCCAGAGAAAGACAGAGACCCGATCCTCAAGCTAGAGCGACGGGACACCACCTAGCAGTTCATCACACCCACCAAGAACATACCCTCGCGAGGCTGTTCTTCCCTGTACTGTTCCTCATCAGCCCAAGAGGCAATCCACCACACCACAAACTAGAGTAGGGTATTACACCACAACGGTGGCCCGAACTAGTATAAATCTCGTGTCTCTTGTGATGTTCTTTCTAGTAGTTTAGGTCCCTGCGATTCGGCGAGGTACAAGACAGTGGAGGGTTGGATCTCCGCGCGCACCCCAGAGTTCGAACCTTAAGGGTCCGTCGGAACCCGAAATTCGACATAGTGGCCCCAAGAATGGGAATGGAAATGGAGGAAGCAACGGCCAGAACCGTTCCAACCCAGCAATGCCCGCCAAGAAAGATCTAAGCCACGTTACTTTCTACAAGTGCCAGAAGACTGGACATTATGCCAATGAATGTCCTGAAGCTAAGAATGGAAACGGCAATGGAAGCTCTGGGAACAAGCCCAACCCTTTCAACAGGGGACAAGTGAACCACGTTAACGTGGAGGAGGTTGAAGCCCAGCCAGATGCAGTAATAGGTAAGTTTTTGGTTAAGTCATTTACTGCAATCGTTCATTTTGATACTGGTGCATCGCATTCATACATATCAAGGGGATTTGTGGATAAGTATAAACTGCCCACCAAAGTTCTTAGTACGCCTATGTTAGTGAGCTCGCCAGGAGCGGAGTATATGGCAAGCCAAGGATGTTTTCAGATGCCATTGACCATAGGTAGGCATGTTTTCCCCTCAAACCTGATAATTTTGGAGTCGCAAGGTTTGGATGTGATTCTGGGTATGGATTGGCTATCGATGTATGGAGGAAACATCGATTGCGACAGTAAGACAATTTTGCTCACCACCCCAGAAGGGAGAAGGATTAAGTATGTATCCTGGCATGTGCCGAAGAGGACTCAAGTAAATTCCTTATCAGGAGTTGTACAGGAGGAAGTACCAGTGGTGAAGGATTTCCCGGATGTATTTCCAGAAGAGTTGCCAGGCATGCCACCGGATAGAGACATTGTGTTTTTTATTGAACTTTTACCAGGCACAGGGCCAATATCTAAGAGACCGTACAGGATGCCCGCAAATTATTTGGAGGAGATTAAGAAGTAGATTAAGGAGTTACTGGATAAAGGCTAAATTCGCCCAAGTTCGTCACCTTGGGGATCACTAGAGCTTCTAGTGGAGAAGAAGGATGGATCGTTGAGGATGGTTGTTGATTATCATGGATTGAATGAAGTAACGATCAAGAACAAGTACCCACTGCCGATGATCAATGATTTGTTTGATCAGTAGCAAGGAGCTAAAGTATTTTCTAAGATCAATCTGCGATCAGGGTACCACTAGCTGAAGATTCGAGAGCAGGATGTACCTAAGACAGCTTTTACCACGAGGTACGGGCTATATGAGTATACCGTTATGTCATTTGGCCAGACTAACGCACCTACCTATTTTATGAACATGATGAACAAGGTGTTTATGGAGTTTTTGGATAAGTTCGTTGTGGTGTTCATTGATGATATTCTGGTCTACTCGAAGAATGAAGAGGAGCATAGGGACCATTTGCGTTTGGTAATTGGGAAGCTCAGAGAACATCAGCTATACGCCAAGTTCAGCAAGTGTGAGTTTTGGTTGAAGGAAGTTCGATTTCTAGGACATGTTATATCCGGAGAAGGAATAGCAGCAGACCCCACCAAAGTTGTCACTGTGACAAATTGGGAAGCACCCACGTCAGTTGGAGAGATCCGGAGTTTTCTTGGACTCGCAGGATACTACCGGAGGTTCATTGAGAATTTCTTGAAGATTGCAAAGCCCATGACGGAGTTGTTGAAGAAGGACACAAAATTCAAATGGACTGAGGAATGTGAGGCCAGTTTCCAGGAGTTGAAGAAACGTTTGGTTACATCACCAGTGTTGATTCTGCCAGATCAACGCAAGGATTATGAAGTGTATTGCGATGCTTCTCGTCGAGGACTTGGAGCCGTACTTATGCAGGAGGGAAGAGTTGTTTCATATGCCCCACGACAGCTTAAACCCCATGAGTTGAATTACGCTACCCATGATTTGGAGTTAGCAGCCGTAGTGCATGCGTTGAAGACTTGGTGACATTTTCTCATCGGAAACACATGCGAGGTATACACGGATCACAAGAGTCTGAAGTATATCTTCATGCAGAAGGAGTTGAATCTCACGCAGAGGAGATGGTTGGAGCTCATTAAGGATTATGATATGAGATTGCAGTATCATCCCGGAAAGGCTAACGTAGTAGCCGATGCGTTGAGCCGCAAGAGTCATGTCAATACACTCATGACCGGAGAGTTACCCAAGGATTTAGCAGAGGATCTTCGCGAGCTATGTTTGGAGATAGTTCCGAGAGGCTATGTAGCAGCATTGGAGATTCAGTCTATGTTGATGGATAAGATCAAAGAAGCTCAGAAGATGGACAAGGAGATTGCCGAGATAAAGGAAAGGATGAGAAAAGGAAAGGCTAAAGGATTTCGTGAGGATGAGCACGATACCTTATGGTTTGAGGACCGCGTATATGTGCCAAATGATCAGGAGATCAGGAAGCTGATTTTGCAGGAGGCCCATGATTCGCCATATTCGATTCACCCAGGAAATACCAAGATGTATCTGGATTTGAAGAACAGTTTCTGGTAGACCGGAACAAAGAAGGATATTGTGGAGTATGTAGCAGTTTGTGATGTATGTTAGAGAGTGAAGGCAGAACATCAGAAGCCAGCTGGATTGTTACAACCATTGCCGATACCCGAATGTAAGTGGGACAAGCTAGGCATGGATTTTATCACGGGATTGCCCAGGACTCGTTCAGGCTATGACTCAATATGGGTTGTAGTCGATCGTTTGACGAAGGTAGCACATTTCATCCCAGTGAAGACCACTTACACCAGTGCTAAGTTGGCAAAGATATACATGACCCGGATCGTATGTTTGCATGGAGTTCCGAGGACCATTGTATCAGATAGAGGAACCCAGCCACCTCAAAGTTCGGAATCGATTGCGAAACTTTGGGAACCAGTGCTAGAGTTCAGTACAGCCTTTCACCCACAAACAGATGGATAGACTGAGAGAGTCAATCAGATTCTGGAGGACATGTGGAGACCTTGTGCGCTAGATTATGGATCTAGTTGGGACAAATAATTTGCCTTACGTAGAGTTCTCTTATAACAACAGTTATCAAGCCAGTTTGAAGATGGCCCCTTTCGAAGCTTTGTGCGGAAGGAGGTGCACGACACCGTTGTTGTGGGATGAAGTTGGAGACCATCAGTTGTTTGGACCAGATTTGATTAAAGAGTCTGAAGAGAAGGTTAAGCTGATTCGCGATAGACTCAAGGTAGCCCAGTCCAGGCAGAAGAGCTATGCGGATTCTAAACGCAAGGAGACAGTTTACGAAGTCGGGGACAGAGTGTATCTTCGTGTATCACCCCTCCGAGGAGTGAAGCATTTTGGGTTAAGGGAAAGTTAGCACCATGTTTTGTGGGACCATACAAGGTTTTGGAACGTATGGGAGAAGTTGCTTACAAGTTGGAATTGCCCGAAGGATTGTCAGGAGATCACGATGTGTTCCACGTTTCTCAGTTGAAGAAGTCCCACGCAGAGATGGCTGATATCCCTCTGAGAGATACAGTGCCACTGGAAGCGATTCAATTGGATAGCGATTTGACCTACGAGGAGAAACCAGTCAAGATTCTCGAATTTGCCAGTCGAGTTACACGCAGCAAAGTTATCAAGTTCTGCAAAGTTCAGTGGAGCCATACCGAAGATGAAGCCACCTGGGAACGAGAGGAAGACCTACGGAAGGATCACCCTCACCTACTTTCTAGCCAACCCGAATCTCGAGGGCGAGATTCATCTTAAGGGGGGGTAGGTTTGTAACATCCCAAATTTTCAATTCGGAATGATATACATTAGGTCATCATTGCATATCATATTTTTATTGCATTTTGTCTTGATCCTAGAAATTCTACGCAACTCAAGGACCCACGGATAGAGTTGGGAATTTCGTTATTTTCATATTTGAGTTTTCTCAAATTTTGAAAAGAGCATCATTTGATTTTAATTATTTTCTCTTTGAATATTTCTTTTATGAAAATGAAAGAGGGGGGATAAAATGACTTCCCCAAAATAAAGAAATATTAGAGATTTAATATTAAAATCAAATAAGAATTTTATTCGGAGTTTTATCGCTATTTTATTTGAATTAGGAAAAATATGCGTTTGTCAAAATTGCATTAGAGTCCCAAATAAATGTTCACCTTGTCCGGTAGATTTTTAGAGGATGGGGAAATTTTATTTTAAGATTTTTGAGTTCTGTTTAGTATTTCTTTTCTTTCTTTTTCTGCACGTCGGAATTTTTTTTTTTAACCGAACGGACCTCTAGGGCAGTGGGCGACGGGATCGTGCCACCGCCTGGGCTTTATAAGTCGGGCCCCCCCTCGCCCCCAGCCCACCGCAGCCCTTGCGCCGAATCCTAGCGCCGCCACCGCCTGGCCACCACCTCCTCCCGCCACCGCCGCCGCTGCGTCGGGACCTCGCCACATCTGCTCGGCTTTCTTGAATAACCCCGGTTTTTTTTTCTTGGTTTATTTTTGTTAGATCAGTTTTTCCATCGGTTTATTTATTTTGCGGACGTTCGTCCATACGTTCGTTTTAATGAACGGGTTTCGCCCGTTAGTCATAGACAGCGAACGTTCGTTCGTTAGCCTGTTCGTCAGTTTTTCTTTTTCCAGGGTTTTCCGCGATTATTTTCGATCGCGATTTCGAATTCGATTTTCGCTTTTAGTTTATCTTTTCGCCGCTTATCGGAATCAAAGCATTCAAGCGCCTAGAGTTTCGTCTCGAAGCCCTCTTTCTGTTTAATCAACTTAAACAAGTTTTTGCTACTGTAAAATTTGACTTTAGCCCAGATTAGTAATCAAAGCTTGTTTCTTTCGCAGTTTGAGTTTTGTTGCTTCGTTTGATTTGATTCTTTTTGCAAACCGGAGTTCTTAAGTTGAACTTTCTGGCTAGATATCTTATTTGAGTTTTACCCGTGCTTCTAGTTGAGTGCTTATTGTATGCTTGTTTGTTTGCGATAGAGTACCCGGAGTGCGAAGCGTGCTACTACGAGTCTCTAGGTTTCACGGATCATCAGCAAGGCAAGTAACACTTTGATCATACCTCTTTACTACCCAGTTTTATTGCATTAGATCAATCCTCAAACAATTGCATGATTAGGATCTGATTAATATGTGGGTTTTGGGAAGTAGATGAGGTAGTACCTATTGTCCTGTTTATTACCAAACCTTTGGGAGTTACTTCTATGTTGCTTATATTGCTATGCTTGTAGACGTGGATTGGGTGAGTGTATCCATGACAGATTGGAGTATTGCTAATTAATGGTTAACTTAAGGAGGCTACTTTAATACACATCTGGGTGGATTGAGGCACCTGGGGAACCCAGTGTTGTCTGTATTTTTTGGAAATCCCGGGGTACCGTGTGATTCTCCTATGGACTGCCACCCAGGGTTAAAAGGGGTCATAAGATTATTCTTCTTAGAAACTTCCTTGTGCAGCCACATGCCATTATGGGATCTGGCATAGTTGAGTAAGTCGTGGGAAACCTTTCCATGATGGGCTAGTAGATGTAGGGGATTGTAGGTGTACCGGCCTATCTATCGGTTAAGGGGACCTCTTCGGAAAGACTGTGTCTCAGTCATCCGTTTCTCAAACATCATGTAGTGCGAGAAATCCAACGGTGGAGATCGAGTCTTGTGGGGAAAAGTGCGCAAACCTCTATAGAGTGTACAAACTAATCATTGTTAGCCGTGTCCCCAGTTATGGACATTTTGAGTATCTAGTTCTTGGATTATCATGTGGATATCATCACTCTTATTATAATTTGATTGGTTTTAATGATCTTATATTTACTAATTGGAGGCACCATACGAGCTTCCATGTTAATCCACATCATCAAGATTAATTTAGCCATTAGATTGAAAATTTGATGGTCAAGATCTATTAGAAGATTTTTTCCTTATAAAAACACACATGTACAAAGATAAGAGACACTTCCTATTATAAAATAAGACATCACGTGGAAAAAATGAGTCCTCACGCTATCAAATAGACCCACCACGATAAAAAAGGTCATTTGAACCCACACGTACACAAATGAGACACTGCTAATTATAAATTGGTGATGTCACGTGGGAAAAAAGGGGGTCCTCATGCTAGAAAAGAGAGCTATGGTCCAAATTAAAAAAAGCACGTGCCTTCCCCTTTCTGAAAAAAGAAAAAAAAAGATATGTACAAAATAAAAAATATTCTGCTCACACTACAAATGTGCGTATATCCTAATTCCCAGCAGAACAAACACCACGTGCATGTACTCTTGAAGAAACAAAAAAGGACACGTACAAATAAGGAGTCCAGAAATTACAAAAAAGATTATGCCTAATAATTGAAAAAGAAATTTCAATACCCACATACAAAAACATGATCCAGGAAAAATAAAATAAATGAAACACAAACATAAATAAATCTCTCCATGTGCCTCCCAGATATTATCAGTAGAAAGGTCATTGACTTAATATTTGAAATCAGCTAATTTTTAAATAAGAAGGAAATGTGTATAAATTCAGGCACATAAAAATATATTTGTTAATTTATATATGAACTTAATCCAGATATGAAAATAATTAAATAAATATCATTGCTTTTTCTAGGGGTTGGAATATCAATGTTTATGGTTGGAAAAGCGAACGTCCAATATTTCAAATAGTGACACTTCACAACCAGATCCATTCAAATTCTAAATGTTTAGGGCTAAAAAATTCCCAAGTTTTATGAGATACTATATCGCTTGATTTCATTCTATATAGATACATTCTGAATTTCCATATAAAAAGGATTACACATCCTAATTCGCATGAAAACATAAACTATGTACTTGCCACTTGATTTAAGAAAATAGAAACGCATAAATAAGGAGTCCTTAAGCCTCACGTTGAGGAAAATAAGCCTATTAATGATGGACAAATAAATTCCCATCCCACATACTGAAATATCCCCAGCGCATCACAAATATCACCGCTAACACGGTCATTAATTTTATATGTGAAATAACCTAATTGCAAGGCAAGTAGAAACGTATGCATATGTTGTCGTGCATTGAAAACCATATATGAACATAAAGCTGTTAATAAACATCAGTTGAAGGAATATCATTAGTTTTCTTATCAATATGCATAACTTAGCATTTGTTCAGTGTGTGATCATGTTAATACTCCTATATTAATCATGTTAATATACTGATAATACTTATGTGTCCCTATTGTAGCTAGGCCGTGCAGATGCACGGGTTTATGACTAATGATGCTTAATTGGGATTGAGTTGGGTGAACCTTCTCAATGTTTAACCACCACCATGATAGTTAAATAAAGTTTATTCCTTTGTTGTAGGCAAAAATTGGCTTTTCGCAAAACATATTAACCATACAGCTTCCACCAGCCAAATATGCATGTAGTGATAGCTATTATTCTGTTCATTACTCTTGTGTTACCTTGCCAGCATATTCCATGTGCTGACCTATTTTCGGGCTGCAACATTCATGTTGCAGACTTTTCAGACGACAAGTAAGGCGCCTTAGGTCGTGGTCTTTCACTCAGTGATGTCGTTGGAGTTGATGGACTCACTTTATCTTCCAAGCCTTCCGCTGTTATCGTATTAGATGGCCTTAAGCCATATTTATTGTAATAAGTTCTCTTTTGAGACATTTGATGAAATAAGTGTGTGATTGCTACTCTGCTATAAATCCTTCAAGTATTGTGCGTGTCAGCATTACCGATCCAGGGATGACACTGATGCACAGAGATCAGACTATTTGAGGTCTGGTCGCTACATCCCACGGATTTATAAACCTTAGGTCATCCACTTGAGGGAAAATTGCTACTGTCCTACGAAAACTCTGCGCTTGGAGGCCCAACACGAGTCTACAAGAATAAAGTTGCATAGTAGACATCAAGCTCTTTTCTGGCGCCGTTGCCGGGGAGGTGAGTGCTTGAATGTATATCTTTAGATCTTGCAATTGAATCTTTTAGTTTCTTGTTTTATCACTAGTTTGGTTTGTATAATAAAACTACATAAAAAATTGGAATTGAGGTTGCATCATATTATTGATCACCTTTATAATATCTTTCTTGAAAAGATGGATCGGAAAATTGTGCTCAATTGTTAAAAGAAGAGGTCAATAAAATGTTTGGCACAAAATATTTGAATGATGAGCATGATTGCAATGTTGCTAGTATGAATTCTTCGAATATCCATGATGCTAATGATATGCAAAGCCATAAGCTTGGGGACTATGTTTGATGAACATGATATTTTTTGTCCCCCAAGTTTTGATGAGAGAAATTATTATGATGATAGCATGCCTCCTATTTATGATGATTATATTGATGAAAGTGGATTTGGAGAGGTCATGACTTTATTTAATGATGATTCCACTATGTTGGAAGAGGCTTCAATTGATTATGATAAAAAAGTTGTTATCTATGATGATTATGGTGATGACATGTATGCTATAATAACAATGATAACCAAGAAACTTTTCATCATGATTTTAATTTTCATTCCCATGATAGTTATTTTGTTGAGTTTTCTCCCACTACTATTGATGAGAAAATTTTTGCTTATGTGGAGAGTAATAAGTTTTCTATGCTTCTGTGTCATGAAAAGAATGCTTTTATGTGATAGTTATATTGTTGAATTCATTCATGATGCCACTGAAAATTATTATGAGGGAGGAATATATGCTTGTAGGAATTGCAATAATATCAAGTTTTCTCTCTGTGTGTTGAAAATCTTGAAGTTTTGCTTGTTGTGCCTTCCTATGCTAGTTGATTCTTCTTCCCATAAGTTGTTTGCTCACAAAATCCCTATGCATAGGAAGTGGGTTAGGCTTAAATGTGCTTGCCATGTGTTTCATGATGTTGTCGTTACGTTTCAATTCTTATCTTTTATGCGAGCATCATTGAACTCATCATGCCTAGCTAAAAAGCATTAAAGAAAAACGCTTGTTGGGAGACAACCCAACACTTTTACCTACTGTTTTTGTGTGTTCACATGATTAGGCTACTATAGTAATCATGTTTTATAGCTTTTGTTCCAATAAAGTGCCAAGTAAAGCCTTTAGGATCTTCTTGGGTGATAGTTGTTTGATCTTGCTGAAAAACAGAAACTTTTGCACTCACGAAAATAATTTTCATAAATAACAGAAACGTGATTTTGCTCTGTTTCTTTTTGCAGAATATTAATATACAAATTTCTCAGGTTGTCCTAATTTTTCAGAATTTTTGGAGTAGCAGAAGTATGGTTGGAGTACATATTACTACAGACTGTTCTGTTTTTGACAGATTATGTTTTCAATGCATAGTTTGGTTGTTTTCTAGTTTCTATGTCTTATATTGCTCAATATAAATTGTGGAAATGATATGATACAGTAGGAATTGTTTGGAAACAATTATGAATCTTGTCTTTGACAGTACCAAAGTGAAATTGTTTGCTCTTTACCATACTAACCTATCTCACGAAGTTCCGTTAAGTTTTGTGTGATTGAAGTTTTCAAGTTTTGGGTGAGATGTCGATATGAGGAGAATAAGGAGTGACAATACCCTAAGCTTGGGGATGCCCAAGGCACCCCAAGTTAATATCCAAGGAAGATCCAAGCAACTAAGCTTGGGGATGCCCCAGAAGGCATCCCCTCTTTCGTCTCCAACATTATTGGTAACCTTACTTGGAGCTATGTTTTCATTCGTCACATGCTATGTGTTTTACTTGAAGCATAAATTTACTTTTTTAGGATTTGCTTTCTGTTATTTAGAATAATTTTTTCATCTTTCTTTTCAATAAAAATGTCAAGGATAGCCTTCACCATGCTTATTTTACAAGTCTACCTGTTGCTGTTTCAAAACAGAAAGTTATCGCTATTGCAAAAATTCCCTCGAAATTTTAGAATGTGATAAAATGTTGAAATTTGTTGCACAATAAACTCTGACAATTTTTCTACAGCGTGGTAAATTTTCAGAATTTTTGGAGTTAGGGAAGTATGATGAATCTTGCATTCTTTACAGACGGTACTGTTTGGGCAGATTGATGTTATGTTTGCATTGTTTGCATGTGTTTGCTTGTTTAATGATTCTATTCAAGGATAGGAGTATTAAATATGCAGAGGCATTTAGTATCAATGTTAAATAATAATTTTAGTGATTTGCTACAGTAGAGAATGATAGGTTTTGCATTGGTTTATACTAACTTATCTCACGAGTTCTTGTTGAGTTTTGTGTGGATGAAGTTTTTGAGATTTAGGGAAACCGTGATATGAGAGGAATGAAGAAGACACAAGAGCTCAAGCTTGGGGATGCCCAAGGAATCCCAAGATGATATTTTAAGAAGTCTCAAGCATCTAAGCTTGGGGATGCCCCGGTAGGCATCCCACCTTTCTTCCACAATTATCGGTTAGTATTGGTTGAGCCTAAGTTTTTGCTTCTTCACATGTTGTGTGCTATCCTTGAAATGCCATTTTGTTTTGTTTTGCTTGTTGTTTTAATAAATTGCTTAGATCCGAAAGTTTTGAAATAAAAATAGAGTCCTCAAATAATTGGCAGGGAGGCTAAGTAAGCGACATTCACATCCCGTCAACGAAGATCTTTTCTATATCATTCACTCGTGTGCTTCACTTATATCCTATGAGTAAATTATTGAATAAATTGAATGACATGAAGCTGAAATCATATCATGCCTAGTGATAGCTTCACATTGGGTTTAGAAAGTGAAATCTTTTGAGGCTTGACAATCACAATATTGGTCATACAAGCAATTCACGAATAATTGGTATAAGGAAGAGAACTTTCACATGCAAATACACTATCTTGGAAATCTTTTGTGATTGTGAGCCCCCATCAAAATATTATATGCCAAAATTGTTGACGTTGGACAAGGAAGACAACGTAATGATTTATGTTTGTTCGTATTCACATAGAAGTTATATTGTCATAGATCCTTCAACATGTGGTGCTTGCCCCCCATCTTTGCTAGCCAAAAATTCCGCACTAAGTAGAGATACTATTTGTGCATCAAAACCCTTAAACCCAAATCTTATTTTCAAGAGTCCACCATACCTACCTATGGATTGAGCAAGATCCTTCAAGTAAGTTGTCATCGGTGCATTAAGGCAATAAAAATTGCTTCTAAAAGTGAAATCATTTAGTGTAAGAGAAAATTGAGCGTTGTACGAACTTGGATGGCAAAGAATAAAAGCAACAGACTGCATAATAAAGGTTGCCATCTTAAGGGGCAATACAACGTGATGTTCTTTTGCACTAAGGGATTGAGCATACAAACAAATAAGTGCATGGCAACCTCTGCTTCCCTATGCGAAGGGCCTATCTTTTACTTTTATGTATTTACTTTTATGCAAGAGTCAAAAAATTCTCTCTATTCCTTTTTATTTTTCTCCTTTGGCAAGCATCATGTGGTGAGGAAAGATATAGGCACATATCTCCAGTTGAATATGGGTAGCATGAGTTATTATTGTTGACATCACCCTTGAGGTGAATACGTTGGGAGGCGAAACTATGCTCATGTGTATGCGGTGAGTGTTAGCAATCATAGAAGACTATATGATGGTTGAGTATGTGGAGCTCTTACTTAGACTCTGTTGAATAAATTGCAATTGCAATTGCTTGGTGACTGAGATCATAGGTTGTTGAGTTTCAAGAGAATTCATTGTTTGAACCTTATCATGTGAATTGGTTGCTACTTTAACATGAGAAACTCTATAAAAAGAATTGTTGTTATGATGCTAGGGAAAGTGATTGAAATTGTCATTGATCAAAATTGTGCACTTTGCTAGCATTCACACTTCATAAATTATTTATTTTATCATTTACCTACTCGAGGACGAGTAGGAATTAAGCTTGGGGATGCTGATACGTCTCCAACGTATCTATAATTTATGAAGTATTCATTCCATGTTTACAACAATTTTATATGGTTTTGGTATGATTTGCATGGAACTAACCCGGACTGACGCTGTTTTCAGCAGAACTACCGTGGTGTTGTTTTTGGTGCAGAAATAGAAGTTCACGGAATTGGACGAAACTTTTTGACGATTTTTTTTGGAACAAAAGAGACCCCTGAAGCTTTGTGGGAGGGCTAGAAGAGCCACGAGGAGGGCACAACCCACCAGGGTGTGCCTGGTGGGCAGTCCGTGCCCCTGTGGGTTGTGCTCACCTCGAGGCCCATCTTACCGTGAAACCGACGCCCAAAAATCCTATAAATAGAGAAACCATCAGAAATAACCCTAGATCAGAAGTTCCACTGCCGCAAGGCTCTGTAGCCACCGGAAACCAATCTAGACCCCATTCCGGCACCCCGCCGGAGGGGGAATCATCTCCAGTGGCCATCTTCATCATCCCGGTGGCCACCACGATAAGGAGGGAGTAGTCTACCCTCAGGGCTGAGGGTTTGTACCAGTAGCTATGTGTTTAATATCTCTCTCTCTCTCTCTCTCTCTCTCTCTCTCTCTCTCTCTCTCTCGTGTTCTTGAGATGTCACGATCTTGATGTATCGCGGGCTTTGTTAATATAGTCGGATCATATGATGTTTTCCCCCCTCTATCTTGTGATGAATTGAATTTTCCCTTTGAGATTTTGTTGTTATCGCATTTAATACTTTTAGGGATTTGAGAACACTTGATATATGTCTTGCAATTGAATACTCGTGGTGATAATGGGGTATTGTGTTGATTCACTTGATATATGTTTTGGCACTCAACTCGCGAATTCCCGAGGTGACATTCGGGTAATCTATGCATAGGGGTTGATGCACGTTTTTGTCTTTGTTCCGGTAGAAATCTTGGGGAACTCTTTGAAGTTCTTTGTGTTGGATTGAGTATTATGAATATGAATTTGCTTTGGTGTTATTTTATTATGAACTCTAGGATAGATCAAACGGAAAGAATAGCTTTGTGTTATTTTAGTACAAACCCTTGAATAGATCAAATGGAAAGAATAGCTTTGAGGTGGTTTCGTACCCTACAAACAATTTATTCTTATGTTCTCTACTACGTAGGAACTCGGGAGTGATTCTTTATTGCACTTTGAGGGATAATCATATGATCCAACTATGTTAGCATTGTTGAGAGATTGCACTAGCGAAAGTACGGACCCTAGGCCTCATTTTCAAGCATTGCAATACCGTTTTTGTGCCCGTTTACTATTTGCTACCTTGCTGTTTTTATTTATTCAGATTATAAAAATATATTTTTACCATCGATATTACACTTTTATCACCATCTCTTCGCCGAACTAGTGCACCTCTACAATTTGCCATTGTATTGGATGTGTTGGGGACACAAGAGATTTCTTGTATTTGGTTGCAGGGTTGTTTGAGAGAGACCATCTTCATCCTACACCTCCCACGGATTGATAAACCTTAGGTCATCCACTTGAGGGAAAATTGCTATTGTCCTATAAAAAGACTCTGCACTTGGAGGCCCAACACGAGTCTACAAGAATAAAGTTGCGTAGTAGACATCAATAAGAATGGGAATGAACTACAACCGTCTCAGCGTCTGGCTCACCCTCGAACATTGAGAATCTCGGTTTCTAAATCCCCATAAATTCAAAACTCACTCGAAAATCCTGAAACTTGGCACGGTGTCACGACATGGCACATACATGTCATGGATTTTTTTTCCAATTTGGGGCAAGTTTTATTACGAGCCTCTACAGACCCGAGCTTCTCTCAAGAAGCCTCGTGGTTCTGATAGGGAAACGTGTCCCCCTTGTGGGCGAAATGATAATCGCTGCCTCTTCTCGCCTTTTATTTTTTTCTACAGGCAACATGGAACAAGAGGATATTCGTACTGAAATTTGAAATTATTCAGTGTTCGTTTGGGCTTTTTATACATTAATTGATTTTTCTAGGCATTTAATGTCCATAATTAAAATTGGAACTACAAATACATGCTCCAGTGCACCAAAATGGCTAGGAAAATCATACATGTGTCTTTGGGTGCATGTTTAGGTCCCATGCAAGGCATGGGAATGAATTACAACCGTCTTGGCATCCTGGCTTGGCCTCAAATATTGGGAATCTCGGTTTTTAAATCCCTGTAAATCCAAAACTCATTAGAAAATCATGAAACTTGGTATGGTGTCACGACATGGCACATATATTCATGGTAAAAAAGTTTCCAATTTGGGCCAAACTTTATTGCAAACCTCTTACAAACTGGAGCTTCTCCCAAGAACCCTCATGGTTCCGATAGGGAAACGTGTCCCCCTTGTGGGCGAAACAATAATCACTGCCTCTTCTCACCTTGTATTTTTTTCTATAGGCAACATGGAACAACAGGAGATTCATGCTGAAATTCAAAGTTATTCAGGGTTCGTTTGATCTTTTTATACATTAATTGAGTTTTCTAGTCATTTAATGTCCATAATTAAAATCTGAACTACAAATCCATGCTCTAGTTTGCCAAAATGGCTAGAAAATGTGTACATATGTCCTTGGGTGCATGTTTAGGTCCCATGCAAGGAATGTGAATGAATTACAACTATCCCGGCGTCCTGGCTCGGCCTCAAACATTGGGAATCTCGTTTTTTAAATCCTCGTAAATCCAAAACTCACCAGAAAATCATGAAACTTGGCATGGTGTCACGACATGGCACATATATGTCGTGGTAAAAAAAATATTAAATTTGGGGCAAACTTTATTACAAGCCTCTTACAAACCAGAGCTTCTCACAAGAAGCCTCATGGTTCTGGTAGGGAACGTGCCCCCCTTGTGAGCGAAATGATAATCGCTGCCTCTTCTCGCCTTGTATTTTTTCTACAGGCAACATATAATAACAGGAGATTCATGATGAAATTTGAAATTATTGAGGGTTCGTTTGGCCATTTTATATATTAATTGAGTTTTCTAGGCATTTAATGTCCATAATTCAAATTTGAACTACAAGCACATGCTCCAGTGCACCAAAATGGGTTAAAAAACAATCCATGTGTCCTTGGGTGCATGTTTAGGTATCATTGATGGAATGGGAATGAATTACAAATGTCTTGTCATCCTGAAACATTGAGAATCTTGGTTTTTAAATACCAGTAAATCCAAAACTCACCCAAAAATCATGAAACTTGGCATAATCATGACATGGCACATATATGTCGTGGTAAAAAATTGTCCAATTTGGGACAAGGCGCACACATTAATAGCCAACGTAGTCCTTTTGGAACAAATAGCTGACATGTTGCTATCACAAACGATTGTATTATTGAACCGTGTGTGTTCCTGTGACCATTTAAGTGCGTCCACACGTCTTGTTTTTATTGGAGTACTACCTCGGTCCTGGTTCATTGTTCCTCATTGTATTTTGTTCCAAAAATTAACCATAGTCGGTGATGTGCGTGCAACTGTTTGATTAGACGGGATGAGCGCGAGAAGTCCGTCGTGCAGGCTCGACGGGACGCGTGCGAGCAGTCCACTGCGCAGGCTCGACGGGACGCGTGCGACCTGTCCACCGCGTAGGCTCGACGGGACATGTGCGACCTATCTTCCGTGCAGGTTATACGGGACATGTGCGAGCAGTCCGCCGCGCATGCTCACTAGGAAGCGAGCTCTTTGACCTCCATCTACCAGCTGCCTGCCTCGCTCACAACTTATCCATTAATGGTGGCCGAGACGCTGTTAAAGCACCTAGCCGGAGGGTGTTTGCTTGTGACCTCATGGCCCCACTCAACGTTAGCATTTGCTTTGTTCGTGCCTCACCGAGAACATGATTTTAGCTTCTTTTTTAACTCTTATTCTGGATAATTTGAAATGCCATACACGGCAACGGATAATACAACGACAAAATAAAATGGCAACGGATAATATGTCGACAAATTTACAATGGCATGGATAATAATTTTCTTACATATTCCAGATAATTTAGAATGCCACATGTGGCAACGCTAGAAAGACACAGGGGCAAGAGAAGAAGGAAATCACAGACAAAAACCTGGGTCGCTACTGTCTCTACTCCTCGATGGATCATCGGGAGGCGAGTTCCTCCAGCTCCTTCTTCAAATCCTCACGACTTTGCTTGATAGCAGCCACGGATTCCTCCACCTCCAGCTCATGCTTGATGCGGAGCTTCCTCAAGTCACCCATAAGTTCCTCGACGACAGCTTTCAGCATCATCCCCGATGCACGGCTCTGCTCATGCAGCTTCTTCCAGCCGGCGGCCTCCTCCTCCTTCTTGGCAAGCTCCTTGAGGAGCTTTGCATTGTCACCAATGAGTTGCACGACGAGGCCGGTCGCCTTCTCAACCGAGGCATCGCTAATCTAGAGCAGCTTCACCAAGCCTCGACCAACTCTTGCTGCTTAATTAGGCCAGTGAGACTGTCATCATCGCTGGCCAAGGACTTCAGCACCGCCAGCTTGTCGCGATCGCCGATGCGGCGTGTGCGCTTGTGAGAGCCCTACCTGCCGGTGAGAGCTTGTTCAAGGGCTCCATGGTGCACCGGGACATCGCTTCTATGGCTGCCGCGTAGCGACGGGACCTCTCTAGTGCTTACACGGCCTTGTTGTTTGCTCCCTGGTTATATGTCAACCCGAAACTCCTCCTACCAATCATGGTGGAATGACTTGACTGGAAAGACCTGTTTTTGGGTGATGAGGAGAGGAATTGGGAAGTAATTTTCGAGTGGGTAGTTTTTATAGCCCAGTGCTAAGTGGGAACACGTTGAGGTTTGATCAATGTGAACAAATTTGCAATTACTTATTGCGTGGTAATCTGGAATGTGACGAGAAAAAGGCTCAAAATGTATTAATGGTTCTAGGCTCGAAGCTCGAAACGGTTCTCGGATGGCGTACGTGTGCCCGCGTTCTTGGATGTGTACGTGTCTGCCCACTATCACACATGGTCCAGCTAACACCATCTGGTCTAATGGATGGGTCGTCACACCTCCCACGTGGTGCCAGAAGGTTGACTAGAATTGCATAGGTGTGATTGCTCGCCGTTGAGGCGGCCGCGGCATGTTTTGCTTGCCCCACCCCGCACTCTGGCGTCGTTGAGGCAGCCACGAAGCGCTCTGCCCGCGTCCATCCGCGCGTTTTGCCCGCCATTGAGGCGGCCGTGGCGCGCTCTGCTATGGCGTCCCTGCGCGCGCTCTGCTCGCCATTGAGGAAAATTTACAATGGCGATGGTTAATAGTTGTCTTAGATTATTTGAAATGCCACATGCGACAACGCCCAAAACACACACGACCTACATGTGCTTGCTCGCCAGGCGGCCGCGACGCGCTCTGGCAGCGTTTGGCGCCGGCACACGATCACGTTGGGAAAGCTTCAGTTATTTGATCTCAGCCGGACACGGGGAATGGACGATGGAGATCATATATTAGGTTAATTAATTATACCTCCAGAGTCAGATGATTTCTGCGTGCTCATCCGGCTCTAGAGGTATAATAAATTAACCTAAACTATGATCTCTGGCGCCCGTTCCCGTCAAGCAACTCCATCCTGTCGTCGGCCTATGGGGGTATGCTGGTATGTGTGGGTAACTAGCTAGCAAGTGGATCTGTAGCGAGACGCCGCCGCCGGCCATTGCTGTGGTTATTTATAGGTAGCAGTTGGCTAGGGGATTGGGAATTTTACAATTCACCCCTGTGGAGCGAGGGAACTCTTCCCTGGAGCGCGGGAACACTAAGTGGAGCACACAACCCGACAACTATATGCGGTGTCACGTGTTATCACACACATGTTAACATAAGGAACCATATGCCTAACTTACTAATCATCGCACACGAGTACTCGCACACGCATCATGTGTGATACTCCTAGCCATCGCAAGCAACTAAGTTGCATTTTTCACAGTTTTTTCTACACACAGAATCACACAAGAATTCACTGTAGTAACCGTCTGTGTTATATTTTCTCATCGCAAACAATTCATCCGAGTGGGTTGTTTGTCGTGTATCACACACATCTTCTTTACATGAATCATTTGTGTTCTTTTGGCTCATCGCAAATAGTTCATCTATGTGAACAGTATGCCGCATATCACACACATCTTTTTAAGTTGAACCATTTCTGTTGTGTTGCCTAATCAGAAACAGTTCATCCGAGTGAACTGTATGCTGTATATCGCACACACCTTGATCTCGCTGGCCATTTCTGTTGCATTCCCTAATCACAAACAGTTCATTCGAGTGAAATGTATGTCGTAAATCGCACACACCTTGATATGGCTGTATATTTCTATTGTTCTGGATCATCGCAAATAGTTTGTATGGATTAACCATATGCCACACATCGCACACGCAACTACAATCTGAATCTTTTTGGATGTATCCGCCATCGCAAACGTTTCGTATCATTTTTTACGGTTATTTTACATCACCGTTTGCGATTAATGCATCGCACAGAGTTTTGTTGAAGGGTCTCTGATGGTACTGTCGCATTTGGACCATCCTGCGGTAGTGAGTAGGGATTGCCATGCAACGGATGCACTAGATCTATAAGTGTATGAAAGCTGACAACTGAAACTAAGTGGGTGTGCATCCAACTTGCTTGCTCATGAAGACCTCGGGCATTTGAGGAAGCCCATCATCGAAATATACAAGCTAAGTTCTATAATGTAAATTTCTCACTAGTATGTGAAAATGACAAATCATGGAGACTCTCTTTATGAGGAACATTGTCGGTGTATTCTTGCGTCAGTCGGCAGGGGATACCGCAAGTCGACAGATGCCACATGGTGGCTTGAGGTGAGGTCAAGGCTGCCGTGGAATATCCGGGGACGGGTATGCGAGTATCACGCGGTAGTTTATCCAGGTTCGGGGCTCTCCGAAGAGATAATACCCCTACTCCTGCATGTCTGGATATATACATGGAGTGTATATCTGGCAGTATAAAGTGCTTCTGGAGCTGTATCTGAGATCTGTGCCATGGGCACCTGAACTCGTATATGCAAAGCAGTAGCAGAGAGCTAGCTAGCTAGATGGGCGTTCTTCATGCCCGTGGGTGTGAGCCTGGCCATCGATGGATGGATGGCTTGGCCCCCTTTATATATTGTGAGGGGCATGGGACATGGCGTTGGTTGTAAGCTACCTGGGGTAGCTTACAAACCAAGCTATCCGTGAGGCATGGTTGTAACATCCTAATTTTCAAAATTTGGAATGTTAATAGGATCATTACTTTTCATCATGATTTCTGTGCATATTTGAATGTTGTGATTATTTAAAGAGTTTTTCAACTCAAGGCAATATATTTGGAGTGGAGATAATATGACTTCTCCCTATTAATTATATTTGGAGAATGATAATAATATTATTTGGAATTTACAGAAAACTATTTTGGGAATTTTAGAAACTCAGATTATTTGATAGTTGTTATTATAATGCTCTTTATGTGCTTTTGTTGCATAAAATTATTTTCCAAAAATGCATTTGTGTTGTTAAAAATGTTCACTATTTTGTATAGTAGTAGTAATGTTTTATTTTGTGTTATGTATATTTTCCAGGATTTAAATTCCTAATTATTTAGCTTTACTTAATTCCTGTAGCAAATGTTTAAAAAAGGCAATCGTGCCTTTGTGCAATGGTCAGGCAAAAAGCTGCAACCCAAGTTCTTTTCAATCACCCAGCAGCTAAGCAACAGAACGCAAGACCAAAGAGGTCGGAGGCCAGTTCACTGAGCAACCAGCCCAGCACCGCAACCCTCTTCCCTTTCTATTTGTTTCTTCTCTTTCGCTGACCACCAGGACCCACTTGTCATCTCTGTCCTTGGCGTGTTCTTCCTGGACAACAAGTCCAATCTGATTTATTCGATCGATTTGATCGATCCGCTGCTCCTCCCGCATGCTCACCTCAATATAAATACTCATGACCCTATCCTCGTCCGATTTTTCGCCAAAATCGACATCTCCCATGACCTAGAGAGCCGTCGCCATCTCTCCGGAGTCCCCGCCACCATCCGGAAACTTTCCGCGGTGCATTTCCTCGCCTCTGTAGGATTCCAGCCCCTCCTCATGCTCTATTAACTTCGAGATGGTCTTCTCCTTCTCCCTGACTCCTAGTTCATGCAGGGACGCATCTATACGACCGTACTGACTTCGACCGGTCACTCCAACCGGTCGCCATCGTCGCGGGAGCAAGGCCCGGTCTTCCCTGAGGACGTTTTAGAGTTAGTCGCGTCTCTCCTCACCTCGTTCTGTTTTCCCCGAGCTCGGTAGGTTTCCCCAGAGTCC
Organism: Aegilops longissima; assembly: GCA_021605205.1. Classification (NCBI taxonomy): domain Eukaryota; kingdom Viridiplantae; phylum Streptophyta; class Magnoliopsida; order Poales; family Poaceae; genus Aegilops; species Aegilops longissima. The sequence continues at coordinate 640,491,838 of CM038677.1, forward strand.
GCACGCTCCAAGTCCAAGCCAGCCAGGGCCTTCTTCTTCAAGTCCGGCGCGCAGCTCCTCTGTTCTCCGGTGAGTCGCCCCCATCCGTTCGATCTCCGTTGGACGGCTACGATTAGATCTCTGCTGTTTTTTCTTCTTCGTTGAAACGTTTTCCTTTAAACTGCGATCGTCCGTCGGTTAGCTACTGCAGCGACAACCTCCAGCCAATCAGCATGCGCCATGTGGCACATCCACAGTTCCACCGCAGTTCTTCCCAGAATGCTTTTATGGCATAATTTTTCTTGGACGCGTCTAGCGGGCGGCTGGGCGCCCGCTAGCGCTTCTAGGCGGCCTGCTGCTTTTTAGGAAACTTTCTGTCCGTTCGTCCTGATTAGGGAACCCGATTCTAAAATTACTGTAATCCAAAAGTGCTAAAAAGGACGCTGCTAATTAATCATCCCCTATGTGGTCTCTTCTCACGGATGAATGACTGCATGCCGCTGCATTAATGTTCCTCATGTTTGTTCCTCGTGCATTAATTTTTGGTTTTCAAAATTATAAAAGGCATATCTTCTAAACCGCGTGCCGAAATTCAGATCCGTTTTCACTGTTGAAACCCTCGCGACGTGCTCTTCAAAAGTAGATCCTGCATGGGGATGTTTCGACGAAGTAGTCTTCCTGCCAATTACATCAATATGTGTGCAACTAGACTACATTGTCGTGCCAATTGAGCATATGTGTGTGCCAATAGTCCTGTCAATTAAACATCAATGTGTGTGCTACTAGACTACATTGCCGCGCCAACTGAGCATATGTGTGTGCAACTAGTGTACTGCCAACTAAACATCAATGTCTGTGCAACTAGACTGCAATACAAGCCAACTGATCATATGTGTGTGCCAATAGTCCTGCCAACTAAACATCAATATATGTGCAACTAGACTACATTGTTGCGTCAATTGCGCATATGTATGTGCAACTAGTGTCCTGCCAAGTAAACATCAATGTGTGTGTAACTAGACTACATTACAAGCCAACTGAGCATATGTGTGTGCAACTAGTCTTCATGCCAACTAAACATCAATGTGTGTAACTAGACTACATTACAAGCCAACTAAACATCAATGTGTGTGCAACTAGACTACATTACAAGCCAACTGAGCATATGTGTATCCAACTAGACTACATTACAAGCCAACGAACGAGGGTTGCACATCGACTACTAGGTAGTGTGTTGGGACAGTAGACTAGTTGCACAACAAAGTTGTCGTGGTTGCTAGATTTCAATCTCATAGAAAGTTGAATCATGCAGATCCAAAAAATAGTTTTGGAAAAAGTTGCACGATATAGTACTAAATTTGCACAATACAGTATTAAAGTTGCACCATATAGCACCAAAGTTGGCATCGAAAAAAATTCGTCGAAATATAACGATGCGGGATCTAGTTTTAAAGATCTCGTCGCAAGAGTTTCAGAAGTGAAATGGATCTGAATTACGATGAGCGTTTTGAAAGATATGACTTTTTAAAATTTAGAACTTCAAAATAAATGTGCGTGGATCTGTTCTTTTCAGAATGAAATAATCAGTGTGTTCGCATTTAATACTAACAGCCACATGTACTAGAAGACAAAAAAAATAACACATAGATGCATGCAAGACCGGCCGCCCGTTTCATCTAGATGGTGCGCGTGCACGAGGAAGAATTTGGGATTTTTCTTTGCAGATTCCATATTAAATGTTCATTTAGGTATATCTTGAGATCCGAATGTCCAAATTCACCGATTCTTTTTCCTGTGTACTCGTAGGGACCAGGAGAATACTGCAGAATCAAAATTTCACATTTTTGAACTATTCAAATTTGAATTTGTTTAAATTTGAATTCAAACATCCCGAGGCCATATCTTTCAAACCGTTTATCCAAATCAGTTGATTATTTTTGCATTGTGATCCTACTAGCATGTGTAGATATTATATACCTACGGATATTCTCTTTTATTTAAGTTTTTATTTGAATTCATTGATGTTTTACTTTATTGTGGTGTTATGTAAGTACGGTTTATTTATCGTTGCCTTCGTTAATCATATAGATTGTCCAGAGTACGAAGAGGTTCAGAATTAATCAAGGCAAGTTTGCACTTTTGATTTTGCTCATCCTATAATCTGCTATGCATCTGTGGTTTTTATGCTGTGATATATGTTTGGCCTGATATGTGTATTATGTGTTGGTATTGATTGTGTTATGTGATGGTGTGATCAACTTATTGCTATGGTAGACGCGGGCATGTGTCGAGTGATCCATGAAAGTGGTGAGTGTTTATAGCCGTAGGCTCGGGATTATTAACCAGGTGAATGCGTAATTGGCAGAGCGTTCTATTGTCCCTAGAGAATGCGCCATTGACAGAGCGCACTTAAGGCGACGTATAGTTTTCGGAACATAAATTAGGTGAATGCGTCCTTGGCAGAGCGCTCTATTGTTCCTAGAGAATGTGCCACCGATAGAGCGCACTTGAGACATACTTCCGAAGTTCTTGTCATGTTTATTTAGAATCTTTGGGTTATCTTGGGCAAGTAAATTAGAGACGGTTGTGAGTTCAGGTAGTGGAGGTAGGTGAAGACATTCTTCTCCAAACTAACGTGTGTGTTTTTTTTGTTATACATTGCTTTGTGGATGTAGATTTACTTTATCATTATGTGTAATTTGCCAATACATTCAATATATTGACCCTTTGTGGCTGCAACTTACCATGTTGCAGGATTTTCAGATGATCAGTGAGATACAGTAGGGTCACGAGTCTTCACTCAGCATTTCGCCAGTGGGCGTTGATGGGACTCATCATTTGCTTGCGCTATATTTCCGCTATTATTATTGAATAAAGCTAGCTATGTGCTATCAGTTTGTAATGCTTTATAAATTCTGGAACATACGTTGTAGTAAATGATGCACTTGTTATTTGATATTCATATGTATTGAGTGTGCTAGCGAGTCGATCCAGGGACTAGCACAGTGGGCACAGAGACATCGAATCTTATCAGATTCGGGTCGTTACAATGGTGGCATGGATGGTTGTCCCCTGGACACTTTATAAAATAGTGCCAAGGGGACAAGTACACTGTAGATGATGTTGCGGTACAGCCGTCTCGTCTGTGTCGTGTCCGATGGGACGTCATAGTTGACTTCACGTGGCAGATCGACTCGAGCAGCTGGACAGAGAGCAGGCCGGGCAGCTAGGTGGCGAGTCGGCCCGGGCAGTCGGATAGGGGGCATCTGGGGCGGTCTGAGCAGTCGGACTGAGGGGCTTTGCTAGCCCCGATGTCAGGAAATATTGTCTCGCCGTCTTCGGGGTACCCGTGGTCAATTACTCCGACAGTAGCCTCTGAGCCTCTGGGCAACTTGGCAAAGTTGGGCGGAGGTTTTTAGTGGGTGTTGATGTAGAAGATGCTTGATGACGGCCGGCTGCGGGCTGTAGCCAGCGCGAGCGCACATGCTGGGTGTAGCCTCTGAGCCTCAGGGCAACTTTGGAAATGTTGGGCGGAGGCTTTTCGCAGTTGTTGGTGCAGACGATGGCGTCGAGGGGCCGGTTGCAGCAGGCGGCGGGCGTGCAACAGGCGTGGCATGTTCCAAGTGGGGGCGCGCAAGCGCACCCGCTGGGTGTAGCCTCCAAGCCTCTGGGCAACTTTGGAAAAGTTGGGCGGAGGGTCTTGTTGTTGATGATGAAGCTGACAGCGGCGTCGAGGGTGCCGGGCGCAGACATGGAGTCCGTCGGCTCGTGCTGTCGAGCGCGGACGCGGGGTCCGCCGACTGGTGGTGTCGGGCACGCACGAGAGGTCCACCGACGGATGCTGTCGGGCATGGACGTGGGGTCCACCGACTGATGTTGTCGGGCGCAGACGCGGAGTCCGCCGACTTATGCTGTCGTACGCGGATGCAGAGTCCGCCGACTTATGCTGTCGGGCGCGAACGCGGAGTCCGCCGACTGATGTTGTCGATGACAGCCGGCTGCGGCTGCAGCCGGCGCAGCTTGCTTCCAGTGGGGGCCCGCCAGCGCACCCACTGGGTGTAGCCTCCGAGCAAGGAGGGGGGGTTCCCCACGAAAATGATCAAGCAAAAGACAAAGTTAGTCCGCGCGGATATATCAAATGTTTTCTTTTAGCATTGCAAGTTTTATGCGGAAGGTGCCGGCTCGGTTTCGTCCGAGCCCCCTTCAATATTTTTCATGTTCCCTCCGCTCTTTGGATTGTGCTCTCGCTTGCCGAACAGTCGCTCTGCAGTTTGTGGCTGAGAGTGGGCCGCGGAATAGAGTGTACAGTACTCAGACTCTGGGAGCAGATTTGACCGAGCAGGTACTCATAAAGCAAACGGCCGGGTCGCCCAAACCGTTTTCTCCTGGACGTATTTCGCGTGGGATGACCTCCGGCATTTTCTCTCGCTTGCCGGACAGCCGTGCTGCGGTATGTGGCTGAGAGTGGGCCTTTGGTTCTGTGCGCACTACTAAGCAGTCTGTGGGAACGAACGTCTCAGGCCAAGCGGCCAGCCGCCAGGCCAACTCTAGTTGGCACCAGGGTGAACAGTGATGCAACTGTAATAAAGTGCGGAGATAGCCCCCTTAGCATCGCTCGAGGTTATCCGTGTTTACGTGGTGCAAAAATATGCGGGTGAGGAGCTCACATTGCTTTTGGCGCAGTTGGGGTGGAGATGATCCCCGGCAGACGGCCCGAGCCTCCTGGCGCTCGAGGGATGCCCTAGCCGGTCAGGCCCATCTGGCCAGGCAGCGGAGCGGGAGGCAGCCTAGCCGGCCCTCCAGCCGGCAAGGCGTCGAAGCAAACAACGGACCAGCTAGCCATACAGCCGGCCACGCAGGCGGATACGCAGCTGGCCATGCATGTATGCACGCACTTTGTATGTAACTTTTTCTCATCCGTCTGAGCAGCCGCACACAATATTCTCTCTCTTTCTCTCTTTTTTCTTTTTCTTAGCAGCTGGCATCTCTTTCTCAGTCGGCTTGGGCAGCCGGCCCCTGACTTTTCTCTGCTTTCAGCCGGCATCTCTTCTTCTTCTGTTTCTTTTCTGGGTCAGCAGACGGCCGCAGCGGGAGCCGGTGCGGGGCGGAGGCGCTGGGGCAGACGGCCACAGCAGTATCGTTGGAGCCGCACGGGCGGAGGCGCTGGGCGGCGGCCACAGCAGGCGATGTCGCGGGAGCCGCACGGGCGGAGGCGCTGAGCAGGCGGCCCTGACGCAGCTGCGTCGCGGAAGCCGGCTGGGCCGAGGCGCCGAGCAGCGGCCACAACAGCGGCGCAGCAGACGGGCCCGAGCGGGCGGCCGAAAGCAGGTGGAGCGGCGACCCGGCCCGTAGGTCGCGAAGGTGAGGCCAACTTCTGGCGGAGGCGACTGCGGAGCCGACGAGTAGTCGACGTGCTCGGAGCTGGCCAACGAGCGCGAGCCTTCGAGCGCGCGCAGAGGAGTGACTCAGGGTGCAGGCGCGAGGTGGCGATGGAGGACCAGAGCGGACAACTTTTGGCGCGGTGGGACGCGGACGGCCGATGCGGTGCCGGCGTGCGGAGCAGCCGGCGCGAAGCAGGCGGCCCGGGCAGGAGCACGCGTAGGGACGCAGCCAGCGCGGACTCATGGAGTCGGCGGATGTGGGTTGCACGTGGCCGGGTACCCGTGGTCAATTACTCCGACAAACATGGTGCTACTTTGAAGCACAAGTGTGGTAAAAGGATAGTAGCATTGTGCCTTCTCTATTTTCTCTTATTTTTTTCCTTTTTCCATTATTATTTTATCTTTTTTCCTTTTTAGAAGAATATTATGAACATCATCCCCACTTTTTGGAGGACTGGTCAGTCTCCATCATTCTTTACCTCACTGGGATGCTGCTCTAATAATGGTCATCACACTTCTTTTTTACTTACAACTTAATAAACTGAAACAATATGATTCTATATGAATGCATCTGGCAGTGTAACCAGGATGTGCAATGATCTAAGGCTACATGTATTAAAATGATGAACAGTGGCTTTGCCACAAATATCATGTCAGCTCTATATGATCATGCAAAGCAATATGATAATGAACCCACATGTCATGTGGATAGTAACCCTGGAAGTTGCATGACAATATATCTCGGAATGGCTATGGAAATGCCATGATAGGTAGGTATGATGACTGTTTCGAGGAAGGATATAAGGAGGCTTATGTGTGATAGATCGTATCATATCACGGGGTTTGTATGCACCAGTAAAGTTCACACCAATTCTCGAGGTGAAAAATGGGCAATGCACAGTACCAGAGAGGTTAGCAATATATGGATAGGTGGGAGTGTCGTATTAGTCCATGAACTCACATTAGTCATAAAGAACTCACATACTTATTGTAAAAGTTTTATTAGCCCTCGAAACAAAGTACTACCCGCATGCCCCTAGTGATGAGGTTGGGATGAGTGTTACATCACGCGCCTCCGACTCGAATAACACAAAGAATTTCAACGAGGAATAAAAATGCTCCAACATCCCCGCCATGCCATGACTGACACTTAAGTTAGTAGTCATAACAAGCTTTAATATCGATAACTCTACTAACTAATGACCATTGTAAGTGCATCTAGTGCCACCCCTAGTTGGTTTTGGAGTATTGACGACAAACTTGGTTGAGGGACTAATGCGTTTGTGAGAATTGCAGGATAACACGGGTAGCAGTCCCTTAATTATTCGGTTTTACCTACCAGAGATGACCCCTAAAAATGTGTGAAGACATTGAAGACAATGGTGGTTCGTGAAGACATTCACGATGAAGATTATGACATGAGAAGACATTCATATGGAGACTATGGAGTGTGAAGACATAGTTGTTCATAGTTTCCTTTTCTTCTTTGTTGAGTCATAGGAACCACCATACTGTTAAGTGGGGTCCCAGTGAGCAAAGTCAAAGTGACTGAAGTGATGCTCAACCAAATCCTATGTCTTCGAGCGAAGACAATGAGAGCAAATCTTATCCAGTGCTGGATGAGTCAGCTTTACTTGTAACCCAAGTCAAGTTGTCGCGTGTGTTTGAAATCCAACCGTTGGACACATGTCGGTTCCTTAGTGACCCAGGGTCATTTCGAACATATCAGGTTGGGTTGCCTCCTGGCTATAAATAGCCCACCCCCTACACCATAAATTGGTGGCCGCTCAGAGTTAGTGCACGGCTTTTGTCGTTTGAGAGCAACCCACCTCTGAAGCATTTGAGAGAGAGAGATCCTTGCGAGGACAAAGCCCAAAACACCCAGAGCCAAAGAGTGTTAGGCATCATTTGAAGTCTTTACATGCGCATGACACAAGACTTGTTACACCGAGGATGTGAATCCTCCAAATTGTTAGGCATCGCGTTCTGAGCATCCAAGAGCCATTGTGTATTGCCAGTGAACAAAGTCTGTGAAGGTTTGGAAGTCTACCTTGAAGACTTACCAGAGTGATTGGGCGAGGACTTGGTGTCCTTGGCTCAAGGGGAATAAGGTGAAGACACGGTCTTTTGAGTTAAATCTCAGCCTCCCTAACCAGATGTTCATTTGTCATAGCAACGGGAACTGGTCTACCAAATCCTTGTCTTCATCAAGCAACTGGTTCTATCCTCCACTTCCCTTTACATTATAGTTTGTCTTCGTGAAGTCATTGCCTGCTTGCATGATCTGATTGTCTTCACTGTGTGAAGACTGTTTGTTGTTTGGTTTCGTACTGTCTTCCATCCTGATCCATACTACCTAGCTGCTGATAGTCTTCGTGCTTTCACTTTATTGCTTACTTAACTATGGCTAGTCTAGTGTAGTCTACCTTCCGCTGCATACGAATAGGATCATTTCTATCGTTTGTCTTCAAATACCTTGTGTTTTGAAGACTCTCATAAAAATCGCCTATTCACCCCCCCCCCTCTAGTCGATAACTAGCACTTTTAATTGGTATCAGAGCAAGGTGCTCCCTTGTTCTGTGTGATTTGGTTTAACAACCTGGAGTTTTAGCTATGTCGACTGCAGGGATAATCAAGGTCTCCGCTGCGTGCCCTGTCTTCGATGGCACTGATTACCCCTACTGGAAGAATAAGATGTGTATGCATCTTGAAGCCAATGACGTCGACCTCTGGTATGTCTTCAAGAATGGCGTTCCCAAGGTCGGTGAACATGTCACCGCTGTTGATGTCAAGAGGTTCATTCAACTAGATTCAACTGCCAAGAACATCATCTGTGGTCATCTGACCAAAGGACAGTACGCCCGCGTGAGTGCACTGGAAACTGCGAAACTAGTCTGCGACTGGCTCTCCAAGGTCAACGAAGGCATCTCAACTCAAAGAGACTCAAGAATTAATGTTCTTAGCAACCTCTTCAACCGCTTCAAGAGAAACGACAATGAGAATGTCCAGCTCACATTTGATCGCCTCACTAATATCACAAATGAGCTTTGCGCACTTGACGCCACTGAGATCACCAAGCACGAAATCGTCAAGAAGCTTCTGAGATCACTTGACAGCTCATTCGACACCCTGGCCCTGATGATTCAAGAACGTCCTAACTTCAAGACTCTCAATCCGTCTGACATACTTGAGAGGCTCAACACACATGAGTTCCATTTATCTGAGAAGAGAGACGTCTATGGCCCCAACTATGGCCAACCTCGCGCTTTGAAGGCAAAGGTTGTTTCCTCATCTGAAGAAGAATCTGACTGCAATGAGGATCCTGAAGACATTGGAAAGGAGCTAGCTATGCTCTTAAAGAAGTTCTAGAAGTTCTCCAAGAAGAAATGTTTCAAAAAGTCTTCAAGATCCAGCTCAAGAAATGATGAAGCTTCTTCTCGTGACCACAAGAAAAGAACATGCCACAAGTGCATGAAACCTAGTCACTACATCTCTGAGTGTCCTTGAGGGAGTCCTGGAATAGGGGGTGTCCGGATAGCCGAACTATCACCGTTGGTCGGACTCCTGGACTATGAAGATACAAGATTGAAGACTTTGTCCCGTGTCCGGATGGGACTTTCCTTGGCGTGGAAGGCAAGCTTGGCGATACGGATATGTAGATCTCCTACCATTGTAACCGACTCTGTGTAACCCTAACCCTATATGGTGTCTATATAAACTGGAGGGTTTTAGTCCGTAGGACGAACAACAATCATACCATAGGCTAGCTTCTAGGGTTTAGCCTGTTTGATCTCGTGGTAGATCCACTCTTGTACTACCCATATCATCAATATTAATCAAGCAGGAGTAGGGTTTTACCTCCATCGAGAGGGCCCGAACCTGGGTAAAAACATCGTGTCCCTCGTCTCCTGTTACCATCCGCCTAGGCGCACAGATTCGGGACCCCCTACCGAGATCCGCGGTTTTGACACCGACATTGGTGCTTTCATTGAGAGTTCCTCTGCCGTCCACCGCTGGGAAGGATGCCTCATCCCGTATTTAAAGACGACACCGTTGATAAAGGAGCTTTGGCCACCGGCCAAACTCTCCGGCTAGGCGGTTTTCTTATGACCACCTGTTCGGCCGCCGCTCGGACGATGACTTCTCGGGTCATCGAAAGCAATCTTCACGTTAACTCGGAACTCGCCGAGTAGTTAGATCCGATGGAGCTCTCTTCCTTATACAAGCTCTTGGATCGCATCGCCCCCCTGGGAGTCGCTACAGACTACGATCAGATTGGGCCTAAAACCGATCTGAGAGAGATCAACTCTCCCCAGGCTACCCACCACGTTGCTGTGGTAGAGGACCAATACGGTGACTCTTCTCCTACCTTAAGGACTAGCTATGTCTGGATTCCTGACCCCTCCATGTCGGATTCCCGCGGAGGGGAGGACACCACTCAAGCCTTGAACTTAAAGTCAGGCAGCGGGCTAGATTCATTGGACAACCTCCAAGAACCCAAGCTTCCAAGTTCGGAAACTTCTTGGCCCCTGAATCTTAGATCGGACGGGGTTCGGAATTTAATTCCACCCGCCCACCCAAACATAAGCGATCTATCCCAAACCCGGCAAGAGCCCGGTGAAACAATACATCATTCTTGGGCCAGATTCCTCCTGGTTATGGACAGGATAAAGGATTGCCACGAGGAGGACGCAATCTCGTTCTTCTGCAATAATTGCACGGACAAGGGAATCCTAAACGCCATAAGTCGTCGTGAAATTACACGCTTCGACTTGGCGTCCATAGTACGAAAGTCTTCTTGCGATGGAGAGCGCTGGAAAACGAAATCAAATTTTGGGATAATCCGCCCTCAATCGACCCTAGTCCGAAATAAAAGGTGCATCATCACGAGCACCGGATTACATACCAAAAGCAAAAACCCCCAAAGGGCATGGAACCGTACTAGAGGGATGGCTCAATGGACCTGCAAAATTCATAGCACGTAGGGCGCCACTCCAACTCATAGCCTTAGAGCATGTTGGATACTACGGCAGATGGCCAAAAGTGGCGAAGAGCTTTTAGCTCGAGCACCAACCAAAGAATACCGATCTTGTATTAACAGTCTTGAGACTTTCGCATCAAATAATATGCGAAACGAACACTCCAGCCTTGCGAAGTCTACCAGATAGCAACAATAAATCCATGGGGTGACACGGCTATTACCTTTAACGCCAGTGATGAACCTAAAATCCGAACAGCCCGAGCACCAGCCGCATTGGTCATCAGTCCAATAGTGGACGGCTTTCGCCTTACCAAGGTACTCATGGACGGCGGCAGCGGATTAAACCTCATCTATGAGGAAACCCTTCAAAAAATGGAAATAGACTGGAGCCACATTGAGCAAAGCAGCACAACCTTTAGAGGAATAATCCCGGTCGGGAAGCATCTTTGTCAGACAGAAAGATCACACTTTGGATGTGGTGTTCGCACGCCGGACAATTATAGGTCCGAGGAGGTCACATTCCAAGTGGCCCGTTCAGCAGCGGATACCACGCCTATTAGGGCGAGAGGCATTCACAATTTTTCAAGCTATACCCCATTACGGGTACATGAAGCTCAAAATGCCCGGACCCAACAGAATTATCACTCTCGCTAGTGCCCCGGACATAGCGCTCCGCGCCGAAAATAAAACAGCTGCACTTGCCCTTGAGGCACCATCCGAAGCCCTAGCGGCAGAGGAACTCATCTGCGCTATGCTCCACAAAGGAATGCAGGGGCGATGTGATACTCGATAAGAGATCCAAGTCCACCTCTTTAAACCGCGCATTTAAATAGTCAAATTCCAAGTCCATCGGGCACAATTAAACCCGATGTGGACGCCAGACACGAGAATTCCTCGCAAAATTGGGACATTTTTGCACGGCACCTTCGACATGCCAGAATCCCACGTCGGCTGGCCGAGCACAGCCTAAATATCCTAAAAGGATTCAAGCCAGTCAAACAAGCTCTTCGGCGTTTCTCCGAACCCAAGAGACAGGCCATGGGAGAGGAGCTAGCCAAACTATTGGAGGTCGGATTCATCAGAGACATTAAAAATCCGGACTGGCTAGCAAACCTAGTAATGGTACCAAAGAAGGACAAATCCTGGCGCCTATGTGTCGATTTTAAGGACCTTAACAAGGCTTGCCCAAAGGATCCCTTCCTCCTCCCGCATCGATCAAATTATCGATGCTACCGCAGACACAATTCATTGTGTTTCCTCGACGACATACTCCGGCTACCACCAAATTAAGATGGCAGAGCTGACCAAGCCGCAACGGCATTTATCACTCCATACGCCCATTCTCGCTTCAACACAATGCCTTTTGGGCTCAAAAACGCTGGCGCAACATATCGGCGCATGATTCGTACATGTCCGCAAACCAGATCGGCAAAACAGTGGAGGCATACATAGGCGATGTGGTCACAAATCCAAGCATGTCGAAACCCTAGTCGACGACTTGAGGCTCACATTCGATAATCTCCAACATATGACATCAAGCTCAACCCGAAAATGCGTTTTGGCGTATCAGCCGGAAAGCTCTTGGGCTTCATTGTATCCGGTAGAGGAATTGAAGCAAACCCAGCCAAGATCCGAGCTCTGTCACAATTGGATATCCCCAGACCTCAAATAAATACAAAATTGATCGGATGCGTGGCGGCTCTAAGCCGCTTTATCTCCAACTTAGGAGAAAAGGCATTACCCTTTATCGCCTCCTCCGGCACAATCAACACTTTGAGTGGGCGAATGCCGCCACACCGGACTCAAGAAATCAAAGCCATATTGGCAACAAATCTGGTCCTGGCCGCGCCCAACATGGGCGAACCAATGCTATTATACATCGCAGCAACCCATCAAGTTGTAAGCGCGGTGCTCGTTGTCGAACGAGAAACGGACGGACACAAGTTCCCTCTCCAAAAACCAGTTTACTACGTGTCCACTGTCCTAACTCCATGCAAGTCACGGTACCCGCATTATCAAAAGATAGCATACGCGGTGTTCATGGCATCCCGGAAGCTGTGACACTACTTTCAAGAGTGTTTGATAACAGTAGCCTCCGAAGTACCTCTTAATGACATTATAAACAACCGTGACGCAACGGTCTGGATCGCTAAATGGGCCATTGAGCTCCTCCCGTTCGACATAACCTACAAGCCATGATGAGCTATTAAGTCGCAAGTTTTAGCCGACTTCGTCGCCGAATGGACTGAAGCCGAACTCCCTAAAGAGTATGGCGCATATTCCAACTGGATCATGCACTTCAATGGCTCCAAAATGTTGGCCCGCCTGGGGGCTGGCGTCGTTCTGACGTCCCCAACCGGCGATACAGTCCAATACGTACTTCAAATAATGTACACGGACTCCAACAACGCAGCCGAATACGAGGCCCTTCTACATGGTCTCCGGATGGCAGTCTCCATGGGCATTCAACGCCTAGAGGTGCGCGGGGATTCAAACCTCGCGATATCCCAAATAAATGGGGACTTTGATGCCAAGGATCCGAAAATGGCAGCTTATCGCAATGTCGTCCTAAAATTGTCAGCTCGGTTTGAGGGGCTCGAATTTCACCATATAGCTCGAGATAACAACCAGGCAGCGGACGTGTTGGCACGCATAGGCGCAAAGCGCGATGCCGTCCCCCCCCCCAACATCTTCCTAGAGAGGCTTTTCAAGCCATCCGTATTATGGGAGGGAGAGTCCGGAAATAACAACCCGGACCCAACCACACTGCCCCACACCGAACATTCCGACATAGTTGGTGGTTCCGCCAACGAAATAACACCGTCAGCCCACGCAATAATGGCAGTCATTGCCCCGTGGACAGAACCATTCCTAGCCTACCTAACTAGGCAGGAACTTCCCGAAGACCAAAACTAGGCCCGCTGCATAGTGCGGTGGTCTAAAGCCTATAAGGTCCATGAGGGAGAGCTTTATAAGAAAAGCACAACCGGAGTCCTTCAAAGGTGTATCTCCGAAGAGGAAGGGCGGAATCTCCTGGCTGAAATTCATGGCGGACTCGGTGGGCACCATGCCGCAGCCCGGGCCCTTGTAGGCAAGGCCTTCCGTACAGGATTTTATTGGCCGACGGCCCGGCAGATGCTCAGACTTAGTCCAATGATCGTCGATTGCCAGCTCTTTGCTAATCAACGCCACATGCCACCCACTGCCCTCAAAACTATACCCATCACCTGGCCCTTCGCGGTCTGGGGGCTTGACATGGTTGGAACCCTTAAAGGAGGAACCCACAAGCAAAAATACCTATTGGTCATGGTGGATAAATTCACCAAATGGATAGAGGCCAAGCCTGTAAAGACGGCCGAATCCGGAGCGGCGATAGACTTTATATCAGGGGTAGTACACCGTTACGGCGTCCCCCATAGCATCATCACTGATAACGGCACGAACTTCACGGCCGACGAGGTCAAACTCTGGTGAAAAAACATGGGCATCAAGCTCGACTACGCTTCAGTCTATCAACCCCAAACTAATGGTCAAGTCGAGCGAGCAAACAGTCTAATCATGAGCGGCATTAAACCCAGACTAGTGCGGTCCCTCAAGGAATCTAACACGCACTGGGTTGAGGAGCTCTACTCCGTACTCTGGAGGCTGCGGACCACGCCGAATCGCACTACCGGATTCACACCATTTTTTATGGTATACGGCGCAGAGGCAGTTTTGCCCTGCGACATAATTCATGACTCACCTCGCATGCACATGTATGAAGAAAGAGAAGCCGAGCTCGATCGGCAGGACAGTTTGGACGCCTTGGAGGAGGAGCGCGACGTGGCAAAAGCTTGTTCCGCATTCTATCAACAGCAGGCTCGAAGATATCAAAGCAGGGAAGTACGGGCCAAAGCTTACAACGTTGGCGAACTAGTTCTACGCATGTCGGACAAGAAAAAGGACAAACTCAAGCCCAAATGGGAGGGCCCCTTCATCATCGACCAAGTCCTGACCGGCGGAGCGTACCGTCTGCGCAACACATCGGATAACCGACTCGAGTCGAACCCATGGAACGCAGCCCATCTCCGAAGATTCTACGCCTAGCGCCGGATTCTGAGTTCGTCTCCTTCCTCCGTCTATATTTTATACTTTAAGCTGTCTTTTATTTCTCCTTCTTCCTCCTTTTTTCCGAAGCCGTTAAAGGCTCGTTCGTGCATTGTTCGCACACACTTGACGCGCTATCCGCGCTCATTATACCTGGGGGCTTCTCTAACAGAAGCTTATTTATACGGGCTTTATGCCCAACACATGTGTCACACTTCCGCATGTACCTTTTATTCACCATTATATGCATCGATATGACTTAAGTTTTGGCCAAGCTGGGTTGCCTGGCTCCTGTGCTTACCCCTACGTTCCCGATTGTTCAGCTAGGTGGTAAAGGGAGCAATTCTGCGATTTTTGCCGCCGGGTCAGCCGGACGTGTACCTCAGACTGGGTGAAGCCGAAAGCTAGCGTTCTTAAGGGAATATTCGGTCGGTGAACTAAAACACGATTTTTTATTTTTTTCATTTATCTGCCCCCAGATGCTTTTCTACTTTTTTCGCAGTCCGGACATGCACTTTAGGGCATGCCTCCCAGGGAAAGGAACCCCTAAAGGAACTATTCTCCCTGGAAGATGTTTCTTGCTAACCATGTAATATAACATAACTAGTTGGGCACCTGTCTGATAAAGCACTCATGACCCCTACGCCTGGTCTCCACGCATGCCTCGGTTTTTACATAACCGCGAGGGTATTCGGACACACTCCGGACGATTGGGTCCCGAGGTTGAAGCGAAAAGGTCCGCTATGACAAACGATCTACAATCCGGCTAGAAGGCATTTTACATGTCATTTTAAATTACATAGTCAAATTGACTGATTGTATTCCTCTTCAATGCCATCTAATAGGCTGTCTAGTTTACATTCCTCTTTGGGAATACTTTGCGCCAACTCTACTTGGCCGTACACTAAGCTCACAGGGATCTCCTTGCCGTCGGGCCCCACAGGTCCGACCTCGGCCATGTGGTTTGGGTCCGCCTTCGTGTACCGCGTCTTCACCATGGCCCAGGCCTCCCTGGCGCCTTGACGAGAGGCCGATATCTTCCATAGTCAGAAGCACCGCCGTGCTCCCTGAAGCTTCTCTGCAAGCTCTCCAAGGCCTTCGGGCAGGGAGATAGATGGCCAAAAGGCCTGTGCGACGCCTTTCATCACCTGTCGAACTCGTTCGTGCAGTTGCAATAGCTCGAGAAGAAGGTCACCCGTAGAACCGGGCATTTCCTCTGCAGGACGACCCGTGAGCATACCTATAGACATAACTCTATTAGTTGACTTCCTCGCCGAACTCTTTTTCAAAGTTCGCTCAAGCACTTACTATAAATGCCGCGACGAAGTCGCCGATTCTCATTCATGGAGTCGACACCGGGCACGAACATCCTTTAGTTCCTCACCCAGCTGGTGCCGCATCTGAGATTATTTTCTCTTGCCTCACCCTTGTAAGCACATTCTCGCCGCCTTCAACCGGCGCAAGAGCTGTTGCTTGTCCAGATCTAGTCCGGCGCCATCTGCAATATTATTGTCGATTACACACACACCGCACTTCGAAACTACTTATCTTTTGAAGCATATATTACGGAGGGGTCTCTGTGGCTCCCCCAGAGCAGCTAGTCTTGCCTCAAGTTGGGCCTTGCATTCTTCAAGCTCCGGGACAGTCGGGTATTATTTTTGTAAGATCCAGATAACAAATGATCCTTAAATCAGTTATTCTAACTATTTTAAGTCTCGGTGGCTCTTGGCATATATAACCACAAATTTCCTCACCCAGATGTCCTTTACATACTTTCCGTGGCTCGCTAGACCATCTTGAGCGGCACAGAGTGCGCATCTCCCAATTGAAGGCATTCAATGCCTCTTGGGAGAAACATGCGCCACGAAGAACTGTCGGCGGCGCTGTGATTCGTGGCGCTCTCCACCTCGGAGTTGGTGGCGGACAATCTGTCGGCATCCTCTGTCGGAGGAGCGTCCGACGACGCCTCATGCTCGCCTCCGCTTCGACCCGGCTTTGGAGCCTGGGTGGCGGAGGCTCGATTATAACCTCTCCGGACACATCCGCGGCGCTCTTTTTCCGAAAAGGGCACCAGCGTTAGTATGCCTTCCAGAATCAATCACAGGAATATGGTCACGCGCCATACCGTTGCAGCGGCGTTTCGATCCGGACCGCACTTCTTTTTAGCCTGCGGGGCCGTGCTGCCCCATGTTGGCTAGCCGCCGCGGGCTCGGCCTCCTGCCTCGAAGGCACCCTCTGTGAAACACCATTGGTATACGGTGATCAAAAATAAGCACGGATGGGTCATTATCAGAGTATTGGGACCTCGGTCTCAGTTACCTGTGAGGCTGGAAGTATTCCGGGGTAATCGGCCGTAATGGCAACCAAGGGATAATCGATGCTCAGTTGGTGAAATACCCCATCAATCAGCTCCAACAATATGTCCGGATCCTCTTGGGAGGCCGGATCGAGGAGCCGTTCCGGATCCTCGGGTTGTGGAGGCGGGCTGTTTATGTCTTTTACGGCCTGGCGCATTTCCTGCGTCAAAATCACGAAATGAGATACCTAACCATGGGAATACGGATCGGATGTGCAAAAAAGAAATGTCCGCTTACCCAGCTTCGAGGATTGTTCAGAAAATCCGTTCAATGGATCGCGCGCAGAAAATCCTCCTCTTCTCCCTTGTACAGCGCGGACAAGATCTTCACCGGATCGGTGACCGATCCGGCCTTCTGACCATGACGGGTGGCATCGTCCTCCTGTTGAAATCCCACATGGGGTGCCCCTATCTTTGGAGTGGCTGCACCCCTGCATAATACATGTGGCCATGACACGATCATGGTGAGTCCGGAATGAGTGACAATCTTATTCGCTCTCATCGGTATGGGACGTCCTGTCGTCTTCCCTCCGGGAGCTCGCGGCGCCAACTCAGCGTTTCTTGAAGGAGCATTGCTGAACTCCGGAGACCGGTCCAACAGATCCGGCGGTGGGGCGTCTTCTATATAAAACCATTCGAAGGCCGCCTTGGACGCCTTCTTCGAGGTTCCGGATAGATATCCGGTCCAGCGATGCGCCATAGCTAAGCCGCCCACTTGATATATTGACCCCTCATGAGAACGGGGTACAAGGCAGAATAATCTCTTCCACAGCGCAAAATGAGCCTCGACGCCCAAGAACAGTTCGCAAAGGGCCACGAAGCCCTCAATGTGCAAAATGGAGGCAGGCGTAAGGTGGTGCAACTGGAGGCCGTAGAACTCCAAGAGCCCCTAGAGAAACGGATGAATTGGTAATTCGAGTCCTCTTACTAGATAAGAGATAAAGCATACTCGCTCTCCTTTGGAGGGATCGAGGACACTCTCCGCTTGCTTTCCGCCCTTATAGGTGGCGAGTCCGGCTCGAACCGGAACCATGAAGGCCGGAGGAAGAAATCCCTTGGTTTTGAGTGTCACTAGCTCGCTATGCGGGACTGAGCATCTCTCCGCCTCAGTGCCGAGGTTGGGAGCGCGAGAGGAGGAGCCGCGACGATGTCCATGATGGAATGGATTTTTGTCGAGGCGCCCGATGAAAGTTCATGGAGGGGATGGTGTGACTCAGATCTAGATCCTCGTCCCTTTTATAGGCGGCTCATTTGCGCAGCTAGGGGATAAGTGTAAAATACCCTGCTTTTCACTCATTCAAACACGTCGAAGATGGCCATTATTGGGCGTGGAAGCCAAGGAGCGCAGCATTTATCAGAAGCCGGACACTATTCGACAAATATATGGAATTTGGAGAAGAACCCACCTCGCAATGCCAAAGACAATCTACGCGTCGGGACTCGTCGCCATTGAAGCCTGGTTTGGGGGCTACTGAGGGAGTCCTGGATTAGGGGGTGCCCGGATAGCCTAACTATCACCGTTGGCCGGACTCCTGGACTATGAAGATACAAGATTGAAGACTTTGTCCCGTGTCCGGATGGGACTTTCCTTGGCGTGGAAGGCAAGCTTGGTGATACGGATATGTAGATCTCCTACCATTGTAACCGACTCTGTGTAACCCTAACCCTATCTGGTGTCTATATAAACCGGAGGGTTTTAGTCCGCAGGACGAACAACAATCATACCATAGGCTAGCTTCTAGGGTTTAGCCTCTCCGATCTCGTGGTAGATCCACTCTTGTACTACCCATATCATCAATATTAATCAAGCAGGAGTAGGGTTTTACCTCCATCAAGAGGGCCCGAACCTGGGTAAAAACATTGTGTCCCTTGTCTCCTGTTACCATCCGCCTAGACGCATAGTTCGGGACCCCCTACCCGAGATCCGCCGGTTTTGCCATTGACAGTCCTCAATGGGACAATGAGACCAAGAAGAAGAAGAAGAGCAAGGAATATGATTCTGATGACAAGAAGAAGAAGAAATCCTCAAAGTCTTCTTCAAAGTCTTCATCAAAGTCTTCATCTCACAAGAAGAGCTCATCAAGCAAGGCTCATGCATTTGTTGGCAAGGAGATGGATTCAGAGGAGGAGTCTGCTTCTGAGGAGGCGGAGGTGGAGTCTGAGTAGGAGTCTGATTCAGGCGTGGCAAGCCTGGCTCTGGCTTCGGCATATGTCCCCAAGTCCATCTTCAACACTGAAGACGATGGCCTCGTCCCCGACGCTGATGCTGATGATGAGGATGACTCTGCTCCTACCTACTGCTTCATGGCACGTGGTGCCAAGGTAAACTCACGCGATGCTTACTTTCGAACATCCAGTGAAGATGACTCTGAATGTGAATCCAAACCTAGCTACAAAACACTTGCTATAATTGCAACTGAACAACAAACTATTATGGAACATATTCAAAAGTTGCTAGACAAAAGCGATGACCTGTTGGACGCGGAAATGACTCGAACTCAGTCCTTAATTGAAGACATTAAAAATCTTCATGTTAAATACAAGGAACTTGAAAGTCATCATGAAACGCTCTCGACTACTCATGAAAAGCTTTCCTATGATTATGTTCAAAGGAAGCAAGAGCTTGAGAACTTGAGAGCGACTTGTGAAGATCTTCAAAAGGAGAACGAGTCACTTCACGCTCAACAGATCAGTTCCGCTCAGGAAGGTTCTGAGCCAGCATGTCGAAAATGTCTTGAGCGTGATAATGATGTCTCTGTTGCTGAATGTTCTACTGCTGCTACTGTTGCAATATCTTCAACAGCTGCTGTGGTTACTAACCCCTCTACTGAGGATACCACTACTATTGCTTATGAGAATGTCAGGTTGAAGACATTGCTTGAAACAGGAATGTACAAAAGTCTCAAAGGGCATCAGACACTATGTGATGTCCTCAAGAAACATATTCTGAACCAAAACCCTATGAAAGAGGGTGTTGGGTTCGAGAGGAAAATGAATGTTGATGGTTCATACTAGAAGCCAGAGAAGTACCCCAAAACCACATGGGTTGCTGCAAAGGGACCTTCAGTGGATCCATCTACCTTATCTGGCTTCGCTTGTGCTAACCCGATTATCATTGATGAATCCTTTGATGCAAACTATAAATTGTTTAAGAATCAGAATGGTGAAGTGTTTGCCAGGTATATTGGTACTAACTGCAGGAATGGACCACCTTTGAAGAAGATCTGGGTTCTTGATACGTCTCAGTCGTATCTACTTTTCCAATCACTTTTGCCCCTGTTTTGGACTCTAACTTGCATGATTTGAATGGAACTAACCCGGACTGGCGTTGTTTTCAGCAAAATTGCCATGGTGTTATTTATGTGCAGAAACAAAAGTTCTCAGAATGACCTGAAACTCCATGGAACTTATTTTTGGAGGCGAAAGAATCAAGGCTAGGGGGCCCACCACCTGTCCACGAGGGTGGGTGCGCGCCTGCCCCCCCCTGGCGCGCCCCTGCCTCGTGGCCCCCCTGGAGCTCCACCGACCTCAACTCCAACTCCATATATTCGTGTTCGGGGAGAAAAAAATCAGAGAGAAAGAGTCATCCCGTTTTATGATACGGAGCCGCCGCCAAGCCCTAAACTCTCTCGGGAGGGCTGATCTGGAGTCCGTTCAGAGCTCCGAAGAGGGGAATCCGTCGCCGTCGTCATCATCAACCATCCTCCATCACCAATTTCATGATGCTCACCACCGTGCGTGAGTAATTCCATCGTAGGCTTGTTGGACGGTGATGGGTTGGATGAGATTTATCATGTAATCGAGTTAGTTTTGTTAGGGTTTGATCCCTAGTATCCACTATGTTCTGAGATTGATGTTGCTATGACTTTGTTATGCTTAATGCTTGTCACTAGGGCCCGAGTGCCATGGTTTCAGATCTGAACCTATTATATTTTCATGAATATATGTGTGTTCTTGATCCTATCTTGCAAGTCTATAGTCACCTACTACGTGTTATGATCCGGCAACCCCGAAGTGACAATAATCGGGACCACTCCCGGTGATGACCATAGTTTGAGGAGTTCATTTATTCACTATGTTTAATGATTTGGTCTGGTACTCTATTAAAAGGAGGCCTTAATATCCCTTAGTTTCCATTAGGACCCCACTGCCACGGGAGGGTAGGACAAAAGATGTCATGCAGGTTCTTTTCCATAAGCATGTATGACTATATTCGGAATACATGCCTACATTACATTGATGAATTGGAGCTAGTTTTGTGGCACCCTATGTTATGACTGTTACATGATGAACCGCATCCGGCATAATTCTCCATCACCGATCCAATGCCTACGAACTTTTCATATATTGTTCTCCGCTTATTTACTTTTCCGTTGCTATTGTTACAATCACTACAAAACCCAAAAATGTTACTTTTGCTATCGTTACTGTTACTTCCATACTATTATGCTACTAAATACTTTGCTGCAGATATTAAGTTATACATGTGTGGTTGAATTGACAACTCAACTGCTAATACTTGAGAATATTCTTTGGCTCCCCTTGTGTCGAATCAATAAATTTGGGTTGAATATTCTACCCTCGAAAATTGTTGCGATCCCCTATACTTGTGGGTTATCAAGACTATTTTCTGGTGCCGTTGCCGGGGAGCATAGCTCTATTCTTTGAGTCACTTGGGATTTATATCTGCTGGTCACTATGAAGAACTTGAAAGACGAGAAAACAAAAATTTATCCCTCAACTACGAGGGGAGGTAAGGAACTGCCATCTAGTTCTGCACTTGATTCACCTTCTGTTTTGAGTAAGCTTGCGACACCTAAACCTGCTTCTGCTATTAATTCTGATATGTCGCATGTTATTGATGATGCCACTTATGCTATGCATGATACTTATGATGAAACGACTTCTATGCTTGATACTACTGTGCCGCT
This sequence comes from Aegilops longissima, assembly GCA_021605205.1. Taxonomy (NCBI): domain Eukaryota; kingdom Viridiplantae; phylum Streptophyta; class Magnoliopsida; order Poales; family Poaceae; genus Aegilops; species Aegilops longissima. The sequence goes on from CM038677.1 coordinate 640,513,552, forward strand.
TGGTGAATGAAATTATTGATGATAATGATGATGAAGACTCTCCCCCTAATAAATATGAATTGCCTGTTGTGCCTGTATGGATGAAGAAACTAAAAGAGACTTTCTTGCTTGCAATGATAGAAGTGATCTTAAGAAATTATTAGCTAAGCTTAAACAAAAAACTCTGGATGCTAGAATGAAATATGATCCTGCTTATGCTACTTCACCTATCTTCGTTACTGATAAGGATTATGAATTCTCTGTTGATCCTGATATAATTACTTTGGTTGAATCTGATCGTTTTTATGGCTATGAATCTGAAATTGTTGTGGCATATCTTACTAAATTAAATGATATAACCACCCTGTTCACTAATGATGAGAGAAATCGCTAACTTTATATCCTTAAAATATTCCCGTTCTCATTAAAGGGTGATGCTAAGATTTGGTTTAATTCTCTTGATCCTGGTTGTGTGCGTAGTCCCCAGGATATGATTTATTACTTCTCTGCTAAATATTTCTCTGCTTATAAGAAACATCTGCTTTAAGGGATATATACAATTTTGTGCAAATTGAAGAAGAGAGTCTCCCACAAGCTTGGGGAAGGCTTCTCCAATTACTTAATGCTTTGCCTGATCATCCTCTTGAGAAAAATGAAATACTTGATATCTTTTATAATGGACTAACCGATGCTTCCAGAGATTACCTGGATAGTTGTGTTGGTTCTGTTTTCAGGGAAAGAACACCGGATGAAGCTGAAATTCTATTGAATAATATGTTGACAAATGAAAATAATTGGACACTTCCTGAGCCAACTCCTGAACCTATTCCTAAACCAACTCCGAAGAAAAGAGGTGTTCTATTTCTCAGTCCTGAAGATATGCAAGAGGCAAAGAAATCTATGAAAGAAAAAGGTATTAAAGCTGAAGACGTTAAGAATTTACCTCCTATTAAAGAAATACATGGTCTTAATTTACCGTCTGTTGAAGAAATATATGATCTTACTCCATTACCTATTGAAGAAACACATGGTCTTGATAACCTGACACAGGTAGTAAAGGTAAATTCTCTCTATAGATATGATAAAGCTGAAATCCCTCCTACTAAGTTTGCTAGCCAATGTTTGGATGAGTTTGATAACTTTATGGTTAAGCAAGAAGATTTTAATGCTTATTTTGGTAGACAATTGAAACAAAATGCTTATATGATTGAACACTTGGGTGATTATATGTCTAGAGTTAAAGGTGAACTTAAACTCATTAGTAAACATGCTTCTATGGTTACCACCCAAGTAGAACAAGTACTTAAAGCCTAGAATGATTTTCTCAATGAATTAAATAGTAAGAATAATGACTATGCTGTTAGAGTGGCTACTAGAACTGGTAAAATGACTCAGGAACCTTTGTATCCTGAAGGCCATCCTAAGAGCATTGAGCAGGATTATCAAAGATGATGCACCTAGTCCTTCTAAAAAGAAGAAAAGGAAAAATGATAGGACTTTGCATGCTTCTAGTGAACCTGTTGCTGAAACACCTGAGAATCCAAATGATATTTCTATCTCTGATGCTGAAACACAATCTGGTGATGAACATGAACCTAGTGATAATATTAATGATGGTGTTCATGTTGACGCTCAACCAAGTAATAATAATGATGTAGAAATTGAACCTGCTGTTGATATTGATAACCCACAATCAAAGAATCAATGTTATGATAAGAGAGATTTTGTTGCTAGGAAGCATGGTAAAGAAAGAGACCCATGGGTTCGGAAACCCATGCCTTTTCCTCCGAAACCATTCAAGAAAAAGGATGATGAGGATTTTGAGCGCTTTGCTGAAATAATTAGACCTATCTTCTTGCGTATGCGATTAACTGATATGCTCAAAATGAATCCTTATGCTAAATATATGAAAGAAATTGTTACTAATAAAAGAAACATACCGGAAGCTGAAATTTCCACCATGCTTGCTAATTATACTTTTAAGGGTGGAATACCTAAGAAACTTGGAGATCCAGGAGTACCAACTATACCATGCTCCATTAAAAGAAACTATGTTAAAACTGCTTTATGTGGTCTTGGAGCCGGTGTTAGTATTATGCCTCTCTCTTTATATCGTAGACTTGATTTGAATAAGTTGACACCTACTGAAATATCTTTTCAAATGGCCGATAAATCAACTGCTATACCTGTCGGTATTTGTGAGGGTGTGCCTGTTGTGGTTGCAAACGTTACTATTTTAACGGACTTTGTTATTCTTGATATTCCCGAGGACGATAGTATGTCTATTATTCTTAAAAGACCCTTTTTGAATACTGCAGGGGCTGTTATTGATTGCAATAAAGGCAATATCACTTTTCATGTTAATGGTAATGAGCATACGGTACACTTTCCGAGGAAACAACCTCAGGTTCATAGTATCAATTCTATTGGAAAAATTCCATCAATTATTTTTGGAGGTTTTGAATTTCCTCTTCCTACTGTCAAAAAGAGATATGATATTCTTATTATCGGGGATGTGCATATCCCTGTTGAGGTAACATAGTGTTATTCGAAATTTCTCCGGTTCCATGTTATTCGAAATGAGTTTGTTAACAAGACTTGATCAACCTTGTTAGTGGATTCCTTTTGATGAGCATGATATGGATGAAATTAGAAGGCACAACCTTCTGTACCCTCCTTTTACTTTCTGTTATTTAGTTGAAATAAAGTAAAAATAGTATTTTATGTCTGTTTTCTAAATTATCCGTGCAATATAAAAATACCCCGAAAATAAAAGTTCTCCAAATGCCCTACCAATTTAATATGATTTTTTCTGGAATATTTGAGAATATCTGGCACTGAGAACACAGCAGGGGGAGCAAGAACCTGGCCACAAGGGTCCAGGGCGCGCCCCCTGCCTCGTGGGCCCACGGTGGCTCCCCTCCACTTATTCCTGCACCCACACACTTCTTCTTCCTCCCAAAAAAAATCACCATCCAGCTCAAGCACGAGTTCTAGCTCATTTTGCTGCGATTTTCGATCTCCTTGCTCAAAGCACATCTCACAAAACTACTTTGGGGGATTGTTCCTTGGTATGTGATTCCTCCAATGGTCCAATTAGTTTTTGTTCTAGTGCTTTATTCATTGCAAATTTGTGCTGCCTAGGTGACCATGTTCTTGAGCCTGCATGTCAAATTTATATGGTTCCAAGTACTTCTAATGCATGATATAGGCTCTAGGCACTTGTAGGAGTAGTTGCTATCAATTTTGTTGAGCTTGGTTCAATTTTATTTGAAGTTACTAAATTTTCAGAAATTTTTTAGAGGAAGAAATATGTTTAGGAAAATGTACCAAGGTGGTTCTTCAAGGAAGCAAGGACCCAGGCTTGCAATGCGTGATGCTGACAAAGAACCACCAAGGGACGCTCCAGTGCAGCCTTGTGAATGGCCTTCAGAAGACTTTATAGATCGAGCGGGAATCAAGGAAGAATTTAACGCACATTTGCGTAACGCTGATCTTGTGAGCTTCGAGGAAGAAAAGTGTAATCAGTACCACTATCTCACTAGTTCCTTTATGAGGAGGTTTGAATTTTCATCTTCACGCAAAGGGGATACATTTTATAACCCGGGAGGAGGCAAATGAGTACGAAAGGAGGACGAGGGCAGCTCGCCTCCAAGCTGCAGCCCACGATGCAATAGCCGCTGCATCACAGTACGACCCCAACTACAACTATGGATATCCGCTAGGCCATCCGTGGCAATAAACCAACTTATGCCAAAAGCCTAAGCTTGGGGGAGTACGTATCTCTCACCGACATTACATTTATGCTCACACACTCATTGCTAGTTGTCGGTGCTCATACTCTTTCACTGTATTATCCATGCTAGTTTATTTTCCTTTTTCTTGCTTTCTTCTTGTGTGTTTGATAAACCTTAAGAAAAACAAAAAAATAGTTGTAGCCTTTAGCTAGTTTACTTTCTTGCTGTAATAGTAATAATTAAAAAGAAAACCCAAAAAGATTTCTTATTCTTCTTTTGCTTGTTGGGAGCTTTCCCGTGTAAATAGTTTTATTTATTTTCTTTTCTTTGGGGTCGCTAGGAGAAGACCATGATTAAATTGTTGAAGTGGCTCTTATATGCATTATTGTCTATTTAACCAAGAGCCCATACTGCCTTGTCTTCTCCTGTTTATTGAATGCTTGCAGATTCCAGCTTAGTCCAATGCACGTGCGCTATTATTATTATTCACATCGTTCGGTCGTGCAAGTGAAAGGCAATTATGATGATATATGGTGAATTGATTGAGATGAGAGAAGCTGGTATGGACTCGACCCCTCTTGTTTTTGTAAATATGATTAGTTCATCGTTCCTGATTCAGCCTATTATGAATAAACATGTTTGCAATGACAATTAGAGATTATAGTTTCTTATGCCATGCTTAATTAGCTAGGAGTTTATAATGGTTTACCTTGCGTGCCAACATGCTATTAAAATGGTTGTAATGTGGTATAGTAGGGTGGCATCCTCCTTTGAATGATTCGAGTGACTTGACTTGGCACATGTTCACACATGTAGTTGAAACAAAATCAACATAGCCTTTACGATATTTATGTTCATGGTGAATCATATCCTACTCATGCTTGCACTCAATGTTTATTAATTTTAATGCATGTTCATGACTATTGTCGCTCTCTAGTTGGTCGCTTCTCAGTCTTTTGCTAGCCTTCACTTGTACTAAGCGGGAATACTGCTTGTGCGTCCAATTCCTTAAACCCCAAAGTTATTCCATATGAGTCCACCATACCTTCCTATATGCGGTATCTACCTGTCGTTCCAAGTAAATTTGTATGTGACAAACTCCAAACCTTCAAATGAAATTCTGTTTTGTATGCTCGAATAGCTCATGTATCAACTAGGGTTGTCCTTATCTTCCATGTTAGGCGGGTTATTCTCAAGAGGAGTGGAATCCGCTCCCCACTCACGAGAAAATGGCTAGTCACCGGGATGCCCAGTCCCATGCTTTATGCAAATCAAATCGAAATAATTGCAAATAAAACTCCCCCGGGACTATTGTTAGTTGGAGGCACTCGTTGTTTCGAGCAAGCCATGGATTGATGCTTGTTGGTGGAGGGGGAGTAAAAACTTTACCATTCTGTTTGGGAACCGCCTATAATGTGTGTAGCATGGAAGATATCGCCATTTCTTGGTTGTTATGTTGACAATGAAAGTATGCCGCCCAAAATATTATTTATCTCTACTTTAAAAATTGAGCTCTGGCACCTCTACAAATCCTTGCTTCCCTCTGTGAAGGGCCTATCTATTTACTTTTATGTTGAGTCATCACCCTCTTATTAAAAAGCACCAGCTGGAGAGCACCGCTGTCATTTGCATGCATTACTATTAATTTATATTGGGTATGACTATGATTGGATCTCTTTTACCATAAATTACAATGTTTAGTCAGTCCTTGATCTTTAAAGGTGCTCTGCATTTAAGTTTTGCGGTCTCAGAAAGGGCTAGCGAGATACCATCTTGTTATATCATATTATGGTTGTTTTGAGAAAGTTTTGTCATCCAAGATTTATTGTTATTTCTCGCTAGTTGATTATGCCATTAACATAAGTAAACATGAGACGTAAGTGTTATTAAAATATCGTTAGTTATAATCTTTGCTGAAAACTTGAATGCTGGCTTTACATATTTACAACAACAAGAGAAACCAGAGTTTGTAAAATTTTTTCTTTATTACTTTCAGTTTATCAACTGAATTGCTTGAGGACAAGCAAAGGTTTAAGCTTGGGGCAGTTGATATGTCTCCGTCGTATCTACTTTTCCAAACACTTTTGCCCTTGTTTTGGACTCTAACTTGCATGATTTGAATGGAACTAACCCGGACTAACGCTGTTTTCAGCAGAATTGCCATGGTGTTATTTATGTGCAGAAACAAAAGTTCTCGGAATGACCTGAAACTCCACGGAACTTATTTTTGGAAAATATTAAAAATATTGGTGAAAGAATCAAGGCCAGGGGGCCCACCACCTGTCGACGAGGGTGGGGCGCGCCCCCCGCGCGCCCGCCTCGTGGGCCCCACAGCTCCACCGACCTCAACTCCAACTCCATATATTCGTGTTCAGGGATAAAAAATCAGAGAGAAAGATTCATCGCGTTTTACGATACGGAGCCGCTGCCAAGCCCTAAACTCTCTCAGGAGGACTGATCTGGAGTCCGTTCGGGGCTCCGGAGAGGGGAATCCGTCGCCGTCGTCATCATCAACCATCCTCCATCACCAATTTCATGATGCTCACCGCCGTGCATGAGTAATTCCATCGTAGGCTTGCTGGACGGTGATGGGTTGGATGAGATTTATCATGTAATTGAGTTAGTTTTGTTAGGGTTTGATCCCTAGTATCCACAATGTTCTGAGATTGATGTTGCTATGACTTTGCTATGCTTAATGCTTGTCACTAGGGCCCGAGTGCCATGATTTCAGATCTGAACCTATTATGTTTTCATGAATATATGTGTGTTCTTGATCCTATCTTGCAAGTCTATAGTCACCTACTACGTGTTATGATCCGGCAACCCCGAAGTGACAATAATCGGGACCACTCCCGGTGATGACCATAGTTTGAGGAGTTCATGTATTCACTATGTGTTAATGCTTTGGTCCGGTACTCTATTAAAAGGAGGCCTTAATATCCCTTAGTTTCCATTAGGACCCCGCTGCCACAGGAGGGTAGGATAAAAGATTTCATGCAAGTTCTTTTCCATAAGCATGTATGACTATATTCGGAATACATGCCTACATTACATTGATGAATTGGAGCTAGTTACAGGTCACCCTATGTTATGATCGTTACATGATGAACCGTGATCCGCATAATTCTCCATCATCGATCCAATGCCTACGAGCTTTTCATATATTGTTCTCCGCTTATTTACTTTTCTGTTGCTATTGTTACAATCACTACAAAACCCAAAAAAATTACTTTTGCTATCGTTACTGTTACTTCCATACTACTTTGCTGCAGATATTAAGTTATCCAGGTGTGGTTGAATTGACAACTCAACTGCTAATACTTGAGAATATTCTTTGGCTCCCCTTGTGCCGAATCAATAAATTTGGGTTGAATACTCTACCCTCGAAAACTGTTGCGATCCCCTATACTTCTGGGTTATCAGTGCCCAAAAGTTGTCTTGAGAAGCTTTTTGTGAATGTCATCATGACACCACTTGGGAAGAAGACAAACCCCAGACCAAAAGCTTCATATGGTCCAATGGCTTCATACAGACAGAGGACTCACCAGAGTCACCCTAATGCCAATGTTTTACAGGGAAACCATACTCAGACGAAGGCGGCGGGCTAGCAGGCGGAGGAGGCAGTCCTTCTCCCTTGGCGATGCGGACGAGCCAGTGGCATTTCCGGGTCGTATGGTTGGATGGCTTCGCGCCACTATGGAACTTGCAGGGAGCATCAAGGGTCTGCTCAAAGGAGAAAGCGGGCAACCAAGCTGGCTTGCCGGCCTTCTGGCGCTTGGGGAGTGGTTGTCCTTCAGGCTGCTGGTCCTCAACTATCGCCACCTGCCAGCTGGTGGAAGCCGGCTGGGGGGCTTTGTGCTTGTTGTCATTCGGCTGCTGGCGCCGGTTGTTGTCTCCAGCCGGCGTTCGTGGAGCCGGGGGAGCACCTTCCCAGAAGCGTCGACTCAGAGCTCCGATTTCATGGAGGAGTCGGCAGTGGCGTACTTGTCTGCTATGATCAGCAGCTCGTCGAGTGTAGCCGACTCGTTGCAGAGGAGTCGATGCTTGAGTAAGGTGCCGTCTCGGCACCCGGCAGTGAAGTACTCGATTGATTGGACCTCATGCACCCCTTCGCAGGAGTTGCGCAGTTCAGCCCACCGCGTCAGGTAGTCGCGGGTGGACTCGTCAGGGCCTTGAACACACAGTGAGAGCTGGCGGGGCTTGGGCGGCTGCTTGTAGGTGCTGGTGAAGTTGCAGATAAAGACTTCAGTGAAATCTACCCAATTGTTGATGATGCGGGGCTTTAGGCTGTTCAGCCATGTCCGGGTTGTGCCCTGGAGCATGAGCGGAATGTACTTCACGGCAACGCCCTTGTTGCCGTTTGCTATGTTGATGGTTGTGGAGTAGTCGACCAACCAATCGTCCGGCTTCACGAAGCCGTTGTACTTGGGCGTGTCTCACGGGAGCGAGAACCCTTTGGGGAAGGGCTCGTCGCTGATGCGGGGGCCGAAACAAGGTGGGCACATTGCGTCTTCTTCTTCTAGCGCCTGGGATCAAGCAAGGCGGTCGATCCGGTGGCGCGCGTCGTTCTCTCCGACTCCTTCTCGGCGGCCGAGCCGGTCGCCGAGTGTCAGGTGCTCTACAGGTGGCGGGGAAGCGCGCCTCTCCCTGCGAGGAGGAGGAGGCGGCGGATAGTCGTCACGTCGTTCCACTGCTCGTGGGCGGCCTTCTTGATCGCGCTCGATGGTGAGGCATGTGCGGCTGCGACTAGCAGCCGGCTCTTTGTCTCGTCTGTCACGGACGCCGCCTGTCAGCGTCCGGGAGGTTGCACCTTGATCTCGGCGAGGGGGCGGGTTCTCAACCCACCGGCCGGGTTCTTCTACGCGACGGCCGGCTTCTTGTTGCACGGCAGCCGCGTCGATGAGCTGCTAAACGCGCTCCATCATATAGCGACGCTCGTCGCCCTCGAGGTGGTCCAGCTCGTCTGCTGCCGCCTGGGCAGCTCGTATGTTCTCCATGGGCATGGCATAGACAGGGCGGTCCACCCCGAACATGCTGGCGATGGTAGCGTCGCGCTGCCGGACCGTGCCGATGCGGCTGGGCCCGCCAGCAACCGGCGTGCCGCCAACAGCGCAGTCGATCTCGCGCTGGTAGGCCTCTGAGAGGCTTCTCATGGTGGCCAACTTCTTGGCGCTTTCGACGAGCGAGACGTGGCAGGCTTCCAGCGTCTCGGCATCGGCATCTTCTGCAATGGGTGCAGACAGATCTCGTAGCGCCGCCTGGAGCGGGTCTTGGGCACCCCCACCAGAGGCTCTGCCGTGGCTGACGACGAGCACCTCCGTGACGGTGTTGCCGCCGCTGTCGGCACAAGGGAGAGGGTCATCGATGATCACCACATTGGTGGGGAAGGCGTCAAGTGATGTCTTGTCGGAGTCGACAAGCATCGGGTCGGTGGAGCCGATCGACTTCAGGTCGGAGGTCGGCTCGTTGGCGATATTGAGCTTGCCAAGGAGGTCGACAAGGCAGCTCTCGGAGCTGGCTGCTCCCGCATCGGGCGCGGGATCGTCGGGGAGGCGGATCTCGCCGATGAGGTCAGCGAGACAGCTCGCCGTGAAGGCGAGCTCAGCGCCGTGCAGCGCATCGACGCTAACGCCATCAGGCGTGCCGGGCTGGCTGCCCTCGCTAGGGAGGAACAAGGTCCCCGTCCAGAACAGATCTCCGGACGACGGTGCACCTAGCCCCACAGTTCTCCGTCGTATCTACAATTTTTGATTGTTCCATGCCAATATTCTACAACTTTCATATATTTTGGCAACTTTTTATACTATTTTTGGGGACTAACATATTGATCCAGTGCCCAATGCCAGTTCCTGTTTGTTGCATGTTTTTGTTTCGCAGAATATCCATATCAAACAGAATCCAAACAGGATAAAAACGGACGGAGAATATTTTTGGAATATTTGGAGAATTCCGGAAGAAAAATCCACGCGAGACGGTGCCCGAGGGAGGCACGAGGCAGGGGGGCACGCCCCACCCCTCTGGGCGTGCCCCTGACCCTCGTAACAAAATTCGCTTTCTTGCGGCCGAAGAAGGGCATCAACCGCCTTACGTGGGGCCCTCGCCCCTCCCACGCCATGGAGACCATGGACCAGAGGGGAAACCCTTCTCCCACTTAGGGAGAAGATCAAGGAAGAAGAAGGAGGAGGGGGCTCTCTCCCCTCGCTTTCGGTGGCGTCGGAACACCGTCGGGGGCCATCATCATCACAGCGATCTACACCAACACCTGCCATCTTTACAAACATCTCGATCACCTTCCCCCCTCTATCTATAGCAGACCACTCTCCCGCAACCCGCTGTACCCTCTACTTGAACATGGTGCTTTATGATTCATATTATTATCCAATGATGTGTTGCCATCCTAAGATGTCTGAGTAGATTTTTGTTGTCCTATCGGTGGTTGATGAATTGCTATGATTGATTTAATTTGCTTGTGGTTATGTTGCTGTCCTTTGGTGCCCATCATATGAGCGCGCGCGTGGATCACACCATAGGGTTAGTTGTATGTTGATAGGACTATGTATTGGAGGGCAAGAGTGACAAAAGCTTCAACCTAGCATAGAAATTGATGCATACGGGATTGAAGGGGGACCAATATAACTTAATGCTATGGTTGGGTTTTACCTTAATGAACGTTAGTAGTTGCGGACGCTTGCTAATAGTTCCAATCATAAGTGCATAGAATTCCAAGTAAGGGATGACATGCTAGCAGTGGCCTCTCCCACATAAAACTTGCTATCGGTCTAGTAAAGTAGTCAATTGCTTAGGGACAATTTCGCAACTCCTACCACCACTTTTTCACACTCGCTATATTTACTTTATTGTGTCTTTACTTAAACAGCCCCTACTTTTTATTTGCGTGCTCTTTATTATCTTGCAAACCTAGCCTACAACACCTACAAAGTACTTCTAGTTTCATACTTGTTTTAGGTAAAGCGAACATCAAGCGTGCTTAGAGTTGTATTGGTGGTCGATAGAACTTGAGGGAATATTTGTTCTACCTTTAGCTCCTCGTTGGGTTCGACACTCTTACTTATCAAAAGAGGCTACAATTGATCCCCTATAATTGTGGGTTATCAGTGGGCGCCAAATGTCGGGGGTGTCGTGCGACATATGCCAAAGGATGGCTTATCATGGAGGGGGCTAATAATACGTCGCCGGTGCTAGGAAACAGGATAAGGCGCAAACATGCCCGCCCGCGAATCTTATCCAGGTTCGGGGCTCTCCTAGGAGATAACACCCATACTCATGCTCTGCGGGGTCTTCGCGTGATCACTCAAGCAACAATGGTGGCTACAAGCTTGCTCCTTGAGTTGTTTCTCTAGAGGGGGAAGAAGAACAAGGCTAGCCCTAACTTCCTCTCTCTCTCTATACGTGGGTGTGGGTGGTCTGAGATCTCAACGAGGCTGAACCCTTTGCATGGGTGCCCTGAGGGGGTTTATATAGGCCTACCCCCCAGGGGTACAATGGTAATCTGGCCGGGTGTAGGACCCGGCCGTCAGTGTCTGTGGTCGTCGGCTTCTCCGCCGGCCGCTGGGGCCCGCCACCTGGTGGGTCCTGGTGGTTGTCTCGTACTTAGCCGACAGGTCGTGCCCGTCGCTGGCGGGTCCTTCCGGCTGCTTAGTACTGTGGCAATGCCACTGATGATGTGTGCTTTGTCAGGGAGGCATGGCTACAGTACTGCCGCCTGGCGGGCGATCACTGTAGCCATTCCCCATCTCTTCTGATTAATGGCGCACGAACCTTGAGGGAGGGGGAGGGCCGGCTGCCTGGAGTCGGCCTCCCCCCGTGCCCACTGATGGGAGCTTGCCGCCTTCTGGCTTCTCACGGACAGGTAGGGCCCGCCACCTGGGGCCGTACCGACAGCCCGTAGTGGGAGCATGGCCTTCTCTGCCATGGGTAATGTCATGGGATGCATGGCAACAGTATCGTGCCAGGTGGGGGATGTCCGCCCTGTACGCCGAGGGGGCGGAGGAACCGCCCGCTAGGAGCCCGCCTCTCTGGAGGCCACCTGCTAGGAGTCGGCCTGCTCGGGGATCGTCTGTTGCGCTTTGCCGCCTTCTGGCAGTCGGCCGTATGGACCAGCTGGACCCAAGAAGGCGGCCTTCGGTCTTTGATTCTTGAGGGGCGCAGCTGGTCCCGATGTCTTGAAATACCATGGGGGGCTGATGAGGCTACCCGTGGTCATTTACTCCGACACCTTTAGTAGTTTTAATGTAGTACCTACCGAAGAGCTGAACTTAGTCACTTGTTTATGCACATTTTATCCAGATTTTCAATGTGTTTAATGTTGGCATTTTGTTGTCGATAATTTATAACTTCCGCATAACATGTTCTAAAGTCAATGTTGTTTCATTAATAGTAATAGGTGGTGATCCCACTAATTTCCCATAGCATTGAAAGCATACAAGGGGTGAATACTTAGGAAATTTCCTCCATTAATAATATCAAGCACAAATCTATACCAAGTAGTGACACCCACATGAAAATTAAGAAGTAGAACACTGGTGGATTGCTTACGAGTTGATCTATTTTGAGCATCGCAAATACTTACCAAGAATTTTTTAGACTCTCTCATCTCCTTTTTTAAAAAATTAAGCACTTCATTTTTAGGGGTACAAACACGTGAAGAACTAGCCATGGTAATGAGCAAATAAAGCACATATATTTTTGGCATTTTTGTTTTTTTCATAACAAAACTAATAAAAATAAAGGCAAGTAAATGATAATGTGTATGAAGGGACCTTGAGTTGTTTGATAACCTTCCCCAGCAATGGCGTTAGAAATTCTTCTTGCTACTTGTGGAATGCGTTAGGATTTCCCCAAAGAGGGGTGAAGTAATATAGTAGAGAAAAGTATTTCCCTGAGTAAAGAACCAAGGTTTGTCAAACCAATAGGAAAATTGTCCAAACGACCATCGAGAGTACCTACACACACAAGAGCAAATACTTGCACCAAACGCGGGCAAGAGGGTTGTCAATCCCCTTGTACTCGTTAATTGCAAGGATCAAATCTGGTAGTAGGAGATATATAAATTGCAGCAATGTATTTAGGGTTTTAGTAATATGATTTGAATGGACCCGGGGGCCATAGTTTTCATTAGAGGCATCTCTCTCATGAACATAACAGTACGGTGGATGAACAAATTACTGTTGGACAATTGGCAGAAAAGCACATGGTTATGATGTTATTCATGGCATGATAGTACATAGGCATTATGTCTGTGACAAGTAGACCGACTCCTGCCTGCATCTACTCCTATTATTCCATGCATTGACCGCTATCCAGCACGTATCTATGGTATTAAGTTCATAAAGAACAAAGTAACGCTTTAAGCAAGATGACATAATGTAGACAAAATAAGATCAACTAATATGACCAAACCCCATCGTTTTACCATTACTAGCAACAATACTAATACGTATTAAGCTACCCCTTCTGTCACTGGGTGATGACACCGCAAGATTGAACCTACTAATATGCACCACTTTCACTGAAGATCTAATCATTAAATTGGCCTAAGGTAACTCATAAATCGGAAAGCATTACCTATAACAATCGCACATAATAAAGATTAGAATATAAATCAATTACTATAAATGAAAATCTGATCATAAACCCATAATTCATCGGATCCCAACAAACACACCGCACAAAAGGATTACATCATATCGGTCTCCAGATAGAGAGAGAGAGAGAGAGAGAGAGAGAGAGAGAGAGAGAGAGAGAGAGTCATCTAGCTAATCACCTTGGACCAGTAGGTCCTATGGGGAACTACTCACACATCATCAAAGGTGCGGCAAGGTTGATGTAGAAGGCCTCCGTGATCGATTCCCCCTTCGGCAGAGTACCGGCGGAGGCTTACAGATGAGATCGCGGAAGAAAAGAGCCTTACGACGGCGGAATAAAAGTTCTGAGTCTTCTTCTGGTGGTTTTGGGATTTTAGGGAATTTATGGAAGTGGAATTAGGTCAATCGGAGTTACGAGGGGCTCAAAAGCTCAGGTCCCCCCCCCCGGGGGGGGGGGGCGCCGTGTGAGCTTGTGGTCCACTCATACATCTTCTGGCCTCCTCCCGAAGCTTCCAAGGTCCCTTCTGGTCCAGAAAAAATCATCGTAAAGTTTCATCGTGTTTGGATCCCGTTTGGTATTGATTTTCTGTAAAAAGAACAAGTAGAAAACACCAAATGGCACTAGGCACTAGGTTAATAGGTTAATTCCCAAACAATGATATAAATTGCACATAAAGCATGCAAGATTGATAATATAATAGCATGAAATAATAAAAAATATAGATATGTTGGAGACGTATCACCTATGTTTGGTTTCGGTGCCATGGCAGTCGGGTCGCTCATAGATGTGGACTTGACCAGCGGGTTCGTGATGTCTGAAACGTCATTTTATCACTCAAATTGACTCATTAGTGTTTACTAGCTAATTGCACATGCGCTACAACGGGGCCATGCATACTCTAGTGTTAAACACCAATTGTGTCCGACATATACCTTACACCCACCATATTCTATATTTTGGTATGATTTGATTTGAGTATGGGTAGGGAAAGACAAGGGTTGTTTTGATTTAGTTAAGGTTTTAGTAAGATTTGATTTGATTTGGGCATAGGTAGGCGAAGGTAAGGAAATTATTAATTTATTTGAAATTTTGATAAGATCTTATTTGATTTGATGGAGTTAATGCGAAATTGGTTTTGGTAAGATTATTGAGTTAATGCGAGACATGTTTTACAGGAGGACAAAGAAAGGAAAGTATCGATTTGGTTTTGATTAGGGCTTGATGGCATCGAGAGGATAAAACCAAGGTAGAGGGAACGGGTGAGCAGAACATACCAACTCTACTTGTAAAGAGTAGGTAATTGTACGTTCGTTGCAACAGGGCATACATATTCTAGTGGTTCTAACAGTACCTTAACCCACATATTCTAGATTTTGGTAAGATTTGATTTGATTTGAATATTAGTAGGGGAGGACAAGGAAAGTTCTGATTTAGTTGAGGTTTTGATAAGATTTGATTTGATTTGGGTATGAGTAGGGAATCGCAAGAAAGCTTTAATTCAGTTGAGATTTTGTTAAGGTTTGATTTGATTTGATATGGATATGAGTATGGGCCAAAGGAAAGTTTTGATTGATGATTTACTAAAATTTAGTGTAGGGCGTGAGCGAGAGATAGTGTACTAGAGTGAAAAAACCAAACAAAGAAGGGCGGGGGTGAAGGTCATACAATGACCAAGTGTCGTTTAATAGTAGAGATTGCGGAAAATCTAATGACAAAACTACTCATGTATCGGTAGACACTTTTAGTGGTCTCGAAAAGTAATAGCAAAACCAAATCCATTTTAATAAAATAGGACCGCGTTAGCTGGCGAACGTTCGTCTGAAAGAGTGGCAAATTTTAGTTTTTCTTTGCAAGGGAAAATCATGTTCTTTCATTTAATCAACAGTGGGAATACAATCATTTGAAATGACGATGCTAATCTCCCGGGGGAATTTGCTAACTAACAAGCCGTACGCTATTGACCACGACCCATCGCTGCTATAGTATGTGCGGCCTTATTCTGCGATCTACCTATTTTTGTGATTTGCATTGATCTTTCTTGCAACATCTTTGAGACGGACGCCACCTAAAACATATCCCTTGATCTTCCATTTGAACCTGATTCAAGGAGCTTCAACATCTCCGCATAGTCTGCCTTCACCTGGATAGGCAGGGGAGTCCAGTGCAAGCCGATAGCTCCGCCTTCAATGCACCAAGGCAGTTCTAGATCCATCTGCATGCCGCATAGATAACCGCATCCGTGTGATCACGTAGGATTATACCGACACCGGCCGTTCCATCTGCCTGTACAAACGAACCGTCAAAATTGAGCTTTGCAACACTGCATGGGAGGCGTCCAACTGGGTTGAATGCTAGGCTCTAGTTTATGTTGAGCATCATTGTTGGATAATAGAATCGGCTGCTTCCCCCTGAGGACGTCCACCTCTGCCCCTGTTTGATAAGTAGCAAGGAATCGATATAGCTATAGAGAAATTTCTTCGACACCTCGACGGGGATCAATGGCTTGTCATGGGTGAGTTCAAAATTTTATTTGAGGAATGATGATTTTTTATAGTTTCTTCGCAGAAGACAAATTGAATTTAAAACCTGTCGCCGTTTGATTTAGCCTAACAACTAGTAAAACTGTGAGAAAAAAAACTTTTGTTTGCCACCCTCTTCCCATCTGACGTCCGCCAAGTAATTTCTGATAAAATAATATAGATTGTGAAAAATTACCCTTATTATCGATAGATTTTTATTGCGGTTCTGAAAAGTGGGGGCAAAATCGGATCTACAACGCGAATGTGGTTTTGCAACTCACACCCACAAGCGGCGTCAAGGTTCTACTCTTCTTCAGTGCGCAGCCCTAAGTGTGACTCCATCTCTGCAATCTGCAATCTGCGCTGCGCCTGCGACGTCGAAGACATCGACATGGACGCGCCGAGGGGTACCCCGCCGGGGCGGGCACGGGCGCCGCCACCCGGATGGATCGGCGATTCTGGGTCCGGGCAGGGCTCCGGACCCGACGGCTCCTGGAGGTACGGCTGGGAGTGGGCTTCAGGGCCTGGAGGCGGCTGGGGCTACGGCCACAGCTCAGAGCAGAGCCGAGGCGGCGCCGCGTTTGGGTTCGGCTACGGCAGCGGCGGTGGTGGAGGAGGAGGAGGCGGAGGGGGGAGCGGACGTGGAGGCTTCGGGTTCGGCAGGCTCGGCGGCCACGCCGGCGGGTTCGGCTGGGGTGTCGGGCCCGGCGGCCATGCTGGCGACTGGAGCGGCGGCCATGCTGGCGGCTGGGGCAGCGGGAGCGGCGGCTGGGGAGCAGGCGGTGGGGCCTTTGGAGGCGACCACGGCGGCTGGGGCGCGCGCGCAGGGTTCCGCGGCGGGAGCCAACGGCCACCGCGCGGAGGACGCAGCGGCGGCAACTGACTTCGGGTCTGTATGCTGCAGCGTGGTGAGATCACTGCTGGAGTATAGTAGGAGCAGTTGATCTGGGTCCTCAGGTCTGGGAGGATGATGTGGTTTGTTCAACTCTGTCTATCTGCATGTGTTAAAATTTCAGTATGAGCCGTGATGATCGTAGCACGATCTGGATCCTGAGTCTTGTAATGATACTGTGGCTCCCTTTGCATGTACAAGTGTTCCATTTCAGTATAACAGAAATGGTTATGTTTACATAATCAACATGTGCTGCTGGTGTGTGATGCTAGATCATGACTCAACATTCATGTAGCTTCATGGCAAAATCGCAGCAAGAAAAACGGAGCAAACGGGCTCATTCCTCTGTTTGAGGTCACATCTGTCGTGCCCAGGTTACAGGTTCAAGTTTTACAAAGAAATACGAAGAAAAACCCGAGATCCTACGCTCTTTGCTCATCAACCATAGAAGACAAACTTGCATACATTCTGTGCAGCTAAGTAGTAGCTCAGCACTCTGTTGAGCCAAGCTCTGAGTCAACAGTCAACACCTGGATTTTTACCTTGACAACGTCTGACTCAGAAACACAAATTATCAGAAGGTGCATCCTATGCTGAACACGACTCCATGTCGCGCTGCTGCACGAAAATCTTCCATGAGACCATGATCTCAAAAGGCTGAGTGATGAGGCTTCTTCTAGCCTTCGACCGTTGCTCTACGTCTTTACTACACCCTTCATCCCTAAATGTAAGATGTTTTAGCAGTTCAATTTGAACTGCCAAAACGTCTTACATTTAGAAACATATAGGTAGTATTTAGGAAGTACAATGACTTCACAGGGTCATAGTTGCTTCATTTTGCAATGATGGAACTTCACTTCCGAAACCATACTAGTGTCTCTGTGAGGCCTGGGGCATCCAGGATCCAAGCTCAATGGCTCGCAGCTGTAGAGCCAAACATGGACAATCTGCAGGGTAAGAAATTAACGGAATTAGGACACCTGGAGCAGAAGTATCCAACACAGTAGAACAAGTCATAAATGACATGACCCCTATTTTCCTCACCCACAAGCTTTGCCACCAGAAAGATTCCCAGATGGTGTTGCTTTTCATTACGAGCATATTGGAACAGACTATGAAAGCTTTGGAATTCAAAGGTGTTGTTTATACACAAGCATTATATCCTGGACTTCACTGCCCATATGATAGAAACTGAAAGAAAGGACTAGGAAGGAATACATTTTAACTGGCTTTGGGACACCAACTTGGTTCTGCTTTTGCACCTATGCAATTGCAAATATATCGATCTGATAATCCAGCTGTAACTGCATTTTTCAACTATGAAGACCCATGGAGAAAGGGACCAGAAATAACAGATATTATACACAATGGTATAAGTAAGCAATGCCAAAGTCCAATCTTACCCTTGCACTGATTTAAGCTTCTGACTTCATGACACTTGTATGCAGGCCCACATGTTCTTACCCTTGGGAGTAATCAGGATTTGTCAATACAAACGTTTCTGAAACAAGTTCTAGGCTGGACTTCAGATTAAGCTCGTTTTCAGGCCAATTCTCAATATTAACGAGTCAAAAGCTGATAAATCTGGAATCCAGATCAACAGAAAATTAAAGGCTTTCACACCTTTGTCGGTTATAACAGCAGCTAATTTGATTGCTCCTACTACTTCCATTTCAATGATCATAAAATTCTAGGATGATTAGTTCTTCACTACTTTAAAGGCAAATAGTTGTTATCCATTCATGCGAATTCTTTCACATCATAATGGAAATCAATGTACTTTTTTTCTTTATTTTCTCAAAAAAATGATGACCAAACGAAATTACTGAAAAAATAAACTTGTAACAATAGTAAATATAAGGGCAAAGAGTAATCCTACATCCTACATACCTAAATAGTTGACCCCACTAACTCTAATTCTCTGAACATGCAACTATGCCAACCCATCATGCCATCATGCATGGAGAAAAAACACATTTAGCCCAATAAGTCTAATTCTCTCAACACGCAACTATGCCAACTCATCATGCCACCATACATGGAAAAAGGCCCACCATGCATGCTACTCATATCGAAAAAATATTCTGCAACTATACAATGACAATAATCAAATACAATAACTTATGTGTATTTTAGTTTCAATTCCCATATTGTTAATCTAAGTAATAACGTTTTGTACAACCAAGTCTCATTAAAACAGTTGCAACAAATTTTCAAAGCAACGCACAGGGTATCATCTCTAGTTTTCTTAAGTGTACATCATGATATCGCAATTCCATTTTTACAATGCTCCAGTAATCTCCGCTTACAAAAAAAGTGCTAGGATATTTCTATCAAGAGAAGATGTTCTAGGAGTTGAAGGACACAGAATATTAATCACTGAACCAAATGAGAGGTTGCCAGAAAATGGAAACTACAAAAAGAAAACTAATTGATGCATTATGTCCAAGAATTATCGTCATGTTGAAAGCTAGAACTACAAGTACAAAATGAACTAATAAATGATCTACTAAGCGAATAGATTTGTTAATTTATCAATGGTAGGATCAGGAAATAAGAGAAAGATAAATGATGATACTTATTGGACACTGAAAAGGTTAGAAGAAGAATTAATGGCAATGACATAACTTCAACAGAGCCACAAAGGCATCACAGTCTAAACCTAATACAACCAGCCATCACACTCCACAGAGCCACAAAGGCATTTCTTCTTCTTGATGTTACCATTCTCATCATAAACCTGATCTATAGCATAGTTGTAGTGGTATACTAGCTCTTGACCGGGTGGAATATCTTCGCAGGCAAAGAACATGATATGAGGAGCACTCTTGTCATCATGATCATAGAGAACATTTTGTGCATAGAGGTTGGGGGTGCAGCTATGATTAATAAATTTTGCAAAGTTCCCCATCTTTGATGCATCAACAGCAAAACCAGCTTCTTCATCTTTACCCAGACCATTCTGAAGCGAGGGTATAGATCTTGATAGGCCCTCCCAAAGGGATTCATCATAATAATTATGCCCTATAGCAAATAGGTACTCATCAGTCATCCTTTTCTGTGCTTCTTCATCATCCAGCACTTCCCCAATGTATTCACAGACGAAGCTTCCAGATGGTATATAGTCGAGAGTCTTCACGCCCCAACCCATCGATTTGGTCTTGAACACTTGCAGCCGAAATTTGATGCCTTTCTGGCCGACTCTGTTATGACATGTAGGAGGACACTTGCAAGAAGGTCCACACTCATAAACAAGAGGTTTTGCTGCTATGATACAGCCTTTATCATTGAAAGGGATCTCCCCACCATTTTTCACTACACAGGCACACAGTTTAGAGTCCGAGCACCCGCCTACACAAGCACAGCCTGCTGGAGGAGCTGGCTGATAGTTAGGGGGGTATTTCAGGCGAGACATGTAGATATAGGGCATTGGATGCTCATCAGATATTGAGTTCAAAACAGATATCGGGATCCTCTCCAACCCTTGGGATATATCTTTCATTATAACACCATCATATGGCTCAGCCTGTTCTGATTTCATAATTGCTTCAATGTCAATGTGTTTCTGACCTGCCATTCTTCTCATCCGGAACATATAAACATAACGATCTTCGCTTTCTTTCTCCCTCCAGTATTTCTCAACTAGATATAAACCCCCATATACAAGAATACTCTTCCGCTGGCTGTTCTTCTTAGCATGAATGGTGAAACCATGGATGACACGAACTGGTGTTTTGGTATCCATGCTCTTCTTCAGTGCAAGATTGGTACCCTCTATCTTCTGATTCATTGTAGCTGTCCTTGATCCAGAATACACCAAGGCATCAAAATTATCCTTGACATCAGAAATAAGTGCATATGCCACGATGCTAACAGCTATACAAGTACCATCCTCCTTCCTGATATGGTCAATCCCTAACCGGTGTGGGCGATGAAGACCGATAATGCAAAGCTCAACCCTTGCATAAAAGATATCACCAACATGGATTCCAGGCACATTGCCAACAAATCTCTCGTCATTACATTGTGCAAGGAACCTGTCCCTGAAGATTTTGTAAGCTTGTAGATCTGCTCCTCCTTCCCGTGACCTGTCTTCAAGTTTATTCAAAAGATTCTTGTAAATTAAGCGGAAATCCTGCAAGGATCTGATGGCTTTCTCCCTAGCAAGGGCAACTCCATTTTTTGGCATTCCCTGATTATCATCATCCTTCTCAGTTTTCACCTTTTTATATGCTGTTCGGGTTTCCTTCTCGCCTTTCCCTGAGGAGAAATCACGCACGGCCGAAACTCGAACATTTGAAAGGGGGCTAGCATAGCACCTCACAGTACTTCTAGTTCCTGGAGTGCACTGTGTTGAGCTGCCCTGAGCCCTGTATTCCGGAGTTTCAAGTGATCCACCATTGGAGCAGAAAGCTTTCGAGAATGACCGCTTGTACCCGATCTGGAACCTCCATGGCACTATTGCTTTCCGCCCTCTGCGGCAATTTGGGTCATTAGCATTGCTTCCAGGAACTGCAGAGCTGCACCCTTTGGCTGCTACATCACTCTCCTTGGAAGCCCCATTTCCCGTGTTAGCACCTTTTCCCTCCGGCTGCTCCGGCACATGATCTGCAGCAGAAGAAACGTTGCTCTTTAACCCATTCCCAGTCACACGGGACTTCTTCGAACCCTCAGACTCACAGTTCTCAGCTCCTACATTACTCTGAATCCCCTCTGGGATGCAAGCTGCCCCATCACCAGCACCAACGCTGCCACCAGTCCGAAAATTCTGGACATGTTCATCTCTCAGGACACCGCTGTAGTCTGGCCCCTCAAAACAGCAATCTCCTCCAGCAGCGTTGGCCAACCCATCACCCATAATATTGCAGCTGGACTTGCCCAAACCACTATCCATTTCGGCACCGGTGAGAGCATTGTTATCCATTTTCTCCCCATTGGAGCTCCTCGTGGTCACTCTGTGTGTGCCTCTCTTTATTTGGGAATCCTTTCCAGCACTGCTAGGAGAGTCGTTCTCCATTTTAATAGCATGGGAGCTGTTCACAGCCGTACTGCGTGTGTGTCTCTTCAGGAAATCCTTTCCGTCACCGCTGCAGGCGCTGTTCTCCACTTTAACCCCATCGGAGTTCTTGGCAGTTGCACTGCGTGTGCCTCTTCTCAACAGGCAATCCATTTCAGCACCCGAGTTCTTCATGGTCGCACTGCGCGTGCTTCTCCTCAACTGGCTATCCTTTCCAGCACCGGCGCTGCGAGCGCTGTTCTCCCCATCGGGCCTCTTCATGGTCGCACTGCGCGTGCTTCTCTTGTTCGACTGGCCGTCCGTCGGATCTCCCGCGCTACGGCCGCCGCTCCCCACCACCGACGCCGATCTGGAACGCTTGGCGCCAGAACCGCCCACCGGCGCACCGCCACGGCCTCTGGGCGCGGCGGCGGGGGTCTTGGCCTGCTTCCTGACGAAGCCGCGCTGGAAGCGCCACGGCATGAGCGCCTTGTACCTCCGCCCGCTGGTCGCCCTGAGCGGCACCGCCGCCTCCCCGGTCTCCATCTCGCGCCGCGGCCGCCCTCCCGTCGCCACGCGCGTCTCCTCGGACGGGACCCTGCATCAGGAGGAAACAAATCGCGCCAGGTCTCAGCACGGATCGAACGGAAGGTGCGAGGGGGGGAGAGAGAGAGAGAGAGAGATGGGGTGGGTAGAGGAGACGGGGCGTACCTGATTGAGGGGCCGGCGGCGGCAGCGGCGGTGGAGGTGGGTAGGGCGCGCGCGCTCGCCTCGGGGTTTCGCGGTGGATTTGGCGCGGCGCGGCGCGGCGCGAGGCTTCCCCTGTAATGGCGGAGCGGCGGGCGGGAGGGGTGGGGTGGGGTGGGGTGGGAGGTGAGGGTGGGTGGGTGACTGGATGGATCCGAGATGGAGGAGCACAGCAACCGCGCCTCGCCTCGCCTCGCCTCGGGACGGGCGCTGGCGCTGGTGTTTGTTGGCTGGTGAATCGGACGGCGGTCGCCACGCGCGGCCAGGGTGGGTTATTATTGGAGCGCGGGGTCCGCCCCGCCTTTGCCTCTCCCCCCGTCTGATGATGAGCGGAACCGGGTCGATCGATTTAGGGTGGGCGTGCGGCCGGCTGGCTAAATTCTGGGCTGGTTTACGAATTTGTACAGGCGTGATTGAGAGCATCTCCAACATGCGCCCAACTCGCTGCGGTGTAAAAACAGATTTGACGCTACCATCGCGCTTGTTTGGCCTTGTTGTAGCGGCGTTTTCTTCCAAAGAATCACATTGAAAAGCATACGTCTTGTGCAAGAGCTCCAAAGAGCGATAAAAAATGCGATTCTGCGCTCATTCTATAAATATTTTTTAATTAAAATTGCATAGATAAAAAAGCGATACATAGATATTTTGCAACTACTACGGCATAGATGATAGATAGTTCAACATACATAGATAGATAGAAATTACTACGGCATACATAGATAAAACTACTCTAAGTCGCTACCATCACCATCGTCATCCTCGTTGGTGTCGTCCCGAGGTTGAGAGCCGATGTCGCCCCAACGTTCATCGTCCGAGGTGAAGAACGACCTCCCACTGCGGAGACGATGTCGCATCGCTGTTCGCCATCGCCTTCCGCCGACGCCGGTTCGCCCGGCCCGAAGCGGCGCTTGCCGCCCTCTCTCCGCCGAAGAGGCATGCTCGTCGGCGATGTCCTCCGGTGGCGACGCGCGCACTCCGCCATGGCTCGCTTCGTCCTCCTCGGCGACGAGGCGGCGGCGCCGCCGCCGAGCATGGTCGGCACGGTTGAGGTCGGTGATGAGACGCGGCGAGGCGGCGACGCTACCGCTGCGCGCGTGAAGACGCCCGGAAGTTCATCTGCGGCGGGCTCGCCCAGCGCCACGCCGCTGTCGTCTGCTGCTGCCGCCTCGTCGCGCGCTCCGGAATGTCCCGAGGCCGAGCCGCACGTCGCGGACCGTATCTCGGCGGAGAACCATCCGTTGGGCGCGCGATGCCGTGATAGCCCGGCACCGGGCGCGGCGGCATGGTGGCGCGGTGGTGGCGCGAAAGATGCGGGCGGCGAGCTCGCGAGGAGGGCGCGGGTCAGGCGGTGCGCGCTACGGCGCGCTGCAATTTATAGGCGATGGCGGCACGCCAAATCTACCGCACCGCGTGCCGCTTTCTCCCGCGCGCGGTAATTTCCCGCCACCGCTGGAGCGCGCGGAATCAGCCGGCGCGCGCTAAAACGTGTTTTTACCGCGCGGGCGCGCCTTTTGCCGCGCCTGTTGGAGATGCTCTGATTCCAGCTCCACTCGGATTGCCACTCCCTCTCTTCGGCTCCGGTTCGGATTGCTGGCGCCGCAGGACTTTTATAGAATGGGTATAAATGTGGCGGTCAGATAAATTCAGACTCGACTTGAACATCGATTTAATCTCAAAAGTGAAGTGCCACGGACGGAAAAGGTATAGATTCAAATGAGACTCGTTTGTTGATGGAAAAGGTTCAATCAAGGCCTGCTACTTGGGGGGGTGGATGACTGGCCATTGGATGAGGCGTTGCTGCATTGGATGGAGCGGCACCGCGGAGCATGCGTCGGCCAGGTGGCGGCAGAGGCCAGACCGTGGAAAGAAGAGGCAAACGCCGCGGCGTCGCATTCAAAATTTTTGAGCGTCCCGTGCTGGACCGGCGGTGCAGGCTGCAGCTGCAGCAGTAGCTTGGACAGTTGGACTGGTCAAGTCCTAGGCTTGTAGTAAGTGCCTCCTGCTAGACTCTGGTCATTGTTATTCGTGACCGTTTTCCTCATGAAACTGCGATGGACTAGTCCTGCCCAATTGATGGCGCTCGTACTGCTAAGAGAGGCAAGCATGGAGATTTCAAGGTCTGCGCTTATTTGAACGGGGGAATGAAAATGGAGACGCAGATGAGGTTTTTCCTTGTTTCACAGTACAATCGAAGTTTTGGATTGTTATGATCAAATCTTCCATGACAAACAAGAGTGCCGCTCCTGCTACCCAGTGTGATGGTTCTGGTTTGTAAAAGATGATGAAATCACACACAAGGAGAACCAAGAAAAAGAAAAAGTTAACATCTCTTGTGGATCCTCAAAATTCAATCCTCCGTCATCTATTTATTAAAAAGCTTTTTTCTTATTAGAAACGAGGCAAATTTTTGCCTCAACTCGTTAATAAAGAAGTAGGGTATATAGTAACGGAGGTTTTTAGACGAGGTCACTATTCCTCAACAAATGAATACACAACCCTGCTCTTAGCACAATGGAACCCATGTGCGTAGCACTAGCGGTCACCCAAAGCTTGGCCACAACCCTAACATTCACGACGACAATCAACGATAAGGTAGATTTGTTGCGAAGAACCTCGGGCATTTCTCTCGTTCCACAGTGCCCATGTCACAAGCATGAGAGGGTGGCGATGGCTTTCCTCCTGTGACCATGGCCGAGCACTGTGGCATTCCACCAAGCGTGCACCGAAGGCAGCCCACCCCACTGGCCAATGCACAACTCTGTGGCACCAAAACACGTCTTCACGGCCTCCCAAACATGGATGGAGTATCTGCACTTGAATAGGAGATGTGTTGCAGACTCGGGCTCCTTTCTACACAACTGACATAGGCCACGGTTTGACCAGCCTCTTCTATCTAAGTGATCGGTGGTTCAGATCCTATTCTTGTTGACAGGCCAAGCAAAGAACTTGCATTTGGGCAGCACCCAGTTATCCTAGACTGTGGGCTTCGTGGGTGTGGTGTTGGCTACCTCAAATTGTGTGAGATAATCATAAGCATCCCAGTTAATACCATTAGACGAAAGGTTCCACACAATGATATCCAGAGTGTCATGCCGATGTCTACTGCGCAATTTTATCCTTGTAGACGTTGTTGGGCCTCCAAGTGCAGAGTTTTGTAGGACAATAGCAAATTTCCCTTTGGTGGATGACCTAAGATTTATCAATCTGTGGGAGGCGTAGGATGAAGATGGTCTCTCTCAAACAACCCTGCAACTAAATAACAAAGAGTCTCTTGTGTCCCCAACACACCCAATACAATGGTAAATTGTATAGATGCACTAGTTCGGCGAAGAGATGGTGATACAAGTGCAATACGGATAGTAGATATAGTTTTTTGTAATATGAAAATATAAAAACAACAAGGTAACTAGTAACAAAAGTGAGCGAAACGGTATTGCAATGCTTGGAAATAAGGCTTAGGGTTCATACTTTCACTAGTGCAAGTTCTCTCAACAATGATAACATAATTAGATCATATAACAATCCCTCAACGTGCAACAAAGAGTCACTCCAAAGTCACTAATATCGGAGAACAAACAAATAGATTATTGTAGGGTACGAAACCACCTCGAAGTTATTCTTTCTAATCGATCTATTGGGCTATTCCTATAAGTGTCACAAACATCCCTAGAGTTCATACTAAAAATAACACCTTAAGACACACATCAACAAAAACCCTAATGTCACCTAGATATTCCAATGTCACCACAAGTATCCGCGGGTTTGATTATACGATATGCATCACGCAATCTCAGATTCATCTATTCAAACCAACACAAAGAACTTCAAAGAGTGCCCCAAAGTTTCTACTGGAGAGTCAAGACGAAAACGTGTGCCAACCCCTATGCATAAGTTCACAAGGTCACAGAACGCGCAAGTTGATCACCAAAACATACATCAAGTGGATCACGTGAATATCCCATTGTCACCACAGATAAGCACATGCAAGACATACATCAAGTGTTCTCAAACCCTTAAAGACTCAATCCGATAAAATAACTTCAAAGGGAAAACTCAATCCATTACAAGAAGGTAGAGGGGGAGAAACATCATAAGATTCAACTATAATAGCAAAGCTCGCGGTACATCAAGATCGTGCGAAATCAACAACACGAGAGAGAGAGAGAGAGAGAGAGAGAGAGAGATCAAACACATAGCTACTAGTACATACCCTTAGCCCCGAGGGTGAACTACTCCCTCCTCGTCATGGAGAGCGTCAGGATGATGAAGATGGCCACCGGTGATGGTTTCCCCTTCCGACAGGGTGCCGGGACAGGGCCCCGATTGGTTTTTGGTGGCTACAGAGGCTTGCGACGGCGGAACTCCCGATCTAGGTTATGTTCTGGAGGTTTGGGGATATATAAGAGGTGTTGGCGTCGAGAACAAGTCAAGGGAGTCCACGAGGGGCCCACAAGGTCAGGGGGCGCTCCCTAGGGGGGCGCCCCCCCACCCTTGTGGTGGCCTCGGGACTCCTCTGGTGCATCTCCGGTACTCCATGGGCTTCTTTTGGTCCAAAAATAATCTCCGTAAATTTTTAGGTCAATTGGACTCCGTTTGATATTCCTCTTCTCCGAAACTCAAAAACAAGGAAAAAACAGAAACTGGCACTGGGCTCTAGTGAAGGAAATATGCCCTAGAGGCAATAATAAACTTATTATTTATTTCCTTATTTCATGATAAATGTTTATTATTCATGCTAGAATTGTATTAACCGGAAACATGATACATGTGTGAATACATAGACAAACATATAGTCACTAGTATGCCTCTACTTGACTAGCTCATTAATCAAAGATGGTTATGTTTCCTAACCATAGACATGTGTTGTTATTTGATTAATGGGATCACATCATTAGGAGAATGATGTGATTGACATGACCCATTCCGTTAGCCTAGCACTTGATCGTTTAGTATATTGCTATTTGCTTTCTTCATGACTTATACATGTTCCTGTAACTATGAGATTATGCAACTCCGTTTACGGAGGAACACTTTGGTGCTACCAAACGTCACAACGTAATCGGGTGATTATAAAGGAGTACTACAGGTGTCTCCAAAGGTACATGTTGGGTTGGCGATTTCGAGATTAGGTTTTGTCACTCCGATTGTGGGAGAGGTATCTCTAGGCCTTCTCGGTAATACACATCACATAAGCCTTGCAAGCATTGCAACTAATAAGTTAGTTGTGAGATGATGTATTACGGAATGAGTAAAGAGACTTGCGTAACGAGATTGAACTAGGTATTGGATACCGACGATAGAATCTCGGGTAAGTAACATACCGATGACAAAGGAACAACGATGTCGTTATGCGGTTTGACCGATAAAGATCTTTGAAGAATATGTAGGAACCAATATGGGCATCCGTGTTCCGCCATTGGTTATTGACCGAGAATAGTTCTAGGTCATGTCTACATAGTTCTCGAACCCGTAGGGTCCGCACGCTTAACGCTTCGATGACAGTTTATTATGAGTTTATAAGTTTTGATGTACGAAGTTTGTTCGAGTCCCGGATGTGATCACGGACATGACGAGGAGTCTCGAAATGGTCGAGACATAAAGATTGATATATTGGAAGCCTATGTTTGACTTGGAAGGTTCCGGATGAAAACGGATTTTACCTAACACCGGGGTTACGGAACCCCGGGGATGTTGGGCCTTAATGGGCCATAAGGAGAAGAGGAGG
This sequence comes from Aegilops longissima, assembly GCA_021605205.1. NCBI lineage: Eukaryota > Viridiplantae > Streptophyta > Magnoliopsida > Poales > Poaceae > Aegilops > Aegilops longissima. The sequence continues at coordinate 640,541,753 of CM038677.1, forward strand.
GCGGCCGGGGCAGGCCGCCCCCTCCCCTAGTCCGAATAGGACAAGGAGAGGGGCGGCGCCTTCCTCTCTCTCCTCCCCCAAGTCCTAATCCAACTAGGAAGGGGGAGTCCTACTCCGGTGGGAGTAGGACTCCTCGCCTCCTCCTCCTAGGGCTGGCCGCCCCCCTTGCTCCTTTATATACGAGGGCAGGGGGCACCCCATGACACACAAGTTGATCTACGGATCGTTCCTTAGCTGTGTCGGTGCCCCTCCACCATATTCCACTTCATCATATCGTATGCGGAGCTTAGCGAAGCCTGCTGCCGGTGAAGTCATATCGACGCGAGCTTAGGCGAAGCCCTGCGTCGGTGGAGCATCATCATCGTCACCACGCCGTCGTCTTGTGGAACTCATCCCCGACGCTTTCTTGGATCGGGCCCGGGATCGCCATCGAGCTGAACGTGTGCGTAACTCGGAGGTGCCGTCGTTCGGTACTTGGATCGGTCGGATCATGAAGACGTCACGACTACATCAACAGCGTTGTTATAACGCTTCGCTTTCGGTCTCACGAGGGTGCGTGGACATACACTCTCCCTCTCGTTCTTGTGCCATCATCATGGTCTTGCGTGTGCGTAGGAAATTTTTGAAATTACTCGTTCCCCAACAATGGCATCCGAGCCTGGTTTTATGCGTTGATGTCATATGCACGAGTAGAACACAAGTGAGTTGTGGGCGATATAAGTCATACCGCTTACCAAAGATGTCATACTTTGGTTCAGCGGTATTGTGAGATGAAGCGGCCCGGACCGACATTACGCGTACGCTTACGCGAGACTGGTTTCACCGCTTCGAGCACTCGTTGCTTAAAGGTGACCGGCGGGTGTCTGTTTCTCTCACTTTAGTTGAACCGAGTGTGGCTACGCCCGGTCCTTGTGAAGGTTAAAACAACACCAACTTGACAAACTATCGTTGTGGTTTTGATGCGTAGGTAAGAACGGTTCTTGCTCAGCCCGTAGCAGCCACGTAAAACTTGCAACAACAAAGTAGAGGACGTCTAACTTGTTTTTGCAGGGCATGTTGTGATGTGATATGGTCAAGACGTGATGCTATATTGTATGAGATGATCATGTTTTGTAACCGGTTATCGGCAATCGGCAGGAGCCATATGGTTGTCGCTTTATTGTATGAAATGCAAAAGCCATGTAATTGCTTTACTTTATCACTAAGCGATGAGCGATAGTCGTAGAAGCAATAGTTGGCGAGACGACAACGATGCTACGATGGAGATCAAGGTGTCGCGCGGTGACAATGGTGATCATGACGGTGCTTGGAGATGGAGATCACAAGCACAAGATGATGATGGCCATATCATATCACTTATATTGATTGCATGTGATGTTTATCCTTTATGCATCTTATCTTGCTTTGATTGACGGTAGCATTATAAGATGATCTCTCACTAAAATTATCAAGAAGTGTTCTCCCGAGTATGCACCGCTATGAAAGTTCTTCGTCTTTGAGACACCACGTGATGATCGGGTGTGATAGGCTCTACGTTCAAATACAACGGGTGCAAAACAGTTGCGCACGCGAATACTCAGGTTAAACTTGACGAGCCTAGCATATAACAGATATGGCCTCGGAACACGGAGACCGAAGGTCGAGCGTGAATCATATAGTAGATATGATCAACATATTGATGTTCACTGCTGAAACTACTCCATCTCACGTGACGATCGGACATGGTGTAGTTAATATGGATCACGTAATCACTTAGAAGATTAGAGGATGTCTATCTAAGTGGGAGTTCTTAAGTAATATGATTAATTGAACTTTAATTTATCATGAACTTAGTCCTGGTAGTATTTTGCTAATTATGTTGTAGATCAATAGCTCACGTTGTTGCTTCCCTATGTTTTTGCTTCCCGATGTTTTTATATGTGTTCCTAGAGAAAATTATATTGAAAAATGTTAGTAGCAATGATGCGGATTGGATCCGTGATCGAGGTTTATCCTCATTGCTGCACGTAAGAATTATGTCCTTAATGCACCGCTAGGTGACAGACCTATTGCAGGAGCAGATGCATATGTTATGAACGTTTGGCTAGCTCAATGTGATGACTACTTGATAGTTTAGTGCACCATGCTTAACGGCTTAGAATCGGGACTTCAAAGACGTTTTGAACGTCATGGACCATATGAGATGTTCCAGGAGTTGAAGTTAATATTTCAAGCAAATACCCGAGTTGAGAGATATAGAGTCTCCAACAAGTTCTATAGCTAAAAGATGGAGGAGAATCCCTTAACTAGTGAGCATGTGCTCAGATTGTCTGGGTACTTCAATCGCTTGAATCAAGTGGGAGTTAATCTTCCAGATAAGATAGTGATTGACATAATTCTCTAGTCACCATCACTAAGTTAGTAGAACTTCGTGATGAACTATAATATGCAAGGGATGACAAAAGTAATTCCCAAGCTCTTCGTGATGCTGAAATCGACGAAGGTAGTGTTGGAAATATGCCCTAGAGGCAATAATAAATTAGTTATTATTATATTTCCTTGTTCATGATAATCGTTTATTATCCATGCTATAATTGTATTGACAGGAAACTCAGATACATGTGTGGGTACATAGACAACACCATGTCCCTAGTAAGCCTCTAGTTGACTAGCTCGTTGATCAATAGTTGGTTACGGTTTCCTAACCATGGACATTGGATGTCATTGATAACGGGATCACATCATTGGGAGAATGATGTGATGGACAAGACCCAATCCTAAGCCTAGCACAAGATCGTAGTTCAGTATGCTAAAGCTTTTCTAATGTCAAGTATCATTTCCTTAGACCATGAGATTGTGCAACTCCGGATACCGTAAGAATGCTTTGGGTGTACCAAACGTCACAACGAATCGGGTGGCTATAAAGGTTCATTACGGTATCTCCGAAAGTGTCTATTGGGTTGGCACGAATCGAGATCGGGATTTGTCACTCCGGTTGACGGAGAGGTATCTCTGGGCCCACTCGGTAGGACATCATCATAATGTGCACAATGTGACCAAGGGGTTGATCACGGGATGATGTGTTACGGAACGAGTAAAGAGACTTGCGATAACGAGATTGAACAAGGTATCGGGATACCGACGATCGAATCTCGGCAAGTACAATACCGCTAGACAAAGGGAATTGTATACGGGATCGATTGAGTCCTTGACATCGTGGTTCATCCGATGAGATCATCGTGGAACATGTAGGAGCCAACATGGGTATCCAGATCCGCTGTTGGTTATTGACCGGAGAACGTCTCGGTCATGTTCAGATGATTCCCGAACCCGTAGGGTCTACACACTAAGGTTCGATGGCGCTAGGGTTATAAAGGAAGTTTGTATGTGGTTACCGAATGTTGTTCGAGTCCGGATGAGATCCTGGACGTCACGAGGAGTTCGGAATGGTCCGGAGGTAAAGATTTATATATGGGAAGTCCTGTTTTGGTCACCGAAAAAGTTTCGGGCGATATCGGTAATGTACCGGGACCACCGGGAGGGTCCCGGGGGTCCACCAAGTGGGGCCACCTGCCCCAGAAGGTTGCGTGGGCCAAGTGTGGGAGGGAACCAGCCCCAAGGGGGCTGGTGCGCCCCCCACAAGGGGCCCAAGGCGCAAGGGGAAGTGGGAGGGGGCAAACCCTAAGGCAGATGGGCCCTAAGGCCCATCTAGTGGCGCCTCCTCTCCTCCCTCTTGGCCGCCCCCCTTGAACCCATCTAGGGCTGCCGCCCCTCTAGGGGTGGGAACCCTAGAGGGGGCGCACCCTCCACCCCTTCCCCTATATATATGAGGCCTAGGGGCTGCCCATAACACGCGATTTGATCTCCCTCTTGGTGCAGCCCTGCCTCTCCTCTTCCTCCTCTCCCTTGGTGCTTGGCGAAGCCCTGCGGGATTGCCACGCTCCTCCATCAACACCATGCCGTTGTGCTGCTGCTGGATGGAGTCTTCCTCAACCTCTCCCTCTCTCCTTGCTGGATCAAGGCGTGGGAGACGTCACCGGGCTGTACGTGTGTTGAACGCGAGGTGCCGTCCGCTCGCACTAGGATCTCCGGTGATTTGGATCACGACAGTCGACTCCTTCAACCCCGTTCTCATGAACGCTTCCGCTTAGCGATCTACAAGGGTATGTAGATGCACTCTCCTTCCCTCGTTGCTAGTTTCTCCATAGATAGATCTTGGTGACACGTAGGAAAATTTTGAATTTCTGCTACGTTCCCAACAGTGGCATCATGAGCTAGGTCTATTTCATAGATTCTTTGCACGAGTAGAACACAAAGTAGTTGTGGGCGTTGATGATGTTCAATTTGCTTACCGTTACTAGTCCAATCTTGTTTCGACGGTATTGTGGGATGAAGCGCCCGGACCGACCTTACACGTATCTTCGTGAGACAGTTCCACCGATGACATGCACTTGGTGCATAAGGTGGCTAGCGGGTGCCGCCTCTCCACTTTAGTCGGAACGGATTCGATGAAAAGGGTCCTTATGAAGGGTAAATAGCAATTGGCATATCACGTTGTGGTTTTATGAGGTAAGAAACGTTCTTGCTAGAAACCCATAGCAGCCACGTAAAACATGCAAACAACAATTAGAGGACGTCTAACTTGTTTTTGCGGGGTATGCTATGTGATGTGATATGGCCAAGAAGAATGTGATGAATGATATGTGATGTATGAGATTGATCATGTTCTTGTAATAGGATTCACGACTTGCATGTCGATGATTATGACAACCGGCGGGAGCCATAGGAGTTGTCTTTATTTATTGTATGACCTGCGTGTCATTAAACAACGCCATGTAATTACTTTACTTTATTGCTAACCGGTAGCCATAGTAGTAGAAGTAATAGTTGGCGAGACAACTTCATGGAGACACGATGATGGAGATCATGATGATGGAGATCATGGTGTCATGCGGTGACGATGATGATCATGGAGCCCCAAGATGGAGATCAAAGGAGCAAAATGATATTGGCCATATCATGTCACTATATAATTGCATGTGATGTTTATTATGTTTATGCATCTTGTTTACTTAGAACGACGGTAGTAAATAAGATGATCCCTTACAAAATTTCAAGAAGTGTTCTCCCCGACCGTGCACCGTTGCTACAGTTCGTCGCTTCTAAGCACCACGTGATGATCGGGTGTGATGGATTCTTACGTTCACATACAACGGGTGTAAGACAGATTTACACATGAAACACTTGGGGTTAACTTGACGAGCCTAGCATGTACAGACATGGCCTCGGAACACAGAGACCGAAGGTCGAGCATGAGTCGTATAGTAGATACGATCAACATGAAGATGTTCACCGAGTCGACTAGTCCGTCTCACGTGATGATCGGACACGGCTTAGTTGACTCGGATCATGTAATCACTTAGATGACCGGAGGGATGTCTATCGAGTGGGAGTTCATGAGATGAACTTAATTATCCTGAACATAGTCAAAAGACCTTTTGCAAATTATGTCGTAAGCTCGCGCTTTAGTTCCACTGTTTAGATATGTTCCTAGAGAAAATATAGTTGAAAGTTGATGATGGCGATTATGCGGACGATAGATAGCTTATGTCCTTAATGCACCGCTCGATGTGCTGAACCCCAAGCGTCGTTTGTGGATGTTGCGAACATCGGACATACACGCTTTGATAACTACGTGATAGTTCAGTTAAGCGGTTTAGAGTTGAGGCACCAAAGACGTTTTGAAGCGTCGCGGAACATATGAGATGTTTCGAGGGCTGAAATTAGGTTTTCAGGCTCGTGCCCACGTCAAGAGGTATGAGACCTCCGGCGATTTTCTTAGCCTACAAACTAAGGGAGAAAAGCTCAATCGTTGAGCTTGTGCTCGATTGTCCGAGTACAACAATCACTTGAATCGAGTGGGAGTTGATCTTCCAGTGGAGATAGTGATGTTTCTTCAAAAGTCATTGCCACCAAGCTGCTAGAGCTTCGTGATGAACTATAACATATCAAGGATAGAGATGATGATCCTTGAGGTATTCGCGTTGTTTGACATCGCGAAAGTAGAAATCAAGAAGGAGCATCAATTGTTGATGGTTGGTGAAACCACTAGTTTCAAGAAGGGCAAGGGCAAGAAGGGATACTTCATGAAGCGGCAAAACAGTTGTTTGCTCTAGTGAAGAAACCCAAGGTTGAACCCAAACCCGAGACTAAGTGCTTCGTAATAAGGGAATGCATAATCGAGCAGAATTACCCTAGATACTTGGTAGATAAGAAGGTGGCAAGGTCGATAGAAGTATATTGGATATACATTATGTTAATGTGTTCTTTACTAGTACTCTGGTAGCACCGTGGTATTAAGATACCGGTTCGGTTGCTAAGTGTTGGTAACTCGAAATAAAAGAGCTACGGAATAAATGGAGACTAGCTAAAGGTGAGCGAAGATATGTGTTGGAAGTGTTTCCAAGGTTGATGTGATCAAACATCGCACGCTCCCTCTACCATCAAGATTAGTATTAAACCGAATAATTATCATTTGGTATTTATTTGAGCATAGACATGATTGGATTATGTCTATCGCAATCTGGTTATTCATTTAAGGAGAATAATGGTTACTCTGCTTATTTGAATAATACCTTCAATGGTCTTGCACCTAAAGGAATGGTTTATTGAATCTCGATCGTAGTGATACACATTTTCATGCCAAAAGATATAAGATAGTAATGATAGTACCACTTACTTGTGGCACTCGCCATGTGAGTCATATTGGTATAAAACGCATGAAGAAGTTCCATGTCGATGGATCTTTGGACTCACTCGTTTTGAAAAGTTTGAGACATGCGAACCATGTCTATTGGTGTATACGCATGATGAAACTCCATGCAGATGGATCGTTTGGACTCACTTGATTTTGAATCACTTGAGATATGCAAAACATACCACATGGGCAAGATGACCTAAAAGCCTCGGTTTCAAAAAGATGGAACAAGATAGCAACTTGTTGGAAGTAACACATTTTGATGTGTGCAGTCCAATGAGTGCTGAGGCATGCAGTGGATATCGTTATGTTCTTACTTCACAGATGATTTGATTAGATGTTGAGTATATTTACTTGATGAAACACAAGTCTGAATTATTGAAAGGTTCAAGTAATTTTAGAGTGAAGTTGAAGATCTTCGTGACAAGAGGGTAGAATGTCTATGATATGATCATAGAGATGAATATCTGAGTTACGAGTTTTGGCACACAATTGAGACATTGTGCAAATTGTTTCACAATTAATACCGCCTGGAACACCATAGTGTGATGGTGTGTCCGAACATCATAGTTGCACTCTATTGGATATGGTGCGTACCATGATATCTCTTATCGAATTACCACTATCGTTCATGGGTTAGGCATTAGAGACAACCGCACTCACTATAATAGGGCACCACGTAATTCCGTTGAGATGACACCGTATGAACTATGGTTTAGAGAAACCTAAGCTGTCATTTCTTAAAGGTTTGGGGCTATGACGCTTATGTGAAAAAGTTTCAGGATGATAAGCTCGAACCCAAAGCGGACAAAATGCATCTTCATAGGACACCCAAAACAGTTGGGTATACCTCCTAATTCAGATCCGGAAGCAATAGGGATTGTTTCTTGAATCGGGTCCTTTCTCGAGGAAAAGTTTGTCTCGAAAAGTTGAGTGGGAGGATGGTGGAGACTTGATGAGGTTATTGAACCGTCACTTCAACTAGTGTGTAGCAGGGCACAGGAAGTTGTTCCCGTGGCACCTACACCAATTGAAGTAGAAGCTTATGATAGTGATCATGAAGTTTTGGATCAAGTCACTACCGTACCTCGTAGGGTGACAAGGATGCGTACTACTTCTGAGTGGTACAGCAATCCTGTCTTGAAGGTCATGTTGCTAGACAACAATGAACCTACGAGCTATGGAGAAGCAATGGTGGGCCCAAATTCCGACAAATGGTTAGAAACCATGAAATCTGAGATAGGATCCATGTATCAAAACAAAGCATGGACTTTGGTGGACTTTCCCGATGATCGGCAAGCCATTGAGATGAATGGATCTTTAATAAGAAGATGGACGTGGACGGTAATATCACCGTCTATGAAGCTCGACTTGTGGCGAAGAGTTTTTCACAAGTTCAAGAAGTTGACTACGATGAGATTTTCTCATTCGTAGCAATGCTTAAGTCCGTCGGAATCATGTTAGCATAAGCTGCATTTATGAAATCTGGCGATGGATGTCAAAATGAGTTTCCTTACCGGTTTCGTAAGGAAAGGTTGTATATGATACAATCGAGAAAGGTTTTGTCGATCCTAAGGATGCTAAAAGGTATCTTGGCTCCAATGATCCTTTCTAAGGACCGGAGTAAGCATCTCGGAGTTGGAATGTGTGCTTTGATGAGATGATCAAAGATTTTGGGTGTATACAAAGTTTATGAGAAACTTGTATTTCCAAAGAAGTGAGTGGGAGCACTATAGAATTTTTGATGAGTATGTTGTTGACATATTGTTGATCAGAAATGATGTAGAATTTCTGGAAAGCATAAAGGGTTATTTGAAAAGTGTTTTCAAGTGAAAACCTGTATTAAGCTACTTGAACATTGAGCATCAAGATCTATAGTGATAGATCAAGAAATGCTTAATGGTACTTTCAAATGAGCATATACCTTGACATGATCTTGAAAGTGTTCAAGATGGATCAGTCAAAGAAGGAGTTCTTACCTGAGATGTAAGGTATGAAGTTAAGAGTTAAAGCTCGACCACGGCAGAAAAGAGAGAAAGGACGAAGGTCGTCCCTATGCTTTAGACGTAGGCTCTATAGTATGCTATGCTTGTACAAGACCGGAAGTGTGCCTAGCCATGAGTCACTATCAAGGGTACAAGAATGATCCAGAATGGATCATTGGACGGCGTCAAAATTGTCCTTGGAGTAAATAAGGACATGTTTCTCGATTATGGAGGTGATAAAGAGTTCGATGTAAAGTGTTACGTCGATGCAAGCTTTAACACCTATCCGAATGACTCGAGTAGCAAAACGGATACGTATAGTGGAGCAACCATTTGGAATAGTTCCAAGTGGAGCGTAGAAGCAGCATTTACAATATGACTTAAAGATTTGCCAAGCGGACACGGATCTGAAAGGTTCGCACCGTTGACTAAAACCCGTTGACTAAAACCTCTCTCACAAGCAAAACATGATCAAACCCGTAAATCATTGAGTCTTAATCACATGATGATGTGAACTAGTTTACGACACTAGTAAACTCTTTGGGTGTTGGTCACATGGCGATGTGACCTATCGATGTTAATCACATGACGATGTGAACTAGATTATTGACTCTAGTGCAAGTGGGAGACTGTTGGAAATATGCCCTAGAGGCAATAATAAATTAGTTATTATTATATTTCCTTGTTCATGATAATCGTTTATTATCCATGCTATAATTGTATTGACAGAAACTCAGATACATGTGTGGGTACATAGACAACACCATGTCCCTAGTAAGCCTCTAGTTGACTAGCTCGTTGATCAATAGTTGGTTACGGTTTCCTAACCATGGACATTGGATGTCATTGATAACGGATCACATCATTGGGAGAATGATGTGATGGACAAGACCCAATCCTAAGCCTAGCACAAGATCGTAGTTCAGATGCTAAAGCTTTTCTAATGTCAAGTATCATTTCCTTAGACCATGAGATTGTGCAACTCCGGATACCGTAAGAATGCTTTGGGTGTACCAAACGTCACAACGTGGCTCGGGTGGCTATAAAGGTGCATTACGGTATCTCCGAAAGTGTCTGCTGGGTTGGCACGAATCGAGATCGATTTGTCACTCGGTTGACGGAGAGGTATCTCTGGCCCACTCGGTAGGACATCATCATAATGTGCACAATGTGACCAAGGGGTTGATCACGGGATGATGTGTTACGGAACGAGTAAAGAGACTTGCGTGCGAACGAGATTGAACAAGGTATCGGGATACCGACGATCGAATCTCGGGCAAGTACAATACCGCTAGACAAAGGGAATTGTATACGGATCGATTGAGTCCTTGACATCGTGGTTCATCCGATGAGATCATCGTGGAACATGTGGGAGCCAACATGGGTATCCAGATCCGCTGTTGGTTATTGACCGAGAACGCGTCTCGGTCATGTCTCATGATTCCCGAACCCGTAGGGTCTACACACTTAAGGTTCGATGGCGCTAGGGTTATAAAGGAAGTTTGTATGTGGTTACCGAATGTTGTTGAGTCCCGGATGAGATCCTGGACGTCACGAGGAGTTCGGAATGGTCCGGAGGTAAAGATTTATATATGGAAGTCTGTTTTGGTCACCGAAAAAGTTTGGGCGATATCGGTAATGTCTGGGACCACCGGAGGGTCCCGGGTCCACCAAGTGGGGCCACCTGCCCCGAAGGTTATGTGGGCCAAGTGTGGGAGGGAACCAGCCCCAAGGGGCTGGTGCGCCCACAAGGGGCCCAAGGCGCAAGGGAAGTGGGAGGGCAAACCCTAAGGCGAGATGGGCCCTAAGGCCCATCTAGTGGGCGCCTCCTCTCCTCCCTCTGGCCGCCCCTTGAACCCATCTAGGGCTGCCGCCCCTCTGGGGTGGGAACCCTAGAGGAGCGCACCTCCACCCCTTCCCCTATATATATGAGGCCTAGGGGCTGCCCATAACACGCGATTTGATCTCCCTCTTGGTGCAGCCCCGCCTCCTCTTCCTCCTCTCCCTTGGTGCTTGGCGAAGCCTGCTGGGATTGCACGCCTCCATCAACACCATGCCGTTGTGCTGCTGCTGGATGGAGTCTTCCTCAACCTCTCCCTCTCTCCTTGCTGGATCAAGGCGTGGGAGGCCATGCGTGTGTTGAACGCGGAGGTGCCGTCCGTTCGGCACTAGGATCTCCGGTGATTTGGATCACGACGAGTACGAATCCTTCAACCCCGTTCTCATGAACGCTTCCGCTTAGCGATCTACAAGGGTATGTAGATGCACTCTCCTTCCCTCGTTGCTAGTTTCTCCATAGATAGATCTTGGTGACACATAGGAAAATTTTGAATTTCTGCTACGTTCCCAACAGGTAGAAATCAAGAAAAGAGCATCAAGTGTTGATGATTGACAAGACCACTAGTTTCAAGAAAAGGGCAAAGAGAAAGAAAGGGAACTTCAAGTAGAATGACAAGCAAGTTGTCACTTCCGCGAAGAAGCCCAAAGCTGGACCAAAGCCTGAAATTGAGTGCTTCTACTGCAAAGGAAATGGTCACTGGAAGCAGAAATGCCGTGAATATTTGGTGGATAAGAAAGGATGGCAAAGTGAACAAGAGTATATTTGATATACAGGTTATTGATGTGTGCCTTACTTGTGTTTATAGTAGCCCCTGAGTATTTGATACTTGTTTGGTTGCTAAGATTAGTAACTCGAAACAGGAGTTACAGAATAAACAAAGACTAGTTGAAGGGGAAGTAACGATGAGTGTTGGAAGTAGTTCCAAGATTGATATGATCATCATCGCACACTCCCTATACTTTCGGGATTAGTGTTAAACCTAAATAAATGTTATTTGGCGCTTATGCTTGAGCATGAATATGATTTGATCATGTTTATTGCAATATGGTTATTCATTTAAAGTTAGAGAATAATTGTTATTCTGTTTACATGAATAAAACCTTCAAATGGTCATACACCCAATGAAAATAGTTTGTTGGATCTCGATCGTAGTGATACACATATTCATAATATTGATGCCAAAAGATGCAAAGTTAATAATGATAGTGCAAATTATTTGTGGCACTGCCGTTTGGGTCATATCGGTGTAAAGCGCATGAAGAAACTCCATAAAGATGGATCTTCGAAATCACTTGGTTATGAATCATTTGATGCTTGCGAACCGTGCCTTTTTGGCAAGATGACTAAAACTCCGTTCTTCGGAACAATGGAACGAGCAACAAACTTGTTGGAAATAACACATATATACCGATGTATGCGATCCAATGAGTGTTGATGCTCGTGGCAAGTATCGCTATTTTTCTGACCTTCACAAGATGATTTGAGTAGATATGGGTATATCTACTTGATGAAACATAAGTCTGAAATAGTTGAAAGGTTCAAAGAATTTCAGAGTGAAGTGGAAAATCATCGTAACAAGAAAATAAAGTTTCTGTGATCTGATCGTGGAGACGAATATTTGAGTTACGAGTTTGGTCTTCATTTAAAACAATGTGAAATAGTTTCGCAACTCACGCCACCTGGAACACCATAATGTAATGGTGTGTCTGAACGTCGTAACCGCACTTTATTGGATATGGTGCGATCTATGATGTCTCTTATTAATTTACCATTATCGTTTTGGGGTTATGCATTAGAGACAGCTGCATTCACGTTAAAAAGGGCACCATCTAAATCCATTGAGACGACACTATATGAACTGTGGTTTAGCAAGAAACCCAAGTTGTCGTTTCTTAAAAGTTTGGAGTTGTGATGCTTATGTGAAAAAGTTTTCACCTGATAAGCTCGAACCCAAATCAGAGAAGTGCGTCTTCATAGAATACCCAAAGGTAACTATTGGGTACACCTTCTATCACAGATCCGAAGGCAAGTTTTTCGTTGCTAAGATGGATCCTTTCTAGAGAAGAAGTTTCTCTCGAAAGAAGTGAGTGGGAGGAAAGTAGAACTTGATGAGGTAATTGTACCTTCTCCCTTATTGGAAAGTAGTTCATCACAGAAATAAGTTCCAGTGATTCCTACACCAATTAGTGAGGAAGTTAATGATGATGATCATGGAACTTCATATCAAGTTGCTACCAAACCTCGTAGGTCTTCCAGAGTAAGATCCGCACCAGAGTGGTACGGTAATCATGTTCTGGAAGTCATGTTACTAGACCATGATGAACCTACGAACTATAAGGAAGCGATGATGAGCCCAGATTCATGAAATGGCTTGAGGCCATGAAATCGAGACAGGATCCATGTATGAGAACAAAGTATGGACTTTGATTGACTTGCTCGATGATCAGCAAGCCATGTTAAATAAATGGATCTTCAAGAGGAAGACGGACAACGATAGTAGTGTTACTATCTACAAAGCTCGACTTGTCACAAAAGGTTTTCGACAAGTTCAAGGTGTTGACTACAAGGAGATTTTCTCAAGCAGTAGCGATGCTTAAGTCTGTCCGAATCATGTTAGCAATTGCCACATTTTATGAAATCTGGCAAATGGATGTCAAAACTACATTCTTTAATGGATTTATTAAAGAAGAGTTGTATATGATGCAACTGAAGGTTTTGTCAATCCTAAAGGAGTTAACAAAATGTGCAAGCTCCAGCGATCCATCTATGGACTAGTGCAAGCATCTCGAGTTGGAATATATGCTTGATGATTTGATCAAAGCATATGGTTTTATACTGACTTTTGGAGAAGCCTGTATTTACAAGAAAGTGAGTGGGAGCACTACAACATTTCGATAAGTATATGTGAATGACATATTGTTGATCGGAAATAATGTAGAATTATTCTGCAAAGCATAAAGGAGTATTTGAAAGGAATTTTTAAAAGAAAGACCTCAAGAAAGCTACTTACATATTGAGCATCAAGATCTATTGAGATAGATCAAGGCGCTTGATAAGTTTTTTTTTCAATAAGTACATACCTTGTCAAGATTTTGAAATAGTTCAAAATGGAGCAGTCAAAGAAAGAGTTCTTGCACTGTGGTAAAGGTGTGAAATTGAGTAAGACTCAAATCCCGACCACGGCAGAAAATAGAAAAGAGAATGAAAGTCATTCCTATGCCTCGACCATAGGTTCTATAAAGTATGCTATGCTATGTACCGCACCTATTGTATACCTTGTTCGAATTTGCCAAGGAGTACAATAGTGATCTAGGAGTAGATCACTGGACATTGGTCAAGAACATCCTTAGTGAGGACTAAGGAAATATTTCTCGATTATGGAGGTGATAAAAGAGCCCGTCGTAAAGAGTTACATCGATGCAAGCTTTTTACACTGATCCAGATGACTCTAAGTCTCAATCTGGATACATATTGAAAGTGGGAGCAATTAGCTAGAGTAGCTCCGTGCAAAGCATTGTAAACATAGAATATTTGCAAAATACATACGGCTCTGAATGTGATGAGACCGTTGACTAAGCTTCTCTCACGAGCAAAGCATGATCATACCTTAGTACTCTTTGGGTGTTAATCACATAGCGATGTGAACTAGATTATTGACTCTAGTAAACCCTTTGGGTGTTGGTCACATGACGATGTGAACTATGGGTGTTAATCACATACGATGTGAATATTAGTGTTGAATCACATGATGATGTGAACTAGATTATTGACTCTAGTGCAAGTGGGAGACTGAAGGAAATATGCCCTAGAGGCAATAATAAAGTTATTATTTATTTCCTTATTTCATGATAAATGTTTATTATTCATGCTAGAATTGTATTAACCGGAAACATGATACATGTGTGAATACATAGACAAACATATAGTCACTAGTATGCCTCTACTTGACTAGCTCATTAATCAAAGATGGTTATGTTTCCTAACCATAGACATGTGTTGTTATTTGATTAATGGGATCACATCATTAGGAGAATGATGTGATTGACATGACCCATTCCGTTAGCCTAGCACTTGATCGTTTAGTATATTGCTATTGCTTTCTTCATGACTTATACATGTTCCCGTAACTATGAGATTATGCAACTCCGTTTACGGAGGAACACTTTGGTGCTACCAAACGTCACAACGTAATCGGGTGATTATAAAGGAGTACTACAGGTGTCTCCAAAGGTACATGTTGCGTTGGCGTATTTCGAGATTAGGTTTTGTCACTCCGATTGTCGGAGAGGTATCTCTAGGCCTTCTCGGTAATACACATCACATAAGCCTTGCAAGCATTGCAACTAATAAGTTAGTTGTGAGATGATGTATTACGGAACGAGTAAAGAGACTTGCCGTAACGAGATTGAACTAGGTATTGGATACCGACGATCGAATCTCGGGTAAGTAACATACCGATGACAAAGGGAACAACGATGTCGTTATGCGGTTTGACCGATAAAGATCTTGAAGAATATGTAGGAACCAATATGGGCATCCGTGTTCCGCTATTGGTTATTGACCGAGAATAGTTCTAGGTCATGTCTACATAGTTCTCGAACCCGTAGGGTCCGCACGCTTAACGCTTCGATGACAGCTTATTATGAGTTTATAAGTTTTGATGTACCGAAGTTTGTTCGAGTCCGGATGTGATCATGGACATGACGAGGAGTCTCAAATGGTCGAGACATAAAGATTGATATATTGGAAGCCTATGTTTGGACTTGGAAAGGTTCCGGATGAAAACGGGATTTTACCGAACACGGGGTTACGGAACCCCGGGGATGTTGGGCCTTAATGGGCCATAAGGGAGAAGAGGAGGGCCGGCCGGGGCAGGCCGCGCCCCTCCCCTAGTCTGAATAGGACAAGGAGAGGGGCGGCGCCTTTCTCTCTCCCTCCCCAAGTCCTAATCCAACTAGGAAAGGGTGGGGGGAGTCCTACTCGGTGGGAGTAGGACTCCTCCGGCCGCCTCCTCCTAGGGCTGGCCGCACCCCTTGCTCCTTTATATCTGAGGGCAGGGGGCACCCCATGACACACAAGTTGATCTACGGATCGTTCCTTAGCCGTGTCGGTGCCCCTCCACCATATTCCACTTCGGTCATATCGTTGCGGAGCTTAAGGCTTCCAGCCACGATGAAGTCATATCGTCGCGGAGCTTAAGCGAAGCCCTGCGTCGGTGGAGCATCATCATCGCCACCACGCCATCGTCTTGACGGAACTCATCCCCGACGCTTTCTTTGGATCGGGCCCGGGATCGCCATCGAGCTGAACGTGTGCGTAACTCGGAGGTGCCGTCGTTCGGTACTTGGATCGGTCGGATCGTGAAGACGTCTGAATACATCAACCGCGTTGTTATAACGCTTCCGCTTTCGGTCTACGAGGGTACGTGGACATACACTCTCCCCTCTCGTTGTTGTGCCATCATCATGGTCTTGCGTGTGCGTAGGATTTTTTTTTGAAATTACTACGTTCCCCAACATCTAGGTTAATAGGTTAGCCCCAAAAATCATATAAAATAGCATATAAATGCATATAAAACATCCAAGATAGATAATATAATAGCATGGAACAATAAAAAATTATAGATACGTTGGAGACGTATCAAGCATCTCCAAGCTTAATTCCCGCTCGTCCTCGAGTAGGTAAATGATAAAAAAAGAATTTTTGATGTGGAATGATACCTAACATATTCATCAATGTAATCTTCTCTATTGTGGCAAGAATATTCAGATCCATAAAATTCAAAACAAAAGTTTAATATTGACATAAAAACAATAAAACTTCAAGCATACTAACAAGGCAATTATGTCTTCTCAAAATAACATGGCCAAAGAAAGCTTATCCCTACAAAATCATATAGTCTGGCTATGCTCCATCTTCATCACACAAAATATTCAAATCATGCACAACCCTGATGACAAGCCAAGCAATTTTTTCATACTTTTGATGTTCTCAAACCTTTTCAACTTTCACGCAATACATGAGCGTGGGCCATACACATAGCACTATAGGTGGAATAGACGGTGGTTGTGGAGAAGACAAAAAGAAGGAGATAGTCTCACTTCAACTAGGCGTATCAACGGGCTATGGAGATGTCCATCAATAGATATCAATGTGAGTGAGTAGGATTGCCATGCAACGGATGCACTAGAGCTATAAGTTTATGAAACCTCAATAAGAAACTAAGTGGGCGTGCATCCAACTTGCTTGCTCATGAAGACCTAGGGCATATTGAGGAAGCCCATCGTTGGAATATACAACCCAAGTTATATAATAAAAAATTCCTACTAGTATATGAAAGTGACAACATAGGAGACTCTCTATCATGAAGATCATGGTTCTACTTTGAAGCACAAGTGTGGTAAAGGGATAGTAGCATTGCCCCGTGTCACGCCCAATATGCGACCCTATCCAAAAGGAACTCGATGGTCCCACCAAGGATAGACCTGCATATTGAAACACTTTTGCAAGGTGGATATCATTACATCAACATTACATAATAGATGGGGATACATACATAAGGCACAAATGCCACAAGGATACATCAACATCATATACAAGAGATCAACATCCGACTACGGATGAAACATAAACAAAACTCAAACGACATCCACCACGCTAGCCCAGGCTGCCGACCGGAACCTATCCCCGATCGAAGAAGAAGCGTAAGAAGAACTCCAACACAAGCAAACATCGCTCTCGCGCCATGATCATCACAAAACCTGTACCTGCAACTGGTGGTGTAGTAATGTGAGCCACGAGGACTCAGCAATCCCATTACCATGGGTATCAAGACTAGCAAAGCTCAATGGGAAAGGAAGGGGTAAAAATGGTGAGGTTGCAGCAGCGCTAAGCATATATGGTGGCTAACATGCAAAATGAGAGCGAGAAGAGAAACAAAGGAACGGTCGTCAACTAGTAATGATCAAGAAGTGATCCTGAACTCCTACTTACGTCGACACATAACCCGAAACCGTGTTCTCCTCTCGATCAACCCCAAAAGAGACACTCACGATTCGCTTTACGGTTGGTGTATTTTAGAAGAGTTTGCTTCAAGTTTACTACAACCGGATATCAACAAATTTCCATCTGCCACATAACATGGCACGGCTCTCGAAAGTTTATACCTGCAGGGTGTCCCAACTTAGCCCATGATAAGCTCTCGCGATCAACGAAGGATATTCCTTCTCCCGGAAGACCGATCAGTCTCGGAATCCGGCTACAAGACATTTCGACAAGAATAAAACAAGACCAGCAAAGCCGCCGGATGTGCCGACAAATCCTGATAGGAGCTGCACATATCTCGGTCTCGGGGCACACCGGATTGTCCAAACTTCCGGTAGGCGAACCCGAGTTTCCGGGTACACCGGCGGTCGATAGTTTGGACCAGCACTCACGACGAGCACTGTCGAGGGGTAAAATAAGATGACCCTTGGGCTCCGAAACCCAAGGGAAAAAGGGCTAGGTGAGGCAAATGGTAAAACCAATGTTGGGCCTTCTTGGAGGAGTCTTATTCAAAGCGAACTGTCAAGGGGTCCCATAAATCACCCGACCGCGTTAGGGACGCAAAATCCGGGAACATAATACCGATATGACGGAAACTAGGGCGGCAAGAGTGGAACAAAACACCAGGCATAAGGCCGAGCCTTCCACCCTTTACCAAGTATATAGATGCATTAATTAAATAAGATATATTGTGATATCCCAACAAGTAAACATGTTCCAACAAGGAACAACATCTCCATGTTCCAACAAGGAACAAACTTCATCTTCACCTGCAACTAGCAACGCTATAAGAGGGGCTGAGCAAAGCGGTAACATAGCCAAACAACGGTTTGCTAGGAAGGATGCAAAATGTTAGAGGCTGACATGGCAATTTGGGAGGCTTGAGGAACAAGTGATAGGTAGCGCAGCATAGCGATAGAACGAAGCAACTAGCATAGCAATGATAGTAATGAGATCCAAGGTGACGGTCATCTTTCCTGAAATCCCGCAAGGAAGAAGAACGAGTCCATGAAGAAGATGGAGCCACGAAGACGAACCAAGCGTAGACGAACGAATCCTCACGATCGCAACGAAACGGGAACTAACAAGAAGAAGCACACAACATAGTAAACACACCACACATGAACAAGACATGATGCACCACTGAGCATGATGCATGACAAGGCTACATGAAGCTACTCATGGCAAGAGATGATGCAAACAAGAGCAACACATCAAAGCAAGTTTAAATGAGGTCGGAAACAACATATAACAATTCCGGTAAGTCCTCATATGCAAATTTCGAAATTTGTCCAGATCTGAATAATCCTTATGTTCAAGTTGTTAAACAGCAAGTTAAGACGCACCACGATGATCTACACGAAATTCTAGTCAAGTTACATATAAAGTTCATTACATTCGGGGCTACGGCCTAGAAGATATGAGCAAAACAAGATAAGCATGGCATTGATGCAAAATGCATACAAACATCAAGCAAACACCTCAAAACAAGGATGCAACATGATAATATGAAGCTACATGCAATTCTAAGCAAGTTTCATGTAGAGCACACTCAAAACGGAGCAACGGTTCAACACATACACCCTATACAAGTTATAGCAACAATCTGTCCAAAACAGCAACTAGGCATATTGCAAACATCAAAAGAACATGCTAAAGGACCTCAACATAATAACAAAAGGCATGGACATGATTTACAGGTAAAGCATGACAAAACATGAACACTGAGCTATCTCCAGAAATAATTAGAACATGCTCAAAATGACATGGCAAGATTGCAAATAATAACAGTTTCAGACTTTAGCAGAAATAACATCAGGTTGCAATGTTTAGAGCTATCAAACAATATGCTACAGGAACTTATCATGGCAAACAAAGGCATGGCATGATACTAACAAATGCATAGAACAAAAGTCCTTTAGTTACCATAAGCCAAAAAGGATCAGAAGATATGATGGCATCCTTGTAAACATGGCAAGTTATATTACAGATTCATACATGGCAGGAACAACGATAAGTAGGTATGTTGGTGAGCTTGAAGCACTCACCACAGAGCAATACATGGCAAGGCAAGGCAACTCACAGTAAGAAGACATGGCATAGAAGCTATACATGGCAAGAACAACATCATAGCATGCAAGGATCAACTACAACAACCTTGGCAAAATTGAATAGCATGTAAACAATCTGCCAGGAAACATTTTATAGCAAAAGTAGAGCTCGATTGACTCAAACTATGGCACTCCATAATTGCAAACAAGGGCATGGATGGATAGAGAATAACAATATGTTCAAAACATCCTTACTGAAGTATCTCAAAATAAGCATGGATCTCTCGGTAGCATCAAGTTAACATGGCATAAAAATATCAGCAGAACAGGGCTGAAATCAGCAACATCATGAAGCCTAGTTTGCATGCTTGTGCTAGTCACCACATTGATCACAAAAAAACATGGTAAGCACCTCTGTAAAGATGGCATGGCATATTACAAAACACATGTAGGACTCAAGTTCATAGGAGGCACACATCAATCATGGCAAAAATGACAAAAGTGCATGTTCTGATAAGAATCTGAAACAAACATCACATAGCCCTCTTCTAACAGCATTTCGGGCATCATGATGAGCTCAAATGAAAATGATGCAATGAGATGAAATGATGTACTCGTCGAGGCGTACAATTTGACATATTATACGCACGAAACGGAGCTACGGATGCAGAGTTATGATGCGATGAAAATGCAACAAAATACTGACAGAAAAAGACTTAGACGAAAACGGGGGCTCGGGGAAAGTCAACCTTCGACACGGATGGCGAGGTTCGACGGAGTTCGTCGCCGGAGACGAAGAGGAAGAGGCCGGGGAGGTCGAGGGCGGCACGGGGAGATGGCCCCGGACCGGATCCGGCCGGATCCGCCGGGCGGCGGCAGGTCGGCGGCGCTGGCGGGCCGCGGGCAGGCGCAAGGCGGCGCCCAGGTGCCGGCGAGGCGCGGCGGGCTGCTCGGAGGCTTCAGGCGCTGGCCGGGCGGAGGCGGCGGCGAGCCCGGGCGGAGGGAGGGCACGGCGGGCGGCGACCATGGATCCGGGCCGCCGCGGAGGCGGATGCGGATGGGGCGCCGCGCCATGGGTCGGCGGGCAGCGCGCCGACGCCGGCGAGGGAGGCAGCGGTGGTGACCGGCGGCGGCGGCCGGCGGCCGGAGGAGCTCGCGCGGCGGCGCGACGGGCGAGGTGCCCGGCGGCGGCGGGCGGCGCTGGCCGGCAGGGCCCCACCTGGCCCCGGCGGCCGACGCGCGGTGGCGGCGCGGGGAAGTGGGCGCGGGCGGCGCGAATCAGAGGCGACATGTGGCGGCGGAGCCGAGGTGGCAACGCGGGATTGGGCGGGGTGAGGTGGCGGCTGGACGTGTCCGGCGCGGGCGGACGCGTCCGGCGGCGCGAGGAGGAGGAAGTTAGGGTTCATCTGCGCGAAAAATCCGGGAGAGGCACATATTTATAGGTAGAGGGAGCTAGGAGTGTCCAAATGAGGTGCGGTTTTCGCCCACACGATCGTGATCGAACGACCGAGAGCATGGAGGGGAGTTTGCTGGGTTTTGGGCAACTTTGAAGGGGTGTTGGGCTGCAAGACAAAGAGGGCTTTCACGGTTACCCGGTTAACCGTTGGTGTACCAAACGACCTCCAAATGGCACGAAACTTGACAGGCGGTCTACGGGTGCTATACCAAGGCCGCTTGGCAAACCTCGGTCCATTCCGAGACCATTTAACACCCGCACACGAAAAGAGGTAAAAGGGGGCGCCGGGAGACATACGAATGCCGGATTACAAAACGGACAACGGGGAAAATGCTCAGATGCATGAGACGAACACGTATGCAAAATGAAATGCACATGATGACATGATATGAAATGCAGATGATGACATGGCAAAGTGCAACACGCAAGCACATGACATGGCAACAACGGCGAATAACTGGCAGACACCTGGCGCGTCGGATCCGGGGCGTTACACCCCGTCTCTCTTTTCTCTCTCTTTTTTTGGGCCTTCTCTTTTTTTGCCTTTTCTTTCTTTTTTTATTTCCTCACATGGGACAATGCTCTAATAATGAAGATCATCACACTTCTATTTACTTACAACTCAAAAATTACAATTCGATACTAGAACAAAATATGACTCTATGTGAATGCCTCTGGCGGTGTACCGGGATGTGCAATGAATCAAGAGCGACATGTATAAAAATGATGAACTGTGGCTTTGCCACAAATACGATGTCAACTACATGATCATGCAAAGCAATATGACAATGATGAAGCGTGTCATAATAAAGAAACGGTGGAAAGTTGCATGGCAGTCTATCTCAGAATGGCTATGGAAATGCCATAATGGGTAGGTATGGTGGCTATTTTGAGGAAGGTATATGGTGGGTTTATGGCACCAGCGAAAGTTGTGCAGTACTAGAGAGGCTGGCAATGGTGGAAGGGTGAGAGTGCGTATAATCCATGGACTCAACATTAGTCATAAATAACTCACATACTTATTGAAAAAAAATCTATTAGTCATCAAAACAAAGTACTACGCGCATGCTCCTAGGGGGATAGATTGGTAGGAAAATACCATCGCTCGTCCTTGACCGCCACTCATAAGGAAGACAATCAATAAATAAATCATGCTCCGACTTCATCACATAACGGTTCACCATACGTGCATGCTATGGGAATCACAAACTTTAACACAAGTATTTCTCAAATTCACAATTACTTACTAGCATGACTCTAATATCACCATCTTCATATCTCAAAACAATCATAAGGAATCAAACTTCTCATAGTATTCAATGCACTTTATATGAAAGTTTTTATTATATCCCTCTTGGATGCCTATCATATTAGGACTAAATTTATAACCAAAGCAAGTTATCATGTTGTTTAGAGACTCTCAAAATAATATAAATGAAGCACAAGAGTTCATCAATTTCTATAAAATAAAACCACTGTCATGCTCTAAAAAGATATAAGTGAAGCACTAGAGCAAATGACAAACTACTCCAAAAGATACAAGTGAAGATCAATGAGTAGTCGAATAATTATGTAACTATGTGAAGAATCCTTCTCATAAATAAAATTTCAGATCTTAAGTACTTTAGTCAAACAACAAGCAAAACAAAATAAAATAAAATGACGCTCCAAGCAAAACTCATATCATGTGGTGAATAAAAATATAGCTCCAATTAAGGTTACCGATGAACGAAGACGAAAGAGGGGATGCCATCCGGAGCATCCCCAAGCTTAGGCTCTTGGTTGTCCTTGAATATTACCTTGGGGTGCCTTGGGCATCCCAAGATTAGGATCTTGTCACTCTTTATTCCGTAGTCCATCAAAACTTTACCCAAAACTTGAAAACTTCACAACACAAAACTCAACAGAAAACTCATAAGCTCCGTTAGTATAATAAAACAAATCATTAACTTTGGTACTGTCAAGATAAGATTCATAATTGTTCCCACACAATGCCTACTGTACCATATCATTTCTACAATTTATATTGACCAATATAAGCCATAGAAACTAGAAAACAAGCAAACTATGCATTGAAAACAGAATCTCTCAAAAATAGAACAACATGTAAAGATCTGAACAACAACCATACTTCTGTTACTTCGAAATTTCTGAAAAATTAGGAAATCGTATACAATTTGTATATAAATAATGTGTAAAAAATCCAGACTTTTATCATGCTCCAGTGAACTTAAACAATTATATGACTGTAAGCAAATGTTTCTGTTTTTGCACAGAATCAAGTCAACTATCATCCACACTATCCCAAAGGCTTTACTTGGCACTTTATTGAAACAAAAGGTGTAAAACATGATTAATACAGTAGCTTAATCATGTGGACACACAAAAATAGTAGGCACTAGTGTTGGGTTGTCTCCCAACAAGCGTTTTTCTTTAATGCCTTTCTAGCTAGGCATGATGATTTCAATGATGCTCACATGAAAGATAAGAATTGAAATGCAAATAGAGCATCATGAAGAATATGACTAGCACATTTAAGTCTAACCCACTTTCTATGCATAGGGATTTTGTGAGAAAATAACTTTTGGGAGCAATAATCAACTAGCATAGGAAAGCAAAACAAGCATGACTTCAAGATTTTCAACGCATGGAGAGGAAGCCTGATATTATTGCAACTCCTACAAGCATATATTCCTCCCTCATAATAATTTTCAGTAGCATCATGAATGAATTCAATAATATAGCTATCACATAAATCATTCCTTTCATGATCCACAAGCATACAAATTTTACTACTCTCCATATAAGCAAATTTCTTCTCATTCGGAATAGTGGGAGTGTCATATGAAACTTGAATACTATAAATTGTTTCCACATTAAAAGAGTAATATTCAGTAAAAGGATATTCCAAGTTATGACAAGCTTTATAAATATAATCATCACTACTTTATATAACATAAGTGTCATCACAATAATTATCATAAGTAGCACCTTTGTTCTCATCATAATCGATTGAAACCTCTTCCATGATAGTGAAATCATTACTAAATAAAGTCATGACCTCTCCAAATCCACTTTTATCATTATAATAGATTCAACACCCTCCAAGATAATGGGATCATTACTTCCTAAAGTTGATACTCTTGTAAACCCACTTTTACCAATATAATCATCATAATTAGGAGGCATGTTACAATCATGATAAATTTGCACATCGAAACTTGGGGGACTAAAAATATCATCCTCACGAAACATAGCATCCCCAAGCTTGGGACAAACATTAATTGCAGCAAATAAATTGTAAAACATGTCATTCTCATCAAACATAGCATCCCCAAGCTTGGGCCTTTGCATATCATAAGCATAATCACTCTCATCATTTATAGTACGAATAGCATCAATAGTATAGCAATTATTATCATCACAATGAGTAACATGCATAACAATAATAGGAGCAACATCATTTGGGAGGGATACCTTTTTACCTTTGCTTTTCCGTCTTCTATTTTTCTTCTTCACATCATGTGTGGGTTTAATCACCTTTTTGGAGCTCCTTATTGATGAGATTGGTTGAATAAAAAACTCCTCCTCGTTACCTGATTCATCATAAGAAAAAATAGGAGGATGTTGGGAAACCTCTTCCCCTTCATTAGTATTTTCTTCATTTTCTATTTGTTTTCTTGTCTTCAAGTAATTGACAATATAAGGATTCTCAATGCAATTCACCGCACAATACATCGTTAGTTTTATATTTCATTTCTTCATACCCCAAAAATAGACTAAGTTCATTATGATGCTCAAGGGTAATGAGGTTATCACAATTTTTGGACACGATTCGATCATGAAACAATTCACATTGGAAATTAAAATGACCACTTTCATTGCAAATTTCACAAGGACGGAGAGAAATATTAAGTTTTTCAGCACAAACATATAGCCTCTCTTGCAACCATTTAGTTTCTAAATGCTTATGCCTCTTACAAAATCTATCTTCCCTTCTTGGTATATATTTGCAAACTCTATGCACTCCACAAAAGTTGACATACTTATTTTTTTTATCATGACAAGTGCAATCATCATTAGTACTATGGATATTCAAAGAATTCATACTAACAACATTGCGATTATGCTCATCATTCAAAGATTGTATGCCAAACATTTTATTGCATTCTTCCTCTAGCAATTGAGCACAATTATCAGAACTCTTATTTTCACGGAAGATATTAAAAAGATGAAGCATACGAGGCAACCTCAATTCCATTTTTTTAATTTTTTTTATAAACTAAACTAGTGATAAAACAAGAAACTAAAAGATTCTATTGCAGGATCTAAAGATATACCTTCAAGCACTTACCTCCCCGACAACGGCGCCAGAAAAGTGCTTGATGTCTACTACGCAACTTTATCCTTGTAGACGTTGTTGGGCCTCCAAGTGCAGAGTTTTGTAGGACAGTAGCAAATTTCCCTCAAGTAGATGACCTAAGGTTTATCAATCCGTGGGAGGCGTAGGATGAAGATGGTCTCTCTCAAACAACCCTGCAACCAAATAACAAAGAGTCTCTTGTGTCCCCAACACACCCAATACAATGGTAAATTGTATAGGTGCACTAGTTCGGCTAAGAGATGGTGATACAAGTGCAATATGGATAGTAGATATAGGTTTTGTAATATGAAAATATAAAAATAGCAAGGTAACTAGTAACAAAAGTGAGCAAAAACGATATTGCAATGCTTGGAAATAAGGCCTAGGGTTCATACTTTCACTAGTGCAAGTTCTCTCAACAATGATAACATAATTAGATCATATAACAATCCCTCAACGTGCAACAAAGAGTCACTCCAAAGTCACTAATAGCGGAGAACAAACGAAGAGATTATTGTAGGGTACGAAACCACCTCAAAGTTATTCTTTCTGATCGATCTATTGGGCTATTCCTATAAGTGTCACAAACAACCCTAGATTTCGTACTAAAATAACACCTTAAGACACACATCAACCAAAACCCTAATGTCACCTAGATACTCCAATGTCACCACAAGTATCCGGGGTTTGATTATACAATATGCATCACACAATCTCAGATTCATCTATTCAAACCAACACAAAGAACTTCAAAGAGTGCCCCTAAGTTTCTACCATGGAGTCAAGACGAAAACGTGTGCCAACCCCTATGCATGAGTTCACAAGGTCACAAAACCCGCAAGTTGATCACCAAAACATACATCAAGTGGATCACGTGAATATCCCATTGTCACCACAGATAAGCACATGCAAGACATACATCAAGTGTTCTCAAACCCTTAAAGACTCAATCCGATAAGATAACTTCAAAGGGAAAACTCAATCCATTACAAGAAGGTAGAGGGGGAGAAACATCATAAGATTCAACTATAATAGCAAAGCTCGCGGTACATCAAGATCGTGCCAAATCAAGAACACGAGAGAGAGAGAGAGATCAAACACATAGCTACTGGCACATACCCTTAGCCCCGAGGGTGAACTACTCCCTCCTCGTCATGGAGAGCGCCGAGATGATGAAGATGGCCACCGGTGATGGTTTCCCCTTCCGTCAGGGTGCCGGAACAGGGCACCGATTGGTTTTTGGTGGCTACAGAGGCTTGCGGCGGCGGAACTCCCGATCTAGGTTTTGTTCTGGAGGTTTGGGGATATATAAGAGGTGTTGGCGTCGAGAACAAGTCAGGGGAGTCCACGAGGGGGCCACAAGGTCAGGGGGCGCGCCGCCCCCCACCCTTGTGGTGGCCTGATGTCTACTACACAACCTTCTTCTTGCAGACGTTGTTGGGCCTCCAAGTGTAGAGGTTTGTAGGACAGTAGCAAATTTCCCTCAAGTGGATGACCTAAGGTTTATCAATCCGTGGGAGGCGTAGGATGAAGATGGTCTCCCTCAAGCAACCCTGCAACAAAATAACAAAGAGTCTCTTGTGTCCCCGACACACCCAATACAATGGTAAATTGTATAGGTGCACTAGTTCGGCGAAGAGATGGTGATACAAGTGCAATATGGATGATAGATATAGGCTTTTGTAATATGAAAATATAAAAACAGCAAGGTAGCAAGTGGTAAAAGTGAGCATAAACGGTATTGCAATGATAGGAAACAAGGCCCAAGGTTCATACTTTCACTAGTGCAAGTTCTCTCAACAATAATGACATAACTGGATCCTATAACTATCCCTCAACATGCAACAAAGAGTCACTCCAAAGTCATTAATAGCGGAGAACAAACAAAGAGATTATTGTAGGGTACGAAACCACCTCAAAGTTATCCTTTCTGATCGATCTATTCAAGAGTCCGTAGTAAAATAACACGAAGCTATTCTTTCCGTTTGATCTATCCTAGAGTTCATACTAGAATAACACCTTAAGGTACAAATCAACCAAAACCCTAATGTCACCTAGATACTCCAATGTCACCACAAGTATCCGTTGGTATGATTATATGATATGCATCACACAATCTCAGATTCATCTATTCAACCAACACAAAGAAATTCAAAGAGTGCCCCAAAGTTTCTACCGGAGAGTCAAGACGAAAACGTGTGCCAACCCCTATGCATCAGTTCACAAGGTCACTGAACCCGCAAGTTGATCACCAAAACATACATCAAGTAGATCACGTGAATATACCATTGTCACACAGATAAGCACATGCAAGACATACATCAGGTGTTCTCAAATCCTTAAAGACTCAATCCGATAAGATAACTTCAAAGGGAAAACTCAATCCATTACAAGAGTGTAGAGGGGGAGAAACATCATAAGATCCAACTATAATAGCAAAGCTCGCGATACATCAAGATCGTGTCAAATCAAGAACACGAGAGAGAGAGAGAGAGAGAGAGAGAGAGAGAGAGAGATCAAGCACATAGCTACTGGTACATACCCTCAGCCCCGAGGGTGAACTACTCCCTCCTCGTCATAGAGAGCGCGGGATGATGAAGATGGCCACCGGTGATGGATCCCCCCTCCGACAGGGTGCCGGAACAGGGTCTCGATTGGTTTTTGGTGGCTACAGAGGCTTGCGGCGGTGGAACTTCCGATCTAGGTTTCTTTCTGGGGGTTTCTGTATTTATAGGAATTTTTGGCGTCGGTCTCATGTCAGGGGGGTCTACGAGTCATCCACGAGGCAGGGGGCGCGCCTAGGGGGGTAGGGCCCGCCCTCCACCCTCATGGACGGCTCGGGAATCTTCTGGCCCAACTCTTTTACTTCGGGGGCTTCTTTTGGTCCATAAAAATCATCAAAAATTGGCACGTCAATTGGACTCCGTTTGGTATTCCTTTTCGGTAAAACTCAAAAACAAGGAAAAAAGTGAAACTGGCACTGGGCTCTAGGTTAATAGGTTAGTCCCAAAAATCATATAAAATAGCATATTAAAGCCCATTAAACATCTAAAACAGATAATATAATAACATGGAACAATCAAATATTATAGATATGTTGGAGACGTATCAAGCATCCCCAAGCTTAATTCCTGCTCGTCCTCGAGTAGGTAAATGATAAAAACAGAATTTTTGATGTGGAATGCTACCTAACATAATTTTCAATGTAATTTTCTTTATTGTGGCATGAATGTTCAGATCTGAAAGATTCAAGACAAAAGTTTAATATTGACATAAAAATAATAATACTTCAAGCATAATAACAAAGCAATTATGTCTTCTCGAAACAACATGGCCAAAGAAAGTTCATCCCTACAAAATCATATAGTTTGGCTATGCTCCATCTTCGTCACACAAAATGTTCAAATCATGCACAACACCGATGACAAGCCTATCAATTGTTTCATACTTTAGTATTCTCAAACTTTTTCAACTTTCACGCATATAGGTGGAATAGAATGGTGGTTGTGGAGAAGACAAAAAGAGGGAGATAGTCTCACATCAACTAGGCATATCAACGGGCTATGGAGATGCCCATAAATAGATATCGATGTGAGTGAGTAGGGATTGCCATGCAACGGATGCACTAGAGCTATAAATGTATGAAAGATCAACAAAAGAAACTAAGTGGGTGTGCATCCAACTTGCTTGCTCACGAAGACCTAGGGCATTTGAGGAAGCCCATCGTTGGAATATACAAGCCAAGTTCTATAACGAAAATTCCCACTAGTATATGAAAGTGACAAAATAAGAGACTCTCTATCATGAAGATCATGGTGCTACTTTGAAGCACAAGTGTGGAAAAAGGATAGTAGCATTGCCCCTTCTCTCATTTTTTTTGTTTTTTGGGCATTCTCTTTTTTTTGGCCTTTTTCTCTTTTTTGGGCCTTCTCTTTTTTTCCTCAAATGGGACAATGCTCTAATAATGAAGATCATCACACTTTTATTTACTTACAACTCAAGAATTACAACTCGATACTAGAACAAAATATGACTCTATATGAATGCCTCTGGCGGTGTACCGGGATGTGCAATGAATCAAGGGTGACATGTATGAAAAAATTATGAACGGTGGCTTTGCCACAAATACGATGTCATCTACATGATCATGCAAAGCAATATGACAATGATGAAGCGTGTCATAATAAACGGAATGTTGGAAGTTGCATGGCAATATATCTCAGAATGGCTATGAAATGCCATAATAGGTAGATATGGTGGATGTTTTGAGGAAGATAAAAGGAGGCTTATGTGTCATAGAGCGTATCGTATCACGGGGTTTGGATGCACCGATGAAGTTTGCACCAACTCTCGAGGTGAGAAAGGGCAATGCACGGTACCGAAGAGGCTAGCAATGGTGGAAGGGTGAGAGTGCGTATAATCCATGGACTCAACATTAGTCATAAAGAACTCACATACTTATTGCAAAAATCTACAAGTCATCAAAACCAAGCACTACGTGCATGCTCCTAGGGGGATAGATTGGTAGGAAAAGACCATCGCTCGTCCCTGACCGCCACTCATAAGGAAGACAATCAAAGAAATACCTCATGCTTCAAATTTGTTACACAACGGTTACCATATGTGCATGCTACAGGACTTGCAAACCTCAACACAAGTATTTCTCGAATTCACAATTACTCAACTAGCATGACTCTAATATCACCATCTTCATATCTCAAAACAATCATCAAGCATCAAACTTCTCATAGTATTCAATGCACTTTATATGAAAGTTTTTATTATACCTATCTTGGATGCCTATCATATTAGGACTAGTTTTATAACCCAAGCAAATTACCATGATGTTTAAGACTCTCAAATAATATAAGTGAAGCATGAGAGTTCATCAACTTCTTCAAAATAAAACCACCGTCATGCTCTAAAAAGATATAAGTGTAGCACTAGAGCAAATGACAAACTACTCCAAAAGATATAAGTGAAGATTAATGAGTAATCGAATAATTATGCAACTATGTGAAGACTCTATAACATATAAGAATTTCAAATCTTGGTATTTTATTCAAACAGCAAACAAAAAGAAATAAAATAAAATGACGCTCCAAGCAAGGCACATATCATGTGGTGAATAAAAATATAGCTCCAAGTAAAGTTACCGATGAATGAAGACGAAAGAGGGGATGCCATCCGGGGCATCCCCAAGCTTAGGATCTTGGTTGTCCTTGAATATTACCTTGGGGTTCCTTGGGCATCCCCAAGCTTAGGCTCTTGCCACTCCTTATTCCATAGTCCATCGAATCTTTACCCAAAACTTGAAAACTTCACAACACAAAACTTAACAGAAAACTCGTAAGCTCCGTTAGTATAAGTAAATAAATCACCACTTAGGTACTGTTGTGAACTCATTCTAAATTCATATTGGTGTTATATCTTCTGTATTCCAACTTCTCCATGGTTCATACCCTACGATACTACTCATAGATTCATCAAAATAAGCAAACAACACATAGAAAAAAGAATCTGTCAAAAACAGAACATTCTATAGCAATCTGTATCATTCGAATACCTCTGTAACTCCAAAACTTCTGATAAAATAGGAAATCCTAGATAATTTGTTTATTAATCTTCTGCAAAAGGAATCAGTATATTATCACGTTTCTGTGATTTTAAACAATTCTGGGACTGAGCGCAAAGTTTCTGTTTTTTTACAGCAAGATCAAATTAACTATCACCGTAGGTTATCCCATAGGTCTTACTTGGCACAAACACTAATTAAAACATAAAAAAACATCTAAACAGAAGCTAGATGAATTATTTATTACTAAACAGGAGCAAAAAGAAAAGAACAAAAATAAAATTGGGTTGCCTCCCAACAAGAGCTATCGTTTAACGCCCCTAGCTAGGCATGATGATTTCAATGATGATCACATAAAAGATAAGAATTGAAACATAATGGGAGCATCATGAAGAATATGACTAGCACATTTAAGTCTAACCCACTTCCTATGCATAGGGATTTTGTGAGCAAACAACTTATGGGAACAATAATCAACTAGCATAGGAAGGCAAAACAAGCAAAACTTCAAGATTTTCAACACATAGAGAGGAGACTTGATATTATTGCAATTCCTACAAGCATATATTCCTCCCTCATAATAATTTTCAGTAGCATCATGAATGAATTCAACAATATAACTATCACATAAACCATTCTTTTCATGATACATAAGCATATAATTTTTACTACTCTCCACATAAGCAAAAAATTTCTCATTCATAGTAGTGGGAGCAAACTCAACATAATCAATTTGAGCATTAAAATCATGAAGACAAGTTTCATGGATATCATTACTCTTTATAGCATACTTTTCATCACAATAATCATCATAAATAGGAGGCATGCTTTCATCATAATAAATTTGCTCATCAAAACTTGGGGGACTAAACATATCATCTTCATCAAACATAGCATCCCCAAGCTTGTGGCTTTGCATATCATTAGCATCATGGGTATTCAAATAATTCATACTAATAACATTGCAATCATGCTCATCATTCAAATATTTAGTGCCAAACATTCTAATGCATTCTTCTTCTAACACTTTGGCACAATTATCGGAATCCTGGTTTTCCCGGAAGACATTAAAAAGATGAAGCGTATGAGGAACCCTCAATTCCATTTTTTTTGTAATTTTCTTTTATAAAATAAACTAGTGATAAAAAAAGAAACTAAAAGATTCAATTGCAAGATCTAAAGATATACCTTCAAGCACTAACCTCCCCGGCAACGGCGCCAGAAAAGAGCTTGATGTCTACTACACAACCTTCTTCTTGTAGACGCTGTTGGGCCTCCAAGTGCAGAGGTTTATAGGACAGTAGCAAATTTCCCTCAAGTGGATGACCTAAGGTTTATCAATCCGTGGGAGGCATAGGATGAAGATGGTCTCTCTCAAGCAACCCTGCAACCAAATAACAAAGAGTCTCTTGTGTCCCCAACACACCCAATGCAATGGTAAATTGTATAGGTGCACTAGATCGGCGAAGAGATGGTGATACAAGTGCAATATGGATGATAGATATAGGCTTTTGTAATCTGAAAATATAAAAACAGCGAGGTAGCAAGTGGTAAAAGTGAGCATAAACAGTATTGCAATGCTAGGAAACAAGGCCCAAGGTTCATGCTTTCACTAGTGCAAGTTCTCTCAACAATAATAACATAACTAGATCATATAACTATCCCTCAACATGAAACAAAGAGTCACTCCAAAGTCACTAATAGCGGAGAACAAACGAAGAGATTATTGTAGGGTACGAAACCACCTCAAAGTTATCCTTTCGGATCGATCTATTCAAGAGTCTGTAGTAAAATAACACGAAGCTATTCTTTCCGTTCGATCTATCCTAGAGTTCGTACTAGAATAACACCTTAAGATACAAATCAACCAAAACCCTAATATCACCTAGATACTCCAATGTCACCACAAGTATCTGTGGGTATGATTATACGATATGCATCACACAATCTCAGATTCATCTATTCAACCAACACAAAGAACATCAAAGAGTGCCCCAAAGTTTCTACCGGAGAGTCAAGACGAAAATGTGTGCCAACCCCTATGCATAAGTTCACAAGGTCACTGAACCCGCAAGTTGATCACCAAAACATACATCAAGTAGATCACGTGAATATCTCATTGTCACCAAAGATAAGCACATGCAAGACATACATCAAGTGTTCTCAAATCCTTAAAGACTCAATCCGATAAGATAACTTCAAAGGGAAAACTCAATCCATTACAAGAGAGTAGAGGGGGAGAAACATCATAAGATCCAACTATAATAGCAAAGCTCGCGATACATCAAGATCGTGCCGAATCAAGAACACGAGAGAGAGAGAGAGGGATCAAACACATAGCTACTAGTACATACCCTCAGCCCCGAGGGTGAACTACTCCCTTCTCGTCATAGAGAGCGCCGTGATGATGAAGATGGTCACCGGTGATGGACCCCCCCTTCGGCAGGGTGCCGGAACAGGGCCCCGATTGGTTTTTGGTGGCTACAGAGGCTTGCGACGGCGGAACTCCTGATCTAGGTTTCTTTCTAGGGGTTTCTGTATTTATAGGAATTTTTGGCGTCGGTCTCACGTCAGGGGGGGGTCTCCAAGTCATCCACGAGGCAGGGGGTGCGCCCAGGGGGTAGGGCTCTCCCTCCGCCCTCGTGGATGGCTCGGGACTCTTCTGGCCCAACTCTTTTACTTCGGGGGCTTCTTTTGGTCCATAAAAAATCATCAAAAATTGGCACGTCAATTGGACTCAGTTTGGTATTCCTTTTCTGTAAAACTCAAAAACAAGGAAAAAACAAAAACTGGCATTGGGCTCTTGGTTAATAGGTTAGTCCCGAAAATCATATAAAATAGCATATTAAAGCCCATTAAACATCCAAAAAAGATAATATAATAGCATGGAACAATAAAAAATTATAGATACATTGGAGACGTATCGTGGCCTCGGGACTCCTCTGGTGCATCTCCGGTACTCCGTGGGCTTCTTTTGGTCCAAAAATAATCTCCGTAAATTTTCAGGTCAATTGGACTCCGTTTGATATTCCTCTTCTGCGAAACTCAAAAACAAGGAAAAAACAGAAACTGGCACTGGCACTGGGCTCTAGGTTAATAGGTTAGTCCCAAAAATCATATAAACTAGCATATAAATGCATATAAAACATCCAAGATAGATAATATAATAGCATGGAACAATAAAAAATTATAGATACGTTGGAGATGTATCACATGCTGGAGGTGGACAAGATCAAGCATAGCTCAGAGAGTGCAGAATGGATGGATGCTATCAACCGTAAGCCCTTTGGCCATGTCAATTTCCTTGGCCAAGCATTTTCCAATAGGTCATCCCTCACCGACGAATTCCTCCTTGAGGATATCAGGAACACAAGGGGCACAATGTTTTTGGGCTTCTTGCCATTGAGCCAAGGGGAGTGCCAGAACTTTGCCATGTGACAGTTGCCCACTAATGGTGGTGACATTGTAAAAAAGGGTCCATGTCCTTAGTATCGCAAGTCCTGCCCAAGCAAACCCAAGCTGTGGTGGGCTCCGCCCACTCATACCAAGACCGCCTAAGCCGGAGTGCCCTAGCATATTTGTGAAGATCCAAGATGCTGACCCCCCCAATATTCTTTGGAGAACACACTGACAGTGTCTGGGCTAAGGGGCCTATCACCATGTCTACTCCCGATCTAGTGGGCTGGTGTAAGGGTATATTTCTCCCTATGTGGTTTTGGTGATTGATGATAGTGCATTTGCGGACTAATCGTGTGCATTGAGCATTTCAGATATCTCATGTCCAGGCACAAGACGATTCGGTGCCCCTCAGAGCCTATCGAAGACGGCGGTTTTCTACGTTTCTTTTCGGTGGATTTGAGTCGTAGGAAAGCCATACTATTAAGAGGGGTCCGCTTCGGAAAGGTTAGGGTGGAATCAACACATACACATCTGTTCCTTTGAATCACATTTCCTTCGCTTCATTGGAGCACCGTTCATTTACCCTTGTCTCTGTGAAATGAAGGCTTCCAAATGCTTGAGTGTTTGTGGCGTGAGGAAGTACTGCTCAAGGGAGCAGTAGTACCGCAGGGCCTTGCGGTAGTACCGCAGGGTCCAGCAGTAGTACCGCTCCTGGTGAGCGGTAGTACCGCTTAGCTCGCCCGACAACGGTGCGTCTAAGTAGGCGCGAAGTAATGTTTTACTTCGCCCCACGCCAGTAGTATCTGCGTGCAGATTTTCAGACAGATCCTAAACTCAGCGGGAGTAGTCACGGACGTAATTTATTTAGTCCGTGCCTTTCCAGCCCAGTTGAGCCCTGCCTTGCGGTAGTATCACAAGGGCGCGTGGTAGTACCACTCTGGCAGTTCTGCCGCTCGTTGCTATGTGCAACAGGGCCTCGTCTAGTCACTGCCGTGCGAGCGGTAGTACTGCAACCCCTTGCGGTAGTACCGCGAGCGTGTGCGGTAGTGCCGCGTGTCGCGGGCTGAGTGAGTGGGTAACGGTTGGATCTTTTCCCCCACTATATAAAGGGGGTCTTCTTCCCCAAGAAGACCACCTCTTCCCTCCCCAAGCTCCATTGTTGCTCAAAGCTCCATTTTTGCCCGATCTCTCTCTCTAGCCAATCAAACTTGTTGATTTTCTAGGGATTGGTTCAGAAGGCCCCGATCAACACTTCCACCAAGAGAAATTTGATTCCCCCCACTAATCCCTCGCGGATCTTGTTACTTTTGGGTGTTTGAGCACCCCAGATGGTTGAGGTCACCTCAGAGCCATATCCATTGTGGTGAAGCTTCGTGGTGTCATTGGGAGCCTCCAATTCAACCTTGTTTGTAAAGGTTCAGTCTCCGCCTCCAAGGGCACCAATAGTGGAATCACGGCATCTCGCATTGTGTGAGGTTGTGAGGAGAATACGGTGGCCCTAGTGGCTTATTGGGGAGCATTGTGCCTCCACACCGCTCCAATGGAGACGTACTTCCTCTCAAAGGGAAGGAAATTCCATAGCACATCCTCGTCTCCATCGGCTCCACTCTTGGTTATCTCTTACCTTTACTTGTGCAAGCTTATATTGTGTTGTATCCCTTGCTTGCTTGTGTGCTTGTCGTTGTTGCATCATATAGGTTGCTCACCTAGTTGCATATCTAGACAACCTACTTTGACGCTAAGTTTAATTTGGTAAAGAAAAGCTAAAAATTGTTAGTTGCCTATTCACCCCCTCTAGTCAACAATATCGATCCTTTCAATTGGTATCAGAGCCTCGTCTCTTTTTTAAGGACTTTGCCGTCCGAAGAGTATGGTTGACACCACGGACGAGGTGGAGGAGCACCCCGGTGCGAATCCCACTTTGTCTGCGGCCGATGGAGGATCCTCGGTCTCTCGTGAGGAGTTCAATGTGGCCTTGGACACATTGAAAACCTCCATGACATCCGAGGTCAAAGGCATGCTTAAGAATTTCCTTGATGGTCTTAAATTATCCACCGCACCGTTGGACGTGGTCGATCCCACTAACAAGGTGACGGATGTGTTGGAGAACGTAGTAATTTCAAAAAAAAGCCTATGCACACGCAATATCATGGTGATGCATAGCAACGAGAGGGGAGAGTGTTGTCTACGTACCCTCGTAGACCGTAAGCAGAAGTGTTATGACAACGCGGTTGATGTAGTCGTACGTCTTCAGGCCCGACCGATCCTAGTACCGAAAGTACGACACCTCCGCGATTTGCACACGTTCAACTCGGAGACGTTCCACGAACTCTTGATCTAGCTGAGTGTCGAGGGAGAGCTTCGTTAGCACGATGGTGTGATGACGGTGATGATGAAGTTACCGGCGTAGGGCTTCGCCTAAGCACTGCAACGATATGACTGAGGTGGATTATGCTGGAGGGGGCCACCGCACACAGCTAAGAGATCAATGATCAACTTGTGTGTCAATGGGGTGCCCCCTGCCCTGTATATAAAGGAGTGGAGGAGGGGGAGGGCCGGCCCTCTACTATGGTGCGCCCTCGGGAGTACTACTCCCACTGGGAGTAGGATTCCCCCCTTCCCTACTTGGACTAGGAGAGAAGGAAGGGGGAGAGAGGGAGGAAGGAAAGGGGGGCGCCGCCCCCCTCCTAGTCCAATTCAGACCAGAGGGGGAGGGGCGCGCGGCCTGCCCTGGCCTCCTCTCTCTCTCTCTCCACTATGGCCCAATAAGGCCCATATACCTACCGGGGGGTTTCGGTAACCTCCCGGTACTCCAGTAAATTCCCGATTTCACCCGGAACCATTCTGGTGTCCAAATATAGGCTCCCAATATATCGATCCTTATGTATCGACCATTTCGAGACTCCTCGTCATGTCCGTGATCATATCCGGGACTCCGAACTACCTTCGGTACATCAAAACACATATACTCATAATACCGATCGTCACCAAACTTTAAGCGTGCGGACCCTACGGGTTCGAGAACTATGTAGACATGACCGGGACACGTCTCCGGTCAATAACCAATAGCGGAACCTGGATGTTCATATTGGCTCCCACATATTCTACGAAGATCTTTATCGGTCAAACTGCACAACAACATACGTTGTTCCCTTTGTCATCGGTATGTTACTTGCCTGAGATTCGATCGTCGGTATCTCAATACCTAGTTCAATCTCGTTACCGGCAAGTCTCTTTACTTGTTCCGTAATGCATCATCCCGCAACTAACTCATTATTCACATTGCTTGCAAGGCTTATAGTGATGTGCATTACCGAGAGGGCCCAGAGATACCTCTCTGACAATCGGAGTGACAAATCCTAATCTCGATCTATGCCAACTCAACAAACACTATCGGAGACACCTGTAGAGCACCTTTATAATCACCCTGTTATGTTGTGACGTTTGGTAGCACACAAAGTGTTCCTCCGGTATTCGGGAGTTGCATAATCTCATAGTCATAGGAACATGTATAAGTAATGAAGAAAGCAATAGCAATATACTAAATGATCAATGCTAAGTTAATGGATTGGGTCAAGTCAATCACATCATTCTCTAATGATGTGATCCCGTTAATCAAATGACAACTCATGTCTATGGCTAGGAAACTTAACCATCTTTGATTCAACAAGTTAGTCAAGTAGAGGCATACTAGTGACACTCTGTTTGTCTATGTATCCACACATGTATCAAGTTTCTGGTTAATACAATTCTAGAATGAATAATAAACATTTATCATGATATAAGGAAATATAAATAACAACTTTATTATTGCCTCTAGGGAATATTTCCTTCAGGATGCTAACTCCAACAAGGGGGAAGCTACTAGTGATCAATTTCCATTGACTAGTGGTAGAAGTGGAAATGGCATCTTTGCCCTGTTGAACCTCCAATTACCTATGGAGGACCGGTTCCTTCCACGCATATGAATCATGTTGGTCCTCCTCCCAAGCTTGTGAAAAATGAGGATTTTGCCTCTTGGGTCTATCGCTTTAAACGTCATTTAAATCATAGTTCTACTAATCTTTGGAGAATTATTGAGCAAGGTTTCTACCCGCACAACCCAAGAAACTTCACTCCTAGAGAAGCCGCGGATCATCAATTCAACGAGTCCGCTCTCTTCATTCTCCAAGAAGAAATTCCACACGAAGATATTGCGCATCTCCGACCTTTCACCGTGGACAAGGAAGCATGGCAACATGTTGTTTCCATTTACAAGGGAAGCACAAGCATTCAACGCTCAAACTTTTAAGTGGTGCAAGATGAAGCCAATGAGTTTGCAATGAATGAAGATGAAGAACCTCGAGAGCTTTATCAGAGATTAACCACTCTCGCGGTCTCACTCCGAGATCATGGGAGCAAGGATACGGATGACAATTGGATCAAGCGCAAGTTTCTCAAGGCCATGATGCCTTACCATAAGGCCATGTCCTCCGTCATCCGTCGAAGGCCGGACTTTCACGCCTTGTCCTCAAGTGAAGTGTTGGATGAGTTTGTTGCAATGAGGATCTTGGACTAGACCGCCGACAATGCGGTGTTGCATTCTCAACGAGCAACGAATCCCAACCTTGCTTTGAAGGCCAAGACTAGTGTGGAGAAGAGGGTGAAGATGAAGAAGAGGAGTGTTGCCCCGAAGATACCAAGTATGCATATCATGAGCACATGGCTCTGGCTTCACGACAATTTTGGAGCAAGAAGAACTCAAGGCCCAACTTCAACAAGAACAACTCAAGTGGCACCAAGGGCAAGCAACGTGTGAGGACATGTTATAATTGTGGCAATGTGAGCCACTTTGTTGCGGATTGCCCGTACGAGAAGAGGGAAGACAATGGTGGCAAGCTTATTCGAAAAGACAAGGCCATGTCCTTCCCCAACAAGAACAACTTCAACAAGAAGACTCCTCCCAAGGGGTTGGTGGCACAAGAAGAGTACAATGAGGATGATGATGATGAAGACGGTGAGACAGTTGCCATGGCCTCCATTTCCATTACAACAACTCCACGGGTGTCCCTCTTCGATTCACCCAACGAGAACATCACTGCCAAGTGCCTCATGGCCAAAGCCACCAACAAGGTAACCCCCAACATCAAAACCACCATCATTACTAATCCTTCCTTGACAGATTGCATTGATGAAAGTGAGGGGACGAAGGAGGAGGAAAATGAATTTGAGTCTTTTATGAGTAAGCTCAAGGGTAAATCCAAGAAGAACTTTGTTGCTCTCTTGGAACAACTTGTTGAAGCCAATGACATGATCGAGGCTCACGAAGAAGCCATCTCTAAGATGGAAGGGCATGGTCGTGACTATGTCGATGAGATATCGGATCTCTCTAATGCGCTTGAGGAAGAGTCACACAACGATGATCATGCTAAATTAAAGAAAGATCTTGATCATGCTCTTGTTGTATCTCGTGTGCTAAATTCCGAGAAGGCCAAACTTGGGTTTGACCATGCTAGACTCAAGGAGGAGTTTGATATACTTGAAAAGGCTCACAAGGCCTTGAAGAGTGCTCATGCTAACCTCAAAGAGTCTCATGATCAACTCCAAGTGAAGCTAACCAAGGAGAAAGCCACATTTCCTCATATGGTTTTAATTGATAATGCAAATTCTACTAACCCGTGTTGTGAGCATGTGCATCTTGTGGAGGAGAATGCCAAGTTGAAGGAGCAACTTGAGAAAGGCCTTGTGTCTTGCATACAAGGTGAGAAGAACCTCAACGACCTTTTGAGCAACCAAAAGGAAGTTGTGGTCAAGGAGGGAATTGGGTTTGCACCCAAGTCCAAGAATAAGAAGAATGACAAGGGCAAACAATATCCTCCTCTCAAGCAAACTTTTGTGAAGGAGGGAGAGGGTGCTTCTAAGGAGAAGAAAAACAATGTGAAGGGTGGTGGTGTCAAGAAGGGCAATGCCACCCCTTCCAACAAAGCCGACGACTTTAACCCTTCTTATGTGTTATGTCGTGCTAGTGATGGGCATGTTTATGCCAAATTTATTGGTTCTCCTTATGAGTACATTGAATGGTCTATTTGGGTTCCTAAGACCCTTGTTACTAACATCAAAGGACCCATTACAAAATGGGTACCTAAAACCAAGCATTGATCTCTTGTAGGTGTTTGCTTCCGGCGGGGGATCATGGTTGCTTGATAGTGGAGCCACAAATCATATGACCGGAAGCAAGGACTTGGTGGTGGACGTGCACAAGGTTTCATCTATGCCCACCAATGTCGAGTGGGGTGATGCCTGATCTTCTAAGGTATTGGGTCTTGGCAAGGTTGTCATTTCTCATGATCTCACGATCGAGAAAGTCATGCTTCTTGAGTCCCTTGCATACAACTTACTTTTCATTCATCAACTCGCACTCATGGGCTTTGCCACTTTCTTTGATATTGATACCGTGGCCCTCTTGTGGAGCAAGACTCTTAAAGTAGCCTTTGTTGGGCATGTCGAGAACGGTCTATATGTGATTAACTTTTCGGAGCGACCCACCACTACTGCAGGATGCTGCTAACGCGACACTACGATCAGAGACCCTTCGACGAAACTGTGTGCGATGCAATAATCGCAAACGGTGGTGTAAAATAACCGTCAAAAAAGGTGCAAACCATTTTGCGATGGAGGATGCATCAAACACGGTACAGATTTTAGTTGCGTGTGCGATGTAGGGCATACAGTTGATTGATACGAACTATTTGTGATTAGACAGAACAACAGAAATGGACAGCCATATCAATGTGTGTGTGATATACGGCATACAATTCGCTTCGATGAACTGTTTGCGATGATTGAGGTGAACGAAAATGATTCAGCGTAACAAGATGTGTGTGATACCCGACAAACAGGTCGGTAATCAGAATTGTGTGCATTATAGACAGCCCATACAGACTTTTTTGTGAACTGTGTGCTCGTCAGGGCACACAGTTCAACAAACCAACCTGTGGGCGATAATGTAGAAGATCTCTGTCAAATACTTATTACTAACCGTCTGCGATGAGATTGACATGATACACAGATATAACAAATTAATATGAGCGAACGAAAACAGAGATATGTAAGTCTGCTTAATTTAGTCCTTCTTCTTCTTCTTCTTGTTGTTGGATGGCCCCGCGACATCGTCTTGGTGAGGATGCTTCTTGCCACTGACGGTTGGCTTTTCATCGCCGCCGCCGTCGTCATCGTCATTGTTGTCGTCGTCCTCCTCCTTGTTCGACCATTCCTCCTCCTCATCATCGTCGTCCTCTTCTCCGTCCTCCGACGGCTCCTCGTCCATCTGGTTGTCGTCTGACGACTCCGGAGGCGGCGTCCCTTCCATGATCCGGTTATAATCAAGGTCTGGGCTCGACGCCGGATTCATGGAAGACGAGCGAGATGATTCCGATGTTGACCTATCATCGGGAACCAGACTACTGGCTAAGCTGTTGTCCTCGCTGTCGCTCGACATGGCTGCCGAGTGTGTGCCAGTGTGTAGCGCGGCCTGCCGGGGACGATGAAGATGGTGGACACTTAACCGGGGTATGTAGAGAAGAGGAAATGCCAATTGAAGAGGGGGTTGACGTATTATCTAACCGCTGATATAATCAATCACAATTATTTGTACCCAGTGCTCCAAATTCCCGGGGTTGCGCTGGACTCCTATTGGTTGGTTTATTTTTCAGGACAAAAAGAAGGAACGAGTTTTGGGACTATGCACCGTTACCGGTACGAACGGAGTAGGAT
This sequence comes from Aegilops longissima, assembly GCA_021605205.1. Taxonomy (NCBI): domain Eukaryota; kingdom Viridiplantae; phylum Streptophyta; class Magnoliopsida; order Poales; family Poaceae; genus Aegilops; species Aegilops longissima. Next base: position 640,583,954 of record CM038677.1, read on the forward strand.
AGTTGGCAAGCAATACATTGAGCTCTTCTTATTGATAAAGCCAGTAATAATCAAACTACAAAGGAAAAGAAAAAAATACAAAGGAAAACATCAATGGCATAGGACCTAGCCATGTTCTATTGCTTTATTCATGACTTATACATGTTCCTATGACTATGAGATTATGCAACTCCCGTTTATCGGAGGAACACTTTGTGTGCTACCAAACGTCACAACGAATCGGGTGATTATAAAGGTGCTCTCAGGTGTCTCCGAAGGTACTTGTTGAGTTGGCGTATTTCGAGATTAGGATTTGTCACTCCGATTGTCGGAGAGGTATCTCTGGGCCCTCTCGGTAATGCACATCACTATAAGCCTTGCAAGCAATGTGACTAAGGAGTTAGTTGCGGGATGATGCATTACATAACGAGTAAAGATACTTGTCGGTAATGAGATTGAACTAGGTATTGAGATACCGACGATCGAATCTCAGGCAAGTAACATACCGATGACAAAGGGAACAACGTATGTTGTTATGCGGTTTGACCGATAAAGATCTTCGTAGAATATGTGGGAACCAATATGAGCATACAGGTTCCGCTATTGGTTATTGACCGGAGACGTGTCTCGGTCATGTCTACATAGTTCTCGAACCCGTAGGGTCCGCACGCTTAAAGTTGGGTTGACGATCGGTATTATGAGTTTTTGTGTTTTGATGTACCGAAGGTAGTTCGGAGTCCCGGATATGATCACGAACATGACGAGGAGTCTCGAAATGCTCGAGACGTAAAGATCGATATATTGGACGACTATGTTCGGACACCGGAAAGGTTCCGGGAGGTTTCTGACATTTACCGGAGTACCGGGGGTTACCGGAACCCCCCGGGGAGTTAATTGGGCCTTATGGGCCTTAGTGGGAGAAGAGGAGGGGTGGCCAGGGCAGCCGCACGCCCCTCCCCCTCTAGTCCGAATTGGACAAGGAGGGGGGGGGAGTGCCCCCCCTTTTTCCTTCTCCTCCTCTCTCCCTTCCTTCCCTCTCCTACTCCAACAAGGAAAAGGAGGAGTCCTACTCCCGGTGGGAGTAGGACTCCCCCTTGGCGCGCCCTCCTCCTGGTCGGCCGCCTCCCCCCTTGCTCCTTTATATACGGGGGCAGGGGCGCACCTATAGAGACAACAATTGATCTCTTGATCTCTTAGCCGTGTGCGGTGCCCCCCTCCACCATATTCCACCTCGGTCATATCCTAGCGGCGCTTAGGCGAAGCCCTGCGTCAGTAGCAACATCATCACCGTCATCACGCTGTCGTGCTGACGGGACTCTCCCGTGAAGCTCTCCTAGATCGGAGTTCGCGGGACGTCATCGAGCTGAACGTGTGCTGAACTCGGAGGTGCCGTACGTTCGGTACTTGGATCCGTCGGATCGTGAAGACGTACGACTACATCAACCGCGTTGTGCTAACGCTTCCGCTTCAGTCTACGAGGGTACATGGACAACACTCTCCCCTCTTATTGCTATGCATCACCATGATCTTGTGTGTGCATAGGAATTTTTTTGAAATTACTACGTTTCCCAACACAAACCGTGTGGGAAGACAACGTAGGTTAGACACAGTTGCCGTTACATAACCGTATGTGATGTACTACCATGTCCATATAATTGAGTTACAATGATACCGTGTAAACAGCCGCTCTGCGGATATCCATAAAAAAACTGCTCTGCATATAGAGATGGCGGCGGCGCCTAGGCAGCGGCTACCGGAGAAGAGGTCAATCCTTGGTCGGTGGGCGGTGGCGGCGTCATAGGAGGTCAGTCCTCGGTCTGCGGCGGGAGATAGGAGGATCTCAACCATCGAGGTCGGCGTCATAGGACGAACCCTGCTGTCTCGGCGTGCCGCCGCATCACGCTTCTCTGTCTGCTGGGTGGAGGTTGCCACGCGACTAATTAATTAAGGTATTCTTTTCATGATTGGCTTAATTAAGGTATTCAATTCCTAAGGGTAGTGTTGTACTAGTACTCTGCGTGTAAATTGACTGGCCATTAATTTTTGTCATTGCATGTCTAGATAACAACATGGAGCACCCTCATTAATTATGAAAAAAAAAACTTGTGATTTATGCACGCATCTTTGGGCAGCAGTTAATCCGTGTATTAATGTTGTTGTTTTGTCTTTAATTACCATTCATGTGGTGCAGATGGAACGATCTCGATGGATGAAGAATCGGAAAACCGCAGATTTTATCAGTGGCGTGACAGAGTTCATGAATTTGGCTGGAAGTTCAAAGCGGAGAATTGGTGATGCGGATTACATCCTGTGTCCATGTACTGATTGTGCCAATACAGAGTCACATGAAGTTGCAGATGTCCATTTGCACTTAGTCTCTAAGGGATTCATGGATGGATATACACGTTGGACCAGACATGGTGAAGAGGAGGTCATGGATGAAGATACCCAGGGCAGCGAGATGCCAAACCCCGATCAGTGTCACATGGATGTTGAATCTAACATCAGGGCAGAGGCGTCAAGCTACCAATGGAACACCGGAAAGCCGAAAAGCCCACTAGAAAACCAAGACGTCGACGAAGATGACGACGATCTTGATATGCCAGATTTGGCTGCTATGATTGTAGATTTCGAGGGCCCAAAAAGGGATAGGATTTGGTACAAGGATCTGCCAACCATTGATGCAGACTCCAAGAAAGAATTGTATCCAGGTTGCAAAAAGAAATATTCCAAGTTGAGTGCCACCCTGGCGCTTCTCAGATTTAAAGCAGCAAATGGTCTATCAAACAAGGGCTTCACAGATATGCTAGGTCTTTTCAAAGAAATTCTTCTGGAAAACAATGTGCTCCCCAGAAGCACGAATGAAGCGAAGAAAATTGTTTGCCTATTGGCACTTGAAGTACAGAAGATACACGCTTGTGTGAATGATTGTATATTGTACCATGGTGAGTACAAAGATTTGCATGCATGTCCAACATGCAAGCATGCACGATACAAGCGCAGGAGAGCAAAGGACAAGTACAAATTGGACGGCGAGATCTAGACAGGAATCCTGTTCAAGGTTGTTTGGTACTTGCCTTTAATTCCAAGGTTGAGGCGTTTGTTTGCAAACCCTAGAGAGGCAAAGAGGTTGCGGTGGCATCATGATGAGCGAATTGCGGATAAGTTTATGAGGCACCCGAAAGATGGGGCTCAGTGGGAATTAATCGATAACAAGTTTGAAAAATTTGCCAAGGATCCTAGAAGTATAAGGCTCGGGGAGTGTACTAACGGGATGAATCCTTTTGGCGATATGAGCACCAATCACAGCACATAGCCGGTCCTTCTGTGCATATATAACCTAGCTCCTTGGTTGTGTATGAAGAAAAATACATTATGATGTCAATGATTATCCAAGGCCCGAAGCAACCTAGAAATGACATCGACATTTACTTTCATCTACTGGTAGAAGAACTACTGACAGTGTGGATAGATGTGCCTGCTGTAAAATGTTATGATGCTTACAGAAAGGAGATTTTTGATCTACATGCGATGTTGGTGCACACCATTCAAGATATGCCGGCATTAGGCAACACATCGGGGCAGAAAACAAAGGGAGATGTAGGGTGTGTCACATGCATGGATAGGACAGCTAGCAGAAGACTTCCCAACTCGCACAAAACCGTGTATTTGCGTCATCGTAGGTTCTTACGGAAAGCTCACCCATACCAAAGATGAAAGCTGAATTTGATGGTACGACAGAGGCAGGTGTGGGCCCAAGACCCTATGAAGGGGAGGTGGTCCACAACATGGCTAAAAAAATAATGTTGTGCTTGGCAAGAACCACCCTTTAACGGTGAAACAAACACCCAAGGGTCAAGTCTTTAAGAAGAAATCGGTGTTCTGGAAATTACCTTACTGGGAGATTCTTGATGTATGTCACTGCATCGATGTCATGCATGTAGAGAAGAACATATGTGAAAGCATCCTTGGTACTCTGCTCAAGATTAAAGGTAAAATAAAGGATGGTGGCGGTTCACGGCTTGATATGCTTGCTGATCAGTCAAAATGCAAGAGTGAAGCAGAAGATGATGACAAATTCATCAAAGCTCGCCAGAGTTACAATTTCAATACAAAAGAAGCAACACAGTTCTTCACCTATTTGTTGTCAGTTAAGACACCCTCTTCCTACTGCACAAACATCAGAAGTCTCGTGGATGTGAGCTCAGGTAAAATGAAGTTGGGACACATGAAGCCACATGATTGCCACGTAATGTTGACACAAATCCTCCCGGTGGCCATCAGGAATCTGATGGACAAAGATATAAGAAACACACTCATTGACCTCTGTGATTTCTTCAACCAACTATGGCAGAAAGTTGTAGATCCTGAAGAGTTGGATCATATGCAAGATGATATTGCAAGAATATTGTCCAACCTAGAGATGTTTTTCCCACCGTCATTCTTTGATGTCATGGTCCATCTCACTGTGCACCTTGTCGACGAGATAAAGTATTGTGGTCCTGTGTTTCTTCGCAACATGTATCCCTTCAAGAGGTTCATGGGGATACTGAAGCGCTTTTGTCGGAACCGAAACCATCCAGAGGCAAGCATCCTACAAGGTTATATTGCGGAGGAGGTGGTTGAGTTTTGCACTGAATACATGAAACAAAGACCTATAGGTTTGCCCCTCTCTCGCCACGAGGGAAGGCTGAAAGGTAAGCCAGTCCTTGCAGGCACACAAATGGCTGCACCCAGAGAATTGGCAGAGAAAGCCCATTTGACGGTACTGCTTAATAGCCCAGTTGTCAGTGCTTATGCCGAAGAACACTTGGCGGAGATACGCCAAACCTTCTTACCAATGGTGCCTTCATCAGATGTGGAAATGAAGGAGCACACTAAGAACTACGCCGAATGGCTGAAGAATCATTTGGCACAAAAGCCATCACCTATGGTGTTGACGTACCAGCATATGACATAAATGGATACACGTTCTACACCGAGGAACATGATCAGAAGACCTCATATCAGAATAGCTGTGTTCGAATAGAATGCATGACTATAAATGAAGCTGATAAAAGGGTATACTATGGAACAATCAAAGATATTTGGGAGCTTGACTATGTGAAAGTTAAGGTGGCATTATTCAAAAGCATGGATCCCTCTTGGTCGGTAAGGATTGATGAGTACAGGAAGACCTGTGTTAACAGGACAACGATGGCATATCATGCGGACCCATTCATTCTTGCCAGCGATGCTACCCATATTTTCTTTGTGGAAGACCCCTTGCATAAGAACTGCCATTTAGTGATGCATGGGAAGACAAGGGTACTGGGTGTCGACAATGTTGCTGATGAGGACGAGTACGATGAATTTGATGCGTTGCCAGCCAAGGGATCACGCACCCGTGTACTAAAGAAGTGTAAAATCATAAAAAAAACAAGTTCATTCGGGGTCAACGTAATTATCCCAGTTCCCCCATGTACATGGGAATTAAGCCATAAGACTAGTCTTTATGCCTACCCTGCAACTTAATTCATTCAATTTAGAACTGTCGCGTGTACTGAATTTGTGAGTTATGCCCGGTTTTCTGTTGATTTAAGAACCGTTAATATGTTGACCTTGATATGCTGTCAGCTCAGGCAATGAATATGAAATATTTTATTATTATTATTATTATTATTATTATTATTATTATTATTATATCATAGAGGTATCGCACTCAATTGATCTCACTACAGTATGTGTGAACAAAAATATGCAATCTGGTTTGCGAATAGCACATGGTTCGTTGATGAAAGCCGTGTGTCGACCAAACCCCGCACATGATCTGAGTCGTGCTTTCTGATTGGCCAGAACTCCAGACTTCTCGCGCGCACACAGCTGTAGTGACGATGACACCGAACCCAGTGTGCCTTGTTTTTACCGTCCTCATGTGATAGTTTTCACCCCATTTTCTGTTAATTAACAAGGCAACCTTTTCTTTGTTACTACTAGTGAATCTGAAATCATTCGGGGCAGACATAAAATATATCACTTCAACCCAATTATCGCAGTAACTACTTTAAAAGAAACTAGCTAGTTGCCCGTGCGTTGCACAGAACATTAAGGTGCATTTGTATGAGTAGTTTATCTTGTGAGAGAAAAGGATGAACGAGGGAAGGTCTTATTTGCAAACCTGGAGAGGGCTGTGGGTATATTTTTGCAAAATTGCAATAGTTTCCTTCCTATTTGTTAGATATAAATCCGACGACCTATATTGCAGGATGGCACGCACACCATCATCACCAACTCTGTTTTCTACTCCCTCCGTTCCTAAATATTTGTCTTTTTAGAGATTTCAACGATGACTACATACGGAGCAAAATGAGTGAATCTACACTCTAAAATATGTCTACATACACATACGTATGTGGTAGTCCATTTGAAATCTGAAAAAAGCAAATATTTAGGAACGAAGGGGGTATAAGAGTAAACATGGAGATATATCTCCAGCATGGTCCACAACGAAAATGTGCTGGACTGGTTAGCCCCGGATTCTCGCATGGCGATGACCTGAGTTCAATTTCGGTCTTTCACTTTAGATTTTTATATTATATATTATTTAATATATACTTCTTTCGATACTGTACTGACAGTGGAACCCATAGAGTACTTAGAATACAAGGTTAAGGATCGACTTGTTTCTTTTTAACTTTCTGTACGAAGCTGTAGCCACCCTGCAAGTCACGTGTACACTGTACATGCAATTAACTTTTTGTAGAGGGAGAATCATACACACAATTAGCTCAAATGGATTGGATGTGACTCTATTATTTCCAGCATAAGAGCATCTCCAACGGCAGCCGGCAAATTTCCTCCCGCTTCCTTCTGCAGAGGACGACATCAAACGCCAGCGGCATATAGTTTCATAACTCTAACGAACCAGATGAAATTCGTGCAAACACGGACTGATTTCATATAAGCACGAAGGATTTCGTATAAAAAGCCGGATCTTCATATAAACATGATGGATTTCATTACATTTACATGAACTAAGCGGTGCTAATCCAGCTCTCTTGGTATAATTAATACTCCCTCCGTTCGGATATACTTGTCCTAGAAATGGATGTATCTAGACTTATTTTAGTTATAGATACATCCAATTTATCCATTCTTAGAACAAATATTTCCCGCCGGAGACGGAGTACCTAATCTAAATGGCTGCCCATGGATCCCTTTGTCTTCCTCATGTCTGACAGACACTTGCGGGGTCGACGAAGGTCCTCGAAAGAGACGAAGCAGCAAATAAACCACCTGAATACGCAGTCATCGCCTCGGTGGTGGCCTTCATGGGACCCAAGTGGCGGCCACCTCCCGTGTTCTACTTCTCCTCGATGATGGCAGCGGACACGGAGAAGCTGGCCACCGACTCGTCACTCTCCATGCACCCGGCTTCTGTCTCTGCCTGCATGGCACTGCCACAGGCACGGGAGGCGCGCCCGCAGGCACGGGAGGCGCACCCACAGATACAGGAGGCGCGGCCACCGCAGACACTGGTGGCGCGGTATGACGCGGCAGCGACGACGCCCGTACCGCCGTGCCGGCATGGAGCAACTCGCCACTCCTCATTGAGCTGAACTGGAGCGGTGAGTTGCTGAACCACGCGCCGGCTTGGGGCGGCAATTGGCTTCGTCGGGTCAAGCGAGGTTGGTGAAGCACCGAGCGGCCTCACCCGTATCCGGAGGGCTCGGCGGGCAACCCAGTCGGGAAGTATGCCGGAGAATGGCTCCTCGGAAGCCATCAGAAGAGTGGAGAAAATGGTGATGGAGGAGATGGGGGAGCGACGGAGGGGTGAGATTCTTTCCCGCTGTCTGTCTGGACTTGTTTAAATAGAGGGCGGACGGTAGGAGCTTGGCCGACGTTTGGCCTCGTTTAAACTGAGGGCATACGGGAGGAGCTCGGCCGGCGTTGCGTTTAATTCCGGCCTGCTCATGAACGGACGTGTGGCCGGAGTAGGTTTCTCGGTTTGCATGCAGGTTTAACGGAGGCGTTTGATGGAGGAGAGGAGGCGTGTTAAGCCGGATGTGCAGCGGGCAGTGCAGTACTATTCGATTTGATAGTGGGTGGCACAGTTCCCGATACGGCTTTAATGCAGACGAGGGAGAGGGTAGCGGTTCCCGAAATGTTGAACTCCAATGATCCATCCTCCTTCAATTAGCATCGTGAATGCATGAGGGAAGTAATGGGAGGAGGACCGGGAAAAGAGGCAGCACGATGTGAATGCAACACAGTTTGCACTCATATAAAGGCGCCCCACTATTCCAATGCATCTACCACATCGTACGCACCTAAGCATTTGCCTAAGCACCTACACTAAGCGCAAAAGTGCTCACTCCAGACCCATGGCGGCGATGCGCGCAAGCGGCCAGCGGCTCTGCCAGATGGTCCACGACGCCGGTCTGCGGCATGGCGCCGAGGATCGTCTCCAGACGGTGTTGACGACTGGCTGGTGGATGGCCACCGTCGATGCCAACTATGACTCTCAGTTGGACCAGATGATCGTTTCCACCACCAACAAGTTCACCGTCGTCAAGAAGCTCGCGGACGACATCACCGTACTCCTCCAGCCCGCGCACCCGGGCTCCTCATTGCCTGCCACCCTAATCGGCCTCCATGGCCGGAACCTCTTTCAAGCACTGGTGGCCCTACGACTTCCCGCCGACACCACGAAGAATGTCCACCTGGAGGCCGCGCTCGGTGCGAGGCGCCTCACCCTGCAAGAATTCATCGACCTACACGTCCACGTGAATGGGCAAATCATGTACATAGGTATCTACGAGGCCAGTGAGGACTCTATGAGTTGGCCTTCCTCAACTGGCTGGAAGCCTTGGATGCCTTTGCTGAGAAGCACCTTGACCTCGCCACAAAAGCCGTCACTCCTTAGCCGCCGGTCGGTGGCCCGGTGCACTGAGTTGAGGAGGCGGAGGTCATACGTTGATGGATGCATCTTTCTTCTTGCCTCCTGTAACCACCACTGCGATCGCATCATCGTGGCATTAATTCTTATTATGCTATTGCATTCTCATTCCAGTCAATACAGACATGTGCGATCCCTTTGCTTAATTATATGCATCACTGTAACTAGTACTCCATCCGTCAATTTATAAGTTGGTCTTACCTTTTCCATCAACTTCGTGCAACGCACAGGCATCTTGCTAGAAACACTAAAACATGTCGGACCGCATGTGACCAAACCCATGATGCACCAACCTAGCTACTACCCTGCTTATCTGGCGGAAATAGCCCCGCCCTAGCGTTTCCAATCGTTATTTCTATCTATCCATCGTGCCAAGGAGCAGAACCAAATGTTACAATTTATACATGTTTCTCTACTCCTACTCCTATAAAAGACTCAGTTGGTGATGGTGGTGTGTGCGCCATCCGTCGCTTTCGACCATTAGATCTCATCTAACGGTGTGAGGTAAGTTGTGGCATTTTTGCAAAAATATGCCACTTCTCTGCTCCAATTTGCAGAAAACCCCTTATTATCTTGAAAGCAACCACATCCCTCCCTCACCTCATCAAAATAGCCTGAGAAATATTTTTTGAGTGGAAAGTAATATATTTTTAGTGGTATATATGTATATCGAAACAAGAGTGATTTTTTCCAAGTTTGTGAACAAGTACTACTATTCTACTACTTTGGATCTGTCGCAACGCACAGGCACATTGCTAGTAAAAGGAAAAGGCCTGCCGCATTCGCGTCGCACCCCCACACGCCTGAGAATTGGGAGTACTCCATGGCCCGTCCGGCACGCCAGATAGCTAGGGAAGGCATGTTGCCTGGCATTTTCATTTCATGCGGGACCGCAATTGAGCAAACCGACTATTGGCAAACCGCACCCCGCCCGCCGCGTTGGAAAACAGAAATGAGGGGAAGATCTAGCTGTAGCACGGAAGCAAAGAAATTTGGTGTCAGATGGGGCTTGTTGATAGAGTAGGAGCATTCCGTACTACTACTCCTACTAGTACGAAGTTTGTACTACAACTAGTACTACCACTATACAATTAGGTACGTGCACGGCACATCATCGTAGGAATAAAAAATGGGAAGATCTTGTTTCGGGTGTTTTATCTTTTTTTCAGTCAACGTAGTATGAATAATATGATGTGGGGGGCACCCATGAAGCTTATGTGGCTTGGTTGCATGGCAAGGAAAGGTTAGAGAAAAATAAATAGATAATATGTTTAGAGTGCACTCCACTAAATAGATATACTTTGGATCCATTGCAACGCACGTGCCGACACATTTGTAGTAGTAAGAAACAAATTCCGGGTTTGGCACAAGCTCTTACTGCGGGAGCGCCAGAAGGCCTGCCACAGGAGTTACATTTCCCCCTCAAATGAGGCTGTCCCACATGTCATTCTCATGGAGGTGGCGTGGTTCGCGACTCACTCGTTTGAGATGAACCGACCGGTGGTGGCGTGGCCGTGGCGAGGGTGCCACAACTAGGCGTCGAGGCATTACGGGTACTACCTGTTGTACAGAAGTACTCCAGCTGAGGATTGATGCCCGGGACGAAATGTGTCACAGCTGCTGGATGAAAATTCGATGGTGCGGGAGTACGGATCGGAGCACAGGAGCGGAGCAGGCAAACCGCGTCCAATTAGGTGTGGCTGTGGTAGAAACTTGATGGTCGCCACAGTTCAGCTGGCCCGCATGTCATGCACACAAAGGCAAAGGAGCGGTGGGGCCGAGAGGGATGAGGCGCACGTCAGGGGACGTCATGTCGTGGGTTGGAGCGGCATCGTGGGAATCGCATGTGGCAGTGGTAGAAATGTGATGGTCATCGTGGTTCAACTTCCATGGACAAGTTGTCATGTCTGCTGACACATGCATTGCATACCGCTCACTGCAAGGAGCAGTAGTAGAGAAAACTTGTTCCAAAGATACCATTTTTCCGATAAAATTCTCGAGATATCATTAGTTTTTACACATGGGATTACTCCTGCAAGGGCCAATCACAACAGGTGTTTTGTAAAAAAAATGCATCTTGATGTTCCCTGCAATGCACGGGCATCTTGCTAGTTATAGAAGAAGCCCACACGGGCATCTTGCCGCAGGGTGCGCCACTCAGATGCTTAGGTGCACCGGATGCCGTGCCACACTACAAAATGTAAAAAAACAGCTCCAATTTTTTAAAACATGTTATCTTCAAACCAGCCACACCCGTCCCTCACCTCATCAAAACAGCCCGAGGAATATATTTTGAGTGAAGCATGATTTATTTTTACTGATATATGTATATCAAAACTAGAGTGTTTATATTTCAAGCCCGTGAACAAGTATTATTCTGCTACTTTGGATCCATTGCAACGCACGGATCAGCACATTGGTAGTAGTTGTCTCTATCTCTACTCTTATAAAAACAGAGTTGTTGATGATGGTGTGCCTGCCATCCTAAAGTATAGGTCGTTCGATTTATATCTGACGGACAGGAAGGAAACTATGGCAATTTTGCAAAAAGATACCCACACCCCTCTCCACATTTGCAAATAAGGCCTTCCCTCGTTCATCCTTTTCTCCCACAAGATAAACTATTCATACAAATGCATCTTGATGTTCCGTGCAACACAGGGGCATCTTGCTAGTCTACTACTCTTATAAAAAAATAGAGTTGGTGATGATGGTGTGCCTGCCATCCTGCAATATAGGCCGTCCGATTTATATCTGACGGATAGGAAGAAAACTATGGCAACTTTGCAAAAAGATACCCACACCCCTCTCCACATTTGCAAATAAGGCCTTCCCTCCTTCATCCTTTTCTGCCACAAGATAAACTACTCATACAAATGCATCTTGATGTTACGTGCAATGCACGAGGATGTTTCCTTGGGGGTCTCTCCAGCGCGGCGTGGCCGTAGTTGCAAGTTGACGCCCTTGAGATGCCGACGTTGAGGGGCACTTGGATTTTGTCTGATGAGCAGGTAAGTGATGAGTTTGATCACGTAGTAAATGCATTCTAAAGACTACTTACGTTTCCATTTCCTAATTCTCCCCCTACGCACTATTTAGGTTAGGCTCGGTGCCAATGGAGATTGGCTTGCATATGTATGGGAGGGTACCAACATCAATTTGCACAACATTTACAAAGGTGACACCGTTCCCGTAGAACCTTTGTCCAACATTGGGATCAACCATGGAACGGGCCACCGCCTGAATTGGTATGATGGAACCACAGTGAGATTGAAGAAGATAGCAATCATGGAAGCCCCGATAAGGTCGTTCGCCAACCAAAATTACACTCTCATCGCGGTGTTCGACATCGCGATTGCTTTCACGAACCTTGCACATGGCGGTCAAAGGTGGACCATGCTATCTGTGGCCGATTCGTTGCCGTATGAGTACGAAGACGTTGTGCTCCTTTCTAACTGCATCTTCGCGGTGACAAACCAGGGGACTTGTTTCGTATGGGACACATCCTACGGTATACTCCCTCTCTTCCAGTTTATTTGGTTTGAATTTTTTTGTTTTATAAGTTTCAAATTCAAATTTAGAGCTCCACATCACATGTTGAGATTACAATGTCCATTAAATTGCTGTGTGCATGTATAGTAAGAAACAAATCTCGAGTTTGGCACAAGTTCGTGCAGCGGTAGCACCACAAGGCCTGGCGCAGGAGTTACATTTCCCTCTCGGGGCCCTCGGGACTGAGCTTTCACTAAAAATAAATACACTTCCATGATGATACGTGTTTGTCACAGTAGGTCACGTTTTCTGTCATGCATGTACATCCATGACAAATTTATGGCAGAATCAAGACAGTCATACCTGTGTTGTCATAGAAGTGTTCCATGACATTACCAAAATTATCATCACGGAAGTGTCCACTTCCATGATGATAAATCACACGTCATGAAAGTGCTTTCGTCAAGGGTGACCGACATGTGGCATCCACCATAACGGTTCGCCATTAAGCTATCGGGTCCGGTTTCCGATTCGATAACCCGTTAACAGCCCAGACCAATGAGGATTTTCCACGTGTAAAATTGTCATTGGCCGGAGGAAACACGTGTTGGCTCACCGTTGGGACACATGTCATCTATTCATTGGACAGGAGGCGCCTATGATAGGTCGACACGTGGCACGGCCCAACATAGGCCCATTCCGGTGAAAAGGCCTGCCCGTTTGACTTGGTCAAAAGGTAACGGGCCGGCCCACGGAAAGCCTGTTCCTATATAGCCCATTTACGTCCTCCTAACTCACGGCCCGTTACGACCTATTGGAATTAAGCCCAGTAGCTTCATCTGGGCCATCCAATATGATTCCAGCCCATTGTAACTTCCGGCCCATGTATGGCCCATGATGTCTTTCGGCCCATACGAGGCCATTTGTAACTCTTGGCCCATTAACGACCCGTAGTGAATCTGGCCCGCAATGAATAGTGTATCGCTTCATACCCAGTAATGACCCATTATTCCATTGGCTGTTTCCAACCCGTGTTACCTTTCGTCCTTCTCAGGGCCCATTTATTCTTGGGCTTATTTCCAGCATTCGGTTACTTACAACCTGTTACTGGTCTTTTCTGCTTGTGGGCCAAATTCAGCCCGTGGTTACAATCCGCCCGTCTAAGGCCCGTTAATCCGTTGGGCCGTTTTCATAGCGTCATCAAATACGGCCGATTAACGACGACCTGTTATTGTCGGCCCATGAATGGACGATTCCAAATCTAGCCCTTCACGACTCATAATGCGGTATGTTATTGGCCCATGTTTGGCTGATCGATCATACGGCCCGTATAAGGCCCATTGATGCTACGGCCCATAGAAGGCCCATTGTTTCTACGACCCTTACAAGGCCCATTGTTTCTATGGCCCGTAGGAGGCCCATGGTAACTACAGTAAATATGTAGCCCATGGTTATTGTGGCCTAGTTTTAAAAAATAGGTTATTGCGGCCAAACCGCGGAAAAAGAACTGCATTGAATACAAGCAAACAAATAAACAAGACAACAAGTAAATAAATAAGCAAGCAACTTACGCTAGGCTATCACGGTTATTACACATATTACATCCACTGGGCATCAAAGTTCGCCACCAAAGCAAATATAGGGAACAAAGCAAATATCATATACACCGGTTGTCAAAGTTGGCGACCAAAGGCAAATAAATGCCACAAAAAACAAGTCCAGAACTGAAACCACTTCAAGATCTCAAGAAACAATATCCTGGTACCCATAATGTCGGGCAAGATGCTTAGCAAGCTTATTAACTTTCTCTTGTTTGGCGCTTAAATCCTCCAAAACTTGTCGTTGAACTAGAAAGTATGCATCTGAATTCCGCAGGACTTCCTCGGTCCTTCACTTCCTGTTGCAAAGACATCCGATCGATGTCTTTCAACTTGAAGTTGATACTCAAGAAGACGAACTGATTCAGCAAAGGAGTTCAAGAGCTTGTGCCAAGAGAGTGGCCAAGAACTCGAACACTACATCAAGACAAGACTTTTGGGTTCTCTCACCGTCACAAGACAATTTTATCAGCTTTCTTGGAGACCAACAGGATGTCTCACTATCTTGAACCTTATCTGCATTACTTCCTTTACCATTGCATAACGGGGCACTGTTCTCCAATATTTTGTCCGCATTCTAAATGAGAAACAAGCGGACACATCACAGGTTTACCATGTTGTATATGAAACTCATTTTGGTAAATTAGTTCAGTAGTAAAGTGGACATGATAACAAAATGAAACAAACGTATATCTATGTACCATGGTCACTTTATGGTCGATATCATTCTAGTTTTTGTTGCCAAATCAAGATGGAGACATAGTTCAAATAATATTTGTTCAAGTCTTCAAGACAAAGCAGAATAGACAGAATATAAGTGTGGGAAACTATAGAGAAATAACAACACTAGTAATGTGCATGACATGAGAACATAACTATTTATTCAATTGAAACTGAAATCAACATAGAGCAAGTTACAATAGCAAACCAGTTAAAGAAATAGGTTTAAAATATACCTGTTGCGCCATTGGAGTTTCAATTCCATCCTTCAAATTTGAAAATAGTTGGTATGAGTAAATACAGTGATGCAAGAGCAAAGGAGTATGAACCATAGCTAAAGAACCTGACCTGAGAACAATTCTTCTTCTCCTTTAAGCGTCGAGTTGGGATTCGGAGTGGTGGACCTCGTGCTTTGGGCACTGCAGTTCCCTTACCAACTGATCGTGTTTGGGTGCTCTGTGGTGGAGACGGCGCTATGTCAACTGGAACTGGGTTACTATCTGCTGGGGTTGGGGTTGGAAGGGGTGTAGCTGGTTCTCTGTCCAACTGGGTAGGGGTACAATCTACGAGAGTTTGGGTTATGTGTGGTGGGGCTGGTTCTTGGGCAAGTACAACCGTGGTTCTAGCTGCATCAACTGGTAGCAATATCTTTTCTGAAGACCGTGTTGTTACTCCCTTAGATACTGCCATCACCCTCTCCAATTCAAATGGCTGATAAACAAGAAAAGTAATTGAATGTACAGACATTGTATGATAAGACAAGTGCAATGGATAATGGGGAATAAAAGAGGGCATGAAACAATTCACATTTATGTTGTCTAACCAAACATGATAGCATGACACAATTTCACATATATGATGGCTAACTAAACAGGATAGCATGACACAATTTCACATTATGATGGCTAACTAAAAAAGATGGAAAGGCATAGTTCAAAATATGATGACTATGTAAATAGGATGACATGATATAACTATATAATGTGTTTATTAAATAGGTTGGCATGCCATAACTCACATACATGCCACCTATGGAAACATGATAGCATGATATAATTCACGGATAGAATGACATAATTCAAAATATGATGACTGTAAACACTAAACAGGATGAGATGATATAACTATATGATGTCTTTATTAAATGGGTTGCCATGCCATAATCCAGATAGATGCTGTGTATGTAAACATGATGGCATGATATAATTCAAATATATGATTTATATAGTAAGCAAGTAAGCAAATGACAATCCATATATGATGTAAAAACTAAGCAATGCAAGACAACATGCATGACATGAGTAATATAACCCGCCAAGTTTGAGCATAGACCTCGGGGAAATAGGACTGGTCATCGGTCTCGAATCCTCCTACGAGGAGCTCTTCAGAATCAGCAAGATGTCTGCTTCAGCAGGTAGCATTGTCTGCTCTGAATACCTTGTTTTCACTCCAGATACTTCCATCACTGCTTCAAATGGCTGATGCATAGGAAGAGTAGTTGAATATACAAATGTTGTCGAAAAATGGAACACGTAATACAAAAAATGATAGCATGATATAATTCACATACATGATGATTGGCTAAACAACATGACATTGGATAATTCACATATATAATGCCTTTGCAACAAGATAGCATTGCATAATTCACATATATAACGTCTTGCAACAAGATGGCAATGCATAATTCACATATATGGTAATTAGACACTAAACAGGTGGCATTCACACAAAGCATGTCTAAACTAATCAAATGACATAGCAATGCAAGACACCATACGCACGATATGAGCAACATAACCCTGCCAAGTTAGATCATACACCTTGGGGGGGGGGGGGGAATAGGACTGGTCATCTGTCTCTGAATCCTCCTCTGAGGAGCTATCCGTAACCAGCGAGATATGCGCTTCGTCAGATAGCATAGTCTGCTCTGAAGACCTTGTTTTCACTCCAGAATTTTCCGTCACCGTGTCAAATGGCTGATGCACATGAAGAGTAGTTGAATGTACTAAAATTGTTGACAAATGTAATACGTAACAAAAAAAGGATGCTTGATATAATTCACATATAAGATGACTGGATAAGCAGGATGGCATTGCAAAATTCACATATATGGTGCATGGCTAAACAAGATGGCGTTGCATAATTCACATAAACGATGAGTAAACTATACAAATGGCATTCACACAAAGCATGTCTAAACTAAGCAGATGACATATTTGATGTATAAAGTAAGCAATGCAAGGCACCATATGCATGATATAACCAACATCAGCATGCCAAGTTAGAGCAAAGACCTCAGGGGGTATGAGTGGTCTTCTCCTTCTGACTCCCCCTCATAACAGATATCTTCCTCTCGATTACAATCCGAAATGGGTGGAGGGGGCTGCCTTTGCGCCTACCATGGAGTGACGTCTGCATGAAATTTTATTGCCACGCAAGGCTCGTCTCTTTTGCTCTAGATGTTCAGTTCCATTGTGTACAATAACTGACATGCATAGGAATAAAACATAGTGAGATTATGTAAGGACTGCATGCATAAATCCAGAGTGATGGTAGCAACCTGTGGATAGAACCAAAACCAATGATAGCAGGCAGATAATGGCTTCAGTTAAAAAATACAGATAATGGCTTCTTTACTATTTGTTTCCCACCCAACATGAAACTCATAGTAGACACCAGAAATTAACCAGATAGTAGATATATACTATTTATTGCGGCCCCAATATGTACCCCACAACCATTTAAAAACTCAAGTTTGACCATTAGTTTGGAGCTGACTCAGAGTCTAATCGGTGAACAAGACGATAAAGTAGCATGTAATATTAAGCGATGCATAACGTAAGCAGACACGAAAGAGTGCGACCTCTCTTGCGGACCCGTGTAGTCCTCGAGGTCATCTGCTCGGTTGATGATGGTAATGTAGTTGTCATGGCTGCGGTAGGGGAAGAAGATCCGAGGTGGCGAAGACAATCGGAGGCGGATCCTCGCCAGCTGGACCCTTCTATCGTTGGAGCAGCCGAGCTGGGTGGACGACAAAGACATCAGAGCGGGACAAACCACACAAGGTTTTCTTTGAAAACTATATGTAAGAGAAGTAATTGTAAGGGCTCATTTGAATTGGAGGATTCTAGCAACGCAGGATAGGAAATACACAAGAATAGGATAGGAATGCACGTGCAAAAAGAGAATTTAAAACACAGGATTTCGCTAACTGGGTGTTTGGTTCACAAGAATTGGAAGATCACAGGATGCAAAGAAGCATGGTGAGATTAAGTCAAACCACAAGAAAATGTACGGTTATAATGCTATTATGCTACTATCTCTTAGTCTTGTGCTACATGAATTGGAATTTGAAAAGGAGGACAAGTGTGTCGGATGTCGGGTTCCGGCAGACCCTTAAGTTTCGGACTCTGGGGTGCGCACGAAGATCTCTCCCCTATCGATCTACGTCCGATCGCCTCATGAGATCTAAGCTGAAAACGATGAACAACACAAGGGACATAAGATTTATACTGGTTCGGGCCACCGTTGTGGTGTAATACCCTACTCCAGTGTGTGGTGTGGTGGATTGCCTCAGGGGCTGATGATGGACAGTACAGGGGAAGAACATCCTCGTGAGAGGTGTTCCTGAGCTGGTGCGATGAACTGCTTGGGTGAGTTCGATCGCCTCTCTCTCTGGCTAGGGTTTTATCTCTGATCCCCCTCTCCACGGTGGTGGCTAGCTCTATTTATAGAGGCCCTGGTCCTCTTCCCAAATATTGAGTAGGAAGGGCACCAACAACGGCCATTTTAAAGGGGAACATCTAGTACAAGTTATCCTGACTAAAGTTGGTCTTCGGCTTCCAAAAGCACTGGCGATGACGCCGTCTTGGGCTCCACGGTGACCTCCATCCTACTGCTCCGCTAGTCTTGGTCTCGTTGCACTGAAATGACAACCTTTGCCTGATTCCTCGGTACTCCACGCCTGTGCTTGCCCCCTTTGCACCAAAGAGGAAACAAGGACACAGCACAGACCGGCACCCGCCTGGTCTCGGTCGTCATGGCTTGCGTCACGAGCACCTCGCGAGGTACCCTGCCTTGATCTCTCCGCCTCCTCGCGAGCCTGCCTGGCGAGGCTGCTCCTGAGGAAGCCTAGCGTCGTCTGCCCCGCGAGGCTTGGCCCCTCGCGAGGGTCTTGAGTCTTGCACTGATGAAGATGAGCCATATGGGAAAACCACTTGAGCCACGCCGCAGGCCGCAGACAGGCAAGTCTGGGGACCCCCGTTCCCAGAACGCCGACAGTAGCCCCCGGGCCCAAGGCGCGCTCGGTCTTGGCTTAGCGGAGAAGCGAAGGGGCATGGGCGTCTCCGTTTCCCCACGCTGCCTCGGTAACCGCTCGACTTGACAAGTCCCTGCATGCTGAAATGGGTCATGATTACCTGTGATCGTGGAGGCCGATGGTTGGCCTCCTCCGGACTATAAGTACGGACGAGCGCTGTCCATCTCTTCCATCTTCTCTCCTTCTTCTTCTTCCTCGCCCTTGCTGCAACTTACGCCAATGGCGCCGATCCGCCGGTTTTTTGTGGAGGAGAAGGGGAAGGCCCCCCCGAGAGGGTCCCGATCCTCTCCCGCCAAAGAAGCGCCCTGTCTCCGGCCGCTGCGGCGCGATCGCATGGCAGGAGACGTCGCGGCCCTGGTACGAGCAGCCGCCGCCTGGGTTTCCGCTGCCCTTGTACGCCCGAATCGAGGGCCCTGGAGGAGAAGTCGCCGAGCAACACCAACGATGCCGACGGCGACGTCGGCGAGTCAGGGCGGTGCGCATAGTCACCCCTGGCGTCCACGCCGAGGGCTCTTCCCGCGAGTTCGTGCTTCACGCCGCTATGCCTCCGCGCTCTTGGATTCGCCTTCCTCCCTCCTTCGCCTTTGAGATGCCGCCGAGTGGGTCTTTGGAGCTCTGGCTGCAGCACGCTGACTGCAGCACCCTTGCCACCGGAGCGGAGGTTGCGGTCGTTGCTTCGAGAAAGGTCTTCATGATCCGGGGCTGGGGCGAGACCGCCCGGGTCTGCCGAACGGGGGTGCCCTCGTAATTCATCTGGAATATGATGGCGCCTCCTTGATGTTCTTCAAGGTCTTCGACGCGGAAGGACGCCGGCTGGAGTACTGCCCCAAGGAAAGCGGCCGGGGTACCGACATGGCGAGGGCTAGGCCGGCCAATTGCCTCCCCAGGAGCTCCTCAGGTAGCAGCGGAGGAACCATAGAATCCAGCGACTCCCCCGAGCTTCATGTGACTCCGGAGACGAGCGACGACAGCTACGAGCCCCCGAGCTCGCGTCGCGCTCGGAGCAGGGTAGCTACATCAGGCCGTCGGCGCCACTGATCCGGATGGGGTTGGCACCGGTGCCTGACGGCCCACTGTTGATCATGGCGTCTCCTGCGGAGACACGCGTACTTAACGCTCCTTAGGATTGTCACCTTTTGTTCCATGCGAGGAATCAGAGTAGCACCCCGCGGGGGTATGTAAGGCGTCTGCCATGCCTTTTGTGAATTATATATCCTTATTATGATTCAATGCGAGATGCGTGCCCTGTCCCGGCTTGGCTCCCCCTTTCTTTCCTCACGAGGGCTTGGTGCTCTACGCTGACAGGTCCCGGTCCCCAGGCAGGCTTCAGCCGTCGCTGGTATGCCAGGTCGCGATGCCGTGGTCAAGGCCAGGAGATGAGCGGCCCAAGGTCTAGTAAGAGCCCCTGAGTCGCGATGCTCAGGAGGTCCCCTTTAGTGCTCAAGCAGCCTCCGCTAGGCGAGAAAGGTAGGCGATGTCGCCGTGACAGAGCTGCACTAGGCGAGGGTTTGGCGTTGAGTTGATTTAGCTTTTGCGCAACTTATCTCATAAGTTTGGAGTAGTTCTTCGGCGAGGTGCCGGGCCTGCATGCCGGCAGCTGGGGTGTTGCTAGGTCAGGCCCTCGTGAGCTTCTCCCCTCTTCCCTGAACTCCCCTTCGTGCTCTACGTCCTTAGGTCCCGGCCCTCGAGCGAGCTCAGCCGCCGCTGGTATGACAGGTCGCGATGTCGTGGGTCAAGGCCAGGGGTGAGGGCTGGAGAGCCAGTAAGAGCCCATGAGTCGCGATGCTCAGGCGCCCCCCAGTTAACGTGCGAGCGGATCGTATGGGAGAGAGGGAGAGGGGGCCCACGACGCCCCACGCTATTCCTTACGCGGATCCTGCACACCAATCATGAGGGAAAAAAGGTCTGCCGTTACGGTTGCCAGCCAGCCGTTGGTTGCTCCGAGGGAGTGAATGGGGCACTGAGGGCCTGGTGAGGTAGCGCTATGCGGGCTGCCGCGGCCAAAGCTCAACCTCTCAGATTTGTCGGTGTTGCAGGGACGGACCCATGCGCAAGCGCTGTGCCAGAGCGAGCGGCTCCAAAGGTAGGTGTCAATCGAGCAGGCGATTATCTCAAGCAGGTTAGTCACGAAGAAGCAAAGCAACTTAGATAGATGCAGAGAAAGCAAACGCCAGTGGGTCAGGCCCGAGCGGCTTAGGGAGATGCAGCCCGAGGGGCGCCCCAACGAGGCAAGTAGAAGACATAAGCAAAACGGATACAGGCCACAGGGACGGACCCATGCGACCTGGGAATGATGCGGCCCTGGGGGCGCTCCCAGCTGAAATGAAACTTGAAAGAAGTCACCTGATACCATTGCAGAATGAGTGTCGGAGTAGCTAGCGGTGCAGGGTGAAGAAGCCGATCCTCATGAGCCCTCGGGACTCCGAGCCTCGGGAGGCTCAGGAGGTCCGGGCGGCTCGCTGAGGTCCATCTCCATATCCTCCAGGAACGCGTGATGCTTGGCCACCTGAGCTTCCAGGATGCTCCTCATCAGGCGCTGGAGGGCAGCGGCCTCGTTCGGCAAGCCGAAGGGCATGCGAACGTAGCTGTGCGGTGGACCCGCGCAATGCCCCACGCGCAAGGGCCAGAAGCACTCCTGAGACGCGACTCGATTGAGCCCTGGGTAGTCGATGCAGACGCGCAACCCGCCATCCTCGCCTGGATGGGGAGCTACGCTGGGAAGGCGGCAGTTGCCGTGCATGACTCTCGATTCCTGCAACTCCTGAGCAACCTTGGTGATGAATTCCTGAGGGTTGGGCCCTCCTTTCCTTGTGCCTTCCTGAGGGAAACGTGCCGCGAAGCACGTCTCCAAGTGGTTCCCAAGCGCCTCCCTCGTGATCTTGGCAAAGTCGGTGGCTCCCCAGGAGAGAGCCCCCGAGCCCTGCCCGAGGAGGGCGCCGGGTGCACCTTCCTATGCGATGGAGGGTGGCGCCCCTTGGACGGGTGCATGTCCGGATGTGGCGCCTCCGGAGGTGCCTGCCTCCCGAGGCTTTGAGCCGGGTGACATCTTCATCTTCTTGGGAGCTACTCCGGGGTGGTTTCCGCTCTTGCTGTCCGGGTCCTCGATTGACGCGGCTCGAAAGGCGTGCTCGAGAGAGCACAACGCATCGTTCTCTTCACAGGGGACCGTGATGACGCCGCCACTTCCTGGCATCTTGAGGACGTTGTAGCCATGGTGAGTCACTGCCATAAACCTGGCCAGGGCCGGATACCCGAGGATGTCATTGTATGGCAGGCGAATGTGAGCGACTGATACGTCTCCAACGTATCTATAATTTATGAAGTATTCATGCTATTAGACTATCCTTCTAGGATGTTGTATATGCATTTATATGATATTTTATATGATTCTTGGGACTAACCTATTAACCTAGAGCCCAGTGCCAGTTTCTGTTTACTCCTTGGTTTTGAGTTTTGCAGAAAAGGAATACCAAACGGAGTCCAATTGACGAGCCAATTTTTTATGGACCAAAAGAAGACCAAAAAGTATCGGAGTTGGGCCAGAAGAGTCCCGAGCAGCCCACAGGGTGGGGGGCGCCCCCACCCCCCAGGGCATGTGGGCCTGCCTCGTGGACAGCTCGGGCACCTCCTTGACGTGAGACCGACGCCAAAAATTCCTATAAATACAGAAACCTCGGAAAATTAACCTAGATCAGGAGTTCCGCCGCCGCAAGCCTCTGTAGCCATAAAAAATCAATCTAGGCCCTCTCCGGCGCCCTGTCGGAGGGGGCCATCATCACCGGTGGCCATGGAGGAGTATCGCAGAGGGGCCATCATCATCATGAAGGCCAAGGACCAGAGGGTGGAGGCCATGGAGGAGGAAGCACAAGGGGGAGAACCTCTCCTCCTCTCTCTTGGTGGCACCGGAGTGCCATCGGGAGGGGAATCATCGCCGCAGTGATCGTCTTCATCAACATCACCATCATCATCACCATCCTCATCTCTTTTATGTGGTCCACTCTCCCGCACCCGACTGTAATCCCTACATGAACATGGTGCTTTATGCCACATATTATGATCCAATGATGTGTTGCCATCCTATGATGTTTTGAGTAGTTATCTTTTGTCCTTGGGTTGATTGATGATCTAGATTGGTATGAATTGTATGTTTTACTTTGGTGCTGTCCTATGGTGCCCTCCGTGTCGCGCAAGCGTGAGGGATTCCCGCTGTAGGGTGTTGCAATACGTTCATGATTCGCTTATAGTGGGTTGGTGAGTGACTGAAACACAAACCCGAGTAAGAGGGACTATTGCGTATGGGAATAAAGAGGACTTGATGCTTTAATGCTATGGTTGGGTTTTACCTTAATGATCTTTAGTAGTTGCGGATGCTTGCTAGAGTTCCAATCATAAGTGCATATGATCCAAGTAGAGAAAGTATGTTAGCTTATGCCTCTCCCTCATATGAAACTGCAATAGTGATTATCGGTCTTGTTAACAATTGCCTAGGACAATTCCGCACACCGATCCTCCATTATTCCACACTCGCTATTTATATTATTTAGTAATATATTCTAACTTTATGATAACAGCACCTACTTTTATGTTCTAGCTCTCCGATATCATGCAAAGTTATCCTCTTCATATTCACAACGTAGTTTTATTTCTCGTTTCTAGTTGGAAGTAAACGTTCGGTGCACGTAGAGTCGTATCAGTGGCAGATAGGGCTTGAGAGAATATTGATCTTACCTTTAGCTCCTTGTGGGTTCGACACTCCATACTTATCACTTCCACCTTTGGAAAGTGCTACGATGATTCCTTGCACTTGAGGATTATCAAGCTCTTTTCTGGCGCCGTTGCCGGGGAGCAATAGCGTGGGGTTGATATTCTCATGTGTGCTTGTTTTCTTCCTTCACTAAGTAGATTTTGTTTTTCCTTTTTGTTTCTGTTTAGTTGTGGGTGAAACATAAAAAAAAATTAAAAAATGAAAATACAAAAAAAATTATTACTTGCCTCTCATGCCTAAAAAGTTTTTCAAAAAGAGAAGTGATTGGAAGGTTTTGCATTGAAGAACTGAGGGTCGACCTTGAGCACTTGTGCTCATGCTCACAGAAACAATGTAGAATTTTTCATGGAAGTTTCTCTGTAAATAATTATCCCCTTGTATATATTCGTTGTATTATAAAAATAATGTGCCAAGCCTTGGTTTTAGGATGATTAGATTGCTTGTTTACTATGTGCAAAACAAAAACAGAAACTTTGGCTGTAGTGCATGAATTTTCATTTTTTACTGGAAAGTCAAATGGGTCTGAAACTTTTTGCACATTACTTATGTACAAATGTTCCAAATTTTTAAATTTAGTCTATCATTTTAGGAGTTACAGAAGTTTGGCAAACTTCTAGATTACTACAGACTGTTCTGTTTTTAACAGATTCTGTTTTCGTGTGTTGTTTGCTTATTTCGATGAATCTATGGCTAGTATCGGGGGGTATGAACCATAGAGAAGTTGGAATATAGTAGGTTTAAGACCAATATGAATAAATAATGAGTTAATTACAGTACCTAAAGGTAGTGATTTGTTTTATTACACTAACGGATCTCACAAGTTTTTGTTAAAGTTTTGTGTGGATGAAGTGTCCGAAGGTCGAGGAGCCATCAATATGAGAAGAATAAAGAGAGGTAAGAGTTCAAGCTTGGGCATGCCCAAGGCACCCCAAGTAAATATTTCAAAGGATAATCAAGCATCTAAGCTTGGGGATGCTGAGGTTGGCATCCCATCTTTCTTCTTCAACAAATATCGGTATACCTCGGTTTTTGCTTTGTTCACATGATTTGTGTCCTTTGTGTTTTTATTTTTCGTTTAGAACCATGCTAGCATGAGATAGCCCTTCATTGATTTATAGAATACTTCATGTGCTTCACTTAAAGCTTTTAAGTATGATCTTATAGAATTGCTCTTTGTGCATCACTTAAATCCTTTAAGTATGATTTTATAGAATGCTTCATGTGCTTCACTTATACATTTTGAGCTTGGATATTCGTTAGTTGTAGAATGCTCCATGAACTTCACTTATATCTTTTGGAATATGAATAGTAATATCATTTAAAGTGGGTTTGGAAGAGTGTCAACTTTAGGAATTAGTGATCCCACTATTTTGGAAGTGTTGAATCTTAGTGTGATATTTGTGAAAGTGGATTTGGAAGAGTGTCAACTTTAGCTAGTAATGATTTCACTATTTCGGAAGAGGTTCCAATTAAGTATGAGAACAAAGTTACTATCCATGATGCTACTGAAAATTATTATGAGGGAGGAATACATGCTTGTAGGAGTTGCAATAATATTAAGTTTCCTCTCTATGTGCTTAAAGTTTTGAAGTTATACTTGTTTTGCCTTCCTATGCTAGTTGATTCTTGTTCCCATAGTTGTGTGCTCACAAAATCCCTAGGCATAGGAAGTGTGTTAGATTTAAATATGCTAGACATATTCTTCAAGATGCTCTCTTTGTGTTTCAATTCCTATCTTTAAAGTGAGCATCATTGAAATCATCATGCCTAGCTAAAAGGCATTAAAGAAAAGCGCTTGTTGGGAGACAACCCAATATTTACCCTTACTGTTTTTGTGTGTTTACATGATTAAGCTACTGTAGTAATCATGTTTTATATATTTTGTTTCAATAAAGTGCCAAGTAAGACCTTTGGGAAGACTCGGGTGAAAGTTAATGTGATCTTGCTGTAAAAAACAGAAACTTTGCGTTCACGAGAATATATGTCATTTTTTACAGAAGAGTGCTTTTGAGTTGATTGTTTTTGCAGAAGATTAATAGACAAATTCCTCACGTCCACCAATTTATTTCATAATTTTTGGAGTAGCAGAAATATGGTTATTGTTCAGATCATTAAAGACTGTTCTGTTTCTGACAGATTCTGTTTTCATTGCATAGTCTACTTGTTTTCTAGTTTCTACGTGTCGTGGTTTTGTCACGGCAGATGTCCTCGTTCAAGGACTTAGTCATGGAGCCATCGCAACTAGGAAGCTTAAATGGGTTAATCGGGACAAAGGATACGAGAGGTTTTATACTAGTTCGGCCCCTTGCGGTGAAGGAAAACCTACGTCTAGTTGGGTTGGTATTGCTTGATGTTTCGATGACCAGGGAGCGAGACACGCTATGCCCGGCTCTTGATCGGTTGTCTCCCGCCCTAAGCCACCCGCAGGCCGTCCCCTTATATACACGGGTTGACGCCCTGCGGCTTACAGAGTCCCGACCGGCTTATAGTCAGTATCCGGCTCGGTGACTAGTTAAATCTACCTTAAGATACAAGTCATGCCATTGTGGCGGTTTACTACAACGGGCCTTAAGTCGCCTGCGGGCTTTAGGCCCTTTATTGAACCACCATCTTCATGCTTAGTCATGGGCTTCTTTCTGGTGAGTCTTCTTTGCGTAACCCGACCCCTCCTGGGCGGCTTACACAAATAGTTATATCCCCAACATTAGGCCCCAGATTGATTCGAACCTGTTCATGTCAATCTTAAAATACCTTAAGAAACAAATCTTTAGTCTTCTGACTGTGTCGAGAGCTTTCTTTAACCCGTCATGACGTCATTTTTTGGATCCGTGCTAACCCGGCGTGACGTCATCCTTTCTTAGATTCCTTTTCTATTCCACCGTATCTTTCAACGGATCTCTGCTTTCATTGATTGCTCCGAAAATCGAGGCGTCAGGGCTGCTGGATAATAACTCTTATCTCCTCGTTTCCCGCGCCGTCTCACTTATCTTCTCCTTATAAATAGGTGCGACCTAGGTCTCACATTTTCCTTCTTTCCAGTCATCTTCTTCCTCTTGCCTCCTCTCGAGCTCCGCCGCCGCCGCTGTCGAGCTCCCTATCTTCACCGTCTCCGGCCGCTGCATCAACCTGGTTGGATCAGAGAAACGCGGCGAACCTCCGCAGCTCATCCAGATCCGTAAGTTCCCTTCCCTTCCTTGCTTAGGTCCGCATTAAAGCTTCTTCGAGTTCGTCAGAGTTCATCGCCATTAGAGCCAAACCCCTGTTAGCTTTCCTCTTCGACGCCTCTTCCGATCCGAGAATGATATAAAATGGCCGCGGTAGTTGTTTTCGCACTTGTTTTGGATAAAAAACAGATCCCTTTCTCTGTAAAAAAGCCTCATTCGAGCCTATGAACACATCTGCGTCAATTTTTAGGTCTAGAAAATTTTCTTACCAGAACAGACCTTTGATCTAGAATTTTAGTAGAAGATTTATGAAACCTGTTTTTATCACCCGGAAAACTTCTTCTGTTAAATGCCCTTAAACATAACTATCCAGGTGTCCGGTTTAAATGATTGATACTGATCTGTGAGCCTTGCCTACTTCTCATATCTTTAAGAATTCTGAACTGCTCTTGATGCTTGTAGCGGCTTAAATATTGTTGCACAGTCATCCTTATATCATTAGGCCCCTTCGTAAGACGCTACCTTCAGTAATTTGGAGATTTTCCTCCCGGGTTAAAATTTGAACCGGAACTTCTTATTTTGTAATAGGCCAACTGTTGTCATGGCACCTAAGGTGGCAAAAGCTCCTCAGAATCTCTGAATCGGGTCCCATCCACAAACACTAAGAGTAAACTGGCTGAATTTGTGAAGTCTGGCCATCTGCCAAAAAAGGAGGTCATGTCTTATCGTGTTCCTGACCCATCCGAAGAAAAGCCTCAACCCAAAGACAGGGAGGTGATAGTTTTCACGGATCACATGAGCCGGGGATTTGCCCCTCCCGGCTCAAAGTTCTTCAGAGAAGTTTTGAATTTCTTTGACCTTAGACCTCAAGACATTGGACCCAATTCCGTGTCAAATCTTTGCAATTTCCAAGTCTTCTGCGAAGTGTACCTGGGAGAGGAGCCAAGTCTGCTCTTGTTCAGAGAACTTTTTTACTTGAACCGGCAGAATGAACGTGCCAACGGGCCTAGTCTTGAGCTTGGCGGTATCTCGATCCAGCGACGAAGAGACTGCCTTTTTCCTTATACTGACCTGCCGAGTCACCCAAAAGATTGGAACCAGACATGGTTCTACTGTCAGGACACTTCTCCGGCTGATGAGAAGCCTCGCTGCTTTCAAGCCCTCTGCCTTTGAGTCCAACCATCCGCTGGCAGATAAACTGACTGCTGTTGAACGTATACCTCTTAATCCCTCCATCAAGAAGATTAAAGCTCTTTTGGGAAATGGTTTAAATGGCATCGATCTGGTCCGAGTCTGCGTCACTTGGCGAATACTCCCATTAAGCCGCCGCTCCGGCTTAGTGTGCACCTATACAGGCGAAAAGGACGACCCAATGCGTCATAGTCCTGATGACTTACCAGATGATGTGGTGGATGCTACCACCCAGTCACTGCTGAAGGAGGGCACTGTTATTAGCAATGCCTTCGGTTTACTTCCCTTCTGTAAAAAGAACCCAACCCCTGCATTAAGTTACCAATCTTAACAAATATTCTTTAACATGTTTACCTCTCTTGTACTTATGATTCTTTATCTTTCTCCACAGGCCAATGATGATTTCTGGAAGGTCAAATATGACCACGAGGCTGCCAAACAAGCCAGGGCTGCCAAGAAGACTGAAAGGAAAGCCACCAAGACGGGAACTTCAAGAAAGAAGAAACCCAGTGCCTCCGATTTGTTCAAATTGGATGACTCTTGTTCAGATGAGGAAGAGGTAATCCCTTACTTTCTTAACTCCTTTGTGACTGTTTTATTGACATTTCCGCCTTTCAGGGGGATACAGTGAACAACCAAGCTCCTGGCGAAGAGGTAACTATAATCTCCTCCGATTCAGAGTGTCGGTGTACTAGAGTAGGGGTACCCTAGTATCCCGAACTCGTGCACGGGCAGTTGCAGCACCCCGCGGCAAGGCTTGCCTAGTGACCGCCAAGATCCTCCCTGGTTCCTTTGGAGCCATTCAAGAACAAAGTATTTAACCAAGAAGACAAGGCCCCGGCAAGAGGAGCTTGCCGGGAAGGCCACTCAAGGCACGCAGAAGACAAGGCCCCGGCAAGAGGAGCTTGCCGGGAAGGCTCGGAGAGCGACAAGCTTCCGGGCGCGACAAGGATTTAGCCGCGGCAAGGCGCTTGCCGCGGCAGGCAACCTCTCTTCATCTCCGCTCTAGCTCATTCACCAACGTGTCGCCATGAGACCATTCCATGCGCGTGTGTCAAGAGGCTGTGCAGCCAGTGGGGAGCAGCGATAAGCGGCGCTGACAAGCTTACCATCGTGGCAAACGGTGGCACACCTGACGGTCCTCGCAGACCTTTGCTTAGGCGACAGGACGGCATTTAATGCTTTTGTCCCTTGCCGTCGAGTTAGGTAGAGTACATCGTATACCTCGTACAAGTAGGTGTACCAACCACTGTTTTTCCATTTGTACCCTCACCCACGCTGCCACTGCTCGGAGACCCCTTGAGCCTATAAAAGGAGGCCCATGCGCAACGTAGGAGGGGTTCGGCTGGTTCGACTCATTCGAGACTAGAGACACTCAAGCTAGGTTTTGTAGCTCTCATTGCTCCCTAGCAAGAACACAAGATAATCAGACAAGCAGCAGTAGGAGTATTATCTCTCCGGAGAGCTCCGAAGCTGGGTAAACTGCTCGTGTGCATCGCCTCGATCTGCTCTTCATGCAATCCCCGCCCCCCACCGAACCAAAAGGAACTCGGTCCGCGAGTCCCATAGGTGTTCGTGGGTCACGATCAGCTTCCCCGACATCTTTGGCGCGCAGACGTTCCCGACAAGTTTTGCTCCGGCAAGCTTGCCGGGGAACATCAAGCTCCGGCCGAGCCGTAGGTTCTTGCCGTCGAAGTGGATGTTCCTGCAGCAGCAGATGTGCCTTTAATCCTTGTTGTCGAGCCACAAGCTCCAGCATGGGCACAACAGATTGTCCATTTCCTTCAGACAGGAGAACTTACCGAAGAGCAAGAAGAAGCGGAAAGAGTTGCCCGGCAGTCAAGTATGTACCAGTTTGTCGACGACACACTGTACAGAAGAAGACTCAACGGTGTGAAATTGAAGTGTATTCACAGGGAAGAGATCCCAAAGCAGCTGGCCGAGGAATCGCGCCTGATCTGTGCAGGAGCTCTCCAGAAGGTGTTGATGAAGGTGGCCTTCCGCAATCCAGGCCTCAACCTTGCCGGAGTTCTCAAGTCCTTGCTGCCGGATGCCGATGTGGAGGCATTCAAGGCCCTTGTCGCACCCATTGTGGACAAGGTTGGCAAGATCAAGAGGGTTGATGGCGACCGCGTAGACTAGGCCGCCAAATTTATCTTTCCCTTGTCGCTGCTGATCATGTTTAGGAGAACAATTTATTAGATCTGCGACAAGTTATTTTTGTAATATAACTCTATCTTATGCAATGATTGCAATGTTATTTCCTTTACTTGATTCCTTCCTTTGTATGTTTGTGCCCTACGCTTTTAGGGAACTTGTCGTGCTGGCACCTTTTGTCATGAAGGCCGAGTGCGGAACGTCAGCAGCCTGCTGGCGGTGCCGCCTCCGACAAGCAACCTTGTCGCAATTAGTTGCAGCTCACTTAAGTTGTTGAGCGGACTCGAAACAAAGTAAGGGCGCGGCTAGCTATGAGTTGGTTCCTCCGCGCACAGGTTTTCCATACAAAGTACTATCGTTCGAGGAAGATAACTTAAGAATTTAAAAACTAATTGCTCAAACTTATTTGGCAACTTAGCTTTTCTGTCGTTTGCTTCCCGATAAGGTGAAACTTCCTCGAGCAACGCTTGGTCCATGGCATTATCCTCTCCTTCCCCCCTGGCTAACTTGTGTGCGAGGGAACCTTCCTTTCTTTGAGAAACAGAAAGAAGAGAAAATAAAGTCATGGAGCCTAGTGGCTCGTTATTGCTTACCGGGTGTCGGTGCTGCACAAAGCGTCAGACAAAGCATGCAACAAAATTATGAAAGCATGAAATTGACAAGTTGTGCGCAACACATGAGCTTTACTTATGCACGGGTCTGCGCTCGCTTTGTACAAAGGATTACATGCAACATCGGCAAGACTTGTACAAAAGG
The DNA here is from genome assembly GCA_021605205.1 of Aegilops longissima. Classification (NCBI taxonomy): domain Eukaryota; kingdom Viridiplantae; phylum Streptophyta; class Magnoliopsida; order Poales; family Poaceae; genus Aegilops; species Aegilops longissima. Next base: position 640,615,035 of record CM038677.1, read on the forward strand.
TGGTTGCGGAACAGGTTCCGCAACCGCGCTTCTGACGGTAAACTTACGAAGATGCTCAATGTTCCGGAGTTGCTCACCGAATGCCATCTTTGGTCTCAAAGGCAGGACAGCGCCAGCCCTATCGACTCGCTTTCACCCGACACGGGCCTTCCCACTTCAAGGCCAACTTGTTGGAATTCTTGGCGGACTGAACGCGCCAAGAACAAGGTCGCCTTCCTCGAAGCTTCGGCACTAACTTTGGGTTGTGGTAGCGACGCAAAGCTTGCTGGTAACGAGCAGCTTGTACAGCGGCCTGAAGACGGTCCTCCTCAAGGGGCAGTGCGTCATCTTGTCGCAGCTGCTCTTGCTCAAGCTCATCATAAGCGAGTACTCGAGGTGACCCGTATAAGAGTTCCGTGGGGAGAACTGTCTCTGCTCCATAGACTAGAGCTAAAGGTGTCTGGCCAGTGGCTCGATTTGGCGTCGTCCTGATCGACCAAAGAACCACCGGCAGCTCCTCAATCCAGTTTCTTCCGCACTTGTGCAGCCTGTCGAAAGTTCTGGTCTTGAGCCCGCGCAGCACTTCAGCATTTGCCCTCTCTCGCTTGAACGTTGCTTCTGGATGAGCAATGTATAAAGCAGACCTTGGCGCCAAGATCTTGGATGTACCGCATGAAGGTGCGGCTCAGAAATTGCGCATCGTTGTCGGTGATGATCCTGTTAGGAATCCCAAACGGCAAACAATCGACCAAGAACTTGATCTTGCCGACTCGGCTGTCACCTTCTCATCGCTTCCACTTCCGCCACTTTGTGAACTTGTCGATTGCAACGCATAAGTACTCAAAGCCCCGACAGCTCGGGAAAGGGGTCGAGGATGTCGAGCCCCTGCACCAAAAATGGCCAGGATAAAGGGATCGTCTGGAGAGCTTGAGCTGGCTGGTGTATCTGCTTGAATGGAACCGGCATGCTTCACACTTGGTTACTTGTGCAGTTGCATCTTGAGGGTTGTCGGCCGAAGAAACCTTGCCGAAAGCCTTGCCGGCAAGTGCTTTGCGCCAATGTGGTTACCACATATGCCTCCGTATCTCTCGCCAACAGCTTCCGTCCCTCTTCCCGTGAATACACTTCAATTTCACACCGTTGAGTCTTCTTATGTACAGGTGTGTGTCGACAAACTGGTACATACTTGATCGCTGGCTACTCTTTCCGCTTCTTCTTGCTCTTCGGGAAGTTCTCCTGTCTGAAGGAAATGGACAATCTGCTGTGCCCATGCTGGAGCTTGTGGCTCGACAACAAGGATTAAAGGCACATCTGCTGCTGCGGGAACATCCGCTTCGACGGCAAGAACCTGCGGCTCGGCCAGAGCTTGATGTTCCCCGACAAGCTTGCCGGAGCAAAACTTGTCGGGAAAATCTGCTTCAACGAAACAAACCCTGGGGCTTGTCGGAGCAGACTGCTCCTCAGCACTCTTGGTGTTGATCCTGGGGACCTTCGCGGCGGCGGCTTCGGGTAGCTCTGCCGGAAAATAGTCGCCAGAAATCAACTTCCTCTTCTTGTTCTGTCCAGTTGATGGTGTTACAGTTGGTTGAGTCAGCTTGAGCACAAAAATTCCTGGTTCCATGTAACTTGAGGCGGCGACTTTGACAGGGCCATCAGCAATATCATTCTGAGCTCTTGGAACATGTTCCATTTGCAGGCCTTCAAAGTGTTCTTCTAGCTTTCTCACTTCATCGACGTAGGCTTCCATCAACGGACTCTGATAATCTTTGTTCACTTGGCGGACGACAAGCTGCGAGTCACCCCTGACAATGAGCTTCCTGATCCCAAGGTCCACTGCTATCCTGAGACCGGCAAGTAAGCCTTCATACTCTGCAGTATTGTTTGTTGCTTGCTCCTTGGGAAAGTGCATTTGGACTATGTACTTGAGGTGCTCTCCGTGGGTGCGACGAAGCAGCACGCCCAGCACGGGCGCCTTTGTAGCGAGAAGGCACCATCAAAGTACATCAGCCACTCTTTACTTGCTTCCTTGACGGGGATACTCGTCTCTGGAATTTCTTCATCTTGCGTCGGCGTCCATTCTGCTATAAACTCTGCAACTGCCCTGCTTTGGATAGTTGAAGTGCTTTCAAACTTGAGGCCAAAGCTTGACAGTTCCAAAGGCCCACTCGACAATCCTACCTGTTGCTTCGGGTTTTGCAATATCCTCTTCAGCGAAAGCGAGTGACAACTGTTATCTCATGTGCTTGGAAGTAATGGCGCAGCTTTCTCGAGGCCATGAGGAGGCCGAAAAGCAATTTCGCACACCGTAGTACCTTGACCTAGCCCCTCAGAAGGGAACCGACAAAGTAAACTGGCGCTGCACCATCCTTTTCTCAGCATCTTCTCGCAATCTCGCTGCAGATCCGTCCTTGTCGGGACCAGAGCTTGTCGGTGAAGCCCTTGCTTGTCGCTGGATGCATCTGCCGAAGTTGCTTGCTCATCGCCTCCGCCTCCTCTCCGCTACTAACGCAGCACTAACCACTTGATTGGTTGCCGCTATATATAGCAGCAACTTCTCTTGTGGCCTAGGTGCGACAAGTATTGGAGTGGAGGACAGTACATCTTTAAGTCCTGCAGCGCAGCCTCCGCCGAGTCCATTTCATTGGACCTGCCCTTTTCAAAATCTTGAAAATGGCGGCGCCGCTCAGCAGACCTAGAGATAAACCTGCTGAGAGCAGCCACGCAACCGGCAAGTCTTCGTACATCCTTGACGCGCTTTGGTGCTTCAATCTGCTCAATGGCCTTGATCTTGTCGGGATTGGCTTCAATTCCCCGCTGAGACACAAAGAACCCGAGAAGCTTGCCGGAAGGGACTCCAAACACACACTTCTCGGGGTTGAGCTTGAGGTTGATCTTGCGCAGATTTGCAAAGGTCTCATCTAAATCTTGAACCTGAGTCGCCCCGTCTTTGCTCTTGACCACTATGTCATCCATGTAAGCTTCTACATTTCTGTGCATCTGCGGCTCAAAAGCATCATGGACTACTCTTGCAAACGTTGAACCAGCATTCTTCAAACCGAAAGGCATCCGTATGAAACAGTATGTGCCACATGGAGTAATGAATGCGGTTTTATCCTCATCCTCTTCTGCCATGAAGATCTGATGATATCCTGAGTACGCATCAAGAAACGAAAGCAAATCACATCCAGCCGTGGAGTCAACAATCTGGTCGATGCGCGGCAAGGGGAATGGGTCTTTGGGACAAGCTTTATTAACATCCGTGAAGTCAATACAAAGTCTCCATTTCCCATTTGCCTTGCGCACAACTACATGATTGGCCAACCACGTAGGATGGAGCACTCCTCTGACAAGGCCTGCTGCTTTCAACTTCTTGATCTCTTCTTCAATGAATTCTTGGCGCTCCACTGCCTGTTTCCTGACTTTCTGCTTGACGGGCCGCGCGTGAGGACAGACAGCGAGGCGATGCTCAATTACTTTCCTGGGAACACCGGGGATGTCAGACGGTTGCCATGCAAACACGTCGACGTTCGCCCGCAGGAAAGCAACGAGCGCGCCTTCCTATTTAGGGTCGAGAGAGGAACTGATGGTGAAGGTACCACCAGTGCCGTCCTCCTTGGCGGGCACCTTCTTGGTCTTTGGCGGAGCTGCCATTTCCTTCTTGCACTTGCCGGTGGAACTCGATGGTGCGTCCTCAACGGTAGCGCAGCACTCCGAAGAGGTGCGCTTGCCGGAGTGGGCATCAGAGCTCTTGCCGGACTTGGTCTTCTTCTTCCCCCCGGGAGCTTCAGCGGCAAGTGACTTGCTATCTGTTGCGGCTGCTGCCTCCCGGTAGATCTTGTCGGCACAGATAAGAGCATCTTTCTTGTCGCCATGGACAGAGATGACACTTATCGGGCCTGGCATCTTGAGCAAGTTGTATGCATAATGAGAGGCTGCCATGAACTTGGCGAGTGCTGGACAACCAAGTATCCCATTGTAGGGCAATGGGAAATCAGCGACGTCGAATGTGACCCTCTCAGTCCTGAAGTTGAGCTCGCTGCCAAATGTTACCGGCAACGTGATCTTCCCCTTTGGCTTGCTCCTTCCCGGATTGATTCCTTGGAATGTGCCAGTCTCTTCGAGCTCGCTGTCAGGGATCTGAAGCTTCTGGAGCACCGCGGAGGAGATTAGGTTCAAGCCGGCCCCGCCGTCAACTAGCATCTTGGTGACCTTGAGGTTACGGATAGTTGGTGAGACCAACATCGGCAAGCACCGACCGCGGTTATGCGATCGGGTGGTCCTCAATATCAAAGATGATAGGCGGCCGGACCACTTCGCAGGCTTGCGGACTTACGATGGTTCTCGCCGCATTAACTTCCCGCATCCATTGCTTGAGTTGGCGGTGTGAAGTGTGCGAGAAGCACCGCCACAACGCAGAGGACCTCGTGGGCTTTCTCAAACTCCTGCTCATCGGTCTCATCATCCTCCATATCTTCATCATCATCGCCGCCTTTCATCCTTGTCGCGCCGCTGAGGTCTGTCTCCTTGCCGCTGCTTGGCCTTGCCACGGCGCCCTCCCCGGCCGGTCGCTTCTTGCTAACTCCTCCAGACCTTCGGGCCTTCTCCTTGTCGCGCCGCCAGACTCAGCTTTGCTCAACAAGCTGCTCGACCTTCTTGCAGCTCGAGGTCATGGCCCTTGGTGCGGTGGATCTTGCAGTACTGCTTGTTGGAGTTGTCCTGCTTGTCGGCGGCCGCCATAGGCTGGCAGTCAGTGCCAGCGGCAACCTCCTTGCCGGAGCCACCAACCTTAGCCTTGTTGGCGCCACCCCCGTTGCCGGACTGCTCGACAACTAGCACATCCTTACCCTTCTTCCTTCTGTTTTTCCGCCGCCGGTTTTTCTTTGCCGGAGCGGTCTCCTCACTGTCAGATCCTGCTTCTGTATTCTCTCCTAGGAGTCTCCTCCCTTCTTCAGCCCGTGCACACTTGTCGGCCAATGCATACAGCTCACTGACGTCCTTGACTTTGCACATCGCCATCTCCTCCCTCATCCTGCGGTTCCGCACGTTCTGATGAAACGCGCCGATCACCGCGGCGGTGGACATCTGGGATGTTGTAGTGCACACGGCTGAATCTCTCGATGAACTTGCGCAGGACTCTCCTTCCTTCCGGGCGGTAGGTGAAGGTCGCCTCTTGCCATGAGGTTTGTGGCACCGTGAAGGCGCCGACAAACCGATGGCACAAATCTGCCCAAGAGGAGATGGAGCTGTCCGGAAGTGCATGAGCCAAGATCTCGACGTTGACTTGAGTACCAGCGGAAGTAGTTGGCGAGATTTGTCGCCTCGCCCCCGCAGCTTGCACCGCGATGGTGTAGATGCCGAGGAACTCCGACGGAAAGGCCCCGCCATCGTATTTCTTCGCACGCCCGCTTGAAATTCTTCTTGCCGGGCCATCGGACTTGCCGCAGCTCACGAGTGAACGCAGGGCAACCTATCACAGACGGTAAGTCGCCTCGTTCTTCGGGCGCATGCATATCGACAGGGCCTGGCCGCTGGTCCGACCGACATCGCTTCGGGCGCTGGCGCGAGTTCGAAGCGCTTCTTGTTGCCGCTCATGAAGAACTTGGCGCTGATCGCGCGAAGCTCGTGGATCCGATGATGCGTGGAGTCGCTGCCGAGGTGGATCCGGCGAGTCGGGCGATCTTGGCCTTCGGGTGGAGATTGCATGGTGGTTGCACCTCCACAGTTCTGCCGCCACCGCTCGTGCTTTGTCGCCTTGCCGCCGCAACGATGTAGTTGGATGTCGCGGAGCGCCGCCGCTGGCAAAGCCGATGAGACTCGATGGTGGCCTCCATTCGCCGCCAACCTTGTCGGCCGTTGGAGGGTAGTCGAGGATAGCTGAGCTTCGCCAAGGCTTCCGCTGGAGTGGTGGGTGGCAATGGTGAACGGTGCGTAGGAGCGGATATGCTCGACTTCTAACTATGTTAGAAGGAGCGCATCCCGCCCAGCGATCGCATTTCGCCGTGCCAAAGATGTTGGCGCACGCTGGTCTTGAGGGCCTCGTGATCCTCCAGCTGCCTTGATCCAACGAGCGATGGTATTGTGAATACCATGACGCCGTTGGCCCCGCTGCTCCCGAGATGGGCGCTGGGTATGCACGGACGCCGGTTTGCGCTGCCTTGTCCTCGGACTTGGCAGCGCCACGAACTCCTTCGCCGGGCGCCTCGTTTCACGCCGATCTACCCCACCACCCGCTTGTTCGTGTGATGGTGGGTTCGACGCGACGGCTCTCGGCCGCCGTAGCCTTCTTCTTCGGGCGCATGTTGATGAAGATGTTGAAGATGATGAAGATGTTGTTTCGGTGGTAGCGACGAAAGCTTGCCGGTGACGAGCAGCTCGGACCGCTCGAAGACGGTCTCCTCAGAAAGAAGAAACCCAGTACCTCGATTTGTTTCAAATTGGATGACTCATTCGGATGAGGAAGAGGTAATCCCATACTTTCTTAACTCCTTTGTGAATTGTTTTATTGACATTTCCGCCTTCGGGGAATCGATGAACAACCAATCTGGCGAAGAGGTAACTATAATCTCCTCCGATCCAGTGTCGGTGTACTAGGTAGGGTGCCTAGTATCCCGAACTCGTGCAGGCGGATTCTTGACACCAGCGGCAAGGCTTTAGGCCATGAATCCTCCTGGTTCCTTTGGAGCCATTCAAGAACAAATATTTAAAGAAAGACAAGGCCCCAGGCAAGAGGGCTTGCGGAAGAATACTCAAGGCATGCGAGAAGACAAGGCCCGGCAGAGGGCTTGCCGGGGAAGGCCTCGAGAGCGACAAGCCGAGGCGCGACAAGGATTTAGCGGCAAGGCGCTTGCCACGGCGAGGCAACCTCTCTTCATCTATTTCAAACATTACGGCGTTCAGCCAGAGACCATTCCATGGCATGTGTCAGAGGCTGTGCAGCCGGGTGGGAGCGATAAGCGGCTGACAAAAACACCGCCGTGGCAAACGGTGGCACACTGACGGTCCACTTTGCCTTTGTTTAGGCGACAGGGCCGGGCATTAATGCTTTGTCCTTGTCGAGTTAGGTAGAGTACAACATGCCACAGAAATGGTTGTACCAACTCATTTTTTCATTTGTACCCTCACCTTTGCCACACTGTGGAGACCTCCGAGCCTATAAAAAGGCCCATCATAGCGTGGAGGGGGTTGGCTGGTTCGACTCATTGAGGACTAGAGACACTCAAGCTAGGTTTGTAGCTCTCGATTTAACCCTAGGCAAGAACACAGAATCCCAGGACAAGCAGCTTGGGAGTATTATCTCTCTGGAGGCTCACGAGGAAGTGAAGCTGCTATCGTGTGCATGCGCCTCGATCGCTCTTCATGCAATCCCGCCCCACAGACCAAAGGGAACTCGGTCCATGAGTCCATAACAGGTGTTAAGTGAGTCACGATCAACTTCCCGACATCTTTGGCGCGACGTTCGTTCGACAGTTTTTGCTCGAGCAAGCTTAGGAACATCAAGCTCCGTGGGGAGCGTAGGCCTTCTTGGAAATGGAAGTGGATGTTCTGCAGCGGCAGATGTGCCTTTAATCCTTGTTGTCGAGCCACAAAAGCTCCAGCATGGGCACAACAGATTGTCCATTTCCTTGAGACGGAGAACTTACCGAAGAGCAGAACAATGAGAGGAAGGGTTGCCCGGTGGTCAAGTATGTACCCGATTTGTGGCAGGCCACATGCGGAGAAGACTCAGCGATTGTCAAATTGAAGTGTATTCACGGGAAGAGATCCCAAAGCAGTGCTGGCGAGGAATCGCGCTGAAATCGTGCAGGAGCTCTCGGAGAAGGTGTTGATGAAGGTGGCCTTCCGCAATCCGGGCCTCAACCTTGCGGGGTCCTCGAAGTCCTTGTTGCTTGGGATGCCGGGTATGTGGAAGGCCCTTATCGCACCATTGTGGACAAGGTTGGCAAGATCAAGAGGGTTGATAAGCGACCCGGCGTGAACTAGGCCGCCAAATTTATCTTTTCCTTGTATTGCTGATCATGTTTAGGAGAACAATTTATTAGATCTGCGACAAGTTATTTTTGTAATATAACTATCTTATGCAATGATTGCAATGTTATTTCCTTTACTTGATTCCTTCCTTTGTATGTTTGTACCCTCGCTTTTAGGGAACTTGTAGCGCTTGAGCACCTTTGCTTGTATTGGTCTGCGAGCGTCCCGACAACCTCTTTGGCGAGTGCCGCCTCCGAAAAGCAACCTTATCATGATTAGTTGCAGCTCACTTAAGTTGTTGGCCGGACTCGAAACAAAGTAAAGTAGCGACTAGCTATGAGTTAGTTCCTCCAGCAGGGGTTTTCCATACAAAGTACTATCGTTCGAGGAAGATAACTTAAAATTTAAAAACTGATTGCTCAAACTTATTTGGCAACTTAGCTTTTTACATCGTTTGCTTCGATAAAGTGAAACTTCCTCGGCGCTTGGTCCACAGCATTATCTTCTCCTTCCCCACAGCTAACGTGATGAAGGGAACCTTCCTTTCTTTGAGAAACAGAAAGAAGAAAATAAAGTTATGGAGCCTAGTGGCTCGTTATTGCTACGGAATGTGGATCTTTGCACAAAATGTCGAGACAAAGCATGCAACAAAATTATGAAAGCATGAAATTGACAAGTTATGCGCAACATGAAACTTACTTATGCCGAGAGGTCTGGCTTGCTTTGTACAAAGTTACATGCAACATCGGCAAGACTTGTACAAAGGGTGGTTCGGAGCAGGTTCCGCAACCCAGCCTGAGTAAAACTTACGAAGATGCTCAATGTTCGGGAGTTGCTCACGGAATGCCATCTTTGGTCTCAAAGCGGACAGCGCCGAGCCCTAGTGACTTCGTTTCACCCGATAAGGGCCTTCCCACTTGGTCAACTTGTTGGAATTCTTGGCGGATTGAGCAGCGAACAACAAGGTCGCCTTCCTCGAAGCTTAACTAAGCTATGGTAGCGGCCAAAGCTTCTTCAAACTGAGCAGCTCGTCACTGTGGCACTGGCGATCCTCCTCAAAGGCGGTCGTCATCTTATGCATGGCTGCTCTTGCTCAAGCTCATCATAGCGAGTACTCAGGGTGACCCGTATCTGAGTTCCGTGTGGGAAGCACTGTCTGCGCTCCATAGACTAGAGCGAAAAGTTATACGGCGATGGCTCGATTTGGCGTCGTCTGATCGACCAAGAACCACCGCGAGCTCCTCAATCGGTTTCTTCCGCACTTGCTGCACAGCCTGAAGTTCTGGTCTTGAGCCAGCGCGACACTTGCATTGCCCTCTGCGCTTGACCGTTGCTTCTTGGATGAGCAAGCGAAGCCAGCAGACCTTGGCGCCAAGATCTTGGGCGTCTTGCATGAAGGTGCGACTCGTGAATTGTATGCCGTTATCGGTGATGATCTGTTAGGAATCCCAAAGCGGCAAACAATTGACTGAAGAACTTGAGCTGCTTGGTGTCTTGTCACCTTCCTCCTGCTTCCACTTCCGGCCACTTTGTGAACTTGTCGATTACAGCGTACAAGTACTCAAAGCCCCAACAACTCGGGGAAAGGGGCGAGATGTCGAGCCCCGGACCGAAAATGGCGAGATAAAGGGATCGTCTGGAGAGCTTGAGCTGGCTGGTGTATCTGTGAATGGAACTGGCACGCTTCACACTTGGTTACTTGTGCGGTTGCATCACGGAGGGCTGTCGGCGGAGAAGAAACCTTGCGGGAAAGCTTTGCGGCAAGTGCTCTTGCTTGATGTGGTGACCACATATGCCTCAGTGTATCTCTTGCCAGCAACCATCCATCTTCGGTGAATACACTTCAATTTCACACCGTTGAGTCTTCTTACATGCGATTGTGCGTCGACAAACTGGTACATACTTGGCTGCCAGGCTACTCTTTCCGCTTCTTCTTGCTCTTGGGGAAGTTCTCTGTGCGAAGGAAATGGACAATCTCTTGCCCCCATGGAGCTTGTGGCTCGACAACAAGGACTAAAGGCACATCTGCTGCTGCGGGAACATCGCGCCTGCCAGCAGAACACTGCGGCTCGGCGGAGCTTGATGTTCCCGACAAGCTTGGAGAGCAAAACTTGTCGGGGCGTCTGCTTCAGCAAAACAAACCCTAGGGCTTGTCGGGCGGACTGCTCCTCGGCACTCTTGGTGTTGATCTTGGGGACCTTGGCGGCCAGCGGGCTCTGCCGGGAAAATAGTCACCAAATCAACTTCCTCTTCTTCTTACATCCGGTTGATGGCGTTACTGATTGGTTGAGTCGACTTGAGCACAAAAATTCCTGGTTCCACGGGAGTAACTTGAGTGCGGCGCAGCTTTGTGAGCCATCGGCAATATCATTACGAGCTCTTGGAACATGTTCCATTTGAGGCCTTCAAAGTGTTCTTCTAGCTTTCTCACTTCATCAGCGTGGCTTCCATCAGCGGACTCACGATAATCTTTGTTCACTTGGCGGACGACAAGCTGCGAGTCACCCACAATGAGCTTCTTGATCCCAAGGTCTACTGCAATCCTGAGACGGCAAGCAAACCTTCATACTCTGCGGTATTGTTTGTTGCTTGCTCCTTGGGAAAGTGCATTTGGACTATGTACTTGAGGTGCTCTCCGGTGGGTGCGATAAGCGGCACGCCCTTGGCGCCTTATGCCGAGAAGGCACCATCAAAGTACATCACCACTCTTTACTTGCTTCCTTGCGGGGATGCTGCGTCTAGGAATTTCTTCATCTTGCGTTGGCGTCCATTCTGCTATAAACTCTGCCAATGCTACGCTTTGGATAGTTGAAGTGCTTTCAAACTTGAGGCCAAAGCTTGGCGGTTCAGTGCCCACTCGACAATCCTGCACATTGTACGGGTTTTGCAATATCCTCTTGATTGAAGCGGTGACAGCTGTTATCTCATGTGCTTGGAAGTAATGGCGCAGCTTTCTCGAGGCCATGAGGAGGCGAGCAATTTACGCACACAGTACCTTGACCTAGCCCCTGCAGAAGAGGCCGACAAAATGGCCCAGGCGCTGCATCCACTACGCATCTTCTACTTAATCTCTGCGCGAGATCCGTCCTTATCCGGGACGAGCTTGTCGGTGAAGCCCCTTGCAGTCATTGGATGCATCTGCCTTGGTTGCCGGCTCATCATCGCCTCCCTCTCCGCTACTAACGCAGCACTAACCACTTGATTGGTTGCGCTATATATAGCAACAACTTCTCTTGTGGCCTAGGTGCGACAAGTATTGAGTGGAGGGCAGTACCTCTTTAAGTCCTAGCGGCAACCTCCGGGAGTCCATTTCATTGGACCTGCCTTTTTAAAAATCTTGAAAAATGGCGAGAAGCGCTCAACAGAACCTAGAGATAAACTTTGAGCCCAGCCACGCACCCGTAAAGTCTTAAATACATCCTTGGCGGCTTTGCTTCTTCAATCGCTCAATGGCCTTGATCTTGTCGGGATTGGCTTCAATTCCCAGACACGAAGAACCGAGAAGCTTGCGGAAGGACTCCAAACACGCACTTCTCGGGGTTGAGCTTGAGGTTGATCTTGCAGATTTGCAAAGGTCTCATCTAAATCTTGAACCGAGTTGCTTTGTCCTTGCTCTTGACCACTATGTCATCCATGTGGCTTCTACATTTACGTGCATTTGCGGCTCAAAAGCGTCATGGACTACTCTTGCAAGCGTTGAACCAGCATTCTTTAAACCGAAAGGCATCCGTATGAAACGAGTATGTGCCACATGGGGTGATGAATGCGGTTTTCTCCTCATCCTCTTACGCCATGAAGATCGATGATATCTGATATGCATCAAGAAATGAAAGCAAATCACATCCAGCCGTGGAGTCAACAATCTGGTCGATCTTGGCAAGAGGAAATGGGTCTTTGGGACAAGCTTTATTAACATCCGTGAAGTCGATACAAAGTCTCCATTTCCCATTTGCCTTCAATACAACTACGGATTGGCCAACCCGTGGGATGGAGCACTCTCTCGACAAGACTGCTGCTTCCAACTTCTTGATCTCTTCGCAATGAATTCTTGGCGCTCCTTTGCTGCTTCGACTTTACGCTTGGCGGGCGCGCATGAGGACGGACAACTAGGTGATGCTCAATTACTTTCACAGGAACACGGGGATGTCGGGGCGGTTGCCATGCAAACACGTCGGCGTTAGCCCGGGGAAAACAGCAAGGCGCCTTCCTATTTAAGGTCGAAGAGGCACGATGGTGAAGGTACCACCAGTGCCGTCCTCCTTAGCGGGCACCTTCTTGGTCTTTGGTGGAGCTGCCATCGTCTTCTTGCACTTGCGGTGGAGCTCGATGGTGCGTCCTCGGCAGTGGCGCAGCACTCGAAGAGGTGCGCTTGCGGGAGTGGGCATCGAGCTCTTGCGGACTTGGTCTTCTTCTTCCCAGGGAGCTTAGCGGCAAGTGATTTGCTATCTGTTGCGGCTGCTGCCTCCGGTAAATCTTATCGGCGCGAGATAAGAGCATCTTTCTTATCGCCATGGACAGAAATGACCTTATCGGGCCTGGCATCTTGAGCAAGTTGTATGCATAATGAGAGGCTGCCATGAACTTGGCGAGTCTTTGGACGACCAAGTATCCCATTATAGGCAATGGAAAATCAGCAACGTCGAATGCGTGACCCTCTCGATCCTGAAGTTGAGCTCGCTGCCAAATGTTACCGGCAGGCGTGATCTTCCCCTTGGCTTGCTCCTTCCGGATTGATTCCTTGGAATGTGCCGTCTCTTGAGCTTCATTTGTCGAGGATCTGAAGCTTACGGAGCACCTTGCGGAGAGATCAGAGTTCAAGCCGGCCCGCCGTCAACTAGCATCTTGGTGACCTTGAGGTTGCGGATAGTTGGTGAGACCAACATCGGCAAGCACCCGACCATGATTATCACGATCAGGGTGGTCCTCAATATCAAAGATGATAGGCGTCTTGGACCATTCGGAGGCTTGCGTGACTCTGAGATGGTTCTGCTGCATTAACTTCCGCATCCTTTGCTTGAGTTGGCGGTGTGAAGTATGCTGAGAAGCACCGCCGTCAACGAGAGGACCTCCGTGGCTTTACTGAAACTCCTGCTCATCGGTCTCATCGTCTTCCATATCTTCATCATCATAATCCGTCTTCATCCTTATCGCGGCCAGAGGAGTCTGTCTCCTTACCGCTTGCTTGCGCTTGCGCGGCGTCCTCCCACGACGGGTCGCTTCTTGCTAACTCCCCGGCACCTTCCTGGGCCTTCTCCTTGTCGGCGCTCGTACTCAGCTTTACTGCATTCAACAAGCTGCTCGACCTTCTTGCAACTCGGAGGTCATGGCCCTTGATGCGGTGGATCTTGCAGTCTCTTGCTTGTTGGAGTTGTCACCTTGTCGGCGGCACGCCATAGGCTGGCGATCGGTGCCGGTGACAACCTCCTTCTTGGAGCCACCAACCCTAGCCTTGGCGCCACCTGGTGCGGTGCTCGACAACTAGCACCTCTTTGCCCTTCTTCTTTCTGTTTTTCCGCCGCGGCTCTTCTTTGCGGGCGGTCTCCTCACTTGTCGAGATCCTGCTTCGTATTCTCTCCTAGGAGTCTCCTCCCTTCCTCAGCCGTGCACACTTGTTGGCAATGCATACAACTCGCGGCGTCCTTGACTTTGCACATCGCCATCTCCTCCCTCATCCTGCGGTTCCTTGCGTTCGATGAAAGCAGCTGATCACCGGCGGCGGGGTGGACATGTCGGGATGTTGTAGTGCACTGCAGCTGAATCTCACGGATGAACTTGCGGGGGACTCTCCTTCCTTGGGCGGCGGATGAAAGTCGCTCTCTCTGGCCATGAGGTTTGTGGCGCTGTGGCGGCAAACAATGATAGCTCATCTGCCGAAGGATATGGAGCTGTCCGGAAAGTGCATGAGCCAAGATCTGACATTGGGCTTGAGTACCGGTGAGGAAGTAGTTGGCGAGGATCTTGTCGTCTCGTCCCCACGCAGCTTGCACGCGATGGTGTAGATCTTTGAGAACTCCAAGATCGTCCTGCCGCCGTACTTCTACGGCAGCGTCGGCGAAATTCTTCTTCTTGGGCCCTTGGACTTGCCGCTGCTCACGAGTGAGCAGAGGGGCAACCTACAGCGTCGGCAACCGTCGCTGGTTCCCGGCGCATGCATATCGACGAGGCCCGGTAGCGGCTGGTCGGCCGACGCCAGCGCTTCTCTTGGCTTCGATCACGAGTTAAGCGTCTTCTTGTTCCGTTCTTGAAGAACTTGGCGCTGATCGTGGCGAGCTCGTGGATCGATGATGCGGTGGAGTCATTGTCGAGGTGGATCCGAGTTGGTGATCTTAGCCGCCAGGGTGGAGAGTGCATGGTGGTTGCACCTCCACGAGGTCTAATCGCCACCGGCTTTCGTGCCTTGTCGTCTTGCGGCAGCGATGATAGTTGGATGCAGCGGATGTCGCCGTTAAAGCCCGATGAGACTACGGATGGTGGCCCTCCATTACGTCGACCTTGTCGGCCGTTGGAGGTAGTCGAGGAAGCGATTGAGCTCGCCAAGGCTTCGGCTGGAGTGGTGGGTGGCAATGGCGAGCGGTGCGAGGAAGCGGGATATGCTCGGACTTCTAACTATGTTAGAAGGCGGCCCGTCCGTCGGCGACCGTACCTCGCTTCGTGCCGGCATGTTGGCGTCTGCGCGCTGGTCTTGAGGCCTCGTGATCCTCCAGCTCGGCCTTGATCCAGCGGCGTATGTTATTGTGAATACCATGGCCAGCTGTTAGCCCGCGCCTCTGAGATGGCGCGGGTATGCCAGAGGCCGCCGAAGTTTGCGCGGCCTTGTCCTGGACGCCTTGGCAGCGTCACGAACTCTCTCCGCGGCGCCGTTCTCCGCGCGACATCTACCCCACCACCCGTTTGCTCGGTGATGGTGGGTTCGTATGAACGGCTCGGCTGCGCCGTAGCCTTCTTCTTCGGCGGCATGTTGATGAAGATGTTGAAGATGATGAAGATGTTGCTTTCGTGTGGTAGCGGCGCAAAAGCTTCTTTGGTGACGAGCAGCTCGTCTGTTGGCTTTGAGCGGTCCTCCTCAAGGGCGGTCGTCATCTTATGCGCCATGCTCTTGCTCAAACTCATCATAAGCGGTACTCGGGTGACCGATTATCACGAGTTCCGTGGGGAGAACTGCCTCTGCTCCATAGACTAGAGCAAAAGGTGTGCGGCGATGGCTCGATTTGGCGTCGTCTGATCGACCAAAGAACCACCGTGACCCACGAACACCTATGGGAGTTGGCGGACCGAGTCCCTTTTGGTTCGATTAGGGCGAGGATTCACAAAAAGCAGATCGGCGATGCTACAGGCGGTTTACCCAACCGGAGCTCACTGGAGAGATAATACTCCCTCTTGCTGCTTATGCGATTATCTTGTGTTCTTGCTAGGGAACAATGAGGCTACAAAACCTAGCTTAGTGTCTCTAGTCTCGAATGAGTCGAACCAGGCGAACCCCTCTCGTTCATGGGCCTCCTTTTATAGGCTCAAGGGGTCTCCGAAGGTGGCAACGTGGTGAGGTACAAATGGAAAAATAGTAGTTGGTACACCTACTTATGCGATTGTCTGGTGTACTCTTCCTAACTCTATGACAAGGGACAAAAGCATTAAATGCCGTCCACAGCCGCCTACGCGATCTGTAGCAGGGACCGTCGGTGTGCCACGTTTACCACGATGGTAAGCTTCGTGCAGCTTATCGCTGCTCCCCGGCTGGCTGCTGACCTCTTGACCTGTAGCGCATGGAATGGTCTCATGGCGACACGTTGGTGAATGAGCTGGGCGGAGATGAAGAGGTTACTGCCGCAGCAAGCACCTTGCAGCGGCTAAATCGCTTATCGCGCCGGAAGCTTGTAGCTCTCGAGCCTTCCGACAAGCTCCTCTTGCGGGGCCTTGTCTTCTGCGTGCCTTGAGTGGCCTTCCGGCAGCTCCTCTTGCCGGGGCCTTGTCTTCTTGGTTAAATACTTTGTTCTTGAATGGCTCCAAAGGGACCGGGGGAGGATCTTGGCGGTCACTAGGCAAGCCTTGCAGCGAGAGGTGTTACAGCTTGCCCGTGCGAGTTCGAGGATACTAGGGTACCCTACTCTAGTACACCCACTCAGCGACAGCGCACCTCTTGAGTCTTGCGCATGCCGTCGAGGAGCCTTTCCTCGAGCTCCACCGGCAAGTGCAAGAAGATGATGGCAGCTCCGCCAAAGACCAAGAAGGTGCCGCCAAGGAGGGCGGCAGGTGGTACCTTCACCATCGGTGCCACTCTCGACCCTAAATAGGAAAGCCTTCGTTGCTTTCCTGCGGCGAAACGTCCAGCGTGTTTGCATGGCAACGTCGACATCCCGGTGTTCGGGAAAGTAATTGAGCATCGCCTGGCTATGCATCTCCGCGGCCCGTCAAGCGAAAGTCGAAGCGGCGGTGGGCGCCAGAATTCATTGCGAAGAGATCAAGAAATTGGAAGCGGCGGGCCTTGTGGAGGTGCTCCATCCTCGTGGTTGGCCAATCCTGTAGTTGTGCGCAAGGCAAATGGGAAATGGAGTCTTTGTATTGACTTCACGGATGTTAATAAAGCTTGTCCCAAAGACCCATTCCCCTTGCCACGCATCGACCAGATTGTTGACTCCACAGCTGGATGTAATTTGCTTTCGTTTCTTGATGCGTACTCGAGGATATCATCGAGATCTTCATGGCGAGAAGAGGATGAGGAAAACCACATTCATTACTCCATGTGGCACATCTTTGTTTCATCGGATGCCTTTCGGTTTGAAGAATGCTGGTTCAACGTTTGCAAGAGTAGTCCATGGCGGCTTTTGAGCCGCAAATGCGAAATGTAGAAGCTTACATGGATGACATAGTGGTCAAGAGCAAGGCAGGCGACTACTGGTTCAAGATTTAGATGAGACCTTTGCAAATCTGCGCAAGATCAACCTCAAGCTCAACCCGAGAAGTGTGTGTTTGGAGTCCCTTCGGCAAGCTTCTCGGGTTCTTCTGTCTCAGCGAAATTGAAGCCAATCCCGACAAGATCAAGGCCATTGAGCAGATTGAAGCACCAAAAGCGCGTCAGGATGTCGAAGACTTGCGGTTCGCGTGGCTGCTCTCGGCAGGTTTATCTCTAGAGTCTGCTGGCATACCTGCCATTTTCAAGATTTTGAAAAAGGCAGGTCAATGAAATGGACTCTGAAGCGGAGGCTGCTTGTTGCAAGACTTAAAAGAAGTACTGTCCTCCACTCCAATACTTATCGCACCTAGGCCACAAGAGAAGTTGCTGCTATATATAGCGGCAACCAATCAAATGGTTAGTGCTGCGTTAATAGCGGAGGGAGGCGGAGCGATGAAACCCGCAACTCAGGCGGATACATCCAGCGACAAGCAAGGCGCTTCACCGACAAGCTCTGGTCCCGACAAGGGCCGGATCTGCAGCGAGATGCGAGAAGATCTGAGAAAAGGATGGTGCAGCGCCATTTACTTTATCGAGTTCCTTCTCTGAGGGGCTAGGTCAAGGTACTCTGGTGTCGCGAAGTACTTCCGGCCTCCTCATGGCCTCGAGCTCGCCATTACTTCCAAGCACATGAGATAACAGTTGTCACTCGCTTTCCGTGAAGAGATATTGCAAAACCCGGAAGCAGCGAGCGGGATTGTCGAGTGGAGCCTTTGAGCTGTCAAGCTTTGGCCTCAAGTTTGAAAGCACTTCAACTATCCAAAGCAAAGCATTGGCATAGTTTATAGTAGAATGGGCGCCAAGCGCAAGATGAAGAAATTCGAGAGGCGAGTATCCCGTCAAGGAAGCAAGTAAAGAGTGGCTGATGTACTTTGATGGTGCCTTCTCGCTACAAAGCGCCCGGTCTTGGCGTGCTTATCGTCGCACCACCGGAGAACACCTCAAGTACATAGTCCAAATACACTTTCCCAAGGACAAGCGACAAACAATACTTGCACAGTATGAAGGCTTACTTGCGGTCTCGGGATACGATGGACCTTGGGATCAGAAGCTCATTGTCGGGGGTGACTACAGACTTGTCGTCCGCCAAGTGAACAAAAGATTATCGAGTCCGTTGATGGAAGCCTCGTTGATGAAGTGAAAAGCTAGAAGAACATTTTGAAGGCACACAAATGGAACATGTTCCAAGAGCTCAAAATGATATTCTTGATGGCTTTGTCAAAGTCGCGCGCTCAAGTTACACAATGGAACCAGAATTTTTTGTGCTCAAGCTGACTCAACCAAGCTGTAACACCATCAAGCTGGACAGAACAAGAAGAGAAGTTGATTTACGGTGACTATTTTCGTGAGAGCTACCGCCGCCGCCATGAAGTCCCAAGATCAACACCAAGTCTTGAGGAAGCGGTCTGCTCCGACAAGCCCGAGGTTTGTTTCGTTGAAGCGAGCGTTCCCGACAAGTTTTGCTCGGCAAGCTTGCGAGAACATCAAGCTCCGGCCGAACCGCGAGTTCTTGCCGTCGAAGCGGATGTTCCGCGGCTGCAGATGTGCCTTTAATCCTTGTTGTCGAGCCACAAGCTCCGGCATGATGCAATGATTGTCCATTTCCTTGAGACGAAGAACTTCGAAGAGCAAGAAGAAGCGGAAAAAGTAGCCCGGCGGTCAAGTATGTACCAGTTTGTCGACTGACTGCTTTATCTGAAGAAGACTCAGCGGTGTGAAATTGAAGTGTATTCACGGGAAGAGGGACAAAAGCTGTTGGCGAGAGATACATAGAGGCATATGTGGTCACCACATTGGCGCGCAAAACACTTAGGCAAAGGCTTTCGACAAGGTTTCTTCGGCCGACAACCCTCGGGATGCAACTACACAAGTAACCAAGTGTGAAGCATGCGGTTCCATTCCAAGCAGATACACCGCCAGCTCAAGCTCTCCAGACGATCCTTTATCCTGGCCATTTTTGATGCAGGGGCTCGACATCCTCGGCCCCTTTCCCAGGACTGTCGGGGCTTTGAGTACTTATGCGTTGCAATCGACAAGTTCACAAAGTGGCGGAAGTGGAAGCGATGAGAAGGTGACAGCCTGAGTCCGGCGATCAAGTTCTTGGTCGATTGTTTGCCGTTTTGGGATTCCTAACAGGATCATCACCGACAACGGTACACAATTCTGATCGCACCTTCATGCGATGCGTCCAAGATCTTGGCGCCAAGGTCTGCTTTACATTGCTCATCAGAAGCAGCGGTCAAGTAGAGAGGGCAAATCTTTGAAGTGCTGCGGGCTCATGACCAGAACTTTCGGCAGGCTGCACAAGTCGCGGAAGAAACTGGATTGAGGAGCTGCGGTGGTTCTTTGGTCGATCAGGGCGGCACGCCGTCGAGCCAGGCGGACACCTTTGCTCTAGTCTATGGGCGAGGCGAGTTCTCCCCGCGGAACTCGTATCTGGTCACCTCGAGTGCTCGCTTATGATGAGCTCGAGCAAGAGCAGCTGCGACAAGATGACGCGCTGCTCCTTGAGGAGGATCGTCTTGAGGCTGCTTTATCTGAGCTGCTCGTTACCGACAAGCTTTGCGTCGCTACTACCTGCCGCCAAAGTTAGTGCGAAGCTTGAGGAAGGCGACCTTGTTCTTGGCGCATTCGATCCGCCAAGAATTCCAACAAGTTGGCCTTGAAGTGGGAAGGCCCTTATCGGGTGAAGCAGTCACTAGGCTGGCGCTGTCCGCCTGCTGAGACCGAAGATGGCATTCGGTGAGCAACTCTGGAACATTGAGAATCTTCGTAAGTTTTACCCGTAGTAGCGGTTCCGGAACCTGTTCCGCAACCACCTTTATTACAAGTCTTGCCGATGTTGCATGTAATCATTTGTACAAAGCGGGCCCGGACCCGTGCATAAGTAAAGCTCATGTGTTCCGCACAACTTGTCAATTTCATGCTTTCATAATTTTATTGCATGTTTTGGCTAACACTTTGTGCAGCACCCACACCCATTAAGCAATAACGAGCCCATTGGGCTCCATAACTTTATTTTCTCTTCTTTCTCTTTCTCAAAGAAAGGAAGGTTCCCTCGCGCACAAGTTAACCAGGGAGGAAGGAGAAGATAATACTATGGACCAAGCGTTGCTCGAGAAGTTTCACCTTGTCGGGAAGCAAGCAGCGAGAAAAGCTAAGTTGCCAAAGTTTGAGCAATCAGTTTTTAAATTTTAAGTTATCTTCCTCGAGCGATAGTACTTTGTATGAAAAACACATGCTGGCGGAGGAACCAACTTCGTAGCTAGCCACGCCCTTACTTTGTTTGAGTCCGCTCAACAAACTTAAGTGAGCTGCAACTAGTTGCGACAAGGTTGCTTATCGGAGCGGCACCTTGCCCGCAGGCTCTTGACGTTCACTTTTCGGCCTTCATGACAAGGGTGCCAGCGCCGACAAGTTCCCTAAAAGCGTGAGGTACAAATATACAAAGGAAGGGATCAAGTAAAGGAAACAACATTGCATTCATTGCCTAAGATAGAGTTATATTACAAAATAACTTGTCGCAGATCTAATAAATTGTCCTCCAGAACACGATCAGCAGCGGCAAGGGAAAGATAAAATGGACGGCCTAGTCTACGCGGTCGCCATCAACCCTCTTGATCTTGCCCACCTTGTCCACAATGGGTGGGACAAGGGCCTTGAGTGCCTCCACATCGGCATCCGGCGGCAAGGACTTGAGGACTCCGGCGGTTGAGGCCGGATTGCGGAAGGCCACCTTCATCAACACCTTACGAGGCTCCCCATGAGATCTGGCGCGATTCCTCGGCCAGCTGCTGGGGATCTCTTCCGAAACGCTTGGAGAAACGTCACCATGCCCTTGAGGAACAGGCTGAGCTTGGCGCTGGGTTGGGCGCTCGTCGGAAGAGTACCCAGGTCCACCATCCCCAGCTCCATCAGCTCCTTGTCGATGGCGGGCGGTATCCACAAGACCCTCCGTCCGATGCATCCGTTCTCTCTGAAAGTGTTACAGGCGGTCATGGCACTCGTCAGCAGCTCCTCGTTGGTCTTGATCGTCTCCAACAGGGCCACCTCCCGCTCCTTGGCGCCATCCAGCGTCTCCATCAGGGTGGTCAGCTTCAGCTCAAGATCTGCCTTGGAGTCCTTGGCGGCATCGAGCTCTTTTATCCTCTCAGCGAGGCGGCCTGCAATGCGCCAAGAGTGTAGGCGTCCTTCTCGCGCTTCGTGCTTCAGCGGCGCGAGCTCTTCGCCCGCTCTTCTGAACCGGCCTCCAGCCGCGTCACTTTGTCTCAACTCCTTCTTGGCGGCCTCGGCAGCTGCGGCAGCGTCCTTTGCTTCCTTGAGAGCTCCGCCAAGTGATTGCTGTCGCGTAAGCTCTTCCTCGCCATTGTCAGGTTGACCTTCCGCTTTCGCGCCCGCTTCGCCTTCTTCGCGAGATAGCTTCTCGCCCGGCAAGCCGTTGCTGCTCCTCGACCTCAGCCTTCTCAAGGATAAAGGCTGTCGCGCTCTTCAGCGAGTAGCTCCCGCTCTTCTGCTCACGTTAGGAGAGCTTCTTGATTGGCGCCCGGAGCTCTTCTGCCGCGCTTCTCCATGTCTGCTCCCGCCCTCGCGACAAAGTGCTTCCGGGACTCAACTTGGCAGCCGGTAGCGGTAGAAGCGACAACAGCTTCTTCAGCAGCTGCTCATCCCGAACTTCGCGCTCTTTTGCTGCTTGGCGCGTCGGCCAGCGTCGGCCAGCGGGCGGCAGCTCTCCGTCGAAGGTCTCTCCTTCGGCCGGCGCTGAGCTTCGGCGCCCGAGGGAGCTTGATGAAGATACCATCACCGGCCTTGAGATAGGCGCGGTGGGCTCTTGAACTGGCGCTGCACCGATGGCGGAGGATCGGCGGTCGGCGTGGCGCTGGCGCTCTGCTGACCTCGGGGTCGTCGGTCGCGTCGCCCGACCCCTCGCCGGCCTTTGCGGCGGCGGTAGCCTTGGCGGCCTCCTCGCCCGGCAGATCCATCGGCGCCAGCCTCTTCCTCCATGGTGGCGGCGTCGTCGGTGTTGCCTTGTAGCGTCTTCCTGCGCCGGCGACCTCAATCTCCATCGGCTCTGCGGCGGATGGATCGGCGATCGAACAAGAAAGAACAGTCAAGCAAATGTTGAAAAAAGCGAGAAGAAGAGAAGAAGAACCCAAGGGAATTTTCCGCAAGAGATTACTGCGATGGGATCTATAGCCATGGTCTCGACCCTGGAGGATCAGGTGCTGTCCCTTGCGGAGTAGTCTCCCATGCTGGGAGAACAGCTCCGTTCGGAGAATCCTCCATGGCGTGAATCAGCGGAGATAGAATTTGAGGCGGCTTAGGGCCCTCTGATGAGGCTGCTCTGCTCCTACACAAACCAACAAGTCGGATATCAGCAAGAAGAAGCACTCATGCATGCATGAGAAAGAAATAAACCGTATACTTACGCTGGGGGCTGTCTTTGAGGGCTGCTTTGAGAAGAAGGGTTGCGGGTCGGCAAGGGAGTCTCGGACTCGCCTCCTGGCGTATGCCACGGGGGATCGTCTTCGATGACAACCACGGCGTCTTGGCTCTCTTGACGCCCTCGAGCCAGCGTCTGAAAAAGGAAAGAGATTGAAGGAAGCAAATCGGATACAAGGCGAAGCAACAAAATTGAAGAAATACAAGCCACGACATAGAAACTTACTCTTCTTGTTCTTCCTCGTCGAACTGGCGGAGAGATCAAATTCAGGCTCGCCTCCGGTCTGAAGAGGCGGAGGGGTAGGTTCTCTTGACGCTTGGCGGGGTGGCGTGATGGCACGAGAAGATCCGCCTCGGTTGTTTGCGGCGGTATGGGGCTCCTCCGGCAACGAGTGCTTGCACGCGGTGGAAGCGCTATCGCCTGGCGCTGCGGCTGTTAGCCCGTTGCGCCCGTCACTTCCCGGCCTTGCGGAGCGCCTTCTTGGTGGAGCTGCGGGCTCCTTCATGACAAGCTACTCGAAGGTATGGAGGCGCCGTCGGCGAACTTCGCTCGGCTCAACCGGGCTCGGCCTGCTCCTCCTCGCCCGGCAAGCTCCTCTCGTCGGCAAGGCTTGCCACCTCGGCTACCTCTGCCTCCTCCACGGTGAACCAGATTCGCCCGGTACGGCAGTACTACCGCCTCCTCGGCCTGGTGGCAATCTGCTGCATCTCGGCGTCGGTGGAGTCGCGGGTGAAACCCTTACCTTTCGTCGGCGCGGATCGGCACTTCTACCAAGCTATCGAAGCTGCTGCTGGCGTCGTCCGCAGGGCTCTTGCCAGGTTGGAGCGATCCCATCACGAATCGCACAAGGGCATCATGCGGATCTTGGTCGGCGAAGAATTGTTACACAATGGGGCGACCCCCTCGGCAACATAAACCACTCGGTGTGATCGGTGGTGCTTGAACAGCTCCGGCAGCATTCGCGTCCAACTCCAAAGGCGGTGAAATTCCAGTTGAGGCCAGGCGCAACCTCATGATATCTGCGGGTTTTGGAACTCCCAAGCAGGTCTCCTCCTCTCCGCAAGGGAAGCGATGCTGGCGGCGAAGAAATCTGCGCCAGCTGCGCTACTGATGAGTCCGGCAAGCTTGGGCGCGGATCCGGTCACAACAATCTTCAACCTAGCATCCTCCGCGCCAAGTTGCTCCAATCGTTGCCGCACTATGGGAGTTTGGTATTTGGCGATGAAAAGCTGCGGGTTCTCCTCAACGATCCAACACCGATCGGCCTCCACTCCTCCCACTTGCTCACGGAGCTCTCCTTCGAGATAGGATTCTTTCTTGCGATCCACGGAGATCCAAGCAATCCCTCCGACAAGTGGCTCTCCTCTCTCGGCGGGGGCATGAAGAAGTGGCGGAAAAGGGCTACGTTTGGGTGGACTCCGACAAAGTTTTTAGCGGAGGTGTGCGAAAACCGCCATGGTCGAGGACAGCGTTGGGGGTGAAATCAAGGCCGAAACCCGTGGTATTCATGATATCGCAAGAAGAACTTCGGAGAGAAGGCGGCAGAGCCCACAATAGAAGAAGCGAAGAAGGGGTACCCGCTTGAAGCTGACTCGATCTTGTGGAGAATACCGCCGTGCGGCGGATCGCCCAGCGTCTCCGTCGACGGAAAGAGGTAGTAGCCCTCCTCAGCTCCGTCGCGTCGGTGGGGGAAGGGCCGCTCCTTCGCAGCGCCACGAGCAGCTGCGCCTCGGCGACTTCGCCCTTCCCTTGTCGACTTTGAACCATGGAGGAGGTGGTGGAGAGACCGGCGGCATTGATGGCGTTGGTGGCGATGGGGCGGGCGTTGCTCTCTTCAGCCTAGAAGAAGGGGGCGATGGTGGTTTTCAAGATGGGACAGCAAATGGCGAGGTGGGCGACCTGCCCCGATTCCCCTGTTTATAAGGAGGAAGAGGGTGGGCGTTCAACTTTTCAATTAAAAGCCCCCACGATCTCGCCGCGGCGCCACGTTCGTAGCGTGCTGTTAAGTGGGGGCGTGGTGGGTCGGGCGAGATTCTGGCGTGATCTGGGCAGCAGCGTGCCCGTGCCTTGTTTTGGGCTGGCCTAACAGCGCTTCGGCACCGTGTGTGCCCGGGCCGAGGCTCTGTCCGATTAATACTAGAGTAGAGGTACCCTAGTATGCGAACTTCGTGCCTGAGCAGATTCTGCACCCAGCAGCAAGGCTTGCCTAGTGACCGCCAAGATCCTCCACAGGTTCCTTTGGAGCCATTCAAAAACAAAGTATTTAACCAAGAAGACAAGGCCCGACAAGAGGAGCTTGCGGGAAGGCCACTCAAGGCCTGTGATAGACAAGGCCACAGCAAGAGGAGCTTGCGGGAAGGCTCGAGGAGCCACAAGCTTCGAGGCGCGACAAGGATTTAGCGCGACAAAAAGCGCTTGACAGCAACCTCTCTTCATCTCCACTCGGCTCATTCACCAGCGTGTATGCCATGAGACCATTCCATGCTTGCGTGTCAAGAAGGCTGTGCAGCCAGCGGGGAGCAGCGATAAGCGGCGTGACAAGCTTACCATCGTGGCAAGCGGTGGCACACTTAGCGGTCCACTGTTGCCTTTGTTTAGCGCGAGGGGAGGGCATTGTCTTTGTCCCTTGCCGTCGAGTTAGGTAGAGTACACTTGCACCTTTGTACAAGTAGGTGTACCAACTACTGTTTTTCCATTTGTACCCTCACCTACGTTGCCACATTAGGAGACCCTTGAGCCTATAAAAGGAGGCCCATGCATAGCGTGGGGGGTTCGGCTGGTTCGACTCATTACGTGACTAGAGACACTCAAGCTAGGTTTTGTAGCTCTCATTGCTCCCTACCAAGAACACAAGATAATCGACAAGCAGCGGTAGGAGTATTATCTCTCCGGAGAGCTCGAAGCTGGGTAAACTGCTTTCGTGTGCATCGCCTTGATCTGCTCTTCGTGCAATCCCGCCCCCCACCGAACCAAAGGGACTCGGTCCATGAGTCCATAGGTGTCCGTGGGTCACGATCAACTTCCCGACATCTCTTCCCAGGCAGCTGGAGAGCCGTCCTGCGCCCTTGAGAGCAGTGAGCTTGGCGCTGGGTTGGGCGCTTCGTCGAGAAAAGTACCCAGGTCCACCATCCCCAGCTCCATCGGCTCCTTGTCGATGGCGGCGTCGGTATCCACAAGACCCTCCGTCCGGTGCATCCGTTCTCTCTGAAAGTGTTACGGGCGATTAAGTAGCTACTCGTCGGCACTCCTCGTTGGTCTTGATCGTCTCCAACAGGGCCACCTCCGCTCCTTGGTGCCATCAAGCGTCTCCATCGGGGTGGTCAACTTCAGCTCAAGATCTGCCTTGGAGTCCTTGGCGGCATCGAGCTCTTTATCCTCTCGTGAGGCGGCCCTGCAATTACGCCAAGAGTGTAGGCGTCCTTCTCGCGCTCGTGCTTCGGCGCGGCGAGCTCTTCGCCGCTCTTCTGAGACGGGCCTCCGGCTGCGTCACTGTCTCCAACTCCTTCTTGGCAGCCTCGGCAGGCTGCGGCAGCGTCCTTTGCTTCCTTGAGAGCTCCGCCAAGTGATTGCTCCTGGCAACAAGCTCTTCCTCATAGCTGTCAAGGTTGACCTTCCGCTTCGCGCCCAGCTCGCCTTCTTCTTGAATAGCTTCTCGCCCGGCAAGCCGTTGCTGCTCCTCGACCTCAGCCTTCTCAAGGATAAAGGCTATGCGCTCTTCAGCTGAGTAGCTCCGCTCTTACGCTACGTTCGGAGAGCTTCTTGATTGGCGCCCGGAGCTCTTCTGCGCTTCTCCATGTTTGCTCCCGCCCTCGCGACAAGTGCTTCCCAGGACTCCAACTTGGCAGCCGAGGCGCGGTAGAAGCGGCAACAGCTTCTTCGGCAGCTGCTCCTCCTCGAACTTCGCCTTGCTGCTGCTGCTTGGCGCGTCAACCAGCGTCGGCCAGCGGAGCGAGCAGCTCTCCGTCGAAGGTCTCTCCTTGACCGGCGCCTGAGCTCGGCGCCCATGGGAGCTTGATGAAAGATACCATCGCCCGGCCTTGAATAGGCGCGGTAGAGCTCTTGAACTGGCCTGCATCGGTGGCGGAGGATCGGCGGTCGGCGTGGCGCTGGCGCTCCTGCGGCCTCGAGGTCGTCAGTCGATCGCCCGACCCTCGCCCGGCCTTTGCGGCGGCAGCCTGGCGGCCTCCTCGCCCGGCGAGATCCGCCAGGCGCCCGACCTCTTCCTCCATGGTGGCGGCGTCGTCGGTGTTGCCTTGCGTCTTCCTCGCCGGCAACCTCAGTCTCCTTCGGCTCTGCGGCAGATGGATCTGACGATCAGACAAAGAAAGAACAGTAAAGCAAATGTTCGAAAAGAGAAACAGAAGAAGAAGAACCCAAGGGAAATTTTCATGCAAGAGGATTACCTACGATGGGATCTGTAGCCATGATCTCGACCACTGGAGGATCACTGGTGCTGTCCCTTGCCGGAGTAGTCTCCCTTGCGGGCGCTCCTTGGGAGAATCCTCCTTGGCGGGCGTGGTCAAGCGAGATAGGAATTTGAGGCTTCCGGGCCCTCCTGATGAGGCTGCTCTGCTCCTACACAAACCAACAAGTCGGATATCGCAAAGAAGAAGCACTCATATGCATAATGAAAGAAATAAACTTTATACTTCTGCTGGGGGCTGTCTTTGGGGGCTGCTTTGAGGAAGGGTTGCGGGTCCGGCAAGGGAGTCTCGAGCCCAGCGCCTCCGATCGCCCGCAGGGGATCGTCTTGATGACAACCACCGGCGTCTTGGCTCTCTTGGCGCCCTCTGAGGCCAGCGTCTGAAAAAGGAAAGAGATTGAGAAGGAAGCCGTCGGATACAAGGCAAAGCAACAAAATTGAAGAAATACAAGCCACGACATAGAAACTTACTCTTCTTCTTCTTCCTCGTCCGGGCTGGCGGAGAGATCAAATTCAGCTCGCCTCCGGTGCGAAGAGGCGGAGGGTAGGTTCTCTTGACCGCTTGGCGGGGTGGCAGCGGTGGCACGAAGATCCGCCTCGGTTGTTCGGCGGTGTGGGGTGCTCAGCAGCATGCTTGCAGCGGTGGGCGCGTCGCATGGCGCTGCGGCTGTTGGCCCGTTTGCCGCCCCGTCACTTCCCCGGCCTTGCGGAGACGCCTTCTTAGTGGAGCTGCGGGCTCCGCTCGCGGCAAGCTACTCGAAGGTGTGGAGGAGGCGCCCTCGGCAGACTCGCTCGGCTCAACCGGGCTCGGCCTGCTCCTCCTCGGCGACAAGCTCCTCTCGTCGGCAAGGCTTGCCGCCTCTGCTGCCTCTGCCTCCTCCATGGTGAACCCGAACACGCCCGGTATCAGCATTGCTGCCGCCTCCTCCAACCTGGTGGCATCGCACCATCTCTTCGTCGGTGGTGTCGCGGGTGAGCCTCTTACGCTCGTCGGGCGGATCGGCACTTCTTCAAGCTGTCGAAGAACTGCCGCACGATGTCGTCGGAAGGCTCTTGCCAGGTTGGAACGATCCCATGCTAATCGCACAAGGGCATCATGGCACGAATGCGGTTGAGTGAAGAGTTGTTGCATAATGGGACGACCACCCTCGGCAACATAAACCACTCGGGGTGATCGGGGTCGTGCTTGAACAGCTCTAGCAGCATTGCGTCCAACTCCAAGATGGTGAAATTCCAGTTGAGGCCCAGGCGCAACCTCATGATATCTGCCGGGTTTTGGAACTCCCAAGCAGGCCTCCTCCTCTCCTGCAAGGGAAGCGTCTGGCGGCGAAGGAAATCTCGCCAAGCTAGCGCTCTGATGAAGTCCGGCAAGCTGAGGCGCAGGATCCAGTCACAGACAATCTTCAACCTAGCATCCTCGGCGCCAAGTTGCTCGAATCATTGCGCGCACTATCATGCGAGTTTGGCGCCTTGGCGATGAAAGAGCTGCGGGTTCTCCTCAACGATCCAACACCAATCGGCTCTGCCTCCTCCCACTTCTTTGTGGAGCTCTCCTTCGGATAGGATTCTTTCTTGCCGATCCACGGAGATCCAAGCAATCCCTCGGCAAGTGGCTCTCCTCTCTCGGCGGGGCAAGAAGAAGTGGCGAGAAAAGGGCTACGTTTGGGTGGACTCCGACAAAGTTTTCGCAGAGGTGTGCGAAAACCGTCATAATCGAGACAGCGTTGGGGGTGAAATCAAGGCGAAACCGTAGGTGTTCATGATATCGCTGAAGAACTTCGAGAGAAGGCGGGCGAGCCCATAATAGAAAAGCGCGAAGAAGGGTACCGCTCGAAGTGACTCGATCTTGGGGCGGAGAGTACCTTCGTGTAGCGGATCGCCAGCGTCTCCGTCGACGAAGAGGTAGTAGCCCTCCTTAGCTCCTTGGCGTCGCGTCGGGAAGAAGGCCCGCTCCTTCGCGGCGCCCGCGAGCGCTACGCCTCGGCTGACTTCCGACCTTCCCTTGTCGGCTTCCGAGCCATGGCGGAGGTGGTGGAGAGGCGGCGGTGTTGATGGCGTTGGTGGCGATGAAGCGGGCGTTGCTCTCTTCGGGCTAGAAGAAGAAGGGGCGGACGGTGGTTTTCAAGATGGGATAGCAAATGGCGAGTTGGGCGACCGGCCTGATTCCCCTGTTTATAAGGAGGAAGAGGCGGACGTTCTTTCAATTAAAAGCCCCCACAATCTCGCCGCGGCGCCACGTTCGGCGTGCTGTTCATAGGGGACATGGTGGAGTCGGGAGGCGAGTTCTGGCGTGATCTAGAAGCGCGCGTGCCGTGCCTTTATTTGGGCACTGCCCAACAGCGCTTCGGCACCGTGTGTAGCCCAGCCGGGGCTCTGTCGATGTACTAGAGTAGGGTACCCTAGTATCCCGAAGTCGTGCCTGGCGATTCTGACACCAGCGGCAAGGCTTGCCTAGTGACCGCCAAGATCCTCCCTGATTCCTTTGGAGCCATTCAAGAACAAAGTATTTAACCAAGAAGACAAGGCCCGGCAAGAGGAGCTTGCGGGAAGAATACTCAAAGGCCTTGAAGACAAGGCCCCGCAAGAGGAGCTTGCCGGGAAGGCTCGGAGAGCGACAAGCTTCCGGACGCGACAAGGATTTAGCCGTGGCAAGGCGCTTGCCGCGGCAGGCAACCTCTCTTCATCTCCGCTCCAGCTCATTCACCAGCGATGTCGCCATGAGACCATTCCATGCTTGGCGCGTGTCAAGAGGCTTTGCAGCCAGCGAGAGCAGCGATAAGCGGCCCGACAAGCTTACCATCGTGGCAAGCGGTGGCACACAGCGGTCCTGTTGCCTTTGTTTAGGCGGCGAGGGCGTGCGATGTCTTTTGTCCCTTGCCGTCGAGTTAGGTAGAGTACATTGTACCTTTGTACAAGTAGGTGTACCAACTACTATTTTTCCATTTGTACCCTCACCTACGTTGCCACAGCCGGAACCCTGAGCCTATAAAAGGAGGCCCATGCATAGCGTAGGAGGGGTTAGGCTGGTTCGACTCATTGAGACTAGAGACACTCAAGCTAGGTTTGTAGCTCTCATTGCTCCCTAGCAAGAACACAAGATAATCGGACAAGCAGCGGTAGGAGTATTATCTCTCGAAGAGCTCGAAGCTGGGTAAACTGCTTCGTGTGCATCGCCTCGATCTGCTCTTCGTGCAATCCGCCCCCACCGAACCAAAAGGGACTCGGTCGCCCGGTCCCATAGGTGTTAGTGAGTCACGATCAACTTCCCGACCACGAGCCCTCGCCAAAGCACAAAATCCGGCGGGTGACCGGAAAGTAAGATTTTCACATCCTCTAGCTTATCAAGATCCTCAATTTCTTTTGAAGCAACAACAACGATAGCGGAGGCGGACCTGAACCAACAAGGATGCGAGAACTCTGTTACGGCTTACTCGACATAAGCGAGCGTCGGTGAGGTCATCTCCGATTCACGATTCATTTATCCTTTGGCGGGTTTTATTCGTCAACCTCTCAATTCATCTGACTCCAATTATCAGGATACCTCTCCTTCCTTCAGCGAATCTATGCAATCCAATATGCCGGCCTTCAAGACCGCCCCTGGGTAATATACCTTTGTTATCCTTATGCTTTTATTTTACTCATATTTTTATATTCACCCTTCTGTTTTGCCCACAGCGTGCAGGTGAAGCCCAGTAAGAGGGCAAAAAAGAATAAGCCATCCGAAGACCCGATAGCAACTTAGCCGGAACTGGAACAAGTGCCTGATGCTTCCACTCATCAACGCCACCAGCAACCACGAAATTCAGCGCCATCTTGACCGCCCATGAAGATACTTTCAACAACTCCGATAACCGGAAATTCCTAGCCGGTTAAGGCAGTGACGGAGGTTGAAATTTTTAAAAGCCAGTTTGTTGAACCGGGGCGGCTACTGTCCTTGCCAGATGCTCTTCCAAGGAAGAATTTTCCGAACGCCGAAAGGACAAACAAGACATCGCTAATTATACTCACTTAAGCATTGGTGACATAGTCTCGGGCTATTTGAACCAAGTACATAGCAGCCGCGACCTGGAAATTGACATGGTGAAACAAATACAGCACAAATCTGAGGTATAACTCATACTATTTTTCTGAATCTTACTTACTGTGCCAGCCCCCAAGTATACCGCTTATGAATAAATATGTTGTAGACTTAGAAATCTTCTTACTGTTAGTTCATCCGGTTTAAAAGAGAACGTTTTTAACCCGGTTATAGTATGACAACTTTTGAACGTGCGATACACATTAGCCCCCAAGGGTCAAGTATCTTTACTGGTAAAGCGCTTGAGACTTTTAATATGCTTAATTCAGCTTGATAAAATAAAATTTTTCTTCAGCATACATTAGCCCCCAAGTGTCAAGTGCCTTTGCTTGCAAAGTGCTTGGGACTTAATGATATCTTACCATAACCTTGATCATAACCCGGAATCAACGCAGGCCTCCACCAGTGAATTTGAGTCAGAGATTGCTGACCTGAAGACTCGCCTGGCAGCCCAAGAACTTGAAATTCAAAAAGCCAACTCCAAATTTGCTTACAGCGTATCTGAACAAGAGAAGTTGAAGAAGAATTTTGATGCGGAGAAGAAAATCTGGGCAGATGAAAAGGCCTCACTTGTAACCGGGCGAGTCGTGAAGCATCACTTGCGAAGCCCTTTGCCGAGTGACCGGCTTAAAAGCATAAATATCTCAAATGGTCTCAGCAATCTTGATGAGATTACTATGTATAATCTTGAATATCACAATGGTTCCTTTGATGCCTATTTTGATTGTTAACTCAGCTCACCTTGTATGTATAAGCGCAGGCCCAGGGCACAAACCTCAAGCGAATATCTGATCAAGCTTAAAGGCGGTGTACACTCTGGTGGAACAGCTATACACGGGTCTAGCGATGCTTTGGGCGTTGTGGCTTTGTCAAATGATGCTCCTATCTCCTGCGGGATGTGCTCAAGCGGCTTGCCGTATTACTAGCAGTTCAGGGAGCTAAAGGCGGGCATCTGCTAGAATTAGGGCTATAGCCGCTTTAAGCCCGGCCAAAGCGCTGCTTCAGTTTAGACACAGCACCGTTGCTCTTGGATATCCCAGATTGAAGGAGGGGCGGCTCTGTATTTGATGAATCGAGACTTCACGCTTTGTGTGAGAATCGTCGTCGTCTGTCGCCACCATCATTGGCAATGATATTGATCTTACCAAGTATCAGCCGGGTTATGACAACGAGAACCGGAGGATTCCAATTCCTCATTATGACGACATCAGCCTGATTCCTCCAACTCGTAAGCATACCTTTGCTCCAAAAGTTGACCCAGCCGGTTTAATTGATGATGAAGCTGAATTTGAAGCTTTAAGCGGCATTGACTGGACTTCGTCAACCTTCCAAGACAAAGCAACAGACGGAGAGGCGGAGAAGGATAACCCGGAATCTTCAAGCTCACCAAAAGAGTAACTCGCCTGGTGCTAGGTTTACGAAAAATGATGCTTCATTATTCAGACTCGTGGAGTCTTGTAATAGGGTAGACAAAACCTCTTAACTCTGTCATGCCTTCGCGCCTGTTTGTGGTGCTTAATATTGTCATAAGCCGCTACCTTTATATACCTCTGGCTTATGTTGATTGTTCTTTGACGTCCAAAACTTTCTTGCTTTATCCTGTGTATAAAACAAAAAACAGAGTTCTATTGGCGACCTATCACACCCGGGGTCATATGAAATACTGGTATATACTTCACCTCCTTATGTGATCTGTGAAACAGAGAGTTTAATTGAACTCCTGAAAGTCGGCACATACGACGTTTACCTGGCCTTTAATACTACTTACAGAGTATAACGAATAATAAACTTAATTTTCATGGGCTTCTGATTCGAATACGATCAGTAAACCGTTCCAGAGGGGTTAAGCTAAGATTGAATCGATCATATAGCCCCGGTGGCTTTGGCGATGCCGATCAAGTGGGTATCGACAGCTATGTTCTCTTTAGTTGAATATGACCTATGTTTGAGCAGAAGCTAAGTGACCATGAGAGTTGTTTAATGATGCTGATTGAATCTGAGCCACGTCGGACCCAAAGGGGTTAAGCTATGATTCAAATATGATCAAAAGCCCCCAAGTGGGTTTGGCGGTGTGCCGATCAATTAGTATCGGCGGCTATGTTCTCTTTGGTTGAATCGACCTATGTTTGAGCAGAAGCCCCAATTGACCATGGCTAGATTGAGATATGATCATAAGCCGGACCAAAGGGAAAAACAGGATTCAGATATGGTCCGCTCCCTGTTGGTTGTTTCCACCACCTGGTAAAGAAGATACATAAACCTTGTAGGGTAGAAAGGAAAGAGGTCCTGCTTTATTGCTTTATATAATATATACATTGCAAAAAGGAAAAACAAATATACTCTGAAAGCGGTGGCTTAAGTATAGTAGGGCGGAGATGCGCTATGTTCCTGACGGCGGGTCTCTTCCTCCGATTCGTGAGTCTTTGTGCTCTCGAACATCGATGAGGTAATAGGACCCGTTGTTGAAATTCTTCTGACCACAAAAGGTCCTTCCCAAGGAGGGACATCTTGTGCATATCAGTTGATCTGGATGAGCGGAGCACCAAATCGCCTTCTGAAAAGTTACGCTTCTTACGGCGGATGTGATAACGGCGCAGGTCTTCTTGATAAATCACCGGCGGGCTATTGCCAAGTCTCGCTCCTCGTCCAACAAGTCAAGTGCATCTGACGAGCTTTTCATTGTCGGCCTCAACGTAAGCCGCCACCGGGGTGAATCATGCGGATATCACTTGTCGAACCGCCTCTGCTCCATATACCATGAAAAAGGTGTATAACGATGAGATCATCGAGGCGTTGTGTTGATGCTCCATAACACGAGGGTAACTCCTCCACCCAACAACCGGAGTTTGCTGTAAGGGAACTAAGAGCGGGGTTTGATACCTTTCAAGATCTCTTGATTAGCCCTTTACCTTGACCATTAGGCGGGGGTGAGCAACGGCCGAAACATCAAGCGGATGTGCTCTTGTTGAGAACTCTTCCATGGCACCCTTGGAGAGATTAGTACCATTATCGAGTTATAATCTGTGTGGAAAGCCAAAGCGAAATATCACCTTTTCATGAGGCTGAACCGCCATGGCTGCATCACACTTACTGACCGGCTCTGCTTCAACTCACTTGGTGAATTTATCCACTGCCACCAACAGATGTGTCTTCTTATCCTTAGACCTTTTGAAAGGTCCAACCATGTCAAGCCCCCAGACTACAAACGGCCAAGTAATTGGAATCATCCTCAATTCTTGAGCGGCACATGAGCTTCGTCGTGAAATTTTGACATCTGTCACATTTCTTGACGGATCCTCCGCATCGGCATGAGCCGTCGATAATAAAAACCATGACGAAAAGCCTTGGCCACCAGAGATTTTGAACCGGCATGATGGCCGCAATCTCCTTCATGAATCTCACGAAGTATCTCCTGACCCTCCGTAGGTGATACACAATGTTGAAATGCCCCAGTGACGCTGCGGTGATGCAACTCGCCATGAATAATTGTCATGGATTTGGACCTCCTGATGATTTGTCTTGCCAAGGTTTCGTCCTCAGGCAACTCTCCCCGGGTCATATAGTCCAAATATGGGACTGTCCAATCTGGGATGGCATGGAGAGCCGCCACCAGCTGCGCCTCCGGGTCTGGTACTGCAAGCTCTTCCTCTGTAGGCACTCTGACAGAAGGGTTATGCAAAACGTCAGGAAAGGTATTAGGCGGCACCGGCTTACGCTGAGACCCCAGCCGGCTTAAAGCATCAGCCGCCTCATTCTTTCTTCGATCAATGTGCTCTACTTGATAACCTTTGAAGTGCCCGGCTACCACATCAACTTCACGAAGATAAGCCGCCATAAGGGGATCCTTGGAGTCCCACGTGCCTGACACCTGTTGGGTGACGAGATCTGAGTCGCCCAAGCATCTTACCCGGCTTAAGCTCATCTCCTTAGCCATCCGGAGACCATGGAGCAAGGCCTCGTACTCAACTGCATTGTTAGTACATGGAAACATAAGCCGGAGTACATAACAAAATTTATCCCCTCGGGGGGAAGTTAAAACGACTCCAGCCCCCGAGCCTTCCAACTGCCTGGACCCATCGAAGTGAATAGTCCAATATGTGTTATCTGGCTTCTCCTCAGGTGCCTGCAACTCTATCCAATCATTAATAAAGTCCACCAATGCTTCGGACTTGATAGCCGTACGTGGCATGTACTTCAAACCATGAGGCCCAAGCTCAATGGCCCACTTGGCGATCCGTCCTGTGGCTTCCCTGTTCTGGATGATGTCCCCCAAGAGGCAGAACTTACCACGATTATAGGATGACCTTGGAAATCTTGCTTTAGCCACGGCTTGCCATGAACACCCCATAAACAAATTTCTGCCAATGTGGATATCTTTGTTTGGACTCTATGAGCACCTCACTGATGTAATAAACCAGCCGTTGAACCGGATGCTCCTTGCCAGCTTCCTTACGCTCCACCACAATAGCAACGCTAACGGCTCGTGAATTGGCAGCCACATATAACAGCAAAGGCTCTTTATCAATGGGAGCCGCAAGAACTGGTGGTTCAGATAATTGTCTCTTCAAGTCCTCAAAAGCAGCATCAGTAGCTTCACTCCAGACAAAAGTGTCTGTTTTCTTCATCATCTGATACAGTGGTAGTGCCTTCTCACCTAACCGGCTTATGAATCGGCTTAAAGCAGCAACACAACCCGCCAGCCGCTGAACATCATTGATACACGCTGGTTTAGCCAGAGAGGTAATTGCCTTGATCTTCTTCGGGTTAGCTTCAATGCCCCTGTTTGAGACCAGGAATCCCAAAAGTTTGCCTACAGGTACAACGAACACACACTTGTCCGGGTTAAGCATCATCTTATAGACCCGGAGATTGTCAAATGTTTCCTTTAAATCAGATATCAAAGTTTCCTTCTCTCTGGACTTCACCACAATATCATCCACATAAGCATGAACATTGCGCCCAATCTGATTGTGGAGACAATTTTGTACACACCGCTGATAAGTCGCCTGGGCACTCTTGAGCCCAAATGGCATAGATACATAGCAGAAGGCTCCAAACGGAGTAATGAAAGCCGTCTTCTCCTGGTCCTTAACTGCCATTTTTATCTGATGATAACCAGAGTAAGCATCCAAAAACTCAAAAGCTCGCAACCCGCCGTAGCATCAATGATTTGATCAATACGGGGTAAAGCAAAGGGATCAGCCGGACAAGCCTTATTTAAGTCCGTGTAATCTACACACATCCGCCAGGTGCTATTCTTCTTGAGCACAAGCACCGGGTTAGCCAACCACTCCGGGTGAAAAACTTCCACGATAAACCCGGCCGCTAAGAGCCGGGCGACCTCTTCCCCGATAGCCTTCCGTCTTTCCTCATTAAACTGTCGTAGAAATTGCCTGACCGGCTTATAGTTTGGATCAATATTAAGAGTGTGCTCAGTGAGTTCTCTTGGGACACCCGGCATGTCAGAAGGTTTCCATGCAAAGATGTCCCGGTTCTCACGGATGAACCCGATGAGCGCGCCTTCCTATTTGGGATCCAAGTTGGCACTGATGCTAAACTGCTTGGAAGAATCGCCTGGAGTGAAATTGACCAGCTTTGTCTCGGCGGCGGACTTAAATTTCAACGCCGAGTCTTGCTCTGTGGTTGGCTTCTTCAAAGAGGTCATATCTGCCGGGTCAACATTAGTTTGATAAAACTTCAGCTCCTCTTCAGCACAAATAGATTCAGCATAAGCTGCATCACCTTCTTCGCATTCCAAGGCTACCTTTCGACTCCCATGTACAGTGATGGTGCCCTTGTGACCCGGCATCTTGATCTGCAGATATACATAACATGGTCGTGCCATAAACTTGGCATAAGCCGGCCACCCAAACAGAGCGTGGTACGGGCTCCTGATTTTGACTACCTCAAACGTCAGCTTCTCAGCCCTGGAATCATATTGATCGCCAAAGGCTACTTCCAGCTCGATCTTGCCGACTGGATGTGCCGATTTACCAGGTACCACCCCATGAAAAACAGTGTTGGACGTTCTCAAGTCCTTATCAGTCAACCCCATGCGGCGAAAAGTCTCATAATAGAGAATATTGATGCTGCTTCCTCCGTCCATGAGTACCTTAGTGAATTTATATCCACCAACCTGAGGAGCCACCACCAAGGCCAACTGTCCCGGGTTATCAACCCGGAGGGGGTGATCTTCCCTGCTCCATATGATAGGCTGCTCTGACCACCTCAAGTAATGGGGAACTGCCGGCTCAACCGAATTCACCGCCCTCTTATGAACCTTCTGGTCACGTTTGCACAAGTTAGTGGTGAACACATGGTATTGCCCACCACTCAGCTGTTTTGGATGGCTCGATAACTTTGCTGCTGTCTTGCTGTCCCCCCGACCGCCAGGTTCTTTGCTGATTATAGCCACCTTGACCTCCCTGAAAGCCGGAACTTGAACCGCCACCCAGGCCATGAATGCCACCGGCCCCTGAGCCGCCGCCTAATCCATGATTGCCATCAAACATGTTGGAATTCTTGAAAGCCTTCATGATTGCACAGTCTTTCCATAAGTGGGTGGCGGGACGTTCCCGAGTGCCGTGTCTCGGGCAAGGCTCATTGAAAGCTGCTCAAGAGATGGGCTGAGCCGCCCGGATCGGCGGTCTTCCTTACGTTTCTGGTTGTTACCTTGTGCATTGGCATTGGCCACAAACTTCGGGTTACCATCCGCCTTACGCTTGTTCCCCCCTTGACTTGCCGGGTTATGCTGCTGACCCTTTCCGTTGCCGTTCTTCTTTCCTTTCCCTGTCTTTTCCTCCCCAGACGCGGGATCATCGGTAGTATCAGAATCGGCGTATTTGACCAAGGCTGCCATCAGCGTACCCATATCATTGCAATCACGCTTAAGGCGCCCCAGCTTCTGCTTCAGCGGCTCAAAGCGACAATTTTGATGGAGCATAAGTACTGCAGAGCCGGCATCCATCTTATCAGATGAGTGTATTATTTCCTTGACCCGGCGCACCCAATGAGTTGTGGACTCACCCTCCTCCTGCTTACAATTAGTCAAGTCCACAATTGACATAGACTGTTTGCAAGTGTCCTTGAAGTTCTGGATAAATCGGGCCTTTAGCTCTGCCCATGAACTAATGTAATTGGGAGGCAAGCTTTTTAACCAAGACCGGGCCGTTCCATCTAACATCATGGTGAAATACTTAGCCATTGCCGCATCCCTGACCTCCAATAACTCCATGGCCATCTCGTAACTTTCAATCCATGCCACTTTGGCGTAAATCGGCCGTGTAATTCGGAACCTTCGAGGTCCTTGAAATCCTTAGGCAGGCGTACATCCCATGAGCCCGCACGGACAAGGGACACCACGGTTCTAGTGGCCCTCCTACCCCAGCAAGTCGTCGGGTACTCTGGGAGACCTTCATCGCCGTCTGTGAGCCGCTTCGCTGAGCCGCCCGCTCGTCCTGGCTTGGCGCATTCGGTCTGTGCAGGTTATAGCCACCGGGTTGAATTCTGACGCTGGCGTTGCTTGATAAAGCTTCTTACTCCATGCGCCTGCTGTAACTCGGGCTCCGGTTTTGACGAGGAGCTAGCCAAGGCTGAGGGGTCGAATGAATCCTGTCTCTGCTGTAAGAATAGGTCTCTTGTTGTGCCAAGGCCGTCTGAATGAGATCTCTAACCCTCCGGGTTTCCACCGTCGTCGGGTCATCACCATCCACTGGAAGAGCTGCCAGACGCGCCGATGCTGCTATCAAGTTCTCCATGGGGTTGGAGAAGTGGCCCGGTGGTGTTGGTATGTATCGGGGCGGCGCCATACTCCCGTGAGGAGGTGCCATCTCTCGTGGCTGAGCCGGTCCTCCAGCTCCGGGTGTCATAAACTGATTGGCTTCGGGGGGGGGGGGGTTGCTAGGACCAGCACCGAGTGTCGTGAAAAGATTTTGAGGATCATAAACCGGAGGCAGACGAGACTGGGCTTTCTGATGTCTCCTCCTCATGACCTCATTGGATGCGTTCAGACTCATAGTAAGCTGGAAAGCCTCTGACTGGAGCCGCTGCGCCCGTGCGTCCAAAGCCGCCCGCTCCGTAGCTAACCTGGTATCCTCAGCCGCCAAGGCCTCCTTGGCCAGGGCTATCTCCTCACGCACCTTTGCCACCTCCACGTTATGCTCATCTTGATTTGCCGGAATAACCGTGGTGGTTAGCAGGGCCATCAACTTGTCCATAAGATCCATCAGGCTTTGAGCGGCGGGCGCCACGGGGCCTCTGTCCCGCCGCTCGACGGACATTATTGCTGTTGCAGCCGTCGAGTTCTGATCGGGTTGTGTACCAGCCATAAAGACTCCTGCCCAGCTTGGCGGCTCATAGAAATCCGGAGTACTAGAGTCGTCAGAACAGCCCCCAAGCATGCCCTCTTGGATTTGATATAAAGAATCTGTTGAACTGGCGGACGAATCATCATCCGATGGGACGGCCGTCTCACCGTCACCTTTAGCTCCTTCAGAAAGTTCCTCTCCGTGGATACAGCCCACGAAGGCACGCTTCATGACGGGTTGAGCTCGGGCGGGTCTCGCACGCGGAGCCGTCTCGACGAGGTCGGTGCAGTTGTCCGGCTCAGGGCTCGGCTCTCCGATCCGGCCGATGAAGACGTGAATTCCGCCAAAGGGGACCCGGTACCCGTACTCGACTGAGTTGGCGTCGGGACCCCAGCCTTCGTTGTCGATGTAGATCTTGCCGCGACGACTCTTGGTCATCCGGCCCACTGCGTATCCCTTGATCCCTTCGAAGCTGCCCTTCAAGAACTCAAATCCACCGTGCGCTGGCCCCACAGTGGGCGCCAACTGTCGTGGTTATGTCACGGCAGATGTCCTCGTGCAAGGACTTAGTTGTGGAGGCATCGCAACTAGGAAGCTTAAAGGGGTTAATCGGGACAAAGGACACGAGAGGTTTTATACTAGTTCGGCCCCTTGCAGTGAAGGAAAACCTATGTTTAGTTGGGTTGGTATTGCTTGATGTTTCGATGATCAGGGAGCGAGACACACTATGCCCGGCTCTCGATCAGTTGTCTCCCGCCCTAAGCCGCCCGCAGGCCGTCCCCTTATATACACGGGTTGACGCCCCGCGGCTTACAGAGTCCCGGCCGGTTTATAGACAGTATCCGGCTCAGTGACTAGTTAAATCTACCTTAAGATACAAGTCATGCCATTGTGGCGGTTTACTACAACGGGCCTTAAGCCGCCTGCGGGCTTTAGGCCCTTTATTGAACCGCCATCTTCATGCTTAGTCATGGGCTTCTTTCTGGTGAGTCTTCTTTGCGTAACCTGGCCCCTCCTGGGCGGCTTACACAAATAATTTTTGGAGTAGCAGAAATATGGTTATTGTTCAGATTATTACAGACTGTTCTATTTCTGACAGATTCTGTTTTCATTGCATAGTCTGCTTGTTTTCTAGTTTCTATGGCTTATATTTCTCAATATAATTTGTATAAATGATATGGTACAGTAGGCATTATGTGAAAACAATTATGAACCTTGTCTTTTACAGTACCAAAGTGCATGGTTTACTCTTTATCATACTAACCTATCTCACGAAGTTCCATTAAGTTTTGTGTGATTGAAGTTTTCAAGTTTTGGGTGAGATATCGATATGAGGAGAATAAGGAGTGGGAAGACCCTAAGCTTGGGGATGCCCAAGGCACCCCAAGGTAATATTCAAGGAAGACTCAAGCGCCTAAGCTTGGGGATGCCCCGGAAGGCATCCCCTCTTTCGTCTTCAAAAACTATCGGTATACCTTACTCGGAGCTATATTTTTATTCGTCACATGATATGCGTTTTGCTTGGAGCTTCATTTTATTTTGTTATTATTTGCTTGCTGTTATTTAGAATAGTGTTTTGCATCTTTAGTTTCAATAAAAATGTCAAGGATAGCCTTTACCATGCTTATTTTGCTAGTATACATGTTGCTGTTTGAAAACAGAAAGTTTACCGCTGTTGCAAAAATTCCCTAGAAAAGTCAGAGAATGATATAATGTTGAAATTTTTTGCATATTGAGCTCTGATAAATCTTATACAGCTTAGTATTTGTCTCATAATTTTTGGAGTTAGGGAAGTATGATGAATCTTGCATTCTTTACAGACCATACTGTTTTGGCAGATTGCTGTTATAGTTGCATTGATTGCATATGTTTGCTTGTTTAATGATTCTATTTTAGGATAGGAGCATTAGATATGAAGAGACATTTAGTATGCAATATTGAATAATAATTTTAGTGTTTTGTTATAGTAGAAAATGATAAGGTTTTGCATTGGTTTATACTAACTTATCTCACGAGTTCTTGTTGAGTTTGGTGTGGATGAAGCTTTTGATAAAAAGAGAAACCATGATATGAGAGGAATTAAGGAGATATAAAAGTTCAAACTTGGGGATGCCCAAGGAACCCCAAGATAATATTCCAAGAAGTCTCAAGCATCTAAGCTTGGGGATGCCCCGTTAGGCATCCCACCTTTCTTCTTCAACAACTATCGGTTAGTATCGGTTGAGTCTAAGTTTTTGCTTCTTCACTTGAGTTGTGCTATTCTTGCAATGTCATTTTTTTGTTTTACTTTCTGTTTGAATGAAATCATTGGATCTGAATTATTGAATTGAAAAAAAGGGACCCTCCCATGGCTAGTTAATTATTTGACTACTCAGTGTCCTTCACTCATATCTTTTGGAGCAGTTTGTAATTTACTCATGTGCTTCATGTATATCCTATGAGTAAATGGGGGAATGAATTGAATGTCATAAATCTGAATTTTTATATGTTTCATATGCTTATAACATGGTTAGTGATGACTTCACACATAGAAAGTATGAGGCATAAAAGTTATTGAGAGTTGGCAAACGTAGTTTTGGTCATCATTGCAATTAATAGGAAGTAATAAGGAAAGAGAGGTTCACATACAGATATATTTTCTTGGACATCTTTTATGATTGTGAAGCACTCATTAAGTATGACATGCTAAAAGAGTTGACGTTGGACAAGGAAGACAACGTAATGGTTTATGTTTTCCGACATCTCAGTTAATGTATATTGTCATTGACCTTCCAAACATGCTGAGCTTGCCTTTCCCCCTCATGCTAGCCAAAATTCCTTGCACCAAGTAGAGATACTACGTGTGCTTCCAAATACCCGTAAACCCAGTTTTTCCATGAGAGTCCACCATACCTACCTATGGATTGAGTGAGATCCTTCAAGTAAGTTGTCATCGGTGCAAGCAATAAAAATTGCTCTCTAAATATGTATGACTTATTAGTGCAGAGAAAATAAGCTTTGTACGATCTTGTTGTGGAAGTAATAAAAGCGACGGACTGCATAATAAAGGTCTACATACAAGGGGCAATATAAAGTGACGTTCTTTTGCATTAAGATTTTGTGCATCAACCCTAAACGCGCATGACAACCTCTGCTTCCCTCTGCGAAGTGCCTATCTTTTACTTTATGTTTTTACATTATGCTTGAGTCAAGGTGATCCTCACCTTTCCGTTTTTCATTTTATCCTTTGGCTAGCTCTTCGTGTTTGAAAGATCATGATATATATATCCAATTGGATGTAAGTTAGCATGGGCTATTATTGTTGACATCACCTAAAGATGAATACGTTGGGAGGCAACACAATAAGCCCCTATCTTTCTCAGTGTCCGGCTGAAACTCCATAACCACAAGTATTGCGTGAGTGTTAGCAATTGTAGAAGACTATATGATAGTTGAGTATGTGGACTTGCTGAAAAGCTCTATTTTTGACTCTTTCTGATGTTATGATAAATTGCAATTGCTTCAATGACTGAGATTATAGTTTGTTAGTTCTCAATGAAGTTTCTGAACCATACTTGACATTGTGATTAGATTGTTACTTGATCATGAAAAGTTTTATGAGATAAGCTACTATTATGACACATATTGATGCTAGAAGAGGTGATTGAAATTATCTTTGATCAAACTTGTGCACCTGCTAGCATTCACACTTCATTAATTATTTCTTTTATCATTTACCTACTCGAGGACGAGCAGGAATTAAGCTTGGGATGCTGATACGTCTCCAATGTATCTATAATTTATGAAGTATTCATGCTATTATACTATCCTTCTAGGATGTTTTATATGCATTTATATGATATTTTATATGATTTTTGGGACTAACCTATTAACCTAGAGCCTGTGCGATTTACATTTTCTCCTTGTTTTTGAGTTTTGCGAAAAAAGGAATACCAAGCGGAGTCAATTGACGGGCCAATTTTTATGATTTTTATGGACCAAAAGAA
Source organism: Aegilops longissima (assembly GCA_021605205.1). Classification (NCBI taxonomy): domain Eukaryota; kingdom Viridiplantae; phylum Streptophyta; class Magnoliopsida; order Poales; family Poaceae; genus Aegilops; species Aegilops longissima. The sequence continues at coordinate 640,658,162 of CM038677.1, forward strand.
GACCAAAAGTATCGAGTTGGGCGGAAAGAGTCCCGAGCTGCCCACGAGGGTGGGGCGTGCCCACCCCCTGAGGCGCGTGGGCCTGCCTCATGGACAGCTCGGGCACCTCCTTGACGTGATACCGACGCCAAAAATTCCTATAAATACAGAAACCTCGGAAAATTAACCTAGATCGAGAGTTCCGCCGCTGCAAGCCTATGTAGCCACAAAATATCAATCTAGGCCCTCTCCGACGCCCTACCGGAGGGGGCCATCATCACCGGTGGCCATGGAGGAGTATCCCGGAGGGGCCATCATCATTATGAAGGCCAAGGACCAGAGGGTGGAGGCCATGGAGGAGGAAGCACAAGGGGGAGAACCTCTCCTCCTCTCTCTTGGTGGCACCGGAGTGCCATCGGGAGGGGTATCATCTCCGCGGTGATCGTCTTCATCAACATCACCATCATCATCACCATCCTCATCTCTTTTATGCGGTCCACTCTCCCGCACCCCGCTGTAATCCCTACTTGAACATGGTGCTTTATGCCACATATTATGATCCAATGATGTGTTGCCATCCTATGATGTTTTGAGTAGTTATCTTTTGTCCTTGGGTTGATTGATGATCTAGATTGGTATGAATTGTATGTTTTACTTTGGTGCTGTCCTATGGTGCCCTCCGTGTCGGCATAAGCATGAGGATTCCGCTGTAGGGTGTTGCAATCGTTCATGATTAAGCTTATAGTGGGTTGGTGGGTGGTGAAACACAAACCCGAGTAAGAGGGATTGTTGCGTATGGGAATTAAGAGGACTTGATGCTTTAATGCTATGGTTGGGTTTTACCTTAATGATCTTTAGTAGTTGCGGATGCTTGCTAGAGTTCCAATCATTAGTGCATATGATCCAAGTAGAGAAAGTATGTTAGCTTATACCTCTCCCTCATATGAAACTGCAATAGTGATTATCGGTCTTGTTAACAATTGCCTAGGACAATACCGCACACCGATCCACCATTATTCCACACTCGCTATTTATATTATTTAGTAATATATTCTAACTTTATGATAACGGCACCTACTTTTATGTTTTAGCTCTCCGATATCATGCAAAGTTATCCTCTTCATATCCACAACGTCGTTTTAGTTCTCGTTTCTAGTTGGAAGTAAACGTCTGGTGCACGTAGAGTCGTATCAGTGGCAGATAGGGCTTGAGAGAATATTGATCTTACCTTTAGCTCCTTGTGGGTTCGACGCTCCATAGTTATCACTTCCACCTTTGGAAAGTGCTACGATGATTCCTTGCACTTGAGGATTATCAGCGACGTCGAAGTCAATGAGCTCGGTGAGGTAGTTGTTGTGTTGTCCAAAGGTGACAGGAAGGCAGACCTGCCCTATCGGGACAGTGGAACTGAGGGAGTCCTTGATTAGGGGGTGTCCGGATAGCCGGACTACCATCATCAGCCGAACTATCATTGGCCGGACTATCATCATCGACCGGACTCCAAGACTATGAAGATACAAGATTGAAGACTTCGCCCCGTGTCCGGATGGGACTTTCCTTGGCGTGGAAGGCAAGCTTGGCGATCTGGATATGTAGATCTCCTACCATTGTAACCGACTCTATGTAACCCTAGCCCTCTCCGGTGTCTATATAAACCGGATGGCTCTAGTCCGTAGGACTATCAGAAGAACAACCCTTACAATCATACCATAGGCTAGCTTCTAGGGTTTAGCCTCCTTGATTTTGTGGTAGATCCACTCTTGTAAACATCTACAATATCAATATCAATCGAGCAGGGCGTAGGGTTTTACCTCCATCGAGAGGGCCCGAACCTGGGTAAAACATCGTGTCCCTTGTCTCCTGTTACCATCCGCCTAGACGCACGATTCGGGACCCCCTACCGAGATCCGCGGTTTGACACCGACATTGGTGCTTTCATTGAGAGTTCCTCTGTGTCGTCGCCGATAGGCGTGATGGCCTCTTCAATCGATAACGACGCAATCCTAGGTGAGACCTTTCTCCCCGGACAGATCTTCATATTCGGCGGCTTCGCCCTGCGGGCCAACTCGCTTGGCCATCTGGAGCAGATCGAAAGCTACGCCCCTGGCCGTCAGGTCAGGTTAGGAAGCCTAAACTTCACGGCCGATATCCGCGGAGACTTGATCTCCAATGGATCTGAGCCACAGCCGAGCGTGCCGCGCTGTCACGATGGGCATGACCTAACTCTGCCGCCGGACAACACCTTGGAGGCCGCACACGAGTCCGCTCCGACCCCTAGTCCGGAGCCGATCGCTCGGATCGAGGATGGATGGCTGGACACCGCCTCGGGAGCCGCAACTCCTACGGCGATGGAGCCGAACACTTACCTTGTCCGCATAAAGCTCATGACTCCGAGTGCGGACTCCTGCGGACTCGAACCTCCTGCGCCCTGCCGGTCAAATCCGGTGGGCGCCGATCATGGAATTTACCGCTGCGGACATCTTTCAAAGACTTCGCCCTTGGCGATATCATAAATTCATCAAGCATCTCTCGCTATCCGGAGAGCCCTGGCGAACTACGGCCAGGATGGTTGAGATCGCGGATGGCGAAGAAATTCAGACCCACCACCACCCACTTCGTAGCCACCGTCGGCGATTTAACCGGCGTGCTCGACTACGACTCGAAGACATCGGCGGTATGGGCGGCGATGCGGAGACTACCAAGAACCAGGTGCCTACAGGACCTTTGGGACCACCTCGTCATCGACATATACATGGTGGACACCCCATAGGGAAGCGATAATGAGGAACAACGGGACGCGACAGAGGATGATCCTGCCGATAAACAACCAAAACGGCGACGTAGACGCCGCCCTAAGTCCCGCCTCGATCAAAGCAACCTTCCTAACGACCCAGCAATAGAGCAGGGCAAACCAGCGGACGACGAACAGGACGAGCCGGATAATCAACCCCTTCACGGAGCAATCAACAGTCCGGACACAACACGGAGCATAAGAACATACACAAAAACTCGTCGCCATTGCAAGAAGTTTGAAGAAGGCGAAACGAAGCTCAAAACAGCAAAAGACACGCTCGAGAATGAAGTGGAGCAAAGTATTCAAGACTGCAGACAAATATGGCAATGGCCATCAAACTAAAACTACGCCGAGCGCAAGTTGCTGCCAGAATTTGACGAGGAAGCCATAGAGCCTTCACGGTCAAAAAATAAAGAGGCCGCTGGCGGATAGGCGGCGATGACAGGCCCAAAGCGACAAATGGGGCTGCACACAAGCGAAATAATCACAGGAAAGCGGACGGCCCAACTAGGTCCATCTACGGGCCAAAAAGAGGACCCGAAGTAACACACCACGACAAGTGTTCAAGACAGCGGCACACCCAAATCTGGGCGCCACACCCGCTATGTTTTATTGACGAGGTGCTGGATCATGAATTTCCAGCAGGGTTCAAACCCATAAACATAGAGGCATCGACAGCACAATGAGACCCGAGTGCGGATAGAAGATTACATACTACACATACACATGGCTAGAGGAGATGATCTCCACGCCATAAAATACCTACCCTCAAGCTCAAAGGGCCAGCTCGGCATTGGCTCAAAGGCCTCCTGAAAAACTTTGTTGGAAGTTGGGAAGAGCTTGAGGGCGCATTTAAACAAATTTTCAAGGGACTTATGTCCGCCCTCCGGATGCGCAGCGATGTGAGTCATATAACCCAACAGCCGGGAGAGTCAGTAGCATAAATTCGGAACAGGTTCCTTACCAAAAGAACCAAATAGTCGATCGTCCGGACGCAAGCCCTAGCAGCTTTTAAACACAACGTCCAGAGACGAATGGCTCGCCGGACACCTCGGCCAGAGAAGCCAAGAACAATGGCCGCTAACAAGCCTCATGGCGCTTTTGCGCGGGAGAAGACAGCTGGCTAGCAAGATGCAGCACCAGCGACCCGAGTACATCCGAGATCGAGAGATGAAGCAGACGATCCGGGCCAGAAAGACCAGCGCGGAATAAAGAAAAAAGCCCAAAGACACGGCGGTGAACGCCGGATTCAAAAACTCACGGCCAAACAATACAACACGGCCTCTTAAGGAGAACAGAGGCGAGCTATCAAATTTAAACAAAATTTTAGATCGGTTATGTCAAATCCACATACCTCGGAAGGCTCGCAAACCATACCAACCAAAATTGTTGGGTTTTTAACAGTCCGGCAGACTCAACGCCGGACACAAAGAACTCGATCGCCAAGCGAGGACGATGTGAACCCCACCAGCAGAGCACCGGAAGTCAAAAGACTTTCCCACAAGAAGTCAAAACAGTAAACTCGCTTCACGTGATAGTACGGAAAGCCAACACGGCACTCGCTAAGACAAGTGTCGCACGATCCACCCCAGTGGACCGAGATTGGACGTCAAAACCAATCACTTTCGACCATCTGGATTAGTCCAGAACTATCCGGAACGCAGGATAGACTGCCCTGATAGTGGATCCCATAATATACGGACTGCAATTAACGTAGGTTTTGATGGACGGCGGCAGTGACTTGAACCTGCTATTTCCGGACACAATCCGCAAGTTGGGATAGACCCTACTACAATTCGGCATAGCCGCACTTCCTTCAAAGGAGTGGCGCCAGCCCTTACGCCAAAGCGCACAGTTTCATTATTACTAGAAGTTGTGTCGGGTCACTGACAACTTCCGACGAAAAAAGCTAACCTTTCATGTCGCCCCATTTAAAAGTAGCTATCAAGCATCATTTGGGGCGGGAAGCTTTCGTCCGCTTCAATGCAATACCACATTACGCGTCTCTTACGCTTAAAATGCCCAGTCCACGTGGCATCATTTCATTAAAAGGTCGCTTGAGACCCGGACATGGCTGGGCGAGTCCGAATAAATAAGCTAGGGGCTACCTAGCCGCACATCCCTTCACAAGGGTTTGCACATATAAGCCATAATGAGCTAGCATAGGCTCAGCTTTCTTAATCTATATTTCAATTTTTTATGCACTTTCTCGCACGATTTCTTTTCCAACCAAGTTCTTCTCTTTTTACAGATGAACAGCGTGCACACCCGTCTAGGATACGGCTGCAACGGAGACACAAAGCAGACGTGCAGTATGAGGGACCCGTTGCAGGACTCTTTTCAGACTAAGACCCTACGTAAACCTTTCTTACTGTCTCTTGTTGCTATAATCCCCTGGTTTATCATTATAACCAGAGTGGAGACTGGCATTTTGGCATCGGCCGCGCCAGAAGAACCTGCCCGTACCTGGACACAAGGGGCTTAGGGCTTTGTTTTGCCCGCTATTATAAAGACCGAACACCTTCGGGAGTGTTCGGCGTCTCGAGTTAGGCCTTATATGCATCAGCTCCGAATCATGTCTTTGGTCAAATGTTGGGTTTGCCCGGCTCCTGTGTTTTGCTGCCTTACGTTCCGTATCATCGGCTAACGCGGCTCTAGGAGAACTACTGCGATTGTGCCCCAGTTAATTTGGCGAGCACCTCGATGAAAGCGGAAACTGACTGTCATGATACAGCGAGAGACTGGTCAACCACTCGATCGACCATGGGAATGTTTAGGATTCCTCCGCTTTGTGAAGGGCGTTTCGGCTAGGCACATCTGGCGCCCGAATTCGAGATCGCGGTGCCCCGTGGGCTATGTCGTAGCCCCACCCTCGAACTCCATGGCTAAGTGAAAGTGATAAAGCATTATAGTCCGGTTGCCTCGTTTGCTACACTACCACCTCCTTTACAGGACCGAGGCGTCGGATTAAGTGTGAAAGCTATTTTTGCGAACTCCCCGCACCTTATGCGTGGGGGCTGAAGCCGACGATCGCCATCTTTCGGGTTATACACACGTATACATGAACGGCCGCATAGGAGATATTCTATTACTTGAACGCACAAGTATAAAAGGCGCTTACATCATAAATATCGTTTTACATCATATAAAATTTCATTCGAACGTAACATTTTTCGAGCACTATGACTCTATTACACGAGCACCACGCAGTACTTCGCCAAAATAGTGCTCGACGGGTAACCGGTTATCATCCGAACCCGGGGTCGCAACAGCGGTGGCATCCATCTCTGTCCAATGTGTCTTCACACGGGCGAGCGCCATCCGCGCACCCTCTATGCAGGCCGACCGCTTCATCGCCTTGATATGCGGCACCGCCCCAAGAAATTGCTGCAATAAGCCAAAACAACTCTTCGGCTGGGGCCTATCCGGCCGGATATGAGTCACTATATCCGTCATAGCAAGCCCGGACAACCTATTTAGCTCAGCCCACTCAGCCAAACGGTCGGTCGGCGGAAGTGAACGCTCCGGACTATGGAATTGAGACCAAAACAGCTCTTAGTCTTGTGATCCTTCCGACTTGAAAATGCACAAAGGCATCCGCCGCTTTCGCTGCTAAGTCCATATAAGGGTCCTCTGAACCCCACAGTTGGCCCAGTGAGCATATTTTGGATCCGTAAACCTTGGCGCAGCGCGCGTAAAAGGCTTGCCAGCTACAATATCTCCAGCCTGGCGCAGCTCTTCCTTCACAGCCCGCATTGCAGAACGGGCATCCTTGGCTTCGGCGGTGGCCTTCTGCAGGTCTTCTTGCCCCGCTAGGCGCTCTTTCCCAAGAGCCTCATTGCGGTCGGTAGCATCTTTTAACTTCACGGCCATTTCGGCTATCTCTTCCCTGCTCCGGCAGTGTGCGACCCTTTCGGCCGCCAACTCCTCGGCCGCCCTCGAGGCCGCCGCATTACTCCTTCTGGCCTGCTCCTTGGCTTGAGCAAGTTCGGCCCGAAGGCTCCCCACAGCAGCGGCACTATCTGCATTTCACGCACATGTTGTAAAGGAGATGGCTTCGGCTCCCTTACCAAGTGACCGCGCAGTAATGCTTACCTTGCGACTCATCAAGTCGCCTGTTGATCAGCGTGATGTCCGCATCTGCAGCATCGAGCTGCCGCTTTAGTTCGGCAACTCCATCAGTCCGGCTGGCCTCCGGACGACCCGCCACCTGCATCGGCATGACGGGAATTTAAACCTGTGATTTTGATCCTCGGCACGCTGTCGATTTCGACAACCTACCGAGTCTCAGGGGCTACTATCTATACAGGGCGCATTCTATATGAAAAACTGTTAAAAGGTGTGTCATTTTTACGTACCTCAAACCCCGCTAGCAAACTCCTGATGGCATCGTGCAACCCGCCTTCGGCGGACGAAATCCTTTCAATCACCATGCTCATCAATGCGTGCTGATCTTCTGAGATAGACGCCTTCTCAAGCAGATCCTTCAGCCGTACACCAGTTGGTGCCGAACTATCCGGCTTTGCCAAACCCGGGGGCTCCCTCTGTGACGACACTTCAGGCTCGTCCTCCCTATCCGACGGCGCCCCGGACCGAGGTGTCTCGCTCTCTATCATCTCCGGACGAAGGTCCCCCGAAGACGAGCTCATATGCGAAGGACGGAGATCCGAACTACAAGGTAAAAAATTTAGTTATCCTCAGAAGCACAAATAGGGATGTCCCTTATTATAAAACTCCTTTCTTTCTACTTACGGCTCGTTGGAGGGCTGACTCATTAAGGGAGATTGTGCGGCCGGGGCCTCCCCGGACGCAGGACCCTCTGGCGAAGATTCCTTCCCCCGTTTAGGGGCTTTTGCCCCCGGGTCCTCGGAGGCAGTCCTCTTCTCCCCTTGGGGGGAGGGATTCTCGATCCCCCCTCTTTCAAGAGCCTCCTTAGGCGAGGCAGTAGATTCCTTGTTTTCCCCTTCGTCTTCCTCTGAAGGCGCAACCTCAACATCCGGACCAGCACGGATCCGCGCCGTCTCGGGGAGGGCTGGACATCAGTATCAATTTTGCTTCCGCTATCCACTCCTGTGTAGAAGGAAATTGGTCATAAGGCGAATCATCGAAAGGCAAACAAACGGTATGTCCGGACTCGGAACTACTTACTTGAGTATCCGGGCGATTGCAGCTTAGTCCAGCATCCTCGATCAATTCCGGACATGCCTCTTGCGATCCGAAGAATAGTTTGTACATCTCCAGGGGTGTCAAGCCCATGAAGTGTTGAAGAATCCATGGACCCTCCGGATTGAACTCCCATAGCCGGAGAGGGCGGCGTTTGCAGGGCAGGAGACGCCTAATCAGCATAACCTGCATCACCACCACCATATCGATCTCCCTCGTTTGGAGATCTCGAATCCGGCCCTGCAGTAGGGGCACGTCCTTTGACGGCCCCCAGTTGAGCCCTTGGTTGACCCACGACATCAACCGTCGTGGAGGTCCCGGGTGGAATAAGGGCAGCGGCTTTTGTCTGCGGCCCCTCGGAACGGTAATATAGAACCACTCTTGCTGCCACAGGCCGAGCTCCTCTTGGAAGGAGCCAGCGGGCCACGGGGCATCGGCCCTCTTACTTATGGCCACCCCGCCACACTCCGCTTGACGCCCCCCGATCATCTTCGGCGCCACATTAAAGGTCTTCAGCCACAGGCCGAAGTGAGGGGTGACGCGGAGGAAGGCTTCGCAGACGACGATAAATGCGGAAATATGGAGGATGGACTCCGGAGCCAAATCGTGGAATTCCAACCCATAATAAAACATGAGCCCTCTCACAAAAGGATCCATCGGGAAGCCTAAACCCCGACGGAGGTGGGATACAAAAACGACATACTCACCGGGCTCGGGGTGGGGATGGCCTGCTCTTGGCAGAGCAACCTGTCGAAATCTCGTAAGACAGTACTTGGCCTCCATAACTTTAGCACGTCCTCCTCCGTGACGGAGGAGGGCATCGACCGCCCACGGAGGTCGGAACCGACATTGTTGGAAGTCCATGGCGCCGATCTGGAGCTCTAGGTGCTGGAACTTGGAGCAGGGAGGGATTCGATGAAGGATTGAAGAAAAAAGAAACGAGCCTTGGTCCCATTATAAAGAGGGAGAATACCAAGAGCCGTCTCCATGACCGTTTGAGACTCGCCTTTGATAGAGGGGGCGTGGCGAACGGGCGCGGTTGGGTTACCCACGTCCGTATTGAAGAGAATCCCGGATTAAGGGGAAACACGATCTCTGCTTCGACAAGACGTGCCATGGAAACCGCCTCGCTAAATCTTGAGAGTGGTAAAGTAAAAACAATTCGAGTAATGGCTTGGTAGTGGTGTGACGTCATGCCACAAAAAGCGTCGACAAATTGAACTTGTGTATATATTATTATTCTCTCTACGGTGGAATGTGGAATTTATTTTGCGAGCGGACACTATCCCGTGTTCACAATCTTCTATCATTTGGAGGAGGAACCGCCTTGCAATGCCAAGCAATATCTGCGTCGGACTTATCGTCTTTGTAGCCTGGTTCAGGGGCTCTTGAGGAGTCTGGATTAGGGGTGTCCGGATAGCGGACTACCATCATCACCGAACTATCATTGGCGGACTATCATCATCGACGGACTCCAAGACTATGAAGATACAAGATTGAAGACTTCGCCCCGTGTCCGGATGGGACTTTCCTTGGCGTGGAAGGCAAGCTTGGCGATACGGATATGTAGATCTCCTACCATTGTAACCGACTCTATGTAACCCTAGCCCTCTCCGGTGTCTATATAAACCGGATGGCTCTAGTCCGTAGGACTATCAGAAGAACAACCCTTACAATCATACCATAGGCTAGCTTCTAGGGTTTAGCCTCCTTGATCTCGTGGTAGATCCACTCTTGTAAACATCCACAATATCAATATCAATCGAGCAGGACGTAGGGTTTTACCTCCATCAAGAGGGCCCGAACCTGGGTAAAACATCGTGTCCCTTGTCTCCTGTTACCATCCGCCTAGACGCACAGTTCGGGACCCCCTACCCGAGATCCGCCGGTTTTGACACCGACAGGAACCACCAGTGACTCCCGAGAAAGGCTTGGTTGGCTGAAGCTGATCAAATGGCACTTGGAGATTGTTGAATGTCTCGACGGACAGAATGTTGAGTCCTGCTTCGCCATCGATGAGGGTCCTGGTGACTTGCACATTGTTGATGACTGGGGAACAGAGCATTGGGAGGACACCGGCCGTCACCGCACACTTGAGCTCATCAGCTGAGCTGAACGTGATGGCGCACGCAGACCACCTGAGAGGGCGCGTGGCCTCAAGCTTGGGGAGGACTGCATTCACCTCGCGAGCAAACTGCTTGAAGATGCGTTGTGAGGCTGGGGCCTGAGCGCCGCCCAAGATTCAAGCGATTGCACATGGCTCCTGGAAGCCCCCAGCCCCCTCGTCCTAATGATGGTCTTCATTCCTTCTTGGTGGTGGTGGCATAGGAGGAAGGCCTGCGTTGCCTTGCGGGCGATCCTCACGAGGCTGATCTCTCCAAGCTCCCTCGCGAGGTTGGTCCTGCCAGCGGTCCTCGCGAGGCCGGTCACGCCACCCTTGGCGAGGGCCACGGTCGTCCCAGCGTCCTCCACCTCTTGCTCCGCCTCGGCCGTAGCCCCGATCGTTGCGCTCGGGACATCGACCGACACGGCCTTCTCGCACAGCCCTGAGCTCTTGACATTCGTTGCTGTTGTGGGTGTGAAGATCGTGGTACACACACAGATGCGGCTGCCCTTGGGCGACACCGCTGGTCCTGCCGCGCTTTGTGTCCGCTCGCCACTGAGCACATCTACTCCTTTGCGCTTCACATCCTTGGCCTTGGCTTTCTTCTCCTCTGGGTCTGCCGCCGGGAGCTCGAGAAGGGAAAGGCGTCCCTCCTCAGCCCTTGCGCACTTGGTCGCCAGGTTGAACAACTCCAGTGACATACACAGATCTTCATGGATCGCCAGCTCCTCCTTCATCTTGACGTCGCAGACGCCATCAGAGAACGCTGAAATGATGGCCTCCTCGGTCACCTTGGGAATCTTGAGGCGAGCGTTGTTGAAGCGCTGGATGTACTTCTGCAAGGTCTCTCCAGGCTGCTGCTTGATGCGACATAGGTCACCCACGGCCGGCGGACGGTCGCGAGTGCCCTGGAAGTTGGCGATGAAGTGGGTGCGCATCTCATCCCAGGAAGAGATCGTGCCAGGGGCCAGGTTCAGGAGCCAGGTGCGGGCGCCGTCCTTGAGTGCCATGGGAAACCAGTTCGCCATGACCTTTTCATCCCCGTTGGCGGCTTCGATGCCCAGCTCATAGAGCTGTAGGAACTCCGCGAGGGGGCAGGTTAGGCTTGAACTTGCCTGGCCAGGCGACACTTTGCAGCTCGGTGGTGAAGGCGCGGCAGCCTGCGGTGGCCACCGGAGCTCTCTGCCGATGCAGGGCTTGCTCCTGGGGATTCCCGCGCGCTGCTGCCTGGAGCAGCGCGGGGTCTTGACGTGGTGGTGCAGGGATGCGGTCATGGCGTGCCGGCGCCGGGAGCATGCGTGCACCTTCTTGGGGACGAGGGATTTCTTGGCAGCTCCTTTCTTGTCGCGCGGGTGCCGGACGCGGTGGATCTCGTCCTGGGGCCGCGTGCCTTGGAGCCAAGGCGCCTTCTTGGGGAGGAGGCCGTGGAGGCACCTCCTGATCTGCGCCTCCTGCGCAGGACGGAGGGCGATGCAGCGAGAAGGACGGCATAGGAGAGCCCCCTGCGGCGCTGATGAGCTCGGTGATGCGGGCGAGCCAGTCCTCGTAGAGGTCGTCGACGGGACGGTAGTGCAGGAGCTCACGAGCCAGGAGCAACGCGGCGTGCGCGTCCATGGGGCCGCGACGGGCGTGGGATGGCGACGGGGTGGCGGTGCGGCCTTCCCGCCGCACCGAAGGATGCAGAGACGAGGCCTACTGCTCGTTCCCTGCCGGGCCGGTGGCGGCGTTGGCGGTAGGCGACGGGGAACGACGGGGACACCCGCCGACGGGAGCCGTCTGGGCGACGCGACGGGCGGCGAGAGCATCCCGACGCTCGACGCGAGCCCGGCGAGCGTCACCATGGGCACGAGGGAAGATCGAACGCGGAGCAGCGGAAGAAATATTCCAGCGCACCCCTACCTGGCGTGCCAAATGTCGGATGTCGGGTTCTGGCAGACCCTTAAGGTTCGAACTCTGGGGCGCGCACGAAGATCTCTCCCCTACCGATCTACGTCCGATCGCCTCGTGAGATCTAAGCCGAAAACGATGAACAACACAAGGGACACAAGATTTAAATTGGTTCGGGCCACCATTGTGGTGTAATACCCTACTCTAGTGTGTGGTGTGGTGGATTGCCTCGGGGGCTGATGATGGACAGTATAGGGGAAGAACAACCTCGTGAGAGGTGTTCCTGAGCTGGTGCAATGAACTGCTTGGATGAGTTCGATCGCCTCTCTCTCTCTGGCTAGGGCTCTATCTCTGATCCCCCTCTCCACGGTGGTGGCTAGCTCTATTTATAGAGGCCCTGGTCCTCTTCCCAAATATTGAGCGAGAAGGGCGCCAACAACGGCCATTTTGAAGGGGAACATCTAGTACAAGTTATCCTGACTAAAGTTGGTCTTCGGCTGCCAAAAGCACTGGCGATGACGCCGTCTTGGGCTCCACGGTGACCTCCATCCTACCGCTCCGCTGGTCTTGGTCTCGTTGCACTGAAATGGCAACCTTTGCCTGATGCCTCGGTACTCCACGCCTGTGCTTGCCCCCTTTGCACCAAAGAGGAAACAAGGACACAGCACAGACCGGCGCCCGCCTGGTCTCGATTGTCATAGCTTGCGTCACAAGCACCTCGCAAGGTACCCTGCCTTGATCTCTCTGCCTCCTCGTGAGCCTGCCTGGCGAGGCCGGTCCTGAGGAAGCCTAGCGTCGTCTACCCCGCAAGGCTTGGCCCCTCGCGAGGGTCTTGAGTCTTGAGCTGATGAAGATGAGCCATACGGGGCCACCACTTGAGCCATGCCGCAGGCAGGCAAGTCTGGGGACCCCATTCCCATAACGCCGACAAAGTGGATATTAAAATTCCTACGGTTTTTCTTTGAAGGAGACACTAAAGGAACAAACACTACAGTTTTCCTTTGCTCCATTCCTTTGAACCAAATGCATGAATAGTAGTACCATAGAAAACTTTCCAATTCCTATGTTTTTCCTTCACTTTTCCTTTCAAGCACTGACGATTCTAGCAGGCAGGCTTGAGCAAGGAAAAGCCTACACTCAAAAAATGTTTTTGTGCTACTTCTACTACTTTGGACCCAGGCCACTGAAGGAAATATGCCCTAGAGGCAATAATAAAGTTATTATTTATTTCCTTATTTCATGATAAATGTTTATTATTCATGCTAGAATTGTATTAACCGGAAACATGATACATGTGTGAATACATAGACAAACATATAGTCACTAGTATGCCTCTACTTGACTAGCTCATTAATCAAAGATGGTTATGTTTCCTAACCATAGACATGTGTTGTTATTTGATTAATGGGATCACATCATTAGGAGAATGATGTGATTGACATGACCCATTCCGTTAGCCTAGCACTTGATCGTTTAGTATATTGCTATTGCTTTCTTCATGACTTATACATGTTCCTGTAACTATGAGATTATGCAACTCCGCTTTACGGAGGAACACTTTGGTGCTACCAAACGTCACAACGTGAATCGGGTGATTATAAAGGAGTACTACAGGTGTCTCCAAAGGTACATGTTGGGTTGGCGTATTTCGAGATTAGGTTTTGTCACTCCGATTGTCGGAGAGGTATCTCTGGGCCCTCTCGGTAATGCACATCACTATAAGCCTTGCAAGCAATATAGCTAATGAGTTAGTTACGGAATGATGCATTACGTAACGAGTAAAGAGACTTGCCAGTAACAAGATTGAACTAGGTATTGGATACCGACGATCAAATCTCGGGCAAGTAACATACCGATGACAAAGGGAACAACGTATATTATTATGCGGTTTGACCGATAAAGATCTTCGTAGAATATGTAGGAGCCAATATGGGCATCCAGGTTCCGCTACTGGTTATTGACCGAGAATAGTTCTAGGTCATGTCTACATAGTTCTCGAACCCGTAGGGTCCGCACGCTTAAGGTTTCGATGATGCTTATATTATGAGTTTATGAGTTTTGATGTACCAAGGAGTTCGAGTCCCGGATGAGATCGGGGACATGACGAGGAGTCTCGAAATGGTCGAGACGTAAAGATCGATATATTGGACGACTATATTCGGAGTTCGGAAAGGTTCCGACTGATTCGGGTATTTTTCGGAGTACCGGAGAGTTACGGGAATTCGCCGGGAGTATATGGGCCTTATTGGGCCATACGGGAATAGAGGAGAGAGGCCGAAAGGAAAGAGGCGCGCAGCCCCCCTCTGGTCCGAATTGGACAAGGGGTGCAGCCCCCTTTTCCTTCCTCCTCTCCCCCTCTTTCCCCTTCTCCTACCCCAACAAGGAAGGAGGGAGTCCTACTCCCGGTGGGAGTAGGACTCCCCTTGGCGCGCCCCCTCCTAGGCCGGCCGCCCCCTCCCCCCTTGCTCCTTTATATACGGGGGCAGGGGGCACCTCTAGGGACAACAACACAAGTTGATCTACGGATCGTTCCTTAGCCGTGTGCGGTGCCCCCCTCCACCATATTCCACCTCGGTCATATCGTCGTGGAGTTTAGGCGAAGCCCTGCGTCGGTAGAGCATCATCATCGTCACCACGCCGTCGTGCTGACGGAACTCATCCCCGACACTTTGCTGGATCGGAGTCCGGGGATCGTCATCGAGCTGAACGTGTGCTGAACTCGGAGGTGCCGTACGTTCGGTACTTGGATCGGTCGGATCGTGAAGACGTACGACTACATCAACCGCGTTGTCATAATGCTTCCGCTTACGGTCTACGAGGGTACGTGGACAATACTCTCCCCTCTCGTTGGTATGTCATCACCATGATCTTGCGTGTGCGTAGGAAACTTTTGAAATTACTACGTTCCCCAACAGTGGTATCAGAGCCAGGTTTTATGCGTTGATGTCATATGCACGAGTAGAACACAAGTGAGTTGTGGGCGATATAAGTCATACTGCTTACCAGCATGTCATACTTTGGTTCAGCGGTATTGTGAGATGAAGCGGCCCGGACCGACATTACGCGTACGCTTACGCGAGACTGGTTTCACCGCTGCGAGCACTCATTGCTTAAAGGTGACCGGCGGGTGTCTGCTCTCTCTCACTTTAGTTGAACTGAGTGTGGCTACGCCCGGTCCTTGCGAAGGTTAAAACAGCACCAACTTGACAAACTATCGTTGTGGTTTTGATGCGTAGGTAAGAACGGTTCTTGCTCAGCCCGTAGCAGCCACGTAAAACTTGCAACAACAAAGTAGAGGACGCCTAACTTGTTTTTGCAGGGCATGTTGTGATGTGATATGGTCAAGACGTGATGCTATATTTTATTGTATGAGATGATCATGTTTTGTAACCGAGTTATCGGCAATGGCAGGAGCCATATGGTTGTCGCTTATTGTATGAAATGCAACGCCATGTAATTGCTTTACTTTATCACTAAGCGGTAGCGATAGTCGTAGAAGCAATAGTTGGCGAGACGACAATGATGCTACGATGGAGATCAAGGTGTCGCGCCCGGTGACGATGGTGATCACGACGGTGCTTCGAGATGGAGATCACAAGCACAAGATGATGATGGCCATATCATATCACTTATATTGATTGCATGTGATGTTTATCCTTTATGCATCTTATCTTGCTTTGATTGACGGTAGCATTTTAAGATGATCTCTCACTAATTATCAAGAAGTGTTCTCCCGAGTATGCACCGCTGCCAAAGTTCGTCGTGCCTGCACACCACGTGATGATCGGGTGTGATAAGCTCTCGTCTATCTACAACGGGTGCAAGCCAGTTTTGCACACGCGAATACTCAGGTTAAACTTGACGAGCCTAGCATATGCAGATATGGCCTCGGAACACGGAGACCGAAAGGTCGGCGTGAATCATATAGTAGATATGATCAACATAGTGATGTTCACCATTGAAAACTACTCCATCTCACGTGATGATCGGTTATGGTTTAGTTGATTTGGATCACGTGATCACTTAGATGACTAGAGAGATGTCTATCTAAGTGGGAGTTCTTAAATAATATGATTAATTGAACTTTAATTTATCATGAACTTAGTCCTAGTAGTATTTTGCAAATTATGTTGTAGATCAATAGCTCGCGTTGTTGCTTCCCTATATTTTTGCGTCCCTATGTTTTTATATGCGTTCCTAGAGAAAATTGTATTGAAAAATGTTAGTAGCAATGATGCGGATTGGATCCGTGATCTGAGGTTTATCCTCATTGCTGCACAGAAAAATTATGTCCTTAATGCACCACTAGGTGACAGACCTATTGCAGGAGCAAATGCAGACGTTATGAACGTTTGGCTAGCTCAATATGATGACTACTTGATAGTTTAGTGCACCATGCTTAAACGGCTTAGAATCGGGACTTCAAAGACGTTTTGAACGTCATGGACCATATGAGATGTTCCAGGAGTTGAAGTTAATATTTCAGCAAATACCTGAGTTGAGAGATATGAAGTCTCCAACAAGTTCTATAGCTAAAAGATGGAGGAGAATCGCTCAACTAGTGAGCATGTGCTCAGATTGTCCAGGTACTTCAATCGCTTGAATCAAGTGGGAGTTAATCTTCCGATAAGATAGTGATTGACAGAATTCTCTAGTCACCATCACTAAGTTACTAGAACTTCGTGATGAACTATAGTATGCAAGGGATGACGAAAACGATTCCCGAGCTCTTCGTGATGTTGAAATCGACGAAGGTAGAAATCAAGAAAGAGCATCAAGTGTTGATGATTGACAAGACCACTAGTTTCAAGAAAAGGGCAAAGGAAAGAAAGGGAACTTCAAGTAGAATGACAAGCAAGTTGTCACTCCCACGAAGAAACCCAAAGCTGAACCAAAGCCTGAAACCGAGTGCTTACACTGCATAGGAAATGGTCATCGAAGCGGAAATACCCCAAATATTTTGTGGATAAGAAGGATGGCAAAGTGAACAAGGGTATATTTGATATACAGGTTATTGATGTGTGCTTTACTAGTGTTTATAGTAGCCCTGAGTATTTGATACTTGTTCGGTTGCTAGGATTAGTAACTCAAACAGAGTTCTGTAATAAACAGAGACTAGTTGAAGGGAAGTGACGATGAGTGTTGGAAGTAGTTCCAAGATTGATATGATCACCATCGCACACTCCCTATACTATTGGGATTAGTGTTTATAGTAGCCCCTGAGTATTTGATACTTGTTCGGTTGCTAAGATTAGTAGCTCAAACAGGAGTTACGAATAAACGAAACTAGTTGAAGGAGAAGTGACGATGAGTGTTGGAAATAGTTCCAAGATTGATATGATCATCATCACACACTCCCTATATTTTCGAGATTAGTGTTAAAAGCCAAATAAATGTTATTTAGCGTTTGCGTTGAGCATGAATATGATTTGATCATGTTTATTGCAAAACAGTTATTCATTTAAAGTTAAAGAATAATTGTTATTCTGTTTACATGAATAAAACCTTCGATGGTTATACACCCAATGAAAATAGTTTGTTGGATCTCGATCGTAGTGATACACATATTCATAATATTGATGCCAAAAGATGCAAAGTTAATAATGATAGTGCAACTTATTTGTGGCACTCGCCGTTTGGGTCATATCGGTGTAAACGATGAAGAAACTCCATAAAGATGGATTTTGGAATCACTTGATTATGAATCATTTGATGCTTGCGAACCGTGCCTTTTGGGCAAGATGACTAAAACTCCGTTCGCCGGAACAATGGAACGAGCTACTGACTTATTCGAAATAATACATACCGATGTATGCGATCCAATGAGTGTTAAGGCTCGCGGCGTGTATCGTTATTTTCTGACCTTCACAGATGATTTGAGCAGATATGGGTATATCTACTTAATGAAACATAAGTCTGAAACATTTGAAAAGTTCAAAGAATTTCAAAGTGAAGTGGAAAATCATCGTAACAAGAAAAATAAAGTTTCTACGATCTGATTGTGGAGATGAATTTTTGAGTTACGAGTTTGGCTTTCATTTGAAACAATGTGAAATAGTTTCGCAACTCACGCTACCTGGAACACCACAACGTAATGGTGTGTCCGAACATCGTAATCGTACTTTACTAGATATGGTACGATCTATGATGTCTCTTGTCGGTTTACCACTATCGTTTTGGGGTTATGCATTAGAGACAGCTTCATTCACGTTTAATAGGGCACCATCTAAATCCGTTGAGGCGACACCGTATGAACTATGGTTTAACAAAGAAACCTAAGTCGTCGTTTCTTAAAGTTTGAGTTGTGATGCTTATGTGAAAAAGTTTTCACCGATAAGCTCGAACCCAAATCGGAGAAGTGCGTCTTCATAGAATACCCAAAGGTAACTATTGGGTACACCTTCTATCACAGATCCGAAGGCAAGTTATTCGTTGCTAAGATGGATCCTTTCTAGAGAAGAAGTTTCTCTCGAAAGAAGTGAGTGGGAGGAAAGTAGAACTTGATGAGGTAATTGTACCTTCTCCTTATTGGAAAGTAGTTCATCACGAAATCAGTTCCATGATTCCTACACCAATTAGTAAGGAAGTTAATGATGATGATCATGAAACTTCAGATCAAGTTGCTACCAAACCTCGTGGGTCTTCCAGAGTAAGATCCGCACTGAGTGGTACGGTAATCATGTTCTGGAAGTCATGTTACGAGACCATGATAAACCTACGAACTATGAGGAAGCGATGATGAGCCCAGATTCCGCGAAATGGCTTGAGGCCATGAAATCTGAGATAGGATCCATGTATGAGAACAAAGTGTGGACTTTGATTGACTTGCCCGATGATCGGTGAGTCATTAAGAATAAATGGATCTTCAAGAGGAAGACAGATGCTGATAGTAGTGTTACTATCTACAAAGCTCGACTTGTCACAAAAAGGTTTTCGACAAGTTCAAGGTGTTGACTACAATGAGATTTTCTCAACTGTAGCGATGCTTAAGTCTGTCCGAATCATGTTAGCAATTGCCACATTTTATGAAATCTGGCAAATGGATGTCAAAACTACATTTTTAATGGATTTATTAAGGAAGAGTTGTATATGATGCAACCAGAAGGTTTTGTCAATCCTAAAGGAGCTAACAAAATGTGCAAGCTCCAGCGATCCATCTATGGACTGGTGCAAGCATCTCAGAGTTGGAATACACGCTTTGATAAGTTGATCAAAGCATATAGTTTTATACAGACTTGCGGTGAAGCCTGTATTTACAACAAAGTGAGTGGGAGCACTACAACATTTCTGATAAGTATATGTGAATCGGAAATAATGTAGAATTATTCTGCAAAGCATAAAGGAGTATTTGAAAGGAGTTTTTCAAAGAAGTACCTCGGTGAAGCTGCTTACATATTGAGCATCAAGATCTATTGAGATAGATCAAGACGCTTGATAAGTTTTTCAATAAGTACATACCTTGTCAAGATTTTGAAATAGTTCAAAATGGAACAGTCAAAGAAAGAGTTCTTGTATGTGTTGCAAAGGTGTGAAATTGAGTAAAGACTCAAATCCCGACCACGGCAGAAAATAGAAAATAGAATGAAAGTCATTCCCTATACCTCAGTCATAGGTTCTATAAAGTATGCTATGCTATGTACCAGACCTATTGTATACCTTGCTCTGAATTTGGCAAGGGAGTACAATAGTGATCTAGGAGTAGATCATCGGACATTGGTCAAGAACATCCTTAGTGAGGACTAAGGAAATATTTCTCGATTATGGAGGTGATAAAAAAGCCCGTCGTAAAGAGTTACATCGATGCAAGCTTTTACACTGATCCAGATGACTCTAAGTCTCAATCTGGATACATATTGAAAGTGGGAGCAATTAGCTAGAGTAGCTCCGTGCGAGCATTGTAGACATAGAATATTTGCAAAATACATACGGCTCTGAATGTGATGAGACCCGTTGACTAAGCTTCTCTCACGAGCAAAACATGATCATACCTTAGTACTCTTTGGGTGTTAATCACATACCGATGTGAACTAGATTATTGACTCTAGTAAACCCTTTGGGTGTTGGTCACATGACGATGTGAACTATGGGTGTTAATCACATACAGATGTGAATATTAGTGTTGAATCACATGATGATGTGAACTAGATTATTGACTCTAGTGCAAGTGGGAGACTGAAGGAAATATGCCCTAGAGGCAATAATAAAGTTATTATTTATTTCCTTATTTCATGATAAATGTTTATTATTCATGCTAGAATTGTATTAACCGGAAACATGATACATGTGTGAATACATAGACAAACATATAGTCACTAGTATGCCTCTACTTGACTAGCTCATTAATCAAAGATGGTTATGTTTCCTAACCATAGACATGTGTTGTTATTTGATTAATGGGATCACATCATTAGGAGAATGATGTGATTGACATGACCCATTCCGTTAGCCTAGCACTTGATCGTTTAGTATATTGCTATTGCTTTCTTCATGACTTATACATGTTCCTGTAACTATGAGATTATGCAACTCCCGTTTACCGGAGGAACACTTTGGGTGCTACCAAACGTCACAACATAACTGGGTGATTATAAAGGAGTACTACAGGTGTATCCAAAGGTACATGTTGGGTTGGCGTATTTCGAGATTAGGTTTTGTCACTCCGATTGTCGGAGAGGTATCTCTGGGCCCTCTCGGTAATGCACATCACTATAAGCCTTGCAAGCAATGTAGCTAATGAGTTAGTTACGGAATGATGCATTACGTAACGAGTAAAGAGACTTGCCAAGAACGAGATTGAACTAGGTATTGGATACCGACGATCAAATCTCGGGCAAGTAACATACCGATGACAAAGGAACAACGATATTGTTATGCGGTTTGACCGATAAAGATCTTCGTAGAATATGTAGGAGCCAATATGGGCATCCAGGTTCCGCTATTGGTTATTGACCGAGAATAGTTCTAGGTCATGTCTACATAGTTCTCGAACCCGTAGGGTCCGCACGCTTAAGGTTTCGATGATGGTTATATTATGAGTTTATGAGTTTTGATGTACCGAAGGAGTTCGAGTCCCGGATGAGATCGGGGACATGACGAGGAGTCTCGAAATGGTCGAGACGTAAAGATCGATATATTGGACGACTATATTCGAGTTCGGAAAGGTTCCGAGTGATTCGGTATTTTTCGAGTACCGAGAGTTACGGGAATTCGCCGGGAGTATATGGGCCTTATTGGGCCATACGGGAATAGAGGAGAGAGGCCGAAAGGAAAGAGGCACGCAGCCCCCCTCTGGTCCGAATTGGACAAGGGGTGCAGCCCCCTTTTCCTTCCTCCTCTCCCCTCTTCCCCTTCTCCTACCCCAACAGGAAGGAGGAGTCCTACTCCCTGGGAGTAGGACTCCCCTGGCGCGCCCCTCCTAGGCGGCCGCCCCTCCCCCTTGCTCCTTTATATACGGGGCAGGGGGCACCTCTAGGACAACAACACAAGTTGATCTACGGATCGTTACTTAGCCGTGTGCGGTGCCCCCTCCACCATATTCCACCTCGGTCATATCGTCGCGGAGTTTAGGCGAAGCCTGCGTCGATAGAGCATCATCATCGCCTGCCACGCCGTCGTCTTGACGGAACTCATCCCCGACACTTTGCTGGATCGGAGTCCGGGGATCGTCATCTAGCTGAACGTGTGTTGAACTCGGAGGTGCCGTACGTTCGGTACTTGGATCGGTCGGATCGTGAAGACGTACGACTACATCAACCGCGTTGTCATAATGCTTCCGCTTACGGTCTACGAGGGTACGTGGACAATACTCTCCCCTCTCGTTGCTATGTCATCACCATGATCTTGCGTGTGCGTAGGAAATTTTTTGAAATTACTACGTTCCCCAACAGCCACTGCCCTACTAGCTCAACTCCCAGGCCCATCGACAAACGCACAGCTCAAACGCGCAGAGATAAATAATGATGGCGTTCAAGAGAGTCCATCACAGATAGCTAAGTTGCCTGGTACCTCACTACTTGTCATATAGTAGGAGAAACTAATCGTATTTCACTTTACTGTGTGTGCTCAGTGGACAATATATATAACATGTAGAGTAAAAAAGAGATGCAACAAGTGTACAACCTCTTTGGCGGAGCCATGTCGATCTCAGCGTGATTGGGTTGGTCCGTGAGGATGATTCGGCTGACTTGGCTGTCGGAGGAGGGGAAGAAGATCTTAGTCATCTTGAGATGGAGCCCGGGGAACTGCTCCGCTGTGATGGAGGGTTTCATCGTTGGAGCAGCTTCGGTGAGTTGTACGACGCCGAGGCTGAAGCAGGACAGGAGAGACAATGTTACCTGAGTGGAATTCTAATAGCATCTCCAATAG
Organism: Aegilops longissima; assembly: GCA_021605205.1. NCBI lineage: Eukaryota > Viridiplantae > Streptophyta > Magnoliopsida > Poales > Poaceae > Aegilops > Aegilops longissima. Next base: position 640,680,454 of record CM038677.1, read on the forward strand.
ATGACGTAAAATACATAACCACAAAGTGCTAGATGTAAAATACATCAGCCGCTCATCTCTGAACTTAACTGTCGAAACTGAATTTAACTGTCAAAACTGAACTTAACTATCGAAACTGAATTTTGCTGTCAAAATTGGATTGTACTGTCGAAACTGAACACACTAGTAGTAGAAAAGCAGTAGAGCAGCAGCAGCAGCGCATGCGAGAGCCGGGGCAGCTGGCCGTGTAGCAGAATCAGGTGAGGCTACACATTAGTCGACTGACTTTTCCATCTCTGGTCAGTCAATTTTCTAGCCGTTGGATACGAAATCAAGGGCCTGTAGTTCATCTTCAACCTCCACCGCCCCGAGCCGCCAGCCACCATCGGCCAAACAGCCGCCCCCCGCTGCCCGTGGCCGGCGGTGCGCCGCCCCGCCTGTCCCGAAACCACTCCCCACCGCCGGTCCGCCTCCTCCCCGGCCATCCTTCTAGGCCCCCCCCCCGTGCCGAGCTTTTTCTCCGGCGATCCCCACGCCATTGCCCCACCACCGCCAGCGACCATCGCCCCACCCTGAACCCTAAGATAGATAGTGGGGTACCTCTCTGGCGAGTTCTTCCTTAACTCCGCCAAGCCCCCCACTAAAAATTGACTGACCCAAAAGTCGATTCAGTTGACTGAAGTGTAGCTAAATCGGAGCAGCATCGCAAGAAAGAGCAAGAGCGAGAGCAGCAGCGCGAGCAAGAGCAGACCAAGCAGGGGACCGAGAGCAAGAGCAGAGCAGCAGCGCGAGCGAGAGCTAAAGCAGCAGTAGCTCCTACTGATGTGGACGTCGCCGCCGGAGGAGCGACGTCGTGGAGGAAGTGTCCGGCGACGCTGCCGTGGATGGAGCCGCGCCGTGTCGGCTCGGGACCGAGCGCCGACAGCACCGTGAGATCGAATCAAGAAGAAAATGCGGCGATTAGTGTACAAACTCTTTGGTCGCGCCGATTAGGCCTGAGCTTCATCCTAGGAAATGGTGACGATGATGCTCTTCCGGTGGTGCAGGTGAAGACGGTGGTGTGGGAATGGAGGTGGCGCGAAAGATGAGGGGAACGTCAGGGCAGCTCCTTGAAGGTGGAGGACGGGGTGGATGAACCAGCGGGACGACGAGATCGACGATGGATCCTCATCCGGTACGATGGATGAGGGACGTCGAGGTGTTGTTATGGACGGCATCATCGGGGACGAGGCTCTGGCTGGGTGGCGGGCGGAGCAGGGTGTGGGGCTTCGCGGGTTTTCGCGGCCTCGGTGTACGAATGGGTGGGCGGATGGAATGGGAGTGGGGAACCATGGCTTACGGACGCGCTTGTCCGAAATGTGGGGTAAGTTACGGAAGTACCCCCACCGATTTGACCTAGGCGGTTCTTTTGGTTCAGGGGTGTCACATGCATTTCGCGTGTCGGGATTTCACGAGAGGTGGGGGTTTTCACGCGTGTTGTAATTTTGGAATAGCAAGGCGCGGGTTGAGATGGACGGAGTTGTCGGAGCACAACGAGACAAAGATACATCTTAAATATTTCGGGGTAACAAGCCGCGGGTTGAAATTTCCGGACAAGTCTAACGTGTACTGTACCAAATCAATTCGCACTTCCGTCGATGAAAAAACAAAGAGAAATCAATTCGCAGCACACAAGGGAGTCTAGTCCCGTGTACTGTACCAAATCAATTCACACTACAAATGTCATTCAAAACTTTGAATTCATGTTATGGTCAATTAAAAATATTTCGCTACGTGTATAATGCATGCAAGCTGCTACTCAAATGAACGTTTTAGTGCATTCCAAACGTATATACTACCGCTTCAATATGAACTAAATTTGAATTCACCTCTCTTTTGAATAAGATCTACAATAATGATTGTTGTGAAGTCAAACGATTTGAATTCGTTTCTCTATTTTAATAAGATCTACAATCATCATTATTGTCAAGTTAAACCATCATTTGTGTATTATCTTCACAGCACACCACATGATTACTCTCGAGTTAGATATGAAATATGTGTACTATATGAACTCGAACTCGATTTTTTGAATCCACTTTATGTTGTTTTCAAGTCACAGTACATTTCAAGCTCTAGCTAGATCTTCATAATCTAAACCATGTCTCATATGTATAATGTGTTTATCACATAATGTATGGTGCCCCGCCCCCTACGCCTACAAGTATTTAGATGTGAGTTGCAAACACCACACATTACCACAAATTCGAATAAAAGGTGAGTTTGTTCGATATATAGTATTGTTTAGATTGTTTGATATTTAGTTTTAAGCTGCAAACGCCACACATTATCACAAATTCAAATAAAATGTGAGATTGTTCGATGTATAGTATGGTTTAGATTGTTCGACATTTAGCTGTGAGTTGCAAACGCCATGCATTATCACATTATGCTATAACATGCGCAAAACCACATCACGCGTATCACCACTATATTCATGCATGCATATGTTTATAACACTATGATCTCCTATTCAAATATATGAATCCACTTTCATATCAAATTATGATCTTTGTTAGTCTCTTATACCCACACAATCCTCTAACCTTTGTAGCTAGCACTAACTTTCTCTCGTGCACGCACACACCCTCCTCCCTCTCCCCCTCCCTCAGCATTCTATCCATCGCAGACATTCATTTTTTCTTTAGGTCGTTCTCCCACAGTCTCCACAACCCCTTTCCGACACGCACTGATTGATAAACCTCTCCAGTGATGTCTGCCTACTACATACACACGCACCTTCCATCTCATCCTTTCAGTGTCCATGCCTTGTGTCTCTCATAAGGTCCCACACATGTGTAAACTCTCGCCCCTCTTTTCATCGTCTCACAACCACACACTCCCCCTATCTAGCTAGTAGCTCGGCCTCTCGCACCACCTCCTAGCTCCATTCTCCCTGTCTATCCGTCTCGCTGGGCCTTATTTGCCTCTAACAAATGGATGTACACCAACCAATATCCCGCTATACATATAGCTAGCTAGGTCCTTATAACTCATTTTCCCCACGCGTCGATCAATATACCTCATTAGTTATGTCTCTCCCTTCCTCTGACAAACAACAATTGATCTACCGATCTAGTTAGGTTTGCTTACCAAACACATGGTTCTCCTTCATCATCCATGCATGCGTCCCGACAGATCTATCACGCACAGGCACACACAGAAACACATCCCCACTCTTATTGATAATATTGCAGTTCTACCCTGAGTTTGTCTAGTAGGCCTCTCCCACCATCTTCGAGAAGCAACTCCATCACCCATCCAACACTCTACCCCTCTACCCCTCTCCCTCTCTCTCTCTCTCTCTGTCCCAACCTATTTCCCATCCTTCAGTTATGTATGGATGTCGACCGCTCTCCCTCAAGACATAGCTGGGTCTCTCCTTCTAAACACATATACGAGTCGTTCTACCTCTCTAGTTAGGCCTCTGCCTCCCCCTCCCCCCACCCCCCGACACACACACCCAGTGCTCTAGTCATGTCTCCCTGCCACACACAAACTTGCCCTGTGCCCTCTGACGTTCCGGTAGGTCAGTTGCCCTATATCTATGACTTGCACACACACAATTTTGATGCCTCTCTTCATCGATCTTGCACCCACCCACTTGATCCTCTCTTCGACTCTATCGATATCTATGACCCCTCCCTCTCTTCTCGTGGATCGCCCCCTCCATATATGATATGGATAGGCCTCTATTTCACACACATTGCATGCAAAAATTTGTTTGAGATGTCATCGACACATATTCCCACAGATACATTGACGAAATCACACCCCCCAAACAAAAAACACTCACGAACACAACCGCCATCTATCTAGGTTTGTATCTCTCTCACACACACTGACGTAGGTGGGGGGACGTGCACGAAGAGAAGAGGTGCACGCATGATGCACGTACTCCTATCTCTTTCCCAACCACACCGCGGGGGTACACGGTGGAGCTCATTTCTGTACGAAAAGGCAACCCACGTGGTAATTTGACACGTGTACTGGTTGTCCACTTGATGGAGGATCGTCTACCATGGGTGGACAAACAAATTGCGACTTGACGCGTTGTGCTAAAAAAGAGGCAAACCATGTGGGGCCTACCTTAGACGCAAGGTTCTATACACTCGAGATGCTCTCTACGTATTACTTTTGATGTGTCCTGTCAACTCGCAGAATGAGGAGAAGCTTGCTTACTACACCGTCTCCCCTGTCCATGGGCGTGGTGGCTCGCAAGACGAGGTGAAGCTTGCTTACTACTACTCATTGTATATTGGTTTATTGGTCCCCATTGTATATTGTGTCAAATTTTTACTATAGATTGAACTAACAAAACGTTCGTGCATGTTACCAAAAATTATATCATTAAAACTATGTTGAAATACGAATCCGACGATATAATTTTTGTTGACATGCATTACCATTTTGTTAGCTAAATATTTAGTAAAAAATTGGCACGAACTACAAAGGTGACCTATAAACCAGGACGGAGGTAGTAGTACTATGCCTTCGCCTCGCCTCCTCGCCCACGCTTGCTGTGGCTCATGAGACGAGGAGAAAATTTTACTACTCCTCCGCTTACTCCTCGTCCCTACCTTGGTTAGAGAGATTATCATATTGTTTGGAATATATGTCCTTTAGTAGATTTCAATATGAACTACTAGTACATACTCCAAACACTTATGTATATAGACGTATTTTAGACTGTAGATTCACTAATTTTGCTTTGTATGTAGTCCATATTGAAACAGACGTAATAGTACGCACTCTCCCTCGCCCCTCGACCCTCGCCCATCTGGTGGACGTGCAACAATTCATTCGGTCTCATATAGCCAGAACTATATATACTGCAGTACTATTATTGCTCGACGTCCCGAAGAGGCGAAGAGCTAATCGCAAGGTTAATATTTTGGAGATGCCAAGTGCAAGGTTTATAGGAGAACGAGTAGTAGGTGCCGCGTCATTTGTAAATAAAGTTCTTTTCTTCAGTGCCACGTACGCAATATAAATAGGTTCATATGGAGAGAAAAGGAAACCGCTCCACTCTATACATAGGCAGGACGAGCCTACACGGTTCTTGCTGGGGTTGCTCTCTTCACACTCTCTCGCACAAAACGACTGTGGCCACATCTTTAACATCCCGGTGGATCACGTCCGCCGGGGGAAGGGGTGGATGCTTAGTGTAGATGTGGTCGCCGTCGCCGACGGCGAAAACCCACTGTCGGCATGTCCCGATCAGGGGTCCCCGTCGTTCTCTCTCACAAAGCCAGTGAGGTTGCTTTTGTCCCTTGCTCACTGCCGCGACGTGGGCAGTTGCCGCTTCCCGCCGCCCTCCTCTAGGTTGAGCTACGTCCCGACATCCCTCAGGTACAACTCCCTTTACAGCCGGCTTGCACCACTGCTCCAGCTGCCCACATCACTCCATGTGGATATTTCTCTACTTCTTTTCCCCGCACATACCTCTACTTGCTTCTACGTACTGTATTTGTGATGAGTTTATGTCTCATCAACTAGTACCATTATCTTATTCTAATCACGCTTCTTCAATTTCTTTGCCACAGGGATGCTCATCTCGATTTTGGTGAAACTGCACAAAATGATCCGATGGTCAAAGGGTTGCAAACTTCATTTCCTCGGAAGCTCCAGCATTGCCATCAAATTAAAGGCTGGTTAGGGTTTACGGTTCAAGGGCTAGGGACTGCATGGATCGTTTTTTTCTTTAGCTGTCTCTGTTCCAAAATAAGTGTCAACTTTTGTAGTAGTACAACTTTGTACTAAAGTTTGCATAAAGTTGAGACACTTATTTTAGAATGGATGGAGTGCATATTGGCTATGATCTGTCAATCATTGAGATGCAATAGTATTTGATAAAATGTTGCAACGGGCAACCTTGGATGCAATATACATGAAACAGAAGCTGGAAGCTTCATAGCATTGTACCAATTTATCTCGCTGATAAATTATAGTACGTACTATACTGGTAGTACTACGTAAAGAGTTAGGTGTCGCACGGTGTCCAAAAAATGTGGTGATAATGTGAGGTGGGCCATGTAATCACTGAGCCTGCGTGTTTTCATGGCTCTAGCACTCCTCTGCTATAAGAATGGAGAAAATTGTAATCTAGTAGTACCTCCTTTCGCCGAAAGCATGGGACATCCAACAGTCCTACCACCTCAGTAATAATGACCAATGAGCCGTCAAGTCACATAGACCCAGCAGTAAGTTTGACGGATGAAGCAACCATCACTCTTGAATCCGCTTCTCTCTTCAACACAGACACCAGCGAGAGGCCGCGTTCGCTCTGCCCGGGCATGAATGCGGCACCGATTCTTTGGAGCGGCGCTGACCGTTTCAGGCGGGAAGCGCGCGCGAGCGATGGAGGGGCTTTGGGTGGGCCAGGCTGGTCAGGAGCAGGGGTGACAGCGGTCCGCTTGTTGTCGGTGTCAAAGCCGACGGATCTCGTGTAGGGGGTCCCGAACTATGCGTCTAAGGCTGATGGTAACAGGAGACGGGGGACACGATGTTTACCCAGGTTCGGGCCCTCTCTATGGAGGTAATACCCTACTTCCTGCTTGATTGATCTTGATGAATATGAGTATTACAAGAGTTGATCTACCACGAGATCGTAATGGCTAAACCCCTAAAAGTCTAGCCTGTATGATTATGATTGCCTCTACGGACTAAACCCTCCGGTTTATATAGACACCGGAGGGGACTAGGGTTGTACAAAGTCGGTTACAGAGAAAGGAATCTTCATATCCGAATGCCAAGCTTGCCTTCCACGCCAAGGAGAGTCCCATCCGGACACGGGAGAGAGTCTTCGGTCTTGTATCTTCACAACCCATCAGTCCGGCCCACATTCAATAATCCGGACGCCTGAGGACCCCTTAATCCAGGACTCCATCAGTAGCCCCTGAACCAGGCTTCAACGACAAGGTGTCCGGCGTGCAGATTGTCTTCGGCATTGCAAGGTGGGTTCCTTCTCCAAATACTTCAACACAGTCCTCGAACACAACGAACGTGTCCGGCTCTGCAAAACAAATACCACACACAACCGTAGAGAGTATAATATTTCACGAGTCCAATCTGCTGACAACTTTTTGTAGCGTGACATCACGTCACCACCCGATTATTATTTCAAACCATTCTTTTAGCCTGTCGCTCCATGTTTCGAGATGCGGTTTTATTGGCACGTCTTGTCGGAGCAGAGATCGTGTCTCTTTATTACGGATACTCATCAATACGGGCGTGGGTAATCCAACGGTGCCGTCTGTACAACACTTGGGAATAGGCGAGCTTTGAGGCGAGTGGGGAGGCGCTTGATATTCACTGCCTTTATAAAGAGATAAGGATTCACTCCTTTCACCCACGCCTTCTCTCTCTGCCTGTCCATTCTCGAGCTCTAGCACCCAAGTTGTCATCTTTTCTGCCTCAAATAAAAACTCCGACCATGTCAAGATCCGGAGTGCAAGGCAAGTGGGTGGCCTCCTCCATCAAGGAGAAGGACATCAAGAAGCTTCGGGAGGCCGGATATTTGGCCAAGGAAGTCGCCCACCGGCTTCCGGCCAAGGGGCAGATCATCCCCACCCCGGAGCCCCAGGAGAGGGTAGTGTTCATCCCCCACTTCGTCCGCGGGCTAGGGTTTCCTCTCCACCCTTTCGTCCGCGGACTCGTGTTCTACTACGGGCTAGATTTCCATGATTTAGCCACAAATTCTTTCCTCAACATCTCGGATTTTATTGTCGTGTGCGGCGAGGCATTCCCCCGCATCCAACCCCACTTCAGATTGTGGCTAAATATCTTCAATGTGAAGCCAAAGGTGGTGGAGGGCCAACACGCAGAGTGCGGAGGTGCCATGGTGAGCAAGATGCTCAACGTCACATGGCCCAAAGGTACCTTTGTGGAGACCGTCAAAGGGTGGCAGCAACTGTGGTTCTATATCACAGAGCCCCGCGACGCCACCTGGGCTGCGGCTCCTGAATTCAAGTCCGGAGCCCCAATGCGGCTCACCTCCTGGCTAGAGAAGGGCTTGAATTGGTCGTCGTCGGACGAGCTGATAGAGCTGTAGGCGCGCATCCAGAGCATGGTGGACAAGAACATCAAGCTTCTCAACGTGATCCGGGTGATGCTAGTTTGCCGGATCCTTCCATGCCAGAGCCGGACTTGCCATCTATGGGAGTTCAATCCGGCCGAGCACCAGACCTTGCAACAGTTCTTCGGAACTACGCACGAAGACATTTGGAAGGTGCTCTTCAAGGCCAACGAGAATTGGCCGGAGACAACCGAGGATCGTGGGCACAACCTGGCCCAATCCCGCAAGTCCGGTAAGTCTTTCGCGTATCAAGGTGTATCTTTTACTTGCTTACTCAGGGAAAATGCCTAAGCCTCCCTATTTATTTTTTCAGGGTTGGACAAAGAAGGCAGAGCGGATTAAGTGTCCAGCTCCGCTGCCCGAGGAACCAGCCATGCCTCTTCTGACAAAGATGCTGGTTCTGGTGCCCTACCAGGCGCCGGAGAAGAAGGCCAAGAAAAAGGACAAGGAGACCAAAAGTGGCCTCCGTCGCAAGGGCACTTCGGACATGATGGCCGGAGACGCCAAGACTCACTCCTCTGCCGCAGAAGACGATGAGGAGGAGGAGGAAAGCAACTCCCCCCCTGAGGGGGGAGGGAAGAAAAGGGCGGCCTCCACAAATCTGGAGGCAGAGGCGTCCAAGAAGGGGAAGGCCTCCCTCGCGGATAACTACACATGGGACGTCGACAGCAGCCCAGAGCGGCACCACCGAGATAAGCTCCTGGGCGGATCATGAGTCCTCAAAGACCCTGACGCATATACCCAGCCTCTTTTCTTCATAGTTTTAACATGTTGAATCCTGTACTTGCCGTCCGGCTCGTTCCGACCACGAGCGATCCTCATCTTCGGGAAATTCGCTGGACCCGAATGTGATGGACAGCGGGGCCTCCTCTCCCAAGGCTATGGATGACACCGAGGTGTTGTCCTGAAGGATCCCATGCTAGGGAGAGACGCAGCAGGCCGTCAGTGTGGCGCGAGAGGGTGAAACCTCGGCCGCCGGACACATGGGGGAGCAAATCCCGATGGAGATTCGCACTGGGGGCCAGTTCCAAACCTGACCTAATGGTCAGGGGCGTAGCTGTCGATCTGCTCTAGTTGGCCAAGCGAGTTGGCCCGTAGTGCGAAGCCGCCGAATACAAAGATCTATCCAGGGAGGAAAACCTCCCCTTGGACTGCATTGTTGTAGATGATTGACGGAGCCATCAAACCTTTTGGTGACGACGTAGTAGAACTCTCAATGAAAGCACCAATGTCGGTGTGAAAACCGGCGGATCTCGGGTAGGGGGAACCGAACTGTGCGTCTAAGGCTGATTGTAACAGGAGACGGGGGACACGATGTTTACCCAGGTTTAGGCCCTCTCTATGGAGGTAAGACCCTACTTCCTTCTTGATTAATCTTGATGAATATGAGTATTACAAGAGTTGATCTACCACGAGATCCTAATGGCTAAAACCCTAAAAGTATAGCCTGTATGATTATGATTGCCTCTACGGACTAAACCCTCCGATTTACATAGACACCGAAGGGGACTAGGGTTGTACAAAGTCGGTTACAGAGAAAGGAATCTTCATATATGAACACCAAGCTTGCCTTCCACGCCAAGGAGAGTCCCATCCAGACACGGGAGAGAGTCTTCGGTCTTGTATCTTCACAACCCATCAGTTCGGCCCACATTCCATAGTCCGGACGCCCGAGGACCCTTAATACAGGACTCCCTCACCTATCCCGACCGGACGCCCCGAAGAGGATGCACCTACTCTCGCGGATAAATCGTACATTACACACCATCTCTCTGTAGGAGTAGGTCGATGTGTCGCTCTCTCTAACACACACATGCTGTTAAACACACACGCACACGCACACACATGTTCATAGAATAGGAATATCGTGCGAGTTACTTAGGGAGCATTTGGTTCCTCAGCTCACACTATGTTCAAATGCGAATCCAACAATATAATTTTTGTTGACATGCATTAACATTTTGTTAGTTAAATCTTTGGTCAAAATTGGCACAAACTACAAAGGGGACCTATAAACCAGGACGAAGGTACTAGTAGTAACATAGACTAGTAACATATGCATGTTACTAGTCCAAGTTACTCACCACTATGACGAGCCTAAGAAATGTAACCAAATGCTTACTCTACCTTGTTATCTCCCCCGGAAACCCAATGCATGGAGCACAACTACGCATTGATCATTCAAGAAATCAAAGTCGGCTTGCATGCGAGTTAATACGTGGCCTTGCATGGTAGAAAAGATGGCATCTCTTAGTTGTTGGGATTAATTGTTGCGTTTAGAGACAGAAATCAGGGCTTTGATTGGAGGAAGGACCGGTCAAGTTTCTTCTTCCCCAATCTGCTTGCACCTTGGTCCCGCTGCACCTTCTAACGTGACTGATTACACCTAGACGGAGGGACTAGTACGAGATACGGTGGCACGCTAACTTAGGTAGAATAATACAAGTGCCCAAAATTGTGTGCATGTTATAATAAGGATTCACTTAAAATAGTACATGAGCGAACAGAGGGATCAATTGGACAGTGTTCACAAGCAGTAGCGAGATGTGTGAGGTAAGATACACTGCTGGCGCTTTTAATTTTGCTTATTAATTTGTTTGTTTCACCCTCTGACTGGTGGGACCCAACGTACTACGTGGAGAGAGGTAAGGTGACTAAGGCTGCATTACTTCTGTACTACCAACACTGCTTTAAATCCCAAAAGACCTTACCACCAAAGCCACATGACACGATTATGATTTAAATCCCAATGACTCGCACGCAAAAAAAAACACGGCATGCTTGTCACACGAATGTAGGAATGTATAAAAGGTTATTTTCCTCTCGTTGAACATAACGGGAGGGTGGTGTAGCTGGTTAGCCTGTTCGCTCATCAAACTTGAGGTCTCACATTGGATAACTACACTTGAGCATAATTTTGTTTTTGTTCGACTTCTTTTTTCCACCCAATGACAGGTAGGCCCCGCATGACAGAGAGAGAAAGTGATCTAGGGCGGTGCCAGGAGGATTCTTTGACTGGTCAAAATGGATGGATATGGAGCTATACGATCTCGTAGTGACCGTATAATCACCTCATCACGTATACGCTGCAGCCTCGACGCTTGTTTTCTAGGGTTTGCACTCTTCACACTCTCTCTCCAGTATATATATATATATACACTCTGGAGCCTCAGCACTTGTAGTTGCTCTCTTCACACACTCTCACCCTCTCCATATCTAAACAATACTTCGTTGGCCTCTCTCTCCCCTCACTCTCAAGTCAAAGCGCCAGAATCCGTCCGTGGGAAGGAAGTAGGCTTAATCTTTGCCGCCGTCGGTGAGGGAGGGAATCCACCACCGTGCAGCTGTTCTCTTTCACCCAGTGGCGGGCTGGAGGGCCTCCGACCCTTCTTCCTCGCCACAGTGCGTGGTGTGGGCGAACGGCCTCCGTGCCACCTAACCACACCCCAGGAACCTTAAGGTATAATTTACTTATTCCACATGCATTGCTCTAGCTGCATGTGGCCTTTTTCCGCTTGTGCACTCGAATCTAGGTGTTGGATCAAACAGGAAAGTAGTGGGGAAAGTTGTCTAGCATGAATCTAGGACGTGGTTCAAAGAGGAAAGGAATGGGGGAAAGTAGTGGGGAAAGTTGTATAGCATGAATCTAGGATGTGGTTCAAAAAGGAAAGGAAGGGGGAAAGTTGTGGGGAAAGTTGTATAGCATGAATCTAAGACGTGGTTCAAAGAGGAAAGGAACGGGGGAACATAGTGGGGAAAGTTGTATAGCATGAATCTAGGACATGGTTCAAAGAGGAAAGGAAGGGGCGAAAGTACTAGTACATACTGGCTATCCAGCACCTACGTTCGTCGAAAAGGAAAAACAATGACAAACGAGTACACACATCTATAACGAATTGATCTTTTTGTTTTGGGGGACAAGGCTGTAGAGTTTGAGCATGACTAGATTTGTTGCGCACATATAGGGAAAGGTGTCTAAAGATAACAAAACTGGGACCAACACAAATATGCTCCTTGGTTGTTTGTTCTTTGTTGCAATAGACTGATCATCACCCCTTCATACATCGGTAGATGCACATGGTGCTGGTGCGTCCACTGTCCCGTGCAACTCTTTAGCTGTTGTTAATCTAAGGCCCTGTTTGGTTCCGGGGACTAAACATGGACTAGAGGTTATTAAATAACATGCTAAAAGACCATGTTACCCCTAGAAATGAACTAATAGAGACAAGGTGCGATGCAGCCATGCAGGGCAGGGGCAACTATTGGAAAAAGTCCCAAAAAGACTCTCCCTCGGGGTCTTCTTTCTTTAGTCCCAAATGCCCACTTTTAGTCCCTAAAAGTCCCTCCTGTTTGGTTTAGATGGGACTGACACAGACTTTTTTTAGTCCCTGCACCAAAAGACCACATGTCGTTGTCAAAACCGCAGATCTCGGGTAGGGGTCCCGAACTGCGTCCTAAGGCGGATGGTAACAGAGGCGGGGACACAATGCTTACCAGTGTCCGGCCCTCTCGATGGAGGTAATACCCTACTTCCTCGCTTGATTGATCTTGATGATATGAGTATTACAAGAGTTGATCTACCACGAGATCGTAGAGGCTAAACCCTAGAAGCTAGCCTATGGTATGATTGTTGTTGTCCTATGGACTAAACCCTCCGGTTTATATAGACACCGAGGGCTAGGGTTACACAGAGTCGGTTACAAGGGAGGAGATCTACATATCCGTATTTGCCAAGCTTGCCTTCCACGCCAAGGAGAGTCCCATCCGAACACGGGACGAAGTCTTCAATCTTGTATATTTATAGTCCAACAGTCCGGCCAAAGGATATAGTCCGACTGTCCGGATACCCCCTAATCCAGGACTCCCTCAGTAGCCCCTGAACCAGGCTTCAATGACGATGAGTCCGGCGTGCAGTTTGTCTTCGGCATTGCAAGGCGGGTTCCTCCTCCGAATACTCCATGGAAGATTTTTAACACAAGGATAGTGTCCGGCTCTGCAAAACAAGTTCCACATACCACCGTAGAGAGAATAATATTACACAAATCTAATCTTCTGAAGCATTCGGTAGCATGACATCACACCATGACTCGGTCATTATTCGAACCATTTTTCCCAACCAGCCTCAGCACATATTGCAAGGTGGTTTCCTTGGCACGTCTTGTCGAAGCACAGATCGTGTCCCCTTATCACGGTATTCTCATCAATACGGACGTGGGTAACCCAACTGCGCCATCAATTACGACGCTTGGGTAATAAGCGAGTTTACTAGGCAGGTGGGGGCATACAGTTTCGTCCGCCCTTATAAAGGGATAAGGGTTCACCCTTTTTCACCCACGCCTTCTTCCTCCTTGCTTATCCATTCTCGCGCACTCCAGCTCCAACACCCAAGTTTGCGTCTTTCTCCTCAAACCGTTCCCAGCATGTCCGGAGCGGGAGGCAAGTGGATGAAATCCTCCGTCACGGAGGAGGACATCAAAAAGCTGTGGGGAGCCGGATACTTGGCCACGGATATCGCGCATCGGCTGCCCAACGCGGTGCAGATCGTCCCTACCCCGGAATATCATGAGAGGGTAGCTTTTCTCACCCACTTCGTCCGCGGATTGGGATTTCCTCTCCACCCTTCGTTCGTGGCCTCATGTTCTACTACGGGCTGGACTTCCATGATCTGGCCCCAAACTTCATCCTCAACATCTCGGCGTTTATCGTCGTGTGCGAGGCCTTCCTCCGCATCCGGCCCCACTTTGGCCTGTGGCTGAAGACCTTCAATGTTAAACCGAAGGTGGTGGGCGGCCAGCAAGCGGAGTGCAGAGGCGCCATAGTGGGCAAAATGCCTAACGTCACATGGCTCGAGGGCTCCTATGTGGAGACCATAAAGGGGTGGCAATCGGGGTGGTTCTACATCACCGAGCCACGCGACACCAAATGGGTGGCGGCCCCCGAGTTCCGATCCGGAATCCCCATGCGGCTCACCTCCTGGAAAGAGAAGGGCCTGTCCTGGGGTAAACCCGGTGGAGCTGACCGGACTCCAGACCTGCATCAAGAACATGATGAACAAGAAAATCAAGCTCGTCAACGTGGTCCAGGTCATGCTCTTCCGCCGGATCCTCCCGTGTCAACAACGAGCGTTCAATTTATGGGAGTTCAACCCGATCCAGCACCAGACTCTGCGCGAGCTCTTTGACACGACACACAAGGATGTCTGGAGGGTGCTGTTCAAGGGCGCCGAGGTGCCCCCTTCCCTTACCGAGGACCGCGGACTCAGCGCACAGCGCCACGCCAGTTTGGTAAGTTCTTTTATTCCTTATAGGGTATTTATTATCCCAAGTTTAATCACGTGCGGGATCTAAGCCTCCATGCCTTTAATAGGACTAGGTGGGGACAGCGGAGCAGATTGACTGTCCAGCCCCCCTGCCCGAAGATCCGGCGAATGCTCTCCTAATGGAGACGCTGACTCCGGCACCTTATGAGGTGCCGGAGAAGAAGGCCAAGAAGAAGGCCACGGGGACCCGAAAGGGTCCCCGGCGTCAGGTGATATCGGACTCATCGTCCGATAACTCCGAGGCGCTCTCCTCCCATGAAGACGAGGAGGAGGAAGAGGAAAGTTCTACCCCTCCAGCCGAGGAGACAAGAAGAGGAAGGCCGCCCCAACCGGGGAGGCCGAAGGGTCCAAGAAGGGAAGGACTCTCCTTCCGGACTATTCCACGGCAGCCGGCCATAGCGACGACGAGTGGTTGCTCAGGGACAAGCACCTTGCGAAGTCGTAAGTATCCGGATTCCATTGTAATTCATGGTATGTTTTATTGCACTGCTTCTCATCACACCGAACATGATCGTGTAGTCCGCCCCGAGATCGCATCGACGTATCTTCGTCGGATGGTTCTTTGGACTCGTCGGATATGAATAGCGATTCACTTCCGACCGCCTCTTCCCCTCACCCTACGGACAACGCCGAGGTGTTGTCTCAGAAGGCACCAAGCCGAGGGGAGGTAGTTCTGGAGGCGCCTCGAGGCGACCTTCCGGACCCTGGGCGCAAAGGAGGCAAGACTCCCGTGGGATCCAAGTTCGGCCCCCAGCCGGACACTGCGCCGGGACCTCGAGTGGTTCCGGACTCCGGCAGGCGACCCCCTGCTAAGAGGGGCAAGCCGCCCGTGCCGGTGGCCCCTGTCCATCTAGAGGCACCAGACAACTTGCTGGAAGCGCTTTGCGGCGCTTCCATCGACGAAGAGCACCGCAGTATTATGAGTGCGGTGATCGAGAAGGTTCAATCCACCAAGGACGGACTGACCGAAGCTTGCGCTAGCCTTCTAATAGGCTTTCAGGTAAGTAATCAAAATATAGGAAAATATTACCGCATAGACAGTAGCCCCTGATGCTCTGTTTGGCGTTCGCGAAGAAAAGCCGAATAGAGGATCAAATAATAACCACAGGAGTCTAATCCGAATTTGTCTATATGCGTATGCAGGCGTGGCTGCTGTCCACCACCGCACGTACTGGGGAGGTCAATGCCCTGAAGAAGGACCTTGAGCGGTCCGAGGAAGAGCTGGGCCTTACCAAGAGGCAGCTCGAGGAGAGCCAAGGTAAGCAATACCTTGTCTATATATTAGAAAGAAAGTTGGTTGCAAATAATAGGATCATCATGAATGTGCCAGGGGCCACGACGGAGGTGGCGACCCTGAAGAAGGTGCTGTCCGAGGACAAAAACAAAGCGGCCAAGGAGCGCAGCGAGCGAGAAAAGCAAGAGGCCCGAGTAGGCGAGGTGCAGCAAGAGCTCCAGGCTCTCGTGAAGAAGCACGTGTCCTTGGAGCTTGACTCTAAGATGCGAGAGTCCGAGCTTGCAAAGGCCATCGAAAACGCAAAACATGCCAAGGCCGAAGCGCAGAAGGCCCTCTAGGAAATTGAGGCGGTTAAGAAGATAGCGGCGGGTAAGGCATTCATTATGCAAAGCAAGTACGTGAAAGACAATTTCCTTTTACTTACCCGAGTTCGGAGCTCTTAGGAGCATTCGCAGATCTGCGCCGCAGTGTGTCTGATGCCGCGGAGTTCTACCGGGCCAAGGAGGGAAGTTCGACGGAGAAGTTGTTCTGGTCTCAGTATACTGGGACCAAACACCCGATGCCCTTGAGCGACCAACTGAAGCAATTGCTCGAATTCCGCAAGGCGGCCGAACAGGCCATGAAGGGCCTTATAGTCCGGATGTGGCTTGGCGATCCCCTTCCCAACAGCTACTTTGGCCTGGTGAGGCGGCTTGTGGATGCCTGCCCCCTGTTTAAAGTCATCAAGCGGTCCATCTGCATTGAAGGTGCACGCGGGGCTTTTGCCCATGCGAAAGTGCACTGGGCGAAGATGGACGCCGAGAAGTTGGTGAAGGAGGGGCCGCCGCAGGGCAAGGAGCATCGCCACCCCGAAATGTATTATGATGGTGTCCTGAAGGGTGCCCGCCTTGTGGCGGAGGAGTGTACCAAAGATGTAATTTTTGAATGAACGTGCTCATGTGATCCTTTAATGTGAAAACTAGTTCACTTGCGCTATGCAACGCTTTTTGAATTTAAAATATTACCTTCTGTGCGGCCGTTTATCAAATATGAGAGTTGGCCGGTCGTTGGCTTCTACCCCCATGCAGCTAGTACTGGGGTGTTCGGGATAAATCTGAGCACTCTTTTTCCCATCTTTGGGTCCTCCGAGGGAGGTGCTCAGCGCAACGAACCAGGCAATCGGACTATAATGCTTTATCACTCTCACTTAGCCATAGAAGTCTACAATTTTAAATTTTGGCGAAGCCCCTAGTATTCGGAGGGCCGAATTTGGGGCGCTATATACGCCTAAGTCGGACAAGGCCGACTCCTCGCCCGAAGTGGAAAAAGTCTTTAAGGACTTGAGACCTCTCGAACAGCGACCAGCTCTCGCCTCATCATGACAATTAGTTTGGCTTTCTCTATTGAGGTGCTCGTCCGGAAGAACCGGGACACAATCGCAGTAGTTCTCCCAGTGCTACCTTAGCCGATATAGCGGAATGTAAGGTACCAAAACATGGGAGCCGCGCAAACCCAACTATTGACCCAAGACATGATTCAGAGCTGATGCATATAATGCTATAAGTTCGGGGTGCCACACTGTCGAGAGTGTTCAGACTTCTCACGCCGCATTATGGGGTATATGGAAGCCCCTGGCGTACTGGCCGTACCAGGATGTACGGGTGCTAATTGTCATAAATAAACATATATAAAAAAGAATAAAGAATGCAATAATAGACTAGTGCTATGCATTGTTTATTCCAAGAATACGTCAAAGCGTACTGATACAAGTAGTGCGATAAGCAAAAAATAGGACTATTTGACATGTCCTATCCAAGGGCAAGCTGCGGACTGGTATTTAAAGCAGGTATTTCGCTCGTTATCAGAGACCACCTGGGGATGCCATTGTACGATGTAGCTTCCTGTCTCCTTGGTTGTTGTATTATATGTCCGGCAATCGCACTGCCGGATAGGGCTTCCAGAGAGTAAGGCCCTGAAAGAGAGAAAATGATAAAGGTATTCAGCCCCTAGGGCGGTTGAGCCACACTGCGGGACGTGCCATGGTCGTGCCCCCGCCTATGCCCATGGTATTTTCAATGCGTAATTATGTACGTGCGGCACGGATTTTTCGTTCGACTGGGACTAGGGCGGGGGCTGAATTGCTAGGCAAGCTCTGAACGTGCCAGGCGATCCTTTTGCAGGTTACTCCAGACTCGCTTGACGGTGTCCGGGGGCTTTATTGCCGAATTGGTGGATTTCCTTAAGAGGCTACTTTGTGCTTCTGCTGCGAGGGCCTCAGTGTGCTCCTCCGTGCGGAGCGAGCGCTCTGTGTTTCCATTGACTGTTATGACCCCCCTAGGTCCTGGCATCTTGAGCTTAAGGTATGCGTGGTGCGGTACCGCATTGAATCTTGCAAATGCGGTTTGCCCGAGTAGTGCGTGATAGCCGCTGCGGAACGGACGATATCGAAGATTAACTCCTCGCTTTGGAAATTTTCCATAGATCCAAGGACCACTTCCAGTGTGATTGAACCTGTGTAATGGGCCTCTACACCTGGGATGACGCCTTTAAAGGTCGTTTTTGTGGGTTTGATCCTCGAGGGTTCTCTGCCCATTTTGCGCACTATATCCTGGTAGAGCAGGTTCAGGCTGCTGCCACCGTCCATAAGGACTCGAGTGAGGTGAAATCCGTCAATGATGGGGTCTAAGACCAATGCTGCAGATCCGCCATGACGGATACTAGTGGGGTGGTCCCTGCAATCGAAGGTGATCGGACAAGAGGACCATGGGTTGTACTTTGGGGCGACGGGCTCCATCGCATAGACGTCCCTTAGTGCACGCTTCTGTTCCCTCTTGGGGATGTGGGTTGCGTATATCATGTTCATCGTCCTCTCTTGTGGGGGGAACCTCTTCTGTCCTCCCGTGTTCGGCGGCTAGGGCTCCTCCTCGTCGTCACTATGCAACCCCTTGTCCTTGTTTTCGGCATTTAACTTGCCGGCCTGCTTGAACACCCAGCATTCTCTGTTGGTGTGATTGGATGGCATATCGGGGGTGCCGTGTATTTGACACGAGCGATCGAGTATGCGGTCCAGACTGGACGGGCCCGGAGTACTTCTTTTGAATGGCTTTTTCCACGACCGGTTTTAGAGCCATCAATCCGCATTGACTGCCAGATCCTCGGCGTTATCGCCGTTGTTGCGGCGCTTGTGCTGCTGCGGCGTGGTGCGCGTTGCTATCCTTGGTATCCGGTGCCAAGGTTCCTTGATATGTTGTTGCTGCGAGCCGCCAGCTATCCTCTCCCGCAAAAGCGGGTCATGAGTGTCGTGAGGGCTGCCATAGACTTCGCTTCTCTGGCGAGGTGTCGGGCGAGCCACTCAAATCACGGATGTTATGCTTAAATGCTGCTAAGGCCTCTGCATCCGGACAGTCGACAATTTGATTTTTATTGGTTAGGAACCGTGTCTAGAATTGCCTGGCCGATTCCCCCGGCTGCTGAGTTATATGGCTCAAGTCATCGGCATCCGGTGGTCGCATATAAGTGCCCTGGAAGTTGTCGAGGAATGCATCTTCCAGATCCTCCCAATAGCCAACGAAGTCTGCTGGCAAGCTATTCAGCCAATGTGCGCGCTGGTCCTTTGAGTTCTAGTGGGAGGTACTTGATGGCATGTAGATGATCACCGCGGGCCATATGGATGTGGAGGAGGAAATCCTCGATCCATACCGCGGGATCTGTTGTACCATCATATGATTCAATATTTACGGGTTTAAAACCCTCTGGGAATTCATGATCCATTACTTCGTAAGTGAAGCATAGGGGGTGTGCGGCGCCTCTGTGCTGGGCTATATCGCGACGCAGTTCATATGAGTCTTGTCTGCTTTGTTCGGCCCGGCCGGATTTACTTTTACCGTATCCGGCATGACGGTCATCATCCCGCGTAGGTGCACGCTCCCGTGATCCATAGATCGATCTTGCGTGTTTTGCCTTGTTTTCCAATACGCCTCGTAGGTCCCGCGTGTTGCCCCGTGCCTTGGTATTTTTGTTTGAGTGGCGGCGGGGTGCAGGCTGAGCTTCAGGCTAAAATACCTCTCTGTCTCGGCCACGAGGTGGCCGATCAGCGGTGTCATACGCTGGTGATGTAGGTTTCAAAGCTTCCTCCTCAAGTCGGGGTAGCAACCTGCACTTTGGATAACCCTTGGAGGGGCGTTCGAGTTCATATTCCTCGGCCGCAAGGACTTCAGTCCATCTGTCTGCTAGCAAATCTTGATCATCTCGAAGCTGTTGTTGCTTTTTCTTCGGGCTATTCGCTATGGCTATAAGCCGGCGCTTAAAGCGCTCTTGTTCGACGGGATCCTCAGGCACGATAAATTCTTCGTCGCCGAGGCTCACCTCGTCTTCGGAGAGAGGCATGTAATTGTCATCCTCCAATTCTCCATCTGCTGCCTGCTCAGGAGGGTTGGGTTGTTCGTCCTCCTGCTCTAAATCTTGCTGGAGGGGATTGTCATCGTCTTCTGCACTGTCCGAAGTGTTATTGTCTCTTGTGCCAATATCACTGCTTTTGCTATGGCGAGACTTAGAGCAGCGCCGCTGACGTCGGCGCTTGGGTTGCTTCTTGGAGGGGTCATCCTCCGTTGTCTTATCGCCATTGCCTTCTTTGGGTGTATCCACTATGTATATATCATATGATGAGGTGGCGGTCCAGTGCCCTGTGGACAGTGGTTCCTGTTCGTCTCCTGCATCGTCTTCCATACCATCAATGTCTTTGGAGTCAAAGTCGAGCATGTCGGTTAAATCGTCGACAGTGGCTACTAAGTGGGTGGTGGGTGGGGAGCGAATTTCTTCGTCGTCCACATCCCATTCTAGCCGGACATAGTTCGGCCAAGGTTCTCCTAACAAGGAGAGAGACCTTAACGAATTTAGCACGTCGCCGAAGGGTGAGTGCTGAAAGATATCCGCGGAGGTAAACTCCATAATCGGCGCCCTATTGGATTCGACGGGAACGGGCGCCGGTGGCTCGGAGTCTGTGGCCGGGGACGAATCCAGTAGTTCGGCATCATAGCTCTCATGAGGAGTAAAGTCAGTGTTTGGCTCTATCGCCGCTGAGAGTACGGCCTCCATGGCGGGGTCTATCCACCCGTCCCTGGATGGCGCAATTTGCTCTGGATTGAGGGTCGGAGTAGTTGCCGGTGTGATCTCCCGAACACCGTCCGACGGCAGAGCTATATCATGCTCGTCGTGATTGTGTGGCGCACCTGGCAAGGGCTCGAATCCGTCAAAGTTCAAGTCTTCGTGGATGTCGGCAGTGTAGTTCAATTTTCCGAACCTGACCTGGTGGCCAGGGGCGTAGCTCTCGATATACTCCAGATGGCCAAGCGAGTTAGCCCGCAGAGCGAAGCCGCCGAATACGAAGATCTGTCCGGGGAGCAAGACCTCACCCTGGACCGCATCGTTACCGATGATCGAAGGAGCCATCAAGCCTTACAGTGACAGCACAGTGGAGCTCTCAATGAAAGCACCAATGTCGGTGTCAAAACTGGCGGATCTCGGGTAGGGGGTCCCGAACTGTGCGTCTAAGGCGGATGGTAACAGGAGGCGGGGACACAATGTTTACCTGGTTCCGCCCTCTCGATGGAGGTAATACCCTACTTCCTGCTTGATTGATCTTGATGATATGAGTATTACAAGAGTTGATCTACCACGAGATCGTAGAGGCTAAACCCTAGAAGCTAGCCTATGGTATGATTGTTGTTGTCCTATGGACTAAACCCTCCAGTTTATATAGACACCGCAGGGGGCTAGTGTTACACAGAGTCAGTTACAAGGGAGGAGATCTACATATCCGTATTTGCCAAGCTTGCGTTCCACGCCAAGGAGAGTCCCATCCGGACACATGACGAAGTCTTAAATCTTGTATCTTCATAGTCCAACAGTCCGGCCAAAGGATATAGTCCGACAGTCCGGATACCCCCTAATCGTGGACTCCCTCACCCTGTAAACAAACACCCTCTAATAATGCCGCTGGAAAATTGATGCTATGCCACAGTTAAAAGCAAATTACATGTTTAACAAATTTTATTGTTAATATAATCTCTCTGTTAATATTAATCAATGCCACCGTTTGAGAAATGCTACTGTCTTGCTTTATTTCCCATTTAGGTAAGTTAGATGCTTCTTTTTGTTGGCTTCTGTGTCATCCACCGTTATTGACCACTACTTGTTTCCTTTGCATTTCTGTGAAAACAAGGTTATCTACTTCACCTTGTTGCTATTGTGACCTTTTGTTGCACTACACAAAACACTATTGTTTTAAGAGTGTTTTGTGTAGTTCAACCAAAATGTCACATTGACAACATTGTTTGATTGCTTGATCTTAGTGGAACTGCACAAGAGGAGATCTTACTTCCTATCCGTGTTAGCAAATTGGTTCAGATCTTCTTCTTGCACTACAAAAAAATACACTTCCGTGATGATACGTGTTTGTCACAGTAGGTCGCGTTTTTTGTCATGCATGTACATCCATGACAAATTTATGAGAATCAAGATAGTCATACACGTGTTTGTCGTAGAAGTGTTCCATGACATTACCAAAATTATCATCACGGAAGTGTCCACTTCCATGACGATAAATCGCGCGTCCGAGAACTGCTTTACGTCAAGGGTGACCGACCGTGGCATCCACCGTAATCGGAACGCCGTTAAGCTATCGGGTCGGGTTTTGGATCCGATAACTCGTTAACAGCCCGACCAATGGGGATTTTCCGTGTAAAATCATAATTGGCTGGAGGAAACACGTGTCGGCTCACCGTTGGGACAGATGTCATCCGCTCATTGGACCGGCGCCTGTAATACGACTACCGTGTACGGCCCAACAAAGGCCCATTCCTGTGAAAATGCCGGCCCGTTTGACTTGGTCAAAAGGTGGCGGGCCGGCCCACGGAAAGCATGTTAATGGCCTCTTCGCATATAGCCCATTTACAGCCCGCTAACCCAGGGCCCGTTACGCCCTATCCGAATTAGGCCCAGTAGCGTCATCTGGGCCGTCCAATATGATTCAGCCCGTTTTAACTTCCGGCCCGTGTGTGGCCCATGACTTTTTTCGGCCCATATGAGGACCTTTGTAACTCTTGGCCCATTAACGGCCTGTGGTGAAACTGGCCCGTAATGAACAGTGTACCACTTTATACCCATTAACAGCCCGTTATTCCATTGGGCCGTTTCCAGCCCAAGTTATCTTTTGGCCTTCTCAGGGCCCATTGATTCTTGGGCTCATTTGCAGCATTCGGTTACATATGGCCCGTTCTCGTCATTTTTCGCTTGTGGGCCAAATTCAGCCCGTCGTTCTGATCAGCCCGTTTGCGGACCGTTAATCTGTTGGGCGTTTTCATGTAAAAAACCCGTTGGGCTGTTTTCATTGAGTTATCAACACGGCCTATTAACGGCCCGTTATGGTCCACGAATAATACGGCCCATGATTGGCGAAATGATGATACGCCCCGTAGAAGGCCCATGGATCCTACGGCCCGTATGAGGCCCATGGATAGTACGGCCCGTAGAAGGCCCATGGACCCTACGGCCCGTAGAAGGCCCATTGATCCCTAAGGCCCGTATAGAAGGCCGATGGATCCTCACGGCCCGTATAGAAGGCCAATGCTCCTACGGCCGACGAAGGCCCATGGATCATCTGACTGCGGGAGCGCATGGTTACAACGATCCGTGTGTTGCCATGATTATTTTGGCCTAGTTACCAAAAATAGGCTATTGTGGCCACTAGAAAAACACGAAAAAAGAACTGCGGTGACTACAAGAAAACAACTAAACAAGACAATAAGGAAATAAATAAGCAAGCAATTAAGGCTAGCCTATTACCGCTATTACACATATTACATCCACTGGGCATGAAAGTTCGCCACCAAGCAAATATAGGGAACAAAGCAGCATATTACATACACTTGGCGTCAAAATTGGCCACGATGCAAATAAGCGGCAGCAAAACAAGAGCATAAGCAAAACAACTTCGGAAGAGCTCAAGAAACGTTATCTGGGTATCCACCATGCTGGCATTAAACAGCAAGTTGATTAGCTTTGTCCTGTTTGGCGCTAAAATCCTCCGACGCTTCTTTTTGCACGGAAAGTATGCATCTGAATGCTCCAGGACTTCATGATCCTTCCGCTTCTTGTCGCAAAGACAAATGATCGATGTCTTTCAGCTTGTAGTTGAGACTCAAGAAACCGAACTGAGTCGGACAATGAGTTTGAATAGCTTGTGCATGCGGTAGTGGCGATGCTTCGAACACTAAACCAAGACAGGACTTTGGGGTTGTCTCCTGTCTTCAAGATAGTCTTCCTTAGCTGTTTTATCAGCTTTGTTGGAGACCAACAAGGATGTGTCACTATCCCTAACCTTATCTGCATTACTTCCTTTACCATTGCTTAATAAGGCACTCTTCCCCAATATTACATCAAGATTCTAAAAGAAGAAACAAGCGGACAAATAACAAGTTTAGCATGTACTAGTATATGAAACTCATTTCGGTGAACTAGTTCATTAGTAAGGTGGACAGGATTAAACTACCAAGTCTTCTATTGCCAAGTACTAGTACATAATAAAAGCATCAAACAAACATATATCTATGTCCTATGGTCACTGCATTGTCTTGCCAAATCAAAATAGAGACACGGTTCAAATCACATCAGTTCAAGACAAAGCAGCAGTGAAATAAAACAAAGCGTGGGAAACTACACGACACAACAAGATTTCAGATGGGTACCACGGGTCTACATGTACAACAACACTATTGGCTCTGTGTGATACTAGTAATGTGCATGATATGAAAGTCAACTGTATACACAATTGAAATAGAAATCAAAAGAGCTATTGATAAGAGCAAACCTGTTAAGAAACATGCATGAACATACCTGCCGTGCCATTGGAGTTTCGATTGGATCCTTCAATTTAAAAATAAGTTTGTATGAGTAAATACAATGATACAAGAGCAAAGCAATCATAGTTAAAAAAGGCGCGCCACCGCAGCCACGCCGTCGCCGTAGTCGCGCTCTCCGTCGTCCTTGCGCCATCCCATCGTGTCTAGGAGCTCCGCCGCCCTCCTCTTCCTCGAGCTAGCCGAGCCCCGAGCGCTCGCGTGGCCCGAGTCCTCTGCACCGACCCCGCCCGACTCCGCCATCGCCGGAGATCCCCTTCGACGTCACCGACGCACCAACTCGTCCCCGACCGCATCGTGTGCTTCCTCGAGTTCTCCGTGAGCCTAGCTACCTTCCCCTCCTTTCCTTTCTCGCTCCCGAGCCTTGTAGCGACTGCACGAAGCTCACCCGCACGCGCCGCTGTGGAGCTCGTCGCCGACGTGCTTCCGGCATCCACCGGTCACCCCTCGGTGTCTAACATGCTCACTGCATCGCGTAGAGCACAACCCACTACTTCACGCACCTCACCGCACCCCGTAGCCACGAGTTCGTCATCACCCGAACTCCGGCGGCCGCCAAGGTCGTCGCCGGCGCCGTTTCCGGCCACCCCGAGCCCAGCCAACGCCACCAAGAGCTGCGGGTTGTTCCCAGCTACACCTAGACGCCCTCCGCGGCTCATTTGGTTGCCGGAACGACCAAAACCACTCTCGCCGCCGCGTCTGGCTCGCCGGCGGCTAAACGCCGGCGTAGTTGACTCTGACTTTGACCAGGGCGGGCCCTGGTTGACTTTCCTGAGCCTATGACAGGTGGGACCCCCTGCTAATTAACCTAGCTAGTTTAAACTAATTTTAATTAGTTAAATTAATTGCTGACATGCGGGACCCACTGGTCAGTTTGACCTAGACGTCCCCGTTGACCTCGGCGTCATCGACACATTCTTGTCGACGCAGAAAATGAATTCTGGAATTATTCATTATAGGAAATTCCGAAAATAGTTCAAACTTCAAAAATTCATAGAAATTAATCTGTAACTCCAAATGCAAAGATTTATATATGAAAAATGATCAGAAAAATCCATTCTATCCATTGGTAAAAGTTTCATGCATGATAGAAAAAGCTAACCTTGATGTTTAAGCAGATTAAGATAATGCACCTTTATGGCTATGTTAAATGAGCTAACATTTGACTCTTTGATTCAAATGAGTTCATCCCTTTTTGTTCCAGCTTGCATTAGGCCAACACACATTCATATTGCCATGTCATAGCATGCATCATATTGTTGCATATTGTCATGTGTTGTTTATTTTCGGTGTGTCTCTCGTGATAGGTTCTGCCTCCGAGGATAATCCCGAATATCCGTCTGAAGGGCAGTATCCTACCACCACTACATCAGGAAAGCAACCCATTGATCATTCCGATACAAACCCATGTTCTCGCTTCTGCTCTTGTTTACTGCATTAAGACAACGCGATTCAAACTGTTGTGTGCTGTGGTAGTTGAACCCACTTCATTTGCATGACCTGTCATTGCCACAGTAACTACATGAAACCCACTAGTATGTGTAGGAGTTGATTGAGCCATGTTTGTGATTCCTACCATGCTATGCTTGCTATGCTTAGAGTTGTGTTAGGTCTTGTAGCGACCTGACCCAAAATCGGTCAAATCTACGTATGCATTCCATCCCAAGATCATCTTTGGTACTCACGATTACATCGATAAAGTAATCAAAGTTCAATCACACCTGAATATCATTAATCGATTCTCATATAGAGTCTTTATTACAAGGGAATAAATTCGGCTCAAGGCCAACTCATGAGAAATAAACTAAAATGCTGCGGAGCGTCGAAGGTAAGCGAGTCCATCCGACTCAAAGGGCAATCGCCAAAGCGCGGGCGTAGCCTCACTCTGATCGAATATATCTACGCAACATAATACGTTGCAGCCATGTAGGTCAGCTTTTGGAATAAGTGGCAAGTCAATAAGAATAACAATAATAAAGTTACTAACTCTATATGCATTTTTGGTGTGGAGCTCTAAGTTTCATCATTTTGCGAAAAGCCAATTTTATCCTACTACAAAGGACTTATTTGCAAATTACTACAAATTGTTGGTAGTTATTGAGATGGTTCCGCCAACCAATATCTCGTTCCCAAATTATTATTAAGTCATAAACCCATCAAATTAATCCATTAATTTTAGTGTTGAGATATCCGAATACTTCCAAGGTCCAGAGGCTCAAATGTAAATGAATCGGGACACGGCTAATCGATTAGGTTATAACACTCTGCGGAGGTTTGCGACTTTCCCGCAAGAATCATTCCCTCCTTTAAAGTCTTAGCACTTCATGGTGTTTGAAGGCGGACGAATAAACAGGTCTTCCAAAGAGTTCTTCGCCACCGCGGTACCCATCAATCCTACCGTTCGTCTACTTCTCGTAGTACCGTCCAGCCGACTTCACTACAAGGGTCAACCCAGCCAGAGCCCATAATGGCTTGCGGCTGCACAGTAAGCTTCGGTCATGGGGCATCCATCCTTCTCTTCGTGGCTGGGTGAAGCTTTCCGCAGGATGTCATGGCGCTTCTCCATGCATCCCGCCACCACTGGTGCTCCAGGTGCCCGTCAACCGCCCTCCACCCAAAGAGTGATTTTCGAAGTCCATCTTGATCATTGTAGTCCATGGGTTGTCATCATCATTGACTCTCACATCTTGCTTATGAATTTCACTCATCCCAAATCCGTCTCTGAGCATAGCAAAATAACTACTACGTCCCGGGTCATGGTAACAAGGGATTGGTTCATCCTACCACATGATACTACTCAAGTTTAATGACTTCAAGATTTCACTATTGCATGCAATGGTGGGGTGGTGACAACTACTAATGCACAAAAACATAGGTATAGAAATAACATGATCAAAACTTGCCTTCTGATGATCCTCGTAAGCTAAAGAGTCGAGTAGCAAGCTTAGACTCAGGAAACTCTACCGAGACAAACAATAACACAATAAGCATAAAGCAAGAGGATCACACAAGATAACAAAAGTAACATAGCACAACAAAACAATCAAAACCAAATCCAAAAGAAAACTCAAAGAAACCAATTCAAAGTTTTCCCTACACCAAACAATAGCAAAAATAGTTTTATATACCAAAATTCCTTAAAATAACCTAATCATGGTTTTAGGTTAACTTAACAGAAAAGGATTAACTAAGCAATTAGGAGCAAAAAGAATTAATTAAAAGCTATTATAAAACTCATTTTAGGACTAATCCAATTTCTATTAAGAAAATTAATTTAAAACTTTTATTAATTATAAATAAAAGTTCATCTAATGGAATGAAAGAAACTAACCTAGAATAACTAATCACAAGTTAAAAATAAATTAATTTACTAATTAATTAATTAGGAAAACAGGAACTAATCAATTAATTAGGATTAATAGGATTCTGTCTAAAATTAATTATTTATTAATCCTAAAATACCCAAATTAATTTCTAGGGTTTGGCAATGTCAAAATAAAGTGATGACAAAAGAATCATGCAAAAATAATTTTTCTAACTAAAGTTATAGCAGATTTGCTATTCTGACTAAAACAATATTAAAGCATTTTTAATTATTTTAACATAGCTAAATATATGTTTTCAGAAACTACATAAAATTTGCAATCCAACAAAAAAGAATCACTCAAAAATATTAAACAGAATAAAAGATATACATTTTTGAAAATTGAAACTATTCGCTAAAACAGAAAATCAAATAAAAAAAGAAAAAAGCCTAATGGGCCTATCTCATGCCTCGTATGTAGTTTAGTCTAAACGGGCCTAGGGTTTAAACTAACGAACCGCCTAAAACCTAAACTAAAATAAAAACCGTCGGGCGGGCGGTTTTCTAATAAAACATACCCCTTGGGGTTTCTAATCGAGCCCGTCGATCTAAGATCGAGCGGGGAGAGGTCTTCGAGGGACTCACGGACTCGGCGACGGCGGGGCGAGAGTGCTCCGAGGCGTCTGGACATCGGGAGCTTGGCGAGTCGTCGGGAGACGCGCACGAGGTCGGGGTGGTTCGGTGGTGTTGGGAGGTCGGGGTGGACGTGGTGGCGTCGGCGGCGACTTTGGCGGCGGGAGGGGTTCGGTGCTCTGGTGAGCTCGGGAGGAGAGGAGAGGGGTTCGGCGTCGCTAGGGGGGAATGGGGTGCGGAGGGTCTGGCTTTATAGCCGGGCCTCGGGATGATTCGAAGGGCATCGGGCGTCGGGGATCCGGATCCTTGGGATCCGGTGGATCTCCCATGAGCTCGTGGCTTGGGCGAGGGGAAGAAGGCAGGCGGGCCCACGGGTCGATGAGAGAGAGAGGGGGGTTGGGCGGGTGGCCAAGCCTAGGGAATTCGGCGGGGCGAGGCGGTCGGTGGAGCTGGGCTGGCTCGGCTCGGCTGGCCAGCCTGAGTGGGCCGGCTTGGCTGGGCAGCGCGGGCGCGGAGGGGTGTGATGGCGCTGGCTGGGCTGGGGTGGCCTAGTCTGGCGCCAAGGGTTTTTTTTTTATTTTTTTTAATTAAAACAAAACAAAAATAAAACCTAAACTATAAATATTTTATATAGGGTATATATATACCAAAATGATCAGGAATATTCCTTTCATTTGAACATTTTCCAAAGTCAAAATCCAAACTTTATAAAATCTATTTTTTCAAATTCAAATAAATTTCAGATTTGAATCCAATTCTTTTGGCATTGTTTCCTCTGATATTTTTGGAGTGTCATGTTTGCTCCTCTCATACTTTTGATCAAGTATTTATCAGGCTTAGTTTTTGAATTGTTTCCCACATGCCAAAGTTTGGAATTCAAATTCAAACTCAAAACTCTCTGAAACTTCAAATGGCATTCAAATTCAAACAGGATGCATAGGATGCTTATCTATAATTGTAAAACATTCCAAATAGGAAATTTGGGATGTTACAAACCTACCACCTTAAGATGAATCTAGCCCTCGAGATTCGGGTTGGCTAACAAATAGGTGCGGATGGTCTCGACGAAGATCTTCTTCGCGTTCCCAGTGGCTTCTTCCTCGGTGTGGTGACTCCACAAAGACCTTGCAAAACTTGATGACTTTGCTGCGGGTGACTCTGCTTGCAGTCTCGAGAATTTTGACGGGTTTCTCCTTGTAAGTCAAATCACCGTCAAGCTGTATGGCCTCTAGGGGCACCGTGTCTCTCAACGGAACATCGGCCATGTCGGCATGGCACTTCTTCAATCGAGAAACGTGGAAGACATCATGAACTCGGACAATCCTTCCGCAATTCCAACTTGTATGCAACTTCTCCACGACGTTCGAGGATTTTGTAGGGCCAATGAATCGGGTGCTAACTTTCCTTGACTCCAAACCTCTTGATCCCACGAAGTGAGACACACGAAGATATGCTCGGTCTCCTACTTCATAAGTCACTTCCTTGCGCTTCTTGTCGGCATAACTCTTACGTCTCGATTGTGCTATCTTGAGCCGGTCTCGAATCAGCTTGACTTTCTCTTGGAATCCTTGATAAGATCGGAACCAAAAGTGATCGATCTCCAACACTATCCCACAATGGTGTTCGCACCTCCTTCCGTATAGAGCTTGAAGGGCCATCTTCAAACTGGATTGATAACTGTTGTTGTACGAGAACTCTGCGTCGGCAAATTATCATCCCAGCTAGACCCATAGTCTAGCACACAAGCTCTCAACATGTCCTCCGAATCTGATTGACTCTCTCGGTCATCCATCCATCATGCGTGGATGAAAGGTTGTCTTGAATTCCAGCCT
Organism: Aegilops longissima; assembly: GCA_021605205.1. Taxonomy (NCBI): domain Eukaryota; kingdom Viridiplantae; phylum Streptophyta; class Magnoliopsida; order Poales; family Poaceae; genus Aegilops; species Aegilops longissima. Next base: position 640,710,765 of record CM038677.1, read on the forward strand.
CGTACCCAAAGTTTCATGCATTTGCTTCCAAAACTTTGAGGTAAACTGCGTTCCTCTATCGACACGATTTTCCTCGGAACTCCATGCGGACATCGATCCTGGTCATGTATATCTTGGCCAACTTGGCACTGGTATAGGTAGTCTTCACGGAATGAAGTGAGCTACCTTAGTCAAACGATCAACCACTACCCAGATAGAATCATAACCTGAGCGGGTCTGGGTAATCCTGTGATGAAATCCATACCAAGTTTCTCCCATTTCCAATCGGGAATCGGCAAAGGTTGAAGTAACCTGCTGGCTTCGATGTTCCGCCTTTACGTTGGCAAACATCGCATCTGCTCGTGCTCGGCAATGTCCTTCTTCATACCGTCCACCGAAACTTTGCTTCAAATCCGGTACATCTTGGTGTTGCGGGGTGAATAGAGTACGGTGAATCATGAGCCTCCTGAAGAATTAGCTTCCTGAGCTCGGGATCATTGGGCACGTATATACTATCCTCAAACCATATAGTTCCATGTTCATCCTTTCGGAATCCTTTAGCTTTTCCTTCCTCCATCTTTTGCTTAATCTCATCGATTTCCTTGTCCGACTTCTGGGCTTCACGAATCCTTTCGGTCAAGGTGGACTGAACTTCGAGTTGCAACAAATCCTTTGGAACTATCTCCAGTCGGAGATCTCTGAGGTCATCGACCAACTCCTAGGGTAATCCTCCTGCGGTAAGAGTATTCACATAACTCTTACGGCTCAAGGCATCTGCTACAACATTGGCTTTACCGGGTGGTAATGCAATCTCATGTCGTAGTCCTTTATCAACTCTAGCCATCTCCTCTCGCTCGAGGTTCAATTCCTTCTGCGTGAAGATATATTTCAAACTCTTGTGATCCAGATAGACATCACAACGATTTCCAATGAGGAAATGTCTCTGTGTCTTGAGTGCATGCACTACAGCTGCTAACTCCAAATCATGCGTGGCATAATTCATCTCATGAGGCCGTAGCTGTGCGGAGGCATAAGCTACAACCTTGCCTTCCTGCATCAATACTCCTCCGAGTCCTTGACGAGAAGCGTCTAATAGACCTGGTATTCCTTATGTATGTCCGCAATATCAACACCGGAGCTGTGACCAACCGTTTCTTCAATTCCTGAAAACTGGCTTCACATTCCTCGGTCCAAACATACTTGGCTTCCTTCTTCAACAGCTCACCATGGGCTTGGCAATCTTCGAGAAGTTCTCAATGAACCTCCGATAATATCCTGCGAGTCCGAGAAAACTGCGGATCTCCTTGGTCGAGGTGGGTGACGCCAATCGGTGACTGATTCAACCTTGGCGGGATCAACTGCTATTTCTTCTCCTGAAATAACATGTCCGAGGAATCCAACTTCCTTCAACCAAAATTCACATTTGCTGAATTTGGCATACAACTGATGTTCTCAAGTTTCTCGAACTAGACGCAAATGTTCCTTATGCTCTTCCTCGCTCTTGGAGAATATCAATATGTCATCGATGAACACCACGACAAACTTGTCCAAATACTCCATGAACACCTTGTTCATCAAATTCATGAAGTATGCAGGAGCATTAGTCAATCCAAATGACATGACGGTATACTCGTATAAACCATACACGTGGTGAATGCTGTTTTGGGTATATCCTTTTCACGAATTTTCAACTGATGATACCCTGATCGAAGATCGATCTTAGAGAATACCTTGGCTCCAACAAGCTGATCAAACAAGTCATTGATCATCGGCAGAGGGTACTTGTTCTTGATGGTTACTTCGTTCAATGCACGATAATCCACAACCATCCTCAAGCTTCCATCCTTCTTCTCTACCAAAAGAACTGGGGCTCCCCAAGGTGATGAGCTTGGACGAATATATCCTTTCTCCAATAACTCATTTATTTGATCCTTGATCTCTTTCAACTCATTCGGTGGCATCCGATAAGGTCTCTTGGATATTGGGGCTGTGCCGGGCAATAACTCAATCAGAAACTCAATGTCTCTGTCCGGTGGCATTCCTGGTAATTCCTCCGGAACACATCGGAAATTCTTGCACTGGCACTTCCTCCCAACAACTCCCGTGAGGGAATGCACCGATTCTTCATCTGGCTGTGCGGGCTACATACTTGATCCTCTTACGCTCCGGGTGGTGAGCGAATAGACTTCTAGCACAGTCAATGTTCCTTCATACTTTGACAACCAATCCATGCCTAGGATTACATCCAAGGTCTGAGTTTCCAACACTATGAGTTCTCGGAAATTTGTGGTTCCCGATGTTGAGGTTTGCGGGACAGCTTAATCCTGCCATCATTTCTCCTCCTGCGAACCGACGCGAAGGGGCTTCTAAGGGTTCTAGTCGTAATCCGTACTTATCCACAACTACCCTTGATATGAATGAATCGTTGCACCGAATCAAAGAGAACCAAAACTGAACGTGAATTCAATAAAAACTTACCAACCACAGTGTCTGGCTGATCATAGACGTTCTCCACGTCGATGTGATTCACTTGAGCACGAGGGAAGGGATTAGGCTTCTTCGCTGAGCCTCCATTGCCATTCCCGTTCCTCTGCTTGGCCTCCGGGCAGTCGGTGGCGTAGTGCCCTGTCTTCTGGCACTTGAAGCAGGTGATGTGGCTCAGATCCTTCGGAGCCGGGGCAGAACGGTGCTGATTGCCATTACCACTGCCATTGCCATTGCCATGGCCTGACTTGTTGTCCTGGCTGCGGTTGTTTCCATTCCCACCATGGTTATGAGCTCCATGGTTATGATGGGTGTGCCCTCCTGAGTACGGTGCATAGCGGGGCTTCTGCTGAGCTCCTGAGTTGTGCTTCCCCTGGCTGTACTTCCGCTTGCGGCTTTCTATCTGCTGCTGCTTGCCTTCCAGAATGGTGGCCTTGTCTTCCAGCTCCTGGTAGTTGTTGAAAGTAGCCACAATAAGCTGCATGCTCAATTCATCATTGAGTCCCTCAAGGAACTTCTCCTGCTTGGCGGCATCAGTGGCCACATCATCAGGGGCATAGCGAGCAAGCTTGCTGAATTCCTCCACGTACTGTGCCACAGTACGATTTCCCTGGCGTAAGTTGCGGAACTCACGCTTCTTCGCACTCATGGCTCCAGATGAGACATGAGCAAGGAAAGGCCTGCTGGAATTGATCCCAAGTGATGCCACCCAAGGAAAAGTGGCGGTGTAATTCTCCCACCAAGAAGCTGCAGGTCCATCCGGTTGATGCGCGGCAAAGCGCACCTTCTCAGCATCAGTGCATCCAACGGTGACTAGCTCTCTTCCGATCTTGCGGAGCCGATCGTCACCACAATCGGCTCGGTGCTACTAGAGAACACTGGCGGATTCAACCTCGTAAATCGAGTCAAGTTGTCCACGAAGGTGGTGGTGGTGGCGGTGGATTGTTGGCGGTGTTGTTCGATTACGAATCAGAGCTGCATCGATGCATTCATTCTTTGGAGCAGCTGGGTGAGCTCCGGCGGAAACCAAAGGTCACGTCTCGGAGGCATCTGGTGTTTTGGAGTGGATGAGAAATTTAGAATAGAACAATGGTCTATGAGAAATAACACTACCCATATGAATGCACAATCATAACACACCAAACATTTATTCATTCCACTCAAACATGGTTCAAACTCGATTACAAAAGCTCATGACTAATCGAAGGAAAACATCGGCCTAACTGATCGATTTAAAAAGTAAAAGATAACATGGTGGTCGACTAAAAGTCTTCATCGATGGCGCCTCCTCTTGGGGTTTCCTTGGTGGTACTCCTTCAAAATCCTGATCATTGCTCACGAGGGTGCTTCATCTCCACTCGGGTAAAGGTCCTCTCCAAGTCCATCTTTTCCTCAATCGCGGCAAGCTTCATCTTCAGGTCGTCGACTATCTCCATGAAGTCCGTGATTTCTTCCTCATGGCCAGGAAGTCTGCGCGTGCCTTCTCCTCCAGCCCAGTTCATGGAACAAAAGCTTCCGTGTGTCTTGAGTTACGGCGAGCCCGAATCTCCGTTTCTGAGAGAGACACTCCAAATCCTGGATGTAGGAGAGTGGAATCGTCCTCGATGGTTGGATGATATCTCCATTCCTTGCCTGCGAGAAACCATGGCGAGGTCCGAGTGATCGAGCTCGATCCTGTACTCCTCTCGGAGATGTCCAAGTGCTCGGTAGATCGCCACGTCCCTTCCGATGATCCAGTTGAACTCGGTGAACTCAAAGTTGATAGGCTCCGTGTGTCCTCCAAAGGTTCTCCACAGGATATGCACCTCAATCCAGAAGCGGTGTCCGTCGGAAGTGCATTAGTGGGTTTCCCGGTGATCGAGGGCGAGCAATCTTCAGCAGCTTCACCATCTGGACCAGCTTCCTTCCAAAGGGCATCGCCTCATCGGGCTGGCGTAACTCCGTAGCAAAACTAGGGTGAACTCGACGCCATCTAGAATGTTGCAAAGGGAGAAGAGTCGAATAGAACAGGAAGATTTATAGAATGAAAAGGGTTCAAAGTAAATGGTCTCGCTTATGGCTTTCCGATCCTAGGGGTTACGATCCTCACGGTCGGCGTGTGCTCGATACCATCTCTCAGAGCGACCTGACCCAAAATCGGTCAAATCTACGTATGCATGCCATCCCAAGATCATCTTTGGTACTCACGAGACATCGATAAAGTAATCAAAGTTCAATCACACCTGAATATCATTAATCGATTCTCATATAGAGTCTTTATTACAAGGGAATAAATTCGGCTCAAGGCCAACTCATGAGAAATAAACTAAAATGCTGCGAAGCGTCGAAGGTAAGCGAGTCCATCCGACTCAAAGGGCAATCGCCAAGCGCGGGCGTAGCCTCACTCCCGATCGGAATATATCTACGCAACATAATACGTTGCAGCCATGTAGGTCAGCTTTTGGAATAAGTCGGCAAGTCAATAAGAATAACAATAATAAAGTTACTAACTCTATATGCATTTTTGGCTGTGGAGCTCTAAGTTTCATCATTTTGCGAAAAGCCAATTTTATCCTACTACAAGGACTTATTTGCAAATTACTACAAATTGTTGGTAGTTATTGAGATGGTTCCGCCAACCAATATCTCGTTCCCAAATTATTATTAAGTCATAAACCCATCAAATTAATCCATTAATTTTAGTGTTGAGATATCCGAATACTTCCAAGGTCCAGAGGCTCAAATGTCCGTGAATCGGGACACGGCTAATCGATTAGGTTATAACACTCTGCAGAGGTTTATGCACTTTCCCATAAGAATCATTCCCTCCTTTAAAGTCTTCGCACTTCATGGTGTTTGAAGACGGACCAATAAACAGGTCTTCCAAAGAGTTCTTCCGCCACCGCGGTACCCATCCAATCCTACCGTTCGTCTACTTCTCGTAGTACCGTCCAGCCAGCTTCACTACAAGGGTCAACCCAGCGAGAGCCCATAATGGCTTGCGGCTGCAGAGTAAGCTTCGGTCATGGGGCATCCATCCTTCTCTTCGTGGCTGGGTGAAGCTTTCCGCAGGATGTCATGGCGCTTCTCCATGCATCCCGCCACCACTGGGTGCTCCAGGTGCCCGTCAACCGCCCTCCACCCAAAGAGTGATTTTCGAAGTCCATCTTGATCATTGTAGTCCATGGGTTGTCATCATCATTGACTCTCACATCTTGCTTATGAATTTCACTCATCCCAAATCCGTCTCGAGCATAGCAAAATAACTACTACGTCCGGGGTCATGGTAACAAGGGATTGGTTCATCCTACCACATGATACTACTCAAGTTTAATGACTTCAAGATTTCACTACTGCATGCAATGGTGGGGTGGTGACAACTACTAATGCACAAAAACATAGGTATAGAAATAACATGATCAAAACTTGCCTTGCTGATGATCCTCGTAAGCTAAAGAGTCGTAGTAGCAAGCTTCGCACTCCGGAAACTCTACCGAGACAAACAATAACACAATAAGCATAAAGCAAGAGGATCACACAAGATAACAAAAGTAACATAGCACAACAAAACAATCAAAACCAAATCCAAAAAGAAAAACTCAAAGAAACCAATTCAAAGTTTTTCCCTACACCAAACAATAGCAAAAATAGTTTTTATATACCAAAAATTCCTTAAAATAACCTAATCATGGTTTTAGGTTAACTTAACAGAAAAGGATTAACTAAGCAATTAGGAGCAAAAAGAATTAATTAAAAGCTATTATAAAACTCATTTTAGGCCTAATCCAATTTCTATTAAGAAAATTAATTTAAAACTTTTATTAATTATAAATAAAAGTTCATCTAATGGAATGACAGAAACTAACCTAGAATAACTAATCACAAGTTAAAAATAAATTAATTTACTAATTAATTAATTAGGAAAACAGGAACTAATCAATTAATTAGGATTAATAGGATTCTGTCTAAAATTAATTATTTATTAATCCTAAAATACCCAAATTAATTTCTAGGGTTTGGCAATGTCAAAATAAAGTGATGACAAAAGAATCATGCAAAATAATTTTTCTAACTAAAGTTATAGCAGATTTGCTATTCTGACCAAAACAATATTAAAGCATTTTTAATTATTTTAACATAGCTAAATATATGTTTTTCAGAAACTACATAAAATTTGCAATCCAACAAAAAAGAATCACTCAAAAATATTAAACAGAATAAAAGATATACATTTTGAAAATTGAAACTATTCGCTAAAACAGAAAATCAAATAAAAAAAGAAAAAAGCCTAATGGGCCTATCTCGCTTCTCGTATGTAGTTTAGTCTAAACGGGCCTAGGGTTTAAACTAACGAACCGCCTAAAACCTAAACTAAAATAAAAACCGTTCGGGCGGCGGTTTTCTAATAAAACATACCCCTTGGGTTTCTAATCGAGCCGTCGATCTAAGATCGAGCGGGGAGGGTCTTGCCGGGACTCACGGACTCCGGACGGCGGGCGGCGGCGAGAGTGCTCCGAGGCGTCTGGACATCGGGGAGCTTCGGCGAGTCGTCGGGGAGACGCGCACGAGGTCGGGGGGTGGTTCGGTGGTGTTGGGGAGGGTCGGGGTGGACCAGGGTGGCGTCGGCGGCGACTTTGGCGGCGGGGAGGGGTTCGGTGCTCCGGTGAGCTCGGGAGGAGAGGAGAGGGTTCGGCGTCGCTAGGGGGGAATGGGGTGCGGAGGGTCTGGCTTTTATAGCCGGGCCTCGGGGATGATTCGGAAGGGCATCGGGGCGTCGGGGATCCGGATCCTTCGGGATCCGGTGGATCTCCGGCGAGCTCGTGGCTTGGGCGAGGGGGAAGAAGACGGGCGGGGCCATGGGTCGATGAGAGAGAGAGGGAGGGTTGGGCGGGTGGCCGAAGCCTAGGGAATTCGGGCGAGGGGCGAGGCCGGTCGGTGGAGCTGGGCTGGCTCGGCTCAGCTGGGCTGGCCTGGTGGGCCGGCTTGGCTGGGCCAGGGGCGGAGGGGGGTGAGGTGGCGCTGGCTGGGCCTGGGTGGCCTGGCTGGCGCCCGAAGGGTTTTTTTCTTTATTTTTTTAATTAAAACAAAAACAAAAATAAAACCTAAACTATAAATATTTTATATAGGGTATATATATACCAAAATGATCAGGGGAATATTCCCTTTCATTTGAACATTTTTCCAAAGTCAAAATCCAAACTTTATAAAAATCTATTTTTTTCAAATTCAAATAAATTTCAGATTTTGAATCCAATTCTTTTGGCATTGTTTCCTCTGATATTTTTGGAGTGTCATGTTTGCTCCTCTCATACTTTTGATCAAGTATTTATTAGGCTTAGTTTTTGAATTGTTTCCCACATGCCAAAGTTTGGAATTCAAATTCAAACTCAAAACTCTCTGAAACTTCAAATGGCATTCAAATTCAAACAGGATGCATAGGATGCTTATCTATAATTGTAAAACATTCCAAATAGGAAATTTGGGATGTTACAGGTCTGGCTCATCGGGATGATGAACTGGAGTGAAAGGTTGTGTCGGGTTCGAGAGTGAAAGTGTTGAACATGTTTTGGTAAAGGTAAGGTATCGATGAGAGGCCATGTAGGAGTACATGGTGGGTTGTTTCATTGAAGCCGTCCCTAAGAACTGAGTCCTGTGTTTGTGATCCATGAAACAGTTACTACCACGCATTGGGCCCGAAACCAATGGACCCTCTCGGCTTCTTAACCACCCTTGTTCTCTGTCCAGGAGTTGCAACTAGTTTCTCGTGTTTGTAGGATATGTGTTGGAGGCCGTGCGTAGCGCTGACCCTAGGGGTGGGCTATGATGCGGTAGATACACCGTGGCCCGGTGTACCAAATGCCCGTTTGGTATCTCGGGAACCCTGCACACATCGTTCGGGGCCGTTAGTGGAAACCTCGGCCGGACTCCCTGCGGATGGAACCCGAATAGGCGATAAACCTGGACTAGGGACTTGAGTGTTTAGGTAGGCCGTGGCCGACACCCACGTTGGGCTTCCGCTTGAAGGTTGCCGAGTACATGTCGTGTAAACGGCGGTAAGTGGTGAGAGTGTGTGTGAAGAAGTACACCCCTGCAGGGTTAATATGATCTATTCAAATAGCCGTGTCCGCGGAGAAGGACTTCTGGGTTGCCTATACAGTTCATAGACAAGTAAATGGATACTACTAAAAGCCTCAAGATAAGTGTGAGTGCCGCGGATGGCCCTCTCGTGGGTTGACGAGAGAGGATCCACGGTGGAGTATTGTGATGATGATTAGTGGACTCATGTGCAACAAATGCTTTTCAAGTGGTGTCACATAGGATAGCATAGCCAAGAGTCAAAGATGGCTTGCTGCAATAACTCCACCACCTTCTTGAGAATGTGCATGTATGATAGGATTCTGTTGTAAGACTTGCTGAGTACCTCCGTACTCATGTTTGCTTAATTAATGTTTTCATACGACAACACTACCCCCTCCGATGGGTTTTATGTAGACCTTGGCGTCGGCAGTGAACTAGCCACCGGTGGTGATCCAAGGCTTGTGAAGGGCCACCGTAGATAGAAGGGCTTCAACAAGCTTTCTTTCTTTTTAGAGTCTGTACTCGAGACTAGTTTGCTTCGCATGTGCTTGTATGTTTGTATGACTTGAGTGTTGGGTCATGTGACCCCTATCTGTATGGATATGTTATGTATGGCTCCTCGGGCCTCTTAAATAAAGTACTTTGAGTTGTAGAGTTTTGTTGTGATGCCATGTTGTATGTACTCATATCGGGCATATTATGTGTATGATTGAAATGCTTGGTATGAGTGGGATCCGACAAACTAGTTGTTTATCCTTGGCAGCCTATCATATGGGGAGATGTAGTCTCGTGCTTCGAGCGATAGTAGTCCGCTACAGCCCGGTTCACGAGTCCTGCTAGCCCAGACTACTGCTTGGACACTTGATCGGCGGCATGTGTTTCACTTCGTTCCTATGTCTGTCCCTTCGGGAAATGTCACGCGTGATATTCGAGTCCTGCCTAGCTCACTACAGCCTGGGATCTTTGGAGTCCTGTTAGCCCGTGCTACAACACGAATTCATACGTTGATGACCGACATGCTCGATGTGATTCATGTATGCTGTCCCCATGGGTTAGCGCCGCTTTGGGTTCACGACTAGCCATGTCGGCCCGGTTCTTTGTCATATGGATGCTAGCGACACTATCATATCGTGAGCCAAAAGGCGCAAACGGTCCCGGGCGATGGTAAGGCGACACCGGGGAATACCGTCGTGAGGCCGCAAAGTGATATGAGGTGTTACCGCTAGGTCGATGTGACTTGGAATCGGGGTCGACAGCGTTGGCATCGAGCGGACTTCACAGTAGGTTCGCTAAGCCAAACTGGTCGATGTCGAGTCTAGAAATGCTTTAGTTATATGTAGGGAATTGATTGTGGGAGGAACGTAAGGCTCTTTTTACTTCTTTACCTTATGCCCTCTGATCTGAGTCATCCTCTTCTCATTCTACGTGGGTATAGGACTAGGCTCTCTTCTCTCTATCAGGTTCACGTGTTACTAATCCGTAGTAACTTATAGGATTGTTGGTTACACCTCGATTCAGTTTCTACTACTTTTAGTATGCTATCGTTGAACCAGAATCTTGATATGATGTTGTTGAGTGGTTTTGCAATCTGATTATGAATGTCTCAAATCTGTTCTTGAGCATTTACAGATGTTATGCTTCCCGATTTTCCCTAGAAATTCTAATGTCTTTGCATTGTGGCTGTGCTTTCAGATGGCCACCCGTCCCCAGAACCAAGTGGTTCGTCTGACCCGTTGCATTGATGTGTGTGGTCACACGGCCATGTTGGTTGGGTGATGGTCGAGACCGGTTACCGATGGTATCATGAATATACCGTCGAGGAGCAGTTTAGAGATTTTAATCAAAGCCAATATCTGTGCACGGTCAGGATATATCCATCTTATCCCGAGCTACTGAACCGCTCCCACTGTTCTTATGGACTTGGGATCACTATTGGGATGTTAAATGCAGGATGCAGCCTACTCGATGATGACTATTATTCGAGCGAGAACTGCCTTCTCAGGCAACACCGATTTCCGCTACATGCCAAGATCCCTCCACAGGGCGCATGGTTACCTTCGAGGTATGTACAGCGACACATCCCATGAGGACTCTCTCTCTGCACCACTACGGAGATCTTTGGAAGACAAGGACCGTGAAAACCGGGCCTTGCGTATGGAGCTCTTTAATGCCCGCCTGATCATTTGGGCCACTCGACTCGGTTTGCACCGCCGTGCAAGCGGGATACATGGACATGAGGGACTTGTACCCTGTGCGGGCTGGTCTGCCAGATTTTATGGAGTGGCGTGAGGTAGGAGGCATCACCCCTCCTCGTGGACCTCGTCTGCCGCCGTTTGTTGGACCACGGCCACATCCGAGTCCCTTTGGTCCGCAAGCTCCACAGGACCGTCTGTTTCCGGATGATCATGTTCCGCTTCCAGGCTTGGGTGGTGACTTTTATGAGGACTACTACGGAGCTGTCTGAGTTAGTAGTAGTATCCCTAGTATTGTAATAGTTGTATTTCCACCGTCCTGTGTGACCTGTGGAATATGACTTAGTGTGTATCATTCCGGAAGTGTAGAAAAATAATGTATAGGAGTTTGGAATGCTTCCGATGAGATGTAACGCCTTTCACTGTAGTTGTACTCCGTCGGGCTTGTACTAAACTATGAATGGTGTGTATGAATGTTGGTATATATATGGCAGTTTCTATATTACCATGTCATACGGATGAACATCCCTGCATTCCGTGTTATCCATTACATTCCGCACTTCCTTGCTAAATTCTGCCATCCTGGTTTAAACCGTTGTTTTGTTTCCTAGGATGGTCAACACCCGCAACAATCCTGCTGCTCCGGAGCAGGGAGAAGCCAGCGCAGCTAGGAATGTAAACATGCCTCAACCGCCTTCTTTGGCCGAAGTTATGTTGGAGGCAGAACGCAACAAGCGTGAGACCAATCGCTTGCTGGAGTGGATTGAGCAGAATACCGCACGCCAGCCAAGGAATGATCTGGTGTCACTCAATGACTTCGTCAAGCTGTATCCACCGAAGTTCAAATATTCCGTTGAGCCTCTCGATGCGGATGGTAGCTTCACAAATCACCCACAAGCTACGTTCTGCCAACGTGGCTGAAGCTGATAAGGTTACCTTTGGCGCCTATCACCTCAAAGGCCCTGCTAGCCTTTGGTGGGAGAATTATGAGGCTATGCGCCCGGTTGGCCAAATCACTACTTGGGCTGAATTCAGTGCCGCTTTCCATGAGCATCACATCCCGTAAGGTCTCATGGATCGTAAGAGGGAAGAATTCTGTAATTTCACCCAGGGTAGACTGACTGTGGATGCATACAGCCGTGAGTTTGGAAATCTAGCATGTTATGCTCCTGAAGAGGTTTCTACCGACGCCAAGAAGCAGGCAAGGTTCCGCAAGGGACTTAGCCCCGAGCTTCGCCGTGATCTTCGCTCGCACGAGTGCACCTCTTTCCGTAAGTTAGTCAACAAGGCTATCGGTCTTTGGCCCGGACACCGACTTTGAAGCTTCACGCAAGCACTCCGTGACTTTGGTTCTTCATCCGCTCTGGATCTCGGCGCGCGGGTCTGGATTCAAACACCGCTCGCCACCCGTGTTCACCCCGAGGCCATCCTTTGAGGCGCCTCGCCCCAACCAGCAATATGTACCGCCTAAGACTTATGGTGGCCCGCTGCTAATGCTGCTCCACGCCCCAATATGATAACCTGTTTCAAGTGTGGAGAGACGGGCCACTACATCCGTGAGTGTCCCAGAACAACCCGGTCGGATCGGAAAGTCTGTTGGCCGTGGTAAGCCAGCAGGAAAGGTGCTCTCGGCAAACCAGCTGCCACTGCTCGTGGCCACGTCAACTATGTTTCAGCTGAGGAAACCCATGAGGATCCCAACGTCGTTCTCGGTACGCTCCTTGTTAATTGTCATCCGGCAACTGTTCTTTTTGATACCGGAGCATCTCATTCATTTATTTCTGAGAGCTATGCTCGACTGCACAACACCACATTCTGTGACATGCACACCTCCATGGAAATTCGGACTCCTGGTTCTAGATGGAAAACCTCTAGAATAAGTCATGGGAATGAAATTCTTGTCGACAGATTAGTCTTTCTTGCATCTTTAATAGATCTCAAGTCCTCGGACATAAACATCATCTTGGGTATGGACTGGATGTCAGCCCATTATGCTAAGATTGATTACTCTACTAGAATTGTTCAACTCACCCATCCTTCGGGCAAGACAGTTAATGTTTTAACCCGAGTGTCTAAGCGTCAGCTATACTCCTTAAATGCCAACCCCCTTCCAGACCTCAAAGATATTCCGGTAGTCCGTGACTTTCCAGATGTCTTTCCAGAAGAACTGCCAGGTGTTCCACCTGACAGGGATGTCGAGTTCGTGATAGATCTTGTTCCCGGAACCGTCCCAATCTCTAGAAGACCTTATAAGATGGCACCCTAGAACTAGCCGAGCTTAAGAAACAACTCGATGAGTCCTTGCAAAAGGGTTTCATCCGTCCTAGTTCATCTCCATGGGCTTGCCCGTCCTCTTCGTCAAGAAGAAGGATGGAACGGATCGGATGGTTGTAGATTACCGACCATCAACTTGGTCACTATCAAGAACAAGTATCCGCTCCCGGGATCAACGACCGTATGATCAGCTCGCTGGATCCTCGATCTTTTCAAGATGGATTTGAGGTTGGGCTACCATCAAATCAAAATCAAGAACGGGACATTCCTAAACGGCCTTTGTTACTCATTACGGCCAATCTGAGTACACCGTCATGTCCTTGGGTTAACCAATGCTCCAGCCACCTTCTCTCGGTTAATGAACTCAATCTTCATGGAGTATTTGGATAAATTAGTCGTGGTATACCTCGATGATATACTCATCTACTCCAAGAATGAGGAAGAACATGCCAACATCTAAGGCTAGTATTGATGAAACTTGAGAGCATCGCCTTTATGCCAAATTCTCTAAGTGTGAGTTCGGTTACCGTAAGTGACCTATCTAGGCCATGTAATCTCTGGTAAGGGCATTGCTGTCAATCCCGAGCGAGTTCAAGCCATCCTTGACTGGACTACACCTAAATCGGTCAAGCAAGTTCGGAGTTTCCTCGGTTTAGCGAGCTATTGCCGCCGCTTCGTCGAGAATTTATCCAAAGTTGCTAAGCCTCTAACTGAACTCCTCAAGAAAGATAAAAGTTCGAATGGGCGCCACAAAGGCGAGTTCAGCTTTCAGGAACTGAAAAGACGCCTGACATCTGCTCCCGTACTTGTTCCACCAGATTTTTCTAAGGACTTTATTATCTATTGCGACGCCTCGCAACAAGGACTAGGTTGTATACTCATGCAAGATCGTCATGTGATTGCCTCGCTTCTCGACGATTCGTCCACATGAGGATAACTATCCCACACACGATCTAGAGCTTGCAGCAGTGGTCCATGCACTAAAAACGTGGCGACATTACCTTCTTGGTAATCGTTGCGAAATTTACACTGATCACCAAAGTCTGAAATATATCTTCACCCAACCGGATTTGAATCTCAAGCAAATACGTTGGGTCGAGTTGATTACAGATTACGACTTAGGAATATCTTACACCCCAGGCAAAGCCAATGTCATGGCTGACGCACTAAGTCGCAAATCTTATTGTAACAATCTGATGTTACAACAAAGTCAACCATTTCTCCATGAGGAATTTCATAAGCTTAACCTTCACATTGTTCCTCGAGGATTCCTTTCCACCCTGGTGGCGAAACCTACCCTTACGGATCAGATCATCAAGGCACAGAAGGTAGATCCGGGAATTTCCCGTATCAAGAGAAACATCAAGAAAGGAGTCACAGATTGTTTCTCCATTGATGACCAAGGTGTCGTGTTCTTTGGAGACCGTCTAGTGGTTCCCAAGGTGCGCAACCTGAGGCGATTGATCCTTAAAGAAGCTCATGAATCTCCTCTCACCATTCATCCCGGTAGTACTAAAATGTATCAAGACCTACGCCAGAGGTTTTGGTGGACTAGGATGAAGAGAGAAATCGCTCAATACATTGCTAATCGTGACGTCGTAAATCGAGTTAAAGCAGAACATCAACGGCCTGCTGGTACCCTTCAACCTTTGGCTATTCCCGAATGGAAATGGGATGAAATCAGTATGGATTTCATTACCGGGTTTCCCAGGACCAAGAGAGGGAATAATGCTATCTTCGTTGTCGTCGATCGTCTTTCCAAAGTAGCCCACTTCCTAACCGTTCGTGAGAATATAATACATCTCTCGAATAGTGTCTCTTCATGGTGTTCCATTGGAGATTAACTCAGACCGTGGAAGTCTCTTCACCTCTCGATTTTGGGAAAGTTTCCAAAATGCTATGGGAACTCGTCTCTCCTTTAGCACCGCATTCCATCCTCAATCAAGTGGTCAAGTAGAACGAGTCAATCAAATTCTGGAGGATATGCTTCGAGCTTCTGTCATCTCTTTCGGCATGAATTGGGAGAAATGCCTTCCATTCGCCGAGTTAAGCTTATAACAATAGTCATCAAGCTAGCTTGGGCAAAGCTCCTTCGAAGTTCTTTATGGACGGAAATGTCGAACGCCTCTTAACTGGTCGAAACCGGAGAGACAACTCTTTGGCCCGGATATGATCCAGAAGCAGAAGAGCAGGTTCGCGTTATTCGTGAGAAATTGAAAACAGCCCAATCTCGTCAAAAGAGCCAATATGACCGTAAGCATAAGCCTATGGCTTATGAAATTGGCGAGAAGGCTTACCTTCGGGTTACTCCTTTGAAGGGAACCCATCGATTCGGTATCAAAGGCAAGTTGGCTCCTCGTTACATTGGACCCTTTCGCATTCTTGCCAAACGAGGAGAAGTTGCCTACCAACTGGAACTACCTTTGCATCTTTCCAGAGTCCATGATGTCTTCCACGTTTCCCAACTCAGGCGTTGTTTCTCGGATCCTATCCGTGGAGTGGACCACGAAACGCTTGATCTCCAAGATAACCTCACCTATCGAGAATATCCCGTTCGTATTCTTGATCAAGCCGAGCGTACCACTCGACGTCAGAATATCAAGTTTCTAAAGGTTCAATGGTCAAACCATTCCGAGCAAGAAGCAACTTGGGAAAGGGAGGATCGTCTTCGACTTGAATATCCCACCTTTTTCGCAACGGATCCTAAATCTCGGGACGAGATTCTTTTGAGTGGTGGTGAGTTGTCACATCCTAGCTAGTCCATGCATTAGTGTGTTGCATCATGTCTAACTTTCATCAAAAATTTGAAATGGGGAAGACAAAACCCCCAGAACCCCTTTTGAATCCAACTAGGGCTTACTAAAATTATTTTCAATGAACCTGAAATGCCCTTCTAAAATGCTCATCACCTTTGCTTTGGTTCAGAGCCTCTGCCAAAAGTGGTGCACAATTTTCTAGGTCATCCTAAGGTTGTTGAATTAAATCATAAGTATTTGAGTTTGGGCATTTAAATTATATAAAATATTTCAAATGCCCAAATAATCCCAAACTAAAATGTTCCAAGCTGGAAATATTCCAACTAAGGACCAGGTGCAGTTTGGTGAATTTTGGAGTTGTTTAGGTATTTTTAGAAAGTCCAAAAAGTTACAGAAAATAGAAAAAGGAAACAGAAATGAAAAACATTACCTGGCGCCACCCAACCGGCCCACCTGCCGGCCCAGCCCAGCCGCCGCGCGAGCGAGCTTCTTGGCTTGGCCAGGCAGGCAGGCATGTGCTCGACGGCGAGCACAGCTTGCGTGCCACGCAGCTGGCCGCCGCCTCGCCGCTTCCCTCACCGAGCTGCCGACCCGAAACGCCCACTCTCTCTCCTCCCGAGCCCTCAGACACCTCTCCTCCTCCCCAGCTCCTCTCCCTCGCTCTCCCACGCCATGGCCGACGCCACCGCAGCCACGCCCTCATCGTAGTCGCGCTCTCCGTCGTCCTTGCGCCATCCCATCGTGTCTAGGAGCTCTGTCGCCCTCCTCTTCCTCAAGCTAGCCGAGCCCCGGGCGCTCGCGTGGCCCGAGTCCTCTGCACCAACCCCGCCCGATTCCGCCGTCGCCGGAGATCCCCTTCGACGTCACCGACGCACCAACTCGTCCCCGACCGCACCGTGTGCTTCCTCGAGTTCTCCGTGAGCCTAGCTACCTTCCCCTCCTTTCCTTTCTCGCTCCCGAGCCTTGTAGCGACTGCACGAAGCTCACCCGCACGCGCCGCCGTGGAGCTCGTCGCCGACGTGCTTCCGGCATCCACCGGTCACCCCTCGGTGTCTAACATGCTCACTGCATCGCGTAGAGCACAACCCACTACTTCACGCACCTCACCGCACCCCGTAGCCACGAGTTCGTCATCACCCGAACTCCGGCGGCCGCCAAGGTCGTCGCCCGCGCCGTTTTCGGCCACCCCGAGCCCAGCCAACGCCACAAGAGCTGCGGGTTGTTCCCAGCTACACCTAGACGCCCTCTGCGGCTCATTTGGTTGCCGGAACGACCAAAACCACTCTCGCCGCCGCGTCTGGCTCGCCGGCGGCTAAACGCCGGCGTAGTTGACTCTGACTTTGACCAGGGCGGGCCCTGGTTGACTCTCCTGAGCCTATGACAGGTGGGACCCCCCTGCTAATTAACCTAGCTAGTTTAAACTAATTTTAATTAGTTAAATTAATTGCTGACATGCGGGACCCACTGGTCAGTTTGACCTGGACGTCCCCGTTGACCTCTGACGTCATCCTGACACATTGCTGACGCAGTAAATGAATTACTGGAATTATTCTGTTATAGGAAATTCCAGAAAATAGTTCAAACTTCAAAAATTCATAGAAATTAATCTGTAACTCCAAATGCAAAGATTTATATATGAAAAATGATCAGAAAAATCCATTCTATCCATTGGTAAAAGTTTCATGCATGATAGAACAAGTTAACCTTGCTGTTTAAGCAGATTAAGATAATGCACCTTTATGCCTATGTTAAATGAGCTAACATTTGAATCTTTGATTCAAATGAGTTCATCCCTTTTTGTTCCAGCTTGCATTAGGCCAACACACATTCATATTGCCATGTCATAGCATGCATCATATTGTTGCATATTGTCATGTGTTGTTTATTTTCGGTGTGTCTCTCGTGATAGGTTCTGCCTCCGAGGATAATCCCGAATATCCGTCTGAAGGGCAGTATCCTACCACCACTACATCAGGCAAGCAACCCATTGATCATTCCGATACAAACCCATGTTCTCTCTTCTGCTCTTGTTTACTGCATTAAGACAACGCGATTCAAACTGTTGTGTGCTGCGTGTTGGGGAACGTAGCAGAAATTCAAAATTTTTCCTACGTGTCACCAAGATCTATCTATGGAGAAACTAGCAACGAGGGAAGGAGAGTGCATCTACATACCCTTGTAGATCGCTAAGCGGAAGCGTTCATGAGAACGGGGTTGAAGGAGTCGTACTCGTCGTGATCCAAATCACCGGAGATCCTAGTGCCGAACGGACGGCACCTCCGCGTTCAACACACGTACAGCCCGGTGACATCTCCCACGCCTTGATCCAGCAAGGAGAGAGGGAGAGATTGAGGAAGACTCCATCCAGCACCAGCACAACGGCGTGGTGGTGATGGAGGAGCGTGGCAATCCCGCAGGGCTTCGCCAAGCACCGCGAGATATGAGGAGAAAGAGAGGGAGGGCTGCACCAACAGGCAGAGATCAGATCACGTGTTATGGGCAGCCCTAGGCCTCACTATATATAGGGGAGAGGGAGGAGGGTGCGCCCCCTCTAGGGTTCCCACCCCTAGGGGGCGGCAGCCCTAGATGGGAAAGGGGAGGCGGCCAAGAGGGGAGGGAGAGGGAGGCGCCCACTAGATGGGCCTTAGGGCCCATCTGCCCTAGGGTTTGCCCCCTTTCCCCACTTCCCTGCGCCTTGGGCCCTATGGGGGGGCGCACCAACCCACCTGGGGCTGGTCCCCTCCCACACTTGGCCCATGCAGCCCTCCAGGGTTGGTGGCCCCACTTGGTGGACCCCCCGGACCCTCCCGGTGGTCCCGGTACGTTACCGGAAAAACCCGAAACCTTTCCGGTGACCAAAACAGGACTTCCCGTATATAAATCTTTACCTCCGGACCATTCCGGAAATCCTCGTGACGTCCGGGATCTCATCTGGGACTCCGAACAACATTCGGTAACCACATACAAACTTCCTTTATAACCCTAGCGTCATCGAACCTTAAGTGTGTAGACCCTACGGGTTCGGGAGACATGTAGACATGACCGAGACGTTCTCCGGTCAATAACCAACAGCGGGATCTGGATACCCATGTTGGCTCCCACATGTTCCACGAAGATCTCATCGGATGAACCACGATTTCAAGGACTCAATCGATCCCGTATACAATTCCCTTTGTCTAGCGGTATTGTACTTGCCCGAGATTCGATCGTCGGTATCCCGATACCTTGTTCAATCTCGTTACCGGCAAGTCTCTTTACTCGTTCCGTAACACATCATCCCGTGATCAACCCCTTGGTCACATTGTGCACATTATGATGATGTACTACCGAGTGGGCCCAGAGATACCTCTCCGTTTACGGGAGTGACAAATCCGATCTCGATTCGTACCAACCCAATGACACTTTCGGAGATACCGTAGTGCACCTTTATAGTCACCCGATTCGTTGTGACGTTTGGTACACCCAAAGCATTCCTATGGTATCCGGAGTTGCACAATCTCATGGTCTAAGGAAATGATACTTGACATTATAAAAGCTTTAGCATATGAACTACGATCTTTGTGCTTGGCTTAGGATTGGGTCTTGTCCATCACATCATTCTACTAATGATGTGAATCCGTTATCAATGACATCCAATGTCCATGGTCAGGAAACCGTAACCATCTATTGATCAACGAGCTAGTCAACTAGAGGCTTACTAGGGACATGGTGTTGTCTATATATCCACACATTTATATGAGTTTCCTATCAATACAATTATAGCATGGATAATAAACGATTATCATGAACAAGGAAATATAATAATAACTAATTTATTATTGCCTCTAGGGCATATTTCCAACAGTCTCCCACTTGCACTAGAGTCAATAATCTAGTTCACATCGCCATGTGATTAACACTCACTGGTCATATCGCCATGTGACCAACATCCAAAGAGTTTACTAGTGTCATTAAACTAGTTCACATCATCATGTGATTAAGACTCAATGAGTTCTGGGGTTTGATCATGTTTTGCTTGTTCAAGAGGTTTTAGTCAACGGGTCTGTAACATTCAGATCCGTATGTACTTCGCAATTCTCTATGTCATATTGTAAATGTTGTTTCCACGCTCCACTTGAAGCTTTTCCAAATGGTTGCTCCACTATACGTATCCGGTTTGCTACTCAGAGTCACTCGGATAGGTGTTAAAGCTTGCATCGACGTAACCCTTTACGCCGAACTCTTTATCACCTCCATAATCGAGAAACATGTCCTTATTTACTCTAAGGACAATTTTGACCATGTCAATGATCCATTCTGGATCATTCTTGTACCCTTGACCGACTCATGGCAAGGCACACTTCGGTGCGGTACACAGCATAGCATACTATAGAGCCTATGTCTGAAGTATAGGGGCGACCTTCATCCTTTCTCTCTTTTACTGCCGTGGTCGAGCTTTAACTCTTAACTTCATACCTTACATCTCGGGCAAGAACTCCTTCTTTGATGATCCATCTTGAACACCTTCAAGATCATGTCAAGGTATGTGCTCATTTGAAAGTATTATTAAGCATTTTGATCTATCCTTATAGATCTCGATGCTCAATGTTCAAGTAGCTTAATCCAGGTTTTCTATTGAAAACATCTTTCAAATAACCCTATATGCTTTCGGAAATTCTACATCATTTCGATCAACAATATGTCAACAACATATACTCATCGAAATTCTATAGTGCTCCCACTCACTTCTTTGGAAATACAAGTTTCTCACAAACTTTTATAAACCCAAAATCTTTGATCATCTCATCAAAGCGCACATTCCAACTCCGAGATGCTTACCCCAGGTCCTTAGAAGGATCGCTGGAGCCAGCATACCTTTTAGCATCCTTAGGATCGAAAAAACTTTCTGATTGTATCGCATACAACCTTTCCTTACGAAGACTGGTAAGGAAACTCGTTTTGACATCCATCTGCCAGATTTCATAAATGCAGCTAATGCTAACATGATTCCGACGGACTTAAGCATCGCTACGGATGAGAAAATCTCATCATAGTCAACTCCTTGAACTTGTGAAAAACTCTTCGCCACAAGTCGAGCTTCATAGACGATGACATTACCGTCCACGTCCGTCTTCTTCTTAAAGATCCATTTATCTCAATGGCTCGCCGATCATTGGGCAAGTCCACCAAAGTCCATGCTTTGTTCTGATACATGGATCCTATCTCGGATTTCATGGCTTCTAACCATTTGTCGAATTTGGGCCCACCATCGCTTCTCCATAGCTCGTGGGTTCATTGTTGTCTAGCAACATGACCATCAAGACAGGTCACCGTACCACTCAAGCAAGCGATCGCGTCCTTGTCGCCCCACGAGGTACGTCGGTGACTTGATCCAAACTTCATGATCACTATCATAAGCTTCTACTTCAATTGGTGTAGATGCCACGGGAACAACTTCCTGTGCCCTGCTACACACTAGTTGAAGTGATGGTTCAATAACCTCATCAAGTCTCCACCATCCTCCCACTCAACTTTTCGAGACGAACTTTTCCTTGAAAAAGGACCCGATTCAAGAAACAATCCCTATTGCTTCCGGATCTGAATTAGGAGTTATACCCAACTGTTTTGGGTGTCCTATGAAGATGCATTTTATCAGCTTTGGGTTCGAGCTTATCAACCTGAAACTTTTTCACATAAGCGTCGCAGCCTCAAACTTTCAAGAAACGACAACTTAGGTTTCTCCAAATGGTGTCGTCTCAACGGAACTACGTGGTGCCCCATTAAAGTGAGTGCGGTTGTCTCTAATGCCTAACCCATGAACGATAGTGGTAATTCGATAAGAGATATCATGGTACACACCATATCCAATAGAGTGCAACTATGATGTTCGGACACACCATCACACTATGGTGTTCGGTGTATTAATTGTGAAACAATTTGCACAATGTCTTAATTGTGTGCCAAAACTCGTAACTCAGATATTCATCTCTATGATCATATCATAGACATTCTATCCTCTTGTCACGATGATCTTCAACTTCACTCTGAAATTACTTGAACCATTCAATAATTCAGACTTGTGTTTCATCAAGTAAATATACTCAAACATCTACTCGAATCATCTGTGAAGTAAGAACATAACGATATTCATCAGCATGCCTCAAAGACTCATTGGACTGCACATATCAAAATGTGTTACTTCCAACAAGTTGCTATCTTGTTCCATTTCTTTGAAACCGAGGCTTTTCAGGTCATCTTGCCCATGTGGTATGTTTTGCATATCTCAAGTAATTCAAAATCAAGTGAGTCCAAGCGATCCATCTGCATGGAGTTTCTTCATGCGTACACCAATAGACATGGTTCGCATGTCTCAAATTTTTCAAAACGAGTGAGTCCAAAGATCCATCAACATGGAGCTTCTTCATGCGTTTATACCAATATGACTTACATGGCGATTGCCACAAGTAAGTGGTACTATCATTACTATCTTATATCTTTTGGCATGAAAATGTGTATCACTACGATCGTGATTCAATAAACCATTCTTTAGGTGCAAGACCATTGAAGGTATTATTCAAATAAATAGAGTAACCATTATTCTCTTTAAATGAATAACCGTATTGCGATAGACATAATCCAATCATGTCTATGCTCAGCATAAACACCAAATGATAATTATTCTGGTTTAATACTAATCTTGATGGTAGAGGGAGCGTGCGATGTTTGATCACATCAAAATTGGAAACACTTCCAACACATATCGTCAGCTCTCCTTTAGCTAGTCTCCATTTATTCCGTAGCCTTTTATTTCGAGTTACTAACACTTAGCAACCGAACCGGTATCTAATACCCTGGTGCTACTAGGAGTACTAGTAAAGTACACATTAACATAATGTATATCCAATATACTTCTATCGACCTTGCCAGCCTTCTTATCTACCAAGTATCTAGGGTAATTCTGCTCCGATGGCTGTTCCCTTATTGCGAAGCACTTAGTCTCGGGTTTGGGTTCAACCTTGGGTTTCTTCACTGGAGCAGCAACTGATTTGCCGTTTCATGAAGTGTCCCTTCTTGCCCTTGCCCTTCTTGAAACTAGTGGTTTCACCAACCATCAACAATTGATGCTCCTTCTTGATTTTTACTTTTGCGGTGTCAAACATCGTGAATACCTCAAGAATCATCATATCTATCTCTGATATGTTATAGTTCATCACGAAGCTCTAGCAGCTTGGTGGCAATGGCTTTGGAGAAACATCACCATCTCATCTGGAAGATCAACTCCCACTCGATTCAAGTGATTGTTGTACTCAGACAATCTGAGCACAAGCTCAACGATTGAGCTTTTCTCCCTTAGTTTGTAGGCTAGGAAAATCGTCGGAGGTCTCATACCTCTTGACCTGGGCACGAGCCTGAAATCCTAATTTCAGCGCTCGAAACATCTCATATGTTCCGCGACATTTTGAAAACGTCTTTCGTGCCTCAACTCTAAACCGTTTAACTGAACTATCACGTAGTTATCAAAACGTGTATGTCCGATGTTCGCAACATCCACAAACGACGTTTGGGGTTCAGCACGCTGAGCGGTGCATTAAGGACATAAGCTTTCTACTGTCCGCATAATCGCTACTTTCAACTTTCAACTATATTTTCTCTAGGAACATATCTAAACAGTGGAACTAAAGCGCGAGCTTTTACATAATTTGCAAAAGGTCTTTTGACTATGTTCAAGATAATTAAGTTCATCTTATGAACTCCCACTCGAGATAGACATCCCTCTGTCATCTAAGTGATTACATGATCCGAGTCAACTAGGCCGTGTCCGATCATCACGTGAGACGGACTAGTCATCATCGGTGAACATATTCATGTTGATCGTATCTTCTATCGACTCATGCTCGACCTTTCGGTCTCGTGTTCCGAGGCCATGTCTGTACATGCTAGGCTCGTCAAGTTAACCCTAAGTGTATTGCGTGTGTTCGAGGCCATGTCCATACATGCTAGGCTCGTCAACACCGGTGTATGTGAGCGTAAGAATCTATCACACCGATCATCACGTGGTGCTTTAGAAGCGACGAACTTTAGCAACGGTGCACGTTAGGGAGAACACTTCTTGAAATTGTTGTAAGGATCATCTTATTTACTACCGTCGTTCGAGTAAACAAGATGCATAAACATGATAAACATCACATGCAATCAAATAGTGACATGATATGGCCAATATCATATTGCTCCTTTGATCTCCATCTTGAGGCTCCATGATCATCATCGTCACCGCATGACACCATGATCTCCATCATCATGATCTCCATCATCGTGTCTTCATGAAGTTGTCTCGCCAACTATTACTTCTACTACTATGGCTACGGTTAGCAATAAAGTAAAGTAATTACATGGCGTTGTTCAATGACACGCAGGTCATACGATAAATAAAGACAACTCCTATGGCTCCTGCGGTTGTCATACTCATCGACATGCAAGTCGTGATTCCTATTACAAGAACATGATCAATCTCATACATCACATATCATTCATCACATTCTTCTTGGCCATATCACATCACATAGCATACCCTGCAAAAACAAGTTAGACATCCTCTAATTGTTGTTTGCATGTTTTACGTGGCTGTTATGGGTTTCTAGCAAGAACGTTTCTTACCTCGCAAAACCACAACGTGATATGCCAATTGCTATTTACCCTTCATAAGGACCCTTTTCATCGAATCCGTTCCGACTAAAGTGGGAGAGATCGGCACCGCTAGCCACCTTATGCACCAAGTGCATGTCGATCGGTGGAACTGTCTCACGTGAAAGTGCGTGTAAGGTCGGTCCGGCCGCTTCATCCCACAATACCGTCGAAACAAGATTGGACTATTAACGGTGAGCATATTGAACAAAATCAACGCCCACAACTACTTTGTGTTCTACTCATGCAAAGAATCTACGCAATAGACCTAGCTCATGATGCCCTTTGTTGGGGAGCGTATCGAAATTCAAAATTTTCCTCGTGTCACCAAGATCTATCTATGGAGAAACTAGCAACGAGGGAAGGAGAGTGCATCTACATACCCTTGTCGATCGCTAAGCGGAAGCGTTCATGAGAACGGGGTTGAAGGAGTCGTACTGTCGTGATCCAAATCACCGGAGATCCTAGTGCGAGCAGACGGCACCTCCGCGTTCAACACACGTACAGCCCGGTGGCGTCTCCCACGCCTTGATCCAGCAAGGAGAGAGGAGAGATTGAGGAAGACTCCATCCAGCAGCAGCACAATGGCGTGGTGGTGATGGAGGCGTGGCAATCCCGCAGGGCTTCGCCAAGCACCGCGAGATATGAGGAGAAAGAGAGGGATGGCTGCACCAACAGGCAGAGATCAGATCACGTGTTATGGGCAGCCCTAGGCCTCACTATATATAGGGAGAGGGAGGAGGTGCGCCCCTCTGGGGTTCCCACCCCTAGGGGCGGCAGCCCTAGATGGGAAAGGGAGGCGGCCAAGAGGGAGGGAGAGGAGGCGCCCACTAGATGGGCCTTAGGGCCCATCTGCCCTAGGGTTTGCCCCCTTTCCCCACTTCCCTGCGCCTTGGGCCCTATGGGGGGGGCGCACCAGCCCACCTGGGGCTGGTCCCCTCCCACACTTGGCCCATTCAGCCCTCCAGGGTTGGTGGCCCCACTTGGTGGACCCTCGGGACCCTCCCGGTGGTCCCGGTACGTTACCGGAAAAACCCGAAACCTTTCCGGTGACCAAAACAGGACTTCCCATATATAAATCTTTACCTCCGGACCATTCCGGAACTCCTCGTGACGTCCGGGATCTCATCCGGAACTCCGAACAACATTCGGTAACCACATACAAACTTCCTTTATAACCCTAGCGTCATCGAACCTTAAGTGTGTAGACCCTACGGGTTCGGGAGACATGTAGACATGACCGAGACGTTCTCCGGTCAATAACCAACAGCAGGATCTGGATACCCATGTTGGCTCCCACATGTTCCACGAAGATCTCATCGGATGAACCACGATGTCAAGGACTCAATCGATCCCGTATACAATTCCCTTTGTCTAGCGGTATTGTACTTGCCCGAGATTCGATCGTCGGTATCCCGATACCTTGTTCAATCTCGTTACCGCAAGTCTCTTTACTCGTTCCGTAAAACATCATCCGTGATCAACCCCTTGGTCACATTGTGCACATTATGATGATGTACTACCGAGTGAGCCTAGAGATACCTCTCCGTTTACGGGTGACAAATCCAGCCTCGATTCGTGCCAACCCAATGAACACGTTCGGAGATACCTGTAGTGCACCTTTATAGTCACCCGATTACGTTGTGACGTTTGGTACACCAAAGCATTCCTACGGTATCCGGGAGTTGCACAATCTCATGGTCTAAGGAAATGATACTTGACATTATAAAAGCTTTAGCATATGAACTACGATCTTTGTGCTAGGCTTAGGATTGGGTCTTGTCCATCACATCATTCTACTAATGATGTGATCCCGTTATCAATGACATCCAATGTCCATGGTCAGGAAACCGTAACCATCTATTGATCAACGAGCTAGTCAACTAGAGGCTTACTAGGGACATGGTGTTGTCTATGTATCCACACATGTATATGAGTTTCCTATCAATACAATTATAGCATGGATAATAAACGATTATCATGAACAAGGAAATATAATAATAACTAATTTATTATTGCCTCTAGGGCATATTTCCAACACTGCGGTAGTTGAACCCACTTCCTTTGCATGACCTGTCATTGCCATAGTAACTAGATGAAACCCACTAGTATGTGTAGGAGTTGATTGAGCCATGTTTGTGATTCCTACCCTGCTATGCTTGCTATGCTTAGAGTTGTGTCAGGTCTGGCTCATCGGGATGATGAACTGGAGTGAAAGGTTGTGTCGGGTTCGAGAGTGAAAGTGTTGAACACGTTTTGGTAAAGGTATCGATGAGAGGCCATGTAGGAGTACATGGCGGGTTGTTTCATTGAAGCCGTCCCTAAGAACTGAGTCCTGTGTTTGTGATCCATGAAACAGTTACTACCACGCATTGGTCCCGAAACCAATGGACCCTCTCGGCTTCTTAACCACCCTTGTTCTCTGTCCAGGAGTTGCAACTAGTTTCTGGTGTTCGTAGGATATGTGTTGGAGGCCGTGCGTAGCGCTGACCCTAGGGGTGGGCTATGATGCGGTAGATACACCGTGGCCGGTGTCACCGAATGCCCGTTTGGTATCTCGGGAACCCTGCACACATCGTTCGGGGCCGTTAGTGGAAACCTCGGCGGACTCCTGCGGATGGAACCCGAATAGGCGATAAACCTGGACTAGGGACTTGAGTGTTTAGGTAGGCCGTGGCCGACACCCACGTTGGGCTTCCGCTTGAAGGTTGCCGAGTACATGTCGTGTAAACGGCGGTAAGTGGTGAGAGCGTGTGTGAAGAAGTACACCCCTGCAGGGTTAATATGATCTATTCGAATAGCGGTGTCCACGGAGAAGGACTTCTGGGTTGCCTATACAGTTCATAGACAAGTAAATGGATACTACTAAAAGCCTCAAGATAAGTGTGAGTGCCGCGGATGGCCCTCTCGTGGGTTGACGAGAGAGGATCCACGGTGGAGTATTGTGATGGTGATTAGTGGACTCGTGTGCGACAAATGCTTTTCAAGTGTAGTCACGTAGGATAGCATATCCAAGAGTCGAAGCTGGCTTGCTGCAATAACTCCACCACCTTCTTGAGAATGTGCATGTATGATAGGACTCTGTTGTAAGACTTGCTGAGTACCTCCGTACTCATGTTTTCTTAATTAATGTTTTCAGACGACAACACTGCCCCCTCCGATGGGTTTTATGTAGACCTTGGCGTCGACAGTGAACTAGCCACCCGGTGGTGATCCAAGGCTTGTGAAGGGCCACCGTAGATAGAAGGGCTTCAACAAGCTTTCTTTCTTTTTAGAGTCTCAGTACTCTGCACTAGTTTGCTTCGCATGTGCTTGTATGTTTGTATGACTTGAGTGTTGGGTCATATGTGACCCCTATCTGTATGGATATGTTATGTATGGCTCCTCGAGCCTCTTAAATAAAGTACTTTGAGTTGTAGAGTTTTGTTGTGATGCCATGTTGTATGTACTCATATCGGGCATATTATGTGTATGATTGAAATGCTTGGTATGAGTGGGATCCGACAAACTAGTTGTTTATCCTTGGCAGCCTCTCATATGGGGAAATGTAGTCTCGTGCTTCGGCGATAGTAGTCCGCTTCAGCCCGGTTCACGAGTCCTGCTAGCCCAGCACTACTGCTTGGACACTTGACTGGCGGCATGTGTTTCACGTTCCTATATGTCATCCCTTCGGGAAATGTCACGCAGATGATATTGAGTCTGCCTAGCCTGCTACAGCCGGGATACGGAGTCCTGTTAGCCAGAGCTACAGCCAAATTCATCGTTGATGACCGACAAGCTCGATGTGATTCATGTATGCTGTCCCCATGGGTTAAGCGCCGCTTTGGGTTCACGACTAGCCATGTCGGCCCGGGTTCTTTGTCATATGGATGCTAGCGACACTATCATATCGTTAGCCAAAAGGCGCAAACAGTCCGGGCCATGGTAAGGCGACACCGTGGAATACCGTGCGTGAGGCCGCAAAGTGATATGAGGTGTTACCGCTAGGTCGATGTGACTTGGAATCGGGGTCCTGACACATGCGCTTTGGTCAGTAAAGTGCAAGGCGGTGGCAAAACGCACAATTAACACCTAGCGCTTTTTTGAACTATGATAGCAATGGAATCTTAAATTACAACAGTTGTTCTTCAAGTTTAGGCACTTGTTCTACATGAGCAGTCTGATGAAGACGCAAGAATATAATACTTAAAAATAGAAAATGAGCTCATAGACCTTACCACATTCTTGGTTCGGGACGATATAGACCAAAGCGTTCCTACCATCGTCCGATAAATGTGTCTCGGGAGAACGTAAGGGAATTTGATGAGTTTCTTTGCCGGTAAAATACGTTTTCTTCAGTAATTCGATATCGCCACCAAGCATTCTTGAAGATAGCAGAGGTATTAGCACAGGTTACCTCATCCTGAGTTTCCAAATCGGTCCTTCTCTATAGAGAAAATGGGAAAATTTGTTGTATTATAACCATCATGGAGGTAGGATGTATGGGACGAAGCAAAGTAATTGCCATGAATAACATTACTTACACATAACTCCTGGACAAACACCTGAATGGCATTTTCCTTCATCTTGATATAATATTTCCAAGATGGGAAGATACGCTTTGTCGATTTAACAACATCAAATGCGATAGATGCTAAACTACGACTGGCTGGTTGTGCTTCCTCCACGGGAATAGGCGTACTAACTAGTGGAGCTGGGGTTCACCGTGATAATCTTGGCCCTTTGGGCACTTTGGAGTTTCCTTACTAACTGCTCTTGTTTGGGAGCTCTGTGGTGGAGATGGTCTTTGTGTCAACAGGAACTGGTTACTATCGGCTGGGGTTGGGGTTAGATTGGGTGAAGCTGGTTCTCTGTCCATCGCAGTAGGGGTACAATCTGCGAGAGTTTGGGTTATGTGTGGTAGGGCTGGTTCTTGTGCATGTACAACGGGGTGCTATCTCCACCAATAGGTAGCACTGTTTTATTTGAAGACCGTGTTTTATTCGCTGAATCTTGGCATCACCGCTCCAATTCAAATGGCTGATAAACAGGAAACATAGTTGAATGTACAGACATTGTATTAGAGATAGATGCAATAGATAGTGTGGAAAAAAGAGGGCATGAAATAGTTGACATGTATATTGTTTAACTAAAATGGATAGCATGACATAATTTCACATATATGATGTCTATCTAAACTGTATAGCATAGCATAACATAATTCAAAGATATGATGAATAACAAAACAGGATCGCATGACATAATTCACCTACATGTTATCTAAGTAATCAGGATCGCATCATTTAATTCACATATGTGATTTATATGCTAAGCAGAGGGCATTCGATATGATGTCCTAACTAAGAACATGGTGTTGAATATTGTGTATATGATGTCTAAACTATGCAATGCAAGACACTTTGTATGCATGATATGAGCAGTATAACTGCCAAGTTAGAGCATACACCTCAATAGGGAATAGGACTGGTCATCTGTCTCTCAATCCATCTCTCGAGGAGCTATTGGGACCCAACAAGAGATCTGCTTGACAGGTAGCATGCGCTCTCAAGGCCTTGTTTTCCTCCAGTTTTTCCATCTCCCACCCAAATGGCTGATTCACGGGAAGATTAGTTTAATGTACAAACATTGTCGACAAATGGAAATGTAATGAAGAAAAGGATGAGCAAGATATCATTCAATTATATGATGCCTGGTTAAACAGGATGGCATTGCACATTTCACATATATTATGGCTGGCTAAAGGACATGAGGCGCATAATTCCCATATATGATATAGAAACTAAACTTGTGGCATTACTGAACATGTCTAAACTAAGCGGATGACATATATGATGTCAAAAGTAGGCCTTTGCAAGGCAACATATGCATGATATGACTAACATCATCATGCCAAGGTAGAGCAAACACCTTGGGGGTAAATAGGAGTGGTCAAGGCGTGCAATCCGCCTCGAACAGATATCTTCCTCTGGATTACAATCTGGAAAGGGGTGGGGAGGGTTTGCCATTGAACCCACCATGGGCGATGTCTCATGACATTGTATTGCCACGCAAAACTCTTCTATTTTTCTCTACATGTTCAGCATGATATGTACAATATCGACATGCATACGAAAAAATATGGTGAGATTATGTAAGGAGAGCATGCAGAAATTTAGAGTGATGGTAACAACCAAGGATGGATCCAACAATAATGATAGGAGGCTGATGATTGCTTTAAATTAATAAAAGACAGATGATGATTGCTTTACTATTTGTTTCCCACCCAAGATGAACAACATAGGCATACCCTAGGTGAACCAGATATTAGATGGACATACTATTCATTGCTGCCTCGATATGTGCCCCACAACTAATTTAGAACTCAAGTTTGAACATGAATTTGGACCTGAGTTGGGAGTCCAAGAGCTGAACAAGGCGATAAAGTAGCAGGTAAGTTTAAGCAATGCATAACATAAGCGAAACAAAAGAGTGTGACCTCTCTTGTGGACTGTGTACTCCTCGGAGTTCATCTGCTGAGTCGATGATGGTGATGCCGTTGGGGTGTGTCGTGCGGCGGCGAGGAAGGAGACCCGAGGCGGCGAAAGACGGTCGAGTCGTGATGTCTGGTTTGGTGGATGCTTCATCGATGGAGCAGCTCGGTGAGGTGGACGATCGGGGAGTCTGGACTAGGGGTGTCCGGATAGCGAACTATCATCTTTGGCGGACTCTGGACTATGAAGATACAAGATTGAAGACTCCGTCCCTGTCCGGATAGGACTTTCCTTGGCGTGGAAGGCAAGCTTGGCGATATGGATATGTAGATCTCCTACCATTGTAACCGACTACTGTGTAACCCTAACCCTATTCGTGTCTATATAAAGCGAAGGGTTTTAGTCCAGAGGACGAACAACAATCATACCATAGGCTAGCTTCTAGGGTTTAGCCTCTCTGATCTCGTGGTAGATCTACTCTTGTACTACCCATATCATCAATATTAATCAAGCAGGAGTAGGGTTTTACCTCCATCGAGAGGGCCCGAACCTGGGTAAAAACATCGTGTCCCTTGTCTCCTGTTACCATCCGCCTAGACGCACAGTTCGGGACCCCCTACCCGAGATCCGCCGGTTTTGACACCAACATTGGTGCTTTCATTGAGAGTTCCTCTCTGTCGTCACCTATAGGCCCGATGGCTCCTTCAATCATCAACAACTACGCGGTCCAGGGTGAGACTTTTCTCCCCGGACAGATCTTCTTATTCGGCGGCTTTGCACTGCGGGCCAATTCGCTAGGCCATCTGGAGCAGATCGAAAGCTACGCCCCTGGCCATCAGGTCAGATTTGGAAGTTTGAACTACACGGCCGACATCCGCGGAGACTTGATCTTCGACGGATTCGAGCCACAGCCGAGCGTGCCGCGCTGTCTCGATGGGTATGATCTAGCTCTGCAGCCGAACAGTGCCCTGGAGGCCGCACCAGTGACCGCTACGACCATTAGTTTGGAGCCGAGTTCGCCGATCGAGGATGGGTGGTTGGAAACCACCTCGGGGGCTGAGATCTCTACGGCGATCGAGCCGAACACCATCCCTGTCCTTTGCGAAGCTCGTGACTCCCAGGTGCCGGACTCCTCTCCGGACTCCGAATCTTCCGCGCCCCTGCCAGTCGAATCCGACTGGGCGCCGGTTATGGAGTTCACCGCCGCGGACATCTTTTAGCACTCGCCCTTTGGTGATATCCTGAACTCGCTAAAGTCTCTCTATTTATCAGGAGAGCCCTGGCCGAACTATGGTCAGGAAGGTTGGGACTCGGACGACGAAGAAATTCAACGCCCACCCACCACCCACTTTGTAGCCACTGTCGATGATTTAACCGACATGCTCGACTTCGACCCCGGAGGCATCAACGGTATGGACGACGAAGCCGGAGACAACCAAGATCCAGCACCTACAGGGCACTGGAAGGCCACCTCAACTCACGATGTATATATGGTGGACACACCTAAGGGAAGCGATAACGAGGAACAACAGGACGCTGCAAAGGATAATTCCCTCGGAAAGCAGTCAAAACGGCGGCGTAAGCGCCGCTCAAAAGCCCACCTCGACAAAGACAGTGCCTGCACGGACCCAGCCATAGAGCAGGGTGAACCGGCCGACGACGAACATGCCATTGAGCAACCATCCGAACAGACTAACTTGGACAAACAACCCGTCCCCGGCAAAGATAACAGTCCGAACGATCTCACGCCGGACACACCATTGGAGCAGAAGAACCTCCACAAAGAGCTCGTCGCCACTTCACGCAGCTTGAAAAAGCAGAAACAGAGGCTCAGAACAGCGGAAGACGCACTCCGAATGAGATGGAGCAAAGTACTCAACACCGCAGACAAATATGGCGACAGCCGCCAAACAAGGAGCTACCCAAAGCGCAAACTACTGCCCGAATTCGACGAGGAGGCCGTAGAGCCCCCACGATTAAAAACAAAGAGGCCGCCCGGCCGGATAGACGACCACACGGCAAACATAGAACGGCAAGCGGCGCCGCACACAAGCCGGCAGGCGATCCGCATAAGGAATCGCACCAAAAGAATGGCCCAGTCAGGTCTATCTACGGGCCAAGAAAGCAAGCTCTTGAAAGCAACACAACACGTCAAGTATTCAAACATCACGGCACACCCAAATACATGGGCGCCGCAAATCCCCTATGTTTCACCGATGAGGTGCTGGATCACGAATTTCCAGCGGGATTCAAGCCCGTAAACATAGAGGCATATGACGGAACAACAGACCCTGGAGTCAGGACCGAGGATTACATCCTGCACATACACATGGCCAGAGGAGATGACCTCCACGCCATAAAATACTTACCCCTCAATCTCAAAGGGCCAGCCCGGCATTGGCTTAAAAGCCTTCCCGAAAACACCATTGGAAGTTGGGAAGAGCTCGAGGATGCATTTCGGGCAAATTTTCAGGGGACTTATGTCCGCCCTCCGGATGCAGACGATCTAAGTCACATAACTAAACAGCCCGGAGAGTCAGCCTGGAAATTCTGGAATAGGTTCCTTACCAAAAAGAACCAAATAGTCGACTGTCCGGACGCCGAAGCCTTAGCAGCCTTCAAACACAACGTCCGAGACTTATGGCTCGCCAGACACCTCGGCCAAGAAAAGCCGAGAACAATGGCCGCATTAACAAGCCTCATGACCCGCTTTTGCGCGGGAGAGGATAGCTGGCTAGAAAGATACAACACCAGCGACCCAAGTACATCCAAGGTCAGGGATGGAAATGGGAAACCACGACGCAACAAGGACCAGTGCCGGACCAGGGGAAACAGTCCAAAGAGCACGACAGTCAACGCCGGATTCAAGAGCTCTCAGCAGAATAACAAAAAACCGTCCCTCAAGGATAATAGCGACGAGTTATCCAACCTAAACAAAATCTTGGACAAGATATGCCAAATCCACAGTGCTCCCGGGAAGCCTGCAAACCACACCCACAGATATTGTTGGGTCTTCAAGCAGTTCGACCGACTTAACGCCGAACACAAGGGGCTCGACACACCAAGCGATGATGACGAACCCCACAAGCAGAGCACCGGAAAACAAAAGAATTTCCCACAAGAGGTCAAAACAGTAAACTCCCTTCAAGTGACAAAAGGGAAAAACAGAGCGGCGCCCATTGAAATACGCGCCGCACAGTCTACCCCAGCGGAGTCCCAACACTGGTTGTCAAAACCAATCACCTTCGACCATCAGGACTACTCCGAAAGTATCCGGAACGCAGGATGGACTGCTTTGATATTAGATCCTATAATCGACAGACTCCAATTTACACAAGTCCTAATGGACGGCGGCAGTGATTTAAACCTGCTATATCAGGACACAATCCGCAATATGGGGATAGACCCAACCAAAATTAGCCATAGTAACACTTCCTTTCAAGGAATAATGCCAGGCACATATTGTCACGCCCAATATGCGATACTATCCTAAAGAGACTCAAAGGTCCCACCAAGGATAGAACCGCATATTGAAAAGCTTTTGCAAGGTGGATATCATTACATCAACATTACATAATAGGTGGGGATACATACAAGAGGCATACAATGCCACATGAATACAACAATACAACATATACAAGATCAACATCCGACTACGGATGAAATATAAACAGAAACTCAAACAATATCAACCCTGCTAGCCCAGGCTGCCGACCTGGAACCTATCCCCTGATCAACAAAGAAGAAGAAGAACTCCAACACAAGCAAACATCGCTCTCGCGTCATGTTCATCGCATAACTTGTACCTGCAACTGTTGGTGTAGTAATCTGTGAGCCACGAGGACTCAACAATCCCATTACCATGGGTAACAAGACTAGCAAAGCTTAATGGGAAAGGAAGGGGTGAAGTGGTGAGGTTGCAGCAGCGGCTAAGCATATATGGTGGCTAACATACGCAAATGAGAGCAAGAAGAGAAACAAAGGAACGGTCGTCAACTAGTAATGATCAAGAAGTGATCCTGAACTCCTACTTACGTTAGACACAACCCAGAAACCGTGTTCTCCTCTCGATCAACCCCGAAAAGAGACACTCACGGTTACACACACGGTTAGTGTATTTTAGAAGAGTTTACTTCAAGTTTACTACAACCGGACATTAACAAATTCCCATCTGCCACATAACCGCGGGCACGGCTTTTGATAGTTCAAACCCTGCAGGGGTGTCCCAACTTAGCCCATGATAAGCTCTCGCGATCAACGAAGGATATTCCTTCTCCCGGAAGACCCGATCAGTCTCGGAATCCGGCTACAAGACATTTCGACAATGGTAAAACAAGACCAGCAAGACCGCCCGCTCCGACAATCCCGATAGGAGCTGCACATATCTCGTTCTCGTGGCAACACCGGATAAGCTAAGCGTCACAGTACCGACGTAACCCAAGTTGCCAAGGGATGGTCCCAAGACGGTGCTCTAGTTTGGACCAACACTTAGACAAGCATTGGCCCGGGGCTGAATAAAGATGACCCTTGGGCTGGCCGACCCAAGGAAAGGTAGGTGGTGGTGAGGCAAATGGTAAAACCAAGGTTGGGCCTTCTTTGGAGGAGTCTTATTCAAAGCGAACTATCAAGGGGTCCCATAAATCACCCAACCGCGTTAGGGACGCAAAATCCGGGAACATAATACCGATATGACGGAAACTAGGGCGGCAAGAGTGGAACAAAACACTGGCATAAGGCCGAGCCTTCCACCCTTTACCAAGTATATAGATTCATTAATAATATAAGAAATATTGTGATATCCCAACATAAACATAATCCAACATGGAGCAATCTTCATCTTCACCTTCAACTAGCAACGCTATAAGAGGGGCTGAGCAAAAGCGGTAACATAGCCAAACAACGGTTTGCTAGGAAGGGTGACAAAGGTTAGGGGCTATCATGCAATTTGGGAGGCTTGAGCAGCAAGTGGTAGGTAACGAAGCATAGCGATAGAACGAAGCAACTAGCATAGCAATGATAGTAATGAGATCCAAGGTGACAGTCATCTTGCCTGAAATCCCGCAAGGAAGAAGAGCGAGTCCATGAAGAAGATGAAGCCACGAAGACGAACCAAGCGTAGATGAACGAATCCTCACGATCGCAACGGAACAGAAACTAGAGAGAAGAAGCACACAACATGGTAAACACACCACACATGAACAAGGTATGATGCTCAAGCAAGTATGATGTCTGACAAAGCTATATGAGGTTACTCATGGCAAGAGATAATGCAAACAAGAACAACACATCAAGGCAAGTTTAAATGAGGCCGGAAACAACATATAACAAATTCAGTAAGTCCTCATAAGCAAATTTAGAAGTTGGTCCAGATCTGAATAAACCTTAAGTTCAAGTTGTTAAACAGCAAGTTAATATGCACCATGATGATCTACACGAAATTCTAGTCATGTTAAATATAAAGTTCATTAGATTCGGAGCTACGGCCTAGAAGATATGAGCAAAGCAAGTTAAACATGGCATTGATGCAAAATGCATACAAACATCAAGAAAACACATTCAAGACATGGATCCAACAAAGTAATATGAAACTATATGCAAAACTAAGCAAGTTTCATATAGAGCACACTCAAAACAGAGCAACGGTTCAACATATACACCATTCAAGTTTACAGGACAAGCTGTCCAAAACAGCAACTAGGCATATTGCAAGCATCAAAACAATATGCTACAGCATCTCAACGTAATTAAAAAAGGCATGGGCATAATGTACAGGTAAAGCATGACGAAACATGAACACTGAGCTATCTCCAGAAACAACTAGAACATGCTCAAAAAGACATGGCAAGATTGCAAATAATAACAGTTTCAGAATTGCAGAAATAACATCAGGTTGCAATGTTCAGAGCTATCAAACAACATGCTACAGGAACTTATAATGGCAACCAAAGGCATGGCATGAATCTTCTAATTGCATATAAAAAAATTCCCTTAATGATCATGAGCTAAAAAGGCACAGAAGATATGATTGCACCAATGTAAACATAGCAAGTTTCGTTAACAGATTCAGGAAACAGAGCATGGCATTAACAGCATTATGAAGGCATCTTTGCGAGCTCGATTCACTCACCACAAGTCATTGCATGACAAGATAAGTATAGCACCAGCAAGAAAACATGTTTATGAAACTAAACATGGCAAGAACAAGTTTATAGCATGCAAGGATGAACTACAACAAGCTTGGCAAAATTGAATAACATGTAAACAATCTGCCAGGAAACATTTTATAGCAAAAGTAGAGCCAGAAAATGACATGCTAGACTACTTCATAATTGCAAACAGGGGCATGGATGGATATATCATAACCATATGTTCAAAACATCCTTACTGAAGTATCTCAAAATATGCATGGATCTCTCTGTAGCAACGTGAGTACATGGCATCACAATAACAGCAGAAGAAGGGCTGAAATCAGCAACATCACGAAGCCTAGTTTGCATGCTTGTTCTAGTGACCACATTGATCACAAAAATACATGTCAGGCACCTCTGTAAATATGGCATCGCATAGAACAAAACACATGTAGAGCTCATGCTCATAAGATGCACACATCAAATGCAACAAAAATGACAAATCATCAAGTTATAACAGTTTCAGGAGAATAACATCACATAGCACTTTTGCAACGATGATTAGGGCATCTAGATGAACTCAAATGGATATGTCATAATGGAACAAAATGAAGAGCACAACCATATGAACATTACGATATATCATTCACAAAAAACGAAGCAATATGCAGAGAGTTGTGATGCAAAGAACAGAGGCATGAAACGTAAGGGAATTTTTGGACTTGGTGGAATTTCACCTCGTGGACTGGGGTTTGACCGCGACACGGATTCCGAGGTCCATCGGAGAAACGGGGACGGCGGCCGGAACTCGAAGGGGATCGTCGGAGCTGGCGGATCTGGACCGGATCTCGCTGAATCCGACCGGATCCCGGCGCGGGAGGCGGCGGAGGAGGCAGCGAGCGAGGCACGGGGCGGCGCGGTCTCGGCGGAGGTCGGCGCGGCGCGCGCTGGCGGGCGGGCGCCGAGGCGCACGGCGGCGGTGAGCGAGGAGGAGGCGGCGACTGTCGGGCGGCGGAGGCGGCGCTTTAGCGTGGGGCGGGCGCCGTGCGTGGCGGCGGCGGAGGCGCTGGCCCGGATGCGGCCCGGGCGGCCTCGGGCCCGCGCGGCTCGGCGGCGGTCTGCGGGCCGACATGTCTGGCGCCGGGCGGACGTGTCCGGCACGCGGAGGAAGAAGAAGGCTAGGGTTAGGCGGGTTTGGACTGCGAAATTTTCGGGGGAGGAGCACATATTTATAGGTAGAAGGAGGTGGGGGTGTCCAAATGGAGTGCTGTTTTCGCCCACACGATCGTGATCGAACGACCGAGATGATGGAAGGGGTTTAGGTGGGTTTTGGGCCACTTTGAAGGGGGTGTTAGGCTGCACCCAAAAGAGGCCTTTGCGGTTACCCGGTTAACCGTTGGAGCATCAAACGACCTCCAAATGGCACGAAACTTGACAGGCGGTCTACCGGTGCTATATCAAGGCCGCTTGGCAAACCTCGGTCCATTCCGAGAACGTTTAACATCCGCACATGAAAAGATGTAAAAGGGGGCGCCGGGGGACATAGAAGTGCCGAATTGCAAAACGGACAACGGGGAAAATGCTCGGATGCATGAAACGAACACGTATGCCAAATGAGATGCACATGATAACATGATATGAAATGCAGATGATGACCTGGCAAAGTGCAACACGCAAGCATATGACATGGCAAGGACGGCGAATAACTGGCGGACACCTGGCGCATCGAATCCGGTACAACTCTCCTCTACTAACAAGAGATCTCGTCCCGAGATCTTAGGACCGAGACGGAAGGGAAAGAGGATGAGGTGAAACAAGAATGCAAGAGAGAGGATGAACAAAGTCGAGAACACTCGAGTAGGAAAATAAATGATGAATATGACGAGAATTAATAACTCAAAGAATAAGATAGACTCTGAAACCACTCCGGTTCGAAAAGGAATAAGAACGAAAGAATTAGGCAGCACTCCGGCTGAACCTGGATGGAATAGAACATGAACTTGAAAAATGGAACGATACTTGACTTGAGGAACAACACAAAACCTCCGGAAGACTTGACAGATTGGAATGAGAAGAACGGGAAAGAAGATGACAACTTCTATCACGAATGAAATGGAAAGCATCCATAGAAGGAAGCGTTGAACGGAGTTGTTGGAAATTCAACAACAAAAGAATTGCTTGTTGTGGACTTATAGATAACATCTCAAAATTCTGAGGTGATAACCGACCAAAAACGGAAAAGAATGAATAGTTGAGAAGAAAGAAGAAATGCAAAACTCCACTTCAAAATAATATGGAGAAATAATTTCACTTCGAGATGCAAGACGAAAAGATGCTTGCGCTCCTCCAACAAGAATCTTGATGAGCACTTGAAGGATGAATTAAATCATGACGAACCACCCTGAAGATCTCTGGTACAAAAAGATGATGAGATAGAATTGAGGTATGAAAGGAATAAGATTAAAGCCTTGCGATAGTTTGGATGGAGCTTCGAGACGAGTTCACCGAGAAAAACTTGGAACTCCGGAAAAAAAAATGAACAACTTAGAGCCAAGAAATTATTCAACCTAAACAATCTCCGAAGAAAAGAATTAATCAACTTGACCACAATGAAATAAAAATAAGAATTATTTTATGCTTATCCTTCATCAATTAAATTGATGAGAAGCAATGGATTGCATACCACTTATTCACATTGGGAAATGATTAAGGGAATATGTACCGCCAAATTTGGGAAGGTCTTCATAAGCCACCGGTAGGATTGAAAAGAAACGAACGAATTGATACATAACAACAGAAAATAAATCTTGAACGAACCACCGTTAGAAATGAAAATGAACGAAGAGAAGAGAACGAATCGCCGGAAAGAATTAGGAACCACGAAGATACTTGAGGGAAATTAGAGACAAGAGAACGAAGAGATCGCGAACTGATTGACGAAAGCTTGAACCAAGCACCGGAAGAATATTGAGATGAACGAAGCTGAAAACTTGGAACGAAGAAATATCCTGAAAAGGTGACCTCCGGATGATCGAGGCGGAAAATAACTCCTGAAATACTCCGGATGGATGAAAAGAATTGCACAACTGGAAACAACTAGATAGGATAACATCGAGCTAGCACCGCGAATCTCTGGGAGAACGGACAAGATTTAAGAGAAAAAATCTACGACGGTCTTCAAATGTTGAGAATGACGAAGAGAAACACCATGCAGAATTGTTGAGATGCTCCGGGAGAATGAAAAACAAAGACGTTGAGTCAACAATGAAAATGATTTGAAATCGATCTTGGAAAAACATCTGACTGATGAAATTCATACTTACGTCAAATTTCAAAAAGAATTTGAGAATAAATCCGGGCAATTAGAAGAGTCAGGTAAGATCCTGGGAAAAGACCTGTGGGTTAGGGCCCACTGAAAAAAAACACCGTTGGAAAAGGATTGTTTAAAGAGGAATGATGCACCGGAATAACTGAGGGACTTGAATGAGGGAAACAACCTCGAATTAATTGAATGCAACCACGAGTCTTCTGAGATGTCTTCCGAACTCCGGAATGATTGAATGGCGAGAGGCACACGAGCAAGGAGAATACTTGAGCCGAGTAAAATAATATGATCAACCCGAAAAACTAGAATTGAGTCCACCGGAGAAGAAAGAGAGATGAAGAATGTCGAACAAAACGAGAATTCACCGGTTGAGACAACTGAGGAAAGACTGAAGATACTCCGCATGAATGGAATAGATTACTTGAATAGAGGCTCTGACTCCAGAATAAAAGGGTGGGAGGGCGGGAAAAAAACAAAGGCAACTTGAAACGGGGAACAGACGAATAACTTGAAGAGAAATGCTCCGGTTGAAATCATTGAGGAAAGAAAGCAAAGACTTCGCACGAGTAGGAAGGATACTCGATTACAGACTCCGGTTTCGAGAAGAAGAAGGGAGGGCGGGTGGGAAAAACAAGGACAACTTCGGACAGGGAAGCGACATCGGTTGAAAAGAGCTGAGGATTGATCTTGCAAAAGATGACGAGGATCCAATCAACTTGATGAAAAATGCACCGGACAACAGAGGATGGGCAACGAACGAAAACTAACCACGTGATCCTAAAGAAAAATTTGAACGGGAAGAGGAGTAGTTCAAAACACCTACGTCAAGATTTCTCACCAGAGCGATTTAAGGGCGGAGGAGTAAAAGAAATCCTACTCTCGATATAACTAGACTCGAAAAGATTTTTTCTAGACTTGACATCGGCCAAACTACACGATCAATCAAGGGGGCTCCTAGGGTCGGTCGAGGCTCTGATACCAACTTGTCACGCCCAATATGCGATACTATCCTAAAGAGACTCGAAGGTCCCACCAAGGATAGAACCGCATATTGAAACGCTTTTGCAAGGTGGATATCATTACATCAACATTACATAATAGGTGGGGATACATACAAGAGGCATACAATGCCACATGAATACAACAATACAACATATACAAGATCAACATCCGACTACGGATGAAACATAAACAGAAACTCAAACAATATCCACCCTTCTAGCCCAGGCTGCCGACCTGGAACCAATCCCCTGATCGACGAAGAAGAAGAAGAACTCCAACACAAGCAAACATCGCTCTCGCGTCATGATCATCGCATAACTTGTACCTGCAACTGTTGGTGTAGTAATCTGTGAGCCACGAGGACTCAGCAATCCCATTACCATGGGTAACAAGACTAGCAAAGCTTAATGGGAACGGAAGGGGTGAAGTGGTGAGGTTGCAGCAGCGGCTAAGCATATATGGTGGCTAACATACGCAAATGAGAGCGAGAAGAGAAACAAAGGAACGGTCGTCAACTAGTAATGATCAAGAAGTGATCCTGAACTCCTACTTACGTCAGACATAACCCAGAAACCGTGTTCTCCTCTCGATCAACCCCGAAAAGAGACACTCACGGTTACACACACGGTTGGTGTATTTTAGAAGAGTTTACTTCAAGTTTACTACAACCGGACATTACCAAATTCCCATCTGCCACATAACCGTGGGCACGGCTTTCGATAGTTCAAACCCTGCAGGGGTGTCCCAACTTAGCCCATGATAAGCTCTCGCGATCAACGAAGGATATTCCTTCTCCCCGGGAAGACTCGATCAGTCTCGGAATCCCGGCTACAAGACATTTCGACAATGGTAAATCAAGACCAGCAAGACCGCCCGATGCACCGACAATCCCGATAGGAGCTGCACATATCTCGTTCTCAGGGCAACACCGGATAAGCTAAGCGTACAGGTACCGACGTAACCCAAGTTGCCAAGGGATGGTCCCGCACGGTGCTCTAGTATGGACCAGCACTTAGACAAGCATTGGCCCGGGGGGCTGAATAAAGATGACCCTTGGGCTGGCCGACCCAAGGGAAAGGTAGGTGGTGGTGAGGCAAATGGTAAAACCAAGGTTGGGCCTTGCTGGAGGAGTCTTATTCAAAGCGAACTGTCAAGGGGGTCCCATAAATCACCCAACCGCGTTAGGGACGCAAAATCCGGGAACATAATACCGATATGACGGAAACTAGGGCGGCAAGAGTGGAACAAAACACCAGGCATAAGGCCGAGCCTTCCACCCTTTACCAAGTATATAGATTCATTAATAATATAAGAGATATTGTGATATCCCGACATAAACATAATCCAACATGTTGTAATCTTCATCTTCACCTTCAACTAGCAACGCTATAAGAGGGGCTGAGCAAAAGCGGTAACATAGCCAAACAACTTTTGCTAGGAAGGGTGACAAAGGTTAGGGTCTATCATGCAATTTGGGAGGCTTGAGCAGCAAGTGGTAGGTAACGCAGCATAGCGATAGAACGAAGCAACTAGCATAGCAATGATAGTAATGAGATCCAATGTGACAGTCATCTTGCCTGAAATCCCGCAAGGAAGAAGAACGAGTCCATGAACAAGATGAAGCCACGAAGACGAACCAAGCGTAGACGAACGAATCCTCACGATCGCAACGGAACGGAAACTAGAGAGAAGAAGCACACAACATGGTAAACACACCACACACGAACAAGGCATGATGCTCAAGCAAGTATGATGTCTGACAAAGCTATATGAGGCTACTCATGGCAAGAGATGATGCAAACAAGAACAACACATCAAGGCAAGTTTAAATGAGGCCGGAAACAACATATAACAAATTCGGTAAGTCCTCATAAGCAAATTTAGAAGTTGGTCCAGATCTGAATAAACCTTAAGTTCAAGTTGTTAAACAGCAAGTTAAGATGCACCATGATGATCTAAACGAAATTCTAGTCAAGTTACATATAAAGTTCATTAGATTCGGAGCTACGGCCTAGAAGATATGAGCAAAGCAAGTTAAACATGGCATTGATGCAAAATGCATACAAAAATCAAGCAAACACATTCAAGACATGGATCCAACAAAGTAATATGAAACTACATGCAAAACTAAGCAAGTTTCATATAGAGCACACTCAAAACGGAGCAACGGTTCAACACATACACCATTCAAGTTTACAGGACAAGCTGTCCAAAACAGCAACTAGGCATATTGCAAGCATCAAAACAATATGCTACAACATCTCAACGTAATTAAAAAAGGCATGGGCATAATGTACAGGTAAAGCATGACGAAACATGAACACTGAGCTATCTCCAGAAACAACTAGAACATGCTCAAAAAGACATGGCAAGATTGCAAATAATAACAGTTTCAGACTTTGCAGAA
The DNA here is from genome assembly GCA_021605205.1 of Aegilops longissima. Classification (NCBI taxonomy): domain Eukaryota; kingdom Viridiplantae; phylum Streptophyta; class Magnoliopsida; order Poales; family Poaceae; genus Aegilops; species Aegilops longissima. Next base: position 640,754,500 of record CM038677.1, read on the forward strand.
ATAACATCAGGTTGCAATGTTCAGAGCTATCAAATAACATGCTACATGAACTTATCATGGCAACCAAAGGCATGCCATGAATCTTCTAATTGCACATAACAAAAGTCCCTTAATGATCATGAGCTAAAAAGGCACAGAAGATATGATTGCACCCATGTAAACATAGCAAGTTCCGTTAACAGATTCAGGAAACAGAGCATGGCATTAACAACATTATGAAGGCATCTTTGCGAGCTTGATTCACTCACCACAAGTCATTGCATGACAAGATAAGCATAGCACCAGCAAGAAAACATGTTTATGAAACTAAACATGGCAAGAACAAGTTTATAGCATGCAAGGATCAACTACAACAAGCTTGGCAAAATTGAATAGCATGTAAACAATCTGCCAGGAAACATTTTATAGCAAAAGTAGAGCCAGAAAATGACATGCTAGACTACTCCATAATTGCAAACAGGGGCATGGATGGATATATCATAACCATAAGTTCAAAACATCCTTACTGAAGTATCTCAAAATATGCATGGATCTCTCTGTAGCAACATGAGTACATGGCATCACAATAACAATAGAACAAGGGCTGAAATCAGCAACATCACGATGCCTAGTTTGCATGCTTGTTCTAGTGACCACATTGATCACAAAAATACATGTCAGGCACCTCTGTAAATATGGAATGGCATAGAACAAAACACATGTAGAGCTCAAGCTCATAAGATGCACACATCAAATGCAACAAAATGACAAATCATCAAGTTATAACAGTTTCAGCAGAATAACATCACATAGCACTTTTGCAACGATGATTAGGGCATCTAGATGAACTCAAATGGATATGTCATAATGGAACAAAATGAAGAGCACAACCATATGAACATTACGATATATCATTCACAAAAACAAAGCACTATGCGAGAGTTGTGATGCAAAGAACAGAGGCATAAAACGAAGGGAATTTTTGGACTTGGTGGAATTTCACCTCGCGGACTGGGTTTGACCGCTTCACGGATTCCGAGGTCCATCGGAGAATCGGGACGGTGGCGGAACTTCGAAGGGATCGCGGAGCTGGCGGATCGGACCGGATCTCGCCGATCCGACCGGATCCCGCGCGGGAGGCGGCGGAGGAGGCGGCGAAGCGAGGCACGGGCGGCGCGGGTCTCAGCGGAGGTCGGCACGCTGGCGCTGGCGGGCGGGCAACAGCCGAGGCGCACGGCGGCGGTGAGCGAGGAGGAGGCAGCGACCTGCCGGGCGGCGGAGGCGGCGCTGGGCGCGGGGCGAGGCGCCTGGCGCGAGGCGGCGGAGGCGCGCCCGATCTGACCGGTGGGCTGCCTCGGCCCCCGGCCGGGCCAGCGGCGGCGTGGCTGGACATGTCCGCACTGGCGGACGTGTCCGTGCATGGAGGAAGAAGAAGGCTAGGGTTAGGGGGGTTTGGACTGCGAAATTTTCGGGGGAGGAGCACATATTTATAGGTAGAAGGAGGTGGGAGTGTCCAAATGGAGTGCGGTTTTCACCCACACGATCGTGATCGAACGACCGAGATGATGGAAGGGGTTTAGGTGGGTTTTGGGCCACTTTGAAGGGGGTGTTGGGCTGCACCCAAAAGAGGCCTTTGCGTTACCGGTTAACTGTTGAGCATCAAACGACCTCCAAATGGCACGAAACTTGACAGGCGGTCTACCGGTGCTATATCAAGGCCGCTTGGCAAACCTCGGTCCATTGCGAGAACGTTTAACACCCGCACATGAAAAGATGTAAAAGGGGGCGCCGGGGGACATAGAAGTGCCGGATTGCAAAACGGACAATGGGGAAAATGCTCGGATGCATGAAACGAACATGTATGCCAAATGAGATGCACATGATAACATGATATGAAATGCAGATGATGACATGGCAAAGTGCAACACGCAAGCACATGACATGGCAAGGACGGTGAATAATCATGGACACCGGCGATCGAATCCGGTGCGTTACAACTCTCCTCTACTAACAAGAGATCTCGTCCCGAGATCTTAGGACCGAGACGGAAGGGAAAGAGGATGAGGTGAAACAAGAATGCGAGAGAGAGGATGAACAAAGTCGAGAACACTCGAGTAGGAAAATAAATGACGAATATGACGAGAATTCATAACTCAAAGAATAAGATAGACTCTGAAACCACTCCGGTTCGAAAAGGAATAAGAACGAAAGAATTAGGCAGCACTCCGGCTGAACCTGGATGGAATAGAACATGAACTTGAAAAATGGAACGATACTTGACTTGAGGAACAACACAAAACCTCCGGAAGACTTGACAGATTGGAATGAGAAGAACGGGAAAGAAGATGACAACTTCTATCACGAATGAAATGGAAAGCATCCATAGAAGGAAGCGTTGAACGGAGTTGTTGGAAATTCAACAACAAAAGAATTGCTTGTTGTGGACTTATAGATAACATCTCAAAATTCTGAGGTGATAACCAACCACGAACGGAAAAAAATGGATAGTTGAGAAGAAAGAAGAAATGCAAAACTCCACTTCGAAGAATATGGAGAAATAATTGCACTTCGAGATGCAAGACGAAAAGATGCTTGCGCCCTCCAACAAGAATCTTGATGAGCACTTGAAGGATGAATTAAATCATGACGAACCACCACAAGATCTCTCGTACAAAAGATGATGAGATAGAATTGAGGTATGAAAGGAATAAGATTAAAGCCTTGCGATAGTTTGATGGAGCTCAAACGAGTTCACCGAGAAAAACTTGGAACTCCGAAAAAAAATGAACAACTTAGAGCCAAGAAATTATTCAACCTAAACAATCTCCAAGAAAATAATTAATCAACTTGACCACAATGAAATAAAAATAAGAATTATGTTATGCTTATCCTTCATCAATTAAATTGATGAGAAGCAATGGATTGCATACCACTTATTCACATTGGGAAATGATTAAGGAATATATACCGCCAAATTTGGGAAGGTCTTCATAAGCCACCGTAGGATAGAAAAGAAACGAACAATTGATACATAACAACAGAAAAGAAATCTTGAACGAACCACCGTTAGAAATGAAAATGAACGAAGAGAAGAGAACGAATCGCGGAAAGAATTAGAAACCACGGGTTACTTGAGGGAAATTAGAGACAAGAGAACGAAGAGATCGCGAACTGATTGACGTAAAGCTTGAACGAAGCAATCGGAAGAATATTGAGATGAACGAAGCTGAAAACTTGGAACGAAGAAATATCCCGAAAAGGTGACCTCCGGATGATCGAGACGGAAAATAACTCCTGAAATACTCCGGATGGATGAAAAGAATTGCACAACTGGAAACAACTAGATAGGATAACATCGAGCTAGCACCGCGAATCTCCGGGAGAACGGACAAGATTTAAGAGAAAAAATCTACGACGGTCTTCAAATGTTGAGAATGACGAAGAGAAACACCATGCAGAATTGTTGAGATGCTCCGGGAGAATGAAAAACAAAGACGTTGAGTCAACAATGAAAATGATTTGAAATCGATCTTGGAAAAACATCTGACTGATGAAATTCATACTTACGTCAAATTTCAAAAAGAATTTGAGAATAACTTCGGGAATTAGAAGAGTCGGGTAAGATCCTGGGAAAAGACCTGTGGGTTAGGGCCCACTGGAAAAAGAAACACCGTTGGAAAAGGATTGTTTAAATGAGGAATGATGCACCGGAACAACTGAGGGACTTGAATGAGGGAAACAACCTCGAATTAATTGAATGCAACCACGAGTCTTCTGAGATGTCTTCCGAACTCCGGAATGATTGAATGACGAGAGGAAAACGAGCAAGGAGAATACTTGAGCCGAGTAAAATAATATGATCAACCCGAAAAACTAGAATTGAGTCCACCGGAGAAGAAAGAGAGATGAAGAATGTCGAACAAAACGAGAATTCACCGGTTGAGACAACTGAGGAAAGACTGAAGATACTACGCACGAATGGAATAAATTACTTGAATAGAGGCTCGACTCCTGAATAAAAGGGTGGAGGGCGGAAAAAACAAAGGCAACTTGGAACGGGGAATGATTTAATAACTTGAAGAGAAATGTCCGCTGAAATCATTGAGGAAAGAAAGCAAAGACTTCGCACGAGTAGGAAGGATACTCGATTACAAACTCCGGTTTCGAGAAGAAGAAGGAGGGCGGTGGGAAAAACAAGGACAACTTCGACAGGAAGCGACATCGGTTGAAAAGAGCTGAGGATTGATCTTGCAAAAGATGACGAGGATCCAAACAACTTGATGAAAAATGCACCGACAACAGAGGATGGGCAACGAACAAAAACTAACCACGTGATCCTAAAGAAAAATTTCAACGGGAAGAGGAGTAGTTCAAAACACCTACGTCAAGATTTCTCACCAGAGCGACGAAGGGGCAGAGGAGTAAAAAGAAATCCTACTCTCCGATATAACTAGACTCTGAAAAAGATTTTTTTATAGACTTGACATCGGCCAAACTACACGATCAATCAAGGGGGCTCCTAGGGTCGGTCGAGGCTCTGATACCAACTTGTCACGCCCAATATGCGATACTATCCTAAAGAGACTCGAAGGTCCCACCAAGGATAGAACCGCATATTGAAACGCTTTTGCAAGGTGGATATCATTACATCAACATTACATAATAGGTGGGGATACATACAAGAGGCATACAATGCCACATGAATACAACAATACAACATATACAAGATCAACATCCGACTACGGATGAAACATAAACAGAAACTCAAACAATATCCACCCTTCTAGCCCAGGCTGCCGACCTGGAACCTATCCCCTGATCGACGAAGAAGAAGAAGAACTCCAACACAAGCAAACATCGCTCTCGCGTCATGATCATCGCATAACTTGTACCTGCAACTGTTGGTGTAGTAATCAGGAGCCACGAGGACTCAAAGAATCCCATTACCATGGGTAACAAGACTAGCAAAGCTTAATGGGAAAGGAAGGGGTGAAGTGGTGATGTTGCAGCAGCGGGTAAGCATATATGGTGGCTAACATACGCAAATGAGAGCGAGAAGAGAAACAAAGGAACGGTCGTCAACTAGTAATGATCAAGAAGTGATCCTGAACTCCTACTTACGTCAGACATAACCCAGAAACCGTGTTCTCCTCTCGATCAACCCCGAAAGGAGACACTCACGGTTACACACACGTTTGGTGTATTTTAGAAGAGTTTACTTCAAGTTTACTACAACCGGACATTACCAAATTCCCATCTGCCACATAACCGCGGGCACACGACTTTCAAAGTTCAAACCTGCAGGGTGTCCCAACTTAGCCCATGATAAGCTCTCGCGATCAACGAAGGATATTCTTCTCCCGGAAGACTCGATCAGTCTCGAATCCTGCTACAAGACATTTCGACAATGGTAAAACAAGACCAGCAAGACCGCCCGATGCGCCGACAATCCCGATAGGAGCTGCACATATCTCGTTCTCAGGGCAACACCGGATAAGCTAAGCGTACAGGTACCGACGTAACCCAAGTTGCCAAGGGATGGTTCCGCACGGTGCTCTAGTTTGGACCAACACTTAGACAAGCATTGGCCCGGGGGGCTGAATAAAGATGACCCTTGGGCTGGCCGACCCAAGGGAAAGGTAGGTGCTGGTGAGGCAAATGGTAAAACCAAGGTTGGGCCTTCTTTGGAGGAGTCTTATTCAAATCGAATGTCAAGGGGGTCCCATAAATCACCCAACCGCGTTAGGGACACAAAATCTGGGAACATAATACCGATATGACGGAAACTAGGGCGACAAGAGTGGAACAAAACACCAGGCATAAGGCCGAGCCTTCCACCCTTTACCAAGTATATAGATTCATTAATAATATAAGAGATATTGTGATATCCCAACATAAACATAATCCAACATGTATCATGCAATTTGGGAGGGTTGAGCAGCAAGTGGTAGGTAAGAATAGCGATAGATCGAAGCAACTAGCATAGCAATGATAGTAATGAAGCCACGATCGAATCTAGAGAGAAGAAGCACAATATGAAACACACCAAGAACAAGGAGACGAACTAATCCTCACGATCGAACGAAACGGAAACTAGAGAGAAGAAGCAAATATGGTAAACATACACCACAATACTTAACCAAGGCATGATGAGACGAAGAAGATCGCAACGAACGGAAGGCAACCTAGAGAGAAGAAGCACACAATATGGTAGCAAGTATGATGTCCGACAAAGCTATATGAGGCTACTCATGGCAAGAGATGATGCAAACAAGAACAACACATCAAGGCAAGTTTAAATGAGGCCGAAACAACATATAACAAATTCGTAAGTCCTCATAAGCAAATTTAGAAGTTGGTCCAGATCTGAATAAACCTTAAGTTCAAGTTGTTAAACAGCAAGTTAAGATGCACCATGATGATCTAAACGAAATTCTAGTCAAGTTACATATAAAGTTCATTAGATTCGGAGCTACGGCCTAGAAGATATGAGCAAAGCAAGTTAAACATGGCATTGATGCAAAATGCATACAAAAATCAAGCAAACACATTCAAGACATGGATCCAACAAAGTAATATGAAACTACATGCAAAACTAAGCAAGTTTCATATAGAGCACACTCAAAACGGAGCAACGGTTCAACACATACACCATTCAAGTTTACAGGACAAGCTGTCCAAAACAGCAACTAGGCATATTGCAAGCATCAAAACAATATGCTACAACATCTCAACGTAATTAAAAAAGGCATGGGCATAATGTACAGGTAAAGCATGATGAAACATGAACACTGAGCTATCTCCGAAAACAACTAGAACATGCTCAAAAAGACATGGCAAGATTGCAAATAATAACAGTTTTAGACTTTGCGTAAATAACATCAGGTTGCAATGTTCAGAGCTATCAAATAACATGCTACATGAACTTATCATGGCAACCAAAGGCATGCCATGAATCTTCTAATTGCACATAACAAAAGTCCCTTAATGATCATGAGCTAAAAAGGCACAGAAGATATGATTGCACCCATGTAAACATAGCAAGTTCCGTTAACAGATTCAGGAAACAGAGCATGGCATTAACAACATTATGAAGGCATCTTTGCGAGCTTGATTCACTCACCACAAGTCATTGCATGACAAGATAAGCATAGCACCAGCAAGAAAACATGTTTATGAAACTAAACATGGCAAGAACAAGTTTATAGCATGCAAGGATCAACTACAACAAGCTTGGCAAAATTGAATAGCATGTAAACAATCTGCCAGGAAACATTTTATAGCAAAAGTAGAGCCAGAAAATGACATGCTAGACTACTCCATAATTGCAAACAGGGGCATGGATGGATATATCATAACCATAAGTTCAAAACATCCTTACTGAAGTATCTCAAAATATGCATGGATCTCTCTGTAGCAACATGAGTACATGGCATCACAATAACAACAGAACAAGGGCTGAAATCAGCAACATCACGATGCCTAGTTTGCATGCTTGTTCTAGTGACCACATTGATCACAAAAATACATGTCAGGCACCTCTGTAAATATGGAATGGCATAGAACAAAACACATGTAGAGCTCAAGCTCATAAGATGCACACATCAAATGCAACAAAAATGACAAATCATCAAGTTATAACAGTTTCAGCAGAATAACATCACATAGCACTTTTGCAACGATGATTAGGGCATCTAGATGAACTCAAATGGATATGTCATAATGGAACAAAATGAAGAGCACAACCATATGAACATTACGATATATCATTCACAAAAAACAAAGCACTATGCAGAGAGTTGTGATGCAAAGAACAGAGGCATAAAACGTAAGGGAATTTTTGGACTTGGTGGAATTTCACCTCGCGGACTGGGGTTTGACCGCTTCACGGATTCCGAGGTCCATCGGAGAATCGGGGACGGTGGCCGGAACTCGAAGGGGATCGCCGGAGCTGGCGGATCCGGACCGGATCTCGCCGGATCCGACCGGATCCCGCGGGAGGCGGCGGAGGAGGCGGCGAGCGAGGCACGGGCGGCGCTGGTCTCGGCGGAGGTCGGCACGCTGGCGCTGCGGCGGCTGGCAGCCGGTGGCGCACGGCGGCGGTGGTGCGCGAGGAGGAGGCAGCGACCTGGGCGGCGGAGGCGGCGCTGGGCGCGGGGCGAGGCGCCTGGCGCGAGGCGGCGGAGGCGCTGCCCGATGCGTTCGGGTGGCAGCCTCGCCTCCGGCCCAGCCAGCGCGCGCTGGCTGGACATGTCCGCACTGGGCGGACGTGTCCGCGCCATGAGGAGGAAGAAGAAGGCTAGGGTTAGGGGTTTGACCACAAATTTTCGGGAGGAGCACATATTTATAGGTAGAAGGAGGTGGGAGTGTCCAAATGGAGGCGGTTTTCACCACACGATCGTGATCGAACGACCGAGATGATGGAAGGGGTTTAGGTGGGTTTTGGGCCACTTTGAAGGGGGTGTTGGGCTGCACCCAAAAGAGGCCTTTGCAGTTACCCGGTTAACCGTTGGAGCATCAAACGACCTCCAAATGGCACGAAACTTGACAAAGCGGTTCACCGGTGCTATATCAAGGCCGCTATAAACCTCGTCCATTATAGAGAACGCTAACACCCGCACATGAAAAGATGTAAAAGGGGCGCCGGGGACATAGAAGTGCCGGATTGCAAAACGGACAATGGGGAAAATGCTCGGATGCATGAAACGAACATGTATGCCAAATGAGATGCACATGATAACATGATATGAAATGCAGATGATGACATGGCAAAGTGCAACACGCAAGCACATGACATGGCAAGGACGGTGAATAACTGGCGGACACCTGGCGCATCGAATCCGGTGCGTTACAACTCTCCTCTACTAACAAGAGATCTCGTCCCGAGATCTTAGGACCGAGACGGAAGGGAAAGAGGATGAGGTGAAACAAGAATGCGAGAGAGAGGATGAACAAAGTCGAGAACACTCGAGTAGGAAAATAAATGACTAATATGACGAAATTCATAACTCAAAGAATAAGATAGACTCAAACCACTCCGGTTCGAAAAGGAATAAGAACGAAGAATTAGGCAGCACTCGCTGAACCTGGATGGAATAGAACATGAACTTGAAAAATGGAACGATACTTGACTTGAGGAACAACACAAAACCTCCTAAGACTTGACAGATTGAATGAGAAGAACGGGAAAGAAGATGACAACTTCTATCACGAATGAAATGGAAAGCATCCATAGAAGGAAGCGTTGAACGGAGTTGTTGGAAATTCAACAACAAAAGAATTGCTTGTTGTGGACTTATAGATAACATCTCAAAATTCTGAGGTGATAACCAACCACGAACGGAAAAAAATGGATAGTTGAGAAGAAAGAAGAAATGCAAAACTCCACTTCAGAAGAATATGGAGAAATAATTGCACTTCGAGATGCAAGACGAAAAGATGCTTGCGCTCCTCCAACAAGAATCTTGATGAGCACTTGAAGGATGAATTAAATCATGACGAACCACCCTGAAGATCTCTGGTACAAAAAGATGATGAGATAGAATTGAGGTATGAAAGGAATAAGATTAAAGCCTTGCGATAGTTTGGATGGAGCTTCGAAACGAGTTCACCGAGAAAAACTTGGAACTCCGGAAAAAAAAATGAACAACTTAGAGCCAAGAAATTATTCAACCTAAACAATCTCCGAAGAAAATAATTAATCAACTTGACCACAATGAAATAAAAATAAGAATTATGTTATGCTTATCCTTCATCAATTAAATTGATGAGAAGCAATGGATTGCATACCACTTATTCACATTGGGAAATGATTAAGGGAATATATACCGCCAAATTTGGGAAGGTCTTCATAAGCCACCGGTAGGATAGAAAAGAAACGAACGAATTGATACATAACAACAGAAAAGAAATCTTGAACGAACCACCGTTAGAAATGAAAATGAACGAAGAGAAGAGAACGAATCGCCGGAAAGAATTAGAAACCACGAAGTTACTTGAGGGAAATTAGAGACAAGAGAACGAAGAGATCGCGAACTGATTGACGAAAGCTTGAACGAAGCACCGGAAGAATATTGAGATGAACGAAGCTGAAAACTTGGAACGAAGAAATATCCCGAAAAGGTGACCTCCGGATGATCGAGACGGAAAATAACTCCTGAAATACTCCGGATGGATGAAAAGAATTGCACAACTGGAAACAACTAGATAGGATAACATCGAGCTAGCACCGCGAATCTCCGGGAGAACGGACAAGATTTAAGAGAAAAAATCTACGACGGTCTTCAAATGTTGAGAATGACGAAGAGAAACACCATGCAGAATTGTTGAGATGCTCCGGAGAATGAAAACAAAGACGTTGAGTCAACAATGAAAATGATTTGAAATCGATCTTGGAAAAACATCTGACTGATGAAATTCATACTTACGTCAAATTTCAAAAAGAATTTGAGAATAACTTCGGGAATTAGAAGAGTCGGGTAAGATCCTGGGAAAAGACCTGTGGGTTAGGGCCCACTGGAAAAAGAAACACCGCTGGAAAAGGATTGTTTAAATGAGGAATGATGCACCGAACAACTGAGGGACTTGAATGAGGGAAACAACCTCAATTAATTGAATGCAACCACGAAGTCTTCGAGATGTCTTCCTAACTCCGAATGATTGAATGACGAGAGGAAAACGAGCAAGGAGAATACTTGAGCCGAGTAAAATAATATGATCAACCCGAAAAACTAGAATTGAGTCCACCGGAGAAGAAAGAGAGATGAAGAATGTCGAACAAAACGAGAATTCACCGGTTGAGACAACTGAGGAAAGACTGAAGATACTACGCACGAATGGAATAAATTACTTGAATAGAGGCTCTGACTCCTGAATAAAAGGGTGGGAGGGCGGGAAAAAAACAAAGGCAACTTGGAACGGGGAACAGACGAATAACTTGAAGAGAAATGCTCCGGTTGAAATCATTGAGGAAAGAAAGCAAAGACTTCGCACGAGTAGGAAGGATACTCGATTACAAACTCCGGTTTCGAGAAGAAGAAGGGAGGGCGGGTGGGAAAAACAAGGACAACTTCGGACAGGGAAGCGACATCGGTTGAAAAGAGCTGAGGATTGATCTTGCAAAAGATGACGAGGATCCAAACAACTTGATGAAAAATGCACCGGACAACAGAGGATGGGCAACGAACAAAAACTAAACACGTGATCCTAAAGAAAAATTTCAACGGGAAGAGGAGTAGTTCAAAACACCTACGTCAAGATTTCTCACCAGAGCGACGAAGGGGCAGAGGAGTAAAAAGAAATCCTACTCTCCGATATAACTAGACTCTGAAAAAGATTTTTTTATAGACTTGACATCGGCCAAACTACACGATCAATCAAGGGGCTCCTAGGGTCGGTCGAGGCTCGATACTAACTTGAAACACGCCTAATATGCGATACTATCCTAAAGAGACTCAAGGTCCCACCAAGGATAGAACCGATATTGAAACGCTTTTGCAAGGTGGATATCATTACATCAACATTACATAATAGGTGGGGATACATACAAGAGGCATACAATGCCACATGAATACAACAATACAACATATATAAGATCAACATCCGACTACGGATGAAACATAAACAGTAAACTCAAACAATATCCACCCTTCTAGCCCAGGCTGCCGACCGAACCTATCCCCGATCGACGAAGAAGAAGAAGAACTCCAACACAAGCAAACATCGCCTCAAGGCATGATCATCGTGACAACTTGTACCTGCAATCTGGTGTAGTAATCAGGAGCCACGAGGACTCAAAGAATCCCATTACCATGGGTAACAAGACTAGCAAAGCTTAATGGGAAAGGAAGGGGTGAAGTGGTGATGTTGCAGCAGCGGTAAGCATATATGGTGGCTAACATACGCAAATGAGAGCGAGAAGAGAAACAAAGGAACGGTCGTCAACTAGTAATGATCAAGAAGTGATCCTGAACTCCTACTTACGTCAGACATAACCCAGAAACCGTGTTCTCCTCTCGATCAACCCCCGAAGGAGACACTCACGGTTACACACACGCTTGGTGTATTTTAGAAGAGTTTACTTCAAGTTTACTACAACCGACATTACCAAATTCCCATCTCGCCACATAACCGCGGGCACGACTTTCGAAAGTTCAAACCCTGCAGGGTGTCCCAACTTAGCCCATGATAAGCTCTCGCGATCAACGAAGGATATTCTTCTCCCGGAAGACTCGATCAGTCTCGGAATCCCGGCTACAAGACATTTCGACAATGGTAAAACAAGACCAGCAAGACCGCCCGATGCGCCGACAATCCCGATAGGAGCTGCACATATCTCGTTCTCAGGGCAACACCGGATAAGCTAAGCGTACAGGTACCGACGTAACCCAAGTTGCCAAGGGATGGTTCCGCACGGTGCTCTAGTTTGGACCAACACTTAGACAAGCATTGGCCCGGGGGGCTGAATAAAGATGACCCTTGGGCTGGCCGACCCAAGGGAAAGGTAGGTGCTGGTGAGGCAAATGGTAAAACCAAGGTTGGGCCTTGCTGGAGGAGTCTTATTCAAATCGAACTGTCAAGGGGGTCCCATAAATCACCCAACCGCGTTAGGGACACAAAATCTGGGAACATAATACCGATATGACGGAAACTAGGGCGACAAGAGTGGAACAAAACACCAGGCATAAGGCCGAGCCTTCCACCCTTTACCAAGTATATAGATTCATTAATAATATAAGAGATATTGTGATATCCCAACATAAACATAATCCAACATGGAGCAATCTTCATCTTCACCTTCAACTAGCAACGCTATAAGAGGGGCTGAGCAAAAGCGGTAACATAGCCAAACAACGGTTTGCTAGGAAGGGTGACAAAGGTTAGGGGCTATCATGCAATTTGGGAGGGTTGAGCAGCAAGTGGTAGGTAACGCAGCATAGCGATAGAACGGCAACTAGCATAGCAATGATAGTAATGAGATCCACAGACGGTCATCTTGCCTGAAATCCCGCAAGGAAGAAGAACGAGTCCATGAAGAAGATGAAGCCACGAAGACTAACCAAGCGAGATTTAACGAATCCTCACGATCGCAACGGAACGGAAACTAGAGAGAAGAAGCACACAATATGGTAAACACACCACACACGAACAAGGCATGATGGTCAAGCAAGTATGATGTGTGACAAAGCTATATGAGGCTACTCATGGCAAGAGATGATGCAAACAAGAACAACACATCAAGGCAAGTTTAAATGAGGCCGGAAACAACATATAACAAATTCGGTAAGTCCTCATAAGCAAATATAGAAGTTGTTCCAGATCTGAATAAACCTTAAGTTCAAGTTGTTAAACAGAAAGTTAAGATGCACCATGATGATCTACACGAAATTCTAGTCAAGTTACACATAAAGTTCATTAGATTCGGAGCTACGGCCTAGAAGATATGAGCAAAGCAAGTTAAAAATGGCATTGATGCAAAATGCATACAAACATCAAGCAAACACATTCAAGACATGGATCCAACAAAGTAATATGAAACTACATGCAAAACTAAGCAAGTTTCATATAGAGCACACTCAAAACGGAGCAACTGTTCAACACATACACCATTCAAGTTTACAGGACAAGCTGTCCAAAACAGCAACTAGGCATATTGCAAGCATCAGAACAATATGCTACAGCATGTCAACGTAATAACAAAAGGCATGGGCATAATGTACAGGTAAAGCATGATGAAACATGAACACTGAGCTATCTCCAGAAACAACTAGAACATGCTCAAAAAGACATGGCAAGATTGCAAATAATAACAGTTTTAGACTTTGCAGAAATAACATCAGGTTGCAATGTTATAACAGTTTCAGCAGAATAACATCACATAGCACTTTTGCAACGATGATTAGGGCATCTAGATGAACTCAAATGGACATGTCATAATAGAACAAAATTAAGAGCACAACCAGATGAACATTTTGATATATCATGCACACAAAACAAAGCAATATGCAGAGAGTTGTGATGCAAAGAACAGAGGCATAAAACATAAGGGAATTTTTGGACTTAGTGGAATTTCACCTCGCAGACTGGGGTTTGACCGCGACACGGATTCCGAGGTCCATTGGAGAAACGGGGACGGCGGCCGGAACTCGAAGGGGATCGCCGGAGCTGGCGGATCCGGACCGGATCTCGCCGGATCCGACCGGATCCCGGCGCGGGAGGCGGCGGAGGAGGCGGCGAGCGAGGCACGGGCAGCGGGGTCTCAAGGCGGAGGTCGGCGACGGGCGGGCCGCTGGGCGGCGGTGCACGGCGGCGGCGTGACTGCCGGGCGGCGGAGGCGGCGCGGCGGGGCGAGGCGCCTGGTGCGAGGCGGCGGAGGCGCTGCTCGATGTGGCCCGAGGCGGCAGGCCTCGGCCCCGCGGGTCTGGGCGGGCGCGTGGCTGGACATGTCCGGCGCCGGGCGGACGTCTCCGGCGCGCGGAGGAAGAAGAAGTCTAGGGTTAGGGGGGTTTGGACTACGAAATTTTCGGGGGAGGAGCACATATTTATAGGTAGAAGGAGGTGGGAGTGTCCAAATGGAGTGCGGTTTTCGCCCACACGATCGTGATCGAACGACCAAGATGATGGAAGGGGTTTAGGTGGGTTTTGGGGCACTTTGAAGGGGGTTTTGGGCTGCACCCAAAAGAGGCCTTTGTGGTTACCCGGTTAACCGTTGGAGCATCAAACGACCTCCAAATGGCACGAAACTTGACAGGCGGTCTACCGGTGCTATATCAAGGCCGCTTGGCAAACCTCGGTCCATTCCGAGAACGTTTAACACCCGCACATGAAAAGAGGTAAATGGGGGCGCCGGGGGACATAGAAGTGCCGGAGCAAAACGGACAACGGGGAAAATGCTCGGATGCATGAAACGAACACGTATGCCAAATGAGATGCACATGATAACATGATATGAAATGCAGATGATGACATGGCAAAGTGCAACACGCAAGCACATGACATGGCAAGGACGGCGAATAACTGGCGGACACCTGGCGCATCGAACCCGGGGCGTTACACATATGCCCATTGTACGGGCTACCTAACTTTAGAAGTTATGTTCGGCTCATCCGACAACTTCCGTCGCGAAAAGTTAGTCTTCCATATCGCCCCATTTAAAAGTAGCCATCAAGCACTACTGGGACGCGAAGCTTTCGCCCGCTTTAATGCAATACCGCATTACGCATCTCTTACGCTTAAAATGCCCGGTCCACGAGGCATCATTTCATTAAAGGGAAACTGCGAGTGTCCCTCGAGTACGAAAGAATGTGAGACTGCCTTGACAGCCTCACATTAATCCGGCTTTGCTGGTCAAAGCATCTAAGCAGGTCGTTCAGACCCCGGACACGGTTAGGCGAGTCCGGCATAAATAAACAAGGGTTTACTAGCCGCTGCACTTCTTACAAGGGCTCCACGCATGTACAACAAGAGACAATAAAGCTCAATTTTATTCATTTTTTGAATCATACTCTATTTATTTCAATTTACATTTTTCGCACGATCTTTTTCAACTAAGTTTCGCTCTTTTACAGATGAACGCCGTGCTATACCCGTCCAGGATACGGCACAACGGAGATACAGACGCAGACGTGCAGCAGGGACCCGTTGCAAGGATTCTTTTCAGATTAAGACCCTGCGTAAACCTTTTTCACTGTCTCTTGTTGTTACACATCCCCCGGTCTCTTGTTATAACCGAGGAGGAGGCTGGCGTTTTGGCATCGGCCGCGTCAAAATTTTGCACGTACCTGGACACCAGGGGCTTGTTACCAAGGGCATTGTTCGACCCGCTTTATTAAAGACCGAATACCTTAGGGAGTGTTCGCGCCTCGAAAGTTAGGCCTTATATGCATCAGCTCAATCATGTCTTTGGTCAAATGTTGGGTTTGCCCGCCCTGTGTTTTGCTGCCTTACGCCCGCTCTATCGCTAACGCAGCACCGGAGAACTATCGCGACAGCCCTGGTTCGCCAAAGCGAGCACCTCAAGAGAGAAAGCCGAAAACTGACTCTCATGATATGGCGAGAGACTGGTCAACCACTCGATGACCCACCGGAATGTTTAGAATTCCTCCGCATTAACGAAGGACCGTTTCCCGGTCAGGCACATACGCACCTCGAATTCGGGAGAGTGCGGTGCCCCAAGGGGCTATATAGTAGCCCCATCATCAAACTCCTATGGCTAAGTGAAAGTGATAAAGCATTATAGTCCGGTTGCCTAGTTTGCTACGCTACCACCTCCTTTATAGGACCAAGACGTTGGATTAAGTGTGAAAATGCGCCTTCTTTGCAAACACCCCCGCACTATGTGCGTGGGGGCTGAAGCCGAAGACTGCCATCTTTCAGGTTATATATACATATACATTGACGGCCGCATAGGAGGTAGTTTGCTACTTGAACGCACAAGTATAAAAAGCTCTTATATTATATTGAAACGTTGTTTCATACATCATACATGTCATTCAAACATAACATCCTTCGAGTACTTCGTCTCTATCAAACGAGCGCTCGGAAGAACTTCCTCAAAATAGCGCTTGACTGGTACTCGGCTTCCGTCCGAATCTGGGGATGCAATATCGATGGCCTTCATCTCTGCCCAGTATGTCTTGACACGGGCAAGAGCCATCCGCGCACCCTCAATGCACGCCGACCGCTTCATTGCGTCGATATGCGGCTCCGCACCAAGGAACTGCTGCACCAAGCCAAAATAACTCTTCGGCTCAGGTCCTCCAGGCCACAAATGAGTCATGACATGCTTCATGGCAAGTCCGGACAATCAATTCAGCTCGGCCCATTCGGCCAACCGATCGGTTAACGGAAGTGGACGCTCCGGACTATGGAACTGCGACCAAAATAGCTCTTCCCTTATGTGCCCCTTCTGGCCTCGGAAGTGCTCGATCGCGTCCGCGGCACTCGCCGCCAAGTCCATATAAGCATCCTCCGCACCCCACAACCGGTCCAACTGAGCATACTTCGGATCCGTGAACTTCCTCCGCAGCAGAAAAGGCTTTCCAGCCGCAATATCCCCGGCCTGACGTAGCTCCTCCTTTGCAGCTCTCATTGCGGAACGGACATCCTTGGCTTTGGCGCTGGCCTTTTTCAGGTCCTCTTGCTCCGCTTGACTTTCTTTTTCAAGAACCCCGCAACGGTCGGTAGCATCCTTCAACTTCAGGGCCATATCGGCCATTTCCTCTTGCTTCAAGAAGGAGCAGCCTGTTCGCTTTTAGCTCTTCGCCACCCTTAAAGCAGCCGACATTATTTCGGCTTGTTTCCTTAGCCCGGCGAGATCCGCCAAGCTTCTCCACAAGAGCAGCACCATCTGCATTAAAGCATACAAGTAGTAAGGCACGGGCGCCAAGCTCCCTTACCAGGTGTCTCGCGGATAAGTCGATACCTTGTGACTCGTCAAACCGCTTATTGACAAGCGCGATGTCCGTGATCCGCCTTCGCCAAGTTGCCGCCAGCCGGCAAATTCATCAGTCCGGCTGGCCACCGGACGCCCCGCCACCTACATAGGAACGACGACATGTTATAACTGAGATTATGATCCTCGGCAAGCTGTCACTTTCGACAACATACCGAGTCTCAGGGGCTACTATCTATACAGGGCGCATTCTATATGCACAACTGTCAGAAGTTAGATCATTTTTTGTGTACCTCAAACCCCGTCCGTAAACTTCTGACGGCTTCATGCAATCCGCTTTCAACGGATGCAATCCTTTCAATCACCGTACCCATTAGCGCACGGTGATCTTCTGAGATAGATGCTCGCCGAGCAGATCCTTCACCTCCTCCGACCGCCGCGCGCTTGGCGCCGGACCTTCCGCCCCGCCGACTGGGAAATTCTCCGCGACGACACCTCGTGGTCGCCCGCCTGCATGAAGGTGCGATAGGTGGAGGCATTTCGCTCCATCATCTCCCACGAAGATCCTCAAGACGAGCTCACTGAGAAGGGCTGAGTTCGAACTACAAGGTAAAATTTTGGTTATCTTCGTAAATAAATATGTGGATGTCCTTATTACAAAGACCCTTTTTTTACTTACGGCTCACTGGAGGGCTGATCCCTTGGGGAAATAGTGCTGGGGTACTTCCCAGCACGGACTCTAACGAAGATTTCTTTCCTGCTTTGAGGCCTTGGCCTCCGGATCTTCAGAAGCGGTCCTCTTCTCCCCTTGGAGGGTGGGATTCTTGATCCCTCCTTCCTTGAAAGCCTCATTCGCGGAGGCAGTTGCTTCCCTGCTCCCCCCTTCGCCTTCTTCAAAAGGCACGGCCTTCAAAGATCTTGGTCAAGACGGATCCGCGTGGTCTCCGGAGGGGGCCGGACACCTTATCAACTTTGCCTTCGCTATCCACTCCTGCTCAAGAAACAGCTCCTTTAAGGGCAAGTTTATGATAAATGAACGGACAGCCTGTCCGGTACAAGACTACTTACTTGAGTATCTGGCCGATTGCAGCTTAAACCTGCCCCTCACCAAGTCCGGACACTTCTCTTGTGATCCAAGAACAGTTTATACATCTCCACGGCGCCGCACCCATAAAATGTTGAGAGCTCGTGGTCCCTCCGATTAAATTCCCACAGCACGGAGGGGGCGGCGTTTGCAGGCAGAAGGCGCCGAATCAGCATAACTCGCGCCGCCACGACCAGATTGATCTCTCTCTTGAGGTCTCGACACGGCCCTCCAACAGAGGAACGCCCTGGACGGCCCCGGCCGAGCCCCTTGTTGACCCATGACGCTAGCCGCTATGGTGGACCTGAGCGGAAGGCAGGTGGCGCCACCCATTTGGTGCCCCTGGGAGCGGTGATATGAAAGCACTCCCGTTGCCACAAACCAAGCTCCTCCTGAAAAGAGCCCTCGGGCCACGGAGCGTCAGCGCACTTTCTTATGACAACCCCTCCGCACTTTGCCTGCTGCCCCTTGATCATCTTCGGCTCCACCTTGAAGGTCTTGAGCCACAATCCGAAGTGAGAGGTGATGCAGAGGAAGGTTTCGCATACGACAATGAACAAAGAGATGTGGAGGATGGACTCCGGATTCAAGTCATGGAATTCCAGCCCATAATAAAACATGAGCCCCCGCACAAAGGGATCTGCCGGGAAGCCTAAACCCCGAAGGAAGTGAGACATGAACACCACGCCTCGCCGGGCTCGGAGTGGGAACGACCTGCCCGGGCAGGTAGCCTATCGAAATCTCGCCGTTAAATACCGGCGCCTCGCAGCTTTAGCACATCTTCTTCAGGACGGAAGAAGGCATCCACCGTCGTGTTGGTCGGAGCCGGACATCGCCGAAGGTCCGAAGTGCCTGAATCTGAAGCTTTGGGTGTTGGAGCTCGAAGCGAGAGGTGGATTCGATTGGGATTGGAAAAAAGAAGAGGGCCTCGGTCTCGTTATAAAGAGGTTGAATACCAAGAACCCTCCCCGTGATCGATTGGGACTCGCCGATAGAGGAGAGCGCATAACGGCGCGCTTGGGTTACCCACGCCCGTATTGATGAGAATCCCGGAATAAGGGGGCACGATCTACGCTTTCATAAGACGTGCCAAGGAAACCGCCTCGCTAAACGCGCTGAGGTGGGACAGTAAAAAACTAATCGAATAAAGGCCTGGCCGTGGTGTGATGTGACGCCGCGGAATACGTCAACGGATCTGTGCAAAAATTATTCTCTCTACGGTGGTATGTGGAAATTGTTTTGCAGAGCCGGACACTATCCTTGTGTTCAAAACCTTCTATGAAGTATTCAGAGGAGGAACCCGCCTTGCAATGCCGAAGACAATATGCGCCGGACTCGCTGTCATTGAAGCCTGGTTCAGGCTACCGAGGAGTCCTCGGACTAGGGGTGTCCGGATAGTCGAACTATCATCTTTGGCCGGACTCGGACTATGAAGATACAAGATTGAAGACTCCGTCCCGTGTCCGGATAGGACTTTCCTTGGCGGAAGGCAAGCTTGGCGATACGGATATGTAGATCTCCTACCATTGTAACCGACTCAGGTAACCCTAACCCTATTCGTGTCTATATAAACCGAAGGGTTTTAGTCCATAGGATGAACAACAATCATACCATAGGCTAGCTTCTAGGTTTAGCCTCTCGATCTCAAGGTAGATCTACTCTTGTACTACCCATATCATCAATATTAATCAAGCAGGAGTAGGGTTTACCTCCATCGAGAGGGCCCAACTCGGTAAAAACATTGCGCCCCTTGTCTCCTCGTTACCATCCGCCTAGACGTATAGTTCGGAACCCCTACCCGAGATCCGCTGATTTTGACACCGACAACGATGTCGCGGTAGGAGCAGGACAAACCACACAAAGTTCCCTTCGACACGCACTGTAATCAAGTAATTCAGAAGGGCTCATTTGGCTTGCATGATTCTTAAAACGCAGGATAGGAAAACACCGAATAGGATAGGAAAACGCACATGGTAAATGCAGCATTTGTAAACACAGGATTTCTATCAACTTGGGTGTTTGGTTTACAGGAATTGGAAGAGCAGAGGAATGCAAATAAACATGGCCAAAATAAAGAGAAACCATATGAAAGCGTGTACGTTAGAATGTTATTCGCACTAATGCACTTGGTCTTGTTTTCATGCATAGGATTTTGAAAAGTAGGTCCGTGGATGTTTTGCTTCATTCCTTTCAACAAAATGCATGAATAATTGAATAGTAGAGTGACATTGGAAAATTCCCTATTGCTATGTTTTTCCGTTGAACCAAAATAGCCCTAATGGATCGACGTGAATGTATAGTAATAAGTGACACAACAAGTGTACAGCCTCTTTGCCGTAGCCGTGTTTAACCTCAAAGATCATTGGGTTGGTCGAAGCGGTTGTGGCAGAGGTGGCTGTCGGAGGTGTGGAGGAAGATCTGAGGAATCAGAGACGGCGCCTGTGGCACTCGCTCTGTTGTGATGGATCGCTCGTCGTTGGAGCAGCTCCGTGAGCCAGAAGATGTCAAGGCTGAAGCAGCACAAGACAGACATCGTCAATCTCAAGTGGGATTCTAATAGCATCTCCAATAGATGATGAAAAAGGATGTAAAATTAACATCACCAAAACCACCGACTACAACAGATGAGGTAAAACTGTTGACTCGAACTTAATCACGAGACTGAAATTAATCAGGAATCTGAATGCTACCGTCAAACCTGAACGCAATGGTAGCAGAGAGACACTTGACATGTAGTTTAGGAGGGCCTGCAGCTCATCTTCAACCTGCACACCCTCGAGCCGCCTTGCCACCACCGATCGAACATGCTGCCTCAGCCCGCCTCGCCGCAAACAACTCGCCACCACCGCCTGCCAGCCCTCTATGTCCCCCCACCCTGAAACCTAAGATAGATAGTGGGTACCTCTCCCAACCCCCGCCCCGCTGGGTGGTTCTTCCTTAACTCCGCGAGCCCCCCAACCCTGAAAATCGATCGACCCAAAAGTCGATTCAGTCGATCAAGTGTGGCTTAATCGAGCAGAGCAGCAGACGAGCGAGGGGAGAGCAGCAGCAGGAGCTGGGCGAAGCGAAGATCGAAGCGAGAGCCGAGCAGAAGAAGCAGCGAAGGAAGGAAGCGAGAGCCGAGCAGCAGCAGCAGATCCGCTGGTATAGACGCCGCCAAGGGGCCTCGACTTGGGGAGAGCCGCCGGAGATGTCGCCATGGGCGCCGGCTTCAAGGTAGCCGCCCATGGCGGTGCGGGATGGAGCACCGCCAGCGCCGGGAGGTCGAGTTAAGGAGAAGGTGCGATGCGATGAGTGTACAACCTCTTTGGTGGCGCCGAGTAAGCCTTGGCTTCGTCCGAGGAGTCGGTGAGGATGATGCGGTTCCGGTGGAGCAGGTTAAGGCGGCGCTGTGGGGATGGAGCAGCCGCGATAGATGAGGCGATCGTCGTAGCAGCTCCTTGGAGGTGAAGGACGGGGCGGCTGAACCGGCGGGACGGCGAGATGGACGACGGATCCTCATCCGGGGAGGTGGACAAGGGACGTTGAGCTGTTGCGGTGGACGACGTTGTCAGGGAAGAGGCTCTGGCTGGGCAGCGGTGATGTGGCGGACGGAGGAGGGTGGGGTTTCACGGCTGGAGCGGAGAGGTTATGGCGGCCTCGGGATTTCAATGGCTAAAAGGGGCGATGGGAGGGGTGAAGATGACTTAGGGACGCGCTTGTCCAAAATGTAGGTGTGTTACAAAAGTACCCCCATCGATTTGAACTAGCGCCCTTTCGGCCGAGGGTTAGAAGGGGATTTCATGTGTCGGGATTTGGCAGTTGTAGGGAGTTTTCGCGTTGTAATTTCGGGATAGCAAGGCTCGAGTTGTGAAGGCGCCAGTTTTGGGAGCACGATATCTGAATTTTCGGATATAACAAGACGCTGGTTGAATTTTAGGACAAGCCTAACGTAGTAATATTGTACTTTTTTGACTGCATAGTAATATTGTACTTGTAATGCACTCAAATCAATTCGCACTTCCTCAACCAAAAAGAAAACGAAAAAATAAAACTATTCACACCACACAAAGAGAGAGTCTTGCCCTGCTTTTACCATACAAATGTTATTCAAAGTTACTCCTCCTTCCATCTATATAGGGCCTAATGCGTTTTTCGATGCTAACTTTGACCAAATATTAGAGCAATGATATATGACATGCAACTTACACAAAGCACACCGTTAACTTCGTCTGTGAAAGGTTCTTCCAATGATATAATTTTCACATTGTGCATGTCATGTACTATTAATCTTGTCAATAGTCAAAGGCGGTCTTAAAAATCTCATTACGCCTATATAGATGGAAGGAGGGAGTATGAATCCATGTTATGTCCGATTAAATTTTTTGCTTTGTTGTATAATGCATGTAACCTACTCATACCAACATTTTAGTGCATTCCAAATGTCTATACTACCGCTGCAATTCAACTAAATTTGAATTCGCTTTCTATTTCAATAAGAATCTACAATCATGATTGTTGCTAACTTCAACCATCATTCGTGTATTACCTTAATAACACACCACATGATTACTATAGAGATAGATATGAACTATGTGTACTACATGAACTCGAATTCTATTTTTTGAATACACTTGATGTTGATTCCAAATAATAGTACATTTGATGTACTAACTATATATTCATAATCTAAACCATGTTCCATACGTACACCGTGTTTATCACACAAAGTATAGTGCCCCGCCCCCTACATTATGACAAGTATTTAGACCTGAGTTGCAAAAGCCACACATTTGCCCAAACTATAATCAATGTTGTACATTATGGTATCTTCTTCAAGTATATGTATCCACCTTTTTATAATGAATTATGATCTTTGTTCGTCTTTTACACCTTCACGATCCTCTTCTATTTGTAGCTAGCTAGCGCTAACTTTCTATTGTGCATGCACACGCCCCCTTCACACACCCTTAGCGCCCCTCCATCACAAGACGCTCATTATTTCTCTTTAGGTCGCCCACCAGCGGAGTGTGTAGGCCCCTGCTCCTTCTTTTCCGCACACATCGGTCGATATACCTCTCTAGCCAAGTGTGCCTACAACAAACACATATATACTTCCCCTCGTCTCTTCTCACCGTCCATGCCCCCATATGTCCAATACGATTCCACACAGGTGCACACTCCCTCTTTTCATTAGTCACATGCTCGCACACCTCCCCCTCAACATGGTAGGCCTCTCGCACCACCTCCTAGCCACACTATCTCCCCGCCTGCGCCTCCCGACCTTATTTGCTTCTAACACATGCAAAGGCAGTATATGAACTGATCTCCTACATATAGCCAGTGTCGACTATAATTCATTTTCACCAAGCACCGATACACTTACCTCGCTAGTTATGTCTCTCCTTTCTCGACACACGACGGTTGATCTTCCTATGTAGTTACGCATGCTTACCACAACCATATCTTCTCCCTCATCATCCTTCAATACCTCCCCACCCATCTCTCACACGCACGCATATAGATGCATGACATCCCCGCCTCTCTTATTGATATTGCACTCATACCTCCGCTTGTCTAGCAGGCCTCTCCCACCATTTGTGAGACGCCACTCCACCACCAACCCTCCGACGCCTACCTTTGTCTTTTTCCCAACCTTATTCCTCTGCTACACATATCCATGGATGTCAATCGATCTCCCTCAATACATAGCTAGGTCTCTCTCCTTCCCCAGCACATATACTAGTCGACCAGTCTCTACCCCCCCACACACACACACCGATAGTCGAACGTTGTAGGTAGGTATCCATGCCACGGAGAAGAATCGCACCTCTGCCTCTCAAATTCCAAAGAGGCCAGCCGCCAGATCTTTGACGGGGCAAACACAAATTTGATGGCACTCTTTATTGATCGCGCAGCCACACACTTCATCCCTGTTTTCAATTCTATCGATATCTCATGTCCATGACTCCGCTTTCACACACATTGCATATGTTACGCTTTTCTGATTGAGATATCATCAACACATTGCCTCTGCTTTCGCACAAACCATCTCTCTCATACCCACCCACGCACGCACCTGCACCTAAAGAAGAAGTGCACGCAGGACACACGTACTCACGCCTGCTCCCGCCACACCCGCGGGTACACGGTGGAGTTCGCTTCGCACGAAAAGGCAGCCCACGGATAATTTGACGCGTGTAGCGTTGTTTACTCGGGAGGGTCGGGTACCACGCCTAGAATATAAAACGATTGCCGTGGGGAAAATGGAAAATGGGTTTGTCTCTCGTGAGTCTCACACACAATCTCACACAAGGCCGCAGTGGCCTCTCTCTCTCAGCGCTGGTCGCTGATCCGCCGCATCCCATCCGCCGGCGGAAAGGGAGGATGTGCATCGCTCTCCGCTCGACAGCGTTGAGGCAGCTCGTCTCCGATCTGCGGTACCGCCGTTCTCTCCGACCAAGCTCCGGCGCGTAGGGCCTTCGCCACTTGCTCGCCACCGCAGATGGGCAGATCCCGCCGCCGCGCCTCCTAGTAACATCCCGACGACCCTCGTGTACAGCTTCCTCCGCCTTGCTCCACCGCCCATCTTCCCACGCTGTTGCATGTGGATCTTCTTTAGTTGTTTGCTTAAATCGTATCTCGCCGGCGATTTTCCATCTTGCAACCTCGCCCTCAAACCATTTTTGATAAACCACCATGTGCTATCTTTCCCTTTTACATGGAACATGCTTTTTTTTGTCGGTGTATGTGTCTTCAACTCGTGTTATTGGGCAGTAATTGTTTTCTTTCGACCTCCTTTTGCAAACAGGGCTATCCATTTTCACCTCGTTGTTATTATGATTTTTTGGTGAACTGCACAAATCACTTTTCCGAAGAGTGTTTTGTGCAGTTCCGCCAAAATGTCACACGGGCAACGCTTTTTACATTTCGTGGGATCATGGAAAGGAAGATTGGTTTTGCTATCCTCCTCATCCAACTCCGCGCCTAATCTTCTCCGACAAGAAGTTAGTCCTAAAGAGAGATCGAGAGGTGATCGGCTTCTATTTATGTGTGTTATGTTTCATCATCTAGTTCCACTATTATTGTAATCACACCGACGGATATCTTTGCAAACAGGGATGGTCCGCCCGATTTTAGTGGAGCTGCACAAAATGATCGGATTGTGGTGTCCTTCATACACCTCTTTTTTGGCTACAGAGCTGGGTGAAACTAGCTGCCAAGCAATGAACACTGTGTCAAGGAAATGGAGCCATTCCTACGAACAACATCGACCAATTATATTTTTTTCTTTATTTGTACACCTTCTCACAACTTTGTCTTCGGGCCAGATGTGAATATTGGCGCTGATCTGCGAATTTGAGATGCATTAGCCATGGTAGTTTCATTTGTATTTGATGGAATGTTGTAACGAGATAATCTCGAGGCAAGACACATGAATCCTAAGTTGAAACCTTTTTTCCTGTAGGAACCAGAGTTGAAACCTTCATAGCATCACAAGACAATTTCATCAAAATTATGCGACATATAAACAAATCTCAAGGATTGATAGCAATGCCGTAAACAATTCAACTTCGCTTTCACCGACATGTTGGACATCCTTCATCCGCTCCACCTGCCATGCAGCAATATTGAGTGCACAACACAACTTCAGGAAAGATTCACCACGGTCGCTATACCGCAAAGAGTAATGACTAGTGAGCAACAAATCACGAGCCCCACCTTCGCCACAAGAAGTTGCTCTGACGAAGCAACCATCATTTCTCTGTTCCATGAACTACCGGGTACTCCCATATTCCCACAAAAAGTTGCTCGGCGAATCAACCATCACTATATCCGCCACGCAGTGATGACCACAGAGCTATCCATTCAGATTGCATGTTAAAAAATAAAGGTCGATAACTAATGCGCAAACTTTCAAAAAACTAATGCGGCACTTCGGCCAACGCGCCAGATCGCATTTTGCACGAGAAATTACACACCATGTTTCGTTGACATGTGGTCCCGTTCCAACATATCAGTGAGACGACGGCAAGTAGTAGGAGTATTTCCAAACCGACGTGTAGGCCGGGGCGCCCCTTCGTGAACCGTGGCAAATTGGCAACCATCCACCGACGCTTTGCCTTTCCCTCTCGATTTGGAACTGTTGTCGCACGCTCTTCCTCTCCCTCCTCCATTTTCCTTCAGCCCTTCACACTTTCTTCTGCCATTGTTCGATCATCTTCTCCATGGAGGGAACAGAACGGAAATGACCCCGTTATTCTTGCCCCGATCAGAAAGATGACGTGGTGGAGGAACTCATTGATCGGTGCGACGTCATCACCTCGGCTAGCATGGCAGGTTCGTTCAAGCCCATTCTTGACTCAACTAATAACATCATTACAAGGAACCCAAGAGTCAAGGAACGGTTTGATCTCCCCTATCTTCTTCGCCGGACCTCGATGACCGGTGTCACACGACGGAGGCCTTGCCTCGTGCAAGTTGATGCCGCTTGATAATGATACGTATGATGTTAAGATGCCATCGCTGAGGGAAAGGCCTGGGCAGGCGCAAATGGAGATTGGGTTGTTTACATTGGGTCCAATCTGCGAGTGGGAACTTGTGAATGTGTACACTCGTGACCGGTTCCACTTCCAAAAATCTCAGCAGACCGCCCAGAGGTTGAGCACACCGGTATTGTACGACGCTCAAATATAATCATGGTGACTGTCTTCACGGAAGATAGCAATTTCTAGTTCCCACCCGCTTGGAATTACAACAATTATGAAGTTGTTGCTATCTTCACAAGCTTGTTGCCGCTGCTGTTGGTTTGACTCGATGGACATTGCTCAAAAATCAGTTTCTGTACACGGATGAGTACCGTGATGCAATTGAATACGAGGGCCTTGTGTTTGCTGCCACCACTCGTGGCATTGTTTTTGCATGGAATCGTTATGATTTTGGTACGTTTGTCTTCCACCATAATTATAATTGTTTCATCCACATGCATGCGGGTTAGCAAGTTTCCTTTACTAATTAACCTTCTTCTTGTGTTTCCAAGGTCCCGTGAAAATTCCACCACCTATACTTGAAAATTTTATAACCAAGGGGAGATGACGATGGTGATGATCACGAGCATGAGGACGAGCAGCGCCCATATACTCAAGTATGCTGGCAACTAATTCCGATGGATCACCTCTTCTCGTGTGTATACAGCCCACTCATGATGTTACTGCTAAGGAAGCAGTGTAGTCTCCCATGGTCGCACTCTCCGGACCTATTCCAACACCCGCTGCATGGTATTCGGATGGATACTAGTGTGCTAGCGCCAACACCTTCTCCCCGGTACAGAATTGATAGTCTTGGAGAAAACTCGCTCTTCCTTGGACAAAACTATCCGATGATGGTGAAAGGCGATCCAACTGCTGTTGACACAACGTTATTAGCACCATTTATGAGAAGCAACTGTGTCTATACCTCGACATTAGCGTGGTTCCCTACCCCAATGCATCGATATAGTAGGCCGCTTCAGCCGGATGATTAGTCCTGTTGGTCTCGAGATCGACAATAGATGCCCGTCCCCGCAGAATCACTTGTGGTTCAAACCAAGCGTTTCCAACGCCGAGGAATGGTTGAGTCGAAGTTCATTTCATTGCTTGTTATTTGTTGTGTGGTGAAAACTTTAGTATTTATAATATATCCTCGTTGTCGATGTGGGTTGATGACCTGTTGGAAGTAATAAAATGATATGCCTGTGATAAACTTACTAAATTTATGAATGGCTTTCGAGTTGCTTCTGTGAGTGAGTGGTGCGACGAGGCAAAAAAATATTTTCCGAATACATAATTGTACGTGCATTGCAATAGGTTATCGGATGAGGCCAATCATCAACAATAGTAGTACAATATTTGTACTAGCCTCACATGCTTCACGCGTCGTGCGGGTGTTTTTACTGTAGCCATATTGTACTACGTAACCAGCATCTCGAATCCTCGATACTAGTAGTACTATATAGTAAGTAGTAGTAGGAGTAGTAGGGTGACATGGGCCAGAACAAGCATTCACGTCCAGGAGTACGGCACACGCCACCAAAGACGACTTCCATCTCGACACCATATTTCTTGGAGTCCGTATAGAGCAATCTCTTCAACCTCATCGCTTTCTCTAACTCAGCCATCATACAAGCAAGCGCGAGGTGGGGTTTGCCGATAGTCGGTTTCTCAATCTGCGGTCCCACTTGTAAGGCCAACTCCAACGCCTATCAATATATGGATGTACTCTTCTTCCCAATACAAAAACTTGCATCCATTCTACTCCTCCGCTCTACTACCTCCGTCCTAGTTTATAGGTCCCTTTGTAGTTTGTGTCAAATTTTGACTAAAGATTTAACTAACAAAATGTTAATGCATGTTAAGAAAAATTATCTCATTGGATTCGTATTTGAACATAGTTTAAAAAAATATAATGTTTGGTGACATGCGTAAACATTTTGTTAGTTTAATCTATGGTCAAAATTTGGCACGAAATATAATGGGGACCAATAATCCCGGACGGAGGTAGTATTTGTCAAAATATATATGTATCTAGACATGTTTTAGTATATAGGCACATCCATTTTTGGACAAATGAAAGTCAAGTATTTTGGAATGGAGGGTGTACACAATAAAAATTTTAAGTTAGCACAACTAGTCTAATCCGAGAGCACAACCGTATATTTGGTCGGGTTCTTCCTCCTTTTGCCGACACGTGGGACATCCAGCATCCAGGTCATGTCATGAAAGAAAATAGAGTGGTAGTTGATATGTTGAGGCCACGAGATGTGCATCTTGGGTTAAATCAGAATAGAATCTTACTACTCTTGAGTAACTCCAAAAGCGCCACCAAAGATCTTTCTTGATTTGTTTTTCATCACCAGACGCCGAGGTGAAAGATGCAGGTTCGGGTCCTCGTATGCTTTCACCGACATGTGGGGCCGCATGTGAGAAAACAGATGATGGGCTCCAAGGCGTACCGGCTGGCTGAGAAGAGAGATAGAGGAGTGCTGAGCACGGACTGCAGGAAATTTGTTCTACGTAACCAGCACCTTGATATTCGCGGTGGTTGTTTCTAGAATAAAAAGGAGGTACCTCTACTTATGTTACTCCCACTACGCCTAGCCTAAGGTTAGTAGGTGAAATTGCGCTTGGCTCTTCGCCTCTTCCGAAGTCGATGGTTCTACAAGAGTGCTTCCGCAACTGACACCAAATGAACTGCTGCATGTCCACCGCTTGTTAGCAAAAGTTTCTCCTCGGTTGCGAGCCACCGCAAGACGCTGCTGGCGAGGAGAAGGCGAATCAAGCTGCTCGTCGCTCATGAGTTGACGGACACATCAAAGTTATTTACTAGTAGTACGATTCTCTCCAAAAAGGGCTGACCATGTCATTTCTACCATCCCGCGTTCGTCGTTGAGTACATGCACTATTCACGCGCCATTCACGTGCCATCGAGGAGAAAAAATATTGCATAGGTGCCATCGGCGCACGACTCACTTACGGAAAAGGGTTTCCGCTTCAAGAAGACTCACTTACGCATCGCTTATCCGATTATTCCATTTTCTTGCATGACACGCACCTTGATGCTAGATGTCTCGCGTGTTGGGAAAAGGATGAACAAAGCTCACGAAAAGAAAAGAGTTGAAGAGCATAGATTCCCGACGACCGAGGAGGAGCAAGGAACCTCAAGAAGGAGCGCCTGCAAGGAACCTTGCGCTGCTTTTCCCTGTTTTTGCCGCCGCCCACCTATAAACAACTAAAAGAACATGAACTTTTCGCTAACCACTAGAAACGGTACATCAGATGCTAAGTTGAAGATGTTTTATACTCCTCCGCTCCCAAATATAAGTCTTTTAGATATTTCAATAAGGGACTACATACGAAACAAAATGAGTGAATCTACACTCTAAAATATGTACACAAGTGAACACACTAACTCCATCCGATCCAACTCATGCACATACGCGCACAGCATGGAGCACACAACGCACGTACACAAGACGTGCATGCACACACGCTCGGCCGCAGAATGCGCGTGAATAACACATGCATGCACACACACTCGGCTGCATGGAGGCGTGCGCCATCTGCGGCGACGTCCGGTTCGTCGTGCTACGGCGGCTCAGACGCAACGGCAAGATACGCATCTCTTGCAGCACCTCTTTGCCGCTGCTGCTCAACTACTATTCGAGACGAAGACGACCGCAGCCTCGGCCTTAGATCTAGCACCGTGGAAAACACGCACGCTGCACGCACACGAGCACATACGGAGTGCCCACGACGTGGTGGTGGAAAGCGTCCCCACGCCTACTACTTCTCGCGCACATTGTCTATCAAGGCGGCTGCATGCTAATGATGATGTGGGTGAGATCTTCTAGGACTCGATGATGACGAGGAAAATTATGAGACACAAGGTGACGTACACCACAATGTCCACGGTCAAGGGGTGCTAGCAAGTGCTTAGATGTGCTTAGAGCAAGTATAATAGAGCTGAGTCAAGGGATATAAGGAATAAACAGTACAGTATATTTCTGCTTAGTTGGAGGAAAGAGAAGAGGAGAGAGAAGGTAGGCGGGCTCTTCGTGAAGAGCCAGCTCTAGCACGTGCTCCTAGGCACTTTGCAGTACATGCTGACTATAAGATAGGCTGTAGGCTTATAGCCAGCAGCTGGCTATACTATTAATGCTCTTTAGATGAGGTGCTAAGTGCATTAAATGGCTTAGTAACTCAAGTGTGCAATGCATAGGTGCTTAGTTTATTGGTGCCACATCATATTTTATGCCTACGTGGCAGGCTTAGCAGCTATACATGGTAGAGCACTGGGAGAGGCCAAGGCTGGTTGAGGGAGTCCCGGATTAGGGGGTGTCCGGATAGCCGAACTATCATCTTTGGCCGGACTCCTGGACTATGAAGATACAAGATTGAAGACTTTGTCCCGTGTCCGGATAGCACTTTCCTTGGCGTGGAAGGCAAGCTTGGCGATACGGATATGTAGATCTCCTACCATTGTAATCGACTCAGGTAACCCTAACCCTATTCGGTGTCTATATAAACCGAAGGGTTTTAGTCCGAGGATCTAACAACAATCATACCATAGGCTAGCTTCTAGGGTTTAGCCTCTCCGATCTCATGGTAGATCTACTCTTGTACTACCCATATCATCAATATTAATCAAGCAGAGTAGGGTTTTACCTCCATCGAGAGGGCCCAACTGGGTAAAACATCGTGTCCCTTGTCTCCTGTTACCATCCACCTAGACGCACGTTCGGGACCCCTACCCGAGATCCGCCGGTTTTGACAATCGACATTGGTGCTTTCATTGAGAGTTCCTCCTGGCCGCCGTCCGCTGAAGGATGCCTCATCCCATCTTTAAAGACGAGACCATTGCTAAAGGAGCCTTGGCCACCGCCGCATTCTCCGCCAGGTGGTTTTGTTATGACCGCCAGCTCGTCACGCCACGCCGACGATGACTTCTCGGGTCATCGAAACCACTCTTCGTGTTAACTCGAACTTGCCGAGCAGCTAGATCCGGCGGAGCTCTCCTCCATAAACGAGCTCTTGGATCGTGATCGCCGCCTCGAGTCGCCACAGCATCACGCATCGATCGGGCCTAAACCGTCTAAGAGAGATCAACTCTCCCCAGGCTACCCACCACGTTGCTGTGGTAGAGGAGCAATACGGCGACCCTTCTTCTATCTTAAGGAATAGCTACGTCCTGATTCCCGACCCCTCCATGTCGGATTCCCGCGGAGGGACGGATGTCGATCAAGTCTTGAACCTAAAGTCAGGCAGCGGGTTGGATTCATTGGATAACATCCAAAAACCCAAACTTCCAAGTTCGGAAACTTCTCGGCCCCTGAGTCTTAGATTGGACGGGGTTCCGGATTTAATTCCACCCGCCCACCCAAACATTAGCGATCTATCCCGACCGCAAGAGCCCGCTGAAACAAGACATCATTATCGGGCCGATTCTCCCGGTTATGGACACGATAAAGGACTGCCGAGAGGAAGACGCAATCTCACTTTTCTCGCAATAATTGCACGGACAAGGGAATCCTAAACGCCATAAGTCGCCGTGGAAATTACACGCTTTGTTGACTTGGTGACCATAGTACAAAAGTATCAGTATGATGGAGAGTGCCTGAAAACCGAAAGTAAATTTTGGGATAATCCGCCCCAAATACAGCCCTAGTCCGAAATAAAAGGGTGCATCATCGCCAAGCACCGGGTTAAATACCAAAAACAAAAACCCCCTAAAGGGCATGGAACCGATCAAGGGATGGCTCAACGGACCTCTGCAAAATTCATAGCACGAGGGCGCCACTCCAACTCATAGCCTTCGAGCATGTTGGATACTACGGCAGTGGCCAAAAGTGGCTAAGAGCTTCTAGCTCCAGAGTCCCAAATTTCAGCAATACCAAGACGGTATTAATAGTCTTCGAGACTTTTGCATCAAATAACATGCGAAACGAACACACCGCAACCTTGCCAAGTCTACCAAGTAGCAAATAATAAACCCATGGAGGACACGGCTATTACCTTTAATGCCAAGGATTTAACCTAAATTTGAACAGCCCGAGCACCACCGATTGGTCCTCAGTCCAATAGTGGACGGTTTTCGCTTTACTAAGGTACTCATGGATGGCAGCAGCGATTAAACCTCATCTATGAGGAAACCCTCCAAAAATGGAAATAGACAGAACCGCATTGAGCGAAGCAGCAAAACCTTTAGAGGAATAATCCCTAGCCGGAAGCATGCTGCACAGAAAAATCACATCGACGTGGTGTTCAGCTCGCGGACAATTACAGTCCGAGGAGGTCACTTTCCAAGTGGCCCTGCTCAGCAGCGGATATCACGCTTTATTAGGGCGAGAGGCATTCACAATTCTTCAAGCTATACCCCATTATGGGTACATGAAGCTTAAAATGACCGGCCCAACGAAATCATCACTCTCGCTAGTGATCCAACATAGCACTCGCTACCGAAAACAAGGCAGCCGCACTAGCCCTCGAGGCACTATCCGGCCCTAGCGCCGAGGAACTCATCGCATGCGCCCACCGTGAACAGGGACAACGGATACTTGATAAGAGATCCAAGTCCACCTCTTTAAGCCAGCAGATGAAATAGTCAAATTCCAAGTCCACCCAACGGACTCGCAAAGACGGCTCCATTAGGGCACAATTAAACCCCGATGTAGACGTCAGACTACGAGAATTCCTACGGAAAATCGCGACATTTTTGTTCCGCACCCTTCAGACATGCCAAGAATCCCACGCCACCGCCGAGCACAGCCTAAATATCCTAAAAGGATTCAAGCCACCAAACAGCTCTTCGGTGTTTTTCCAACCCAAGAGATAGGCCATGGGAGAGGAGCTAGCCAAACTTCCGAAGCCGGATTCATCGTAGATATAAAACATCCGGATCGGCTAGCAAACCTGGTGATGGTACCAAAGAAGGACAAATCGCGCGCTATGTGTCGATTTGAAAGACCTTAATAAGGCTTGCCCAAAGGATCCCTTCCTCCCCGCATTGATCAAATTATCGACGCTACCGCAGGACACGATTCATTGTGCTTCTCGACGATACTCCGCTACCACTAAATCAAGATGGCGGAGCCAGATCAAGTCGCAACGGCATTCATCACTCCATACGCCCATTCGCTTCAACACAATGCCCTTCGGCTCAAAACGCCGCGCAATATATCAGCGCATGATTCGTACATGTCCGCAAACCAGATCGGCAAAACAAAGGAGGCATACGAGATGATGTGGTCGCAAATCCAAGCATGTCGAACTCTAGTGGACGACTTGAGGCTCACATTCGACAATCTCCAAAAATATGACATTAAGCTCAATCCGAAAATGCGCCTTCATGCTCCAAATTAAAAGCTCTTGGGCTTCATTGTGTCCGTAGAGGAATTGAAGCAAACCCAGCCAAGATCCGAGCTCACACAATTGATATCCCAAAAGTCCTCAAACAAATACAAAATTGAGTGGATGCGTGGCGTTCTAAGTCGCTTTATCTCCCGCTTGGGAGAAAAGGCGCACCCTTTACCGCCTCCTCCCGCAAGACCAACACTTCGAGTGGACGGATGCCGCCATGGCTGACTCAAGAAATAAAAGCCATATTTGCAACAACCGTCCTGGCCGCGCCACAATGGGCGTAACCCATGCTATTATATATCGCGCAACACATCAAGTTGTAAGCGCGGTGCTCGTCCGTCGAACGAGACATGGACGGACACAGTTCCTCTTCAAAACCATTTACTACGTGTCCACCGCCCTAACTCCATGCAAGTCCCGGTATCCACATTATCAAAAGATAGCGTACGCAGTGTTCATGGCATCCCGGAAGCTGCGACACTACTTCCAAGAGTGTTCGATAACAGTGGCTTCCGAAGTTCCTCTTAATGACATCATAAACAACTGCGACGCGACGGGCCGGATTGCCAAATGGGCCATTGAGCTCCTTCCATTTGACATAACCTATAAGCCACGGCGAGCT
The DNA here is from genome assembly GCA_021605205.1 of Aegilops longissima. NCBI lineage: Eukaryota > Viridiplantae > Streptophyta > Magnoliopsida > Poales > Poaceae > Aegilops > Aegilops longissima. Next base: position 640,789,449 of record CM038677.1, read on the forward strand.
ATCAAATCGCAAGTTTTGGCTGACTTTGTCGCTGAATGGACCGATGCCGAACTCCCTAAAGAGTACGGGGCATATTCCAATCGGATCATGCACTTCGACGGCTCCAAAATGTTGGCCGGCCTGGGTCGGGCGTCGTCCCGACGCCCCCAACCGGGACACACCAATTCATACTCCAGATAATGTACACGGACTCCAACAACGCAGTCAATACGAGGCCCTTCGCACGCCTCCGGATGGCGCTCCATGGGCATTAAACGCCTAGAGGTGCGGGATTCGAACCTCGCGATATCTCAAATAAACGGAGACTTTGATGCCAAAGATCCGAAATGGCAGCTATCGCAACGCGTCCTAAAAATGTCAAAGACGGTTTGAAGGGCTCGAATTTCATCATATAGCCCGGATAATAACCAGCGGCGGATGTATTGGCACGCATCGCGCAAAACGCGATGTCGCCCCTCCCAACATCTTCCTAGAACGGCTGTTCAAGCCATCCAGATATGGGAAGGGAGTCCGAAACAACAATCCGGACCCAACCGCATTGCCCGACAATCAACATTCTGACACAATCGGTGGCTCTGCCAACGAAATAACACCTTCAGCCCACGAAATAATGGCAGTCATTGCCCCGTGGACGGAGCCATTCCTAGCCTACCTAACTAGGCAGGAACTTCCCGAGGACCAAAATGAGGCCCACTGCATGGTACGGTGATCCAAAGCCTATAAAGTCCATGAGGGAGAGCTTTATAAGAAAAGCACAACCGGAGTACTTCAAAGGTGTATCTCCGAAGAGGAAGGGTGAAACCTCCTGGCTGAAATTCATGCCGGACTGGGTGGGCACCACGCCGCAGCTCGGGCCCTTGTAGGCAAGGCCTTTCGTACAGGATTTTATTGGCCGACGGCCCGGCAGATGCGCAGGATTTAGTCCAACGATGCGCCGGTTGCCGCTTTTGCTAATCAAAGCCACATGCCACCCACTACCTCAAAACCATACCCATCACCCGGCCGCTCATGTCCGGGGCTTGACATGGTTGGACCCTTAAAGGAGGAACCCACAGGAAAAATACCTATTGGTAATGGTGGATAAATTCACCAAATGGATAGAGGCCAAGCTCGTTAAAACGGCCAATCCGACCGGTGATAGACTTCATATCGGGGTAGTACACCGCTACGGTGTCCCCACAAGATTATCACCGATAACGGCACCAACTTCACGGCCGATGAGGTCAAACTATGGTGCAAAAACATGGGCATCAAGCTCGATTACGCTCGCCTATCACCCTCAAACTAACGGTCAAGTCGAGCGGGCAAACGGTCTAATCATGAGCGGCATTAAACCCAGTCTAGTGCGGTCCCTCGAGGAATCTGACATGCTCTGGGTAGAGGAGCTCGACTCCGTACTCTGGGGGCTGCGGACCACGCCGAATCGTACTACCGGATTCACACCATTTTTTATGGTGTACGGCGCAGAGGCAGTCTTGCCTCATGACATAATTCATGACTCACCTCGCGGCGCATGTACGAAGAAAGAGAAGCCGAGCTCGATCGGTAGGACAGTTTGACGCCTTTGGAGGAGGAGCGACATGGCAAAAGCTCGCTCCGCATTCTATCAACAGCAGGCTCAAGATACCAAAGCAGAAGCACGGACCAAAGCTACAACGTTGGCGAACTAGTTCTACGCCTGCGGACAAGAAAAAGGATAAACTCAAGCCCAAATGGAAGGTCCTTCATCATCGACCAAATCCTGACCGTGGAGCGTGCACTGGCTCGCTAAACGATCGGACAACCGACTCGAGCCGAACCCATGGAACGCAGCCCGTCTCCGAAGATTCTACGCTTAGCGCCGGACTCCAAGTTCGTCTCCCTCCTCCGTCCGCATTTCATACTTTAGCTGTCTTTTATTTCTCCTTCTCCCTCCTTTTTCTTGAAGCCTTTGGAGGCTCGTTTGCGCTTTATTCGGACAGACTTGACGCGCTACTCGCGCTCATTATACCTGGGGGCTTCTTTAACAGAAGCTTATTTGTATGGGCTTTATACCCACCACATGTGTCACACTTCCGCATGTACCTTTTATTCACCATTATATGCATCGATATGAATTAAGTTTTGGCCAAGCTGGGTTGTTCGCCCTGTGCTTACCCCCACGCTCCCGATTGTCCGGCTAGGTGGTAAAGGAGCACCTCTGCGCGATTGTTATCGCTGGGTCACCGGATGTGTACCTCGGGACTGGTGAAGCCGAAAGCTAGCGCTCATAAGGGAATATTCGGTCGGTGAACTGAAAGATGATTTCTTACCTATTTATTTATCTGCCCCCAGATGCTTTTCTGCTTTTTTCGCAGACCGGACATGCACTTTAGGGCATGCCTCCCAGGGAAAGGAACCCTTAACGGAACTATTCTCCCTGGAAGATGTTTCTTACTAACCATGTAATATAACATAACTAGTTGGGCACTTGTCTGATACAACACCAATGACCCCTACGCCTGGTATCCATGCATACCCCGGTTTTTATATAACCGCGAGGATATTCGGATACACTCCGGACTATTGGGTCCCGAGGTTGAAGTGAAAAGGTCCGCTATGACAAACGATCTACAATCCGGCTAGAAGGCATTTTATATGTCATATTCAATTACATAGTCAACTTGACTGATTGTATTCCTCCTCATTGCCATCTAATAGGCTGTCTAATTTACAATCTTGCTGGGAATACTTGGCGGCTAATTCTACTTGGCCGTACACTAAGCTTACAGGGATCTCCTTCCCATCGGGCCCCACATGTCCGACTCGCCATGTGGTTTGGGTCAGCCTCGTGTACCGCTGCCTTCACCATGGCCTGTGCCTACCGGCGCCTTTGACGGCAGGCTGATATCTTCCATAGTCGGAAGCACTGCCGTGCTCCTTGAAGCCGCCGCAAGCTCTCCAAGGCCTCCGGCAGGAGACAGATGGCCACAAGGCTCGGGCGACGCTTTCATCACCGCCGAACTCGTCTGCAGCTGAAGCAGTTCGAAAGAAGATCACCAAGAACTGGCATCTCCTCCGCAGACGACTCTGTGAGCATACCTACATACATGTTTATGTTAGTCGACTTCATCGCCGAACTCTTTCAAAGTTCGCCAAGCACTTACTGAAAATGCCGCGACGGAGCCGCCAATTCTCCTTAACGAGTCCGGCTACCTGGGCACGAACATCCTTAGTTCCTCACCCAGCTGGGTGTTGGCATCTTGAGGTTATTTTTCTCTTGCCGCACCTTTGTAGCACACTCGCCAGCCTTTAGTGGCGCAGGAGCTGCTGCTTGTCCGATCCACCCCGCGCCATCTGCAACATTAACGCCGACTTATGCACACGCCAAGACTTCAGAAATTGCTTCTCTTTTAAAAGCATATATTACCAGAGGGGGTCTTTATGGCTTCCCCTGTCGCGGCTAGTGCGGCCTCAAGTTGGGCCTTGCACTCTTCAAGCTCCTGGGACAGACGGGTATTCTTCTCGGTAAGATCCTGCATTCCAAATGATCCTTAAATCAGTTGTTCTAACTATTTTAAGTCTCGGGGGCTACTGGCATATATAACTATCAAAATTCCTTACCGGTATGTCTTTCACATACTGCTCTGTGGCTCTGGCTAGACCATCTTGAGCGGCACGGAGGTGCGCTTCTCCCGAATTAAAGGCGTTCAATGCCTCTCGGGAGAAACATGCGTCACGTAGAATTGTCCGGCGGCGCCTATGATTCATGGCGCTCTCCACCTCAGATTTGGTGGCGGACAGTCTGTCGGCATCATCCGTTGAGGAGCATCCGCGGCGCTTGTGTTCGTCCCCTTCCGGACCCGCTTTTGAGCCTCAGGTCATGGAGGTCCGATTATAACTTCTCCGACTCAGTCCGGCGAGCGCTTTTTCCGAAAAGATCGCGAAGCGTTAGCATGCCTTCCAGGAATCTTTCCTTGAAACACGGTGGCACGCCATACCGTCGTGGCGACGTCTCGATTCGCGATCAAGCTTCTTTTCGCTCGCTAGGCCGAAGGTTCTTGTTGGCCAGCCGCCGCTGGCTCGGCCATCGCCAAAGGCACCCTGCTAAACACCATCGATACGGGTGATTAGAAATAAGCAGGTGGGTTACGTATCGAGACTTCGTCACAGCTATTCGGAGGCCGGAATAATCCGGGTAGTCGGCGAATGGCGACCAAAGCATTGTCGATGCTAAGTTGATGAAACACCCCGTCGATCAGCTCCACCTTTATATCCGGATCCTCTTCGGAGGCCGGATCGAGGGACCGTTCCGGATCCTCGGGTTGTGGAGGCGGGCTGTGTATATTTTCTACGGCCCGGCGAAGTTCTTGCGCAGAAATCACAAAATGAGATGTTTAACCACGGGAATGTGGATCGGACAGGCAAAAAAAGATGTCCGCTTACCCAGCTTCGAGGATTGCTCATAGAGAATCTGTTCAGTGGACTAACACGGAGAATATCCTCCTCTTCTCCTTTGTACAAAGCGGACAAGATCTTCACCAGATCGGCGACCGATCCCGGCCCTTTGCGGCCATGGCGGGTGGCATCATCCTCCCCGTTGAAGTCCCACAAGGGGTGGCCCCTATATTGGAGCGGCTGCACTCCCCTCATAATGCAGGTGGCCATGACTCCGATCATGGTCAGTCCGGCATGAGCCAGCAACCTTATTCGTTCATCAAGTAAAGGACGCCCCGGTCATTTTTCCTCTGGGCTCCAAGGCGCCAGCTTAGGCGCTTCTTCAAAGGAGCATTGCTGAACTCGAAGGCCGATCGAATAGGATCCGCAGCGGACGCCTTCCATGTAAAACAATTCCGAGGGCCAGGCTTCGGACGCTTTCTTTGGGGTTCCGGATGGATATCCGTCCCGCAATGCGCCATAGTTCGCCCGCCCACTTGATATATTGACCGTGAGAACGGGGCACAAGGCAGAATAATCTCTTCCACAACGCAAATGGGCCTCAACGCCCAAAAATAGCTCAGAAGGGCCAACGGCCCCCACGATATGCAAGATGGAGGCAAAGCGAAGATCGCAGTACCGGAGGTCAGAGAACTCTAGGAGCCCCGGAGAAACGGATGAATTGAAACCGAGTCCTCTTATCGATAAGAGACGAAGCATACCCGCCTCCTTTAGAGGGATCGGGCGCCTCCGCTTGTTTTCGCCCTTATACGGGCGAGTCCGCTCGAACCGAACCATGAAGGCCGGGGAAGAAATCCTTTGTTTGGAGCTCACCAGCTCACCGTGGGATCGAGCATTTCTCCCAATCTCCAGGCTGAGGGCTGGGAGCGCGAGAGGAGGAGCCGCGTCGACTGTCCATGATGGAATGGGCTTTGGTCAGAGGTGCTCCGATGAATGCTCGCGGTGGGGGGATGGTGTGATCCGGATCTGGATCCCCGTCTCTTTTATAGACGGCTCATTTGCACGGCTAGGGGGGTAAATGTAAAGATACCCTGACTTTTCACATTCATTCGACACGTGGAAGATGGCCATTATTGGGCATGGAAGCCGAGAAGCGCGATATTCACAAGAAAGCTGGACACTATTCAACACAGGATTCGGAGGAGAACCCGCCTTGCAATGCCGAAGACACTCGACGCTACCGGACTTATCATCATTGAAGCCTGGTTCGGGGCTTCGAGGAGTCCCTGATTAGGGGTGTCCGGATAGCCAACTATCATCTTTGGCCGACTCCGGACTATGAAGTACAAGATTGAAGACTTCGCCCGTGTCCGGATAGGACTTTCCTTGGCGTGGAAGGCAAGCTTGCGGATACGGATATGTAGATCTCCTACCATTGTAACCGACTGTAACCCTAACCCTATTCGTGTCTATATAAACCGAAGGGTTTTAGTCCGTAGGACTAACAACAATCATACCATAGGCTAGCTTCTAGGGTTTAGCCTCTCTCGATCTCGTGGTAGATCTACTCTTGTACTACCCATATCATCAATATTAATCAAGCAGGAGTAGGGTTTTACCTCCATCGAGAGGGCCCAACTCGGGTAAAACATCGTGTCCCTTGTCTCCTGTTACCATCCGCCTAGACGCACGCCGGGACCCCTACCCGAGATCCTCCGGTTTGACACCGACAATCGGTCATAGTGGGAGTAACTTGTATCAGAACATATTACTATGTTACTCTAAACATCACTATAAACCGTAAAGGAGGGAGTATTAACATACACTAGTGTCACATGCAGAGTATGGGAGCACATGATATTTCCCGTCCTCGACCGATCCTGTTGGCTTCTCACCTTCTTGTCCCAACAAAACCCTCCCCCTCCCCACAAGACGCTTCCCGCCTCGGCGCCACCGAGCCCGCCGGCCCACATTGATGGCAAGTTAGGGCGACGCGACCTTCACTCGCCTCTGCCGCTGAAGCAGGCCTGGCCGACAGGGCACCGCCCGCTGCACGCCTGCATTTCAGACTACACATGGATAGTAACTTTTAGAGCAAGTACTACTATATTTAGATGACATAAGCAGGCTATAAGGATTTAAATATTGTATTTGTGCTTAGATGAAGGAGAGAGAAGAGAAGCGGATTGTAAACGTGTAGCCGGTTGTACTCCAACATACTCTACTTTGTGAGACAAAAGGTGGGGCCATTATTAATGATATTGTATTTATACTAAAGGGACTAATGACGCCTTTAATTACTCCATTTTTTAGATAAACCTTGGTGGGGCTATAATTAACTTTTTTGAGCTATTATTGACTTGGACGGGGGTTTGGGGCAAAGTCCTACTATTATACTCCGACCGACATGTTTCACCCTAGCCACGCTGCATCATATGGTTTCGCACTGCTCCAGATCTTAGAACCGCCACGCAATTCTTCTCCAGCCCTCCTTCCGCGCACCGCGAGAAGGGACAACAGTCCTCCGAACCCCGCCTTTCGTGATCCTGCATGAGAGGGCGATCAGGTTTTTGGGAGCACACTGTGATCGCTGCCACGACGACTTCCTCAACGACAGCCTTCTTCCCCGACCTCGGAAACCTCTTCATCAATCTACATGAGTGACAACATCAACCACACTGTTCTGCTCCCGCTGCACAAGATGTGATTCTGTCCTCCTGGTTTAGTCCGCATCATTACTTTGATGTTTAAAATTGTCGCCATGATCTATTTATCGCTGAGTCGGATTAAATCTCATACTAAATTGCTCATATATTCAACAATCCAATCCAAAAACCTGATCACAGCAATTTACTCCGAGTTGTTTTCACGCTTTTGAAGCCGCCTACTTTTAAGGGGTGCAATATAAAAGGTGGCGCACAAGAGCAGTATATTGGTTTCAGATCATGTGCTGCTATGACGCCACTAAGGGTAAGCCCGAGGGCTTATCTTATCCTACATAGCAGGAAGCTTTTCGTAACATGGATACCTCTTCAAAGCCGCCTCGCTGAGTGTTTTGACGATTCCATTGTGGATTCGATATGTTGTTTGACAGCGCAAAGACATGTGGCTGCGCCGAGGCCACGCTTTGGGCCCTCAAGGCCTGGCAACGAAGTTGTACGTCATGGAGCAATTCTGTGACTACAAGATGACCGATGAGTGCTCTATTGTTCAGCAGACTCATGAGATACGCCTTTTCTAAGGAACTTGAGTACTTTAAGTGTGTGTTGCCGACAAATTTGTTGTTGGGACCATCATTGCCAAGCTTCCACCTTCGTGGAACGATTTTGCTACTTCTGAAAAACAAGAGACATGAGTTTTCTATTTTGGATCTCATTAGCACTCTTGATTTTGAGGAGAAGGCGAGAGCAAAGACACACGTGCTCGGTCGCCGAGGGAGCTTCTAGTGCCCACATGGTACACGAGAAGAACTTCCAGCCCAACCAGCCCCAAAACAACAAGAACAAATCTCGTGGAAAGGGAAGTTTGATGCAAAGAACAAGCCGTCACATTCTACCAACTTCAAGAAGAATTCTCATAATGGGAAGGGATACAAACCTCAATTTTGGTAGCACCGCACAAAATTGACTTGTTGAATGCAAGGCGGAACGATCCTCGCCTATGTCCGGAGGAGCGCATAAGCAAAGGTAATCCAAGGTGGAAATCAACCAAGGACTTATGAAATTATATGTAATCTTCCTCGTGCAGGTCAAGATCCCTTCATTCCGTGATGATCGTGTTTTGTCATGCCGAGCTATTGATATGTGCTACTGTTTTGCAACACCGCTTAAGTATAGCTACTGTTTTCCTATCTTTCAGATTCGTGACAATGAATAGGATATCGTGGAACTGCATAATATGGACCCATGTTGAGTCATCTCTATTGCCTCATGTTTTTGCTGCAAATGTGTCAAGATCAATTGCAAGATGAGGCAGCTAGATAGCTGTGGAGTTGCCAACATGTTCAAAGTGCTCGCAACATTGAGAAGAAGCAAGCATGCCCAGAAATTAATGCGTGCTAGGGAGGCCCTTTGCTCGTGAGAAGCATCGACCCATTTTCTTTATTTCCACACCTTCTCACAGCTTTGTATATTGGTTATAGTATGGTGAATCATTGTGATGCATAGACATGCTGAACTTTTGTTCTTCTGAATGTTAGTTTAATGTGAGTGTTCAGATCCAAGATCAAGATCCTCTAATTTGGTGAATGCACACAGAGAAAATAAATCTCCTTAATTTACTCCATAACCACCCTATTAAATAGGCCTAGTAACAAACCAGGCGCATGCAAAGGGTCGACGGGCACATGCATCCCGCATGCATGGCCACCATGCAAAGAACGCAAAAGAAGAGAGTGGTTCTGGGAAAAGCGAGTAGTTAGTGCAGCGTGCCTTATAAACACGAACAGCTCTGCCTCCCGCCTGCCTCCCCACCCACCCCCCCCTCCCCAATCTTCCTCACTGCCCGTAAAACCCCGCCACCTTCTTCCTCACTGCATGTAAAACGCCTGCTCCTCTTCTTCCACTCACACGTAAATCCCCAGCCCTCCTTCTTCCCCACTCGCACCGCCACTATGCCTGCCTCTGCTACTCTTCTCAAACCCGTGAGCTCGGGCGCGACGCCCACAAGGAAAATGGAGTCGGCTGGCCCCAATGCCAAGAAGATGAGGTTCCGCCAACGGCGACGCTGGTTGTAGATCCCACTCCGTAGCTGGGAGAAGCGGGCGAGCCCCACCCCCCACCCGGATCCGAGGAACTCAGAATCTCCGTGGACCGATCAGCGATCTCCTGGACGCCATCCTTGAGGAGATCATCTCACTTCTCCCCACTCAAGGATTGCTGCCGCACACAAGTCCTCTCAACTCGGTGGCACTCTATGGCGACCGCGCCTCAATCTCGATCGCTGTCGACATCCGTCCTTCCTGAATTTGATCTCATCGAGCCATCGCCTCTTCTCACCAGAAGGCCCTGCTCAATGCCTCAGATCCCGACAAGCTACCTGCATTCCATACCCGCAAGGTGGACGCTATCGACATCCCTGAATTCGAAAACTCCAGAGTTTGAGTTCTACCATTACCACGTAAAGTTTCATACCACTTAACATACCAAGACATCGTGCCCACACCACCGCTTGTCCATCTCACGGTTTTCCTCCTTCGTCCACACCGCCACCTTCGCCTGTGCCATCTACCGACGATCCGGTACAAATGTCAATTCCATCGCTAAAAAACTTTCGCTTGTGGTGGTTTATTTGTCGGAGGCCTCACCGCATAGCATCATCCACTCTAGTTGCCCTGCCCCGAGCGCTTTGCGATTGTTTTGGGAATAGAAATCAGATCAGTTGTCTCCAAATAAAGTCACCTCACCATAAAAGCATTGGAATTTGTTTTGAAGGACAGCAACTCATTATCGAAGATGCCCCTTCACTTGAAAGGTTGCTCCTTCATAATTGTTATACACCGTCAGAAATAACTATCGTCTCTGCGCCCAAACTGGAGACCTTGGGTGTAATTCGTGACACATTTAATAATCACAAGGAGTTGGTGTTTGGCTCCTCACCTTTTCAGGTATCATATATTATCATCCACACATTTGTAATCATATGCTGCATTTTTCATTTATGCGCATAAGTTTTATATCATATTGGAGTGGACTTTGGGTACTATATTATGTTATATGCTCAATGAAGAGTTCATCCATTGATAGCCTATCAATGCTGCTGGATTCTGTCAAGATCATACATATCAGAATGTATAGTTTTGATCTGGACATAATTATTGGCTTGATGCGATGCTTTCGATCTCTGGAGAATTTATACATAGAGGTGATGATTTCATGCACATTGAAAGCCCGTATATATTGTACTAGAATTAACTGTCCAGCTGTCGTTCTTTCGACATACTCTTTTTTCAGACCTTAACTATTTTCAATCTTCATGTCTACTTAGGCAGAACCACATGGACAAAAACATATAACCAATCATTGGCGTAATAAGCACAAGGATTTTCTCAGTTCTCATGACATTTGTTTGAGGACAATAACGATGGGACGATATGCATCCAACCAGGCAAACAGAAGCTTTGTCACATTCTTCCTGTTGAATGCGAGGTTACTATTGTCCATGAGGCTTAATTTTTACAGCCAGAGACTTCTCACGAACGAACATGTTGAACAGAAAAAAAAGAAGTTTCAGGTGGACAAATGGGCTTCTAAACGTGCTCAGCTTCTATTTACAACAAGTTGTAGACATCCTAAAATAAATTTTTTTGCACATGATGTTGATTTTATGGATCAGATCGATCCATTTGTTTGTGACTGCAAAAAAGAGTGGTTGGGTTAGATGTTACCGCCATGTTCAATCTGGGTTTTGTCTAAAATTTGATGAACAATTAATCCTTGGGCTTTTTGTACCATTTGTATGCTTGACTTGCATGTTGTTGCCCTCAGATTCTCGACCGCCACTACACCGCCACATCTTTCATGGCTGTTGTTCGCTCCTCGTCCGAGGCCTTGCCGTTGTTCTCCGCTTGGTTAGCTCGCTGTGCTCGCTACCGCCGTCTGGTGTTGTCAACATGGTCAACAACCAAGAGGAATCGTGAGATGACTCAGACGTGGAGAGGTCGACAGAGGGACCCACTGGTCATTGCATTTCGCAAGTAGGTGCCTCGCTATTACAAGCCAAAACATACTTCCTCCTAATTGTTTGACAACTAGGTTCCACGCCATTGTCAATAAAGTCAATAAACGAGAAAATTACACAACGAGCGGATAACACCAGTGGACCCAAAGAGCTTGCCCATTGTTTTTCAGTTTCAGAGACGGAGCTCAGCTGCATCGCTAGGGGGGCTGGGGTCTGCCTAGCCCACGCTTACGCTTTTATTAAGCACATGACGAGCCCAGCTTGATATTTTTTCTTTCTGAAATTGGCTAGCCTAGTTCTTTTTTGAGAATACCAAAACCGAGGCCTACTTGTTTTCTCAGCCCTACTGGCTGCAAATCTTTCAAGACGAGGAAGGATAAGAAATGGGCTTCCGTAAAACGGGCTATAAGTTGTAAGAAATGGGCTGTAAATTTTAAACCAAAGCCAACCGCAATTGCATTAAAATATCGCTTTTTCAGGATTTCTACTCTCTACTCTTATAAAAACCAAAGCCAACCGGCAATTACATTAAAATATCATCTTTTCACCCACAAGATAAACTACTCATACAAATGCATCTTCATGTTCCGTGCAACGAACGGGCATCTTGCTAGTTAAGATTCTAAATTTCATTCATTTTTTGCAGAGAATTGTTTTTTGAATTTTATTTTGATATAATTTTTGAAAACTATTTTTAACGTGACTTGAAATTTCATGATAAAAAGAGTTCGGACCCCACCGAAATATGCAAAATTTTGTTGATTTTTTTAGCAGTGCCCACAATATATGGTCTGTAATGCTAATAAAAAGAATATGAGCTTCAAATATCCTTATGAATTAGCAAATGGGCTGTAAATTATTGAAAATAATGGCTAATGGGTTGTATGCTGTTTTCCACAGATTTGGAGGCTGACTTCTGGGCCTACTAGGTTGACGATGACGCTGTCCTAAATTTTTTTGACGCCAGACGCAAGGCTTTGTCAACTTAGTCAACACACAAGCAGTTGATCGTTGGATGTCCATCCAACGGCCGCCGCTTCTTCAATCTCTCGATCTTCCCGCCCACCGCCTAAACCAGCGCCAAGGGACTGCTCGCTTCCTCCTCCTGTGGTCTGGCCAGTGCCGCCAGCCATCCTCTAGCCACCCACACATCCCGTTATTTTTCGCGACATCAGCCTCACCCCGCAGCCGACTGGTCCACGCCGCCTCCCAGCGTAGGCATCCACTGTGGTGGCTTCACTGCCCGGTGGTTCTTTCCTGGCCCGCCCTCGCCCATCGGTTTGTGCTCTCTACCACGAGGTCAACATGGTCAACAAACAACAGCCATTGGAAGAGGGTGACAGAGGGGCCCACACAGAAAATGCCTCCTTATTACGCCAAAAATAATGATTCCTCCACATGATAGCTGCACCCACCGAAGGGTCTCAGATTTCTAAAAAATGATTCTGGCTGTCACTCGACCCACCGGAAATGCCTCCTTATTACGCACAAAAAATGAATACTCTCCCGCTAGATGGGACTCACCGGTGGGAGGCTGACTTGTGGGCCTACTAAGTTTACGGGACGGAGGGCTTTGTCAACTTAGTCAATATGAACGACTCTAGCTCCAAAGGATCAGACGATGTCCATCCAACGGCCGTGGTGCTTCTTGAACCTCCGGTCTTCGTGCTCAAATTACCAAAGCAGCCCGGCCGCGTCGCTGTTCTGCTTCCTCGCGTGGTCGGTTGTGATGCCGCTGAGGCCTCACCGCCTCTACTACTCCCACCGCTGGCCAGCCATCCTCTACTCACCCACACCCCTCGTTATTCTCGCAGCGACGGCAGCCTCACCCTCGCATCCTCTTCGCGGCATCCACCGCCGCCTTTCCCGGCCCGTCGCCCCTTCCTAGGCCTCGCCGTCGCCCACCGCCGTGGTGCTCTCGGTGTGGCGGGTCAATGTGGTCAACGACCGACTTCCATCGAAGAGTACTATGTGTGGAGAGGTCGATACCGGGTCCACGGCGCCGCAAGGAAGTGCCTCCTTATTACGCCGCAAAATAATTATTCTCCACCGACACGGGGACCCACCGGACGGGCCACCGATTTCGTGAAAAAACGCTTCCGACCGCTGGACCCACCAGCTACATCTTCGCACGCAAGGAAGTGCGTCCGCAAAAAAACGATTCACCCTCGACCGCCGGGACCCACCAGCTACATCTTCACACGCAAGGAAGTGCGTCCGGCAAAAAATGATTCGCTTCGACCGCCGGGACCCACCAGCTACATCTTGAAGGAAAGGAAGTGCTCGACATTCAGACCCACCTGGTCGGCGCACGTAGTGTTGTCATTCTCGCCGCGAACGTAGTACGCATATACCGGGTCAGTAGAGGCGCCGCAGTACATGTATGTACAGCGGAGAGGGTGCAAGAAAGAAAATACGCCACGTATGTACATACGGGCAGGGTCTCAATGCCTACCGCGATACGCATATAGCTGAGTCGAACGGAGAAACAACGCCGCTGCCGTGTTCATGGGGGAGGCAACGGAATGCGCCGTGTTCACCGGAGGCAACGGAACGCTGGGGAGCCAACCGCTGGGTCGGAACGAAATGCGTGGTCGTGTTCATCGGGAGGGCTTGGATGGAACAGGAGATGGAAACGAGGCTCGCATACCGCACAACGGAGGAAACGGCCTTGTGTTCGACCGCCATGTTCAAACGGGTCCCGTTGATCGAGAGGGCTCGCGCATCAGAAAACGGAGGAAACGGACCTCCTACGGTCAAAACGGGGTCCTGTTGATCGGGAGGGTGTGGCGCATCGCAAAACGGACTTAAACGGACTTGATTTGGAGCGCCACGGTCGAAACGGGGGGTGGCGATCGCAAAACGGACTCCACGGATACCGCTCATCTCCACCGCCGACCTCCTCCACCTCCACGGCTCCCTGCTCATCCAGCCTCCACCGCGGCGCTACTCCACCGGCCATCGCTCAACCACCCTCCACCGCACCCTCCACCGCTCACTGCTCATCCAGCCCTCCACACCACGGGTCCCGCTCAACCACCCTCCACGCCACCCTCCACCGCTTCATCGCTCATCCAGCCTCCACACCACGGGTTCCTCGCTCATCCGCAGGCAACGCCACCGCCATCGCTCATCCAACCCCCCGCAACGCCATCGCTCATTCCAGAGGCAGCATCGATCGCTTCTAGCTAGCAGCAGAGCGGCGAATCGCTTCCATCGGGTTCGCCATCACCATCGATCGATCGCCGGGTTCGCAGAACGCCAGAGCTCGCAAAGGCAATCGCCGGGTTCGTTAGAGCCCAACGCCTCGCCGCTTCAAGAGCTACCGCCAACACACGCTGCAGTACGTGACGAGAGAAACGCGATCGCCGCCCCCGACCTCCCACCATAACCGCAACTCCCCAAAATTTTCCTCCCCCTCTTCTACCGTGGTTTTTTCCATCATGGACGGCCCAAAGAATGTCATGCAACTGCCTCCGCCCGCCTGTGACTTAAAAGCCCATTTTCCGTCATGATTTTTGTCATAGAAGTAGGAGCCCACCACATCTATGAAGATACCGGTTTTGTCACAATTATCGCCATAGAAGTGTCATATGTATGACGTAAAAAAATTGCTCGCCCAAATGTCACGGATGTGTCCTTTTGTAGTGTTGTGAGTTGTTTGAATTCACGGCCATGAGAGGTCAAGATTAGCTTTCTTTCACATGATTGTGCAAAGTGTGCTTTCATATGTTGTGCTACTTGTATGGTAATGTTGTTTGATTTTAGTGAACTGCACAAATGGAGACAAGACTTCAATCAGATGTGCAACCGAATATCCCATTGAGGTAAGATAAGGATAATTCACAACTCATATTCTGTATTTTGCCACTTTCATCGTAAAATTAATGTCGTTGTTTAGTGCTATACTTGTGCTCCCTAATTGACATGCCAAATCTTACATTGAAGGCGTAAGCTTGTCTGTTATTGAACCAAGTGATGAAGGGAAGAACAAGCGGAAGAAAAACAAAATCAACTCCCGTGCTGTAATGAAGCACTGGAACTGTGATGACACAAGTAATGATATAGTTTTGTATCTTAATTTATTTCTATGGCTGGAACGAGCAATTGTTTTGCCACTGATTTGATGCCACTCTTAATGTAATATGTAATTATCAATACTCGTGCAAACATGGATATTCTTTGAAGATACCATATATTTTAGAGGAACTGCACAAGAAGATGTTGGAAACATTAAACTAATCGAGGAGTACACAGTACGCATGGCAACAATAGTAGATAACAACAAATGGTTCCGGAGAAGTGCTTGATTTGTATGCTCTACACAATAAGCCTCCCGACAAAGGTTGGTACTCGCCCACGGATTTCATCCATATGATTGAGCTTTGTCATATCTATTGGTGTTGTTCTACTGTTTAGATACTGTCATGAGAAAGTGGTATTGTCCTTGAGAAGTGCTTCATCTGTGCTGTTTTAAATATTTCCTTTCCTTTTTTCCGAGCAAACAGAGATGCTAGCATTTAGTTGTCCTCTTGTCTTCGCACAACAGGATCAAACTCCTCTGAAGAAGAATATGGAGTACGTGAAGTGACTAGTTCCGATTATGCCAGGATGAAGAAGCCCTGTCTATCTTCTCATCAGGAGTAGTTGAAGGATGGTTACATTACTCCGCACAAGACCAAACTAACTTCAGCTCAGAAGGACTGACATATCTCCATCTTCTTGCTATGATGCGCAAGTACAATGTTGTTCTAGGATTCTTTTCGGTGAGTTCCATTTTTGTTAAAGTGTGCTCTACGTGGACCATGTAGGTGCCTGTCTAAACTGTCTATTCATAGTACAGTTTGCTTTATACTAATCACTTTTTTTGTATTTGTGCGAACAGGGGTGCTCAGCTTGATTTCAATGGGAACTGCACAAAATGTTTATGAATACATCGAATCATTCATTTCCACCACAAGAAAGGAGGTGCTGATATGTTCAAGGCGTTGCAACATATAAGGGCGAAATCATACAAGCTACGCTACGAATTTGGCTGATTTTGGTGGAACTGCACAAAAAGAACAGCTGGTTTATTTAGCACGAGGTGCCATGTCAATGTCCAAACTGATGGCAAACCCTGCCCATTCCACAATCGTAGCCATTTGATATTTTGGAATGGGAAAACCTTGTCAAAGTTTGCTCATTGATGTACGCAAAACAACAAGCATTTGACATTTTGGAATGGGATAACCTTGTCAAATTTTGCTCATTGATGTTAGCAAGAAGACATGCATTTGATATTTTCGACTGGGACGCCCTTTGCTGTCAGCAGCGTTGATCTTTTTTTTATTCTTTAGTTGTGAATTAAATAATGGCTATGACAGGTGAATTGCTGAGATGCATAATCATCGATTGTTTTGAATGTTCTCCATGAATTGCCAGGCCTATGTGTTTGATTGCAATGTACAGGAACGCTAAAAAGCTGCTCAAACTCTTTGTACTCTGTTCAAAGTAGAGATACTTTGACTGCAGACAAAACTTGTATGCAGACTAAAAAGACCGGAGGGAGTACATGTGAAACTGCTGCAAACAAGGTGATCACCCTGGGAATAATGCTAGTACGTTTTGTTTTGCATGTTCATCCAATTCCAGTGATACAAGAATTCGAACTAATCGAACAAAATTCATTCATGCACGGTCGGCTTTCATATAAACATGTCGGATTTCATTACATTTCATACATTCTTCAACTAAAAAGGGGTGCACTGGAGGTATAATTAATTAATCGAAGCTACCCACCTGTTTCCGGCTGTGCCAAACAAAAGCTTCTTCTCCAGCGGACTGAGCTTCAATGACTTAACTGCAGGTGTAGTTGCGTAACTGACATGTGGCCCAGATGCTTGTTCGGCCCACGTGCGAGTGAGCCAACTGCACCAGCAGTGAAGTAGAAGCAGCGTCCTTCTCCAACATAGGCACATAGCTCTCCGACTCCGCGTCGCCGCCAAAAAGCTAATCGGTCGTCAATGGTCAACCCACCTAGCTTGGCTTCAACCGGAGGGTAGCAACGGTGGCCTTACTTGGACCCGAGCGGCGGCGACCTACCGTATTCTACTCTTCCTTGTTTTCTGTGTGGTGTGGCCACGTTGGCAGCGGGGCGGGGCCTCGATGGAGCCGGCGATGTCCTCTATCTCGTTGTCGGTGGGGCGGCGCCTCAGCAGAGCGGGGGAAATCCTCCCCCTCGTTGCCGGAAGGGTGGGGCCTCGCTGAGCCGGGCGATGTCCTCGCCTTGTTGGCAGGGCTGGGCCTCGGAGTAAGGCCTCCACCGATGTTGCGGGGCGGGCTCGGCGACCCGGCGTTGTCCCCCGCCTCATTGTTGGCACCAGCGGCCACGGCGGGCAGGTCTCGCCGACGCCGCGGAGCGGGACTCATCGGAGCCAGCATTGTCCTTCGCCTCGCCCTCGCTCGCCAAAGCGCCGCCCGCTTCATCGCCTCTTTGTAGGCGGCCTCGCCTCCGCCACCCGCATGCGGTACCGCCAGGCCGAGGCGGCTCCTCGCGACGGAGCGGTATGAGTCGAGCAACGGCTCGTTCGCCCGCCCGCTTCCGCTCAAGGTGATCGCCCTCCGCCGCAGTGTTCCGGAGGAGATGGTGGTTGTAGGCGGCGTTGCTCGCGCTTACCGTGTCCATGTATTGGGCACGGGCTCGCTGATGGTCATGGTGCAATGCACCGCGAGGATGGCGCGAGGAGGGTTTGGCGCTAGATCGCCGATCTACCATGTTCTCTCGTGGACGCCGTTGCCCTTCCTCTACCTGCCGGCTAGGCAGGGGCCGGCAACAATGGCTGCCATCTCCTTGTGGTCCGCCGTCCTACCACTCAAGAGCGCTGGAGCGCGAGGAAGCCACGGTGGGCAGTAGTGGTGTGGACAGGAGAAAGGGAACGGAGGCGGATGACTGCGGCTATGGCTGGCGTAGCAGTTTATATAGCAATGGTGGGCGGTGGAGGGACGGACTGTGGTGCCAGAGTAGCCGCCTCGGCAACCGCGTATCATTAATGTGGGCGGCAGACGGGAGGACGGATGACACTTGTGTCGTTTGAAGACGGAGCAATCGCCGCACCGGAAGCGGGCGGCGGTGCCGGCTTTAGGCGGAAGCAGGGCGCAGGGAGGCGGTCTGGGTGGGCCAGGGCAGTCAGACTCGTGCTTGGCAGTGGGTCGGTCCAGCAGCTGGATATGCTGGCTCGCCAACAGCTTGCCTAGCTGAGCGACGACAATCGAGGCGATGGACGTAGCTTCACCAGCAGCGATGGGCGCCCTCGTCCAAGCCGGTTCATGCCATGTTCACCATAGAGCGTGTGTGGTCGCACTGACGCCTCTAATGGCGGAAGAGCTACCAGCACAGGAGGACGGTGCTGCAACCTCCGTCTCGAATCAACAAGCACCGGTGAACAAGCGAACGACAATGTTGTCGTGGACATGTGGCCCTATGATCTCGGCTTCCCGAATGAACAGCGGGCGCTGTACCAGACCATCCGTAGGGCCCGCGAGGCCCTCTCCGTCATCCTTCGAGTTGTTGCGCTCGCCGAGGCGCCGCCATCTGTCGGGGAGGCTGATCGGACCCACGAACACCTATGGGACCGGCGGACCGAGCCCCTTTCGGTTTGGTGGGGGCGGAGGTCGCACGAAGAGCAGATCGAGGCGGCTAACACGAAAGCGGTTTACCCAGCTTCGAGCTCTCTGAGAGATAATACTCCTACTCGCTGCTTGTCCGATTGTATTCTGTTCTTGCTAGAGAGCGATGAGAGCTACCAAACCTAGCGTGAGTGTTTCTGGTTTCGAATGAGCTCCACCCCTTCTACGTTGCGCATGGGCCTCCTTTTATATGCTCAAGGGGTCGCCAACAGGTGGCAATGTAGACAAGGGGAAAAAGGGAAAATGAGTTGCGGTTGGTACAGCTACTTGTGCAAAGGTATTCTACCTAACTCGACGGCAAGGGACAAAGCATTAAATGCCCGCCCATGTCGCCTAAACAAAGGCAACAGGACCGTCAGGCGCCACCGCTTACCACGATGGCAAGCTTGTCGCCGCTGCCATCGCTGCGCTCACGGCGGTCAAGACAGCCTTCTGACACGCTGCTACCGAATGGTCCCATGGCGACATCGTTGGTGGATGAGCTGGAGCGGAGATGAAGAGGGGTTGCTGCGCGGCAAGCGCCTTTGCCGCTGCTGAATCCTTGTCGCGTCCGAAGCTTGTCGCCTTCCGGGCCTTCCCGCAAGCTCCTCTTGCGGGGGTCTTGTCTTCTGTTGCCTTGAGGGCCTTCCTGCAAGCTCCTCTTGCCGGGCCTTGTCTCCTTCGCTAAATACTTTGTTCTTGAATGGCTCCAAAAGAACCACGGAGGACCTTGGCGATCACCGTAGGCAAGCCTTGCTGGTGCTCTGAATCGCCGATGCACGAAGTTCGGGATACTAGGGTACCCCTACTCTAGTACACCGGCAGAGCCCTCGCTGGGCCACACGGTGTCGAGAGCTGTTGGGCCAGGCCCAAAACATTCTGCACGACGCACGCGGCCTAGATCACGCCGTAACTTGCTCCGGACCCACCACGTCCCCCATGAACAGCACGCGTCGAACGTGGCGTTGTGGGAGAGATCGTGGGAGGTTTCTTTATTTGGAAAAGCAGAAAGTCTGCCCCCTCTCCCTCCTTATAAACAGGGGAAACAGGGGGCAGGTCGCCCACCTCGCCATTAAGCTGTCTAATCTCGAAAACCACCGCCGCCCCCTTCTTCTCTAGTCACGAAGAGCAGCGCCCGCCCCCCATCGCCACCAGCGCCATCAACGCCGTCGGTCTCCTCCACCGCCCGCCATGGCTCAAAGCCGATAAGGGAAGGGCGAAAGTCGGCGGAGGCGCAGCGACAGCGCGCTGCGAAGGAGCGGGCCATTTTCCCCCCTCAGCTCGCCGCAAGGGAGCCGAGGAGAACTACTACTGTTTCGGCGACGGAGACGCTGATCCGATTCGACGAAGGTACTCCCAGCCGCTGCTTCGGAATTAGCCCAACTGGGTACCCTTTCTTCACGCTTTTCTTCTATTGCAGGCTCTGCCCGCCCTTCTCTGAATTTTTCTGCGATATCATGAACACCTACGGGCTTCACCTCCTTGACTTCACCCCCAATGTTGTCCTGACCATGGCAGTTTTCGCTCATCTTTGCGAAAACTTTGTCGGAATCCACCCAAACGTAGCCCTCTTCCGCCACTTCTTCATGCCCCGAGTCGAGAGAGGAGAGCCACTTGCCGGAGGGATTGCTTGGATCTCAAGGATCGGCAAGAAAGAAGCCTATCTGGAAGGAGAGCTCCGCAGCAAGTGGGAGGAGTGGAGGGCCGATTGGTGTTGGATCGTTGAGGAGAACCCGCAGCCCTTCCTTTGCTCGGCGCCAAACTCCAATAGTCTTGCGGCAGCGATTGGAGCAACTTGGCGCTGAAGATGCTAGATTGAAGATTGCCGTGACCGGATCTTGCGCCTCGGGCTTGCGGACTCACCGTGGCGCGCTGTTGGCAGATTTCGCCGCCAAGACGCTTCCCTTGCGGGAGAGGAGGAGACCTGCTTGGGAGTTCCAAATGCGGCGGACATCATGAGGCTGCACCGGGCCTCAACTTTAATTTCACTGTCTTGGAGTTGGATGCGATGCTGCTGGAGCTGTTCAAGCACGACCCCGATCACCCCGAGTGGTTTAGGTTGCCGAGGGGAGTCGTCCCATTGTGCAACAACTCTTCGCTCGACCACATCCGTGCAATGATGTCGTTGTGCGATTCGCATGGGATCGTTCCAACCTGGCAAGAGCCTTCAGACGACGTCGTGCGGCAGTTCTTCGACTGTTTGGAAGAAGTGCCGATCCGCCCCGACGAGCAGAAGAGGCTCACCCGCGACACCACCGACGACGAGATGCAGCGCATCGCCACCAGGCTGGAGGAGGCGGCAGCGACTCTTGCCCGCCGGTGAATCAGTTCACCGTGGAGGAGGCAGAGGCGGCAAGCCTTGTCGAGCGAAGGGAGTTTGCCGGCGAGGAGGAGCTTGCCGAACCCAAAGCCGAGTCGAGCGAACCCGCCGAGGCGCCTCCTCCCCACCATCTAGCAGCTTGCCGCAAACAGAGCCCCCGGCTCCACCAAGAAGGCTTCTCCGCAAGGCTGGAGAGCGAGGCAGGCGGCAGGCGGGCCAACACCGCGGCGCCCGCGCAGCCGCGCTCTACAGCTGCAACCTTCCATGCGCTGGAGCACCCCACACCGCTGCCACAACTGTGGCGGGATCCTCCCAGGCCACCGCTGCCACCCCCGCCAAGCGGTCGAGGGAACCTTCTCCTCCGCCTCGTCGCACCGGAGGTGAACCGGAATTTCACCTCTCAGCGCTCAGCTCCGACGAGGAGGAAGAAGAGTAAGCTTCTATATTGTGCTTGTATTTCTTCAATTTTATTGCTTCGTCTTGTATCTGATTTGCTTCATTCTGAACTCTTTCCTTTTCAGGACGCTGGCCCAGAGAGCGTCGAAGAGAGCCAAGACCCCGGTGGTTGTCATCGAGGATCATCCCCTGCGGGTAACAGGAGGCTGTCTCGAGACCCCCTTGCCGGACCCGCAACCCTTCTCAAAGCAGCCCAAAGACAGCCCCCAAAGATAAGTATACGGTTTACTTCTTACTGTTAGGTGTGCATGTGTGCTCCTTCTTTGTTGATATCTGACTGTTGGTTTGTGTAGGAGCAGAGCAGCCTCATCAGGAGTGCCCAAGCCGCCTCCGAAATACCATCTGCCTGACTTCACCGCCAAGGGAGGATTCTCCGGCAAGGGAGCGGTCTCCGGCAAGGGAGACTTCTCCGGCAAGGGACAACACCAGTGATCCTCCGGTGGTTGAGACCATGGCCGCATATCCCATCGCAGGTAATCCTCTTGCCCGGAAATTTCCCTTGGGTTCTTTTTCTTCTATTTTTCTTTTCGAACATTTGCTTGATTGTTCTTTCTTTTTCTGGTCGTCAGATCCATCCGCCGCAGAGCCGATGGAGACTGAGGTCGCCGGCGAGGAGGACGTGCACGGCAATACTGACGACGCCGCCGCCATGGAGGAAGAGGCTGGCGCCGATGAGTCCGCCGGCGAAGGAGCCGCCAAGGCTGCTGCCACAGGCGCCGCAAAAGGCTGGCGAGGGTCAGCGATCGTCTCGACGACCACGAGGCCGCAGGAGCGCCTGGCACTACGCCGACCGCCGATCCCTCCGCCACTGGTGCAGCGTCAGGCTCCGAAGAGCCTCTGCCAGGCGCCTATCTGAAGGCCGGCGATGGTGTCTTCATCAAGCTCCCTTGGGCATCGAGCTCCAGGGCGCCGGTCGAAGGAGAGACCTTTGATGAAGAGCTGCTCGCCTCCGCTGGGCTGTCGCTGGTTGACGGGCCAAGCAGCAGCAGCGGTGAGTCTGAGGAGGAGCAGCTGCTGAAGAAGCTATTGTCGCTCTACCGCGCCCGACAAGCCAAGTTGGAGTCCCGGGAAGCGCTTGTCGCGAAGGCGGGAGCGGACATCGAGAAGCGCACGGAGGAGCTCCGGGGAATCAATCAGAAAACTCTCCGGTCCTTGGCAGAGGAGCGGGAGCAAATTGTTGAGGCGCGCAAAGCCTTCATCCTCGAGAAGGTAGAGGTTGAAGAGCAGCAGAGGCTCGCTGCCGAGAAGCTATCCGCCAGGAAGGAAGGCGGTGGCGCAGCGGAAGATCAACCTTGACAGCCACGAGGAGGAGCTTGTCGCGCGCGAGGAGTCACTTGGCGGGGCTCTTAAGGAAGCAAAGGATGTTGCCGAAGCTGCCGAGGCCGCCAAGAAAGAGTTGGAGACAAAGGTGACGCAGCTGGAGGCTAGTCTGAAGAAGAGCGGCGAGGAGCTTGCTGCACTCAAGCACGAGCGCGAGAAGGACGCCTATACTCTTGGCGAGCTGTAGGGCCGTCTCGCTGAGAGGAGCAAGGAGCTCAGTGCCACCAAGGACTCCAAAGCAGATCTTGAGCTAAAACTGACCACTCTGATGCATACGCTGGACGGCGCCAAGGAGCGGGAGGTGGGCCTGTTGGAGAAGATCAAGGCCGACGAGGCGCTGCTGGCGAGCGCTACTGCCGCCCAGAGCACCTTCAGGGAGAATGTGGAGCACTGGACCGAAGGTCTTGTGAATATCGTCGCCGCCATCGACAAGGAGATGATGGAGCTAGGGATGGTGGATCTCGTGTACCCCTCCGACAAGCGCCTCCAACCCAGCGCCAAGCTCAGCTTGTTCTTCAAGGGCGTGGTGACGGCTCTCCAGCGACTCCGGGAAGAGATCCCAAAGCAGCTGGCCGAGGAATCGCGCCAGATCTGCGCGGGAGCTCTCCAGAAGGTGCTGATGAAGGTGGCCTTCCGCAATCCAGGCCTCAACCTCACCGGTGTCCTTAAGTCCTTGCCGCCGGATGCCGATGTGGAGGCACTCAAGGCCCTTGTCGCACCCATTGTGGACAAGGTGAGCAAGATCAAGAGGGTTGATGGCGACCGCGTAGACTAGGCCGCCAATTTTATCTTTCCCTTGTCGCTGCTGATCATGTTTAGGAGAACAATTTATTAGATCTGCGACAAGCTATTTTGTAATATAACTTTATCTTGGGCAATGATTGCAATGTTATTTCCTTTACTTGATTCCTTCCTTTGTATGTTTTTGCCCTACGCTTTTAGGGAACTTGTCGGTCAGAGCACCTTTGTCATGAAGCGCCGAGTGCGAACGTCGGCGACTTCTGGCGGTGCCGCTTCCGACAAGCAACCTTGTCGCAACTAGTTGCAGCTCTCTTAAGTTGTTGAGCGGACTCGAAACAAAGTAAGGGCGCGACTAGCTACGAGTTGGTTCCTCCGCGCACAGGTTTTCTATACAAAGTACTATCGTTCGAGGAAGATAACTTAAAGATTTAAAAACTGATCGCTCAAACTTTGGCAACTTAGCTTTTCTGTCGTTTGCTTCCCGATAAGGTGAAACTTCCTCGAGCAACGCTTGGTCTACGGCATTATCTTCTCCTTCCCCCCTGGTTAACTTGTGTGCGAGGGAACCTTCCTTTCTTTGAGAAAGAGAAAGAAGAGAAAATAAAGTTATGGAGCCTTGTGGCTCGTTATTGCTTACCGGGTGTAGGTGCTGCACAAAGTGTCAGACAAAACATGCAATAAAATGATGAAAGCATGAAATTGACAAGTTGTGCACAACACGTGAGCTTTACTTATGCACGGGGTCTGCGCCCGGCTTTGTACAAAGGATTACATGCAACATCGGCAAGACTTGTACAAAAGGTGGTTGCCGGAACAGGTTCCGAGAATCGCGCCTTCTGAGTAAAACTTACGAAGATGCTCAATGTTCCGTGGAGTTGCTCACCGAATGCCATCTTCGGTCTCGAGGCGACAGCTCCAGGCCTAGTGACTTCGTTTCACCCGATAAGGGCCTTCCCACTTCAAGGCCAACTTGTTGGAATTCTTGGCGGACTAAGCG
This sequence comes from Aegilops longissima, assembly GCA_021605205.1. Lineage (NCBI taxonomy): Eukaryota > Viridiplantae > Streptophyta > Magnoliopsida > Poales > Poaceae > Aegilops > Aegilops longissima. The sequence goes on from CM038677.1 coordinate 640,813,964, forward strand.
CCGAAGAACAAGGTCGCCTTCCTCGAGGCTTCTGGCACTAACTCTGCGGCTATGGCAGCGACGCAAAGCTTGCTGGTAACGAGCAGCTCATATAGCGGCCTGAAGACGGTCCTCCTCAAGGAGCAGCACGTCATCTTGTCGCAGCTGCTCTTGCTCAAGCTCATCATAAGCGAGTACTCGAGGTGACCCGTATCTGAAGTTCCGTGGGGAGAACTGCCTCGCTCCATAGACTAGGCGAAAGGTGTCTGGCCAGTGGCTCGATTTGGCGTCGTCCTGACCGACCAAAGAACCACCGGCAGCTCCTCAATCCAGTTTCTTCCGCACTTGTGCAGCCTGTCGAAAGTTCTAGTCTTGAGGCCGCACAACACTTCAGCATTTGCCCTCTCTGCTTGACCGTTGCTTCTCGGATGAGCAACAGAAGCAAAGCAGACCTTAGCGCCAAGATCTTGGACGTACTGCATGAAGGTGCGGCTCGTGAATTGTGTGCCGTTGTCGGTGATGATCCTGTTAGGGATTCCAAAACGGCAAACAATCGACCTGAAGAACTTGATCGCCGACCGTGCTGTCACCTTCCTCATCGCTTCCACTTCGGCCACTTTGTGAACTTGTCGATTGCAACGCACAAGTACTCAAAGCCCCGACAGCTTCGGGAAAGGGGCCGAATGTCGAGCCCCGCATCAAAAATGGCCAGGATAAAGGGATCGTCTGGAGAGCTTGAGCTGGTTGGTGTATCTGCTTGGAATGAAACTGGCACGCTTCACACTTGGTTACTTGTGCAGTTGCATCCTGGAGGGCTGTCGGCCAGAAGAAACCTTGCCGGAAAGCTTTGCCGGCAAGTGCTCTTGCGCCAATGTGGTGACCACATATGCCTCCGTATCTCTCGCCAACAGCTTCGGCCATCTTCCGGTGAATACACTTCAATTTCACACCATTGAGTCTTCTTACATGCAGACAGTCTTTGTCGACAAACTGGTACATACTTGACCGCCGGGCTACTCTTTCCGCTTCTTCTTGCTCTTCGGGAAGTTCTCCTGTCTGAAGGAAATGGACAATCTGTTGTGCCCATGTTGGAGCTTGTGGCTCTACAACAAGGACTAAAGGCACATATGCTGCTGCGGGAACATCCGCTTCTACGGCAAGAACCTGCGGCTCGGCCGGAGCTTGATGTTCCCCGGCAAGCTTGCCGGAGCAAAACTTGTCGGGAGCGTCTGCTTCAACGAAACAAACCCTAGGGCTTGTCGGAGCAGACTGCTCCTCAGCATTTTTGGTGTTGAGCTTGGGGATCTTCGCGGCGGCGGCTTCGGGGAGCTCAGCTGGGAAGTAGCCACCAGAAATCAACTTCCTCTTCTTGTTCTGTCCAGTTGATGGCGTTACAGTTGGTTGAGTTAGCTTGAGCACAAAAATCCCTGGTTCCACAGGTAACTTGAGTGCGGCGCACTTTGACAGGCCATCAGCAATATCATTCTGAGCTCTTGGAACATGTTCCATCTGCAGGCCGTCAAAGTGCTCTTCTAGCTTTCTCACTTCATCAACGTAGGCTTCCATCAACGGACTCTGATAATCTTTGTTCACTTGGCGGACGACAAGCTGCGAGTCACCCTGCATAATGAGCTTCTTGATCCCAAGGTCTCACCATGATTCTCGAGACCGCAAGGCAAACCTTCATACTCTGCAGTGTTGTTTGTTGCTTGCTCCTTGGGAAAGTGCATTTGAACTATGTACTTGAGGTGCTCTCCGGTGGGCACGACAAGCAGTACGCCCGCACCGACGCCTTGTAGTGAGAAGGCACCATCAAAGTACATGAGCCACTCTTTTCCTGCTTCCTTGACGGGGATGCTCGTCTCTGGAATTTCTTTGTCTTGTGTTGGCGTCCATTCCGCTATGAACTCTGCCAGTGCCCTGCTTTGGATAGTTGAAGTGCTTTCAAACTTGAGGACAAAGCTTGAAAATTCCAGTGCCCACTCGACAATCCTGCCTGTTGCTTCTGGATTTTGCAATATCCTATTCAGGGGAAAGCGAGTGACGATTGTTATCTCATGTGCTTGGAAGTAATGGCGCAGCTTTCTCGAGGCCATGAGGAGGCCGAAAAGCAATTTCACACCGTAGTACCTTGACCTAGCCCCTCAGAGAAGGGAACCGACAAAGTACACTGGGCGCTGCACCATCCTTTTCTGTATCTTCTCGCACGCCTGCGCAGAACCGTCCTTGTCGGGACCAGAGCTTGCCGGTGCAGCCCCCTGCTTGTCGCTGGATGCATCTGCCTTGGTCGCCGGCTCATCATCTGCCTCCCTTTCCGCTACTAACGCAGCACTAACCACTTGATTGGTTGCCGCTATATATAGCAGCAACTTCTCTTGTGGCCTAGGTGCGACAAGTATTGGAGTGGAGGACAGGTACCTCTTTAAGTCCTGCAGCGCAGCCTCCGCTTCGGGAGTCTATTTCATTGGACCTGCCTTTTTCAAAATCTTGAAAAATGGCAGGGTGCGCTCAGCAGACCTAGAGATAAACCTGCTGAGAGCAGCCACACAACCGGCAAGTCTTCGTACATCCTTGACGTGCTTTGGTGCTTCAGTCTGCTCAATGGCCTTGATCTTGTCGGGATTGGCTTCAATTCCCCATCGAGACCACGAAGAACCCGAGAAGCTTGCCGGAAGGGACTCCGAACACGCACTTCTCGGGGTTGAGCTTGAGGTTGATCTTGCGCAGATTTGCAAAGGTCTCATCTAAATCTTGAACCAGAGTTGCTTTGTCCTAGCTCTTGACCACTATGTCATCCATGTAGGCTTCTACATTTCTGTGCATTTGCGGCTCAAAAGCGTCATGGACTACTCTTGCAAACGTTGAACCAGCATTCTTTAGTCCAAAAGGCATCCGTACAAAACAGTATGTGCCACATGGGGTGATGAATGCGGTTTTCTCCTCATCCTCTTCTGCCATGAAGATCTGATGATATCCTGAGTATGCATCCAGAAATGAAAGCAAATCACATCCAGCCGTGGAGTCAACAATCTGGTCGATGCGCGGCAAGGGAAGTGGGTCTTTGGGACAAGCTTTATTAACATCTGTGAAGTCGATACAAAGTCTCCATTTCCCATTTGCCTTGCGTACAACTACAGGATTGGCCAACCACGTAGGATGGAGCACTCCTCTGACAAGGCCTGCTGCTTCCAATTTCTTGATCTCTTCTGCAATGAATTCTTGGCGCTCCACTGCCTGCTTCCTGACTTTCTGCTTGACGGGCCGCGCATGAGAACAGACAGCTAGGCGATGCTCAATTACTTTCCTGGGAACACCGGGGATGTCATATCATACGGTTGCCATGCAAACACGTCGACGTTCGCCCGCAGGAAAGCAACGAGCGCGCCTTCCTATTTAGGGTCAAGAGTGGCACTGATGGTGAAGGTACCACCAGTGCCGTCCTCCTTGGCGGGCACCTTCTTGGTCTTTGGTGGAGCTGCCATCGTCTTTTTGCACTTGCCAGTGGAGCTCGATGGTGCGTCCTCGATGGTAGCGCAGCACTCCGAAGAGGTGCGCTTGCCGGAGTGGGCATCAGAGCTCTTGCCGGACTTGGTCTTGGCCTTCTTCTTCCCCCTGGGAGCTTCAGCGGCAAGTGACTTGCTATCTGTTGCAGCAGCTGCCTCCCGGTAAATCTTGTCGGCGCAGATAAGAGCATCCTTCTTGTCGCCATGGACAGAAATGACACTTATCGGGCCTGGCATCTTGAGCAAGTTGTATGCATAATGAGAGGCTGCCATGAACTTGGCGAGTCTTTGACGGCTAAGTATCCCATTGTAAGGCAATGGAAAATCAGCAACGCCGAACGTGACCCTCTCGATCCTGAAGTTTATCTCGCTGCCAAATGTTACCGCAACGTGATCTTCCCCTCGCTTGCTCCTTCCCGGATTGATTCCTTGGAAAGTGCCAGTCTCTTCGAGCTCGCTGTCAGGGATCTGAAGCTTCTGGAGTACCGCGGAGGAGATCAGGTTTAAGCCGGCCCCGCCGTCAACTAGCATCTTGGCGACTTTGAGGTTGCGGATAGTTGGTGAGACCAACATCGGCAAGCACCCGACCGCAGTTATGCGATCAGGGTGGTCCTCAATATCAAAGATGATAGGCGTGCTGGACCATTTCAGAGGCTTGCGTGACTCTACGGATGGTTCTGCTGCATTAACTTCCCGCATCCATTGCTTGAGTTGGCGGTGCGAAGTATGCAGAGAAGCACCACCGTCAACGCATAAGACCTCTGTGGCTTTCTGGAACTCCTGCTCATCGGTCTCGTCGTCTTCCATATCTTCATCGTCGTCGTCGTCTTCATCTTTATCGCGGCCGCAGGGAGGTCTATCTCCTTGTCGCTGCTTGGCCTTGCCGCGGCGTCCTCCCCGGCCGGGTCGCTTCTTGCTAACTCCCCCAGCACCTTCCTGGGCCTTCTCCTTGTCGCACCACTCGTACTCAGCCTTCTGCTGTTCAACAAGCTGCTCGACCTTCTTGCAGCTCTGGAGGTCATGGCCCTTGGTATGGTGGATCTTGCAGTACTGCTTATTGGAGCTGTCTTGCTTGTCGGCGGCCACCACAGGCTGGCAGTCGGTGCCAGTGGCAACCTCCTTGCCGGAGCCACCAAATTTGGCTTTCTTGGCGGCACCACCGTTGCCGGACTGCTCGACAACTAGCACATCTTTGCTCTTCTTCCTTCTGTTGTTCCGTCGCCGGCTCTTCTTCGCCGGGGCGGTCTCCTCACTATCAGATCCTGCTTCTGCATTCTCTCCTGGGAGTCTCCTCCCTTCCTCGGCACGTGCACACTTGTCGGCCAGGGCATACAGCTCACTTACGTCCTTGACTTTGCACATCGCCATCTCTTCCCTCATCCTGCGGTTCCGCAGGTTTTGGTGAAACGCGCTGATCACCGCGGCAGGGTGGACATCTGGGATGTTGTAGTGCACACGGCTGAATCTCTGAATGAACTTGTGCAGGGACTCTCCTTCCTTCTGGGCAAGCAGATGAAGGTCGCTCTCTTGGCCATGAGGCTTGTGGCCGCCTGTGAAGGTGCCAACAAACTGATGGCATAGATCTGCCCAAGAGGATATGGAGCTTTCCGGCAAGTGCATGAGCCAAGATCTGACATTGGGCTTGAGTACCAGCGGGAAGTAGTTGGCGAGGATTTTGTCGTCTCGTCCCCCCGCAGCTTGCACCGCGATGGTGTAGATGCTGAGGAATTCCGACGGATGCGTCCTGCCATCGTACTTCTCTCGCACGCGTCGGCTTGAAATTTTTCTTCTTTGGGCCATCGACTTGCTGCAGCTCACGAGTGAGCGCAGGGCAACCTATCACAGACGGCAAGTCGCTGGTTCTTCGGGCGCATGCATATCGATAGAAGGCCCAGCGCTGGTCGGATTGACGTCGCGCTTCTCTTGGCGCTCGGCGCGAGTTCGAAGCGTCTTCTTGTTGCCGTTCTGAAGAACTTGGCGCTGATCACGGCAAGCTCGTGGATCCGATGGCGCGTGGAGTCGCCGTCGAGGTGGATCCGACGAGTTGGTGATCTTGGCCTTCGGGTGGAGAGTGCATGGTGGTTGCACCCCACAAGTTTCATCGCCACCGCTCGTGCCTTGTCGTCTTGCCGCGGCAGCGATGTAGTTGGTTGCCGCGAACATCGCCGTTAGCAAAGCCGATGAGACTACGGATGGTGGCCTCCATTCGTCGACCTTTTCGGCTGTTGGAGGGTAGTCTAGGAGCAGTTGAGCTCTCGCCAAGGCTTCCGCTGGAGTGGTGGGTGGCAATGGCGAATGGTGCGAGGAGCGGGATATGCTCGGACTTCTAACCATGTTAGAAGGAGCAGTATCCCGTCCAGGCGACCGTGTCTCGCTTGTGCCAGCATGTCGGCGTGCAAGCTGGTCTTGAGGGCCTCGGGATCCACCAGCTCGATCTTGATCCAACGAGAGTATGGTACTATGTATACCATGACGCTGTCGGTCTCGCGCCTCCTGAGATGGGCGCGGTGCGTGTACGGACGCCAAGGTCTGCGCAGCCTTGTCCTTGGACTTGGCAGCGTCATGAGCTCCCTCGTCGACGCCCGTTCTTCCGCCGGCGTCTACCCCGCCTCCCGTTTGCTTCGGTGATGGCGGGATCGACGTGGACGGCTCCGCTTCTGCCGAAGCCTTCTTCTTCGGTGGCATGTTGATGAAGATGATGAAGATGTAGCCCGTGTGAACGCCGGATCAGGTTCACACAGCCTCGACGCCCCCTACCTGGCGCGCCAAAGATGTCGGGGAGGCTGATCGGACCCACGAACACCTATGGGACCGGCGGACCGAGCCCCTTTCGGTTCGATGGGGGGCGGAGGTCACACGAAGAGCAGATCGAGGCGAAGCACACGAGCAGTTTACCCAGCTTCGGAGCTCTCCGGAGAGATAATACTCCTACTGCTGCTTGTCTGATTGTATTCTGTTCTTGCTAGAGAGCGATGAGAGCTACCAAACCTAGCGTGAGTGTCTCTGGTTTCGAATGAGCTCCACCCCTTCTACGTTGCGCATGGGCCTCCTTTTATATGCTCAAGGGGTCACAATAGGTGGCAACGTAGACAAGGGCAAAAAGGGAAAATGAGTTGCGGTTGGTACAGCTACTTGTACAGTGTATTCTACCTAACTCTGACGGCAAGGGACAAAAGCATTAAATGCCCGTCCATGTCGCCTAAACGATCTGCGAGGACCGTCGGGGCGCCACCGCTTGCCACGATGGAAAGCTTGTCAGCGCCGCTTACAGCTGCGCTCCGGCCGCAGAGCCTCTTGACACGCGCTGGAATGGTCCCATGGCGACACGTTGGTGGATGAGCTGGGCGGAGATGAAGAGTGGTTGCTGCCGGCAAGCGCCTTGCCGCTGCTGAATCCTTGTCGCGTCCGGAAGCTTGTCGCTCTCCGGGCCTTCCCGGCAAGCTCCTCTTGCCGGGGTCTTGTCTTCTGTGTGCCTTGAGTGGCCTTCCTGGCAAGCTCCTCTTGCGGGGGCCTTGTCTCCTTGGCTTAAATACTTTGTTCTTGAATGGCTCCAAAAGAACCACGGAGGACCTTGGCGATCACCAGGCAAGCATTGCCGCGGGGTACTGCAACTGCCCGTGCACGAGTTCGGGATACTAGGGTACCCCTACTCTAGTACACCGACACCATCTCGCGTTGTGAACATGGTCAACAGACATGAGGAATGAGGAGATGACTTTACTTGGAGAGGATGACAGTGAGGACCCACCAGGGCCATAGCCGCATGTACGCAAGTGCCTCCTTATCATATACTACAACAGTATTTTTTTGCTTCCTCCTGGTTTCCTGACTTCATGGTCCCACACTATTGTCAACCTATGTAGTCAGTAAATGAGAGAATTGCGCAAGGAGCGGCCGATGATACGTCTCCAACGTACCTATAATTTTTGATTGTTTCATGCTATTATATTATCTGTTTTGGATGTTTAATGGGCTTTAATATGCTCTTTTATATTATTTTTGGGACTAACCTATTAACCGGAGGCCCAGTGCCACTTTCTGTTTCTTGCCTATTTTAGTGTTTACAGAAAAGGAATAGAAAACGGAATCCAAACGGAATGAAACCTTCGCGATGATCTTTCTTGGACTGAAAGCAAACCAGAAGACTTGGAGTTGAAGTCTGGAACTCCGCGAGGCGGCCACGAGGCAGGAAGGTGTGCCCCCACCCTCGTGGGCCCCACGAAGCTCCACCGACGTACTTCTTTCGCCTATATATACTATTATACCCTAAAAACATCGGGAAGAGCCACGAAACCATTTTTCCACCGCTGCAACCTTCTGTACCCATGAGATCCCATCTTGGGGCCTTTTCCGGCGATCTGCCAGAGGGGGAATCGATCACGAAGGGCTTCTACATCAACACCATAGCCTCTCCGATGAAGCATGAGTAGTTTGCCATAGACCTTCGGGTACATAGTTATTAGCTAGATGGCTTCTTCTCTGTCTTTGATTCTCAATACAAAGTTCTCCTCAATGTTCTTGGAGATCTATTCGATGTGTTTGCCGAGATCCGATGAATTGTGGACTTATGAACAAGTTTATCTATGAATATTATTTGGTTCTTCTCTGAATTCTTATATGCATGATTTGATATCTTTGCAAGTCTCTTTGAATTATCGGTTTAGTATGGCCTACTAGATTGAACTTTCTTGCAATGGGAGAAGTACTTAGCTTTGGGTTCAATCTTGCGGTGTCCTTTCCCAGTGACAGTAGGGGCAGCAAGGCACGTATTGTATTGTTGCCATCGAGGATAAAAAGATGGGGTTTATATCATATTGCTTGAGTTTATCCCTCTACATCATGTCATCTTGCCTAATGTGTTACTCTGTTCTTATGACTTAATACTCTAGATGCATGCTGGATAGCGGTTGATGTGTGGAGTAATAGTAATAGATGCAGAATCGTTTCGGTCTACTTGACACGGACGTGATGCCTATATTCATGATCATTGCCTTAGATAACTTCATAATTATGCGCTTTTCTATCAGTTGCTCGGCAGTAATTTGTTCACCCACCGTAATACATGCTATCTTGAGAGAAGCCTCTAGTGAAACCTATGGCCGCATCTCGTTTACTATTTTGCAATCTTTACTTTCCAATCTATACAACAAAAATACCAAAAATATTTACTTTACTATCTTTGTTAGATCTCACTTTTGCGAGTGGCCATGAAGGGATTGACAACCCCTTTATCGCGTTGGTTTCAAGGTTCTTGATTGTTTGTGCAGGTACTAGGTGACTTGTGCGTTGTCTCCTACAGGATTGATACCTTGATTCTCAAAAACTGAGGGAAATACTTACGCTACTTTGCTGCATCACCATTTCCTCTTCAAGGGAAAACCAATGCATGCTCAAGAGGTAGCAAGAAGGATTTCTGGCGCCGTTGCCGGGGAGATCTACGCCAAGTCAAGACATACCAAGTACCCATCATAAACTCTTCTCCCTCGCATTACATTATTTTCCATTCACCTCTCGTTTTCCTCTCCCCCACTTCTAAAACAATTTTCGAAAAGATTTGCCCTTTTCTTTCGCCCTTCTTCCGTTCGATCTTGTGTTACCATGTGCCTTCTTTTTGCTTGCATCTTCGCTTGCTAAGAGTTCATGGATCCCCATCCATTTGCTAATATTTTTAAAAGATCCAATCATGATGAACCAATTGCTAGTGAGTTGAGTGCACTATATTATCTTTATGAAGTTTTGCTTGAGATTCATGAATTTGAAAATTGTGATGAAGAAATTTATGAAGTAATTCATGATAGCTCCTTGAATAAAAAGCATGATTGCAATGATTTTACTATACATTTTATTGATTTCAATTGTGTTAATGATATGCAAAACCCCAAGCTTGGGGATGCTAGTTTTGCCATGTCTACTACTTATTGTAGTGACCATGATTGGGGTGATTCTTCTTATGATCTTAGAAATTTATTTAAGCCCCATGATGAATATGAGATTGATAATAATGTTTGCAATAATACTGAAAGTGGGTTTGGAAGAATGTCAACTTTAGATCCCACATTTTTGGAGAATGTTCAATCTTATGATTTTTTTGATAAAAGTGGGTTTGGAGAGGTCATGACTTTAGTTAATGTTAATCCCACTATTTTGGAAGAGTGTCAACTTTGCATGCATGTGGATCGTGTTGAGAATATGTTATGTGATAGCTATATTGTTGAATTTTCTTATGATCCTACATGTAATTACTATGAGAGAGGAAAATATGGTTGTAGAAATATTCATGTTAGTAAATTACCTCTCTTCATGTTGAGATTGCGATCGTCTCTTTCTTCTTCCTTGCATATGCTAGTTTTTGCTTGCTGTGATAATTTGTTTGCCTATAAGATGCCTATGCATAGGAAGTGTGTTAAACTTAGATGTGTTTGTCTCATCTTTTATGATTCTCTCTTTGTGCTTCAATTCTTGTCTTTCATGTGAGCATAATCGAAATCTCAATGGCTAGCTAGGGGCGTTAAACGATAGCGCTTGTTGGGAGGCAACCCAATTTTATTTTTTGTTCTTTACTTTTTGTTCCTGTTTAGTAATAAATAATTCATATAGCCCCTGGTTAGATGTGGTTTTATGTTTTAATTAGTGTTTACGCCAAGTAAGACCTATGGGATAACCTACGGTGATAGTTAATTTGATCTTGCTGTAAAAACAGAAACTTTGCGCTTAGTCCCAAAATTGTTAAAAATCACCAGAACGTGATAAAATACTGATTCTTTTTGCAGAAGATTAATAAAAAAATTATATAGAATTTCCCATTTTATCAGAAGTTTTGGAGTTACAGAAGTATTCGAATGATACAGATTGCTACAGGCTATTCTGTTTTTGACAGATTCCGTTTTTCGTGTGTTGTTTGCTTATTTTGATGAATCTATGAGTAGTATCGGGGGTATGAATCATAGAGAAGTTGGAATACATTAGGTTTAACACCAATATAAATAAATAATGAGTTCATTACAGTACCTTAAAGTGCTGGTTTGTTTTCTTATAGCTCATGAGATTTTCTGTTTAAGTTTTGTGTTGTGAAGTTGTCAAGTTTTGGGTAAAGATTTGATGGATTATGGAATAAGGAGTGGCAAGAGCCTAAGATTTGGGATGCCCAAGGCACCCCAAGGTAAAATTCAAGGACAACCAAAAGCCTAAGCTTCGGGGTGCCCTGGAAGGCATCCCCTCTTTCATCTTCGTCTATCGGTAACTTTACTTGAGGCTATTTTTTATTCACCACATGATATGTGTTTTGCTTGGAGCGTCTTGCATGATTTGAGTCTTTGCTTTTTAGTTTACCACAATCATCCTTGCTGTACACACCTTTTGGGAGAGACACGCATGAATCGGAATTTATTAGAATACTCTATGTGCTTCACTTATATCTTTTGGGCTAGATAATTTTGCTCTAGTGCTTCACTTATATCTTTTTAGAGCACGGTGGTGGTTTTATTTTATAGAAATTATTGCTATCTCATGCTTCACTTATATTATTTTGGGAGTCTTTTAGAACAGCATGGTAATTCTAATATGATAGGCATCCAAGATGGGTATAATAAAAACTTCCATAAAAAGTGCATTGAATACTATGAGAAGTTTGATGCTTGAAGATTGTTTTGAGATATGAAGATGGTGATATTAGAGTCATGCTAGTTGAGTAATTTTGAAATTGATAAATACTTGTGTTGAGGTTTGCAAGTCCCGTAGCATGCACGTATGGTAACCGTTGTGTAACAAATTTGAAGCATGAGGTGTTTCTTTGATTGTCTTCCTTATGAGTGGCGGTCGGGGACGAGCGATGGTCTTTTCCTACCAATCTATCCCCCTAGGAGCATGCACGTAGTGCTTGGTTTTGATGACATGTAGATTTGTTGCAATAAGTATATGAGTTCTTTATGACTAATGTTGAGTCCATGGATTATACGCACTCTCACCCTTCCACCATTGCTAGCCTCTCTTGTGACGCACAAATTTCGCCGGTACCATACAACCATCATTTACCTTCCTCAAAACAGCCACCATACCTACCTATGATGGGATTTCCATAGCCATTCCGAGATATTATTGCCATGCAACTTTCCACCGTTCCGTTTATTATGACACGCTTCATCATTGTCAAATTGCTTTGCATGATCATGTAGTTGACATCCTCGTTTACTATTTTGCAATCTTTACTTTCCAATCTATACAGCAAAAATACCAAAAATATTTACTTTACTATCTTTGTTAGATCTCACTTTTGCGAGTGGCTGTGAATGGATTGACAACCCCTTTATCGTGTTGGTTGCAAGGTTCTTGATTGTTTGTGCAGGTACTAGGTGACTTGTGCATTGTCTCGTACTGGATTGATACCTTGGTTATCAAAAACCGAGGGAAATACTTACGCTACATTGCTGCATCACCCTTTCCTCTTCAAGGGAAAACCAACGTTTGCTCAAGAGGTAGCAGCCGACAGCTGGGACCAAGCAGCTCGAGTAGTATTTGAGTTTTTGAGGTGTGAGCACTGCAGAGTTTTTCTTGAGCGATGTTTTCATTTTTTTAGACAAGAGCGATGTTTTCGTTGTTGTTCAGAGCAGAGCAGGGTATTAACTGGGCGGGGTGTGGCCCGTCTATCCCAAGCCAGATATCCAGCCCAAATATTAATTTTTTTTCAAGCTGAAAATGGCTAGCCCAGTTATACTTTTTTTGAGGAATACCCAGGCAAGGTCAACTTGTTATTCTCCGCCTAGCTGGGCTGCAAATCTTTCCTAGGAGGGATGCATTAGGCTTAACAAGAAAATGGGCTTTATGAAATAATAAATGGGATGTAATTATAAAAACTAGGCTGTAACTATAAAAAAATGCGCCAAACCCGTAATTAGTTTATAAAATATTATTTTTGGATTTTGAAAATTTTAATTTCATTAATTGTTGCGCGTGCAATGTTTCTTTGATTTTTGCGTAAGACAAACTTATATTGAAATTGTATTTAATATGACTAGAAATTTCGAGATAAAAATATTTTGGATCCCATCAAACTGTGGGAAATTTTATTGAATTCTGTTTTGAATGGTTGGTTGAAATTATTAATCGTTATCCTAGCTAGAAAATGGGATGTACTTTTAACAAACTTTAAATGGGTTGTAGTAAATTCCATTAGAATTCAAAAATGGGTTGTACATTCATACAAATCTCAAATGGGCTATAAGTTCTCTGCCACACACTTGTGGGCCTACTAAGTTGACGCGTATGCAAGGCTTTATCAACTTATAGTCAACACACGGTTCTAGCAATAGTGGCCATTGGATGTCCATCCAACGGATGTCGTGCTTCTTCTTCAATCTCGGATATTCTAGCTTCACCCGCCCAAAAAATGATTCCTCCCCCTGACATCTGGGGCGCACCGTTTCGAAGGCCGACCTGTGGGCTTACTAAGTTGACGCGTACCAAGGGCTTTGTCAACTTGTCAATATAAATGATTCTAGTTGCAGTGACCGTACGAGGTCCATCCAACGGCCGTCGTGCTTCTTCAACCTCTGGTCTTCTTGCTCCAGCCACCCAAAGCAGCGCCGGTCGTGTCGCCTGCTCCTGCCTCCCGTGGCCGGCTGTGCTACCGCAGAGGCCTCACAGCCCCCTACTACTACCACCGCTGGCCAGGCCCTGTGGCGACGGCAACCTCACACCGCAGCCGAACCAGTGAACCCTCGTACTCCTCTCCGCGTGTGCATCCACTGCCGCGTCTTCCCCGGCACCGCATCGTTCCCTTCCTAGGCCTCGCCGTCGTCCACCGCCTTGGTGCTCTCGGCGCGGCGTGGTCAATGTGGTCAACGAACGACTTCCATCGGAAGAGTACTATAAGTTGAGAGGCTGACAGTTGGGTCCACGGCCGCTACAAGGAAGTGCCTCCTTATTACGCGCAAAATAATTATTCCTCCACCTGACAGCAGGGACCCACCGGATAGGCCACCGTATTTCGTGAAAAAAAACATTTCCCCTGACTTCTGGGACCCACCAGCTACATCTTCGCATGCAAGGAAGTGCGTCCATATTATGGGCAAAAAAAATGTTTCGCCCCCCTTACTGCTGGGACCCACCAGCTACGTCTTCGCACGCAAGGAAGTGCCTGACAGTCAGGACCCACCCGGTCGAAGCGTACGTAGCGTTGTCATTCTGGTCGTGAACGTGTACGTACATACTGGTCGATCGGTCTGTCTGCAGGTTGCAGAGATGAACCGTGGCCGTGTAAGGAAGGGCACGTGTCGTAGTAGAGGCGTGCACGAAGCATGTACACATACGTACAACGACCAGGGTGCAAGAAAGTAAATACGACCATGTACATACATACGGGCGGTGTCTCGAACGCCTACTCGTGCATACGTATGGCCAGGGCTCGTGTACATGGCCGGGTCGGAACTGAGAAACTACGTCGTCGTCGTGTTCATGGGGAGGCAACGGAATGCGTCGTGTTCATCGGGAGGCAACCGAACGCGTGCTGTTCATCAGGAGCCAACCGGCTTGGACGGAACAGCCGATAGAAACGAGGCTTGGCGTACCGCAGAACGGCGGAAACGGCCTTGTGTTCGACCGGCCACGGTCGAAACGGGATCCTGTTCATGGGGAGGGGTCTGGCATACCACAAAACGGAGGAAACGAACCTCCTACGGTCGAAACGAGGTCCTGTTGATTGGGAGGGGTGTGGCGTACCGCAAAATGGAGGAAACGGACTTGTGTTGGAGCGCTACGGTCGAAACATGGGTCCTGTTCATCGGGAGGGGTGTGGCGTACCGCAAAACGGGACTCCACGGGATATTGTTCATCTCCACCGTCGACTGCCTCCATGGGCTACTGTTCATCCACCGTCGACTGCCTCCACGAGCTCCTGTTCATCCACCGTCGACCTCCTCCAGCCTCCACCTGCGACTGTTCATCCACGGGCTCCTGTTCATCCAGCCTCCACCGCGCGCTCCTCCACCGGCTACTGTTCAACCAGCCCTCTCCACGGGGTCCTTTTCAACCACCCCTCCACGAGCTACTATTCATCCAGCCATCCACCGGCTACTGTTCAACCAGCCCTCCACCGGCTACTGTTCAACGAGCCCTCCACGGGGTTCTGTTCATCCAGCCCTCCACGGGGTCCTGTTCATCCACCGGCTCGATCGGTTGGGGTCCTGTTCATCTAGCGGCAACGGCCTCTACTACCACGGGGTCCTGTTCATCCAACCCCCCACCGGGAACTGTTCATCCAAACCCCCCAACAATGCTCACTGTTCATCCAGAGGCAGCATCGATCAGCTTCAGTTAGCAGCAGTAGCGAAGGAATCACTCGGGTTCAGTTAACAGGATCGATCGATCGCTCGGGTTCAGTAACGCGTATCCTGCAGTGCAATCGCTCGGTTTCAGTTAGAGCCCAATGCCTCGCACACACGCGTGTACGTACGAGAGAAACGCGCATCGCTCGGCCCCCGATCAACACCGTAACCGTGAACTCCCCCGATATTATCCTCGCCCTCGCTTCTACCACGGTTGTCTCCGTCATGGACGGCCCAAAGAATGTCATGCAGCTGCGTCTCCGGCCCGCCCAGGAGGAAAAGCCCATTTTCTTTCATGATTTTTTCTCATAGAAGTAGGAGCCCACCACATCTATGATGATACCGGGTTTTGTCACAGTTATCATCATAGAAGTGTCATAAGCATGACAGAAAAAAATTTGTTCAGCCCAAAATGTCACGGATGTGTCTTTTTTTTGTAGTGTTCAGTACCATACTACACCTGCCTTTGAGTCAATAACATGTGGACCCGATAGGTGGCTGGTCCACATGTAATGCTCCCGAAGGCAGAGGGGCAATGGGGCCGAGAGGGGTGAGCTGCAGGTCGGGGGATGTGTGGTATCATGGGTTCGAGTGGCGTCATGGGAATCACGTGTGGCTGTGGTAGAAACTTGATGCTCGCCGCATTTCAGGTGGCTCACATGTCATGCACACAAAGGCAGAGGGGCGGTGCGGCTGAGAGGGGTGAGGCGCATGTCGGGGGACATGGTGCATTGGGTTGGAGCGGCATCGTGGGAATCGCGAGTGGCAGTGGATGAAACGTGATGGTCGCCTTAGTTGAACTTCCATGGACAAGCTGTCATGTCTACGGACACATGCATTGCATACCTATCACTGGAAGGAGTAGTAGAGAAAGCTAGGCGATAAATAGTTCCTTATAGTCAAGCAGGCCCATGCTACTACTTGTTCCAAAAACATGCACACCATCGAAATAGTCCATCTATATCAATATACACAACGAGGAAATATTTTTTTACAAGAGAGGAAATAGTTCATCCATCCATAATGCCCTGCTGCTGGTGCAGCTTCTTATTCTTGTTGTCGTTCTCATTTTTTGTGGGAGACGGCTTCGCAACAAGCTCTATGGACCTTGCAGCTATCTCGAAACTCACACGGGCATCGAGGGCAGCATATTTTATCTGCTCGTACGTCAAGGGATAATTCTCCCATCTAGACGACCTTAATGCCAGCGCCTCGTCACCCTTCTGAAGATTTGTTCCAAGCACAAAATTTGCTACGTCGAATAGGGATGGTGTCGGTTTATCACAATCTTCTACATGAATTTTTATTTTGGTTTGTACGTCAGCGATGCTTTTCAAATCAAGGTTGTACGGCTCCAACTTCTGTTTGTCCCCTGCGATGGCTGCCCCATAGAAGTATATGTCCTCCCGAGACAAGAAATTGTGGAGCTCACCTGGTATGGAGGGCGCGTGTATGATGTGGTACACCAAAACATCATCTTCGAGGCAAAGCTGAAAGACGGCGATGCGTTGGATCTTCCCAGTGGCACGCTCCGTGTACTCTGCGTCGAGACCGATGACCTTCATCTCCACCTTTTGGAGGGAGTTGGATATATTGTTGATCCACTTCCGAACAACCCTTGGGTGGTCGGAGACGGTGGCAACTATGCTCGGTGAGCCTTCGATGAGGACATGTTGGACGCTAAAAACCTGCATCTCGATCTCTTTCGCCATTTGGAACCGCTGGACCGGAGGGCTATGGTTTGGAGAATTAGGAGATGGTAGTCTAACTGAGGAAGATGATTATTTAAAGGGGCTTCGGAATTACTCCAGGAGTATGTGAAGAGGTTAAAAGAATGTGAATGTAGTGTGGTTTGGATGCAAATGAAGATGCAGGAGAGGTGAAGAAGCCGAGGAAAATCGGTTCCCGATGGAGAAGTAAATGGGAGAAGTGGCATGCAGGCAGTTGATTAGACGACTAGGTAGACTAAACGAAAAGGCTATGCGGGTAGACTTAGGAGTGGTACCTATCCGTGTATGTGCCCATACTTCTAGCACTACATGTGCCACTAGCTAGTTCAGGTCACTCTTTCGAATCACCGTGGCGAGACATTTTATGATTCCTTTTTATTTCTACACCCCTCCTGACAGGTGGGACCTATGTAAATGGATAAAAAAAATGTGTCGTACACTACTGCAGGATGCTGCTAACGCGACTCTATGATCAGAGACCCTTCGACGAAACTGTGTGCGATGCAATAATCGCAAACGGTGGTGCAAAAGCTTGTCAAAAAAGGTGCAAAACATTTGCGATGACGGATGCATCAAACACAGTTCAGATTTTAGTTGCGTGTGCGATGCAGGGCATACGGTTCAGTTCAATTAACTGTTTGTGATGATGAGGAACAAAAGAAATAGGCAGCCAGATGAAGGTTCGTGTGATATACAACATACGGTTCACTCGGATGAACTGTTTGTGATTAGGCAACACAAAAGAAACGGTCAGCCAGATCAAGGTGTGTGCGATATACGGCATGCGGTTCACTCGGATGAACTGTTTGCTTTGAGCCAAGAGAAGGGAAATGGTTCAATATAACAAGATGTGTGTGATACGCGACAAACAGGTTTGTAATTAGAAATGTGTGCGAAGACTGATAATAACACAAACGATTTCGCTAATAATCCGTGTGTGTTGTGGGCAAATGCTTGGTGGTATACAATTGTCAGCGATTGATGAAATCATCACCGACGGGTTCCCCAGTATGGTCCGTGTGTGATGTCATTGCACACAGAACAACATCATATGTACTTACAACTTATAAGGACTTGATTCCATAAATAGATTGAACATCAAATTACATATGTGGCTAGTACACACATGACCTTTGCACGCACAAAATTACGTTCCAGAATGCCTAGGAAACTCAAATAATGCATAAAAAGGCAAAATGAATGGTGAATAATTTCATATTTTTAGGACGTTGCTACTATATATAGTTGCTTGTTGCCTCTGTAAAATAAATCAACGCGGGAAGAGACAGCATATGTCGTTTCACACACATAGGTGACAAGGTCCCTCTTGGAACCATGAGCCATTTTGAGAGAAGCTCTGGTTTGTAAGAAGTTTGTACCAAAACTTGTCCCAAATTTGACTATTTTTTTACCACAACATGTTGGTGCCATGTCATAACACCATGCCAAGTTTCATGATTTTGAGGTGAGTTTTGGATTTACAGTAATTTTCAAACCAGGTTTCTCAATGTTTACTGTCGAGTCAACACCGCCCTGGATAGGCTTTTTCCTCATTTGTCCCAAATGGCAAATCCAAATCTGTCACTACCATACAACTTTTCTTATTAAGAATTACAACCCATTTGTTGTGCTAGCTGAAAATAAGTTTGTGGGTGCTGGTGGGCGCTAAGAACTTGCGGGTTCTGTAATGAACAAAGATCTCGAGGATCCCGCGAGAGTGATGTTCTTTCCCTATGTTGTGAATGCTTATAATATTTATGTCTTAATTAAATAAATGGCAAGCCATTGGCCCAGTAGGAAAGAAAATATGGGTCAAAACCGAGTTGAAAAGGGAAAAAATATCTAACTCCAGCTTAAAAACAGTACAAAAGCACGAGGATTAATTGCTCATCAGGTTTAGACAAAATCCAGATTGAACAGGACAATGACATCTAACTCAACCAAAGTTTTCGGCAGTCACAATCAAATGGATCGGTCTGATCCATAAAATCAAGATCCCCAGCCGGAAATTCTACTGGAACATGATAACAAGCTGTTGTAAATAGAAGCCGAGCATGATCAGAAGCCCTTAGGTCCACCTGAAACTTCTTTTTATGTTGTTCAACACTTGCAGCTGTAAGAAATTCTTGTCGAAAAACTTAATCCTCACGGACAATAGTGCCCTCGCATTCAACATGAAGAATGTGACAAAGCTAGTGTCCGATTTCATGGACTGAGAGAACCTAACCATAGGATTTGTATTCCAGAAAACACATGATATTTTGCCACACAAATGGGTATATAGATGAATAACCGGTTTTCTGTTGGAGTCACAGTCGTTACCGGAGTTGCTGTTGACCTCCGGCTCCGGCTGGGGGGCACGACGGTGGTGACAAAAACCTCTGTGCCCAGCTTCACGCGTTGCGCGGGTGCTCACCAGCCCCAACGTCGCCACACCCTCCGATGGTGCGCTTCGGCGGCATCGTCATAAACTCCGGAGTCCAGACATTGGTGACCACTGTGGACCGGGGGTGTGGCCGCCTATTATGGCCGATGGCTCGGGCGCGCAATTAATACGGACCAATGGGAGCAAGGAAGGCTGTGGTCAAAAGTTGTCTCACCTCCCGGTGAGCCTGCGCAGCGGACTTCTGCCATTCCTACCATCATTTCACACAGCTACTCGCACGCCTCCCCATCAATACGCACACCTGCATGCATGCCTCCCGGTACGCCTACGTGGCGGACTGCTCGCATGCGTCCCGTCAACTCATGCCTGCTCGCACGGCACACGGGGCATGTGGCAGCACATATATTTTTTGGTTTATTTTCTGACGCTTTACTGCTTAACTGAACTGTTTGCGTTGAAGAGATTCAAAAATCCTGCATTGAATAGCTTGCACGCTTCTCAGTGAACCTGCGCACTGGATGAGTTTGGATTTACTAGAATTTAAAAACCAGGTATCTCAACGTTTTGCCGGCAATCAACAGTGCCCTAGTATTTGAAATTCATTCCCATTTCTTGCATGGGACCTAAGCATGCACCCAAGGACACATATCTGACTTTTCAACCAACTTATATGCACTGGAGCCTGTGCATGTATGTCAAATATGAATTATGCACATAAAATGCCTAGAAAACCCAATTAATGTATAAAAATGTCCAAACGAGCCCCGAAAAATTCCAAAACTTAACACAACACTCCTGTTATTCTATGTTGACACTAGAATTTTTTTTAAAGCAATAAGAGGCAACGGATATCGTTTCGTCGCCAAAGTTGGCATGTTCCCTACTGAAACCACCAGGCTTGTTGTGAGAAGCTCTGGTTTTTTAGAAGCTTATACCCAAACCTGCCCCGAATGGGACAAAAATTTTACCACAGCATGTTGATGCTGCTCCATGATACCATGCCAAGTTTCATGAATTTCAGATGAGTTTTGGATTTACTAGAATTTAAAAACCAGGTATCTCAATGTTTTACCGGCAATCAACAGTGCCCTGGTGTTTGAAATTCATTCCCATTTCTTGCATGGGACCTAAGCAAGCACCCAAGGACACATATTTGACTTTTAACCAATTTATATGCACGGGAGCCTGTGCATGTATTTCAAATTCGAATTATGCACATAAAATGCCTAGAAAACCCAGTTAATGTATAAAAATGTCCAAACGAGCCCCGAAAAATTCCAAAACTTAACACAACACTCCTGTTGTTCTATGTTGACACTATAAATTTTTTGAAAGCAATAAGAGGCAACGAATATCGTTTCGTCCCCAAACGTGGCATGTTCCCTACCGAAACCACTAGGTTTGTTGTGGGAAGCTTATACCCAAAGCTGCCCCAAATGGGACAAAAATTTACCACGGCATGTTGATGCCGCTCCATGATACCATGCCAAGTTTCATGAATTTCAGACGAGTTTCGGATTTACGAGGATTTAAAAACCAGGTATCTCAACGTTTTGCCAGCAATCACCAGTGCCCTGGTGTTTGAAATTCATTCAAATTTCTTGCATGGGACCTAATTAAGCAGGCACCCAAGGACACATATTTGATTTTTCAACCAAATTATATGCACTGGAGCATGTGCATGTATTTCAAATTGTAATTATGCACATAAAATGCATAGAAAACCCAGTTAATGTATAAAAATGTCCAAACGAGCCCCAGAAAATTCCAAAACTTAACACAACACTCATGTTGTTCTATGTTGACACTAGAATTTTTTTGAAAGCAATAAGAGGCAACGAATATCGTTTCGTCCCCAAAGGTCCCGATCGAAACCACCAGGCTTGTTGTGAGAAGCTCTGGTTTGTGAGAAGTTTATACCCAAACCTGCCCCAAATGGGACAAAAATTTTACCACGACATGTTGATGCCGCTCCATGGTACCATGCCAACTTTCATGAATTTTAGACGAGTTTTGGATTTACTAGAATTTAGAAACCAGGTATCTCAATGTTTTGCTGGCAATCAATGCTACCTCTTGAGCATGCATTGGTTTTCCCTTGAAGAGGAAAGGGTGATGCAGCAAAGTACCGTAAGTATTTCCCTCAGTTTTTGAGATCAAGGTATCAAACCAGTAGGAGACTACGCGCAAGTCACCTAGTACATGCACAAACAATCAAGAACCTTGCAACCAACATGATAAAGTGGTTGTCAATCCCTTCACGGTCACTCGCGAAAGTGAGATCTAATAAAGATAGTAAAGTAAATATTTTTTGGTATTTTTGTTGTATAGATTGGAAAGTAAAGATTGCAAAATAATGAAACGGCGCCAGAAATCCGCACGTTGACGGGAAAAATATGATGCAAAATAGATGAGATGCAATATAATAAGAAAGAGACCCCGGGGCCATAGGTTTCACTAGTGGCTTCTCTCAAGATCGCATGTATTATGGTGGGTGAACAAATTACTGTCGAGCAATTGTTAGAAAAGCACATAGTTATGAGTTTATCTAGGCAATGATCATGAATATAGGCATCATGTCCGTGTCAAGTAGACCGAAACGATTCTGCATCTACTACTATTACTCCACACATCGACCGCTATCCAGCATGCATCTAGAGTATTAAGTTCATAAGAACAGAGTAACACATTAGGCAAGATGACATGATGCAGAGGGATAAACTCAAGCAATATGATATAAACCCCATATTTTTATCCTCGATGGCAACAATACAATACGTGCCTTGCTGCCCCTACTGTCACTGGGAAAGGACACCGCAAGATTGGACCCAAAGCTACGCACTTCTCTCATTGCAAGAAAGATCAATCTAGTAGGCCAAACTAAACCGATAATTCGAAGAGACTTGCAAAGATATCAAATCATGCATATAAGAATTTAGAGAAGAACTAGATAATATTCATAGATAAACTTGTTCATAAATCCAAAATTCATTGGATCTCGGCAAACACACCGCAAAAGAATATTACATCGAGTAGATCTCCAAGAACATCGAGCAGAACTTTGTATTGAGAATCAGAGAGAGAGAAGAAGCCATCTAGCTAATAACTATGTACCCGAAGGTCTGTGGTAAACTACTCACGCTTCATCGGAGAGGCTATGGTGTTGATGTAGAAGCCCTCCGTGATCGAATCCCGCTCCGGTAGATCGCCGGAAAAGGCCCCAAGATGGGATCTCACGGGTACAGAAGGTTGCGGTGGTGGAAAAGTAGTTTCGTGGCTCCCCTGATGTTTTTAGGGTATATGAGTATATATAGGCGGAAGAAATAGGTCGGTGGAGCTCCGTGGGGCCCACGAGGGTGGGGGCGCGCCTAACCCCCTGGGCGCACTCTCCTGCCTCGTGGCCGTCTCGCGGAGTTCAAAACTTCAACTCCAAGTCTTTTGGTTTGCTTTCGGTCCAAGAAAGATCATCGCGAAAGTTTCATTTCGTTTGGACTCCGTTTGATTTTGTTATCTGCAAAACACTAAAATAGGCAAAAAAACAGAAACTGGCACTGGGCCACCGGTTAATAGGTTAGTCCCAAAAATAATATAAAATAGCATATTAAAGCCCATTAAACATCCAAAATAGATAATATAATAGCATATAATAGAAATTCATTCCCATTTCTTGCATGGGACCTAATTAAGCATGCTCCCAAGGACACATTTTGATTTTTCAACCAATTTATATGCACTGGATCATGTGCATGTATTTCAAATTTGAATTATGCACATAAAATGCCTAGAAAACCCAGTTAATGTATAAAAATGTCCAAATGAGCCCCGAAAAATTCCAAAACTTAACACATCACTCCTCTTGTTCTATGTTGACACTAGATTTTTTTTGAAAACAATAAGAGGCAACGGATATCGTTTCGTCCCCAAAGGTGGCATGTTCCCCACCGAAACCACCAGGCTTGTTGTGAGAAGATCTGGTTTGTGAGAAGCTTATACCCAAACCTGCCCCAAATGGGACAAAATTTTTACCACGGCATGTTGATGCCGCTCCATGATACCATGCCAAGTTTCATGAATTTCAGACGAGTTTTGGACTTACTAGAATTTAAGAACCAAGTATCTCAACATTTTGCCGGTAATCAACAGTGCCCTGGTGTTTGAAATTCATTCCCATTTCTTGCATGGGACCTAAGCATGCACCCAAGGACACATATTTGATTTTTCAACCAATTTATATGCACTGGAGCATATGCATGTATTTCAAATTTGAATTATGCACATAAAATGCCTAGAAAACCCAGTTAATGTATAAAAATGTCCAAACGAACCCCGAAAAATTCCAAAACTTAGCACAAATGTCGGATTCAGGGCTCTGCAGACCCTTGAGAGGTTTGAACTCTGGGGGGTGCGCATGATGAACTCTCTCTCCCCAGCCTGCCTAGCTAACGATTCCACGGCCTAGCTTGATGAACCCAAGAACAAGTGACACAAGGGTTTATACTGGTTCGGGCCACCTCGCGGTGTAATACCCTACTCCAGTGTGGTGGTGGATTGCCTCGAGGGGCTGAGGATGAACTAGTACAGTGGATGAACAGCCTCAGGAGGTGAGGTGTTCTTGAGTTCGGTGAGCTGGTGGAGGTGAGGATGATCTGAATGATCCGTCCCTCTCTATGGTGGTGGCTAGTCCTATTTATAGTGGCCTTGGTCCTCTTCCCAAATGTAGGCGGGAAGGGATCCCACAACGGCCAATTTTGAAGGGAGACAACTAGTACAAGCTATCCTGACAAAAGTAGTCTTCGCCTGCCAAAGGCTCTGGTGGTGCTGCTGCTGTGGGTTCGGCGATGACCTCCGTCATGCTGGTCTTGGTCTTGTTGCACCGATATGGAAACCTTTGCCTGATGCCTCGGGACTCCTCGCTTGCGCTTGCCTCTTTAGCACCAAAGAGGAAACTGGTACACTGCGCCCGCTGGCGCCCTCCTGGCCTTGGTCGTCACGGCTCACGTCATGTGAACCTCGCGAGGTCCCCCTGCATAGATATCTCCGCTCCTCACGAGCTAGCCTAGCGAGGCCGCCCCCTAGGGAGGTCTTGGTGTCGTCCGCCTCGCGCGGCTCGGCCCCTCGCGAGGGCCTTGAGTTGTTGCTGCTGAAGATGGGCTATACCAGGCCGTTGGTGGAGCCACACCGTAGGCCGCAGGCAAGCAGGTTTGGGCACCCCCTTTCCCAGGACGCCGATAGTAGCCCCCGGGCCCAAGGCGCGCTCGAACTTGGCTTCGAGCCGAAGCCAAAGGGTAAGTGCGGAGCGCCGCGGGCCCCAACCGCCTGCGGCCTCAGTCGGCGCATGGAGATTGATGGTACGCGGGCGCCCCCACTTCCCCATGTAGCCTTGATATCCGCCTGGCTAGGTGGCCACCATTGTCTACACAGCTCCACCTCCATCGCTGGCGGCGCGCTCCCCAGCTCCTCTGTCTTGCAGAAAACATCGGTCTCCTCCCCCGACCCTACCAGGCTCCAATCCTCTCTATCGCCATGGCGCCGAGCCGAAAGAAGAAGGGAGAGAAGAAGGCTCATACCCCCGTCCAGGCGCTGCCGGTCTTTGAACCGCCATCGAGTAGTCGGTGGTGGTCAACCAAGAGATGATGGACAAGGTTCGCCCCACGCTTGCTGCTAATTCCAATGAATGGAGTGCGACGGTGGCTTAGCCTGCTTCCCACGCCATGATCGATAGGACGGACACCGAGGTACCCTCCACCTTCACGCCCTCTGGGCAGGCCTGGTTCCCCCTTCTCCGGTTTCTTCAATGTCGTGCTCTCACATTACCAAGTCAATGCGCTGCACCTGGATCCCCAGTCCATCATCCTCCTTGCCGTCTTCGCCTTCGTCTACGAGGCCATGGTGAGCATTGCCCCCTCTGTGGCTCTGCTTCGCCATTTTTTCTCGCTATCCTCCACAAGCTCTTCCGGGAGGAGATGGGTGCACTGAGCCAGCTCGGGGAAGAGCTTGTCGATGTTGACGCCCGCCTTGAGCAGAGGGCCTTCGGCTGGCGGACAAATGGCATCAATTAAAGGTGGCCATCAACCTCGGGCGTCTTCAACGCGAGTGCGCCAGCGCGAAGACCGAGATATCCCTTGCGACCTCGCGCGAGGCCAGCGCCCGGGCCTTGGAGGAGGCCAGGGAGGCTGATCGCTGCCGCGAGGTCGCCGAGGAGCGCGAATGGGAGCTCCAGGCCTTGAACGCTGCCCTGGAGCAGCAGGTCGAGGCGCGCAGGGCCGTCTTGGCGTCGATGAGGGGGCGTCTTCCGAAGAGCAAGAGATCTTGAAGCGCGAGGAGGCGCTGATGTTGGAGGCCTCGGAGTGCAACCTCGAGCTTGAACGGTTGGAGATGAGGGAGCGCCAGGTGGCCCTGGATGAAGACGTCGTCAGCCTGCACGAAGCCAGGATCCAGGAGGAGGTCGACCGTAGGTTGGCGAAGGCTCGCGCCGATCTTGCCAATGGATACGACCTGAAGATGAAGCTCCTGGAGGCCGAATCTGAGGGCAGGACCACCGCCCTCAGGTCAAGGCTGGACGAGGCGGAGCAGCATGAGAGGACGATCGATGTGATCCTGACCTCTACTCAGGCCGACCTGGCCTCCGGCCGTGCTGATCTGCTCTCACTCCGGCAACAGGTTGATGCCACCGCGTCCCTCGCGCAACAGAACAGGGAGGAGGTGTGCATCGGCAGACGCTGCAGCGTGAGCACACTCCTATGCTCCAGGACCTCAGGGTGAGGGCGAACCGAGCGCTGGGCATCATTTGCGATGAACGTGCCCATCATCCCCACGCAGAATATAATGCTAGCCATCTCCGCTTCTTTACCGAAGTCGTTATGCACCTGGAGGACCGGGCCGCGAGGGCACGCGAGCTTGTTGAGGAAAAGAGTCGAGGCCTCCTCGGGCATGCATTCTCCCGCGTCTCCAGTCATCTCCAGAACCTCGACCCCCACTTTAACTTCGACGCCGCTATCGCCCCAGTGCCCGGGGCTATTCGGGACAACCTAGCGCGTTGGGTGGACGATACGTGGACGCTCTGGTTAGGGCGTTCGCCACTGAGGACGACGAGGTGGTGGTCGTGGCAGACTAAGATAGCGTGGTTGATGATGGTGAAGACGATGCCAGCGACAGCGCCAGCAGCGCATACGAGAGTAATGAGGGTGACCAGGATGACACTGCGAGCGGCATGTCCAATTGAGCCTGCATTCCTTCGCCTGAACCTGCACGCAAAGACTTGGACATGGCCCCGCAGGGCGTAAGAGCATTTTGGAGGGGAGCCCCTCATGTATGTAGGTTAACGTTCTATTTTTTAAGTCGGACTTGGAACGCGCTTTTGCAAGCTCATGAGCTCTTCAGCAGGCCTGCTGCTGTAATTTACCTCGATCCAATCAGGCTTTGAACTAGTTTTGTGGTTGCCGATGTGTTTTTTCTCCTGAGGGGGGCCCTCCAGGGCTCGCGAGGTTTTTGATTCCTCGAGGAGCTTGCTAGTTTTCCCGAAGGTGCCTCGCGAGGAGCGAATGCCAGACCATTGCAGGGTGTGCGCGCGGTGACCCTGTGGCGATTTGCAATTTTGGTCCTGGGGGGTTTGCCGCCGCCCGGGCTTGCCCGAGCGCGGTCGACGTGTGCATACCATGGCCATTCCCCGCTCGCGAGGTGCTCGCAAGAGGAGGGGTAGCAGGCGCAAGCCTCAAAATAAAGCACGCAACCAAAACGCAATAAACCATCACGAACAAGAAAAGACTCCCCCACGCTTGGCAACAAAATATGACTTCAAGTTCAGCTCAAAAGGGCAGCGAATCGAGTTACACTAAAGGAGTTAAAGCAAATGGCCGTGTCCGGCACCTAGCTAGTCTTCTTGTCTTCCCACCAGCGTGGAGCTAAGTGCTTTCACTAGCTGTGAGCATAGTCATTGGGGGACAGTGTCGACGTCCAGCGCGGAGCATGGTGCTTCCACTAGGACGTGGGCGGGAGCACCCGAGTCCCGTGGACGGCACTCCGGAGACTCCGGGGCATGTACAGCCCCACTCATTATTACGTGAGTGTCACGGGCGGAGACCTTCACAGGCGTGAGCCTTGCTTCATATCCCCAGACGAGGGCCCCGCCCTGCGCCACCACCGACCACCATTAGGGCATCCAGAAACTAGGACGGGGCCAAGGGACAAGAGGGACACTAGCGGCGCCCTCGGCGACCACGGGCCCTCTGTTGGGGGGAAGGGCTCGCCGGCGCCTTGCGCGCGCTTCCGCCCCAACCTGTGGCGTGGTCAAGGAGTAGAAAGGCGGTGTACCCCTGCAGGCAGCGTCCAGCAGCTCGGTGACGCACTCTAGCAGCGCATCGCAGCCGCTCTCTGCCAGCCTGCATCGCAGCAGCTCGCGCACCACTATGAGTGCGGCTCGCATGTTCGCTTGCTCCCGTCGTGTGTGCAGTGCCATTGCTGCAGCGTGGCCTGAAGATCGCGCGGCGGCGCACGTGCGCCGTGACGCGAGGGCGGAGGGCATCGGTCCGCGTCGCCCGCGCCCAGTCGGCACCATGGGCGGTGCGCGGGCCGCCTGGAGCGCGGAGTTGAGGTCTTCTTGAGTGGTTGGTGCTGCCCGAGCGGACCAGGCAGCCCAGTGGTCGGCATGGGTCCTTGGGTCGTCAGACGGAACCACAAGGCGATGGCGGGTCGATTGATGGAGGAGAAAGCTTCGGCGCACCCCTACCTGGCGCGCCAAATGTCGGATTCAGGGTTCCGCAGACCCTTGAGAGGTTCGAACTCTGGGGTGCGCATAAAGAACTCTCTCTCTCCCCAGCCTGCATACCTAATGATTCCACGGTCTTGCTCAACGAACCCGAAGAACAAGCGACACAGGGGTTTATACTGGTTCGAGCCACCTCGCGGTGTAATACCCTACTCCAGTGTGGTGGTGGATTGCCTCGAGGGGCTGAGGATGAACTAGTACAGTGGATGAACAGCCTCAGGAGGTGAGGTGTTCTTGAGCTCGGTGAGCTGGTGGAGGTGAGGACGATCTGAATGATCCATCCCTCTCTATGGTGGTGGCTACTCCTATTTATAGTGGCCTTGGTCCTCTTCCCAAATGTAGGCGGGAAGGGGTCCCACAACGGCCAATTTTGAAGGGAGACAACTACTACAAGCTATCCTGACAAAAGTAGTCTTCGCGTGCCAAAGACTCTGGTGGTGATGCTGTTGTGGGCTCCGCGATGACCTCCGTCCTGCTGGTCTTGGTCTTGTTGCACCGATATGGAAACCTTTGCCTGATGCCTCGGGACTCCTCGCCTGTGCTTGCCTCTTTAGCACCAAAGAGGAAACTGGTACACTGTGCCCGCTGGCGCCCGCCTGGCCTTGGTCGTCACGAATCATGTCATGTGAACCTCGTGAGGTGCCCCCTACATAGATATCTCCGCTCCTCAGGAGCCAGCCTAGCGAGGCCGCCCCTAGGGAGGTCTTGGTATCATCCGCCTCGTGCAGTTCGGCCCCTTGCGAGGGTCTTGAGTTGTTGCTGCTGAAGATGGGCCGTACCAGGCCATTGGTGGATCCACACCTCGGGACGCAGGCAGGCAGGTCTGGGCACCCCCGTTCCCAGGACGCCGACAACAACACTCATGTTGTTCTATGTTGACACTAGAAAAATTTTGAAAGCAGTAAGAGGCAACGGATATCGTTTCGTCTCCAAAGGTGTCATGGTGTTCGAAATTCATCCCCATTTCTTGCATGGGACATAAGCATAAACCCATGGACATAAGCAGATAAAAGGTCTAGCAATTCAAACACCGTCCATTGCCACTGTGACCCCATTATGTAATTCAAATCAAGATGGAAACTCAAGTAGATCCCACACAGTTTATTATCACCAACCGTGTGAGATGCAGTACAAAATATCCTGGAGCATCGTCGGTGTATAGTACACCTATGGCTTATGCGAGAAGGTGCATCGGCTACAATCCACAGTATTACTGCCTCGTAATCTCTGAAATATCTACCTCCTGGAAGGTTTTAATGTTTGATAGCACACGATTAGTATGTGCGTACCGTGTGCGATGTCTGATACTCCTTGAGGGAGTCCCGGACTAGGGGGTGTCCGGATAGCCGGACTATCGTCATGGCCGGACTCCAAGACTATGAAGATACAAGATTGAAGACTTCGTCCCGTGTCCGGATGGGACTTTCCTTGGCGTGGAAGGCAAGCTTGGCGATACGGATATGTAGATCTCCTACCATTGTAACCGACTCTGTGTAACCCTAACCTATCCGGTGTCTATATAAACGGAGGGTTTTAGTCCGTGGGGAACAACAATCATACCGTAGGCTAGCTTCGGGGTTTAGCCTCTTTGATCTCGTGGTAGATCCACTCTTGTAACACACATCATCAATATTAATCAAGCAGGCGTGAGGTTTTACCTCCATCAAGAGGGCCCGAACCTGGGTAAAACATCGTGTCCCTTGTCTCATGTTACCATCCGCCTAGGCGCACAGTTCGGGATCCCCTACCGAGATCCGCGGTTTGACACCGACATTGGTGCTTTCATTGAGAGTTCCTCTGTGCCGTCACCAACAAGCCCGATGGCTCCTTTGATCATCAACAACGATGCGGTCGGGGTGAGAATTTTCTCCCGGACACATCTTCGTGTTCGACGGCTTTGCCTTTGCGGCCAATTAAGCAGCCATCTGGAGCAGATCGAAGCTTCGCCCTGGCGTCGGTCAGATTTGGAAGTTTAAACTATACAGCCGATATCGCGGAGACTTGATCTTGACGGATTCGAGCCACACCAGCGCGCCGCCTTGTCTCGATGGGCATGATCTAGCTCTGCGGCGAGCGGTGCCACGAGGCCGCACGAATCCGCTCCGACCCTTAATCCGGGCGGATTCCCCGATCGAGGGCGAGTGGTTGGACACCGTCTCGGGGCTTTAATCTCTCGGCGTCGAGCGAACTCCATCCATGTCGCTGCGAAGACCTCGACTCCGGTGCGGACTCCTCTCCGGACTCCGAACCCTCCAGCGCCCTTGCCAATCGAATCCGATTGGGCGCCCGTTATGGAGTTCACGGCCACGGACATCTTTCAGCACTCGACCTTTGGCGACATCCTGAATTCACTAAAGTCCCTCTCTTTATCCGGAGAGCCCTGGCCGGACTACGAACAGGAAAGTTGGGATGCGGACGATGAAGAAACTCAATGCCCACCCACCACCCACTTCATAGCCACTATCGAAAGCTTACACGACGTGCTCGATTTCGACTCCGAAGACATCGACGGTATGGACAACGATGTAGGAGACAACAATAAACCAGCACCTATAGGATGCTGGACAACCTCATCCCATGATGTATACATGGTGGATACACCTAAAGGAAATGAAGGCGAGGAACAACAGGATGCCACGAAGGATAAATCCCTCGGCAGTCAAAAGCGGCAGCGTAAGCGCCCGAACAAAGTCCGCCTCAACAAAGACCCAGCCATAGAGCAGGGCGAACCGTGGACAACGAACAAGCTATCGAGCAATCGTCCGAACAAGACAACTTGGATAAACAATCTGTCCCGGCAAAGACAACAGTCCGGACGACCTCACGCCGGACAAACCATTGGAGCAAAATGACCTCCGAGAAAAGGCTCGTCGCCCGCTGGCGTAGCTGAAAAAAGCGAAGCGGAAGCTCAAAACAGCGGAAGATGCACTCGAGGATTAGATGGAGCAAAGTATTCAGCACCGCAGAATAAATGCGGCAATAGTCGCCGAACAAAGAGCTACCGAAAAAGCTACTGCCCGAATTGACGAGGAGGCCTTAGAGCCCCACAATTAAAAGCAAGAATGCCACCGGTCGGATGGGCGACCTCACGGCAAAAAGAGAGCGGCGAATGGTGCCGCACACAAGCCAATATGCGATCCGCCTAAGGATTCACATCAAAAGGATGGCCCGATTAGGTCCATCTATGGGCCAAAAAGCACGCTCGTCAAAGCAATGCAACACGCCAAAATTCCGAAAACCACGGCACACCCAAATATAGAGGCGCGCACACCTATGTTTCACCGATGAGGTGTTGGATCATGAATTTCGGTGGGATTCAAACCCGTAAACATAGAGGCATCTGACGGAACAACAGACCACAGATGCGGATTGAGGATTACATCCTCCACATACACATGGCTAGAGGAGATGATCTCCGCCGTAAAATACTTACCCTTAAACTCAAAGGGCCAGCTCGGCATTGGCTTAAGAGCCTCCCGAAAATACCATTGGAAGCTGGGAAGAGCTCGAGGATGCATTTGGGGCAAATTTTCAGGGGACCTCGTCCGCCCTCCGGACCTTGAGATGATCTAAGCCACATAACTCAACAGCCGGAGAGTCAGCCGGAAATGCAGAACAGGTTCCTTACTAAAAAGAACCAAATAGTCATTGTCAGGACGCCAAGCCTTAGCAGCTTTCAAACACAACGTCCAGAGGCGAATGGCTCGCCACACACCTCGGCCAAGAAAAGCCAAGAACAATGGCCACATTAACAAGCCTCATGACCGCTTTTGCGCGGGGAAGACAGCTGGCTGGCTAGATGCAACACCGGCGACCGAGTACATCGAAATCAGGGATGGAAATGGGAAATCACGATCTGCGAAAAAGATCGGCGGGAATAAGGAAAATGGCCCAAATAGTCGGCGGTCAGCGCCGGATTCAAAAGCTCTCGGCGAACAACAAAACACTTCCCTAAAGGATAACGGTGACGAGCTATCCAACCTAAACAAGATTACGGATAGGCGTGTCAAATACATGGTACCTCAGGAAGCACGCAAACCATACCCACGAGATTGTTGGGTCTTCAAGCAGTCCGGCCGACTTAACGCCAAACACAAGGGGCTCGACACACCAAGTGAAAGTGACGAAACCCAAAAGCAGCAGTCCGGAAAACAAAAGACTTTCCCACTAGAAGTCAAAACAGTGAACTCACTTCATGTGATAACACACAGCGGCACCTGCCATACCGGGACACCGTCCGCATAATGAGGATAGAACCTACAAAATTAAGCTATAGCAGCACTTCCTTTAAAGGAATGGCCTTGAGCCTTCTTTATTATACAGGCTCTGTACCACTAGAGGTTGTGTTCGGTTCATCCGACAACCCCGTCGTGAAAGCTCACACCCCATCGCCCCATTCAGCGGTAGCCCTTAAGCACTCTTGAGGCGTGCAGCTTTCGCCGCTTTAACATAATACCGCATTATGCATCTCTAACACTTAAAATGCCGGTCCACGCGGCATCATCTCGTTAAAAGGAAGTATTAAGTGTCACTTGAGCACGGAAGAGCGGAGACTGCCTTGACAGCCCCACAGCTATCCGGCCTGCTAGGCAAAGAACTGAATCGGTCATTCAAACCCGGACTCGGTTAGGCAGTCGGCGCCTACTAGCGGCATACCCTATCGAGGGGCGCATACATGTATAACAAGAGACAATTAAGCTCAGTTTTATTTAATTCTTGAACCATACTCTGTTTATTTAATATTAAGTACACCTTTACATACGACCCTTTTCTTTCAAACTAAGTTCCTCTCTTCTCTGAGATGAACAACGTGCTACACCCGTCCGAGATACGGCTGCAACGGAGACACTGGCGCAGACATGCAGTAGGGACCCGTTGCAAGGATTCTTTTGATTAAGACCCTGCGTAAACCTTTTTTCACTGTCTCTTGTTGATATACATCCCCCCAGTTCCTTAATGTAACCGAGGAGGAGGCTGGTGCTTTGGCATTGGCTGCACCAGAATTTTTGCGCGTACCTAGACACCAGGGGCTTAGGGCATTATTCTGCCCATTTTCATAAAGACCGAATACCTTAGGGAGTATTCGGCGTCTCGAGTTAGGCCTTATATGCATCAGCTCCGAATCATGTGTTTGGTCAAATGTTGGGTTGCCCGGCTCCTGTGTTTTGCTGCCTTACGTTCCGTTTTCACGGATAACGCGGCACCAGGAGAACTACTGCGATTGTGCCCGGTTCGGCGGGCAAGCACCTCGATGAAAGCGAAAACTAAGCATCATGATATAGCGACCAATATAGCTCTTCCCATACATGCCTTACGGCCGGAAGTTCTCAACGGGTCCACAATTCGCCGCCAAGTCGAGATAAGCATCCTCTGAACTCCACAATTTATCCAACTGAGCATACTTTGGATCTGTATATTTCCTCCGCAGCAGAAACGGTTTTCTAGCTGCAATTGCCCCGGCCTGACTCAGCTCCTCCTTGGCAGCTCTCAAAGCCGATTGGGCATTCTTGGATTCGGCGGCGGCCTTCTTTAGGCCCTCTTGTTCCGCTTGACGTTCCTTTTCAAGAACGGCGCAGCGTCGGTAGTATTCCTTAACTTTTTGGCCATATCGGCCATCTCCTCTTTAACTTGGCGATGAGCAGCCCGTTCAGCTTCTAGCTCTTGGCCGCCTTCTGGCGACCGCGTACTAATTCTGGCTTGCTCTTTCGCTCGGGCGAGTTCTGCCCGCAGCTCCTCCACAGCAGCGGCACCATCTGCATTAAGCATACAAACAGTAAGACATGGGCGTCAAGCTCCTTACAAGGTGTCCTCATAGAGGTCGCATACCTTGTGACTCGTCAAACCGTTTATTGACCAGCGATGTCGCATCCGCCTCGTCAAGTTGCCGCTTTAGTTCGGCATATTCAGCGATCCGGCTGGCCTCGGGCGCCCGCCACCTGTTCAGGGCGGCGATATGTTATAGCGAGAATTTGATCCTCGGCACATTGTATATTTTGACAACATACCAAGTCTCGGGGCTACTATCTATCTGGCGCATTTTATATGCATAAGCTGTCGAAGCGTACATCATTTTGCGTACCTCAAACCCGTCGGTAAGCTTCGGCGGCTTCATACAATCCGCTCTCCGCGGATGCAATTCTTTCAATCACCGTACCCATTAGAAACACGGTGATCCTCTGAAATAACCGCTTCGCCGAGCAGATCCTTCACTCCTCCGACCGCCGCCACTTGGCGCGGACCTTCCGGCCCGCTGGACTTGGGGAACCCTCGCGGCGACACCTCCGGGTCGTCCGCCTCCATATGGTGCGACAGGTGGGCGTTCACTCTCCATCATCTCCGGAAGAAGATCCCCCGAAGACAAGCTCTGCTGAGAAGGGCTGAAGTCCGAACTACAGGGTACAATTTCGGTTATCCTCATGAATAAATACAGGGATGTTCCTTATTTACAAGACCCCTTCTTTTTACTTACGGCTGGCTGGAGGGCTGATCCCCTTGGGGAAATAATGCGGCTGGGTTACTTCCCAGCGCCGGACTCTCTGCCGAAGATTCCTTCCCCCTCTTTGAGGCCTTGACCTCCGGATCTTCCGAAGCGGTCCTCTTCTCTCCTTGGAAGGTGGGACTCTTAATCCCTCCTTCCTTCATATCCTCCTTCGCAGAGGCGGTTGCTTCCCCGCTCCCCCCTTCGCCTTCTTCAAAAGGCGCGACCTTCAACATTTTGGTCAACATGGGATCCCGCGTGGTCTCTGGGAGGGGAGCCGGACACCTTATTAACTTTGCCTTGGCTATCCACTCCTGTTCAAAAGCGGCTCCTTTAAAGAGTATATATATATGAAATAAATGAATGAACAGCTTGTCCGTTCTGGGACTACTTACTTGAGTATCTGGCGATTGCAGCTTAGTCCTGCGTCCTCGGTCAAGTCCGGACACTTCTCTTGTGATCCGAAGAACAGTTTATACATCTCCACAGGCGTCGTGCCCATAAAATTTGGAGAGCTCATGGTCCCTCGGTTGAATTCCCACAGTGGAGGCGGCGTTTGCAGGGCTGAAGGCGCGGATCACCATAACCTGCGCCACTTTGCAACCATATTGATCCCTCTTTTACGGAGATCTCGAATCGGCCTTGCAGCAGAGGAGCGTCCTTGGGCGGCCCCAGTCGAGCCCCTTGTTGACCCATGATGCCAGCCGCTGTGGTGGACCTAAGCGGAAGGCAGGGAGTGCCGCCCATTTGGTGCCCCTGGGAGCGGTGATGTAAAACCACTCCGTTGCCAACCAAGCTCCTCTTGAAAATAGCCCTCGGGCCACGGAGCATCAGCACATTTGCTTATGACCGCCCCTCCGCACTCCGCTTGCTGCCCTTGATCATCTTTGGCTCCACCTTGAAGGTCTTGAGACACAATCAAAGTGGGGGTAATATGGAGGAAGGCCTCACATCGACAATGAATGACGAGATATGGAGGATGGACTCGGTTCAAGTCATGGAAATCAAGCCCACAATAAAACATGAGCCCCCGCACAAAGGGGTCCGTCGGAAGCCTAAACCCGAAGGAAGTGGGACCACGAACACCACGTTCTCGCCGGGCTCGGGAGTGGGAATGACCTGCCTGGAGCGGGCAGCCTATCACGAGATCTCGTCGATCGGATACTGGCGTCTCGCAGCTTTAGCACATCTTCTTCGTGGACGGAGGAAGACATCCATCGGCCGTGCTGGTCGGGCCGGACATCGTCGAAAGTCCGAGCGCTGAATCTGAAGCTTTGGGTGTTGGAACTCGAAGCCTTGAGGCGAACTTCGATGGAGGTGTAAAGAAGAAGAGGGCATTGGTCTCATCGTAAAGAGCTTGAATACCAAGAGCCCACCCGTGGTCGATTAGGACTCGCCGATAGAGAAGGCAGGCCAGCGGGCATGGTTGGGTTACCCGTCCGTATTGATGAGAATCCCGGAATAAGGGGCACGTTCTACGCTTTGATAAGGCGTGCCAAGGAAACCGCCTCGCTAAACACGCTGAGGTGGAACAATAAAAAGCGATTCGTATAAAGGCCTGGCCGTGGTGTGATGTCACGCCGCGGAATCGTCAGCAGATCTGTGCAAAATTATTCTCTCTACGGTGTTATGTGGAACTTGTTTTGCGAGCGGACACTATCCTTGTGTTCAAAACCTTCTATGAAGTATTCGGGGAGGAACCCGCCTCGCAATGCGAAGACAATCAACGCGCCCGGACTCATCGTCATTGAAGCCTGGTTCAGGGAGCTCTTGAGGAGTCCCGGACTAGGGGTGTCCGGATAGCGGACTATCGTCATGGCGGACTCCAAGACTATGAAAATACAAGATTGAAGACTTAGTCCCATGTCCGGATGGGACTTTCCTTGGCGTGGAAGGCAAGCTTGGCGTCTGGATATGTAGATCTCCTACCATTGTAACCGAATCGTGTAACCCTAACCTATCCGGTGTCTATATAAACGGAGGGTTTTAGTCCGTAGGGGAACAACAATCATACCATAGGCTAGCTTCGGGGTTTAGCCTCTTTGATCTCGTGGTAGATCCACTCTTGTAACACACATCATCAATATTAATCAAGCAGGACGTAGGGTTTTACCTCCATCAAGAGGGCCCGAACCTGGGTAAAACATCGTGTCCCTTGTCTCCTGTTACCATCCGCCTAGACGCACAGTTCGGGACCCCCTACCCGAGATCCGCCGGTTTTGACACCGACACTCGTGCTCTGCTTCAGTTCCTTGATTCAAATTTTTAGTAGCCCCGACATTTTACTCCCGCCTCTGCATCTATCACAATCTCAAAAATATCTGCTCGCCCTTGATCCAAATTTTCTGTAGCCCCGCCTTGTTACTCCCGCCTAGTAAAATTTTCAGTTGCCGCAGTATTTCCTCAAACACCAGCTTGCCCCCCTCCACACACACCACACACTCCCCAAAACCTCCGTTCACACAGACACACACCACCCTCAAAAGCATTGGTTGGTCACCGCCATTGCCGGCGCCTCCATCCTCAACCTCTGCCTGGGTGCCGGGGAGCTGGAGGAGCCAATGGCCAAAAAGAGGTTTATCGCGGCCTTTTCGCCCGATGCCGGCGAGGTGGCCGCCGAGGTGTCCCCGTCGTCCTCCACGGGCTCGATCCGCCGTCACCGGTCCCCTGATCCGCCCGCCGCCGCGCCCCTACGCTGGTTCGAGGACTTCCCCGTCCTCCCTCCGATCCGGCAGCCGACGACGTCCTGTCTCGGGGTCCAGCAGCGGCGGTGGGGGATGTGGGTCGCCGAGATTACAGATTGGGAGACCTACACCCGCTGGTGGCTCGGTAGCTTCCACACGGCCGAGCTTGCAGCCATGTAGGATGACCGCTGGCAGGTCTGCGACCACGGTGTGGTGGCTAGGCTCAATTTCCCCTTTGACACACATCCGGTCGACCTCGTTCAGCCAGAGCCAGGGGTGGTGAGCTCGGCTATGGCGTGGGAGGATCGCGAGGCGTGGGAGCGCCTCGAGGCCGAGGCCACCGACGAGGCCTACATGCAAGAGCTCCGCCGGGAGCAACCGAAGCTTGTGGAGGCAGGGCGGGCGATCTTTGTTGGCTACTGTCGGCGTTCTGGGAACGGGGGTCCCCAGACTTGCCTGCCTGCGGCCTGCGGCGTGGCTCAAAGGAGGCCCAGGATGGCCCATCTTCATCAACACAAGCTCGAGACCCTCGCGAGGCCAAGCCTCATGGGCGGACGACCAGAGCTTCCTCGAGCACGGCCTCGTCGGGTTGGCTCATGAGGAGGCGGAGAGTTCAAGGCAGGGTACCTCGCGAGGTGCCCATGACGCAAGCCATGACGACCAGGGCGCCCGGTCGAGCGCCAGCCAGCGCATGATGTCCTCCTTTCCTCTTTGGTGCAAAGGGAGCAAGCGCAGCGAGAGCATCAAGCAAAGGCACCCGTTTGGTGCAACAAGACCAAGACCAGCCCCAGCGGCTGGAAGGAGTCATCGTGGAGCCCAAGCAGGCGTCATCACGAGCCTTTGGCGGCGAGGACCAACTTTAGTCGGGATAAGTGTACCCGCCGTTCCCCTTCAAAATGGCCAATTGTTGGCGCCCTTCCCGCTCAATATTTGGGAAGAGGCCCAGGGCCTTCGTCTATATAAGTAGAGCTAGCCACCATAGTAGCGGGGATCTGGCATTCAGAATCCAGAGAGAGAGATAGAGACCCGATCCTCAAGCTAGAGCGACGGAACACCACCTAGCAGTTCATCACACCCACCAAGAACAGACCCTCGCGAGGCTGTTCTTCCCTATGCTGTTCCTCATCAGCCCAAGAGGCAATCCACCACACCACAAACTAGAGTAGGGTATTACACCACAACAGTGGCCCGAACTAGTATAAATCTTGTGTCTCTTGTGCTGTTCTTCTTAGTAGTTTAGGTCCCTGCGATTCGGCGAGGTTCGAGACGGTGGAGGGTTGGATCTCCGCGCGCACCCCAGAGTTCGAACCTTAAGGGTCTGCCGGAACCCGAAATCCGACAGCGCAGAGGGTGGAGAGTTATCGCTCTCTCCTCCGATGACGAGGTCGAAGGCGGCGAGGACGGCGGCGCGGAGGGCGGCGAGGTTATCATGCTCTCCTCCGATGACGAGGTCGAAGGTGGCGACGGCGACGCGGAGGGCATCGAGGTGGGCCCCGGGGACGAGGAGATCGACGTCAACGAGTGGTGGAGTGCATTCCTCTACTACCCCGATGACGACACCGGCCCAGACCCGGCTCGCGGCACACCGTACATGACGAGGAAGGATTGGCTCGACCTCTACTTCGACCAAAAGTAGTTTAGCATAGTTTAAATTTATGTTTTATGTTTGGTTATGCAAAACTATCTATGTTTATGTTTGAATGCATGCTACTTTTGGTTGAACCTGCTTTGAGCTTGATCAAATTGAAGTTTAAAATGTTAAGTTTAGGGGATCGACTAGAAAAGGCCAAAAATTGCTGGAGTATATATATCCACTAAGGGTTTTAGTCCTTTAACTTTTTAAGGATCGGCTAGAGATGGCCTTATGACTTGTTTATTTCAGTTCTTCACAATGTGATGCTCTATATGTGCAACTATTTGCCGTGCAGTTCAATTTCGTCAATAACAGTTTCAACAATACCACTATGAATTATGATATTTGGTTGTTGTTAAGGATATTGCAGTTAACATGCCTTTTAGTTTTTTAACAATAACTAGTGTACTTTAGACCTGCACAATACCAGTTTGAAAGACTATTTGCTTGTTTTTAAATGGTATGCCTGATGGAGTTAATACACCTTTCCACTTCTTGTTTTGCTTAACTAGCGTGCTTAAGCCTGCACACTGAAGCTATCATTTGTAGTTTATGTTGTCTACCATGGATACATTTGGTTGATGTTTAGCTTGTTGTGCTTAACATGCCTTTATATGTACTCATACAGGACAATATTGAGAACAGTGTTGTTTTCCATCGAGGTTAGTTTCATCGCATTGCTTATATGTACTCACTGTTTAGGATATCGGTAGCTGGTACCATATAGCCTAGGGCTGATAAGGGATTAATCGTCCAATCGGACATTTCACTGAATATATTTGAAACCCATTTATCATTAGGTTAACTAGGGCCATATTTAATATATCTGAGGCTACATAGCAACATGCATTGTACTAAATGACTAAATATGCAATCCCAGGCTACATAGCAACAAGGAAGAGTGTTACCTTAATGTTCTGATGATGTCTAGATATACATGTAATAAAATCTTATATAATGGGATGGAGGGAGTGTTGTACTACATCATTTTTCAATTGTTGTTTAGCTTCTAATATTAACTTGGTGCTTTTAGGTACATATATCAGTGCCAAAGATCCACACTTTGACCCTTTCTGTGTATGGGGCAATGAGATATTCATGAACCAGCATCAAGTGAGGAAACTGATAAAGATTGTTATTAAAATGGGTCAAGAGATGTCAATCGAACTATTTGTTTATCCTTTATGCAAGACAACAGTGAACTGCAGGATGGTAAGTAGGAACCCTGTAGCCTTATTTTTACTGCCTGTAATGAGTTGTGTTAGATGACAATGTCTGAATCTTTTTTCTTTTGCAGTGGATCCTGAAGCAGTTTACTCAATGTCGTGGGATTAACACGTCAGATGTCCTTAGTGTGAGGACTTAGTTGCGAGGCCAACGCATCTATGTGGTAGCTTGAGAGGGGTTGAGCGGAATCGAGAGACGCAACACAAGACAGGGATTTAGACAGCTTCGGGCCCCGGGAAACATCATCCGGTAAAAACCCTACATGTTGTTTGAGGCTAGGTCTCATTATCATCACGAGGGAGTCGCCGTAAACCGGCTCTCCTCTTTGTGTCTAGCCCTAAGATTGTTTCTTCTTGCTTGTAGCTTGTCCTCTTTGGGGAGCCCTGCCCCTCCTTATATATGTTGAAGGGGCGGGTTACATGTGGAGTCATATTAGGATTAGGACTAGTCTATCTATAATACAAACCGGATACAAGTCCAGGTCTTAACTCCTTGTAAGACAAATATTCCTTATGCCTTTCCTCTTAAATCGGCCCACAATAGTTGAACCGGCCTTCATGAACCGCCAGTCGGGCCACCGGGTCTTGTCGCTCCTCTGACCCGTCCACCGGGTCACCAGTGAGTTACAACGTCCTGGTGGGTTGCTGGTAAATTGCCAGGTCTGGGCGGGTCACCAGGTGAATATCGCCAAGTCCAGCGGGACCTCAAATAAACCGCCAAGTCCGGCCGGGTTAACTTCCGGCCGGTTTACACCGCGGGGTATATCCCCGACATTAGCCCCCAAGTTTAGCTTGGATTTATCCATGGTAAACTTATGCTGCAAAATAAACAGCAGAACAAATTTGGCAGATTGTGCTCCGGGTTAAGAATTCTTGTAGACCGGCACCTGGTCGTTCTTAAGTCCTTTGTCATTTCCTCCTTCTAGAAAATCCGGGTCCATAACCAGCTTCATACTCAAATTGCCGATGTTGGCTTCTTATAGAAAAAATATTGTGAAGAATAATCCACTTGAGTCGGCTTCCAAAGCGCCGGTTTAAGAAATATTGGTCTTGAAATACTCATCTGATATTCAACCGGTTTGAAGATGCAGAACTTGCCGGTTTTATCATTGCCAAAGACTGTCGGGTTGCAGCCATAGGGCCATAATGATTGGTGAGGCCGGTTCAACCTAGTTTGCTCAATCAGAGAAATTGAAAAAAATTCTTCGATAATAATATAATACCTGTAGCCCCCAAGTCTTTGAGCAGAACAAAGTGGTGGCTTAAGACTTTGCTTCAATATAAATACTGCCACTTTTAAAGAAATCCATGTTGTTCATCCCAAAGACTAGTAAAACTGAATACTCCATACTATGTAGCCCCCAAGTGCGGGTTGTCATGCTTGCGAAAACTCAGGGACTTGTAATTGTCTTATACTCATAAAACTTCAACCAGTGTAGTCCCCAAGGGTCGTGTCATTATGCAATAATGAGCAGGGACTTTGTAGGTATAATCATGTAGATTTGAGCAATGATGTGTAGCCCCAAGGGCCGGCTCGAGAAGATAATATTGAGCTGGGACTTAATATATACTTCAATGAAAATAACATCATATGATGTAACCCCCATCATGGGAGTTGAATCCACGCCCACAAGGTTAAGAGCCTTGTGCTTTTACCAACTGAGCGATGGACCCTTCAATATAATGAATAAAAAGCTTTGTACCTTCAATCTGTTGATGGGAGCAATTGGTAGCCCCAAGGGCCGACTCATTATAATGTGATGAGTCGGGTCTTCAATAATATGAGCAGAAAATTACTTTGCATTAGCCCCCAAGTGTCATGGTGCATGCTTGCAGCGACATGAGACTTGCATATTTGATGTAATCTCAACTTAAATAATGTAGCCTCCAAGTGCCGGGTCGTAAGCCTGCAGCGACTCGGGACTATTCCCTCCATTGTAGAATAAATCATACCCATTAATGAAATAATAGCCATTGCGCTAAAGCGACTTTGAAAACCTCAATCATAATATTGGTTATTGATAACCATAATAAAAATCTAGCCATGTTGGCTATTCAAGATAATATAATCTGGTATGAAAAACCTTATTCATTCAATATCATAATGAAAATTCAGCCAAGTTCGGCTATTTGAATAATATAACCCAATGATTTATAAGCGCATGATTCCAATGGCGCAATCCAAATATGTACTGGCGACTTATAGTCCAAAGCCAGGCCAGGTTAACAAACACCGGATAATTTCTCATCATATACTGGCGACTTATCGTCTTAAAGCCAGGCCGGTTTAATAAACACCGGACAATTTATCATCATACTGGTGACATATAGTCGAAAACCAGGCCGGTTTAATAAACGCCGGCGATTTATAATCATGCTTTATTCAACCTGTTTCTGCATACAACAAGTTTAAAGTGCCCTGGCGGTTTACCACCGGACGGGTCATAATGCCCAACATATAACCTGGGTTTATAACCAAGGTTGCACTTAAGAATAATCAAATATGAAATATATCATACCTGTGACATTGAATCACCTCGTTGGTTTACCAACTTTTTGTAGTAAGAGTGATAACCCCAATCTTGAGTAATGATATCTCCTTTCACACTGTGCCGGTTTATGATAAAACCGTACCGAGTTGTGATAAACACCAATTTAACCATATATAATACTGGCGACTCGTAGTCAAACCAGACCGGGCGGATAGTCTCCGGATTATGATTT
This sequence comes from Aegilops longissima, assembly GCA_021605205.1. Classification (NCBI taxonomy): domain Eukaryota; kingdom Viridiplantae; phylum Streptophyta; class Magnoliopsida; order Poales; family Poaceae; genus Aegilops; species Aegilops longissima. The sequence continues at coordinate 640,856,389 of CM038677.1, forward strand.
GATCATGTACTGACAATTTGTAATTGAAAGTCAAGCCGGGTTAATGAACACCGGTTTACTCCATAATAAGATGGTAACATAAAATCAAACCGGGCAGATAGTCTCCGGATTAGGATTTGACCGTGTTCCGCCAATTTGTAATTGACAGTTTGAAACGGATTAACAATGTCGGTTTAAAAATGCAACAAAAATCAAATGATAGTTATGAAAAAATATGGAAGCAAAGGCAATGATAAGACCGTTTGCAAAAAGAGGCTTTACTGAGCCGATCAGATGGTGTTACCATGGTCGGACACGACCAAGCTCCCAATAAGGTGTAGCTATGGTTCAAGTCAGCCAGTCCCCAATCAAACCGTGGCATTATGCCGATCAAGTGGCGTGGCAATGGTTGGGTTCGACCAAGCCCCAAGTGACTCTATGGCCTTAGGCCGATCGAGAGGCGTGGTGGTTCAGACTTGACCATGTCCCCAAGTGATCTGGTGGCTTTCGCCTATCAAAAGGTGTTGCATTGGTTCGGACACGACCAAGCCCCAAGTGATGTTGTGGCACTAGGTCGATCAAGAGGCGTGGCTATGGTTCGGATACGACCAAGCCCCCAAGTGACCAATAATATGATAAGCCAATAAGGCATGATACCCATGTTTGGACCGCACATCATGGCAGCAGGTCCTCTTTGGCACCCTTTAACTTTTTGCAAGAGATAAACCCTTCTTGAACCGGGATTTTGAACCGGATATTGAGAGCTTAAAAGCTTTGTGGGAGACATCTTTCCCTTGAATCGGATTGTAAACTGAAATCTTCATTTTTAGCCAGAAATTTTCTGATGGCCTTTCAACTCGAACTTGCGAGAAGTTAATTCCTTTTTGAACCGGACATTTTTTAAACCGGATTTGAGCGCTTGAGAGCTTTGTGGGAGAATATATTTCCCTTGAACCGGATTGTAAACCGGATACTTGAGAGCTTCAATGAGACTGACTTCCCTTGAGCCAGATTTTAAACCAGAATCCTTTCTGATGATCCGGAACTTCTTCATTGAGCCGGGATTTTGTAACTGTCATATACTTACTAAGCCGGAAATTTTCTGACGGCCTTCAAATAACAGTAGCCTCCGGGACCAGGTTATCTTTCCCTCCATCGTCCTAGGGTTCTTAAATTTGCTGAAACTGGCAAGATTTGCTTAGTCATTTCATCGTAGCCCCCGAGTCTCAAAGGTGACTCGAGGAGTTGGCTTGAGACTCTCCATATTTGACCGTGATATAAACCGGCATAACTTTTATATCATTGGTGTTGATAACACGATGTGAATCCACAGAAGGTTGAGGTTACTGCGATGGGTTATAAATGGTCCCATATGAGCCTTGTCAGCAACTCGCCAATGGTTCCTTCCAACTGGTGATTTGAAGTTAACCAAACTGTAGTGGCGGCAACTTGTGCGCCTGCCTATTGAACCAACCAGTGCAGACGGCGGTTGATAGTATATGATAATTTGCCTCCATTTTGTTGAAAGAAAAACCGGGCTACCCAAGCTGTGACTTACTCATACTCAATAAACAGCTCATGCAGACAGGTGCGGCCCGGTATGCTGAGCTAGACCAGGCCGCGAGAGACGGACAAAAAAGACGACCGCAGCATCAGATGTGATATAAATAGATGAGTCGGCCATGGCATTGTAAGCCAATACAGACGGGCGAGTCGAACACAGGCGCGGCCCCGGCAAGCTGATATAAACCAGGCCGCAAGGGCGGCGTCTTGCACGCGTCCATTCACCATGTAATGTGACACGGACGAACACCGGGCAGGACGTTGCCAGCGCGTGCTCCGTACCCATGGTATAACCACGTTTTATAATGAGTAATTGTCCTGCATATCAAAGCATATGGTCCAAAGTAATTGTTCTTTTGACAAAAAACAATATGTGTCAAAAATAGACTTAGATAGATGTCACCTGATATGTTAGGCCAGAAATTATCGCCGCGGAGTTGATGATCGCCACGGTGACTCTGAAATCAATTATGGGCGAGTTAGCCGCGGGAACAGACAGATGAGTCGGCCGCGACGTTGTAAACCGGTGCGGACGGGGAGAGTCGGCCGCGACATTGTAAGCCGGTGCGGACGAGAGAATCGGCCGCGGCGTTGTAAGCCGGTGCGGATGAGAGAATTGGCCGCGGGCATGGACAATAAGTCAATCGCGTGTGTTGATGTAGCGGGGGTGGCAACCTTGCGCAGAACGGGTATAATGTGGTTCTTCCTTTGTCACGCTCCTTTTGGAACACCTTTGTAATGAATGATGGTCCTGCCAAAAAATATCACGAACCAGAGTAATCGTTCTTTGACGAAAACAATATGTACTAATAAAACAGATTGAGATGGGTATAACGTGGAATTTTTTGTCGGATGACCACGGATGCTGGTGTGGATAATGCTGGACGTGCTCGAATCAAAAATAGCTGGACAAATGCACATCTTAATATAGCACTAGCACCCACGTGGTTCTTCCTTTGTCTTTTGTCCTCTTTTTTTAAACCGTGCAAGTAGTAGCAGTAGCAGTACTTTCAACTAGCACTCGTGATTGTTGTGACCTTTGCTGGTTCTTCTGTTAGCTGCAGTGCTCCACTGCAAGAAAATCAAATGCCATCCACGGCCGCACCGCCGGTGTTTCTAGCACTGCAGGTAGGCCGGGTCGAAGATGGCCGCTGAGGCAGCGGCTCAGAGGCCGAACAGTGACTTGCGGCGCAGGAACCGACAGCGGAGGCCGGCCCCGAAACCGCAGCGACGAGATCTGCTCGAGGTGGGCAGTGGCGACACGAAGCGGTGTATGTACTCCCGTCTTTGCACGCAGAAGATGCTGCCAGCCGTGGCTCTTTTCCTTCGCTGTTGATTTCTTTTTGTGATGACGTGGAGAGCAAACAACACAAACGTGGTACTTTGGCCTTGGTCAATGTATTGATGGCAGGAAAGTATACCGGACGGTAGAGTAGCAATCTCGGTGACTTATGCATGTACAGAATTCCTATCGGTCTTGGCCTCTTCCAGGCAGTGCATCCAACATCGATCTGGCTTCGTATCATTGTATATTGAAGGAAGTAACAATAGCAGCTTGGTGATTTCAACGAGTAGACGATCTCCGCAACTTGGTGATTTGACGATCCGAGTAGTATGCCCAATTAGATTTCAACGTAAGTTGACGGTCTCCGCAACTTGGTGATTTGACGGCTTGATGGATTGCTAGATGTCATGCACAACAGCCGCTGAGAAAGTTGATCGCGTCCACCCAATTGCGCAGTGACGCAAGGATTAAACTCCCGTTTGCCGTTTTGACTCAGCAGATCGGCCGGTGACAGCGACGGACAAACCCTAATTTTTCCTTGAACCTTAAATCTTGTATATATCGTTCCGGCCGGTTGCCATAGAGATGATGTAGATCTTTCCAAAACTCATTCTTCTTCATCTAGAAAATTGGAAGCTTCTCGAAACCTTGGGATAGATCCCTTCAAGAACTCAACACCACCATGCGCAGGCCCCACGGTGGGCGCCAACTGTCGTGGGATTAACACGTCAGATGTCCTTAGTGTGAGGACTTAGTCGCGAGGCCAACGCATCTATGTGGTAGCTTGAGAGGGGTTGAGCGGAATCGAGAGACGCAACACAAGACAGGGATTTAGATAGCTTGGGCCCCGGAAACATCATCCGGTAAAACCCTACATGCTGTTTGAGGCTAGGTCTCATTATCATCACGAGGAGTCGCCAGAACCGGCTCTCCTCTTTGTGTCTAGCCCTAAGATTGTTTCTTCTTGCTTGTAGCTTGTCCTCTTTAGAGCCCTGCCCTCCTTATATATGTTGAAGGGCGGGTTACATGTGGAGTCCTATTAGGATTAGGACTAGTCTATCTCTAATACAAACCGGATACAAGTCCAGGTCTTAACTCCTTGTAAGACAAATATTCCTTATGCCTTTCCTCTTAAATCGCCCACAATAGTTGAACCGGCCTTCATGAACCGCCACCGGGCCACTGGTCTTGTCGCTCCTCGACCCGTCCGCCGGTCACCGGTGAGTTACAACGTCTGGCGGGTTCTTGGTAAATTGCCGTGTCAGGCGGGTCACCAGTGAATATCGCCAAGTCCAGCGGGACCTCAAATAAACCGCCAAGTCCGGCCGGGTTAACTTTCGGCCGGTTTACACCGCGGGGTATATCCCCGACACTCAAGATTACCTCTCAAACTACATGATTGGCGACCAGCCATCACAAGGGGTTGGACTAGAGTCCTGCATGCCTTCTACATCCAGGAGAGCACAATAGGGCCATTCTGCTTCACCTTGTTCAGCAACAGGAATGTCTGTTGCCTCTTTCTTTACCATCTGTAATAGTGCAAGTATAGAACCCTGGTTCATCATTCTTTATTTGGTGCTTATGTAATTCTTGAACATATGTACCTGTGAATCGAATAATGCATTGGTTGTTTGAACCTGATGGATATGAGTAAAGCTATAGCCTACTTTCAAGTTTAAATTAGGTACAGTTTTAAATAGTAGCAATTAAATTAGGGTGAAACTACGGTGTGCAGGTCATTACGGCGCACACGGTTAATAAAGCACAACATGTGCGATAGACATCATAATCCGACACGGTTCATGGAGAGGAAACGTGTGTAACAATGCACACAATTGCCTTTTGCAAAGCGTGTGTGATGTCAGACACTATCACATACGGTGTGGGAGAACTAAATGTGTGTGATTGTCTACCTATCGTACATGGTTTATAATCATGAACTGTTTGTGATGTGCCACGCATCGTAAAACTCCCGTGCCTGGAATCTGCCTAGAAAACTTCTGTGCCAGGAATCTCCCTAGTTTTAGGTAAAACCACAAAACTCCGACTTCGATGGCAATGCAAGCACAAATGAGTAGCAAGGATGAAGCGTTTGAGATATTCGAGATATCGGAAGCGGTTATATAGGGACAACTGTATGCATCAAGGCTCCCTATCCCTGATGGTTTCTGGGTCATGTGGGAAGGACCCCCCTATCGCCGTCACTCACTAGGCGACGGTTCCAAATGTCATCGCGGAAAGTGGTTAAAAACCGTTTGTATAGCACCTACGCGTACTAGTGGTAGCTGGTTCGGATGGATACTGGCGCGTGCGTGGGAGACACAACATTCTCTAGTTAAGGAATATGCGGTTATCCTCAAAAAAGAAAAGGCCTTATTCGTGCTTCCGCATGCACGAGAATTTGGTTCTGCTCGCAATATGGATGATACCTGGAGGATGAAGTGAACCCAGAGGCATGCTAGCACGGGAGACCTGTTTCTGCTATACAGTAGTACTACTCATGTTCCTACTACTCCTACTAGTAGTAGTAGTAGTACAACTGTGGTACACTTGATGGTCAAAATATTATTCATCCGGTCCTCATAGTGAAGTGACAAGACCCTGCGCCCGAGGTGACACCAGTCCAGGTGGCGTGTTCGGGTTACAAAAGTCAGCCTCACCTTGTGAATTGTGCAGTCACTGTCACTGCCGTTGTATAGCATGCCTCGCCTCGTCTCCCTCTCCCCTAGCACCACTCCATCTCCATCTCCGTCTCGCCGGAGATCCTGAGGTCACTCTTCATCATCTCACTATGCCCCCACGTACCCTCGCCTCGCTCGCCTCCCCCAGTACCACTATTCCCTCGCTAGCCGCTCCAACACCGAGAGCCTTCTCCCCCGTAAATCAAGCCCCCAAAAACCCCACCTTCCAAAATCCACCATGGCCGAACGCGAACCGCGCAACATCCATATGAGCCGCAATTGGAGCAATCTCCCCGGTGACATCCTCGATCTTTGTTGTTTGTGTATGGATATGTTGAGCGCCCTACGGCTGGCTGCATGCTCGAGGGACATGCACACGGCCATCGTCGAAGCGAGGCCTAAGCTTTTCAAGACACCCTGCTTGCTGCTATCTGGTCTTGCAAGATTTGCTCACCATGATATGGAGGAGTACATGATGCCCCTCGACTTCAATCCGACCTTCATTAGCCAAAAATTCTTTGCAAGTATGTAGTGGGTCGCCATACATCATTTCCTTTGACTTTGATCCAATCACCATCGCCCGAAACTTCTTGGCAGGTATGTACTAGGTCGGCATGAGCTCCCACTGGATGGACGTCGTCAGACAAGACCGAAAAAAGTTGGTGCTCCTTAACTTCCACACCTCCCATGAGATTATTCTTTCTACGTTGGATTATATAGGGTTTTATCATTGCCGTCCAAGTCATCTAGATTACGAAGTCAGTTGGACGCACCTTGTTTTGTAAAAGATTGTAATCTGCCAAGTGCCCACACGAGATGGGAATTATGCATACTTCAAGCTAATTGCCTTCTTCGACCGCGGACTTCATACGTCTCCAACATATCTACTTTTCCAAACACTTTTGCCCTTGTTTTGGACTCTAACTTGCATGATTTGAATGGAACTAACCCGGATTGATGCTGTTTTCAGCAGAATTGCCATGGTGTTATTTTTGTGCAGAAATAAAAGTTCTCGGAATGACCTGAAACTTCAGGAGATACTTTTTGGAATTAATAAAAAATACTGGTGAAAGAATCAACCGAAGGGGGCCCACACCCTGGCCACGAGGGTGAGGGGCGCGCCCTACCCCCTGGGCGCGCCCCCTGCCTCGTGGGCCCCCTGGAGCTCCACCGACCTCAACTCCAACTCCATATATTCACGTTCGGGGAGAAAAAAAATCAGAAAGAAGGATTCATTGCATTTTACGATACGGAGCCACCGCCAAACCCTAATATTCCTCGGGAGGGCTGATTTGGAGTCCATTCGGGGCTCCGGAGAGGGGAATCCGTCGCCATCGTTATCATCAACCATCCTCCATCACCAAGTTCATGATGCTCACCGTCGTGCGTGAGTAATCCCATCGTAGGCTTGCTGGACGGTGATGGGTTGGATGAGATTTACCATGTAATCGAGTTAGTTTTGTTAGGGTTTGATCCCTAGTATCCATTACGTTCTAAGATTGATGTTGCTATAACTTTGCTATGCTTAATGCTTGTCACTATGGCCCGAGTGCCATGATTTCAGATCTGAACCTATTATGTTTTCATGAATATATGTGAGTTCTTGATCCTATCTTGCAAGTCAATAGTCACCTACTATGTGTTATGATCCGGCGACCCCGAAGTGACAATAATCGGGACCACTCCCGGTGATGACCGTAGTTTGAGGAGTTCATGTATTCACTAAGTATTAATGCTTTGGTCCGGTACTATATTAAAAGGAGGCCTGAATATCCCTTAGTTTCCAATAGGACCCCGCTGCCATTGGAGGGTAGGACAAAAGATGTCATGCAAGTTCTTTTCCATAAGCACGTATGACTATATTCGGAATACATGCCTACATTACATTGATGAACTGGAGCTAGTTCTATGTCACCCTATGTTATAACTGTTGCATGAGGAATCGCATCCGACATAATTATCCATCATTGACCCATTGCCTACGAGCTTTTCACATATTGATCTTTGCTTAGTTACTTTTCCGTTGCCACTGTTACGTTTACTACAAAAACTGCTACTGTTACTTTTGCCACCGTTACCGTTAGTTCCATACTACTTTGCTACTAAATACTTTGCTGCAGATATTAAGTCTTTCAGGTGTGGTTGAATTGGCAACTCAACTGCTAATACTTGAGAATATTCTTTGGCTCCCCTTGTGTCGAATCAATAAATTTGGGTTGAATACTCTACCCTCGAAAACTATTGCGATCCCCTATACTTGTGGGTTATCAAGACTATTTTCTGGCGCCGTTGCCGGGGAGCATAGCTCTATTGTTTGAGTCACTTTGGATTTATATCTGTTGATTACTATGAGGAACTTGAAAGATGAAAGAACCAAGAGTTTTCCCTCAACTACGAGGGGAGGTAAGGAACTGCCATCTAGCTCTGCACTTGATTCACCTTCTATTTTGAGTAAACTTGCGACATCTGCACCTGCTATTGATTCTGATAGGTCGCATGTTATTGATGATGCCACTTCTTCTATGCATGATCCCTATGATGAAACTACTTCTATGCTTGATAATATTGTTCCATTAGGTGAATTTCTTGATTAACAACTTGCTAGGGCTAGAGAGAATGAAATTATTGAAACAGGTAATACTGATGAAAGTGATGATGAAGATTCTCCCCCTAGATATGAATTTCCTGATGTGCCTGAGGGTTATGTTATAGATGAAGAAATCGCTAGAGACCTTTTTCTTCCAAAGATAGATATGATCTTAAGAAATTGTTAGCTAAGCTGAAAGAAAAGTCTTTGAATGCTAGAATGAAATATGGCCCTGCTTTTGCTACTTCACCTATCTGTATTTCTGATAAGGATTATGATTTCTCTGTCAATCCTGAGTTAATTACTTTGGTTGAATCTAATCCTTTTTATGGCTATGAATCTGAAATTGTTGTGGCACATCTTACTAAATTGAACGATATAGCCACCCTATTCACTCATGAGGAAAAAATTCGTTACTATTATATCCTTAAGTTATTTCCGTTCTCATTAAAGGGTGATGCTAAAACGTGGTTCAATTCTCTTGCTCCTGGTTGTGTGCGTAGTCCCCAGGATATGATTTATTACTTCTCTGTAAATATTTCCCCGCTTATAAGAAACAAGCTGCCTTAAGGGAAATATATAATTTTCTGCAAATCGAAGAAGAGAGTCTCCCACAAGCTTGGGGGAGGCTTCTCCGATTACTTAATGTTTTGCCTGATCATCCTCTCAAGAAAAATGAAATACTTGATATCTTTTATAATGGACTAACCGATGCTTCCAGAGACCACCTCGATAGTTGTGTTGGTTGTGTTTTCAGGAAAGAACTGTTGAGCAAGCTGAATTGCTATTGAATAATATATTTAGTAATGATAATGACTAGACACTTCCTGAACCAACTCCTAAGCCAACTCCGAAGAAAAGGGGTATTCTATTTCTCAGTCCTGAAGATATGAAAGAGGCAACAAAATCTATGAAAGAAAAGGGTATTAAAGCTGAAGATGTTAAGAATTTACCACCTATTGAAGAAATACATGGTCTGAATAATCCAACACAGGTAGTAAAGGTAAATTCTCTCTATATATTTGATGAAGGTGATATTCCTCGTAATAAGTCTGCTAGCCAATGCTTAGATGAGTTTGATAAATTTATTGTTAAACAAGAAAACTTCAATGCTTATGTTGGTAGACAATTGAAACAATGCTTATAAGGTTGAACACTTGAGTGATTATATGTCTAGAGTTAAAGGTGACCTTAAACTTATTAGTAAACATGCTTCTATGTTACAACTCAAGTAGAACAAGTGCTTAAAGCACAAGATGATTTGCTCAATGAATTAAATAATAAGAAAATTGATAATGTTGTTAGAGTTATGACTAGAGGGGGTAAAATGACTCAGGAACCTTTGTATCCTGAGGGCCACCCTAAGAGAGTTGAGCAAGATTCTCAGAGAATTATTGTTGATGCACCTAGTCCTTCTAAGAAGAACAAAAAGAAAAATGATAGGACTTTGCATGCTTCTAGTGAACCTGTTGTTGACACACCTGAGAATCCCAATGATATTTCTATTTCTGATGCTGAAACACAATCTGGTAATGAACATGAACCTAGTGATAATATTAATGATGATGTTCATGTTGATGCTCAACCTAGCAACAAAAATGATGTAGAGATTGAACCTGCTGTTGATCTTGATAACCCACAATCAAAGAATCAACGTTATGATAAGAGAGACTTTGTTGCTAGGAAGCACGGTAAAGAAAGAGAACCATGGGTTCAGAAACCTATGCCTTTTCCTCCTAAACCATCCAAGAAAAAGGATGATGAGGATTTTGAGCGCTTTGCTGAAATGATTAGACCTATCTTTTTGCGTATGCGTTTGACTAATATGCTTAAAATGAATCCTTATGCTAAGTATATGAAAGATATTGTTACAAACAAAAGAAAGATACCGGAAGCTGAAATTTCCACCATGCTTGCCAATTATACTTTAAAAGGTGGGATACCAAAGAAACTAGGAGATCCAGGAGTACCAACTATACCATGCTCCATTAAAAGAAACTATGTTAAAACTGCTTTATGTGATCTTGGAGCCGGTGTTAGTGTTATGCCTCTATCTTTATATCATAGACTTGATTTGAATAAGTTGACACCTACTGAAATATCCTTGCAAATGGCCGATAAATCAACTGCTATACCTATCGGTATTTGTGAGGATGTGCCTGTTGTGGTTGTAAACGTTACTATTTTAACGGACTTTGTTATTCTTGATATTCCCGAGGACGATAGTATGTCGATTATCCTTGGTAGACCCTTTTTGAATACTGCAGAGGCTATTATTGATTGCAACAAAGGCAATGTCACTTTTCATGTTAATGGTAATGACCATACGGTACACTTTCCAAGGAAACAACCTCAAGTCCACAGTATCAATTCTATTGGAAAATTTTCAACAATTACTATTGGAGGTTTTGAATTCCCTCTTCCTACTGTCAAGAAGAAATATGATATTCTTATTGTTGGGGACATACATATCCCCGTTGAGGTAACCTAGTGTTATTCGAAAATTCTCTGGTTTCGTGTTATTCGGAAAGTGTTTGTTAACAAGACTTGATCAACCTTGTTAGTGGATTCCTTTTGATGAGCATGAGATGGATGAAGTTAGAAAGCACAACTCTATGTACCCTCCTTTTACTTTCTGTTATTTAGATTAAATAAAGCAAAAATAGTATTTTCTGAATTATCCTTGCAATAAAAATACCCTGAAAATAAAAGTTCTCCAAATGTACTGAAAATGAAATATGATTTTTTGTAGAATATTTAAGAATATCTGGCACTGAGAACACACCAGGGGGGCCACCATTTGGCCACGAGGGCACAGGGCATGCCCACCCCCTTGGGGTGCGCCCCCTGCCTCGTGGACCCCCTCCACTTATTCCAGCACCCACTCACTTCGTCTTCCTCCAGAAAAATCCTTCCATACACTACTAGGGAAAACCTTATACACATAATCTTAGCAGCAACGCGGTTTAAAAACAGACGCTACTGCTAATTAGCAGTAGCGAGCTTCAGAAAACCCCGCTACTAATAGCACCGCAGCAGTAGCGGTCTGGGTGAAACAAGCGCTACTACTATAATTGCCACGGCGTTGCCCCTAGGCTAGATATAGTAGTAGCGCCCTTCCAAGGACGCGCTACTGGTAATGTACTTAGTAGCAACGTTTTTCTTCAAAACACGCTATTGCTATTGCACCTAATTAAGTTTAGTCCCATACTGCTAAGCGAACAAGGTGTTTACCACCTTAAATATGTTACTTCTCAAACTATCTCGAGCACTTGGTCTTCATTGAACTATATGTGTAGGATTTGTGGCTGCAATATGAATCTTCACCAGTGCCTATATAGGTACTGTGAGGATTCATGTTGACTATTTAGATTCTACACAAAAAGATCAATGATGACCAATGTATATTTTTGAAATTTTACATGCTTAGACTTAGCAGTAGCGTTTTTTCATGGCAAAGCGCTACTGATATTATAAAACAGAAAGGAATAGTTGTAGCGCGTTTCGCTTGACACGCTATAGCTAACTTAGCTATAGAGTGTTCCGGCAAAACGCGCTGCTGCTAGTTTGACTTAACCCCCGGCGGCGCAGGCTCAAAATTTCGCTAAGTCCTTCCCCTCCACTTCCCCCTCTCCCATAACTGCTCCATCGCCGTCGTCGCCCTGCCGCTCTCGACCTCACCGCCACCGCCCGCCGCCGCCCTCAACCTCGCCACCGCCGCCGCCCGCCACACACCCTCGACGCCGCCCCCGACCCCAACCTCGACGCTGCCCTCCGCCACGCGCCCGAGCCCCGACCCCGCCTCAACCCTCGGCGCAGTCACCGTAAGGCTCTGCCTCTCCTCTCCCCTACCCTCCTCTCTCTCTGCTAGGGCAATTCATATATGTGTTGATGTTGTGTTGATGTTCATATGAACCCTAGGTGTTCATATGAACCCTAGATTTGTTTAGGGCAGAGGCATCTTTTAGCATTTAGGAAAATGATTACCATTTTTTTAGGAAATTAGCTAGGAATTTTTTATGAAAATGCCTAAAAGTAATTTCATTCAAAAAACAAAAACAAAATTGTTTTTCTTTCAAAACTTGGTTAAACTAATTGTTGCTATGTAAATGAAAAACAAGATTGTTGTTATATGATATATGTCATTGATGTTCATTTGCATATTCCATTATTGAAGTGGTTCGATTGTGCCCAAGTGGCTTTGTTGTTTCTAGAAAATGAAGTTTAGTGGCCTATGTTTTGCCTGAATGTTGATTCATTTCGCTCCGCAAATTTCAGGTTCTCGATTTGTCCACTTTTTAGCAAAAGTCATGCCGAAATTTTCCGTGAATTTCGGCATGACTTGTGCTACAAACTAGGACATATCGAGTGCCCGGGATTTGCCGCACTGGGAAGGAGTCAACGTTCCTGCAAAGCATAGGCCTTTTTTATTTCATTATTCATTTTATTAGGTATAGAATTAATTGACTAGATTTAATCGTAAGAACTAGTTGACTTAATAGAACTAGTTGAACATGTCACATTTGTTGTTGTTTTTTTAGTTAAAGCAATTTTTCGCGCATCGACGTCGATGATGCCTATCCCGCATCCTCGTCATCGAGTCGGCGGAGGACACCTGCGTCACCAGATGGGCCATGTCCGGGACTGGGCTCCGCCGAGGTGTACTGGGAGGCGATACCTACCGGGGGCGCAGGTTGGTGAGGAGCCAGCCTGTCATTGACCCGAACCTTCTTTGGTGGCGGTCGCGTGGGCTAGTGAGGGTCCAGAGGCTCGAGGACCCTGTGGAGGTGGTGCGTCACCGTGTCAGTGAGGAGGACGCGCACGTCCATCGCTACTTGTTTGCGTTGGAGCACAGGTTCTCCAATACCGGCAGGTTCTCCGTGGATCTCACCGAGCTATGATCCCGTGATGGTTCCTTCTCTTTGATGTCCACCGCCCGCCGATACCCCCGCATGCGCTAGGGTTTTAGTTGTATTAGTGATGTTATATGTATGATACTATTCGGGATGTATTAGTGATAATATTCGATGATGTACGGACGCATGAGATGATTTACTTTTGCTTATTGACTGCATGCTAATTTGAATACTTATTTATTTTCCTCTTTGGTTTTGCTTATTGAATGCTCATGTCAATATGAGTCCTATAATATATTTTGAGTATCCTGGAGTTGTCTTCGATCGATTTTCAATTAATGTTTCAACTATGAACATAGGAAATGTCTGACAATGAAAAGGATTTCGGTATTTGCAAATACTGCGAAGACGAGCGCGGCCTGTGCGACGGAATCTTCCTAGATGGTGATAGGCACTTCAGCATCAAGCTGGACGTGAACTTCGAAGTGGATACAGTAAGTCACAATGACAAGTCTTTTTTCGTAATTAAGCATGACATCTACTTCATTTGCTTCAACTTATAATTTAATTTTTTTACTATTCTACCAGCGTATCCCCTGCCATGCAAGAGTTTTTGTCTTGGATAAGATAGGTTTCAGTCGTACTATGGTGGTAAAGAAAGTTTACTTGAAGACCGAGCATGGTTATATTTTCCACGCAAAATTATACAACTCAGACGACTACACCTATTTTGGATGCAAAACTTGGCGAGCACTATGCAAGACTTATGCATTTGAGCCTGATATGGTTATCACCTTTGATATTTGTCCTAAGATGATATTGAAGGTAATACCGACATCCGGGTCAATGTGCGACGCCTCAGTTATACCATTATGTGAGTTTCTCAACCATATTTATGTCTTTGATATTGTTTATTCAAAATAGTTGACAACTAATTTCTATTGTCACTTATTTCGTTCAAGCAAACATGTCCAGCGCTTGGTAGACAGGACCTACTACTGTCCCGGGCTGAACTAAATCTATGACGAGCTAAGTCATTATGTTTCATGGCTTGAGGATCTTGATACTGTCAAGACAAATTTTCTTCCTGCACTTAGAAATGTTAGTACTGAAAAAGTGCGACCAATAGTGTTCGTAATGAACTATGGTCACATCTATTTAGGAAAGATGGTAAGATTTTTACTATTTGTCCTCAGTGCATCTTTTGCATACATTATTTTTTAAGCTAAACTTCATTGCTAAGTATGTTACTATACGATGTTCTTCAACAGGGACTCCCGATGAATGTTGTGCCTCATGGGATCGAGACTAATGGTACCATGAGTATTGTTAGCTTACGGCCAAGATATCCTACAATGCACTTTAGTGCATTTAGGATTTCTAAGAGCGACGAAGTCTTAATAGTGAAAGACTGGACCAAATTTGTGATGGAGGAGCACAAAGAAGTACTAGGGGGCAGCAATGAGAAGCGCAACCCACGATTAGGAGACAGGCTCATCTGCATGCTCCAACTTGATGAAGGAGGAGAGCTACACATGTTTTATGTTATTTTACCTGAGAGAGCAGCAGCAGGAGTGATTAGCTAGCTAGAAATGAGTTTGAAGATGATGATGTGCTACACTATGACTATGATGATTAAATAGCTAGTGTTGGTGGTAATGACTATGATGATTATTATTATCTAGTGTTGGTGGTGATTAGATGGCAACCACATCTAGTGTTGGTGGTGATTAGCTAGCTAGAATGAGTTTGAAGATGATGATGTGCTACACTATGACTATGGTGATTAAATAAATACTATTGGTGGTAATGACTATGATGATGATTAAATAGCTTGTGCTGGCGGATTAGATTCAAGTGGAGGCAACATGTGGTGCACATCGAAAGTACTACTTGTCCAAACTAGATCAAGTTTGGATTAGTAGTATACTTTTGACATGCACCACATATTGCCTCCACTTGAACCTAATCCACCTTCATTTGACTCACTGTTATGGACATAATGATATAAACCTCATAATTGATATTGTACCAAAATTTGTATGACGGCGTATAAATACACTAAAAATAAAAAATAAAAGTACTAGTAGCGATGGATAGTAAACACGCTACAACTAGCTATATTAGCAGCAGCGCGGGATAGAACAAGCGCTGCCGCTATGTGTCTTAGCAGTAGCGCTTGTCGCACGCGCTACTGCTAAGTAATAGCTGTAGCACCTTATTGGTAGCGCGGCTGCCCGCGCTACTAGTGGGCATTAAACCCGCACTACTACTAGGGTTTTCCCTAGTAGTGATAGCTCAAACCCGTGTAGCTCATCTTGCTGCCATTTTTTATCTCTTTGCTCAAAGCTCCATTCACAAAACTACTTTGGGGGATTGTTCTTCGGTATGTGACTCCTCCAATGATCCAATTAGTTTTTGTTCTAGTGCTTTATTTATTGCAAATTTTTGCTGCTAAGGTGACCTTGTTCTTGAACTTGCATGTCAAATTTATATGGTCCGAAGTAGTTTTAATGCATGATATAGCCTCTAGGCACTTGTAGGAGTAGTTGCTATCAATCTTGTTGAGCTTTGTTCACTTTTATTTTGAGCCACTAAAATTTCAGAAAATTTTCAGAGAAAAAAAAATGATAAAGAGATCGTTGAGGGGCTCTTCGAGCCGAAGCCCGCAGGATAAGCAGAATGAGGAAAATAAAAAGCCCAAATACAATCTTCCTCGCACTACGGAGGTTCGGTCATGCGAATGGCCTTGTGATGTGTTCTTGAGAGCTGCCAGAATTTATGATGACTTTTATTACTTGGTTGAGAACGCGGGCCTCACCGACTTCCTCCATGACCAGCGCAAACAATATATCCTACTCACTAATATTTTCGTGCAAAATTTTTATTTCCATGCTAAGAAATCACCACCTTCAGTGGAGTTTCACTTATATGATGAGGTTAAGGAGATGTCACTCCATGATTTTTGTCGGGTCTGCAAGATACCCTTTGTGGGTAGCATCAAGGAACCACATCGTAGTGATGTGGATGGATTTATTGATAAAATTGTTGTAGGGGAAACAAGAAAGTTTCCGATGAAAGAATTACTAGTATACATTTTCCTGTTCTACGTTACTTTACGATATTTGCTAGTAAATGCTTAATTGGTCGCGGGAACAGTGGAAATCTTAGTGCTCCTGATCTTGTCATTTTGCGCCATGCTTTGTTTCGTGATACAACTTTCAGCTTAGGCGCTATTTTTGCTAAACGATTAAGTCTGAACCGTACAAAGGGCCCCATCTTCGGAGGCATCTTTGCTTCACGCCTTGGTGAACACTTTGAGATACCTATTAGGCATTATGAGAAAGAGGAAAAGTTGTTGCCCCCTATTTTTCTATATTATAAGAGTACGGTAGCACATGAATTTATTGTTAAAAATAAGAAGAAGATGCTTAAGTATAATTTGATATTTGATAAAACTCACTGTGAGACTATTGCCTTGCCTGCACCCTCTTTGTTTAACATATTTTCAGGCACGTACCTCATCTTGCCCGGGGCCATTTATGCATACTGGAGGCTGACACAAGTCCCAGAACCTAAGCCTGAGCCACCACTTGACCCTTATCGACAGTCGGTTTATCAGTGGGATCCGGAGGAGATCGCCAACCAGTGGCACCCTAAGGACCCTCCTTAGTACACCGGAGAGAGTAGCTTCGAGCCGTGGCCATAGACCAACTTAGGCCAAAAGCCTAAGCTTGGGAGAGTACGTATTTCTCACCGACATCACATTCAGGTTTACACACTTATTCTAGTTGTCGGTGCTCATACTCTTTCATTGTACTATCCATGCTAGTTTATTTTATTTTCTAAGCCTTCTTCTTGTGTGTTTGAAAAACCTTGAGAAAAACCAAAAAAATTAGTTGTAGCTTTTAGCTAGTTTACTTTCCATGCCTGTAGTAGTAATTAAAAGAAAACCCAAAAAGATTTCTCGTTCTTCTTTTGCTTGTTGGGAGCTTTCCCGTGTAAATAGTTTTATTTCTTTTCTTTTCTTTGGGGGTCGAGAGGAGAAGACCATGATGAAAATGTTAAGTGGCTCTCATATGCATTATTGTTGATTTAACCAAGAGCCCATATTACCTTGTCTTCTCCCTTGTATTAAATGCTTGAAGATTCCAGCTTAGTCCAATGCACGTGCACTATTATTATTATCCACACCGTTCGGTCATGCGAGTGAAAGGCAATAATGACGATATACGATGGACTGGTTGAGATGAGAGAAGCTGGTATGAACTCGACCTATCTTTTTTTTGTAAATATGATTAGTTCATCATTCTTGATTCAGCCTATTATGAATGAAACATGCTTGCAATGACAATTAGAGATTATAGTTGCTCATGCGATGCTTAGTTTGCTAGGAGTTTATAATGGTTTACCTTGCGTGCCAACATGCTATTAAAATGGTTGTGATGTGGTATGATAGGGTGGCATCCTCCTTTGAACAATTCGAGTGGCTTGACTTGGCACATGTTCACACATGTAGTTCAAACAAAATCAACATAGCCTCCACAATATTTATGTTCATGGGATTTATATCCTACTCATGCTTGCACTCATTGTTGATTAATCTTAATGCATGTTCATGACTGTTGTCGCTCTCTAGTTGGTCACTTCCCTGTCTCTTTCTAGCCTTCACTTGTCCTAAGCGGGAATACCCCTTGTGAATCCACTTCCATAAACCCCAAAGTTATTCCATATGAGTCCACCATACCTTCCTATATGTGGTATTTACCTGCCGTTCCAAGTAAATTTGTATGTAGCAAACTCTAAACCTTCAAATGAAATTTTGTTTTGTATGCTCGAATAGCTCATGTATCAACTAGGGTTGTCTATATCTTCCATGCTAGGTGGGTTATTCTCACGATGAGTGGACTCCGCTCACCATTCACGAGAAAATGGCTGGTAAACGGGATGCCCAGTCCCATGCTCAAATCAAATCAAAATAATTGCAAACAAAACTACCCCAGGATTGTTGTTAGTTGAAGGCACCCATTGTTTCGGGCAAGCCATGGATTGATGCTCGTTGGTGGTAGGGGGGTATAAACTTTACCATTCTGTTTGGGAACCGCCTATAATGTGTGTAGCATGGAAGATATCGAGATCTCTTCGTTGTTATGTTGGAAATGAAAGTATACCACTCAAAATATTATTTATATCTATTTCAAAACTCGAGCTCTGGCACCTCTGCAAATCCCTGCTTCCCTCCGCGAAGGGCCTATCTATTTACCTTTATGTTGAGTCATCATCCTCTTATTAAAAAGACCAGTTGGAGAGCACCGCTCTCATTTGCATGCATTGCTATTAATTTATATTGAGTATGACTGTGACTGGATCTCTTTTACCATGAATTATAATGTCTAGTCAGTCCTTGGTCTTCAGGGGTGCTCTGCATTTATGTTTTGCGGTCTCAGAAAGGGCTAGCGAGATACCATCTTGTTATATCATATTATGATTGTTTTGAGAAAGTGTTGTCATCCGAGATTTATTATTATTGCTCGCTAGTTGATTATGCTATTGATATAAGTAAACATGAGACCTAAATGTTATTGTGAATATGGTTATTTCATAATGTTTGCTGAAAACCTGAATGTTGGCTTTACATATTTGCAACAACAAGAGCAAATAGAGTTTGTAAAAGTTTTTCTTTATCACTTTCAGTTTGTCAACTGAATTGCTTGAGGACAAGAAAAGGTTTAAGCTTGGGGGAGTTGACACGTCTACAACGTATCTACTTTTCCAACCACTTTTGCCCTTGTTTTGGACTCTAACTTGCATGATTTGAATGGAACTAACCCGGACTGACGCTGTTTTCAGCTGAATTGCCATGGTGTTATTTTTGTGCAGATATAAAAGTTCTCAGAATGACTTGAAACTTCACGGAGATACTTTTTGGAATTAATAAAAAATATTGGCAAAAGAATCAACCGAAGGGGCCCACACCCTGGCCACGAGGGTGAGGGGCGCGCCCTACCCCCTGGGCGCACCCCCTGCCTCGTGGGCCCCCTAGAGCTCCACCGACCTCAACTCCAACTCCATATATTCACATTCGGGGAGAAAAAAAATCAGAGAGAAGGATTCATCGCGTTTTATGATACGGAGCCGCCGCCAAGCCCTAATCTTCCTCGGGAGGGCTGATCTGAGTCCTTCGGGCCCGGAGAGGGAATCCGTCGCCATCGTCATCATCAACCATCCTCCATCACCAATTTCATGATGCTGACCGCCGTGCGTGAGTAATCCCATCGTAGGCTTGCTGGATGGTGATGGGTTGGATGAGATTTACCATGTAATCGAGTTAGTTTTGTTAGGGTTTGATCCCTGGTATCCATTATTTTCTAAGATTGATGTTGCTATGACTTTGCTATGCTTAATGCTTGTCACTAGGGACCGAGTGCCATGATTTCAGATCTGTACCTATTATGTTTTCATGAATATATGTGAGTTCTTGATCATATCTTGCAAGTCAATAGTCACCTACTATGTGTTATGATCCGGCAACCCCGAAGTGACAATAATCGGGACCACTTCCGATGATGACCATAGTTTGAGGAGTTTATGTATTCACTAAGTGTTAATGCTTTGGTCCGGTACTCTATTAAAAGGAGGCCTTAATAACCCTTAGTTTCCAATAGGACCCCACTGCCATGGGAGGGTAGGACAAAAGATGTCATGCAAGTTCTTTTCCATAAGCACGTATGACTATATTCGGAATACATGCCTACATTACATTGATGAACTGGAGCTAGTTCTGTGTCACCCTATGTTATAACTGTTGCATGAGGAATGGCACCCGACATAATTATCCATCATTGATCCATTGCCTACGAGCTTTTCACATATTGATCTTTGCTTAGTTACTTTTTCGTTGCCACTGTTACGATTACTACAAAAACTGCTATTGTTACTTTTGCCGCCGTTACTGTTACTTCCATACTACTTTGCTACGAAATACATTGCTGCAGATATTAAGTCTTTCAGGTGTGGTTGAATTGACAACTCAACTGCTAATACTTGAGATTATTATTTGGCTCCCCTTGTGTCGAATCAATAACTTTGGGTTGAATACTCTACCCTCGAAAACTGTTGTGATCCCCTATACTTGTGGGTTATCAGGACCCGCCTATCTTTTCGCTGGTGCCTTCTTTAGCTGGAGATAGCTCGCCTCGCAGTGGATCTTCAAAGCCTATACACACTTCTGTGATGCTATTGAACACAATGGCATCATCTACGTGATCGACAAAGAAGATGGCACCACGTATTGCTGGGACGGCGCATGTAAGTTGTTTCCGTCTGATGTTAATGACGATGCCATGACACTGTTTGAACTTTTTGTGATGATTGACATATCCTTGTTTGAGCAGAATTTGAGTAGAACTATGGCAATGTATTAGAGACGTCGTAAGTCAGCTATATTTGGAATGAGTTAATTCATGCGATTGTGACCATGTCATTACAGCCAATTTGTACCCCAGAATAATCAAACGGTTAGGAAGATAAGGATATTCTCCTTATTTAATAGTAACCTATATACTACTAAATATGAGTGTGTATCAATGGCCATGTTAGTTTCCTCATTTTCATGATGTAGAAACATGCATCACACACTGTTGGTTTCATCTAACAATACATTAGGGAAGTAAATGTGCATATGGAGAACTCTATATTTGGAAGTAGTGAAATCTTGTAATGCTTACCATGTGTACATACCTATATTCGCCCTTCAGCAATCAATGGCTAGAATAATATCCTCACAAAAAGTTTGCCCACAGAACATGAGTATATAACAATGCATGGTCTATTAGTTTCCTTGAAGAATTTGTTTGTGAGGACACAACATGATTACATAACATGCATGAGATGGTAGTTTCCTGTGAAGAATTGATTGCGAGATAACATGAGTATAACCATGCATGTCACTTCTATATTTTTGAACCCAGTATACATTTCCCTGTATTTTCCTCCCAGTTCCAACAGGGACATATCAATGTTGTTTCTTGCATTGTCCTACTCATACTCTGAACAATGCTGATCTTACATTAACAATGCCTGTCCTTTTTGATATGATGCAGTGTCCCTACAGTTACTACCCTTTGTAATCACACCACCTTTGCCAAAAACAGGGAAGCACAACTGGTTCCTCGCTCGATCAGACGACGGAAAAAGACTCATGATCATTCAGACACATGAGCCGGAAAAGTTATATTGTAAAAACCCCACTGTATACAAGCACCATGAAATACGTGAGTATCCGGACAGTGGTTGTTACGTCTACGAGCAGGATACCAACTTGTTGGGGCCTTTAGGATTTTTGAGTTGGAGGCAGGTAAACAACCTTGGTTCACACTCTCTGTTTCTCGGACTCAATTATCCGATTAACCAGGAGATCACCGTTGGCAAGGACCTTGATGGCATAGATGCTCTGTTTGCTATGGAAAACTGTGTCTACACGGCGAGCCCTAGGACTTCGGGAGCAAACTCCCCTGATTGTCAATGATACAGCCTGCAACCAAAAGAAGGTGAGAATGACAAAGGCATCTGGATTAACTTTGATCCTTGGATGTCTCAAGTCCGACAGGCAGTGATGTGGTTCAAGCCTGCAGGTTGATAGGTAATTCGGCTGTTGCGTTGAAAGGGTGGAGTACTGGTGTCTCCGGATCACTGGTCGCTGAAGCGGGGCTGCAAATTACAATGGTGTTGGATCATCCCTCTTCGAATGACTTGTTGTCTTTACTGCTTGTTCTGGATGGGTAGTTCTCTCTTTTGTTATGCATATTCCTTGTCATTTGGTCATCCTCGTCTATGTCACTCCTACTATGTAATAGTTTGCCTCTATTTAGAATATCATTCTCGTCTGGATCATGAGAGTCTGAGCGCTGCAGATGGGTGCATTTTGGTGGTGTAGCAAGACTTCTTATGAACTATAATGTCTTGCTATTTCTATCAGTAGTAGTCACTAGTTAGTGTTTGAATGTTGTACATATCATTGTTTCGAACTGTTTATTGTCTCGAACTGCTGATGGGCTAAATGAGGACATCACCATTCTCCGGTGTTCAGAGTATGTCTCCTTTTTTCAAGTTATAATTGAGCTCAATGTATTTTTGATGATGTACACTTATTTGGGCCAATGAGGTGTCGTTGAATATGGTCCGAGTAGTAACGCAATGCCAAACATGTCAGTTATGACTCTCAGGCCGGGCTCTCAAAAGATCCACAATAAAAAGGCCGGGCTCTCAAAAAACATATAATAAGGACTCTTAGGCCGACATGTGGGGGCCACCGGTGTTTCCGTGCGCTTGCGCGCCGAGAGCATATTGGCGCGTGTTCGAAATTCATGCTACCTTTTCAGCCCCAATCTCCCGCCCCTCCCCCACCTCTGGAATCCCGATTCCTACTCCAGTTCCCCCAAATCCCCCTCCTGTACTCCCTGTACTCAAGCTCACTGTCATGTCATCAGTCAACGCGGATCTTCGAGCCAGAGATCCTGAGGTCCGTCCTGCCTTCGGGCGCTGCGTGCTGTCGCTCAACAGTGGCATGGCGGCGCTTGACGACCAGTTTGTCGGCAAAGTGCTGATGGTAACCATCAACGGCGACCGGCCTCCCGTCTTGCTGGACGACCTTGTCAAAGCTCTTGGCATTGCGCATGGCATCCAAATAAGTGACTTGCTCGTCAAAGTCTGTCCACCACTGGCTGATTTCTTTGTCAGGTTCCGGACAACTTTTGACTGCAGTCGTGTGTTCGAATCTTCTGGCGTTTGTTCTGCGATGGCGCGCTGGTGAACTTTGATCGGTGGCACCCAGGATGGGGCTCGGTGACCTCTGAGCTTGAGTTTTTAACAAAGCTTACCTTCCACGGCATACCTCGACGTGCTTGGAACAAGGAGTCCATGAATGAGCTTATCAACGACCTTGGAGGTGAGCTCGTAAGTATGTTTGTTCCTCCAGACAGCTGGGCTCTGACGGTTATGGCATGGATGAAGAAGTCGTCCACCATACCGAAGGTGATTGGTGTTGAGATACCGGTGTAGGAACCGGGGTTGTACTATTTGTCGCCACCAAGGCCGCCGCGGACCATGCTAGGGATGTGTTGGGTTCTACCGTAGGGTGCGTCTATTGCAAATTAAAAATTTCCTACGCGCAGAACAACCACGACCATGCTACGGGAATGGATCACAGTCCGTTACCACTAGACGCGCAGTGTCATGCAGCGGAAGAAGAGTTGCGGCAGCGCGTCCGTGATACGTGATACGTCTCCAACGTATCTATAATGTTTGATTGCTCCATGCTACTTTATCTACTGTTTTGGACTATATTGGGCTTTATTTTCCACTTTTATATTATTTTTGGGACTAACCTATTAACCGGAGGCCCAGCCTGAATTGCTGTTTTTGCCTATTTCAGTGTTTCAAGAAACAGAATATCAAACTGAGTCCAAACGGAATGAAACCTTCGGGAACGTGATTTTCTCACCGAACATGATCCAGGGGACTTGGACCCTACTCCAAGGAACAAAAGTGCCCGAATTATTAAAAATCACCACAACGTGATAAAATACTGATTCCAATTGCTGCTGATCAATAAACAAATTGTCTAGGTCGTCTAATTTTGGTAGAGTTTTTTGAGTTCTAGAAGTTTGTGTTAGTTACAGATTACTACAGACTGTTCTGTTTTTGACAGATTCTGTTTTTCGTGTGTTGTTTCCTTATTTTGATGAATCTATGGCTAGTAAAATAGTTTATAATCCATAGAGAATGAGTTCGTTACAGTACCTTAAGGTAGTCTTTTGTTTTCTTTCTCTAACGGAGCTCACGAGATTTCTATTGAGTTTTGTGTTGTGAAGTTTTCAAGTTTTGGGTGAATTCTTTTGATGGATTATGGAACAAGGAGTGGCAAGAGCCTAAGCTTGGGGATGCCCATGGCACCCCCAATATAATCCAAGGACACCAAAAAGTCAAATCTTGGGGATGCCCCAGAAGGCATCCCCTCTTTCATCTACTTCCATCGGTAATTTACTTGGAGCTAAATTTTTATTCACCACATGATAAGTGTTTTGCTTGGAGCGACGTGTATTATTTGCGTCTTTGCTTGTTAGTTTACCACAATCATATTTTCTGTACACACCTTTTGAGAGAGCCATACATAAATTGAAATTTGCTAGAATACTCTATGTGCTTCACTTATATCTTTTGAGCTTGATAGTTTTGCTCATAGTGCTTCACTTATATCTTTTGAGCGTGATAATTTTTGCTCTAGTGCTTCACTTAGATCTTTTAGAGCACGGTGGTAGATTTGTTTTAAAGAAACTATTGATCTCTCATGCTTCACTTAGATTATTTTGAGAGTCGTTAATAGCATGGTAATTTGCTTAATGTTAATATACTTGGTATTCAAGATATGTGAAACTTCCTTTTGAGTGCGTTGAATACTAAGAAAAGTTTGATGCTTGATAATTGTTTTGAGATATGAAGATGGTGATATTAGAGTCATGCTAGTTGAGTAGTTGTGAATTTAAAGAATACTTGTGTTGAAGTTTGTGATTCCCGTAGCATGCATGTATGGTGAACCGTTATGTGATGAACTCGGAGCATGATTTATTTATTGATTGTCTTCCTTATGAGTGGCGGTCGGGGACGAGCGATGGTCTTTTCCTACCAATCTATCCCCCTAGGAGCATGCGCGTAATACTTTGCTTTGATAACTTCTAGATTTTTGCAATAAGTATATGAGTTCTTTAGGACTAATGTTGAGTCCATGGATTATACGCACTTTTTCCCATCCTTCCACCATTGCTAGCCTCTCTAATACCGCGCACTTTTCACCGGTATCATACACCCACCATATATCTTCCTCAAAACAGCCACCATACCTACCTATCATGGCATTTCCATAGCCATTCCGAGATATATTGCCATGCAACTTTCCACCGCCCGTTTATTATGACACGCTCCATTATTGTCATATTGCTAGCATGATCATGTAGTTGACATCGTATTTGTGGCAAAGCCACCTTTCATAATTCTTTCATACATGTCACTCATGTTTCATTCCATATCCCGGTACACCGCCGGAGGCATTCATATAGAGTCATATTTTGTTCTAAGAATCGAGTTGTAAATGTTGAGTTGTAAGAAAATAAAAGTGTGATGATCATCATTATTAGAGCATTGTCCCAGTGAGGAAAGGATGATGGAGACTATGATTCCCCCACAAGTCGGGATGAGACTCTGGACGAAAAATAAAAAAAAGAAAAAAAAAGAGGCCATAAAAAAAGAGAAAAGGCCCAAATAAAAAAATGAGAGAAAAAGAGAGAAGGGACAATGTTACTATCCTTTTACCACACTTGTCCTTCAAAGTAGCACCAAGATCTTCATGATAGAGAGTCTCTCATTTTGTCACTTTCATATACTAGTGGGAATTTTTCATTATAGAACTTGGCTTGTATATTCCAATGATGGGCTTCCTCAAATGCCCTAGGTCTTCGTGAGCAAGCGAGTTGGATGCACACCCACTTAGTTTCTTTTGTTGAGCTTTCATATACTTATATAGCTCTAGTGCATCCGTTGCATGGCAATACCTACTCACTCACATTGATATCTATTGATGGGCATCTCCATAGCCCGTTGATACGCCTAGTTGATGTGAGACTATCTTCCCTCTTTTTGTCTTCTCCACAACCACCATTCTATTCCACATATAGTGCTATATCCATGGCTCACGCTCATGTATTGCGTGAAGATTGAAAAAGTTTTGAAAATGTTAAAGTATGAAACAATTGCTAGGCTTCTCATCGGGGTTTTGCATGATTTAAATATTTTGTGTGGGGAAGATGGAGCATAGCCAGACTATATGATTTTGTAGGGATAACTTTCTTTGGCCATGTTATTTTGAGAAGACATAATTGCTTAGTTAGTATGCTTGAAGTATTATTATTTTTATGTCAATATGAACTTTTGTCTTGAATCTTTCGGATCTGAATATTCATACCACAATTAAGAGGATTCACATTGAAATTATGCCAAAGTATCACTCCGCATCAAAAATTCTTTTTTTATCATTTACCTACTCGAGGACGAGCAGGAATTAAGCTTGGGGATGCCTGATACGTCTCCAATGTATCTATAATTTTTGATTGCTCCATGCTACTTTATCTACTGTTTTGGACTATATTGGGCTTTATTTTCCACTTTTATATTATTTTTGGGACTAACCTATTAACCGGAGGCCCAGCCCAGAATTGCTGTTTTTGCCTATTTCAGTGTTTCGAAGAAACAGAATATCAAACGGAGTCCAAGCGGAATGAAACCTTCGGGAACGTGATTTTCTCATCGAACGTGATCCAGGGGACTTGGACCCTACTCCAAGGAACAAAAGAGGCGGTCGTAAGGGGCTGATTTGGATCCATATGTTTCGTGCTATGGTTAGGTTTATCTTAATACTTTTGTTGTAGTTGCAGATGCTTGCAATAGAGGTTAATCATAAGTGGGATGCTTGTTCAAGTAAGAATAGCACCCAAGCACCGGTCCACCCACATATCAAATTATCAAAGTACCCAACGCGAATCATATGAACGTGATGAAAACTAGCTTGACGATATTCACATGTGTCCTCGGGAGCGCTTTTCTCTATATAAGAGTTTGTCCAGGCTTGTCCTTTGATACAAAAAGGATTGAGCCACCTTGCTGCACTTTATTTACTTTTGTTACTTGTTGCTCGTTACAAATTACCCTATCACAAAACTATTTGTTACCACTTATTTCAGTGCTTGCAGAGAATACCTTGCTGAAAACCGCTTATCATTTCCTTCTGCTCCTCGTTGGGTTCGACACTCTTACTTATCGAAAGGACTACGATAGATCCCCTATGCTTGTGGGTCATCAAGACTCTTTTCTGGCGCCGTTGCCGGGGAGTGAAGCGCCTTTGGTAGGTGAAATTTGGTAAGGAAAAATTTATATAGTGCGCTGAAATTTACTGTCACTTGTTACTATGGAAAGTAATCCTCTGAGGGGCTTGTTCGGGGTATCTTCACCCCGACCAGTAGAGCAAAGAATTGCTCCACAACCTACTGAACCTACTGAAAATGAAAATGTTCCCTTTGAAGTTCCTTCGGGTATGTTAGAAAAACTGCTAGATAATCCTTTTGTAGGAGATGGAACAAAGCATCCTGATGAGCACCTAATATATGTGGATGAAGTTTGTGGATTATTTAAGCTTGCAGGTATACCCAATGATGTTGTTAAGAAGAAGGTCTTCCCTTTATCTTTGAAGGAAGATGCATCGACGTGGTATAGGCTATGTGATGACACAGGGTCATGGAACTATAAACGAATGAAATTGGAATTTCATCAGAAGTATTATCCTATGCATCTTGTTCATCTTATCGCAATTATATATACTAGTCGACAACCCGTGCATCCGCACGGTCTAGCCTATGATTTTTTTCTTATATTAAATTAGTATACAATGTATTTTTCATAAATTTTAAATCTCCATGTAAGTCAGGATCCTCATTTATTTTGTCAAAGTGCTCCGAAAAAATAAGTTGATTTGACAAAATCTCATCTTAATCACATTATTCATGCAAATACAACAAATGAAAAAATATTGCATTTATCTATCTAGTTATCACATTATTCATGCTAATACCACAACAACTTGTCAAAGAGTTTCATATAAAGTATCATAGATATTTGCTATAAGTCTCAAAATGCAATTGTGCATTTAAATTTTACAGAAACGAAATTAAGTATAATCCATGGCCACTCCTTAGAAGTACTTGCTTGAAATTAATTGTGCAACTTATTTCTACAGATGTTGAATTAATTAGAAGATATTATGCTGCTATACAATTAACGATGGGGAGTACTGTTTATCTCAGAGCGGCAATATGACGCCTTTCTCAAGACAACAACCTGAAGAATGACATTGGGACGCAGCTTCAACCTGGAAGGGCTGAGCCAAACATGCTTGCTGCGATTCACATGTTTGTGCACACCAAACAGGAGGACAACAACAGTGTACGTGTAGTCGAATACATCAATAGTTCTGTAAGTTCTGTTTAGTTTCAAAAATATTTAAATTTCATAACTTGGTCATAATACTTAACTCTAATTCCCATGTGAGTCTAGGTTCTAACACAACCATGTTGGCGGACATAAACATGAACTGCTACCTTTTATGGACCTAGGAAAGAGCAAAATCCATGCCGATGGTATATAATTTCCTTCTCTCATGGGCAGGGCGGTCATGTATTTCCTCAATGAGGGTCGTGGACTGATAATAAAAAATCCAAGTGACCTTTAAATTATACTGTTGTTTATTTTGTTAACAAATCAAGTTATTCATTCCTTCTTACAATCCATCAGTCATCATGATGGGCAACACTTCATTTCGTAATTCTTGTAGTCCTACATGCCTTGTCATGCAATATATTTACTACAACTACTGCTTGTCCGTTCCTCAACTATTCTGAGCGCTATCATACCCATCGCCTGCCCTATTTATGCAGTCTAGCTTGCATGTGTAGTCAATTCCAAGAAACTAATGAGAAGCGAGTCATTTCTAGCATTTTTGATCCACTGCTCGGTATGATTATACTACATATTTTGATATTTGTAATCGACTCCTCGGACTCGACACATGTATGCTGCTCTTCATCAAGGACGACCTGAGAGAATGGATGATTAGTCTTCATAGTTTTCATCCAATTGAAATAAATACTTTGATAATCCAGTATTTTTTCGTGCATTGCTCTTCTTTTTTCCTCCTGGCTTAATTTAGCTTCTTTCCTATGCTAGCACAGGCTTGCGAGATGCCTCCATCAAGACCCTCCGCTCCCGTGATATGGCATGCCAGTTGGGTAGATCATGCAAGCATGGTTAGCATATGGAAGCAATGCAATCGTGCACCGATGAATATTGAAGGCGCGGGCGGGAAGTCGCTGCTTGCTCGCTCCGCACCCTAGTACCCTATTCGATCCCATTGGTGCTCGCTATTGGTGCTTCCTTCTCACGCCCAAAACTAAAATCGAAAGTAGCTAAGCCCTCACCTCAACCAAGGCAGTAAAAGAAGCTAATTGTTTCAGAATAAGAGGCTTGGGCGTGGTCACTGCCGCCGCTGCGGCAAGCAGATCAGCACCAGGTTCGTGTGCAAGATTTTGCGATGCTTGCGGCGCCCAGCTTCGAGCATATGCAACATGGTCGAACTGCTCTCGTGGAACCTGGCCGCGGACGACTCTGTGTAGCTCACACATTGCACACCCATCTGCAGCATCAACTGCGTCTGTTGCCACTGGTTTTCTGGGAGGAGACTTGGATCGTTGTTGTATTCGAGGAAGAAAAGAGGAGGAGGTACGTTGTATTCTGGTTGTGGAAACATGCTTGGCAGGGGCGCACCAGATTTAATCTATACGCGAAAGGAGAGGAACGTGGTTTTTTTTTAGGGAAAAAGAGGAAACGTGTTGATGTTCCTTTTTTTTTTGAAACAGACGTGTTGATGTTCCTGTTTCTTGTGAGACATGGTCTCTTCTAAGGAAAATATAGCATCAACAGTGTCTGCTGCCACTGGTTTTCTGGGATGAGACTTGGATCGTTGTTGTATTCGAGGCAGAAAAGAGGAGGAGGTACGTTGTATTCTGGTTGTGGAAACAGGCTTGGCAGGGGCGCACCAGATTTAATCTATACGCGGAAGGAGAGGAACGTGGTTTTTTTTTAGGGAAAAAGAGGAAACGTGTTGATGTTTCTATTTTTTTTTTTTTGAAACAGACGTGTTGATGTTCCTGTTTCTTGTGAGACATGGTCTCTTCTAAGGAAAATATAGTTTTTTCTTCAGATGCAAATTATGTGCAGATTGGGTCAGGTGTATGTTCAGATTGGACCTTTTTTCGCGACTGCGGTAACGTACATCGGAGGGTTAAGATAGATCAATTACATAGATCGAACGACCAAGAATGATTAAGATATTTTTAATGATGTGGATTAATATGGAGCTTTGTATGATGCCTCCAATTAGTAAATATAAGATAATTTTTGGCCTCGCGAAGGAGAAAGCATCGCTCAAGCTTGGGGGAGGCTTAAATCAATGTTATATTCATGCCCCAATCATGAGCTCTCAAGAGAAATAATTCTTCCAAAATTTTATGCTCGGCTTTCTCATAATAATCAATCCATGCTCGATACTTCTTGTGCTGGCTCTTTTATGATGAAGACTATTGAATTCAGATGGAATTTATTGGATAGAATTAAATGCAACTCTGAAGATTCGGATCTCGACGAAGGTAAGGAGTCAGGTATGACACCTAAGTTTGATTGTGTTAAATCTTTTATGGATACCGATATTTTCCGTAAGTTTAGCACTAAATATGGACTTGACTCCAAGATAGTAGCTTCTTTCTGTGAATCTTTTTCTACTTATGTTGATCTCCCCAAGGAGAAGTGGTTTAAATATCATCCTCCCATAGAAGTAAAAGTAGCTGCACCTACTAAAGTTTAAGAAAAGACTGTCACTTATAATGATCCTATTGTTCCTACTTCTTACGTGGAGAAACCACCTTTCCCTGTTAGAATAAAGGATCATGCTAAAGCTTCAACTGTGGTTAGTAAAAGCAATACTAGAACTTATACACCTTCTGAGAAAATTAAAGTTGAACCTAATATTGCTATTGTTAAAGATCTCTTGGCTGATAATATTGATGGGCATGTTATTCAATTGTACGGTGAAACTGCTAGAATTGCCAAACCTTGTGATAAAGATAAACATAGACCTGTGGTAGGCGTGCATGTTGTTTCTGTTAAAATAGGAGATCATTGTTATCATGGCTTATGTGATATGGGTGCTAGTGCTAGTGTTATACCTATTGCCTTATACAATGAAATTAAGCATGATATTGCACCTGCTGAGTTAGAAGATATTGATGTCACAATTAATCTTGCCAATAGAGACACTATTTCACCAATGGGAATTGTTAGAGATGTTGAAGTCTTGTGTGGGAAAACTAAATATCCTGCTGATTTTCTTGTTCTTGGTTCCCCACAAGATAGCTTTTGTCCCATTATTTTTGGTAGACCCTTCTTGAACACCGTTAATGCTAAGATAGATTGTGAAAAGAATGTTGTTACTATTGGCTTGGGTGATATGTCTCATGAGTTTAATTTCTCTAAATTTAGTAGACAACACCGTGAAGAAGAATTGCCTAGTAAGGATGAAATTATTGGTCTTGCTTCCATTGCCATACCTCCTAATGATCCTTTAGAACTATATTTGCTAGACCATGAAAATGATATGTTTATGAATGAAAGAAGGGAAATAGATGAAGTATTCTTTAAACATGAACCTATTCTGAAACACAATTCGCTTGTTGAAATCCTAGGGGATCCTCCTCCACCCAAGGGTGATCCCGTGTTCGAGCTTAAATCGTTTTCTGATACTCTTAAACATGCTTATCTTGATGAAAAGAAGATATATCCTGTTATTATTAGTGCTAACCTTTCAGAGCATGAAGAAGAGAGATTACTGAAAACTCTGAAGAAACACCATGCTGCTATTGGATATACTCTTGATGATCTTAAGGGCATTAGTCCCACTCTATGTCAACATAAAATAAATTTGGAGAAGATGCCAAACCAGTTCGTGATCAACAAAGAAGGCTGAATCCTAAGATGAAGGAGGTGGTAAGAAAAGAAATACTAAAGCTCCTTGAGGCAGGTATAATTTATCCCGTTGCTGATAGTCAGTGGGTAAGTCATGTCCATTGTGTCCCTAAGAAGGAGGTATTATCACAGTGCCTAATGATAAAGATGAATTGATTCCGCAAAGAATTATTACAGGTTATAGGATGGTAATTGATTTCCACAAATTAAATAAAGCAACTAAGAAAGATCATTACCCCATACCTTTTATCGATCAAATGCTAGAAATATTATGCAAACATACACACTATTACTTCCTAGATGGTTATTCTGCTTTCTCTCAAATACATGTTGTAACGCCCTCGATGCGGCTATATCTCCCACGTGTCGAAGCACGACTTAGAGGCATAACCGCATTGAAAGCAATGTCGCAAGTGAGGTAATCTTCACACAACCCGTGTAATACATAAGGGAAAGAGATACATAGTTGGCTTACAATCGCCACTTCACACAATACATGAGTAAAGCATTACATCATACAGATACAATCAAGGTCCGACTACGGAACCGAAATAAAAGAAGACTACCCCAAATGCTACAGATCCCGATCGTCCCAACTGGCTCCACTCATGATCAACTGAAACGAAACAACACAAAGCACAAGATCTTCATCGAGCTCCTCCTTGAGCTCAGTGCATCACCTGCACGGTTCATCGGCACCGCAAACTGGTTTTGAAGAATCTGTGAGTCACGGGACTCAGCAATCTCACACCAGAGATCAAGACTATTTAAGCTTAAAGGTAGGACAGGGTAGTGAGGTGGAGCTGCAGCAAGCGACTAGCATATATGGTGGCTAACATACGCAAATGAGAGCGAGAAGAGAAGGCAAAAGCACGGTCGAACAACTATGATCAAGAAGTGATCCTAGAACAACCTCGCCAAGCATAACTCCAACATCGTGTTCACTTCCGGACTCCGCGAGAAGAGACCATCACGTTACACACGCGTTGGTGTATTTTAATTAAGATCAACTTCGGGTTTACTACAACCGACATTAACAAATTCCCATCTGCCACATAACCGCGGGCACGGCTTTGAAAGATAATACCCGCAGGGTGTCCCAACTTAGCCCATGATAAGCTCTCGCGATCAACGAAGGATATTCCTTCTCCCGGAAGACCCGATCAGTCTCGAATCCCGCTACAAGACATCTCGACAAGAATAAAACAAGTCCAGCAAAGCCGCCGGATGTGCCGACAAATCCTGATAGGAGCTGCACATATCTCGGTCTCGGGGCACACCGGATTGTCCAAACTTCCGGTAGGCGAACCCAGAGTTGCCCCGGTACACCGGCGGTCGATAGTTTGGACCAGCACTCACGACGAGCACCGCCCGGGGTGTAAAAATAAGATGACCCTTGGGCTCCGAAACCCAAGGGAAAAGGGCTAGGTGAGGCAAATGGTAAAACCAATGTTGGGCCTTGCTGAAAAGTCTTATTCAAAGCGAACTGTCAAGGGGTCCCATAAATCACCCGACCGCGTTAGGGACGCAAAATCCGGGAACATAATACCGATATGACGGAAACTAGGCGGCAAGAGTGGAACAAAACACTGGGCATAAGGCCGAGCCTTCCACCCTTTACCAAATATATAGATGCATTAATAATATAAGATATATTGTGATATCCCAACAAGTAAACATGTTCCAACAAGGAACAACATTTCCATGTTCCACCAAGGAACAAACTTCATCTTCACCTGCAACTAACAACGCTATAAGAGGGCTGAGCAAAGCGGTAACATAGCCAAACAACGGTTTGCTAGGAAAAGATGGTTAGAGGTTTGACATGGCAATGTGGGTGGCATGATATAGCAAGTGGTAGGCATCGAGCATAGGCATAGCAAAAGAGCGAGCATCTAGCAAGCAAAGATAGAAGTGATTTCGAGGGTATGGTCATCTTGCCTGAAATCCCGCAAGGAAGAAGAACGAGTCCATGAAGAAGACAAACGGATGTAGTCGAATCGAATCCTCACAACTCCGAACGAAACCGGCTAACGAGAGAAACAAACCGGAAAGAAGCAAACAACATAGTAAACAACCATCACATAAACATGGCATGATGCACAATCAAGTATGATGCATGTCCGGTTTGAATATGCATGGCATGACAATATGCACAAACAAAACTACAAGTTAAGTGGAGCTCAATATGCAACGAATTGCATATTGACGAAACTTCACAACATTTATTTAGTTCACTCTTGTTTAGGCTACCCAACAATATTAAATGTTATTAAACATGGCAAGGGGTGAAGCATATGAAACTAACTATTTAGGCAAGATTAAATGAGGCGGAAACAACAACAACAATTCCGGAAAAATCCTCATATGCATATTACGAATTTGGTGCTGATCTGCCCTAAACACAATTTTAGAGTTGTTAAACAGGAAAATAAAGTCCACCATGTTAAACTAGGCATTTTTCTACCCCATTTACATATATAATTTATTTAAATCCGAGCTACGGTTATTTAGTTATGAAATAAATCATTTTAGCATGGCAATTATGCAAAATATTGCAAACAACAATTATAAACATTTTAATGTTGTTATCATGATGCGGATGACATGAGCAAGTTTTATGCAATTTTATGAAAATGTTGACAAGAGCATTATGAAGCATTGTGTCACCGTGGTGGAAGAAAGGGGTGCCACGGCAACAACAACGGAAATGGTGCCACGGCAACATTCCGGTTCCGATAACTCGATTGAGATATCGGTGCAAAGGAAAGTGTGGACGTGAGCGAGTCATGCAAGATGGTGGGGTGATCCCGATTACCGGGTTCCCACGGAACGGTGGCATGGCAACAGAGGGGCATCGCAAGGACTAACGGGCACGGTGCAAACACGAGCATCTCATACAACACACATTCGTTCGGTCCACGACGGTCGTCTCGGGTTATACCTTCGAAGCGTGCATTTCCGAAGCGAAACGGTTCGGAGGGGAAGTAGTCGTTCTCGCGACGGTAGTGGTTCACGTTTCGTAGATGTTCGGGTAGAGGTACTTGGTGTATCGTCGGGGTACTTGTTGGTCCTGACTTGGCGTCCGTAGATGTACACGTTCGGAGCGGAACTTGGCGTATCCATGTACTTGGCGAATCCACGTAGTCGAACATGGGTTGTAGTGGTACTTGACGCTCGCTGTGTAGTCGTACATGGGTCTCGAGTCTTGGTCCTGAACTTGAGGAGGTCAATGGTCGAAGTGACCCACGCGAGCACTCGCGCACGGGCAAGAGAGCGGGCGAACAGAGACGCGTCCTCCACCCCGCCGAACGAGGCGAGGCGGGCAGGGGCTCATCTGTTCCCTGCGGGTCCAGCCGGTGGGACTCCATGGGCGGCGGCCATGGCGCCGAGCAGGGCTTCCCGAGGTGGTGCAGGTGGCCCAAGGAGAGGTGCAGCAGGATAGATCCTGGCGTTGGAGGAGGACGGGCGGTGGCTCCTGCTGGCGCGAAGGCGGAGAGGCGGCTCCAGCTTGGCGTGGCCTCGTCGGCCGGCGGGTTGGATCTCCGACGGTGGCACTTGCCCGCACGGCGCCGGAGATGGCAAGGGTGACGAAGAGCTGAAGGACGGCGAGGACGAGGGAGCTCCTGGTTCCCGGCGGCAGAGGAGCTCCAGCAGGGCCGAGGCGGCGGCAGGGGAGGGACCCAGCAGCGCAGCCTGATCCGGCGGCGGCGGGCTCTGGTGGCCGGCTGGTGGTGCGAAGGCGGCAAGGTCTACGGGGAGGCGCGGGGCCGAACGACGACGGGGTGTAGGAGGCCGAGGGAGAGATGGGATCGAGAGAGGAGAGATGGGGCGCAGAGGAGGGAGATGGGATCGAGAGAAGGTGGCGGCGGAGGAGAGAGATCGAGAGGAGAGATGGGATCGGGGATCGAGCCGAGGTGCTTCCTGGCGGCGCAAGCGAGGGGAACGAGGAGGAGGAGAGAGCGCTCGGGCTAGGGTTAGAGAGTTAGGTGGGCTGGTGCCTTAGAGGCCGGCCCGGGTAGGGAAGAAAATGGCCAGAGGCCTGGCTGGGATCTCTTCTCTCTCTCCTTTCTACTCTTTTATTTTCCAAAATAGAAAAATACCAAAGAGGAAAAGAAGAGGAAAAGGAAGTGTTTGGGAATGGAGTTAATTTTCTCAGACTCAGAAAAATGAGTTTAATCCAAGAAAATAGGAGTGGGCATGGGTGCAAGTTTTAGATTCAAAAACATTTGAATTTAAATCAAATGGGTGAATAGGAAGTGGAAGTTTGGAAGGCCCAAAAATGTTGAGAATTTTAGAGGAGCCACAATAAATGGGAAAAGAAATGTTGGCAAAGTTTGGGGACCAAACTTGAAGTAGAAAGGGCATGGGAATATGCAAGTGTGTTATGGTGATTCCAAAACAATGGAATATTTATTATAGCTCCCTAATAATATTGGGAGGGTATGTTATAAAGAGAAGTCACAAGTGAATTCCCTCGATTTAAATGGACCGAAGATCCATACGATTTTATTTAGTTGAGTTTTAAAAAAATTAATGATATGATGGCATGATGAGATGATGCAATGCAAGAGATGACATGATGAATGCACACACAAAACAAATCACACGACAAAACTCGGAAACCCTGGAAGGCAACTGAAGCGTCGGTCTCGGGGCGTTACAACACTCCACCACTACGAGAGGATCTCGTCCCGAGATCTAGGATGGCACCGGAGGGAAAAGGAAGAGGAAGATAAGAGGTCAACTAAGTTGCTTCTTTGACGAATGAGTGAAACCATGAACTTTGAGAGGTTGAGCAATTTAAAAGAAAGACTACATCGGAGATGAACGAAGTTGAAAACAATCCGTTAGAAAAGATGAACAAGGAGTATTACAAGAACTTGAAGTTGAAAACTCCGATACCAACTTGTAACGCCCTCGATGCGGCTATATCTCCCACGTGTCGAAGCACGACTTAGAGGCATAACCGCATTGAAAGCAATGTCGCAAGTGAGGTATGAGGTAATCTTCACACAACCCATGTAATACATAAGGGAAAGAGATACATAGTTGGCTTACAATCGCCACTTCACACAATACATGAGTAAAGCATTACATCATACAGATACAATCAAGGTCCGACTACGGAACCAAAATAAAAGAAGACTACCCCAAATGCTACACAGATCCCCGATCGTCCCAACTGGGCTCCACTACTGATCAACTAAAACGAAACAACACAAAGCACAAGATCTTCATCGAGCTCCTCCTTGAGCTCAGGTGCATCACCTGCACGGTTCATCGGCACCTGCAAACTGGTTTTGGAAGAATCTGTGAGTCACGGGGACTCAGCAATCTCACACCCGCGAGATCAAGACTATTTAAGCTTAAAGGTAGGACAGGGTAGTGAGGTGGAGCTGCAGCAAGCGACTAGCATATATGGTGGCTAACATACGCAAATGAGAGCGAGAAGAGAAGGCAAAAGCACGGTCGAACAACTATGATCAAGAAGTGATCCTAGAACAACCTCGCTAAGCATAACTCCAACACTGTGTTCACTTCCCGGACTCCGAGAAGAGACCATCACGGTTACACACGCCGTTGGTGTATTTTAATTAAGATCAACTTCGGGTTTACTACAACCGACATTAACAAATTCCCATCTGCCACATAACCGCGGGCACGGCTTTGAAAGATAATACCCTGCAGGGTGTCCCAACTTAGCCCATGATAAGCTCTCGCGATCAACGAAGGATATTCCTTCTCCCGGAAGACCCGATCAGTCTCGAATCCGGCCACAAGACATCTCGACAAGAATAAAACAAGTCCAGCAAAGCCGCCGGATGTGCCGACAAATCCTGATAGGAGCTGCACATATCTCGGTCTCGGGCACACCGGATTGTCCAAACTTCCGTAGGCGAACCCAGAGTTGCCCCTGGTACACCGGCGGTCGATAGTTTGGACCAGCACTCACGACGAGCACCGCCCGGGGTAAAAATAAGATGACCCTTGGGCTCCGAAACCCAAGGGAAAAGGGCTAGGTGAGGCAAATGGTAAAACCAATGTTGGGCCTTGCTGGAAAAGTCTTATTCAAAGCGAACTGTCAAGGGGGTCCCATAAATCACCCGACCGCGTTTGGGACGCAAAATCCGGGAACATAATACCGATATGACGGAAACTAGGGCGGCAAGAGTGGAACAAAACACCAGGCATAAGGCCGGCCTTCCACCCTTTACCAAATATATAGATGCATTAATAATATAAGATATATTGTGATATCCCAACAAGTAAACATGTTCCAACAAGGAACAACATTTCCATGTTCCACCAAGGAACAAACTTCATCTTCACCTGCAACTAACAACGCTATAAGAGGGGCTGAGCAAAGCGGTAACATAGCCAAACAACGGTTTGCTAGGAAAAGATGGTTAGAGGTTTGACATGGCAATGTGGGTGGCATGATATAGCAAGTGGTAGGCATCGTAGCATAGGCATAGCAACAGAGCGAGCATCTAGCAAGCAAAGATAGAAGTGATTTCGAGGGTATGGTCATCTTGCCTGAAATCCCGCAAGGAAGAAGAACGAGTCCATGAAGAAGACAAACGGATGTAGTCGAACGAATCCTCACAACTCCGGAACGAAACCGAAGCTAACGAGAGAAACAAACCGGAAAGAAGCAAACAACATAGTAAACAACCATCACATAAACATGGCATGATGCACAATCAAGTATGATGCATGTCCGGTTTGAATATGCATGGCATGACAATATGCACAAACAAAACTACAAGTTAAGTGGAGCTCAATATGCAACGAATTGCATATTGACGAAACTTCACAACATTTATTTAGTTCACTCTTGTTTAGGCTACCCAACAATATTAAATGTTATTAAACATGGCAAGGGGTGAAGCATATGAAACTAACTATTTAGGCAAGATTAAATGAGGCCGAAACAACAACAATAATCCCGAAAAATCCTCATATGCATATTTCGAATTTGGTGCTGATCTGCCCTAAACACAATTTTAGAGTTGTTAAACAGGAAAATAAAGTCCACCATGTTAAACTAGGCATTTTCTACCCCATTTACATATATAATTTATTTAAATCCGAGCTACGGTTATTTAGTTATGAAATAAATCATTTTAGCATGGCAATTATGCAAAATATTGCAAACAACAATTATAAACATTTTAATGTTGTTATCATGATGCGGATGACATGAGCAAGTTTTATGCAATTTTATAAAATGTTGACAAGAGCATTATGAAGCATTGTGTCACCGTGGTGGAAGAAAGGGTGCCACGGCAACAACAACGGAAATGGTGCCACGGCAATATTCCGGTTCCGATAACTCGATTGAGATATCGGTGCAAAGGAAAGTGTGGACGGAGCGAGTCATGCAAGATGGTGGGTGATCCCGACACGGGTTCCCACGGAACGGTGGCATGGCAACAGAGGGGCATCGCAAGGACTAACGGGCACGGTGCAAACACGAGCATCTCATACAACACACATTCGTTCGGTCCACGACGGTCGCCTCGGTTATACCTTCAAGCGTGCATTTTCGGCGAAAACGGTTCGGAGGGGAAGTAGTCGCTCGCGACGGTAGTGGTTCACGCTTCGAGACGCTCGGGTAGAGGTACTTGGTGTATCGTCGGGTACTTGTTGGTCCTGACTTGGCGTCCGTAGATGTACACGCTCGAGCGGAACTTGGCGATCCATGTACTTGGCGAATCCACGAGTCGAACATGGGTTGTAGTGGTACTTGACGCCGCTGTATAGTCGCATATGGGTCTCGAGTCTTGGTCCTGAACTTGAGGAGGTCAATGGTCGAAGTGACCCACGCGAGCACTTCAAGACGGGCAAGAGAGCGGGCGAACAGAGACGCGCCCTCCACCCCGCCGAACGAGGCGCAGGCGGGCAGGGGCTCATCTGTTCCCGGCCGGGTCCAGGCCGGTGGGACTCCATGGGCGGCGGCCATGGCGCCGGGCAGGGCTTCCCGAGGTGGTGCAGGTGGCCCAAGGAGAGGTGCAGCAGATAGATCCCGGCGTTGGAGGAGGACGGGCGGTGGTTTCTCCGGCGCTGGCGCGAGAGGCGGCTCCAGCTTGGCGTGGCCTCGCCGGCCGGCGGGTTGGATCTCCGACGGTGGCACTTGCCCGCACGGCGCCGGAGATGGCAAGGGCGACGAAGAGCTGAAGGACGGCGAGGACGAGGGAGCTCCTGGTTCCCGGCGGTAGAGGACCTCAGCAGGCCGAGGCGGCGGCAGGGGAGGGCCAAAGAGCGCAGCCTGATCCGGGGCGGCGGCGGGCTCGTGGCCGGCTGGTGGTGCTGGCGGCAAGGTCTGAGGGAGGCGCGGGCCGAACGACGACGGGTGTAGGAGGCCGAGGAGAGATGGGATCGAGAGAGGAGAGATGGGGCGCAGAGGAGGAGATGGGATCGAGAGAAGGTGGCGGCGGCCAGAGGGAGAGATCGAGAGGGAGAGATGGGATCGGGAGATCGAGCCGAGGTGCTTCCTGGCGGCGCAAGCGAGGGGAACGAGGAGGAGGAGAGAGCGCGGGCTAGGGTTAGAGAGTTAGGTGGGCTGGTGCCTTAGAGGCCGCCCGGTAGGGAAGAAAATGGCCGAGGCTGGCTGGGATCTTTCTCTCTCTCCTTTCTACTCTTTTATTTTCCAAAATAGAAAAATACCAAAGAGGAAAAGAAGAGGAAAAGGAAGTGTTTGGGAATGGAGTTAATTTTCTCGCACTCGTAAAAATGAGTTTAATCCAAGAAAATAGGAGTGGGCATGGGTGCAAGTTTTAGATTCAAAAACATCTGAATTTAAATCAAATGGGTGAATAGGAAGTGGAAGTTTGGAAGGCCCAAAAATGTTGAGAATTTTAGAGGAGCCACAATAAATGGGAAAAGAAATGTTGGCAAAGTTTGGGGACCAAACTTGAAGTAGAAAGGGCATGGGAATATGCAAGTGTGTTATGGTGATTCCAAAACAATGGAATATTTATTATAGCTCCCTAATAATATTGGGAGGGTATGTTATAAAGAGAAGTCACAAGTGAATTCCCTCGATTTAAATGGACCGAAGATCCATACGATTTTATTTAGTTGAGTTTAAAAAAAATTAATGATATGATGGCATGATGAGATGATGCAATGCAAGAGATGACATGATGAATGCACACACAAAACAAATCACACGACAAAACTCGGAAACCCTGGAAGGCAACTGAAGCGTCGGTCTCGGGGCGTTACACATGTGTTAGATAATGATCAATCAAAGACTACTTTTACCTGCCCTTTTTGTACTTTTGCTTATAGACGTATGCCTTTTGGTTTATGTAATGCACCTGCTACCTTTCAAAGATGCATGATGGCTATATTCTCTGACTTTTGTGAAAAGATTTATGAGGTTTTCATGGACGACTTTTCCGTCTATGGATCCTCTTTTGATGATTGCTTGAGGAATCTTGATCGAGTATTGCAGAGATGTGAAGAAACTAATCTTGTCTTGAATTGGGAAAAGTGCCACTTTATGGTTAATGAAGACATTGTCTTGGGGCATAAAGTTTCTGAAAGAGGTATTGAAGTTGATAAGGCCAAGGTTGATGCTATTGAAAAGATTCCATGTCCCAATGACATCAAAGGTATAAGAAGTTTCCTTGGTCACACCGGATTTTATAGGATGTTCATAAAGGACTTCTCCAAAATTTCTCGGCCTCTCACTAATTTACTACAAAAAGATATACCATTTGTCTTTGATGATGATTGTGTAAAAGCATTTGAAATACTTAAGAAAGCATTGATCTCTGCACCTATTGTTCAACCACCTGATTGGAATTTACCCTTTGAAATTATGTGTGATTCTAGTGACTATGCTGTAGATGCTGTTCTAGGGCAAAGAGTTGATAAGAAATTAAATGTCATCCATTATGCTAGTAAGACTCTAGACAATGCTCAAAGAAATTATGCTACTACTGAAAAAGAATTCTTAGCAGTTGTATTTGCTTGTGAGAAGTTCAGACCTTATATTGTTGATTCTAAAGTAACTATTCACATGAATCATGCTGCTATTAAATATCTCATGGAAAAGAAAGATGCTAAACCTAGACTTATTAGGTGGGTTCTCTTGCTACAAGAATTTGATTTACATATTGTTGATAGAAAAGGAGCTGAGAACCCCGTTGCAGACACTTGTCTAGGTTAGAAAATGTTCTTGATGACCCACTACCTATTAATGATAGCTTTCCTGATGAGCAATTAAATGTCATAAGTACTTCTCGTAGTACTCCTCGGTATGTTGATTATGCTAATTACATCGTTGCTAAATTTATACCACCTAGTTTCACATACCAGCAGAAGAAAAAGTTTTTCTATGATTTAAGACATTACTTTAGGGATGACCCACATCTTTATAAAGAAGGAGTAGATGGTGTTATTAGACGTTGTGTACCTGAGCATGAACAGGAATAGATCCTACGCAAGTGTCACTCCGAAGCTTATGGAGGACACCACGCTGGAGATAGAACTGCACATAAGGTATTGCAATCTGGTTTTTATTGGCCTACTCTCTTCAAGGATGCCCGTAAGTTTGTCTTATCTTGTGATGAATGTCAAAGAATTGGTAATATTAGTAGACGTCAAG
This sequence comes from Aegilops longissima, assembly GCA_021605205.1. Lineage (NCBI taxonomy): Eukaryota > Viridiplantae > Streptophyta > Magnoliopsida > Poales > Poaceae > Aegilops > Aegilops longissima. The sequence goes on from CM038677.1 coordinate 640,898,639, forward strand.
AAATGCCTATGAATTATTCACTTGTTATTGAACCATTTGATGTTTGGGGCTTTGATTATATGGGACCTTTTCCTGCCTGTAATGGATATACACATATTTTAGTTGTTGTTGATTACGTTACTAAGTGGGTAGAAGCTATTCCAACTAGTAGTGCTGATCATAACACTTCTATTAAAATGCTTAAAGAAGTTATTTTTCCAATGTTTGGAGTCCTTAGATATTTAATGACTGATGGTGGTTCACACTTTATTCATGGTGCTTTCCGAAAAATGCTTGCTAAATATGATGTTAATCATAGAATTGCATCTCCTTATCACCCGCAGTCTACTGGTCAAGTAGAATTGAGCAATAGAGTGCTCAAATTAATTTTGCAAAAGACTGTCAATAGGTCTAGAAAGAATTGGTCCAAGAAACTTGATGATGCATTATGGGCCTATAGAACTGCATATAAAAATCCTATGGGTATGTCTCCGTATAAAATGGTTTACGGAAAAGCATGTCACTTACCTCTCGAACTAGAACATAAGGCTAATTGGGCTATTAAAGAGCTCAATTATGATTTCAAACTTGCCGGTGAAAAGAGGTTATTTGATATTAGCTCACTTGATGAATGGAGAACCCAAGCTTATGAAAATGACAAGTTGTTTAAATAAAAAGTTAAAAGATGGCATGATAAAAGGATACAAAAGCGTGAGTTTAATGTAGGTGATTATGTACTGCTATACAACTCTCGTTTAAGATTTTTTGCAGGAAAACTTCTCTCTAAATGGGAAGGCCCCTACGTTATCGAGGAGGTCTATCGTTCTAGTGCCATAAAAATCAACAATTTCGAAGGTACAAACCCAAAGGTGGTGAACGGTCAAAGAATCAAACATTATATCTCAGGTAATCCTATAAATGTTGAAACCAATGTTATTGAAACCGTAACGCCAGAGGAATACATAAGGGACACTTTCCGGAACGTTTCAGACTCCGAAAAGGAATAGGTATGTGGTACGGTAAGTAAACCGACTCCAAAACAGTTTTTAGGGAAATATTTCTCCGCTTTGTAATACTTAGAAAATAGAAAAATAAGTAGCAGTCCGGGAAGGACACGAGGGCTCCACGAGGTGGAGGGCGCGCCTACCCGCCAGGCGCGCCCCTACCTCGTGGGCGCCTCAGATGCCTTCTGGACTCCGTTTTCTTGCACGATACGTATTTTGGTCGGTAAAAATTCATTATATATTCTCCCGAAGGTTTTGACTCATGTATCACGCAATTATCCTCTGTTTTTGTTTCGAGTTGTCCTGCTGCAGATTAGAGCAACATGTCGTCCCAGGATTCGGAAGGGGAATGTTATGTGGCTGATTACCTTACAAACCCTAAGGTCTATGGAGATGTGGAGCATTGTGGCTGGACTACCGAAGAAGAAGAGGACTATGAGCCCAAGAGAAAGGAGGAGACGAGCTCAGATGAAGATGAAGTCCCGTTACCTCAACCTGGGGACATGCATGTGGAATTCAAAAAGTCAAGCCTCCCTGATAGAGAAAAGAAAATTAAGATCGAGTTTATCCCTTTTCGTCTCTTGCAGGAAAACAAGGAGGAATTATGCAAAAAGATATTAAGCCTGGAGCAGGAGATTAATGACTTGAGGGATAAAAATTATGTACTCAAGCACAAATTAAGGAAGAAGACGACTCCATCAACAACACCGCCACCTTCTTCACCAGCAAAGGAGATATAATCACATGGGTATGGTCACTCCCCTTGGCAACTGCCAAGCTTGGGGGAGGTGCCCCGGTATCGTATCACAACCACATCTCCTATCTTTACCGTTTTTCTTAGTTCAATCCTATTAGTAGTATCTTGATCTAGTAGAATAAAGTTTAAGGCATGATCTAGTTTTGAGTTTTTGCTTTATGATCTCTCTATGTAATCGAGTCCGTGAGCTATATAATAAAGATTAGTGTTGAGTCAAGGGCTTGATTATTTTGTCATGATCTTGAGTGAATAAAAGAAAAGAGAAAAGAATAAAAAGAAACAAAGAGATCATATTGATCTTATCGAGAGTAATGACTTCACATAGAAAGAGTATGATGATTAAAAATTGTTGAGAGTTGACAAACATAGCTTTGGTCATCGTTGCAATTAATAGGAAGTAATAAGGAAAGAAAGGTTTCACATATAAATATATTATCATGGACATCTTTTATGATTGGGAGCACTCATTAAAATATGACATGCTAAAGAGTTGATGTTGGACAAGGAAGACAACGTAATGGGTTATGTTTTCTTATATCCGAAATAAAGTATGTTGTCATGGATCATCCAACATGTTGAGCTTGCCTTTCCCCCTCATGCTAGCCAAATTCTCAGCACCAAGTAGAGATACTACTTGTGCTTCCAAAATCCCTAAACCAGTTTTTCCATGAGAGTCCACCATATCTACCTATGGATTGAGTAAGATCCTTCACGTAAGTTGTCATCGGTGCAAGCAATAAAAATTGCTCTCTAAATATGTATGACTTATTAGTGTGGGAGAAAATAAGCTTTATACGATCTTGTGATGTGGAAGAAATAAAAGCGACGGACTGCATAATAAAGGTTCATATCACAAGGGCCAATATAAAGTGACGTTCTTTCACATTAAGATTTTGTGCATCCAACCATAAAAGCGCATGGCAACCTCTGCTTCCCTCTGCGAAGGGCCTATCTTTTATTATTATCCTCTACCTTATGCAAGAGTCATGGTGATATTCACCTTTCCTTTTTACATTTTATCCTTTGGCAAGCACAGGGTGTTGGAAAGATCCTGATAGATATATCTAATTGGATGTAGGAGAGCATGAGTTATTATTGTTGACATTACCCTTGAGGTAAAAGGTTGGGAGGCGAAACTATAAGCCCCTATCTTTCTCTGTGTCTGGTTAAAACTCCATAACCACAAGTATCGCGTGAGTGTTAGCAATTATAAAAGACTAAATGATTGTTGAGTATGTGGACTTGCTATAAAGCTCTGACATAGGCTCTTTCTGATGTTATGAGAAATTGCAATTGCTTCAATGACTGAGATTATAGTTTGTTCGTTCTCAATAAAGTTTCTGATTCATACCTTTGCATTGTGAATGGATTATTACTTGAGCATAAGTAATCATATGATAATATTCATCTATGTTGCTGTTATGAGAATAATCATGATGCCTTCATGTCCGTATTTTATTTTTATCGACACCTCTACCTCTAAACATGGGGACATATTTATCGTTATAGGCTTCCGCTTGAGGACAAGCGAGGTCTAAGCTTGGGGGAGTTGATACGTCCATTTTGCATCATGCTTTTATATCGATATTTATTGCATTATGGGCTGTTATTACACGTTATGTCACAATACTTATGCCTATTCTCTCTTATTTTACAAGGTTTACATAAGGAGGGAGAATGCCGGCAGCTGGAATTCTGGGCTGGAAAACGAGCAAATATTAGAGACCTATTTTGCACAACTCCAAAAGTCTTGAAACTCCATGAAAGTCATTTTTGGAAATAAAAAAAATATTGAGCGGAAGAAGTACACCAGAGGGGGACCCACCTGGCCACGAGGGTGGGGGGCGCGCCCCCTGCCTCGTGGACCTCCTGTTGGCTCTCCAATGGCCATCTTCTGCTATATGAGGTCTTTCGTCAAGGGAAAAATCATAAGCAACCTTTCGGGACGAGACTCCGCCGCCACGAGGCGGAACCTTGGAGGAACCAATCTAGGGCTCCGCAGAGCTGTTCTGCTGGGGACACTTCCCTCGGGGGGGAAATCATCGCCATCGTCATCACCAACGCCTCTCTCATCGGGAGAGGGCAATCTCCATCAACATCTTCACCAGCACCATCTCCTCTCAAAACCCTAGTTCATCTCTTGTATCCAATTCTTGTCTCCAAGTCCGGGATTGGTACTAGTAGGTTGCTAGTAGTGTTGATTACTCCTTGTAGTTGATGCTAGTTGGTTTATTTGGTGTAAGATCATATGTTCAGATCCTTTATGCATATTAATACCCCTCTGATTATGAACATGAATATGCTTTGTGAGTAGTTACGTTTGTTCCTAAGGACATGGGAGAAGTCTTGCTGTTCGTAGTCATTTGAATTTGGTATTCGTTCGATATTTTGATGAGATGTATGTTGTCTAGACTCTAGTGGTGTTATGTGAACGTCGACTACATAACACTTCACCATTATTTGGGCCTAGAGGAAGGCATTGGGAAGTAATAAGTAGATGATGGGTTGCTAGAGTGACAGAAGCTTAAACCCTAGTTTATGCGTTGCTTCGTAAGGGGCTGATTTGGATCCATATGCTTCATGCTATGGTTAGGTTTACCTTAATACTTTTGTTGTAGTTGCGGATGCTTGCAATAGAGGTTAATCATAAGTGGGATGCTTGTTCAAGTAAGAACAGCACCCAAGCACCGGTCCACCCACATATCAAATTATCAAAGTACCCAACGCGAATCATATGAACGTGATGAAAACTAGCTTGACGATATTCCCATGTGTCCTCGGGAGCGCTTTTCTCTATATAAGAGTTTGTCCAGGCTTGTCCTTTGCTACAAAAAGGATTGAGCCACCTTGCTGCACTGTATTTACTTTTGTTACTTGTTGCTCGTTACAAATTATCCTATTACAAAACTATCTGTTACCACTTATTTCAGTGCTTGCAGAGAATACCTTGCTGAAAACCGCTTATCATTTCCTTCTGCTCCTCGTTGGGTTCGACACTCTTACTTATCGAAAGGACTACGATAGATCCCCTATAGTTACGGGTCATCAGTCCGCGTGGATCGTCTCCTCCTCGCCCGATCTCCCTCGAACAGCCGGTCGTCCGATCCCTCGTACAAGTTCGCCGGAGCGGCGCAGGTGCACCGCCTCTAATGGTATCCGCGCGTGCAGGAGGAACACCGTGCGGCGGACTGCTAGGTCCGATTGCACAGTCGACGGCGAGTGGAGGTGTCTATTCGCAGCACATGCAAACCCTACTGACGGTGCCGAAGCGATCAACCGCATGAGTGTGCCGCACCTCCACTTTATATAGGCGTGTGTCACGGGCTCAACACTTGGGCCTCGCACGGACCCTAAAGCCCATAAGTCTACTTGGCCACAATCCGAATATAGCTTGGATCATATCCGACCAGTGTCCTCGGATCCGACCTCGTAGGTTCCTTCCTTTAAGCGCGCGACCCCTTAGGTTCAAGCCGGCTTGGTCGCAGTTCGGATCACCTCTGAACTGCACGGTTGGTAGCGGCCTCTAGCAAGGCATGCCGAACACCAAGCAGACTATGAAGCTGGTTAGGCGAACCTGTACAACATGTCACACTTCTGTTCCCTTTGCCACACGATATATGTTGTCGGGCTCAAGGCGAGATTGTCATCCTTGTGCTAGCCCGACCTCTTTCTCGTTCCAGTGATGCCGACCACAAATCGAATTATCTCATAATCCTAATCGCATGGCCATGCTTATCTTGGTCGGATCACACGAGGGGCCTAGAGTATATCTCTCTCGATCGGAGGGGCAAATCCCATCTTGCTCGACCACGTCTCGCAGCATGGGTCTAGACAAACCGGAAACCTACCTTTGTAACTACCCAGTTACGGAGTAGCGTTTGGTCATCCCAAAGCAAGTCTGTCACCATCCCAAGTACATGCGTCAGCTCAGGTCTTAGGACACATAACGTATGTTGTACTAGATACTCACAGATGACATATCGATGCGTCTCATAGTTGGGTCTGTCCGACTCGGACCTTATCTCGACTCGGATCCGACTACGTCGAACCCGACTAGACCTTTCCAAGTCCATATTATCCGGTTAGCATCCAATGCTCCATGGCTAGTGAGACCAAGCCATCGACCGTGTCATATGCTAGTATAGTTGTCGGTGTACTAGAGTAGGGGTACCCTAGTATCCCGAACTCGTGCACGGGCAGTCGCAGCACCCCGCGGCAAGGCTTGCCTAGTGGCCGCCAAGATCCTCCGCGGCTCCTTTGGAGCCATTCAAGAACAAAGTGTTCAAGACCCCGGCAAGAGGAGCTTGCCGGGAAGGCCACTCAGGGCACGAAGGAAACAAGAACCCGGCAAGAGGAGCTTGCCGGGAAGGCTCGGAGAGCGACAAGCTCCCGAGCGCGACAAGGATTCAGCCGCGGCAAGGTGCTTGCCGCGGCAGGCAGCCTCTCTTCATCTCCGCTCCAGCTCATCCGCCAACGTGTCGCCATGGGACTACTCCAGGCACGCGTGTCAAAGGGCTGTGCAGCCAGCGGAGAGCAGCGATAAGCGGTGCTGACAAGCTTACCATCGTGGCAAACGGTGGAGCACTCGACGGTCCCTGTTGCACTGTTTAGGCGACAGGGACGGGCATTTATCACTTTTGTCCCTTGCCGTCAGAGTTAGGTATAGAGCACTGTACACTGTACAAAGCGGTGTACCAACTACTGTTTTTCCATTTGTACCCTCATCTGCGTTGCCACCTGTCGGTGACCCCTTGAGCCTATAAAAGGAGGCCCGAGTGCAACGTAGAAAGGGTTCGGCTCCGTTCGGTTCATTCGACTCACTTGAGACTACACACACTCAAGCTAGGTTTTGTAGCTCCCATTGCTCCCTGGCAAGAACACAAATAATCAGACAAGCAGCAGTAGGAGTATTATCTCTCCGGAGAGCTCCGAAGCTAGGTAAATCTGCTCGTGTGCATCGCCTCGATCTGCTCTTCGTGCACTCTCCGCCCCCCACCGAACCGTAAGGGACCCCCGTCCCATAGGTGTCCGTGGGCCACGATCAGCTTCCCCGACATCTTTGGCGCGCCAGGTAGGGGGCGTCGAGGCTGTGTGAACCTGCTCCGGTGTTCACACGAGCGGCATCTTCATCATCTTCAACATCTTCATCGACAATGCCTCCGAAGAAGAAGGCTTCGGCGGCAGCAGAGCCGTCCGCGTCAAACCCACCACCACCAAAGCTGACGAGTGGTGGGGAAGACACTGGCGGAGGAACGGGCGTCGTCGAGAGACCCCACGACGCTGCCAAGTCCAAGGACAAGGCGGCGCAGACCTCGGCGTCCGGATACGTACCGCGTCCATCTCAGGAGGCGCGGAACCGACAACGTCATGGTGCTCGCAGCGCCATGCGTTCGTTGGGCCAAGAGCGAACTGGTGGATCCTGGGACGCTCAAGAGCAGCTCGCGCGCCAACAGGCTGGTACAAGCGGGGCACGGTCGCCTGGATGGGATGCTGCTCCTTCTAACTTATTTAGAAATCCGAGCACATCCCGCTCCTCGCACCGTTCTCCATTGCCGCCCACCACTCCAGCGGAAGCCTTGGCGCGGGCTCAACTGCTCCTGGATTACCCTCCGACGGCCGACAAGGTCGACGAATGGAGGGCCACCATTCAAAGTCTCATCGGCTTTGCCAACGGCGATAACCCGCGGCAAGCAACTGCATCCTTGCCGTGGCGAGACGACAAGGCACGAGCCGGTGGTGACGAAACCCTTGGAGGTGCAACCACCATGCACTCTCCATCCAGAAGGCCAAGATCACCAGCTCCTCGGATCCACCTCGACAGCGACTCCACCGCGTCGTCGGATCCACGAGCTCGCCGTGATCAGCGCCAAGTTCTTAAGGAACGACAAGAAGAAGACGCTCGAACCCGCATCGAGCGCCGAAGAGAAGCGCGGCGTCAATCCGACCAGCGCGCTGGGCCCATTGTCGATATGCATGCGCCAGGGGAACCAGGCGACTTGCCGTACGCGGTAGGTTGTCCTGCGTTCACTCGTGAGCTGCGGCAAGTCCAAAGGGTCCGACAAGAAAAACTTCGCCGATGTGCGAGAAGTATGATGGCAGGACACACCCAACGGAGTTCCTCAGCATCTACACCATTGCGGTGCAAGCTGCGGGGGGACGAGACGACAAGATCCTCGCCAACTACTTCCCGCTGGTACTCAAGCCCAACGTCAGGTCTTGGCTCATGCACTTGCCGGACAGTTCCAATATCTTCTTGGGCAGATCTTTGCCATCAGTTTGTTGGCGCCTTCACAGGCGGCCACAAGCCTCATGGCCAAGAGAGTGACCTTCACCTGCTCGCCCAGAAGGAAGGAGAGTCCCTGCGCAAGTTCATCCAGAGATTCAGCCGTGTGCATTACAACATCCCAGATTTCCACCCTGCCGCGGTGATCAGCGCGTTCCATCAGAACATGCGGAACCATAGGATGAGGGAGGAGATGGCGATGTGCAAAGTCAAGGACGTCAGCGAGCTCTACGCCCTGGCCGACAAGTGTGCACGTGCTGAGGAAGGGAGGAGACTCCCAGGAGAGAATGTTGAAGCAGGATCTGACAATGAGGAGACCGCCCCGGCAAGAAAGAGCCGGCGGCGGAACAACAGAAAGAAGAAGAACAAGGAAGTACTAGTTGTCGAGCAGTCCGGCAACGGAGGTGGCGCCGGCAAGGCTAAGGTTAGTGGCTCCGGCAAGGAGGTTGCCGCTGACACTGACCGCCAAGCTGTGGCGGCCGCCGACAAGCAGGACAGCTCCAACAAACAGTACTGCAAGATTCACCGCACCAAGGGCCACGACCTCCAGAGCTGCAAGAAGGTCGAGCAGCTTGTTGAACTGCAGAAGGTAGAGTACGAGCGGCGAGACAAGGAGAAGGCCCAGGAAGGTGCAGGTGCAGCTAGCAAGAAGAGACCCGGCCGGGGAGGGCGCCACGGCAAGGCAAAGCAGCGGCAAGGAGACAGACCTCCCCGCGGCCGCGACAAGGACGAAGACAAAGATGATGATGAAGATATGGAGGATGACGAAGCTGATGAGCAGGAGTTTCAGAAGGCAACGGAGGTTCTCTGTGTTGACGGTGGTGCTTCTCTGCATACCTCGCACCGCCAACTCAAGCAGTGGATGCGAGAGGTTAATGCAGCAGAACCATCCGTGGAGTCACGCAGGCCTCTGAAGTGGTCCAGCACGCCCATCATCTTTGACATTGAAGACCACCCTGATCGCATAACTGCGGTCCGGTGCTTGCCGATGTTGGTTTCACCAACCATCCGCAACCTCAAGGTCACTAAGATGTTGGTTGACGGCGGGGCCGGCCTGAACCTGATCTCCTCTGCAGTGCTCCAGAAGCTTCAGATCCCTGACAGCGAGCTCGAAGAGACTGGTACGTTCCAAGGGATCAACCTTGGAAGGAGCAAGCCCAAAGGGAAGATCACGTTGCCGGTAACATTTGGCAGCGAGCTCAACTTCAGAATTGAGAGGGTCACATTTGACGTTGCCGATTTCCCATTGCCCTACAATGGCATACTTGGTCGTCCAGCACTTGCCAAGTTCATGGCAGCCTCTCATTATGCATACAATCTGCTCAAGATGCCCGGCCCGATAAGTGTCATCTCTGTCCATGGCGACAAGAAGGATGCGCTTATCTGCGCCGACAAGATTTACCGGGATGCAGCAGCTGCGACAGAGAGCAAACCACTTGTCACCTGAAGCTCCGGGGAAGAAGACTACCAAGTCCGCAAGAGCTCGATGCCCACTCCGCAAGCGCACCTCTTCGAGTGCTGCGCTACCGCTGAGGACGCACCATCGAGCTCCACCGCAAGTGCAAGAAGAAGATGGAAGCTCCGCCAAGACCAAGAAGGTGCCCGCCAAGGAGGACGGCACCGGTGGTACCTTCACCATCGCATTCACTCGACCCTAAATAGGAAGGCGAGCTCGTTGCTTTCCTGCGGGCGAATGTCGATGTGTTTGCATGGCAACCGTCGACATCCCCGCGCTCCTGTGAAAGTAATTGAGCACCACCTAGCTGTATGTCCTCACGCCGCCCCGCCAAGCAAAAAGTCGAAGCAGCAAAGGAGCGCCAAGAGTTCATTGCGTAAGAGATCAAGAAGTTGGAAGCAGCAGGCCTTGTCGAGGAGTACTCCATCCCACGTGGTTGGCCAATCCGTAGTTGTACGCAAGGCAAATGGGAAATGGAGACTTTGTATTGACTTCACAGATGTTAATAAAGCTTGTCCCAAAGACCCATTTCCTTTGCCACATATCGACCAGATTGTTGACTCCATACCGGATGTGATCTGCTTTCATTTCTTGATGCATATTCAGGATACCATCGATCTTCATGGCGTAAGAGGATGAAGAGAAACCGCATTCATTACACCATGTGGCACTTATCGCTTCATATGGATGCCTTTCGGTTTGAAGAATGCTGGTTCAACGCTTGCAAGAGTAGTCCATGATGCTTTTGAGCCGCAAATGCACGTAAATGTAGAAGCCTACATGGATGACATAGTGGTCAAGAGCAAGGACAAAGCAACTCTAGTTCAAGATTTGATGAGACCTTTGCAAATCTGCGCAAGATCAACCTCAAGCTCAACCCCGAGAAGTGCGTGTTTGGAGTCCCTTCCGCAAGCTTCTCGGTTCTTCGTGTCTCAGCGGGGAATTGAAGCCAATCCCGACAAGATCAAGGCCATTGAGCAGATTGAAGCACCAAAGCGCGTCAAGGATGTACGGTGGGCTTGCGGTTGCGTGGCTGCTCTCAAGAGGTTTATCTCTAAGTCTGCTGAGCGCCTCGCCATTTTTCAAGATTTCAAAAAGGCAGGTCCAATGAAATGGACTCGAAGCGGAGGCTGCGCTGCAGACTTGAAGAGGTACTGTCCTCCACTCCAATACTTGTCGCACCTAAGCCACAAGAGAAGTTGCTGCTATATATAGCGGCAACCAATCAAGTGGTTAGTGCTGCGTTAGTAGCGGAGAGGGAGGCGGATGATGAGCCGGCAACCGATGCGGGTGCATCCAGCGACAAGCAGGGGCTTGGCCGTCAAGCTCGGTCCCGACAAGGATGGATCTGCAGGGATTGCGAGAAGATTCGAGAAAAGGATGGTGCAGCGCCAGTCTACTTTGTCGGCCTCCCTTCGCAGGGGCTAGGTCAAGGTACTCGGCGTGCGAAGTTGCTTTCGCCTCCTCATGGCCTCGAGAAAGCTGCACCATTACTTCCGAGCACATGAGATAACAGTTGTCACTCGCTTTCAACAAGAGGATATTGCAAAACCCGTAAGCAACAGGCAGGATTGTCGAGTGGGCATCGGAACTGTCAAGCTTTGGCCTCAAGTTTGAAAGCACTTCAACTATCCAAAGCGAGCATTGGCAGAATTCATAGCAGAATGGACGCCAACACAAGATGAAGAAATCCTGCAGACGAGCATCCCGCAAGGAAGCAAGTAAAGAGTGGCTGATGTACTTTGATGGTGCCTTCTCGCTGCAAAGGCGCCGGTGCCGCGTCTTGCTTATCGCACCCACCGGAGAGCACCTCAAGTACATAGTCCAGATGCACTTTCCCAAGGAGCAAGCAACAAACAATACTGCAGAGTATGAAGGTTTGCTTGCCGGTCTCAGGATCGCGGTGGACCTTGGGATCAAGAAGCTGATTGTCAGGGGGGACTCGCAGCTTGTCATCCGCCAAGTAAATAAAGATTATCAGAGTCCGTTGATGGAAGCCTACGTCGATGAAGTGAGAAAGCTAGAAGAACACTTTGAAGGCCTGCAAATGGAACATGTTCCAAGAGCTCAGAATGATATTGCTGATGGCCTGTCAAAGTGCGCCGCACTCAAATTACCTGTGGAACCAGGAATTTTTTTGCTCAAGCTGACTCAACCAACCGTAAGACCATCAACTGGGCAGAGCAAGAAGAGGAAGTTGGTTTCTGGTGACTACTTTCAGGCAGAGCTCCCCGAAGCCGCCGCCAAGAAGATCCCCAAAATCAACGCAGATATCGCTGAGGAGCAGTCTGTCCGACAAGCACTAGGGTTTGTTTCGTTGAAGCAGACGCTCCCGACAAGTCTTGTTCTGGCAAGCTTGCCGGGGATCATCAAGCTCCGGCTGGGCCGCAGGTTCTTGCCGTAGAAGCTGATGTTCCCGCAGCAGCAGATGTGCCTTTAGTCCTTGTTGTCGAGCCACAAGCTCAAGCATGGGCACAACAGATCGTCCGTTTCCTTCAGACATGAGAACTTCCCGAAGAGCAAGAAGAAGCGGAAAGAGTAGCCCGGCAGTCAAGTATGTACCAGTTTGTTGACAACATCCTGTACAGAAGAAGACTCAACGGTGTGAAATTGAAGTGTATTTGCCGAAGATGGATGAAGTTGTTGGCGAGATACACGGAGGCATATGTGGTCACCACATTGGCGCAAAGAGCACTTGTCGGCAAAGCTCTCCGCAAGGTTTCTTCCGGCCGAAGCCCTCCAGATGCAACCGCACAAGTAACCAAGTGTGAAGCGTGCGGCCCATTCCAAGCAGATACACCAGCCAGCTCAAGCTCTCCGGACGATCCCTTTATCCCGGCCCTTTTCGGTCTAGGGGCTCGATATCCTCGCCCTTCCCCGAAGTTGTCGGGGCTTTGAGTACTTGTACGTCGCGATCGACAAGTTCACAAAGTGGCCGGAAGTGGAGGCAGTGAGGAAGGTGACAAGACAACAAGATCAAGTTCTTCAGGTCAATTGTTTGCCGTTTTGGGATACCTAGCAGGATCATCACCGACAATGGCACACAGCTCACGAGCCGCACCTTCATGCAGTACGTCCAAGATCTTGGCGCCAAGATCTGCTTTGCTTCTGTTGCTCACCCGAGAAGCAACGATCAAGCAGAGAGGGCAAATGCTGAAGTGCTGCGGGGACTCAAGACCAGAACTTTCGACAGGCTGCACAAGTGCGGAAGAAACTGGATTGAGGAGCTGCCGGTGGTTCTTTGGTCGATCAGGACGACACCAAATCGAGCCACTGGTCAGACACCTTTCGCTCTAGTCTATGGAGCAGAGGCAGTTCTCCCCACGGAACTCGTATACGGATCACCTCGAGTGCTCGCTATGATGAGCTCGAGCAAGAGCAATCGCGACAAGATGACGCTACCGCTCCTTGAGGAAGATCGCCTTCAGCCGCCAGGCGAGCCGCCGCTATCGCAAGCCTTGCGCCGCTACCATAGCCGCAAGGTTAGTGCCATAAGCTTCGAGGAAGGCGACCTTGTTCTTCGCCGCTCACCGCCAAGAATTCCAACAAGTTGACGCTGGTGGGAAGGCCCTATCGGGTGAAACGAGTCACTAGGCCTCGGCGCTGTCCGCTTAGAGACCAAGATGGCGCCCGTGAGCAACTCCTCGAATATAGAGCATCTTCGCAAGTTTTACCCATAGGGCGCGGTTGTCGGAACCCGTTCCGGCAACCACCTTTTTGTACAAGTCTTGCCGCTGTTGCATGTAATCCTTTGTACAAAGCCGGGCGCAGACCCCGTGCATCAGTAGAGCCTATGTGTTGCGCACAACTTGTCAATTTCATGCTTTCATCATCATTTTGCATGTGTTATCTGACATTTTGTGCAGCATCCACACCCGGTAAGCAATAACATGCCACTAGGCTCCATAACTTTATTTTCTCTTCTTTCTTCTCAAAGAAAGGGAGGTTCCTTCGCCCACAAGTTAACCGGGGGCGGAGGAGAAGATAATGGTGTGGAGCGCCAAGTGTTGCTCGAGGAAGTATCGCCTTGCCGGGAAGCAAACGACAAAAAGCTAAGTTGCAAAAGTTTGAGCAATCAGTTTTTAAATTTTTAAGTTATCTTCCTCGAACGATAGTACTTTGTATGGAAAACCTGTGCGCGGAGGAACCAACTCGTAGCTAGTTTGTGCCCTTACTTTGTTTCGAGTCCGCTCAACAACTTAAGTGAGCTGCAACTAGTTGCGACAAGGTTGCTTGTCGGAGGCGGCATCGCCAGCAGGCTGCTGAAGTTCCGTACTCAGCGCTCGCGGCAAAGGTGCCCGCACCAACAAGTTCCCCAAAAGCGTAGGGCACAAACATACAAAGGAAGGAATCGAGTAAAGGAAATAACATTGCATTCGATTGCCTAATATAGAGTATATTACAAAATGACTTGTCGCAGATCTAATGAATTGTTCTAAACATGTTCAATAGCGACAAAGGAAAAATAAACTTGGCGGCCTAGTCCACGCGGTCGCCGTCAACCCTCTTCACTCCGCTCACCCTGTCCACAATGGGTGTGACAAGGGTCTTGAGCACTTCAACATCTGCAGTTGGAGGCAGGGATTTGAGGACGTTGGCGAAGCTGACGCCTGGATTGCGGAAGGTCACCTTCATCAACACCTTCTGGAGAGCCCCGGCGCAGATTTGGCGCGACTCGTCGGCCAGCTGCTTTGGGATCTCCTCCCGAAGCCGCTGGAGACCCTTCAGCACGCCCTTGAAGAACAGGCTGAGCTTGGCGCTGGGCTGAAGATGCTCGTCGGTAGAGTACCCGAGGTCTACCATCCCCATCTCCATCAACTCCTGGTCGATGGCGGCTGCTGTGTTCACAAGACTCTCGGTCCAGATCATCACATTCTCTTTGAAGGTAGCATGGGCGTCAGGGGCCGCCAACAGCTCCTCGCTGGCCTTGATCTTCTCCAAGAAGCCCACTTCGCCCCTTGGCACCGCCCAGGTCTCCGCTAAGGTGGACAGCTTTAGCTCAAGATCCGCCTTTGGAGTCCTTGGCAGCGCCGATCTCCTTGATCTTCTCAGCGAGACGGCCCGCAACTCGCCAAGAGTGTAGGCGTCCTTCGCGCCACGCTTCAGCGGGTGACCTCCTCGCCGCTTCTTCGAGGGTGGCCTCCAGCTGGGTCACCTCGTCTGTAATTCCTTCTAGGCGGCCTCGGCAGCCGCAGCAGCCCTTGCCTCCCTGGAGTGCTCCGCCAATTGATTGCTCATGCTGCAAGATCTTCCTCATAGCCGCCGAGGTTGATCTTCCCGCTGCGCTTAGCTCACCTTCTCGCAGAGAGCTCGCGCCGCAAGCCTCGCTGCTCCTCGACCTCGGCCTTCTAGGATGAAGGCCGTGCGCCTTCGGAGAGTTGCTCCCGCGCTCGCTATGTCCCGTAGAGTTTTTTGTTGGCACGCCGGAGCTCCTCAAGCTTCTCCATGTCAGCTCCGCCCTCGCGACAAGTGCTTCCTCGACTCCACTTAGCTTGTCGGGCGCAGAGAGCGACAGCAGCTTCTTCAGCAGCTGCTCCTCCTCGAGCTCGCCATCGCTGCTGCTTGCGCGTCAACTAGCGACAGCCCAGCAGCGCAGCAGCTCCTCGTCAAGGTCTCTCTCCCACGACCGGGCGCCTGAGCTCAAGCCCATGGAAGCTTGATGAAGACACCGTCGCCGGCCTTCAGATAGGCGCCGGGCTGGGGCTCTTCGGAGCCTGGTGCGGCATCGGTGGCGGAGGGATCGGCGGTCGGCGTAGCGCCTGGCGCTCCTGCGGCCTCAGGGCCGTCAGTACGATCACCAGATCCTCCCTCACCTCGGCCAAAGAGCCTTGGCGGCCTCCTCGCCGGCGGACCCATCGGCACCGGCCTCCTCTTCCATGTTAGCGGCGTCGACATTGTTGCCGCGAGCGTCCTCCTCGCCGGCAACCTCCATCTCCATCGGCTCTCCGGCAGATGGATCTGATGATCAGAGAAAGAACAGAACAAGTCAAACAAATGTTCGAAAAGAAGAACAAAAGAGAAAGGACCCAAGGGAAATTTTCAAGTGAGAAGATTACCTGCAATGGGACCTGTAGCCGCGGTCTCCACCACTGGAGGGTCGTCGGCGCTGCCCCTTGTCGGAGAAGCTCCCCTTGTCGGAGAGGCCTCCCTTGCCGGAGAGCGCTCCCTTGGCGGAGAGTTCTCCCTTGGCGGCGTAGTCGAAGCAAGCAGAATTTCGGGAGTGACTTCCGGGACCTCCTGATGAGGCTGCTCTGCTCCTACACAAATCAACAAGTCAGATATCAGCGTAGAAGAAGCACCCATGCACGCCCTACAGTAACAAATAAATCAAATACTTACCCTGGGGGCTGTGCTGGGGGCTGCTCAGAGGAAGGGTTGCCGGGTCCGGCAAGGGAGTCTCAGACGCTCCTCCTGTCGCCACGGGGGAGTCGTCTTCGACGACAATCACCGGAGTCTTGGCCCTCTTCGACGCCCTCTGAGCCAGCGTCCTGAAATAGGAAAAGGTTCAGAATGTAGCAAACCAGATGCAAGACAAGACAGCAAATTGAAGAATTACAAGTAAAGCGACAAGGTCTTACTCTTCTTCTTCCTCTTCCTCGGAGCTGAGAGCGGAGAAGTCGAATTCCGCTCCACCTCCGGTGCGACGAGCTGGAAGGCTGGGCTCCCTTGGACGCTTGGCGGGTGCGGAAGCCGTGGTCCCAGAAGGCCCCGCTCCGGTTGCTGTGGCAGCGTGAGGCGCTCCCGCGGCAACAGAGGTTGTCGCGGTGGAGCGCGTCGCGCGGCGAGACGGCTGTTGGCCCGTCTGCCGCCCCGCCACTTCCCCGGTCTTGCGGAGGCGCCTTCTTGGCGGGCCGCTGGCCCTCCCGCTGCAAGTCATCCGAGGGTGGAGGGAGGCGCCGGCAGGCTCGCTCGGCTCGGCGTCGGGCTCGGCCTCGCTCCTCCGCTACCGACAAGCTCTTCGCGGTCGGCAAGGCTTGCCGCCTCGGCGGCCTCTCGCCTCCACAAGAAACTAAAACACGCCGGCGGCAGCTGCTTCTGCCGCCTCCTCCAACCTTGTGGCGTCGCGCGCCATCTCTTGCTCGGTGGTGTCGCGGTGAGCCACTTCGCTTTCGTCGGCACGGATCGGCACTTCTTCCAAGTTGTCGAAGAACTGCTGCACGATCTGCCGGGCGGGCTCCTGCCAAGTTGGAACGATTCCGTGGGAATCGCACAACGGCATCATCGGGCGGATGCGGTCAAGCGACGAGTTGTTGCACAAGGGGACAACTCCCCTCGGCAACATGAACCACTCGGGGTGATCTGCATCAGGCTTCAACAGCTCCCGCAGCATGGCATCCAGCTCCAAGACAGTGAAGTTCCAATTGAGGCCTGGACGCAGCCTCATGATGTCCGCCGCGTTTTGGAACTCCCACGCAGGCCTCCCCCTCTCCTGCAAGGGCGCAATGCGGCGACGAAGGAAGTCCGCGCCAACAGCTCCTACGGTAAGCCCGGCATGCCTGAGGCGCAGGATCCGGGTCACGGCAATCTTCAATCGATCGTCCTCCGGCGCCAAGTTGCTCCAATCGTTGCCGCGCACGATGGGAGCTTGGCGCAGGGCAGTGAATGGTTGCGGATTCTCCTCTATGATCCAACACCAATCGGCTCTCCACTCCTCCCACTTGCTGCGCAGCTCCCCGTCAAGATATGCTTCCTTCTTGACGATCCTGGAGACCCATGCAATTCCTCCGGCAAGCGGCTCTCTCTCTCTACGTGGGGCATGAAGTAATGGCGGAAAAGTGCTACACTTGGGTGGACTCCGACAAAGTTCTCGCAGAGGTGTGCGAAAACTGCCATGGTGAGGACGGCGTTGGGGGTGAAATCAAGGAGGCGGAGGCCATATGTGTTCATGACGTCGCAAAAGAATTCGGAAAAAGGCGGGCAGAGCCCACAGTAGAAGAAAAGCGAAGAAAGGGTACTGACGGAAACTTTCTCGGATGTGGCGGCGGAGATTACCCTCGTGCGCTGGTGCGCCTGCTCCGTCGACTGAAGAGGTAGTACAGCTCTCGCAGCTCCTTCGCCGAGGCGGGGTCAAGAGGGCCCGCCCTTCCGCAGCGCCATGAGCCGCTGCGCCGCCGATTTCACCCCTTTGCCCTTGTCGGCTTTGGAGCCATGGCGGAGGTGGTGGAGGAACTGACGGCGTTGGTGGCGCCCGTGGCAATGGGGGGGGGAGCGCCGCCTCCTTGGACTTGAGAAGAAGGGGAGCGGCGGTGGTTTCGATATGACAAGAATGGCAAGTGGGCGTTCTGCCTGATTCCTCTGCTTATAAGGAGGGGAGGGGCGGACGCCCGCTTCCCATTAAATAAAGCCCCCACGATCTCTCCCACGACGCCACGTCCGGCGCGTGCTGCTTAGTGGGGGACGTGGTGGGTCCGAGGCAGTAACGCGCGATCTAGGCAGCGCTGCGTGCTGCAGATTGCTTTTGGGCCTGGCCCAACAGCGCTTTCGGCATCGTATGGCCCAGGCCGGGGCTCCTGCCGGTGTACTAGAGTAGGGTACCCTAGTATCCCGAACTCGCGTGCGGCAGTCGCAGCACCCAGCTGCAAGGCTTGCCTAGTGGCCGCTAAGATCCTCCGCTGCTCCTTTGGAGCCATTCAAGAACAAAGTAGTTCAAGACCCCGCAAGAGGAGCTTGCCGGAAGGCCACTCAGGCACGAAGAAACAAGACCCGCAAGAGGAGCTTGCCGGGAAGGCTCGAGAGCGACAAGCCCCGAGCGCGACAAGGATTCAGCCGCGGCAAGGTGCTTGCCGCGGCAGGCAGCCTCTCTTCATCTCCGCTCCAGCTCATCCGCCAACGTGTCGCCATGGGACTACTCCAGGCACGCGTGTCAAAGGGCTGTGCAGCCAGCGGAGAGCAGCGATAAGCGGTGCTGACAAGCTTACCATCGTGGCAAACGGTGGAGCACTCGACGGTCCCTCACAGATCATTTAGGCGATGTGGACGGCATTTATCACTTTTGTCCCTTGCCGTCAGAGTTAGGTATAGAGCACTGTACACTGTACAAAGCGGTGTACCAACTATTGTTTTTCCATTTGTACCCTCATCTGCGTTGCCACCTGTCGGTGACCCCTTGAGCCTATAAAAGGAGGCCCGAGTGCAAAGTAGAAAGGGTTCGGCTCCGTTCGGTCATTCGACTCACTTGAGACTACACACATCAAGCTAGGTTTTGTAGCTCCCATTGCTCCCTGGCAAGAACACAAATAATCAGACAAGCAGCAGTAGGAGTATTATCTCTCCGGAGAGCTCTGAAGCTGGGTAAATCTGCTCGTGTGCATCGCCTCGATATGCTCTTCGTGCACTCTCCGCCCCCCACCGAACCGTAAGGGACCCCCGTCCCATAGGTGTCCGTGGGCCACGATCAGCTTCCCCGACAATAGTTGGTTGCGCGTCCACACAGCCCTTTCGACTAGGGACCTTTTAGGACAGTCATCATACAATGCATAGTCCCACGAACAAGTCATGTACTTGCTGATACACATCATTGATAATGTCCAAGGACTATCTTTATTCATAAACACATAGGAAATATCATCATACATGATTGCCTCTAGGGCATATCTCCAACAGGATGTACCTGTATCGAGTGTTCGTGCATGTCGAAGAAGTGGTCAATCCATCAATCGAAGTCCTGCCGCCGCCGCTAGTACTAGGGTCTGTCGACGACGTCCTAACAGGAGTCAACGTCAGACTTTCCCCGTGTTTCTCACAACGATGGATGGCACAGGGCCTACTCCATCGCCCGACGGAGGCCACTGCTTCTTTGGGAGAAGAGGCAGGGTTGGCTGCGTGGATGTGCTCTAATTTGAGGTAACAACTGAATCTTGTCAGATACTAGTTAAATCTGAGCTATACCTGTGAAGCACTGATGTGCCAGTACATTTGATTGTGGCCTGTTCTATTTTTGTACCTGAACTTTTTTATAAAGGGTTGTACGTCAACTTAATGTGCTAGCAGAACTTATTGTGTTGTCTGTCTGTTTTCTTTGCACAACATTCAAGATATTTCCCCGTGATTGATAAAGACGATGAACCGTTATGTACGAGTTCGTTGGTTTCAACATAGCCCTACCCGTAGCGATCCACTGCTTCCACCCTGATTGTGCCTCCTGCATGAAAATTTTGTATGCAAGTTCAGTGTGCTATTATGTTCTATATGATTGTGTCAACTATATAATTTTTACTCAGCATCAGCAATGCATATGGCTGAAGATGTATTTACGAGCATCGACCAATGGGTCTCTCTCTCTCACACACACACACACGCACAAGTGGGACTCGTTGAATTATTTCTTCGCTCGTGACAACTTTTAATTAGGTTCCACTGTACTCTTAACTTTTTTCTTAAGTTATTAACTGAGCTCAGTGACTTCAAAAAGTTGTACAGAAGCCTTGTTTGGGTCTTTCCGGCATCGCTGAATGTGGGTTGAGTAGCCATGTAAGGTTGTATTGTACTACACATGAATTATTTTAACATCAGCAATGCAACTAGGCCGACAGCTGTACACAATATCCGGGTCAACTTGTTATTCTCCACCCCGCTGGGCTGCAAATCTTTCCTAGGAGGGATGCATTAGGCTTAACAAGAAAATGGGCTTTAAGAAATATGAAATGGGATGTAATTATAAAAACTGGACAGTAACTATAAAAAATGCACCAAACACATAATTAGTTTAAAAAATATTATTATTGGAATTTGAAATTTTTAATTTCATTACTTGTTGCACGCGCAATATTTCATTGGGTTTTTACGTAATATAAATTAGCTTTGAAATTATATTTAATCTGACTAGAAATTTTGGGATAAAAATATTTTGGATCCCATCAAAATGTGGGAAATTTTATTGAATTCTGTTTTGAGCACTTGGTTGAAATTACTAATCGTTATCCTAGCTAGAAAATGAGATGTACTTTTAACAAACTGTAAATGGGTTGTAGTAAATACCATTAGAATTCAAAAATGGGTTGTACATTCTTACAAATCACGAATGGGCTATATGTTCTCTACCACACACTTGTGGGCCTACTAAGTTGACGCTCCCCTAAAAAAACTGAGTTGACGCGTATGCAAGGCTTTGTCAACTTATAGTCAACACACGGTACTAGCAGCAGTGGCCGTTGGATGTCCATCCAACGGATGTCGTGCTTCTTCTTCAATCTCGGATATTCTTGCTTCAGTCGCCCAAAAAATGATTCCTCCCCCTGACAACTGGGGCGCACTGTTTCGGAGGCTGACCTGTGGGCCTACTAAGTTGACGCGTACCAAGGGCTTTGTCAACTTAGACAATATAAACGATTCTAGCTGCAGTGACCATACCATGTCCATCCAACGGCCGTCGTGCTTCTTCAACCTCTGGTCTTCTTGCTCCAGCCACCCAAACCAGCGCCAGCCGTGCCACCTGCTCCTGCCTCCTGTGTCTAGTTGTGCTGCCACCGCTGGCCATGCCATCCCTCTATACTCACCCACACCTCCTGTTATTCTCCGACGACGGCAGCCTCACACTGCAGCCGAAGCAGTCAACCCACGTACTCCCCTTCGCGTGGGCATCAACTGCCGCGTCTTCCCCGCCTCCACGTCTTCCCTTCCTAGGCCTCGCTGTCGTCCACCCCCTTGGTGCTCTTGGTGCGACGTGGTCAATGTGGTCAACGAAGGACAACCATCGGAAGAAGACTTTAGGCGGTGATGCTGACAACTGGACGCACCAGCAACATCTTCGAACACAAGGAAGTGCCTCCTTATTACTCGCGAAATAAGAATGATTCCTCCACCTGACAGCTGGGACCGAGCAGCTATATCTTCACACGCAAGGAAGTGCGTCCTTATCCTCCCTGACCGCTGGGACCCATCCTGTCAAAGCGTACGTAGCGTTGTCCGTCTAGTCGCGAAGGTGTACGTACATTCTGGTCGATCGGTCTCTCTGCAAGTATGAACCGTGGCCAAGTAAGTAGCGGCATGTGTCGTTGTAGAGCACCCGACATAGCAGTTCACGCAGTCCCGTCTAAGTCCTGTACACATACGTACAACCATAGGGCAAAAAATAGGGCCACATATGTACATACGGGGGGTCTTGAGCGCGTACTCGCACATATATACGGACGGCCAAAGCTTGTGTACATGGAGAGGCAACGGACAGCAGCAACGGCGTCCTGTTCATCGGGCAGTGAACCGGCTGGGTCAGAACGGAGAAACAGTGTCCTGTTCATCAGGAGGCAACCGACTGGGTCGGAATGCGTCCTGTTCAACAGGAGCCAACCGGCTTGGACGGAACAGCCAAAACGGGGTCTGGCATACCGCAGAACAAAGGAAACGGCCTTCTATTCAACCGGCCGCGGTCAAAACGGGATCCTATTCATCAGGAGGGGCCTGGCGTACCGCAAAACAGAGGAAATGGACTTGTGTTTGAGTGCCTACGGTCGAACGGGGTCCTGTTGATCAGGATGGGTGTGGCGTACCGCAAAACGGAGGAAACGGACTTGTGTTGGAGCACCTACGGTCGAAACGGGGTCCTGTTCATCCACCGTCTACCGCCTCGCTCCAGCCTCCACGGGATACTGTTCATCCACCATCGACCTCCTCCACCCTCCATGGGCTACTGTTCATCCACCACTACTGTTCATCCAGCCTCCACCGGCTGTTGTTCATAGAGCCTCCACGGGGTCCTGTTCATCCACCCCCGACCGGCTGGGGTGCAGCGGCCTCCTCGGGGTCCTATTCATCCAGTGGCAACGGCCTACTACCACGGGGTCCAGTTCATCCAACCCCCACCGAGAGTTGTTCATCCACACCCAACCGACCGGCTCGACTCACCACGTCTCGACTCATTCTACGTGCTGCGCGCACGGTAGCAATGGTCACTGTTCATCGAGAGGCAACCCAACACCGGCTCGATTAGCTTCAGTAAGCAGCAGCAGTGATCGCTCAGGTTCAGTTAGCAGCAGCAGCGAAGGAATTGCTCTGGTTCAGTCAGCAGCGAGTGAATCGCTCGGGTTAAGTTAACAGCCAAGGGATTGATCGCTCGGGTTCAGTAATGTGCGATCGCTCCGGGCTCAGTTAGCCAACGCCTCGCACACACGGGCGTACACGAGAGAAACGCGAAAACCACAGTGCATCGCTCGGCCTCGACCACCCACCGTAACCGGGAACTCCGCGATATTTCCTCTCCCTCGCTTCTACCATGATTTTTTCCATCATGGACGGCCCAAAGAATGTCATGCAGCTGCGTCTCCAGCCCGCCCAAGACGAAAAGCCCATTTTTTGTCATGGTTTTTTGTCATAGAAGTAGGAGCCCACCACATCTATGATGATACTGGGTTTTGTCACAATTATCGTCATAGAAGTGTCATAAGCATGATAGAAAAAAAATCGTTCGACCCAAAATGGCACGGATGTGTCTTTTTTTTTGTAGTGATTGGTAGCACTATTTTGACCTTAATATGCAATGGTCTTAGATTTTATTAACCATTCTTGAATCTGTTTACCTTGTCGGTCTCACAGCACATGATCTGTATAGCTAACTCGACTGCGATCTTCAACATTATTGCACACAGTTGGTTTCATCAACCATGCACCCTGTAGAGTGAAGAATTAATTATCGCACTCGATTGTCCTCATCACCCTTCTGTGTAACTTTGACCTCATCACCCACGGGTAAAATTATGACCGAAGTCATTCCACACACTTCATTTTTACAAAGCTTTTTGCCAATAAACGCCCACGATTTGTCCCTCTTCTAGCCGAGGCGTGGCCAAACTAGCCGGGAGGGAAGCTAGCGCAGTAAACTGCTTAGTAGCGCTGGAACAGGCTCACTAACGATACATTTGGCGCGTCTTCGAGCCCACGCATGGTCAAACGAAATGCGTGCGGTGCGGTGTTGTCAAGTGTGCACTGGAATCCTCCGCTACCCATGAACATTGTAACAAGACGTGACGATTACAGGCCGGCGGGACCCCATTTATTACAGCGGCCATTTAACTCTTGTGTCTCTTCAACATTTTGATCGCGCTCCACCATTGCAAGAAGCATACCCACCACGAGAAATTCTTAGATGGTATCCTGCGCGGCTGCCGATGATGAGCAGCAGTTCACCATGCATGCCGTGGTGGACACCCACAAAAGGTTCAAGGACCTCTCGGTGGTGTACACCAATGACCCGGTCTGGGTGGAGCACTCCATCCACATCATGGAGCTATTGCCTGCCGAGGAGAAGTACAAGGTGGTCGGGTTCGACCTCGAGTAAACCCGCGCTCTGTCGGGTCTCGTCCCAAGGTCGTCGTCACCCAGATGTGCGTGCGCCACCACGTTCTCGTATACCACTACCGCCTGGCCACAAGGCCTTGTGAGCATTTCGCCAAGTTTGTCAACAACCCCCACTACATGTTCACTCCGGTGGACATCACCAATGATGTAAAAGTGCTCGAGAATTCGGGCATCGCCTGCCAGAATCTTGTCGACATCCAGGGCCAATACAAGATCTGGGGGAGCAAGGAGCATGAGAAGGATTCACTAGTTCACCTCGCTGAGGCCATCATCGACCCCTACTACAGAGACATGAAGGATTCCTGCAACAAGGACAAGAATGCCTGGCACTCGGCCTGGATGGAGATACCCAACAAACCTCACGTCGTGCACGCGGCCAAGGAGGCATACACGAGCTACGACATGTACAGGCGGATTGTTGACATGAGGAAGTGCCTCCTTCCCCAAAACGGCCGGGGATCCAGCCGAAAGCAGAGCAATGGCAAGCGTCGTCGCAACAATAAGTAGATGATTAGATCCTCATTTCTCCTAGTTTAGTATGCATGTAATTGCTTACTTTGGTGTGTGGAAATGTTATGTGTGTAGTCACTTGTGTAATTGTATGCTTAATTTGGTTATGCAATGTTGTCTTTTTAAGTATATATGTTGATGCTCTGTAGACAGAGCGTAGGTGTTGTACGGACAAAGAAAATCACATCGCACACGAACTTAACAATGGAACCCGTCAGTGACGTTTTCATTAATCACTCACAATTGTATACCAGCAATCGTTTGCTCGCAACACACACGGCTTGTTAACAAGAATCGTTTGTGTTGTTATAGGTCTTCCCACACGTTTCCGATTATAGACCTGTTTGCCGCGTATCACACACATCTTGTTATATTGAACCGTTTCTGCTCCCTTAGCTCAAAGCAAATAGTTCATCCAAGTGAACCGCATGCCATATATCGCACACACCTTGATCTAGCTGACCGTTTCTTTTGTGTTGCCTAATCACAAACAGTTCCTCCGAGTGAACCATATGTTGTATATTGCACACACCTTCATCTGGCTATCCATTTCTTTTGTTCGTCCTCATCGCAAACAGTTAATTGAACTGAACTATATGCCCTACATCGCACACGCAACTAAAATCTGAACCGTGTTTGATGCATCCACCATCGCAAATGTTTTGCACCTTTTTTGATGGTTTTTTACACCACCGTTTGCGATTATTTCATCGCACACAGTTTCGTTGAAGGGTCTCTGATCGTAATGACGTGTGAGCAGCATCCTGCAGTAGTGAGATGGGATATATTTCTACATAAATAGATCTTGTCTACATCATGTCATCGTTCTTATTGCATTACTCCGTTTCTCCATGAACTTAATACACTAGATGCATGCTGGATAGCGGTCGATGTGTGGAGTAATAGTAGTAGATGCAGGAAGGAGTCGGTCTACTAATCTTGGACATGATGCCTATATAATGATCATTTCCTGGATATCGTCATGATTATTTGAAGTTCTATCAATTGCCCAACAGTAATTCGTTTACCCACTGTTTGCTATTTTTCTCTAGAGAAGCCACTAGTGAAATCTACGGCCCCCGAGTCTCTTCTTTATTTGCCTCCGCGATCTATTTTTTCGCTTTTATTTTTAGATCTATTAAACCAAAAATACAAAAATACCTTGCTGCACTTTATCTTATTTGCAATCCATTTATTCAATCTATTACAACTTTCTCACGTCCACTTGCCAATTTTTGGCGCCGTTGCCCGAAAGGGATTGACAACCCCTTTAACACGCAGGGTTGCGAGTATTTGTTATTTGTGTGCAGGTGCTGTTTACATAGTGTTGCTTGGTTCTCCTACTGGTTCGATAACCTTGGTCTCATCACTGAGGGAAATACCTACCGTTGCTGTGCTGCGTCATCCCTTCCTCTTCGGGGAAATACCGACGTAGTTCTAGCAGACATTAGATGTGTACCTTACTAATGCTCGTAGTAGCGCCTGTATTTGATACTGGTCCGGTTGCTCATATTTGTAACTCGAAACAGGGGCTACGGACTAAAAGAAGATTGGCTAAGGACGAGGCGACGATGCGCGTCGGGAATGGTTTCAAGGTCGATGTGATCGTCGTCGGCATGCTACCTCTACATCTACCTTCGGGATTAGTTTTAGACCTGAATAATTGTTATTTGATGCCAGTGTTGAGCATGAACGTTATATCTGGATCTTGTTTAGTGCGAGACGGTTATTCATTTAAATTAGAGACTAATGGCTGTTCTATTTATATGAGTAATATCTTTTATGGTCATGCACCCTTGAAGAGTGGTCTATTTTTGTTGAATCTCGATTGTGGTGATACACATATTCATAATATTGATGCCAAAAGATGCAAAGTTGATAATGATAGTGCAACATATTTGTGGCACTGCTGTTTAGGTCATATTGGTGTAAAGCGCATGAAGAAACTCAATGCAGATTGGCTTTTGGAATCACTTCATTATGAATCATTTGATACTTGTGAACCATGACTCATGGGCAGATGACTAAAACTCTGTTTTCCGGAACAATGGAGCGAGCTAATGACTTATTAGAAATAATACAATTCGATGTATGCGGTCCGATGAGTGCTGAGGCACGTGGTGGGTATCGTTATTTTCTGACCTTCATAGATGATTTGAGCAGATATGGGTATATCTACTTAATGAAACACAAGTCTGAAACATGTGAAAAGTTCAAAGAATTTCAGAGTGGAGTGGAGAATCATCGTAACAAGAAAATAAAGTTTCTACGATATGATCGCGGAGGCGAATATTTGAGTTACGGGTTTGGCCTTTATTTAAAACAATGTGGAATAGTTTCACAACTCACGCCACCTCGAGCACCACAGCGTAATGGTGTGTCCGAATGTCGTAACCATACTTTATTATTAGATATGGTGCAATCTATGATGTCTCTTACTGATTTACCACTATAGTTTTGGGGTTATGCATTAGAGATAGCTGCATTCACTTTAAATAGGGCACTTATGAACTATGGTTTGGCTAGAAACCTAAGCTGCCGTTTCTTATAGTTTGGGGTTGCGACACTTATGTCAAAAGGCTTCAGCCTGATAAGATCGAACCCAAATCGGAGAAGTGTGTCTTCATAGGATACCCTAAAGAAACAATTGGCTACACCTTCTACCATAGATCCGAAGGCAAGATCTATGTTTCCAAGAATGGAAACTTTCTAGAGAAGGAGTTTCTCTCGAAAGAAGAGAGTGGGAAGAAAGTAGAACTTGATGAGGTAATTGTACTTCTCTCGAAATAGAAAGTAGCACATCAGAGAAATCCGTTCTCGTGATGCCTATAGCAACTAGAGAGGAAGCTAATGATGATGATCATGAAACTTCAGATCAAATTACTACTGGACCACGTAGGTCGAACAAAGCACGTTTCGCACCACAGTGGTACGGTAATCCTATTATGGAAGTCATGTTACTAGACCATGACGAACCTACGGACTATGAAGAAGCTATGATGAGCCCAGATTCCAATAAATGGCCTGAGGCCATTGTGACGCCCGGGTAATCAAGCTACAGTAACCCTGCGCTAATGATGCCACGTCACCTAGGTTACTGTTGGTAAACTCGTGTTAGTTCAAAACGATTCAAATTCTAATTTTAAAATATAGGCAAACAACAAAAGTTTTCAAATAATAAAACTAAAATGTTTGGGTTGTGCCAAATATTGCATAGGTAATTATGGCGAAGGAACCACACTATTATAAAATGCTTAAAAACTATGAGATGAATAAAACAAGAGCAAAAACTATTATTTAAATACTTTAAATATTAAATAATTACAAAACTATTTTATTTTGGGTTAGCAAATTTATGAGGCAAAGGCATAAATAGTAAACATCAATTTAGGTGCCACTTTGGTATTTTGTTATCACTAAAAAATAGCAACTCAAAGTAATAGAATAAATAAAGGGTAAAAATAAAATAAAAAGAAAAGGAAGAAAACCCCAGCCAACTGGCCTCGGCCAAGGTAGCTGCTGCCAGACCGCCCAACTGCCCAGCCGGCCACACCTTATCCCCACACTTCCCAAACCCTAACCCAACCACCGCACTTCCCCCGCGTTCCCACCTCCTCCCGATCCAGATTGGATCGGGACGAACCCCCCCTCGCTCCTTCCCCCACGAACGGATCTCGATCGGGGCAACCGCGCCCCGACCCCCCGCTGCCGTCGCGCCATGGCGCCTCCGACCTCATCGCCGACCCCATCTCCCCCGCCTCTCGTCTGCTCGATCCTGTGTGGATCGGGAGGGGAGCGGCTCTACCCCACCCGACGCCGGCGCCCCAACACCACCCGTCGCCGGCGCTGCCCTGACCTGGCGACGCCGTCCTCCTCCTCTACGTCGCCGGACCTCAACGCCCCGCCGCACGTCATCCCCGTCACCCTCCTCGAACTCGAGCCCGCTGCCCCGCCGTCGCCGTGTCCCCGTCCTCCACCTCGCCGGGACCACGTCGCCACGCCGCCCCGTCTGTGACCGCTCCGTCGCCGGATCTCGGTGGACTGCCTCGTCCCCTTCACTCGCGCCGCCGCCTGGACTTCGCCGGAGCCTCCCCACCGGACCTCGTCGTCTCCTCCCCGAGCCCCACTGCCCTGTCCCTACATCAGCGGTGAGGCCCCCGGCCTCCTCTCCCCTTGCCCCCGCGTTCACCACGACCTCGCCGCACCCACGGCGCGCCTTGCAGCGCGCGTGTCCGGACCACGCCACAGCCACCCGCGTGCAGCGCAAGGCCTCCCGCGCCTTGGTCCCGCTCCGGTCGCTCGGTGCCGCTGCTCACGGCGCCGCCATGTTCCCCTGCTACCCCACGCCACCGCCGCACTAACGCCACCCCACTCGCCTCCGCCCGCCAGGGCCGGCTGGTGCCAGCCGCCCGTCCGGTGCCGGGCAAGGCCCTCGCCGTGGCCTCGTCCTGATCGGCGCCCCCTATCGTCAAGGGTAGCGCCCAAGCGGGCTGGGCATCGGCGCCGTTAACAACCGCCCAAGCGGCCTCTAGGCCATCGACTAGGGCCCCACGCCCAAAACGATTTAAAAAAAGGAGTTTGAAATAAAAATAAAAATAAAAATAATAATAATAATAATAATAATTAACTAAATTAATTAACTTAATTAATTAAGTATAATTAACCTGATCAATTAACTAAACTAATTAACCTGTTAGTTTAACTAAACTGTAATTAGATTAACCTAAACCCTAATTAACCTAACGTTAGATGATGTGGGTCCCAAGGGACCCACATGTCGATTGACCAGTCAACGGTCAACGTTGATCGCTGACGTCGACATGACATCATGCTGATGTCATAAATCCATTTTCGAATTAGATTAAATAATTAATTAAAGTTCAGAAATTAATAAAATCTTTAGAAAATCATATCTTTTAATCCGTAACTCGGATTAAAATATTTTCAACATGAAAGTTGCTCAGAACGACGAGACGAATCTGGATACGAAGTCCGTTCGTCCGCCACACACCCCTAACCTATCGAACCCGCAACTTTCCCCTCCGCTCCTCTGCTTCAAAACACGAAACCCGGGATATTTTCCGGATGTTTCCCCCCTTAACCGGTACCACCTCATACCACGTTAGGTCACGCCTAGCATCGTTACTTGTCATGTCATGCATCGATATGCATCTATTTACATGGTATTCATTGTTTCTTCCCCTCTTCTCTCCGGTGACTACGAGACCGACATCGCTCCCGCCAGCTTCGACTACGGAGTTGACGACCCTCTCTCTTGCCAGAGCAACCAGGCAAGCCCCCCCTTGATCACCAGATATCGCCTATTCTACTCTATACTTCTTGCATTAGAGTAGTGTAGCATGTTCTTGCTTTCGTTATACCTATCCCGATGCATAGCTTTGTCCTTGTTACTACTGTTGTTACCTTTACCGCAATCCTATATGCTTAGTATAGGATGCTAGTATATTCATCTGTGGCCCTACATTCTTATCCGTCTGCAGTGCTATACTATCGGGTCGTGATCACTCGGGAGGTGATCACGGTATATCTATATACTTTATACATGATACATGTGGAGACTAAAGTCGGGTCGGCCGGTGTAGCACCCATGAGTGGATCTTTGTGGCGGAGCGACAGGGCAGGTTGAGACCGCCTAGGAGAGAGGTGGGCACAGCCTGTTTGGCGTTATGGATACTTAACACGCTTAACGAGATCTTGGTATTTGATCTGAGTTGGCTACGAGCCTATACGCACTAACCATCTACGTGGGAGTAGTTATGGGTATCCCGCGTCGTGGTATCGGCCGGCACTTCGTGATGCCAACCGAATGAGCGGCGCGGATTGGACCGAACGCCACTAGGCTAGGTCTTCGGCCGCGTCACAGAGCGTGCGAGTGTGTGCTCAGGCGATGAGCCTGACCCTGCTGGCGCTTAGGTTTAGACCGGCGTCTTGGCCTCTCTGTTGAGCCTAGGTGGGGCTGCGGCGTGTTGATCTTCAGCGGCGGGCATGACCCAGAAAGTGTGTCCGCCAAATGGGATCAAGCGTGTTGGGTAAGTTGGTGCACCCTGCAGGAAGTTAATCTATTCAATAGCCGTGATCTTGATAATGAGCGACTTGGAGTTGTACCTTGACCTTATGACAACTAGAACCGGATACTTAATAAAACACACCCTTCCAAGTGCGAGATACAACCGGTGGTCGCTCTCTCTCAGGGATACGAGGAGGGGATCGCCGGGTAGGATTATTGCTATGTGATGTTACTTGGAGGACTTCAACCTACCCTCTTCTACCTGTTGCAAGGCGAAGGTGACCAGAAGCGTAGTCTTCGATAAGACTAGCTATCCCCCTCTTATTCTGGCATTCTGCAGTTCAGTCCACTGATATGGCCCTTTACACATATATCCATGCATATGTAGTGTAGCTCCTTGCTTGCGAGTACTTTGGATGAGTACTCACGGTTGCCTTGTTCCCCCTTTTCCCCCTATCTCTATTCGATTGTTGCAACCAGACGATGGAGCCCAGGAGCGAGCGCCACTTTGTCGATGACGACTACTACACGGAGGTGCCTACTACTACGTGCAGCCGGCGGCGGCGACCGACTGTGAGTAGTTTAGGAGGATCCTGGCGGAGGCCTGCGCCTCTTCGATCTGTATCCCGGTTTGTGCTAGCCTTCTTAAAGCAAACTTGTTTAACTTATGTTTGTACTCAGATATTGTTGCTTCCGCTGACTTCGTCTATGATCGAGCACTTGTATTCGAGCCCTCGAGGCCCCGGCTTGTATTATGATGCTTGTATGACTTATTTATGTTTTAGAGTTGTGTTGTGATATCTTCCGTGAGTCCTGGATCTTGATCGTACATTTGCGTGCATGATTAGTGTATGATTGAATCGAGGCGTCACAAGTTGGTATCGAGCCATCGCTGTAGAATCCCCTTCGACACTCCTTGGCCGAAGTCGAGTCTAGACATTGCAAAAAAAAACTTTTACTAACATGGCTGTGTGCCTTACGGGCCCACGTCGCCATTGGGTGGTATTAGGATCTTTTACTCCTCGATCTTTACTCTGGGACTCTGAACTCTCTTCTACTCGGGTTAAACGATTTTTTTACTAACTCTGACTCTAGGTTCTCGATAATACTTTCTCCCGGAGAGCCCTTCAGGCCAGATGGTCACCGACTGCACCAGAAGACTTCGGAGGTACTCTTTGATATTCTCTCGAGACTTTGTGCCCATCACTTTTGCTGTTCCCGACCACCGATAAATCCTTATGGATAACTACTTACACTTGCCATTCTTACGATCATCCCCCATTGATCTTGTTATTACAAGATACCCGAAGTTTTCTCTATTGTTCCGAGAATACTTCGTGCCTACTGCCTAGCAGTTCTTTGCCACATGAATACCCCTTCAAATAAATCCTCGCACTAGTCGAGTATCCGCTCATCCCCAGTTGTTCACGAGTTTCACAAACGTCTTCAAATTACTATTCGATCTACCGAAAATCCTCTGGAGCCTTTGGCTCTTGAAATTCTTGCTTGCTCGCATTATGGTTAATCCCATAAGTCTCGTAGTCTTATTGACATTCCTTGTCATTATCATTTTGGGTCTATTGACTCAATATGTTTGCGAATACACGCAATCATCATTGATCCTTATAAATTACCTTTCCGGCTGAGCTGCCATTCTTCTAACTGGAATTGGTTCTCGACCAATCCAATTGTCGTTGATTGTACCCCTAAGTCTATTCAGCTTATCCATTCTTGATCAGAGCATTTTCTCCTGATCCCTTGATTTGAAAATCATAATTACTTTGCTAATTAAGCGTTGAACTATTCAGCTGTTCTACAAACCGATGCATTTGCAATCTTTCTTCCTCTGATTGGGTATCGATACTCATATCAGCCCATTGTGGATCGCCATATCCACTGTTGGATTATTATCCGACAGTGTCCTTCATATTAATCACTTTGTGAGTTCTTTCTCCGATACATAATGCCTTTGGTAAATTGTATCCTTTCCTTTTGTCAGCCATGCTCTGCTTTCGAGCTGGTGATATTTACTCTTGAAGCTTATGGTATATGTTCCTAAGAAGCCCCGATGGGATTGAACCAACGCCTTCCCTCATCGGTGTGAACCCGAAAGATTTCACGAGTCATACTTATCTGGTATTGCACCAGGTAAAACTTTCAACAACTAATGTCATCTTCGAAATACGAGAGGTGAATGGAAGATTATGTATTGAGGAAGTGGAAGTCGACCTTGAACTTTGTGTTCATGCCCATGGACGCGATGTATATCCTATCATGGAAGCTTCTTGTAATAATAACTATTTCCTTGATAGCTGACATATGGTATTTGTGAATTGATCCCTTGCAACCGTGGTTCCGACCATGATTGTTCTTCTCTGATTCCATTTCTCGGACAAGTTAAAACAATTGTCTTCTATGGATCAATACACCAGTCCAACCTTTACTTTGACCTTGTGTCGAGTATTACCCCCTGGTATCTCGAGATTATCATGGAACTGCATAACTTTTTATGAGCTCATCAAGTACTACCTTCCCACTGATTCCAATTTTTCATGGGCTCTGAGTTATTAAACACTCAAAGACACCGATAACTGAACCGAGTCCGCACTACGGTTCAACAACTCTTCAGTAAGCTTCTATAACTACGAGTTTGTACCCGATCACGCCATTCCTAGCCTGTTTGGCTATATCATAGTCGTGACGATTCTAACTGTGCTACCTGGTCCTTATTCTCGGAGCACCAATTTGCGACGATAGCTAAGCTTCGTCGATTTTCCTCGTCATACCCTTTCACCTTAAACAACAAGCTTGAGTTCGAGTTTGTGTCGAATCGTGGTTCCAATAACCTCTTGCTTCATCATTCCTCCGACTTGATGTCGTCACGATTGATTACATCTGCATGAAATCTCTCAACAAATGTGTCGTGATCATCATCAACCTTATGAGCTCTTCCAGGAATTCAATTGAATTCATGATGGGTAATACCATCCTTGCCCCTCGATGATTCCTGTTCTCATCGACCACTTTATTGCCTTCCGTTCAACACAACTTGTTCGTGTTTTGTGTAAACCTTGAGATCCCTGCTACCCGGCAGTTGATCTTCCTTACCTCGGAAGTATTATCATCTCTTTTTGTCAAGAATGTGGTGAGAATTTCACCACCTCTTAAGAATTCTTGATATCATAATAGTTCTTGCCATCTTCGTTCATTCCTTGGTCCCCGTATTGTTTTCAACCGGAATACCGACAATTGAGCTATGACGTGTGAATTCAAAACTTCTAGCAACCCTATTGCTTTGAAGTGAATGGGCGATAGTTCATTCTAAGTCTTTCGATAATTGAATCACCATTCTAACATTGGCGTGCAACCCAACCCATATTTGGTGCACCGTTCAACCAATGTTTAATTATGTATGTTTTCCTCGAGCATATCCCATTATATCATTTGATCTAACAAATGTCATCTTCTTGTTCACATTATCGTGGAAATCCTCCGTTTGGAATTCTCGATGAATTGTCATTTGAGCCCGTCACCACCTTCTCATCCGCCCTTGGTTTAATGATGAACTATTGCTTGAAACCCGCTCCCATAGTTCATTTCTCGAGAATCTTGCAATGTCATTTCGCGATTTGTGTTGCACCTTTTCCTCTCGGACCCCTAAGTCCGAGGTATCATGACACCAATTGGATATGAATCTCGGTCAGATATGATGGTTGGGACAACTTTCCAAGAGTTATGATGTTGATCCTTTGATGACCCGGTAACATGATGTCATGCCTAGCACCCCCCCTCATTGGAGGACCTATCATTATAGATTCCTTTTCAGCAAGGTTATCCATTCACCCATGAGGAAATTGTAAGACTTATTCTACAAGTTATTCCTGATGGATCCTTCGTGTTTCCAGAGTCTGATCTTCACATGAAGACCATGTCAATGCTATCTCGAAGCATGTCAATGGTACTCCAATTTTCAACAGGAACATTTGAAGCACGATGCTAAATTTTATTTATCATTTATCCTAACACTGTTGTATGGGTAATATCGTGAAATTCCTCCCCTTACCTTAATGGTCTTCTACTTTCTATCTTGTCATGGATATCATGCCCGCTTGTCCTTGGGAAGGATATACCCCTGAAATATGTGTTTAAACACATTTTCCTTTCCATTGTTTTGTTTAAGCGATAATCAATTTTCCTTCCATTGGTTGGTTTAACGTTGCCTGTGATCTATATGATCTGAGCAGTGATATTCTCCTGCTTATGTAAACACCTCGGTGTACAAATCTGTTAGTAAGACCCTGTTACTATTGTTGATGACATTCCGGTAACCACTGATGGACGAGAACTTTGCCTATTGGTCCGCCTTGATGCAACGAGCAGGAAAATGGTTCTCTTCGTCCCTCGCCCTTCGTACCAACGTTGTTGCCGACATAACTGACATGGTACTCTCTGACTTGCCTTGCTATCATGACCGTGAAAGATGTCACTGCTCCTACTAAAAAAAACCACATGGTGGGCCCATAACCCACAGTTCCACAGATCGAAACCTGACTGTCCTGTACACCCCTATTCCCAAAGTTATTCCTCGCGTGGACTCGTATGTAATTCACGGGCCATTTGTCCTAGTGATCTATTACGCATCGGGCATAATACTTACTCTCGCTACTCAACCCCTTTCTCACTCTGGTTCGGGCTTGAGCAACTATCTATCCGCTTGGAGCCTCTTATGGTACCTTCGTACCTTACTCTCGAGGTATTTCATATGTTCAACTCGAGAGATAATCTTATACTAATTCATGGGTTAACCCCAGATTGTTTCCCTCAAAAGCATTATGTCGTAGTGAGCTGCCCTTATCCTTTCGTAAGTACGATGGAGTTCCCGAAGAAATGATGACAAGTTTATCATGATGCATCGGAATAAAGAATTGAAGACATCAACGAAAGGGATTAACTTCTTCGAGAAGATCCGTTAGAATGTCGTAACCTGAACTTTC
Source organism: Aegilops longissima (assembly GCA_021605205.1). Taxonomy (NCBI): domain Eukaryota; kingdom Viridiplantae; phylum Streptophyta; class Magnoliopsida; order Poales; family Poaceae; genus Aegilops; species Aegilops longissima. The sequence continues at coordinate 640,933,939 of CM038677.1, forward strand.
CCCCTTACTCCACCGCTTAAATCTCGGGATGAGATTTCTTGTAGTGGAGGAGAATTGTGACGCCCGGGTAATCAAGCTACAGTAACCCTGCGCTAATGATGCCACGTCACCTAGGTTACTGTTGGTAAACTCGTGTTAGTTCAAAACGATTCAAATTCTAATTTAAAAATATAGGCAAACAACAAATGTTTTCAAATAATAAAACTAAAATGTTTGGGTTGTGCCAAATATTGCATAGGTAATTATGGCGAAGGAACCACACTATTATAAAATGCTTAAAAACTATGAGATGAATAAAACAGTAGCAAAAAATATTATTTAAATACTTTAAATATTAAATAATTACAAAACTATTTTATTTTGGGTTAGCAAATTTATGAGGCGATGGCATAAATAGTAAACATCAATTTAGGTGCCACTTTGGTATTTTGTTATCACTAAAAAATAGCAACTCAAAGTAATAGAATAAATAAAGGGTAAAATAAAATAAAAGAAAAAGGAAGAAACCCCCAGCTAACTGGGCCTCGGCCCGACCAGTGCTCTGCCAGACCGCCACACCTTATCCCCACACCCCCGCAAACCCTAACCCAACCACCGCCTTCGCAAAACCCTAACCCAACCACCGCCTCCCCCCATCGTTCCCACCCCCTCCCGATCCAGATTGGATCGGGACGAACCCCACCCCTCGCTCCTTCCCCCACGAACGGATCTGGATCGGGGCAACCGCGCCCGACCCCCCCAAGCCGTCGTGCCATGGCGCCTCAGACCTCATCGCCGACCCCTCTCCCGCCTCTCGCTCGCTCGATCCTGTGGATCGGGAGGGAGGGCTCCGCCCCCGACGCCGGGCGCCTAACACCACCTGTCGCCGGCGATGCCTGACCTGCGACGCCGTCCTCCTCCTCTACGTCGCCGGACCTCATCGCCCCGCCGCACGTCGTCCCGTCACCCTCCTCGAGCTCGAGCCCGCTGCCCCGCCGTCGCCGCGTCCCCGTCCTCCACCTCGCCGGGACCACGTCGCCACGCCGCCCCGTCCGCGACCGCTCCGTCGCCCGGATCTCGGTGGACTGCCTCGTCCCCTTCACCCGCCGCCGCTGGACTTCGCCGGAGCCTCCCACCGGACCTCGTCGTCTCCTCCCGAGCCCCACCGCCTGTCCCTACATCAGCGGTGAGGCCCCGGCCTCCTCTCCCCTTGCCCCGCGTTCACCACGACCTCGCCGCACCGCGGCGCGCCTTGCAGCAGCGCCCCAGTCCGGACCACGCCGCGCGCGCCCGCGTGCGGCGCTTCAGCTCCGTCCGCCGCGCTCACCAGCGCCTTGGTCCCTCCGGTCGCGCTCGGTGCAGCTGCCGCAGCGCCGCCGTGTTCCCCTTCTGCGCCACGCCACCGCCGCACCACCCCCCTCGCCTCCGCCTCGCCGTGGCCCGGCCGCCCTTGCCGCCGCCCGTCCGGTGTCCGGCGATGCCCTCGCCGTGGCCTCGTCCTGGTGGCGCCCCGTCGTCAAGGGCAGCGCCAAATGGGCTGGGCATCGGCCAGCCGTTAAACCGCCCAAGAACGGCCTCTAGGCCATCGACTAGGGCCCCACGCCCAAGAACGATTTTAAAAAAAGGAGTTTGAAATAAAAATAATAATAATATTATTATTAATTAATTAACTAAATTAATTAACTTAATTAATTAAGTATAATTAACTGATCAATTAACTAAACTAATTAACTCGTTAGTTTAACTAAACTGTAATTAGATTAACCTAAACCTAATTAAGCTAACGATGTATGATGTGGGTCCCAAGGACCCACATGTCGATTGACCAGTCAACGGTCAACGTTGATCGCTGATCGTCAACATGACATCATGCTGATGTCATAAATCCATTTTGAATTAGATTAAATAATTAATTAAAGTTCGAAATTAATAAAATCTTTAGAAAATCATATCTTTTAATCCGTAACTCGGTTAAAATATTTTCAACATGAAAGTTGCTCGAGCGACGAGGCGAATCCGGATCACGCAGTCCGCTAAATCCGCCACACACCCCTAACCTATCGAACCGCAACTTTCCCCTCGGCTCCTCTTCAAAACACGAAACCCCGGGATATTTTCCGGATGTTTCTTAACGGTACCACCTCATACCATGTTAGGGCACGCCTAGCATCGTTACTTGTCATGTCATGCATCGATATGCATCTGTTTACATGGTATTCATTGTTTCTTCCCCTCTTCTCTCCGGTAGACTACGAGACCGACACTGCTGCTGCCCAGTTCGACTACGGAGTTGACGACCCCTCTCTCTTGCCAGAGCAACCAGGCAAGCCCCCCCTTGATCACCAAATATCGCCTATTCTACTCTATCTGCTTGCATTAGAGTAGTGTAGCATATTCTTGCTTTCATTATACCTATCCCGATGCATAGCTTTGTCCTTGTTACTACATTTGTTACCTTTACGCAATCCTATATGCTTAGTATAGGATGCTAGTATATTCATCTGTGGCCCTACATTCTTGTCCGTCTGTTGTGCTATACTATCGGGCCGTGATCACTCGGGAGGTGATCACGGTATATACTATATACTTTATACATGATACATGTGGAGACTAAAGTCGGGTTAAATGGTGTAGCACCCGCGAGTGGATCTTTGTGGCGGGCAGCAGGCAGGTTGAGACCGCCTAGGAGAGAGGTGGGCCTGGCCTGCTCGGTGTTCGCGGATACTTAACACGCTTAACGAGATCTTGGTATTTGATCTGAGTTGGCTACGAGCCTATCGCACTAACCATCTCGTGGGAGTAGTTATGGGTATCCGGCGTCGTGGTATCGGCCGACGCTTGCCGTGGACGCCGAGGGGCTGAGCGGCGCGCCGGATTGGACTGGAACGCCACTAGGCTAGGTCTGCCTTCCGGCAGCGTGCATAGCGTGTGGGTGTGCTCGAGGCGATGGGCCCGGACCCTGCGGCGCTTAGTTTTAGACCGGCGTCTTGGCCTCTCTGTTGAGCCTAGGTGGGGCTGCAGCGTGTTGATCTTCATGCGGCTGGGCATGACCCAGAAAGTGTGTCCGCCAAATGGGATCAAGCGTGTTGGGTAAGTTGGTGCACCCTGCAGGATTAATCTATTGAATAGCCGTGATCTTGATAATGGGACGACTTGGAGTTGTACCTTGACCTTATGACAACTAGAACCGGATACTTAATAAAACACACCCTTCCAAGTGCGGATACAACGGTGGTCGCTCTCTCGTGGATACGAGGAGGGGATCGCCGGGTAGGATTATTGCTATGTGATGTTACTTGGAGGACTTCAACCTACCCTCTTCTACCTGTTGCAAGACGAAGGTGACCAGAAGTGTAGTCTTCGATAAGACTAGCTATCCCCTCTTATTCTGGCATTCTGCAGTTCAGTCCACCGATATGGCCCTTTACATATATCCATGCATATGTAGTGTAGCTCCTTGCTTGCGAGTACTTTGGATGAGTACTCACGGTTGCCTTGTTCCCCTTTTCCCCTATCTCTATTCGATTGCTGCAACTGCACGATGGAGCCCAGGAGCGACGCCACCGTCGATGGCGACTACTACACGGAGGTGCCTACTACTACGTGCAGCCCGGCGACGATTTACCGTGAGTAGTTTAGGAGGATCCTGCAGGAGGCCCGCGCCTCTTCGATCTGTATCCCGGTTTGTGCTAGCCTTCTTAAGGCAAACTTGTTTAACTTATTTCTATACTCAGATATTGTTGCTTCCGCTGACTCGTCTATGATCGAGCACTTGTATTCGAGCCCTCGAGGCCCCTGGCTTGTATTATGATGCTTGTATGACTTATTTATGTTTTAGAGTTGTGTTGTGATATCTTCCCGTGAGTCCCTGATCTTGATCATACACATTTGCGTGCATGATTAGTGTATGATTGAATCGGGGGCGTCACAGCCATGAAATCTGAGATAGGATCCATGTATGAGAACAAAGTGTGGACTTTGGTGGACTTTCCCGATGATCGGCGAGCCAAAGAGAATAAATGGATCATAAAGAAGAAGACTAACGCTGATGGTAATGTTACTGTCTACAAAGCTCGACCTGTCGCAAAAGGTTTTCGACAAATTCAAGGAGTTGACTACGGTGAGACTTTCTCACCCGAAGCGATGCTTAAGTCTTTCTGAATCATGTTAGCAATTGTCGCATTTTATGATTATGAAATTTGGCAAATAGACGTCAAAAATGCATTCCTAAATGGATTTCTTAAAGAAGAGTTGTATATGATGCAACCAGAAGGTTTTGTCGATCCTATAGGCGCTAACAAAGTGTGCAAGCTCCAGCGATCCATCTATGGACTGGTGCAAGCATCTCGGAGTTGGAATATACACTTTGATGAGGTGATCAAAGCATATGGTTTTATACAGACTTTCGGAGAAGCCTGTTGATGTCTACTACGCAACCTTCTTCTTGTAGACATTGTTGGGCCTCCAAGTGCAGAGGTTTGTAGGACAGTAGCAAATTTCCCTCAAGTGGATAACCTAAGGTTTATCAATCCGTGGGAGGCGTAGGATGAAGATGGTCTCTCTCAAGCAAACCTGCAACCAAATAGCAAAGAGTATCTTGTGTCCCCAACACACCCAATACAATGGTAAATTGTATAGGTGCACTAGTTCGGCGAAGAGATGGTGATACAAGTGCAATATGGATGGTAGATATAGGTTTTTGTAATCTGAAAATATAAAAACAGCAAGATAATTAATGATAAAAGTGAGCACAAACGGTATTGCAATGCATTAAAACAAGGCCTAGCGTTCATACTTTCACTAGTGCAAGTTCTCTCAACAATAATAACATAACTGGATCATATAACTACCCCTCAACATGCAACAAAGAGTCACTCCAAAGTCACTAATAGCGGAGAACAAACGAAGAGATTATGGTAGGGTACGAAACCACCTCAAAGTTATTCTTTCTGATCAATCTATTCAAGAGTCCGTAGTAAAATAACACGAAGCTATTCTTTCCGTTCAACCTATCATAGAGTTTGTACTAGAATAACACCTTAAGATACAAATCAACCAAAACCCTAATGTCACCTAGATACTCCAATGTCACCTCAAGTATCCGTGGGTATGATTATACGATATGCATCACACAATCTCAGATTCATCTATTCAACCAACACAAAGAACTTCTAAGAGTGCCCCAAAGTTTCTACCGGAGAGTCAAGACAAAAATGTGTGCCAACCCCTATGCATAAGTTCACAAACGGATCCCGCAAGTTGATCAATAAAACATACATCAAGTGGATCACGTGAATATCCCATTGTCATCGCAGATAAGCACATGCAAGACATACATCAAGTGTTCTCAAATCCTTAAAGACTCAATCCAATAAGATAACTTCAAAGGGAAAACTCAATCCATTACAAGAGAGTAGAGGGGGAGAAACATCATAAGATCCAATTATAATAGCAAAGCTCGCGGCACATCAAGATCGTGCCAAATCAAGAACGCGCGAGAGAGGGAGATCAAACACATAGCTACTGGTACATACCCTCAGCCCCGAGGGTGAACTACACCCTCCTCATCATGGAGAGCGCCGAGATGATGAAGATGGCCACTGGTGAGGGGTCCCCCCTCCGGCAGGGTGCCGAAACAGGGTCCCGATTGGTTTTTGGTGGCTACTGAGGCTTGCGGCCACGGAACTCCTGATCTAGGTTATGTTCTGGGGGTTTCTGTATATATAAGAGGTTTTGGCGTCAGGAACAAGTCAGGGGGGTCTCCGAGGTGGCCACGAGGTAGGGGGAGCGCCTAGGGGGGTAGAGCGCGCCCCCACACTCGTGGGTGCGTTGGGACTCTTCTAGCCCATCACCGACACTCCGTGGGCTTCTTCTGGTCCAAAATCAGTCTCTGTGAAATATCAGGTCAATTGGACTCCGTTTGGTTATCATTTTCTGCGATACTCATAAACAAAGAAAAAACAGAAACTGGCACTGGGCTCTGGGTTAATAGGTTAGCCCCAAAAATCATATAAAATAGCATACAAATGCATATAAAACATCCTAGATGGATAATATAATAGCATGGAACAATAAAAAATTATAGATACGTTGGAGATGTATCAAGCATCCCCAAGCTTAATCCTGCTCGTCCTCGAGTAGGTAAATGATAAAAACAGAATTTTTGATGTGGAATGCTACCTAGCATATTTATCAATGTAATTTTATTTATTGTGACATGAATGTTCAGATCTGAAGATCCAAGACAAAAGTTTAATATTGACATAAAAACAATAATACTTCAAGCATACTATCCAAGCAATTATGTCTTCTCAAAATAACATAGCCAAAGAAAGCTCATCCCTACAAAATCATATAGTTTGGCCATGCTTCATTTTCATCACACAAAATGCTCCAATCATGCACAACCCCGATGACATGCCAAGCAATTGTTTCATACTTTAGTATTTCTCAAACTTTTTCAACTTTCACGCAATACATGAGCATGAGCCATGGACATAGCACTATGGGTGGAATAGAATATAATGATGGGGGTTGTATGGAGAAGACAAAAAAGAAGAAAGTCTCACATTGACGCGGCTAATCAACGGGCTATGGATATGCCCATCAATTGATGTCAATGCGAGGAGTAGGGATTGCCATGCAACGGATGCACTAGAGCTATAAATGTATGAAAGCTCAACAAAAGAAACTAAGTGGTTGTGCATCCAACTTGCTTTCTCACGAAGATCTAGGGCATTTAAGGAAGCCCATTGTTGGAATATACAAGCCAAGTTCTATAATGAAAAATTCCCACTAGTATATGAAAGTGACAAAACAAGAGACTCTCTATCATAAATATCATGGTGCTACTTTGAAGCACAAGTGTGGAAAAAGGATAGTAGCATTGTCCCTTTTATTTATTTTTCTTCTTTTTTTATTTTTTTGGGCCTTCCTTTTTTTATTTGTCATTTCTTTCTTTTTTTTATTTGGGACAATGCTCTATTAATGATGATCATCACACTTCTATTTATTTACAACTCAATGATTACTACTCGATACTAGAACAAAATATAACTCTATATGAATGCCTCCGGCGGTGTACCGGGATGGGCAATGAATCAAGAGTGACATGTATGAAATAATATGCATGGTGGCCTTGCCACAAATACGATGTCAACTACATGATCATGCAACACAATATGACAATGATGAAGCGTGTCATAATAAACGGAACGGTGGAAATTTGCATGGCAATATATCTCGGAATGGCTATGAAAATGCCATAATAGGTAGGTATGGTGGCTGTTTTGAGGAAGATATAAGGAGGTTTATGTGTGATAGAGCGTATCATATCACGGGGTTTGGATGCACCGGCGAAGTTTGCACCAACTCTCAAGGTGAGAAAGGGCAATGCACGTGCATCAAGAGGCTAGCAATGATGGAAAGGTGAGAGTGCGTATAATCCATGGACTCAACATTAGTCATAAAGAACTCACATACTTATTGCAAAAATCTACAAGTCATCAAAAACCAAGCATTACGCGCATGCTCCTAGGGGGATAGATTGGTAGTAAAAGACCATCGCCCGTCCCCGACCGCCACTCATAAGGATGACAATCAAAGAACACCTCATGTTTCAAATTTGTTACACAACGGTTACCATACGTGCATGCTACGGGACTTGCAAACTTCAACACAAGTACTTCTCAATATTCACAATTACTCAACTAGCACAACTCTAATATCACCATCTTCATATCTCAAAACAATCATCAAGTATCAACTTCTCATAGTATTCAATGCGCTCTATATGAAAGTTTTTATTATACCCATATTGGATGCCTATCATATTAGGACTAGTTTCATAACCAAAGCAGATTACCATGCTGTTCTAAAAGACTCTCAAAATAATATAAGTGAAGCATCAGAGATCATCAATTTCTTCAAAATAAAACCACCGCCGTGCTCTAAAAGGATATAAGTGAAGCACTAGAGCAAATGACAAACTACTCCGAAAGATATAAGTGAAGATCAATGAGCAGTCGAATAATTATGCAACTATGTGAAGACTCTCAAACATTTAAGAATTTCAGATCTTGGTATTTTATTCAAACAGCAAGCAAAACAAAAGAAATTAAAATGACGCTCCAAGCAAAACACATATCATGTGGTGAATAAAAATATAGCTCCAAGTAAAGTTACCGATGAACGAAGATGAAAGAGAGGATGCCATCCGGGGCATCCCCAAGCTTAGGCTCTTGGTTGTCCTTGAATATTACCTTGGGGTGCCTTGTGCATCCCCAATCTTAGGCTCTTGCCACTCCTTATTCCATAGTCCATCGAATCTTTACCCAAAACTTGAAAACTTCACAACACAAAACTCAACAGAAAATCTTATGAGCTCCGTTAGTATAAGAAAATAAATCACCACTTAGGTACTGTTGTGAACTCATTATTAAATTCATATTGGTGTAATATATACTATATTACAACTTTTCTATGGTTCATACCCTCCGATACTACTCATAGATTCATCAAAATAAGCAAACAACACATAGAAAACAGAATCTGTCAAAAACAGAACAGTCTGTAGTAATCTGTATCAAACGTATACTTATGGAACTCCAAAAATTCTTAAATAAATTGGTGGACGTGAGGAATTTATCTATTAATCATCTGCAAAAAATAATCAACCTAAAATCACTCTCCAGTAAAAAAATGGCAGCACATCTCGTGAGCGCTAAAGTTTCTGTATTTTTACAGCATGATCATAAAGACTTCACCCAAGTCTTCCCAAAGGTTCTACTTGGCACAAACACTAATTAAAACATAAAACCACATCTAACTAGAGGCTAGATATATTATTTATTACTAAACAGGAACAAAAATAAAATTGGGTTCCTCCCAACAAGCGCTAACGTTTAACGCCCCTAGCTAGGCATGATGATTTCAATGATGCTCACATAAAAGATAAGAATTGAAACATAAAGAGAGCATCATGAAGAATATGACTAGCACATTTAAGTCTAACCCACTTCCTATGCATAGGTGTTCTATGAGCAAACAACTTATGGGAACAATAATCAACTAGCATAGGAAGGAAAAAACAAGCATAACTTCAAGATTTTCAATACATAGAGAGGAAACTTGATATTATTGCAATTCCTACAAGCATATATTCCTCCCTCATAATAATTTTAAGTAGCATAATGAATTAATTCAACAATATAACCATCACATAAAGCATTATTTTCATGATCTACAAGCATAGAATTTTATTACTCTCCACATAAGCAAATTTCTTCTCATGAATAGTAGTGGGAGCAAACTTAAAAAATTATTATCATGTGAGGCATAATCCAATTGAAAACTAAAATCATGATGAAAAGTTTCATGGTTATCATTATTCTTAATAGCATACAAGTCATCACAATAGTCATTATAAATAGGAGGCATGCTTTAATCATAATAAATTTTCTCATCAAAACTTGGGGGACTAAACATATCATCTTCATCAAACATAGCATCCCCAAGTTTGTGGCTTTGCATATCATTAGCATCATGGGTATTAAAAGAATTCATACTAACAACATTGCAATCATGCTCATCATTCACATATTTTATGCCAAGCATTCTATTTAATTCTTCTTATAGTACTTGAGCACAGTTTTCCTTCCCATCATTTTCATGAAAGACATTAAAAAGATGAATGTCGGGGAAGCTGATCGGACCCACGAACACCTATGGGACCGGCGGACCGAGCCCCTTCGGTTCGATTGAAGCGGAGGTCGCATCGAAGAGCAGATCGAGCGAAGCACACGAGCAGTTTACCCAACTTCGAGCTCTCCGGAGATAATACTCCTACTGCTGCTTGTCTGATTGTATTGTGTTCTTGCTAGGGAGCACAGAGAGCTACAAGACCTAGCGTGAGTGTCTCTAGTCTCTAATGAGTCGAACCCCTTTCTACGTTGCGCATGGGCCTCCTTTTATATGCTCAACGGGTCTCCGACAGGTGGCAACGTAGACAAGGGCAAAAACGGGAAAATGAGTTGCGGTTGGTACAGCTACTTGTACAGTGTATTCTACCTAACTCTGACGGCAAGGGACAAAAGCATTAAATGCCCATCCATGTCGCCTAAACAGTGCAACAAGGACCGTCGGGGGCGCCACCGCTTGCCACGATGGCAATCTTGTCAGCGCCACTTACCGCTGCTCTCCATTGGCTGCACAGCCTCTTGACACGCAGCGCTGGAATGGTCCCATGGCGACACGTTGGTGGATGAGCTGGGCGGAGATGAAGAGTGGTTACTGCCGCGGCAAGCGCCTTGCCGCTGCTGAATCTTGTCGCGTCCGGAGCTTGTCGCTCTCGGGCCTTCCCGCAAGCTCCTCTTGCCGGGTCTTGTCTTCTGCGTGCCTTGAGTGGCCTTCCGCAAGCTCCTCTTGCCGGGCCTTGTCTCCTTGGCTTAAATACTTTGTTCTTGAATGGCTCCAAAGGAACCACGGAGGACCTTGGCGGTCACCAGCAAGCCTCCCATGCCGCGAGGTCTTGCAATCGCCCGTGCACGAGTTCGGGATACTAGGGTACCCTACTCTAGTACACCGACAGAGCCCAGGCCTGGGCCACACGGTGCCCAGCGTTGTTGGGCCAGGCCCAAAATAGTGCTGCAGCACGCGCGGCTGGATCACGCCGTAACTTGCTCTGGACCCACCACGTCCCCCACGAACAGCACGCGTCGAACGTGGCGTCGTGGGAGAGATCGTGGGGGTTTCTTTATTTGAAAAGCGGGCGTCCGCCTCTCTCCCTCCTTATAAGCAGGGAAGCAGGGGCAGGTCGCCCAGCTCGCCATTTGCTGTCTCATCTCGAAAACCACCGCCGCTCCCCCCTTCTTCTCTAGTCCGAAGAGAGCAGCGCTCCGCCCCCCCATCGCCACCAGCGCCATCGACACCGTCGGTCTCCTCCACCGCCTCCGCCATGGCTCCGAAAGCCGACAAGGGGAGGCGTGAAATCGGCCGGCGCAGCGGCTCATGGCGCTGCGAAAGGAGCGGGCCGTCTTCCCCATTTCGCTGCAAGGGAGCTGAGGGAGAACTACTACCTGTTACAGTCGACGGAGACGGCGCATCCAGCGCCTGAAGGTACTCCCAGCCGCTGCTTCTGAACTAGCCCCAACTGGGTATCCCTTCTTCGCGCTTTTCTTCTATTGTGGGCTCTGCCCGCCCTTCTCTGAATTTTTCTGCGATATCATGAACACCTACGGGCTTCGCCTCCTTGATTTCACCCCAATGTTGTCCTGACCATGGCAGTTTTCGCACTCCTTTGCGAAAACTTTGTCGGAGTCCACCCAAACGTAGCCCTCTTCCGCCACTTCTTCATGCCCCGCGTCGAGAGAGGAGAGCCGCTTGCCGGAGGGATTGCTTGGATCTCCAGGATCGGCAAGAAAGAAGCCTATCTGGAAGGAGAGCTCCATAGCAAGTGGGAGGAGTGGAGAGCCGATTGGTGTTGGATCGTTAAGGAGAACCTGCAGCCCTTTACTGCCCAGCGCCAAACTCCAATAGTGCGCGGCAACGATTGGAGCAACTTGGCGCCGGAAGATGCTAGGTTGAAGATTGCCGTGACCCGGATCTTGCGCCTCAGGCTTGCCGGACTCACCGTAGGCGCTGTTGGCGCAGATTTCCTTCGCCGCCGCATCGCTCCCTTGCAGGAGAGGAGGAGACCTGCTTGGGAGTTCCAAAATGCGGCGGACATCATGAGGCTGTGCCCGGGCCTCAACTTCAATTTCACTGTCTTGGAGTTGGATGCGATGCTGCTGGAGCTGCTCAAGCACGACCCCGATCAACCCGAGTGGTTTAGGTTGCCGAGGGGAGTCGTCCCATTGTGCAACGACTCTTCGCTCGACCGCATCCGTGCAATGATGCCGTTGTGCGATTCGCATGGGATCGTTCCAACCTGGCAAGAGCCTTCAGACGACGTCGTGCGGCAGTTCTTCGACAGCTTGGAGGAAGTGCCGATCCGCCCGACAGCGAAAGAGGCTCACCAGCGACACCAGCGGCGAGATGCAGCGCATTGCTACCAGAGTTGGAGGCGGCGGCAGCTGCTGCCGCTGGCGCGTCGGGTTCACCGTGGAGGAGGCGAGAGGCAGCGAGCGGCAAGCCTTGCCGGCGAAGGAGTTCGCCGTGAGGAAGAGCTTGCGAACCGAAGCCGAAGTCGGCGAACCAGCCGAGGTGCTTCTTCCCACCATCCAGCAGCTTGCCTGGCGGAGCCCCGGCTCCACCAAGGAGGCGTCTCCGCAAGGCTGGAGAGCGAGGCGAGGCGGCAGACGGGCCAACAGCCGCAGCGCCGCGCGATGCGCTCTACCGCGACAAGCACTGTTGCCGCGGGAGCACCCCACACCGCTGCAACAACTGAGGCGGGATCCTCCCGGGCCACCGCTGCCACCCCCGCCAAGCGGTCAAGAGAACCTACTCCTCCGCCTCGTCGCACCGGAGGCGAGCCGGAATTTGATCTCTCCGCGCTCAGCTCCGACGAGGAAGAAGAAGAGTAAGCTTCTATATTGTGCTTGTATTTCTTCAATTTTATTGCTTCGTCTTGTATCTGATTTGCTTCATTCTGAACTCTTTCCTTTTAGGGATCTGGCCCAGAGCGTCGAAGAGAGCCAAGACCCGGTGGTTGTCATTGAGGATGATCCCCGTGTAGCAGGGAGGCGCGTCTGAGACCCCTTGCGGACCGGCAACCCTTCCTCAAGCAGCCCCATCACAGCCCCCAGTAAGTATATGGTTTACTTCTTCTTGTTAGGCGTGCATGGGTGCTCCTTCTTCTTGATATCATTGTTGGTTTGTGTAGGAGCAGAGCAGCCTCACCGAGGCGCCTTGGAAACCGCTCCCGAAATGCCATCTGCTTGACTACACCGCCAAGGAGGATTCCCGGCAAGGGCGTTCTCCGACAAGGAGGCTTCTCCGACAAGGGAAGCCTCTCCGACAAGGGGCAGCGCCAGGCGACCCTCCGATGGTTGAGACCGCGGCCGCAGATCCCATCGCAGTAATCCTTTGACGAAAATTTCCCTTGGGTTCTTCTTCTTTTGATTTTCTTTTGAACATTTGCTTGATGTTCTTTCTTTTTCGGTCGTCGGATCCATCCGCCGCAGAGCCGATGGAGACCGAGGTCGCCAGGCGAGGAAGGGCAGCGCAACACCAGACGACGCCGCCACCATGGAGGAAGAGGCTGGCGCCGATGGATCGGGGCGAAGAGGCTGCCAAGGCTGCCGCCGCAAAGGCTGGCGAGGGTCGGGCGATCGACCGACGACCACGAGGCCGCAGGGCGCCAGCGCCACGCCGACCGCCAATCCTCCGCCATCGTGCAGCGTCGAGCTCAAGAGCCCCACCAGCGCGCCTATCGAAGGCGGCGATGGCATCTTCATCAAGCTCCCACAGGCATCGAGTTCGGCGCGGTCGAGGAGAGACCTTTGATGAAGAGTGCTCGCCTCCGGCTGGGTTGTCGCTGGTTGACGCGCCAAGCAGCAGCAGCAGCGGCGAAGTTCGAGGAGGAGCAGCTGCTGAAGAAGCTGTTGTCGCTCTACCGCGCCCGGCAAGCCAAACTGAATCCGGGAAGCGCTTATCGCGGCGGGGAGCAGACATAGAAAACGCGGGAGGAGCTCCGGGAATCAATCGAGAAGCTCTCGGTCCTTGGCGAGGAGGCGGGAGCAAATTGTTGAGGCGCGCAAAGCCTTCATCCTCGAGAAAGCGAGGTTGAAGAGCAGCGAGAGGCTCGCTGCCGAGAAGCTATCCGCGAGGAAGGCGGCTGGCGCGAGCGGAAGGTCAACCTTGACAGCCACGAGGAGGAGCTCGTCAGCGAGTCACTGGCGGGGTTCTTAAGGAAGCAAGGATCTTTGCCGTGCTGCGAGGCCACCAAGAAAGAGTTGGAGACAAGGTGGCGCAGTTGGAGGCCGTCCCGAAGAAGAGCGGCGAGGAGCTTGCTCCACTCAAGCCTGGCGAGAAGGGCGCCTACACTCTTGGCGAGCTGCAGGGCCGTCTCGCCGAGAGGAGCAAGGAGCTCAGCGCCGCCAAGGACTCCAAAGCATATCTTGAGCTAAAACTGGCCACCCTGATGAAGACGCTGGAGGGTGCCAAGGAGCGGGAGGTGGGCCTGTTGGAGAAGATCAAGGCCGACAAGGCGCTGCTGGCGAGTGCTCTGCCGCCAGAGCACCTTCAGGGAGAATGTGGAGCCTTGGATGAAGGTCTTGTGAATATCGCCGCCGCCATCGACAAGGAGCCGACGGAGCTGGGATGGTGGATCTCGGTACTCCTCCGAGGCGCCTCAACCCAGCGCCAAGCTCAGCTTGTTCCTCAAGGGCGTGGTGACGGCCCTGCCGCGGCTCCGGGAAGAGAACCCGAAGCAGTTGGCCGAGGAATCGCGCCAAATCTGCGCGGGAGCTCTCCAGAAGGTGTTGATGAAGGTGGCCTTCCGCAATCCAGGCCTCAACCTCGCCGGTGTCCTCAAGTCCTTGCCGCCGGATGCCGATGTGGAGGCACTCAAGGCCCTTGTCGCACCCATTGTGGACAAGGTGGGCAAGATCAAGAGGGTTGATGGCGACCGCGTAGACTAGGCCGCCAATTTTATCTTTCCCTTGTCGCTGCTGATCATGTTTAGGAGAACAATTTATTAGATCTGCGACAAGCTATTTTGTAATATAACTTTATCTTGGGCAATGATTGCAATGTTATTTCCTTTACTTGATTCCTTCCTTTGTGTGTTTTTTCCCTACGCTTTTAGGGAACTTGTCGGTCTGAGCACCTTTGCATGGCGCTGAGTCTTGAACGTCGGCCTTCTTTGGCGGTGCCGCTTCCGACAAGCAACCTTGTCGCAACTAGTTGCAGCTCTCTTAAGTTGTTGAGCAGACTCGAAACAAAGTAAGGGCGCGACTAGCTACGAGTTGGTTCCTCCGTGCACAGGTTTTCCATACAAAGTACTATCATTCGAGAAAGATAACTTAAAGATTTAAAAACTGATTGCTCAAATTTTGGCAACTTAGCTTTTCTGTCGTTTGCTTCCCGATAAGGTGAAACTTCCTCGAGCAATGCTTGGTCCACGGCATTACCTTCTCCATCCCCCTGGTTAACTTGTGTGCGAGGAACCTTCCTTTCTTTGAGAAAGATAAAGAAGAGAAAATAAAGTTATGGAGCCTTGTGGCTCGTTATTGCTTACCGGGTGTAGGTGCTGCACAAAGCGTCAGACAAAACATGCAATAAAATTATGAAAGCATGAAATTGACAAGTTGTGCACAACACGTAAGCTTTACTTACGCACGGGGTCTGCGCCCGGCTTTGTACAAAGGATTACATGCAACATCGGCAAGACTTGTACAAAAGGTGGTTGCCGGAACAGGTTCCGTCAACCGCGCCCTACAGGTAAAACTTACGAAGATGCTCGATGTTCGAGTTGCTCACGGAATGCCATCTTGGTCTCAAAGCGGACAGCGCCAGGCCTAGTGACTCGTTTCACCCAATAAGGGCCTTCCCACTTGGCGTCAACTTGTTGGAATTCTTGGCGGACTGGCGGCGCCAAGAACAAGGTCGCCTTCCTCGAGGCTTCGCACTAACTCTGCGGCTATGGTAGCGGCGCAAAGCTTGCTGGTAACGAGCAGCTCGTGCAATGACTGAAGACGGTCCTCCTCAAGGAGCAGCGCGTCATCTTGTCGCAGCTGCTCTTGCTCAACTCATCATAGCGAGTACTCGAGGTGACCCGTATCTGAGTTCCGTGGGAGAACTGCCTCTGCTCCATAGACTAGGCGAAAGGTGTCCGGCGATGGCTCGATTTGGCGTCATCTGATCGACCAAAGAACCACCGCAGCTCCTCAATCCAGTTTCTTCCGCACTTGTGCAGCCTGTCGAAAGTTCTGGTCTTGAGCCCGCGCAGCACTTCAGCATTTGCTCTCTCTGCTTGACCGTTGCTTCTCGGATGAGCAACAGAAGCAAAGCAGACCTTGGCGCCAAGATCTTGGACGTACTGCATGAAGGTGCGACTCGTGAATTGTGTGCCGTTGTCGGTGATGATCCTGTTAGGAACTCCAAAACGGCAAACAATCGACTGAAGAACTTGATCCGCTTGTTGTCTTGTCACCTTCCTCACTGCTTCCAGTTCCGGCCACTTTGTGAACTTGTCGATTGCGATGTACAAGTACTCAAAGCCCCCGAAAGCTCGGGGAAAGGGACCGAGAATGTCGAGCCCCGCACGAAAATGGCGAGGATAAAGGGATCGTCTGGAGAGCTTGAGCTGGTTGGTGTATCTGCTTGGAATGGGCCTGCACGCTTCACACTTGGTTACTTGTGCGATTGCATCTGGGAGGGCTGTCGGCGGAAGAAACCTTGCGGAAAGCTTTGCGGCAAGTGCTCTTCTTGCCAATGTGGTGACCACATATGCCTCCGTATATCTCTGCCAACAGCTTCATCCATCTTCGGCAAATACACTTCAATTTCACACCGTTGAGTCTTCTTACATGCAGCGTCTTTGTCGACAAACTGGTACATACTTGACTGCCGGGCTACTCTTTCCGCTTCTTCTTGCTCTTGAGAAGTTCTCTGTCTGAAGGAAATGGACAATCTGATGTGCCCATCTTTGGAGCTTGTGGCTCGACAACAAGGACTAAAGGCACATCTGCTGTGGGAACATCCGCTTCTGGCAAGAACCTGCGGCTCGGCCGAGCTTGATGTTCCCGGCAAGCTTGCGGAGCAAAACTTGTCGGGAGCGTCGCTTCAACGAAACAAACCCTAGGGCTTGTCGGAGCAGACTGTTCCTCAGCACTTTCGGTGTTGATCCTGGGGACCTTTTGGTGGCGGCTTCGGAAGCTCTGCGGAAAATAGTCACCAGAAATCAACTTCCTCTTCTTGTTCTGTCCAGTTGATGGCGCTACAGTCGGTTGAGTCAGCTTGAGCACAAAAATTCCTAGTTCCACAGGTAACTTAAGTGCGGCGCACTTTGACAGGCCATCAGCAATATCATTCTGAGCTCTTGGAACATGTTCCATCTGCAGGCCGTCAAAGTGCACTTCTAGCTTTCTCACTTCATCAACGTAGGCTTCCATCAATGGACTCTGATAATCTTTGTTCACTTGGCGGACGACAAGCTGCGAGTCACCCCTGACAATGAGCTTCTTTATCCCAAGGTCTACTGCGATCCTGAGACCGGCAAGCAAGCCTTCATACTCTGCCGTATTGTTTGTTGCTTGCTCCTTGGGAAAGTGCATCTGGACTATGTACTTGAGGTGTTCTACGGTGGGCGCGACAAGCAGCACGCCGGCACCGGCGCCTTGCAGCGAGAAGGCACCATCAAAGTACATCAGCCATTCTTTGCTTGCTTCCTTGACGGGGATGCTCGTCTCTGGAATTTCTTCATCCTGCGTTGGCGTCCATTCTGCTATAAACTCTGCCAATGCTCTGCTTTGGATAGTTGAAGTGCTTTCAAACTTGAGGCCAAAGCTTGACAGTTCTAGTGCCCACTCGACAATCCTGCCTGTTGCTTCGGATTTTGCAATATCCTCTTGAGGGAAGCGAGTGATGACTGTGATCTCATGTGCTTGGAAGTAATGGCGCAGCTTTCTCGAGGCCATGAGGAGGCGAAAAGCAATTTCTGCACACAGTACCTTGACCTAGCCCTCTGCGAAGGGAACCGACAAAATAAACTGGCGCTGCACCATCCTTTTCAGATCTTCTCGCGCTGCGCAAATCCGTCCTTATCGGGACGAGCTTGTCGGTGAAGTGCCTTGCTTGTCGTTGGATGTATCTGCCATGGTTGCGGCTCATCATCCGCCTCCCTCTCCGCTACTAACGCAGCACTAACCACTTGATTGGTTGCCGCTATATATAGCAACAACTTCTCTTGTGGCTTAGGTGAGACAAGTATTGGAGTGGAGGACAGTACCTCTTTAAGTCTGCAGCGCAGCCTCCGCTTCGAGTCCATTTCATTGGACCTGCCTTTTTCAAAATCTTGAAAAATGGCGGGCGCGTTCAGCAGACCTAGAGATAAACCTCTTGAGAGCATCCACGCAACCGCAAGTCTTCGTACATCCTTGACGCGCTTTGGTGCTTCAATCTGCTCAATGGCCTTGATCTTGTCGGGATTGGCTTCAATTCCCGCCGAAAGCGAAGAACCGAGAAGCTTGCGGAAGAGACTCGAACACGCACTTCTCGGGGTTGAGCTTGAGGTTGATCTTGCAGATTTGCAAAGGTCTCATCTAAATCTTGAACGAGTTGCTTTGTCCTTGCTCTTGACCACTATGTCATCCATGTAGGCTTCTACATTTCGTGCATTTGCGGCTCAAAAGCGTCATGGACTACTCTTGCAAGCGTTGAACCAGCATTCTTTAGCCCAAAAGGCATCCGTACAAAACAGTATGTGCCACATGGGGTGATGAATGCGGTTTTCTCCTCATCCTCTTACGCCATGGAGATCTGATGATATCCTGAGTATGCATCAAGAAATGAAAGCAAATCACATCCAGCCGTGGAGTCAACAATTTGGTCGATCTGCGGCAAGGAAATGGGTCTTTGGGACAAGCTTTATTAACATCTGTGAAGTCGATACAAAGTCTCCATTTCCCATTTGCCTTGCGATACAACTACTGGATTGGCCAACCATGTAGGATGGAGCACTCCTCGACAAGGCCTGCTGCTTCCAATTTCTTGATCTCTTCGCAATGAATTCTTGGCGCTCCACCGCCTACTTCGACTTTACGCTTGGCTTGGCGGGCGCGATGAGGACGGACAGCTAGGTGATGCTCAATTACTTTCCTAGGAACACGGGGATGTCGACGGTTGCCATGCAAACACGTCGGCGTTAGCCCAGAGGAAAGCAACGAGCGCCTTCCTATTTAGGGTCGAGAGTGGCACCGATGGTGAAGGTACCACCAGTGCCGTCCTCCTGGCGGGCACCTTCTTGGTCTTTGGCGGAGCTGCCATCGTCTTCTTGCACTTGCGGTGGAGCTCGATGGTGCGTCCTCGGCGGTAGCGCAGCACTCCGAAGAGGTGCGCTTGCGGAGTGGGCATCGAGCTCTTGCGGACTTGGTCTTCTTCTTCCCCGGGAGCTTCAGCGACAAGTGACTTGCTATCTGCATTGCAGCTGCTGTCTCCGGTAAATCTTGTCGGCGCAGATAAGAGCATCCTTCTTGTCGCCATGGACAGAAATGACACTTATCGGGCCTGGCATCTTGAGTAAGTTGTATGCATAATGAGAGGCTGCCATGAACTTGGCGAGTCTTTGGGCGGCCAAGTATCCCATTGTAAGGCAATGGAAAATCAGCAACGTCGAATGTGACCCTCTCGATCCTGAAGTTTAGCTCGCTGCCAAATGTTACCGCAGCGTGATCTTCCCCTTGACTTGCTCCTTCCGGATTGATTCCTTGGAATGTGCCGTCTCTTGAGCTCGTTGTCGGGGATCTGAAGCTTCGGAGCACCGCGGAGGAGATCAGGTTTAAGCCGTCCCGCCGTCAACTAGCATCTTGGTGACCTTGAGGTTGCGGATAGTTGGTGAGACCAACATCGGCAAGCACCCGACCGCAGATTATGCGATCGGGTGGTCCTCAATATCAAAGATGATAGGCGTCTTGGACCATTTCGAGGCTTGCGTGACTCTATGGATGGTTCTGTTGCATTAACTTCCCGCATCCATTGCTTGAGTTGGCGGTGTGAAGTATGCAGAGAAGCACCGCCGTCAACGCAAAGGACCTCTGTGGCTTTCTGAAACTCCTGCTCATCGGTCTCGTCGTCTTCCATATCTTCATCGTCGTCGTCGTCTTCATCCTTGTCGCGGCCGCGGGGAGGTCTGTCTCCTTGCCGCTGCTTGGCCTTGCCGCGGCGTCCTCCTCGGCCGGGTCGCTTCTTACTAACTCCCCCAGCACCTTCCTGGGCCTTCTCCTTGTCGCGCCAGTACTCAGCTTTACGCTGTTCAACAAGCTGCTCGACCTTCTTGCAACTCCGGAGGTCATGGCCCTTAGTGCGGTGGATCTTGCGATCTTGCTTGTTGGAGCTGTCACGCTTGTCGGCGGCCGCCACAGGCTGGCGATTGGTGCAGCGACAACCTCCTTGCGGAGCTACCAACTTTGGCTTTGTTGGCGCCACCTCCATTGCGGACTGCTCGACAACTAGCACAACTTTGCCCTTCTTCTTTCTATTGTTCCGCCGTCGGCTTTTCTTTGCCGGAGCGGTCTCCTCACTATCAGATCCTGCTTCTGCATTCTCTCCTGGGAGTCTCCTCCCTTCCTCGGCACGTGCACACTTGTCGGCCAGGGCATACAGCTCACTGACGTCCTTGACTTTGCACATTGCCATCTCCTCCCTCATCCTGCGGTTCCGCGCGTTCTGATGAAACGCGCTGATCACCACGGCAGGGTGGACATCTGGGATGTTGTAGTGCACACGGCTGAATCTCTGAATGAATTTGCGCAGGGACTCTCCTTCCTTCTGGGCGAGCAGATGAAGGTCGCTCTCTTGGCCATGAGGCTTGTGGCCGCCTGTGAAGGCGCCGACAAACCGATGGCATAGATCTGCCAAGAGGATATGGAGCTGTCCGGCAAGTGCATGAGCCAAGATCGACAGCTTGGCTTGAGTACCGGCGGGAAGTAGTTGGCGAGGATTTTGTCGTCTCGTCCCCTGCAGCTTGCACCGCGATGGTGTAGATCTTGAGGAACTCGACGGATCGTCCCGCCATCGTACTTCTCACGCACGTCGGCAGAAATTCTTCTTGCTGGGCCTTTGGACTTGCCGCAGCTCACGAGTGAGCAGGGCAACCTACGCGTCGACAAGTCGCTGGTTCCCCGGCGCATGCATATCGACAGAGGGCCCAGCCGCTGGTCGGATTGACGTCTCGCTTCTCTTGGCGCTCGATGCGAGTTCGAGCATCTTCTTGTTGCCGTTCTCGAAGAACTTGGCGCTGATCACGGCGAGCTCGTGGATCCGATGGCGGTGGAGTCACCGTCGAGGTGGATCCGGCGAGTTGGTGATCTTGGCCTACGGGTGGAGAGTGCATGGTGGTTGCACCCCACAGGTTTAAATCGCCACCGGCTCGTGCCTTGTTGTCTTGCCGCGGCAGCGATGTAGTTGGTTGCCGCGGAGCGTTGCCATTGGCAAAGCCGATGAGACTCTGAATGGTGGCCCTCCATTCGTCGACCTTGTCGGCTGTTGGAGGGTAGTCTAGGAGCAGTTGAGCTCGCCAAGGCTTCTGCTGGAGTGGTGGGTGGCGATGGCGAGCGGTGCGAGGAGCGGGATATGCCGGACTTCTAACTATGTTAGAAGGAGCGAGATCCGTCCAGCGACCGTGCTTAACTTGTGCCAGCATGTCGGCGTGCAAGCTGGTCTTGAGGGCCTCGGGATCCACCGGCTCGATCTTGATCCGGCGAGCGATGGTACTATGAATACCATGACCTTTGTCGGTCCCGCGCCTCTGAGATGGGCGCGGTGCGTGTATGGACGCCGAGGTCTGCGCAGCCTTGTCCTTGGACTTGGCAGCATCATGAGCTCCCTCGTCGGCGCCGTTCTTCGCGGCGTCTACCCCGCCACCCGCTTGCTCCGGTGGTGGTGGGATTGACGTGGACGGCTCTGCTGCCGCCGAAGCATTCTTCTTCGGTGGCATGTTGATGAAGACGATGAAGATGTTGCTCGTGTGAGCGCTGGATCAGGTTCACAGCCTTGATGCCCCCTACAGGCGCGCCAAAGATGTCGGGAAGCTGATCGGACCCACGAACACCTATGGGACGGCGGACCGAGCCCCTTCGGTTCGGTGGGGGCGGAGGTCGCCTGAAGAAGCGGATCGAGCGAAGCACACGAGAAGTTTACCCAGCTTCGAGCTCTCGGAGATAATACTCCTCTGCTGCTTATGCGATTGTATTGTGTTCTTGCTAGGGAGCACGAGAGCTACAAGACCTAAGCGTGAGTGTCTCTAGTCTCGAATGAGTCGAACCCCTTTCTCGTTAGCGCATGGGCCTCCATTTATATGCTCAAGGGGTCTCAAGACAGGTGGCAACGTAGACAAGGGCAAAAGCGGAAAATGAGTTGCGGTTGGTACAGCTACTTATGCAGTGTATTCTACCTAACTCGACGGCAAGGGACAAAAGCATTAAATGCCCGTCCATGTCGCCTAAACGATTACTGCAACAGGACCGTCGGGCGCCACCGCTTGCCACGATGGCAATCTTGTCAGCGCCGCTTACCGCTGCTCTCCGCTGGCTGCACAGCCTCTTGACACGCGCGCCTGGAATGGTCCCATGGCGACACGTTGGTGGATGAGCTGGAGCGGAGATGAAGAGTGGTTGCCTGCCGCGGCAAGCGCCTTGCCGCGGCTGAATCCTTGTCGCGTCCGGAAGCTTATCGCTCTTCGGGCCTTCCCGGCAAGCTCCTCTTGTCGGGGTCTTGTCTTCTGCGTGCCTTGAGTGGCCTTCCCGGCAAGCTCCTCTTGCCGGGGCCTTGTCTCCTTGGCTTAAATACTTTGTTCTTGAATGGCTCCAAAGGAACCACGGAGGACCTTGGCGGTCACCAGGCAAGCCTCCCTTTCCGCGGGGTGCTGCAACTGCCCGTGCACGAGTTCGGGATACTAGGGTACCCCTACTCTAGTACACCTACAATGAAGCATATGAGGAACCCTCAATTCCATTTTTTGTAGTTTTCTTTTATAGACTAAACTAGTGATAAAACAAGAAAGTAAAAGATTCGATTGCAAGATCTAAAGATATGCCTTCAAGCACTCACCTCCCCGGCAACAGGCACTAGAAATTGCTTAATGTCTACTACGCAACCTTCTTCTTGTAGACGTTGTTGGGCCTCCAAGTGCAGAGGTTTGTAGGACTATATCAAATTTCCCTCGGTGGATGACCTAAGGTTTATCAATCCGTGGGAGGCATAGGATGAAGATAGTCTCTCTCAAGCAACCCTGCAACCAAATAACAAAAGAGTCTCTTGTGTCCCCAACACACACAATACAATGGTAAATTGTATAGGTGCACTAGTTCGCGAAGAGATGGTGATACAAGTGCAATATGGATGGTAGATATAGGTTTTGTAATCTGAAAATATAAAAACAGCAAGGTAACTAATGATAAAAGTGAGTACAAGCGGTATTTCAATGCGTTGAAACAAGGCCTAGGGTTCATACTTTCACTAGTGCAAGTTCTCTCAACAATAATAACATAATTGGATCATATAACTACCCCTCAAAATGCAACAAAGAGTCACTCCAAAGTCACTAATAGAGGAGAACAAACAAATAGATTATGGTAGGGTATGAAACCACCTCAAAGTTATTCTTTAACGATCAATCTATTCAAGAGTCCGTAGTAAAATAACACGAAGCTATTCTTTCTGTTCGATCTATCATAGAGTTCGTACTAGAATAACACCTTAAGATACAAATCAACCAAAACCCTAATGTCACCTAGATACTCCAATGTCACCTCAAGTATCCGTGGGTATGATTATACGATATGCATCACACAATCTCAGATTCATCTATTCAACCAACACAAAGAACTTCTAAGAGTGCCCCAAAGTTTCTACCGGAGAGTCAAGGCGAAAACGTGTGCCAACCCCTATGCATAAGTTCACAAGCGGAACCCGCAAGTTGATCACCAAAACATACATCAAGTGGATCACGTGAATATCCCATTGTCACCACAGATAAGCACATGCAAGACATACATCAAGTGTTCCCAAATCCTTAAAGACCCAATCCGATAAGATAACTTCAAAGGAAAACTCAATCCATTACAAGAGAGTAGAGGGAGAAACATCATAAGATCCAATTATAATAGCAAAGCTCTTGATACATCAAGATCGTGCCAAATCAAGAACACAGAGAGAGATCAAACACATATCTCTGGTACATACCCTCAGCCCGGGTGAAATACTCCTCCTCGTCATGGAGAGCGCCGAGATGATGAAGATGGCCACGGTGAGGATCCCCCTCCGGCATGGTGCGAAACAGGGTCCCAATTGGTTTTGGTGGCTCTGAGAGGCTTGCGGTGGTGGAACTCCCAATCTAGGTTATGTTAAGGGGTTTCACGATATATAAGATGTTTTGGCGTCGAGAACATGAAAGTGCAACTATCCCTAGGTGGTTTTGGAAATTCCTAACAACATATAGCTCATTGAGCTAACACTATTTCAAGACTAATATTTCAGGAAAGCTCAATGATTGGCATGGCATGGAATGAAAAGTGCACCCTCAAAATGCTAAGGACAAAAGTATTGGCTCAAGCTCAAAGCTCAAGACTCTACCTTTTCTATTTTAGTGATCCAAGATCACATTGAGTCTATAGGAAAACCCAATACTATCAAGGAGGGATGAGGTGTTGTAATGGCTTACTTGCTCAAAGTGCTTAGTGATATGCTCCAAAGCCGTCAACCACTTTCTCACTTCCACATATGACCTAACCCAAAAGTCAAACTCGTCCCTATCGGTTCTTTCCATCCGGCGCCACCGAGTTTAGATGTCATAGCCACTGCCACAAACCCTAGGCAAATCGGTCTCACCGATAGGGATCTCGGTCTCACCAGATGGGATTGTAATCTCTCGGTTTCCCTTCGTAACGTTTTGGTCCTACCGAGATGAGCGATCGGTCCCACCGAGATTTCAATGTAAACTCTCTGTTCCCTTTTGTAACATTTCGGTCTCACGAAATGGCGAATCGGTCCCACCAAGTTTACTCGACCAACTCTCGGTTAGCTTATTACCAAAATCGGTCTCACCGAAGTTTGTATAATCGGTCTCACCGAGATTACGTTATGCCCTAACCCTAACCATATCGGTCCTACCGAGTTGCATGTCGGTCCCACCGAAAATCCTAACAGTCACTAGATTTGCTAAATCGGTCCGACCGAGTTTTTCAATTCGGTCCCACCGAGATTGGTAAGTTGTGTGTAACAGTTAGATTTTGTGTGGAGGCTATATATACCCCTCCACGTCCTCTTCATTCTGGAGAGAGCCATCAGAACGAACCTACACTTCCAATACACATTTTATGAGAGAGAACCACCTACACTTGTGTTGAGGCCAAGATATTCCACTCCTACCATATGAATCTTGATCTCTAGCCTTCCCCAAGTTGCTTTCCACTCAAATCTTCTTTCCACCAAATCCAAATCCTGTGAGAGAGAGTTGAGTGTTGGGGAGACTATCATTTCAAGCACAAGAGCAAGGAGTTCATCATCAACACACCATTTGTTACTTCTTGGAGAGTGGTGTCTCCTAGATTGGCTAGGTGTCACTTGGGAGCCTCAGACAAGATTGTGGAGTTGAACCAAGGAGTTTGTTAGGGCAAGGAGATCGCCTACTTCGTGAAGATCTACCGCTAGTGAGGCAAGTCCTTCGTGGGCGACGGCCATGGTGGGATAGACAAGGTTGCTTCTTCATGGACCCTTCGTGGGTGGAGCCCTCGGTGGACTCAGCAACCATTACCCTTCGTGGGTTGAAGTCTCCATCAACGTGGATGTACGATAGCACCACCTATCGGAACCACGACAAAAACATCCGTGTCTCCAATTGCGTTTGAATCCTACAAACCCTTCCCTTTACATTCTTGCAAGTTGCATGCTTTACTTTTCCGCTGCTCATATACTCTTTGCATGCTTGCTTGAATTGTGTTAAGATTGTTGACTTGTTCTAAAGTTGCTAAAATCTGCCAAGAACTAAAATTAGGAAAAGGCTAGATTTTTATTTGGTCAAGTAGTCTAATCACCCCCCCTCTAGACATACTTTCGATCCTACAAGTTGTATCAGAGCTTTGATCTCCATTTCCTTTGATTTCCATAGCTTTCGGTGGTCATAGCCTTGGTTTCACAACCTAGGAGAGTATGACGTCTAGCGAGGGAAATTAT
The DNA here is from genome assembly GCA_021605205.1 of Aegilops longissima. Taxonomy (NCBI): domain Eukaryota; kingdom Viridiplantae; phylum Streptophyta; class Magnoliopsida; order Poales; family Poaceae; genus Aegilops; species Aegilops longissima. The sequence continues at coordinate 640,959,748 of CM038677.1, forward strand.
CACCGTAGAGGTCCTTACTTTGATGGTACTAATTTTGCTAGTTGGAAGCATAAGATGAAAATGCATATTCTTGGACATAACCCCGCCGTTTGGGCTATTGTGTGTATTGGCTTGCAAGGTGAATTCTTCGATGGGAAAGAACCGAACCATGAAGCTAGCGCGAAAGAGTTGAAGATGCTGCAATACAACGCTCAAGCTTGTGATATCCTCTTCAACGGATTGTGCCCCGAAGAATTCAACAAAATCATCCGTCTTGAGAATGCAAAGGAAATTTGGGATACTTTGATTGATATGCACGAAGGTACTGACTCCGTCAAGGAATCCAAGTTGGATGTGCTTCAAAGTCAGCTTGACAAGTTCAAAATGAAGGATGGTGAAGGTGTCGCTGAAATGTACTCTAGGCTTGCTCTTATCACAAATGAGATTGCCGGCTTAGGAAGTGAAGAGATGACCAACAAATTCATCATCAAGAAGATCCTAAGAGCTTTGGACGGAAAATATGATACCGTGTGCACATTGATCCAAATGATGCCAAATTACAAAGATCTCAAGTCAACGGAAGTCATTGGAAGAATTGTTGCTCATGAGATGTCACTCAAGGATAAGGAGGAACTTCACAACAATTCAAGTGGTGCTTACAAAGCCTCATGTGAAGCCCCACATCATCAAGTGAAAACAAACCTTCAATGAAGAATTGAGCCTAATGGTGAAGAACTTCAACAAATTCTACAAGAGTAGAAGCAAAGAGAAGCTCAAGTCAAGGTCCTACAATGACAAAAGATCTTCTAGTCGAGAGTGTAATTGCTACAATTGTGGAAGACCGGACACTACTCTAATGAGTGTACGACCCCTACAAAAGAAGAGAAGATTCTCCCAAAGAAGAAGTAGAAGAGAAGAATCACCATCAAGAGAGAGAAGGAGTAGGGATGATCGTTATGAGCGAAGACCCTCACGGAGAACCAAGGATTCGGAAAGAAAGGACAAGTCATCAAGGAGCTACACAAAACGAAGACATCAAGCTCATGTTGGTGAATGGGTATCCGCTCCGACTCGACAATCACTCCGAGAAGAAGCTATCACTCGACTCGAATATACTCAAGATGAAGGTGTTGCCGGTCTAGCACTTGTGTCAACCAACTCCTCGACATATTTGATTCACCAAATGAAGGACTTGGAAGATGCTTCATGGCTAAAGTCCCAAAGGTATCACACCCGATTATGTTGATTTCAATAGTGATGAAGATGACTTGTTAGGTGATGATGGTTTACTTGTTGACAACTCTAGTGATGAATACTATGATGAAACGTCAATTAATCATGATAATCAAGATAAAGCGAATGACAATGATAAGGAGAAGATTGAGTCTCTAACTAAAGAACTAAACACTCTTAATTTAGCTCATGAAACTATCTTAGGAGATCATCGAGAACTTTTAAGGACTCGTGAAAATTACGCTTTGAAAAGCTCAACCTTGAGCAAGAGCATGAGTTCTTAAAGGCAATCAATGATGATCTTCGCAAGAAAATTTCTTCTTACATTGCCAAGCATTTACTCTTATCCACTTACATGCCTCAAGTCAAGTCTAGTAACAAGAACAAGAAAGATTCTTCCTCTAGTAGTAACAATAATCATGCTAAATCCAATGTTGTTGCTTCTAGTAGTTCTCTTGATTCCACTAATGATTCTCTTAGCCAAGTTACACTTGAGCAAGAAAATAGCTTATTGAAGGAATTATAGAAAGGTGTTTACAAGAGCCTTGCGGGAGTAAGAAATTCAAGGAAATTGTACGCAAGCAAGGAAGGCACCGGAAGAACCAAGGTGTTGGTTTTGAGCGAAAGTTCAATGCCAATGGAGTTGAGTGGAAGAAGATCAATACCCCAAGGCGAAGTTTGTTCCTCAACAGAGAAGTATGATCCTACTTCTTTCAAAGGGACACAAGCTCAAGATGATCTTCCACCACAAGACCACAAGCAAAAGGCAAGGATAAGCTTCAAGAGGAAATTGATGCATTTGAAGAAGCACCTAAGGCCTTGGTCAAGACTACATCAAGTTCTACTTCATCAAGTACAACTACAACTCCGAGGATTCCCATCAAGATGGTGTGGATCCGAAGAAGAAGAACTAGAGAGTTCTTGAGGGTGACTCCGCCAACATAATTCACTCTTATCATTTTGGCAAGAACAAGTGCAATCAACTTCCACATCTTGCACTAGTTCAAGGAGTCACAAACCCTCTTGTTGGTAAGACAAGGGAC